>OY037016.1:14413555-15722074 GCA_955831195.1 Pilophorus perplexus
AAGGCTTTGGGGTATGGGATCGAGTTAGGTGTCGTTTTCGAAGTATTTTTGGACGTAGAATCCATTTTTGGGGGTCCCGGAACGATCCGATTTCACTGTCGCGATCTATAGGGCTTTCATGGGGCTAAAAATGGGATTTTTGAAGAATCCCAGGAGATTAAATGTTTTTCGAGTAAAAAATACATAATTTTTGAAAAAAACATTTTTGAAAAAAAAATCCCCCCAAAAAATTTTTTTTTGAAATATCCAAAAAAAAAATTTTTTAATTTTTTTTCATTGACAGAATTAAATTTCTATACAAGTAACCTATATCAAAGAATAATAAACCCTTGTGTAAATTTTGCAGCGTTTTTTTTTAAAGGCTTTTAGCTATGGGATTGAGTTAGGTGTCGTTTTCGAAGTATTTTTGGACGTAGAATCCATTTTTTGGGGTCCCGGAACGATCCGATTTCACTGGGGCGATCTTTAGGGCATTCGTTGGGCTAAAAATGGGATTTTTGAAGGATCCCAGGATGTTAAATATTTTTCGGGTAAAAAATACAGCATTTTTGAAAAAAACACATTTTTGAACAAAAAATCCAAAAAAAAAATTTTTTGAGATAAAAATCCAAAAAAAAATTTTTTTTTAAATTTTTTCATTGACAGATATAAATTTCTGCACAAGTAACGTATATAAAAGAATAATAAACCCTCGTGTAAAATTTGCAGCGTTTTTTAATTGGAGTTTATGACCATGGTCATAAGTCTTGCAAGAGCCAAGCATGAGAAATAGACTATTTCAAAAGTGTGGTTGTACCTGGGTGATATATAGTAGGGATCTTATGACAAAGGCAAATATTCCTTAGAAATTGCTTAGATACGTGTCTATATGTATGCTATACATATAGACACATGTGTCTTGGGGAAATAATTGAATAAATAGAAGGATTTGGTAAGCTTTGGTGAGAAAAAAACCAACAACGAGGAAAACATGTGTTGGGAGTTCAAAATAAGAAATAAGAGAATACTAGCACTCAGACATAAGACCACTCGACCACTTTATCGGGCGTGACCACTTTTTCGGTCAGGGGGGCCTCGCTTCACTCGGCCAACCATTTTCTTGGGCAGAGGGGCTCGCTTCGTTCGCCCAAGTGACAGTCGCTCAATGCACTAAATTTAACGGGTGTCCTAAATCGTCTTCCCACACACCAGAATATATCCGAAATTAGAGTAGAATGAACAGTTTCTCAAACGCTTTT
The DNA here is from genome assembly GCA_955831195.1 of Pilophorus perplexus. Lineage (NCBI taxonomy): Eukaryota > Metazoa > Arthropoda > Insecta > Hemiptera > Miridae > Pilophorus > Pilophorus perplexus. The sequence goes on from OY037016.1 coordinate 14,414,794, forward strand.
CAGTCCGATCGCCCGAACCCGTGGGGCGCTATGGGGCTAAAATGGGGCTATGTGAAGGGTTTTTTGAAGGCTTTTAGCAATGGGATCGAGTTAGGTGTCGTTTTCGAAGTATTTTAGAATCCATTTTAGGGGTCCCGAAACGATCCGATTTCACTGTGGCGATCTATAGGGCTTTCATGGGGCTAAAAATGGGGTTTTTGAAGGATCCCATGAGATAAAATATTTTTCAAGTGAAAACAAAAAAACTGGGGTTATATTTGGATTCAGCATGAAATTTCCAACAAATCTAGCGGATCCCAGGAAGTTAAATATTTTTCGAGTAAAAAATAAAGAATTTTTGAAAAAAAAAAAAATTTTTTTTGAAACAAAAAATCCAAAAAAATTTTTTTTTTAATTTCTTGGATTTTTACCTATATTTAATATAAAAATCAAAAAAAAAAAATTTTTTTTTTCATTCACAGAATTAAATTTCTGCACAAGTAACCTATATCAAAGAATAACAAACCCTTGTGTAAAATTTGCAGCGTTCCTAATAAAGCCGGGGATATGACATCATCATGCTGCTACAACTTTAATCCACCATATCTATCTTACTTGATTACCCAAATTTTAGAACCGAAAATAACTTACACTGTGTTCTTATAAGAACTGTTCTTATAAGAACTTCTATAGAAGGAAAAGCGTTGTAAAATACTTCACTTTGGAACGGTCATTTTATTACGTAGCTTGTTGTTTTGAGCGAATTGAATAGAAGCCAGAGTCACTGCCCAAGTCGCACGCCATCTTCTAGCCATCTGACGGCTAGTCTCCCTTCATAGACGCCAGACTGGCCATCATGCGGAGTCACCGGCCAATGGGAAGCCGAGTTACTCTGACAATGGGGCATGACTTCAACCCTAGCATGTGAACTCTGGTTCCCGTCATAAATTTAACATTAAATTTTCCCTAGATTTTATAAATTCATTCGCTCTTAAAATCAGAGTTTCTACCGCATTTTTGAAGTTTCTTCGAAACCCTCTGTCGACAAAAAATAATCTACATGCACGTCCATGCTTCTCATACTTTATTCCTCTGATGTGACTCTTCACTCACTGCTCTGCTGATTCAGTAACGTGTCACTCCCTTCCCTGATGATGACCTTCTCACTCCGTGCACTGCTGGTTCAGCTCCCCATTGACTAATCTTTACACAGCTCGTGGACTGAGGTATGAGGTGAATGAAATAAGTAATTTCCCTACATAAACCAAAATATGGACAGAATTTTGCCACCAATCAGTTTGTGTTGGAGCTTTGACGGAGTCATGCCTCCTGCAAGGAACTCGTTTTTCAGGTTGTTATTTATTGTTGTGGCCTCTGTGGGAGCTGATGATGGCGTTGGTCAGAGTTGTGATTCAAGGGAAAAAGAGTGAACAGAAGTTGCTTTTCATTGCTTGATTTTATTGGTCAAAGGGAATCCGCAGTGTTATCATTCCAGTCGTCTTCACTTGCATTAGTAGTAATACGGGTAGCCTGATCTCAAATAGGGGTAGTATCCGTAGTAAAGGGCCCTTGCGTGGCGAGCTGGTCCACTTTGGACTGGCGGAATGTGGTCCGGAAGGGCCCCAGTCTCAGGAACAGATGGTCTTTGCTCCTGGACGGCGGCGACACAAACGACAGCCAAAACGGCGAAAAGCTGGACGACAAAAATGTTTATTGTGAAAAATGACATTGTATTAAAACCTTGGGGAAATGAGGGAGGAAAGAGAGAGAAACAACCTTTTTATTTTGTAAAGGACAGAATCTGTAGAAACTACGGCAGCATTAAGGTCAATGCAAAGCTTATCCACGTACGAGAATTTTATTTTAAAACATTTATTCTGGTTAGAAACCAGGTGTTCTCAAGTTTGTAAGTAACTTACGAAGAATTTGATGAAAGCGGCCATTTTGTGGTTTCAGATGTGAGTCTGTTGACACTATGTGTTCTACGAGGGTGTTCGGTGATTTTATACCAAAATCCTATCAGTTAGTCCCCACCAGTACTTGATGCCCATCGTAACTAGCAAATCACGGCTGAGTTTCGGGATTATCTGATTATTTTGCCATTTCTTCTTTATTGCCCGTGGAGACGTGGGGACGATATCATCCCATTCAACACCTTTACCTGTTCGTATCTAAACTACCGCTTGGGAAGGTTAAGATAAGGGAGAATGAGTTCTTAATTGCATGATCGACTCGATCAGATCGAGGTAGGTACCGGTTGTGCACGTGAGTCCCATATATGTGAAAGATGATCAAAGCTAATTATGGACATAACAGACAATAATAGTCTGTTCACAATTATTGGGAGCCGCTGTAGTGTATTTTCCACACAAGTATATCACCAGTTGTAAAGATAATGGCGATAATTGGCGATGGCGAAGCCGGTGAATCCCCTGTTATGAATCAGAGTTCATTCACCAGGTTTACTGCAGTAGTCTGCTTTGCATAGGAAACGAACTACCTACCACGCCCTCTCGCACGCTAGGAGTCCTAATAGAGAACAAGACGTTTGGGCTGTGTTGAGTTGAAAATTAGGTTGGGGGAATCAGGTAGGTGCCCTAAGAAGAATTTGAAGCAAAGAACGAACGTTCACAGGCGTACCTACCAAAATCTTACATAATTAGATTATGTTAGGTTCATATTATGAACCTAAAACAGGGATGGCAAATAACAATCAATATTTCTAGATTTTTCCCTGAAATATCGGAGAATAGGTTAAAAATTTCGAGAATCGCTTTGATTCTTTTCATCAGCTGGTTAAGAAAATCATCTATCACAACCACGATAGATAAGGATGAAATCATTATCACTACTTATCAACCTTATGGCCCTGTCTGCACTTCTAGAAAACCAAAAAATGTGAAACCCCAACTCCGTTTTCGGAGTGTCAATTTCTGTGGCAAGTAAACACCATCTTCGCTGATGTGGCAAAGATGGTGTTTGATTGAAAGATACTGTATCTTTCAACGATTCTGTAACAGGTGGTTAAGTGAAACGATATAATACGGTTTAAATTAATGTTCATGTAATATGAAAATAAAAGTCAAATCTAGTTTTCGATAATACAGTCAGATTGTTGTTTAACTTGGAAACGCTGCAAATTTTACGCAAGGGGTTTTATCCTTTGGTGTAAAGATCCAAGAGAAGATTTTCTGAGAAGAAATTTTCTGTCAATAAAAATTAATTTGAAAAATTTAAATTTTTAAAAACTAAATAAGTCTATATTCGACAGTAAATCGAGAAAACCTCGTAAGTCCGATTTTTGGTCAAAACTTTTTTTTTTTCTTATCGGGTAAAGGATATCAGTCAGCACGTGTCTGTGTAGTCGTTGATCCTTTTTTACGAGCCATTTCGCGTTCAGGAAGGAATTAAAATTACACGTAAGTCTGTATACCTTTCAGAAGGGTGATCAAACCTCGTATGTCCAAGACTTACAAGGTTTTCCAAGGCTTTACAAGGTTTCCCAGTGAAGAGAGTCCTGACTTACGAGTATTTCGCCCATTGTCGTGAAGTGATTCACGAAGGTCGCACTGTTTATAATTGTGTTTATTAAACTTCTGTCGCGATTCGAGCTCTTATTCTATTATTATAACTCAGTTTTATTCCAACATTACAGTACCAAATCACCGCAAAGATGATTTTAAACTCATTATAATGAGTTTATAATCCTCGTTTATAATGAGTTTATAATCCTCGTTTTGACTGATAATTATCAGTCAAAACGAGGATTCAAGTATTACTCACAGCTGTGAAATCAGTTTTTTGCGTCTCCTGTAAAGTTTAGGAAAATGGACTTACGAGGTTTTCTCGATTTACTGTCGTATTGCTGTACAGTGTCTGTACAGTTATAATAAAATGGATCATAATTTCAAAATTACTTGGATAACGAATCTCATTCGACCTCCTCGTATCCTTCAAAAGCCTCATTTACAGCAATAGCGATCGGGCTGAAAAGCTTGCGGGCACGACTAGAGGATGAACTGAGTATTGTGCCAAAATTTCATTTTTTAAATAAAAACACGGCCTGGACGGCGGGCAGACATTTTTGAATTCTGCACGTTTGAAACGAATAACAAAATTTTTAGAACGATCAATTTTATTTGAGCATGTTGGAAAATTTATATAAATCAGAAATTTTGGGGTTTTAATCCGAACATGCTGTAGTTTCATAGGCATTTTCCTCTCAAATTTTGTTTTTCAGACTGATACATTTTGGGAACCCCCTTGAGCGTTAATCCATGACACCCTGAAGGAACAAAATTCCCTTCAATTGAAATAATACATAAGTGCATTACAGTACAGAATAGAACAAAACGTTTCATGTTGTTTACAATAGATTCACGACGATGAATTCGTCCTATCTCAACTATCAAGCATTCTCATTGCTTACGCAAAACGATCTAATGGCCCGTACCATCTGGAAGTAAGAATAGCCCCACATTGTATGGGATGAGATCACCCCCACAGGTGATAGATAAACAATTATCAAATAATTGGACGATCCAGAGAATCTTACATGGGCCATTTGCTAGTCAATCATGATGACGCTAAGTGACCACCAACGGTGAGGATTAAATGTTGGGATTCTTGTATAAAACCACCGAACAGCCTCATGGAATACATCGTGTCAGCAGACTCACATCTGAGACCACACAATGGCCGCTTTCATCAAATTTTTCGTAAGTTACCTGCAAACATTTAGTTTCTAACTAGAATTTAATTCTCGTACGGCCATAAGATGACCTGAATGTTGCCGTAGTTTCTAAAGATTCTGTTGCTTTACTCCCTAATTTCCCCAAGGTTTTAATACATTTTTCACAATTAACATTTTTGTCGTCTAGCTCTTCGCCTTTTTGGCTGTCGTTTGTGTTGCCGCCGTCCAGGAGCAAAGACCATCAGATTCTGTTCCTGAGACTGAGAGGGCCCTTCCGGACCACATTCCCCCAATCCAGAGTGGACCAGTTCGCCACGCAAGGGACCTTTACTATGGATACGCCTACCCCTATTTGAGATCCGGCGCCTACTACTCGTATTACTACTAATGCAAATAAAGAAGCCTAAAATGATAACACTGCGGCCTAATTGTGACCAATAAAATCAAGCATTGAAAAGCAACGTGTGTTAACTACTTTTCCTTTCAATCATGATTTTGACACATGTAATCATTCATCTTCAACGGAAATGACTGGAATTAAATCACCAGGAACGTCAACCTAAAAAACGAGGTCCTTACAGGCAGCAAGAATCTGTCAAAGCTTCAACTGATCGGTGGCGAAATTCAGCCCATCCTTTGGTTTCTGCAGGGAGCAATTTCTTTCAAATTATACTTCAGTCCACGAGCTGTCCAAAGCATAGTGAATGAGGAGCTGAATTAGCTGAGTACTGAGTGAAGCTTAATCATCATTTCACTTTGCAAGTAAAGAAGCCTGAAATGGTAACAGTGCGGATTTATTTTGACTAACAAAATCAAGCATTGAAAAGCTACTCTTCTGTTTACTACTTTTCCCTTCATTTCCAAATTTCATGTAACCATTCTGCGCCTGCTGTTATTTTTTTTAGAGTGTGAAGAGGAATTTGTCCTTGGGTTAAAATCCCTTCTAACAATAGATACACAAACCACGAATTGGGTTCAGTTCCTATACTTACCAAACACACTTTAACATCTCACATTTTACAAAAAATCCCCTATACCACTCAATGTCATAACAGTTATGACATGATATATAGTTACTATCATTACGAGTATTATAATTTTTTTTTTTTTAATATTTAAATTGTTTGTTGCAGAAGTTATGGCGGTATGAAGGGTCGGCACCTGAAACGACGCTTCAGTCTCCAGCCTTCATCGTTCCTTCGGGAGATCCCTGAGTCCAACCATCACAGGACTTTAAGGTAGGGCTAGGAAATTATATCAGATCCTGTAGTTTCGTTTAACTTACGCTCAGACCACGTAGACTTTTTGAAAAAAACGATCCTCGACAGGGAAAGTGGACTACGATAATATTGGAGTATCGATACTTTATTCCGATGTATTGGTAATTTTTCGCCAGAGAATGGCATTTCTTATAAGAAAAGTCTTCGGATTCTATAATACAACCAACACAACTTGAATTTGGGTGTCGCTTTTGATATGTAAATGTCGATTGAAACGTTATATTGTTCGTGTAGAAGCAACACCGCCTAACCCACTTTGGTCGGAAAATGAAACACCTGTTTTTAAAATGAAACAGCTTTTAAATCAAACAGTTGAAGGAAACAGCTACACGAAAAAACTTTAAACGTAACGTAATGAACATGTTTTTTGTGTCACCTATGAAGTTGGGAAGATGTGGGTTAGGCGGTGTTGCTTCTACAGGGACGATCTTTCATTGTCATCTTCTACAAAGTAAAATCATTCGATGTCATATCAAAGTCGATGTCTGACAATTGCCCCCATTTGCAATATTTTGTTGGTTAGTTACTCTAAAGTTATGATAATGAACTTCTAACCCCTCTCTCAGAGTGAAATCTATCCCCCTGGCCGCTTTGGCATGTACCAAGGAAAATGATGGAGGAAGATTAACAAAATGAATTATTTTCACGTTGAAACATCAGTGGATCAAAATGGATGCAAAAGACTTCTGACTGAAGAGTCCCATGCACTGGATATAATGGAGTTCGGGCGTTGGCTTCCCTGATAGAAATCTGCCCTTGTTTTGACTAAATCAATGTTTCAAATATTTACGTTCTGTTCGATAAAGAACCTGAACTTCAAACATTTGGTAGCGACGTTTGTATGGTAGTAAACAGCTGATGACGTTTCCCTCGCTTCCACATTGGCGCTTGCGTCTCATTCCCTGGCTCATTTCTAAAACTACGGTTCTGCTCGGGGCGCAACCTTTACGCTATGGTGATGTTGTTACATGTTATAAACAGAATCAGATGTAGTGTGGTAGGGGTCAGTGTTTATCTGTGCCTACCTACATAAATTCGCAAGCTGTCGACTGGCTCTGGGCGTAGTACATTGACTCGCAAATTTAGAAGATTTTATTCGAACCTGCCAATAAAACAGTTTCACAGAACGAATAACGATCTGAAAATGGAGGATGCATCTCACGTTCATTCTCCACAATAAATCATTCGCCTGAGAAACAACGTAAACACGAGGTTTGAGTTCCATTTTTCCCGGATCGGTAAAGCTCCGCCGCTTCGATATCGCCTGCTGATCGTCTCGAAGTGATTGATGATCCTCTCATCGTTTTAGCCATTTTTATTCACTCGGATTAGGATCAGGATCGGAACAGGGGGGATTAGGATTCTCAAGGTTGGCTCGCCTACGCTAATCGATCCTGTCGAACTTATTTTCAGTCTAATGTACTCCCACCTCACAACCTATGCACACTCCTACAGTACGCGGATAAGTCATCCTCTTCATCCATCAACGTCAAATCCTACCGACCGGAAAGGGACGATAACCACGAGGGAAAATGTTTGATTGACTGGTTGACTGGATTGGTCTTTCAGCCAAAATCCTGTAGGTATAGTCGAAAAGATTTCGGTAGCAAATGAGTTATCTTCCACATCCAATGAAATCACTAAAAAATTAAACCAAAACACGAAAAAAAAAAAAAAAAAATTTAAACAACTACTTAGCTCAATTTTTAGCGCAACCTTTCAAAAAATGGAAAGGTGCGCTCATCTCTTCGACATGTTTCTTTTTTTTTGTGTGTGTATGTATCACAGCATCATGCCCGAGCGGCTGAACAGATTTTCATGAGGGTGGTCTCATTGTGATCAGCGAGTTCTGGGTGTGGTTATAGGCTATCAAAATCACCTCCGACGTCGACGATTCGTCCGATCCCGAGAAGATGACGAATCGTCAACGAATTGTCAAGTTACGAATGCTTAGTTACGGTTTTGGTTTCAATAAAGACGCGGTAATATTTCGTAGTAACAGAAAGGTTGCGCTCATCTGTTCAATTGATGGCTTGTTATTTTTCACATCACTTTATTGGATAGTGTTGAGAGAAGTCCGTCGCTTGCCTATTCCGTGAGTATCTTCTGATGGAAAGGTAAGCTCTGGAGGCGGCATGGAAGTAAGCGAAGCCCACCCTCTACTTACCCCTGCCTTCTCCTGACTACCCTCACCCTTAACCCACCTTACTACCACAACCTCCACTCCACACCTGAGGGCTGTCGACCACTTGACCTAAACCGTCCATCAATAATTCAACGTGTTTCAAACCTCCTTCGAGCGGGGACGGCAGCCTCAACTTCCAGCCCTCTAACCACCTGTACTCCGGCTGGTTTTACTTCTGTCCCCTTTTGTATTTTTCAGCACCTCATAGCAGGTTTTGTCCCAACCGCTGAGGTTGTTCCCCTAAAAGGATTTCCAAGCAGTACTTTACTCGGTCCTAACTTTATTGCGTTTGACAAAGATTGAATGCACTAACTTGAACTAGCAGAGCACTTACCTTCACTCCTACTAGCACGCGGGCAGGGAGATGCCTCGCTTTGCTCGGCCACTTAACTCAGACAGAGAAGGCTCGCTTTTTTGGACACTTTTCCCGATCCAATACCGCTAGTGATGAAAATACTCGAATTCCCGAATGTAGGTATATGACATAAGTCGGGAATGAAGAAGAGAGGAGGCTCGCTGGAAGCGGCAACGAAGAGGGAATATTTTCCTCGGCCCGTGCCTGGTCATGACGAAAAACCAAAAGTGCCCTTTTTCTCAAGTCCTGGAATATTATATGGTCAACCTATGCAGGAAGTGTAGCTATACTGTGTGGTATATTGTAGAAGTAGTTGCTGCTTCTTTTAAACAATTGAGGCTAAATTTAGGGCTCTCTTGTTTTAAGGCGTGATTGAGGGGATCTTCCCAGGTATGTCAAGTGGCTGTTTGGTGGTTAGGACAATGAAGGTTATTGATGACGTCGTTTAAAATTTCCCGACGAAAATTTATGCCGCTACCCGCGTTTAATCCCCTTCCAAGATACCTCGCAGGTTTCAACGAAGATTAATCTGTAACACCCCCCGTCCAACGACACCCACCTGGCGTCGGGCCATTTGTAATGTTTTGCTCGGTTGTGAGGGGACAGACGGATGATGGAGTGGCGGTCGTGGAGGAGGTGATTATTCTGCTAATCGCTACAGCGGGAAATCTTCCTGGGTAGTCTGCACCCGGAGTTATCGCAGGGAAGCCGAAAGCAGTTCGCCGTTCGCCTGCAAGATCGCGAACTCTTGCAAACTCACGTTGCTTTGAGTGGTGAGGGGGAAACCCTGGGCAGGAGCGGAGACCCTGTTGGCCCCTTGTCTGATCTCACAAGAGTGGACTAGAACCTGGGGAACAAATATATTCTAGGGAACCGTTACCTCAGATCCGATCAGTGATGTCATAGATGGTAGACGATGTGCCGTATCCAGTGAAAGTGCACTGCTCATGTGGTCTGCTCGCAGACCCAGACGTGATCCTTGACTAATCAAGCTTAGACCACGGATTAGAATTCTATTCCGTGGCTTAGCCACCAAACCAACCACCACATCCAGGCAGCGTGGTTTTGAACAGCGCCTTCGGGAGTCCGCCAAACAGACTCATGAGAACTGGCCATTGATTTTTTTTTTTTTTGTAATCAGCATTCCAAGGAAAGAATGTCCCAAGTATTGATTTGATGGCCAAATAAAGGTTTATCAGGCCGGACCTCCGGACCTAACAGTATCGACAAATTGGCCACGCTTCGGTTGGAGGGAGACGGGCCAGAGGGAAATTGGAAAGAGTGAGGTGGGAAAGGGGGTTGAAACAATATCCGGAGGGGTTGACTTGTAGTGCTCTAATCCGACGGTCCTCCTGTATAATTAAATACTCCAAGGGTTCGGGAGCATTGCCTCTTTATGGGCCGGGTTGGGCGTACCCGATGGGGTGGGGTGAACGGTGAGGACAAGGACGACAAATATCTCCGGGTAGGTTGATAATGCTCGAGGGTTTCCTCATTATATTCACTTGAACGGGAAACTACAACTACGGAGGATTTAGGCCAGTTACAGCTTCTTCATTACGATCGAAGTAGCGTACTTACCTGAGGAAGGCTTTTAGCAAGTTAGTATGATTCCAGCCAAATGCAGACTCACAGTTTTAAGTAATTTTAAGATTATTAGTTCACTATTCTTTGAAATTCTGGAAATTGTACACAAGGGTTTATAATATTTGGTATGTATAAATTATCCAAAAATTAATTCGTCAATAAAAAAAATTAGCAGTTAAGTGTATTTCTAGAGTGTTTGGACCGAATAGGAACCCCCAAAAATGAATAATTCATTTATTGCAATTATTGTATGTCCATATTTATTCGAAAACAACACTTCAACGACACGATAAAGTGTTGGATGTGGTAGAGTTCCGAAGGCGCATACTCCTTGATCACGCCACCATAATATACGGTATATTATGATAATATGGTAGGTAGGATGGGCTGGGGAATGCTGGTAATGTTCCCTCCTAGAAGTCGGGGTTGCTCCCTCAGTTACCTACCATAGCTGCAGGATTTTCCAACAACTGTTGTGCTAGATGCGTCGAGGTATATTTTAGGCCTCTCGGATCCCGTTGAAGCCCAAGAGCCCGTTGCTCGGGTATCCACCCCTATCTGGGGAAGAGGAGTATAACCCACTCGTTACTGAGCGAGCATTAGCGTCGCTCCAGCTGGCGGCGACCCGTGAAGGTAATTCATATCGTAGGTACTTGAATGGTCACAATCCAGGGATCACAATCACCCAAATGTCTTTCCTTCAGCACATCTCCTTCGGTTTCACTTGCGGACTGGATGAAGACATTCCATTCGAAACTCTTTTTAAAGAAAAATACAATGTAATTCTACTCCTGCTCCACTGCATCCAGGCAAACCATAAGCTACCTTTTTTTTTTTTTTTTTTTTTTTTTGAGCATAAAACTGGAGAAAAATCGATGACCTAAAAGCACTATACAACAGCATACCTACATATAAGGGCGTTTTCCACAGAAAACCCATAAATGGATTCGGCCGACTTAAATTCAATTTAATTCATTAAATGAAAATTTTATTGACAGGAAGAAAATTACAATAGACCACCAGCTACTTTTAGGCAGAAGAGGAAACGTGTATGGCCAGCAAAAGCGAAGCGATTACTATTGGTGCAATAAAAATTTAAATTGTTGCCCTGCGATAGACGATTGCTATCGCGGTGGGGCCCATAGCCACTTAATCAGTTTCTGCTTCAAAATATATTTTTATTTTAAACATGTTTCAATGCATTTGCTGCAGTAACTAAAATTTAGTTTAATGATTACTGTGCGTTTCACCTATTTTTACCGTAACGGTACATTTATCTGGTAAATTAGGGCCCTTTACCGATGGCTTTTCCAGTCCGCGTACTTTACGCTTGTGTTGTGGAGTAGTCCCACAAATATCTCACGAATTGCACCGAATATCCCAACGTTTATAAATAGCTCAATATATTTTTCGATCTGTCTTTCAATGAAACGACTTTACCGCCCAGGAGATGAACCAATTCCTCGAATTCGACTGTCATCAATGTTCAAAGATCGGAGACGATCACCGGATTCATTTCCAGGTCGCCTGAATGGGAAATTGGAACTGTTCTGAAAAAACCGTTGACAATGACGCTGGGACCTCTTTTCATCAGGGAGCGATCCTTCTTTCAGATCCATCAGGAGCTATGAATGTTGGATGAAGGCGTAATGACCCACCTGATGCTTTTGTGACTTTTCATCTTCTCATTGTTCCCTTCGAATGGAATGCGACCCCCTCGTTTTGAGGAAGCGATGAAATTGAAATTAAATTTTAAATCCGGACGGATTTGAACGGAACATACTACGAAGTGGAGTGGTTGTTTGACGAAGGTGTTGAGGATCAATCAAATACGGAGATTTGGGAGAAAGATGACACTGCTGACGGTTTGAATGTGCTCCTTGAATGATTTTTCATAGGACCTTAGAAAAAAGGAAATATTTTAATTCTGAGTGGGACATGACGTTCTAATAAACATGATTAATTTTTAATTGGTTAATTAATTATTAAAATGTTTTCATCCTTTTTGTTTATTATCATTATTGGAATAAAACATTTAGGTATGAATAATTCGCGACGGGTATGTATCAGGGAAAGACATCTGTTCCTTAATGTCCAAAATATTCGACAAAATTAATTGAAGCTGATTCTTGAGTTGAATCAGAACACTTTTTCATTACCTTCATTAGACTACTTGATTAGATAAGTGGGCACTAAAAAAATAAAAGTAACCAAGCTTAATTATCGACTTTTTAAAACTGACATAAAACACTTATATTTTTAAAAACTTACATTTTGTTACAATCTACTTTTTGAGGTAGTAGACGGAGCTGGGGTAGTACCGATAGGGTTGTACTGAAGGGTAGTAGTACGCCTGGTACGCGTAGGGGTAGGCAGCTCTGGAGACGAGGGGGACAGTCGGGTAGGAAATGTACGGGTAAGAAATGGTGCTCAGCAACACGTCTTTCTTGGGCCTCGCGTTCGCGTCGGCGGAGATCGGTTTCCCTTCGGGCTGTTTCGAAAGTGGCTTGGTGGAGTCCACTTGGAAGTCGGCTTCGGCGACTTGTGCAGCCTGAGCGGCTTGGCCCACTTCGACCGACTTGGGGGGGTCGAGGAGGACGTCGGCAGCAACGCAAGCGACCAGCATGCAGGCGAGCAGCTGAAACCAGAAATATTTCTTAAATAAACTCTTTGAAGAACGTGAGGATAATATTACCTATGTCTTTTCGCTGGGGTTAGTGTAGTTTGGCGAGTTTCAACGAATTTCAAGCAGAAAGACAGGGGGGTCCAGGGGATTCCGGAGATTTCCTATAAAACGTAATTTACTAGTTGTTAGAAGCAAAGAAGAACAGAAGTCCTTCTCAGGAGAACAAAACTGTCAGCAGGCAAATGATTGCGCTTTCAGAAACTGATAAGAAATGAAGATGAAATCAGAATTTGTTCAAATTTCACATTCAATTTATAAATCAGCCAACCGTGGAAAATTACTGACCCAGCACTCCCCTTTTTATATGTTGAAAGTGATTTTAACTCCATAATTCCTGTAAGTTAAGGAACTCGATAATTCTGGAGGAAACCCTATTATTTGAATCAATATGAACTCAAAATAGTCCACTTTCTTTTTTCAATCAGCATTAAGTGCTTAATTAAATTTTAATGAAAGACGGGGGAGGCATAATGAAGTTGTGGCAAAAACTGGTTACCGCCGAGCACGAGGTTTGCTAACTAAAACCAGCCGTTTACCCCGTAAGCTGTTCCCAGTGGGATAAAAGCGAAATAATTCAAAATTCAGGCGGTTACTTTTATTTCTGGTGCACTTTTGGTTAAGAAATCAGCAACCGCAGCGTCACAGGATACGTGCATAAAATAAAATAATACCAGCTATAATGAGAGGATGTTCACCGTTTGTAGACAACTGTCAGTTAATGTAGTTAGGTGGAATAAAATCGTTTTTGTTGGGAAATCTATGTATGAATTTGTGGAGCTCGAAAGTGCAAAAAATGTTTTGAAACCGCAAAAGTGGATGCTCTCAGTTTTGGAAGAAAGCTGAAGAATCTTCAAGATTTTTTCTTTTCTACTTCTTAGCAACACTTTTGTCGTCAGATCCGCTGGCCCTGATGAAGTCGAGCAAAATAACGTTTTGTTTCAGATTCCCTGATGACTAATGACCAGTGGATCTGATTACTAAAGTGTTGCCAAGAAGTAGATAAGAAAAAATCTCCATTCTAATAATTAGAATAGAGATGTTTTTAATTATTAAAATTCAGAATTTTTGACGGGAAGCTTTGAAAAAAAAAAAAAAAAAAAAACCGCCCAAGATAGGTAATCATGTGAGGCAAAACATGAAACGTGCAAATATCTGTGCCTATGCTAAAGAAATTCAATATTAAGAATAACCAAGTGAAAATCATTCGAATCATCATTGACGTTTTTGATATTCGAATAATTCGAGTACAATTATTGTACATATTCAGCATAATTGAAATACGTACGTATGTGATGGAAGCCATTGTTGAGAATGTTCAGTCGATTAGGGGTGAACTGTGGTTTTGCAATAAGAGGTACAGTTTTTATAAGAAAAACGTTCCCTCCTTCTACACGGCCTGAAATACGTTTTTAATTGCCTCTTCGAACATTTTTAGCCAAAACGTCACGTGTAGGTGTTATGGACGCAAAACGTTCCAATTATCATCCGCCGTCAGGATTTTTCATCACTTATCTGGAAATTCCCTTCGCAAAACCCATTTGAAACCCGGACGTATAAATACGCTTTTCCCTGTTAATGTGGTAATTAGTTAAGGAACGGAATTCCTCCAAGGCTTTCCGTTTGACCGGAGTGTCCGACCTGATTAAAGGACAAACAACGCAATTTTGCGTTAATTCGCGATCAACAATTATTGTTCGATATTATATGCTAGATTATCTAGCGCGATCATCGAATTTTCATGATGTTTTCAGGGAAAGAGAGTAGGAATTTTTCCTTTATAATGGATCTAATGGCAAGGAAAGAAATTAGTGGATGTTCGACTAGCTGAGAAAACTCTACAATGGCGTCTTTCAAATTTTTCGTGAGTGCAAATGTTTTATTAAAAAAATTACATTCTTGATGCAGACAGTTTAAATTGGACTCTTGCTGTATTAGTTCTGACTTGATTGCTCCTTGGATGTCAAATGTATTTCATCTTTTTTGAAGCTACTTTTGAGTAGCCTGAGAGCCCAGCTTTCATGTTTTAGGTACATTTCATTAATGCCGTATGTACATTTCATTAATGCCGTATGTATAGATGTCAGTGCTTTAAACCAGTTTCAATACCCATCGCCATTTAAATCCGGCGTGGGGACAAGAGCGTCGCACAGTGGTCCATAAATCTCATGTTTATGCTTACTATGATTCAGACATGGTAAAAAAATTACATTTTCGAGTTTTTCGTTGATAAGCTGAACTTTTCATTTCAGACATAAATGTATTAGAGGTCATCCCGACTGAAAAGTTATTAGAACTGGAAAATTACTGAAGTTTAAAATCGAAAATATTGGAAAAATAGAAAAATGGCCAAATTTGTTTATTTGGATTTATTAATCGGAAAAATTAAGGAAAATGAAACACCAGGACAAATAATATCAACCTACTATCATTACCAGTAATCAAATTTTAATAATATCATCATAATTTTATTATAATACTAGCTGACCCGGCGACGCGTTGCTGTCGCTGAAAGGTCCTAAATCTTGTGTTTAATTATTTATAAAATGAAACATAATTTGTCCCGTATAAACTGGATGACCATGTTACGAAAATAAAATTTAAGTACACTGTTAGTCTACATTTACTATTAAGCTAGATATCTGAAATAAGATTAGTAGGTACGTTTAACTTCTTCTCTAAAATTGGAATCAATGTCAGATATCAAACCTACTATCAATTTTAGATATCAAAACTAACTATGAATCAGTACCTTTCAGCGACAGCAACGCGTCGCCGGGTCAGCTAGTAATATAATCCAATCACATCATCATTCTGTTCGTAGGTAGCAACCACACAACAATAATAATCAGGAGTTAACTGAACGGTTGGCCCAATTTCAATAATTTTTTTTAATAATGTTCGCAAAAGCTTAAGGAAGGTAATTATCTATCTTTTTTTTACGCGCGTATATTTTGTACGGTATGTAAGTTTCACGTTCTCCAGTTATGCGATCAGCAACAAAATACTGATTAATTTTTATAGCGAGAGGATCTAAGAAACAGTAGGTATCTAGCTGACCCGGCGCGCTTCGCTGCACTCAGTACGGTTAAACTGCGAAACCACATCTAAAGATTTTGAAAATTCATTATTTCATAGCTGGGACACCCGTGCTTCGCACGAAACATCAAATTCCCGCCCATCACCTATCGATGATGCACCCGTGGCAACCCGTCAACTTCATTTCCGGCGCTGTCCCGTCAACTTAATTTCATAGTAACAACGCAAGTTGGTTTCTCCTAGTGAATTATCAAATTCCCGTCTATCACCAATTATATGCAGCCCATACATCCCATACATCCCACACCTCCCACACACCATCCCATACATCCCACACATCCCATACATCCCATACATCCCGCACATCCCATACATCATCCCATACATCCCACACATCATCCCATACATCATCCCATACATCCCACACATCCCATACACCATCCCATACATCCCACACATCCCATACATCCCACACATCCCATACACCATCTCATACATCCCACACATCCCATACATCCCACACATCCCATACATGCATCGTATGATCGGTGGGTTTCAGACACACGTTGTAGCTCATCAAAACCTTCCTTAAGCTTTTGCGAACATTATAAAAAAAAAATTATTGAAATTGGTCCAGCCGTTCTCAAGTTATGCGATCAGCAACAAAATACTGATTAATTTATATATATATATAGATAATCTTGAATAATGATTAATAACCTAGCAATAAATATTTTATGAAAGAATTATCGATTAATGAATAGTTAAAATTTAACATTGAAGACCCGGGGGAAAACAACCTTAATCTACTAAAACTCTTTCTGAGAAAAAATTTTAATTTAACCTAATCCAAAACCCTTGAAAAAAGTAAAGAATACATCTTGAAAAAAAATATATGTAACGCTATTCAAAATTTATCTGAGGAGTAATTTAATTAGGTACAATTGTAAATGCCTTTAATTCTCACAATTGTATATGCCTCATTTCTCGGAAATTCCTACTGTGAGTCAAGAGGACCTCGGTGGTTCTTCCCCCTGTTTGGAGGACAAAAAGTCATTCTCTCCCAGTATGGCAATACTTTTACTTGCTATAACTCAGAACTTGAACTCTTTTTGGCATGGGTGACTTCACTATCTGATAGCTTCTAGTATTTCCCCAAAGATGGCAGTGATATCTCCATTTCCGTAAAAAGGGGAAATAAGTAAGGAATAACAAGACTCGTCAAAAGTCAAAGGGGCAATAACAAGTTCACAACAGTTGGCTTGTTGTACTGGGGGACACCCCCAGACCCCCGGATCATGAATTTTATTACCGAGTATCAAACCAATGAAACACTAAAGAAACAATGTGTTTTTTGGTGATTCAACAGTGGCATGGTGAAATACCTGAATGTAATATTTAAATTCAGCCGTATTTACATTTACACTCACACAACGAACGCTTCTCGTACCACGAAATACTTCACTTGAGCGGATAAGTGCTGGAGAGGGAAGGATTTACGAGTTCTTTTTTGATTCTGCGTGGTATGAACGGTTTCCATCTTTCTTAGTGGGATGTTGTGAGGGGAAAAAACCGTATGCAAGGAGCCTTGAGTTGCATATTTTATTAAATGCAATTTACACCAATCAGCATAGTATTACGGTATTACGGTTTCTTCCCCTCACAACATCCCACTGAGTTCTTTTTCGTGGTACCATCCGATTTCATCGTGGGATCTATGGTGCTTATGAAGGATGCCAGGAAGTCGAATGAGGACTCGTTTTCCGAGTAACCTTGATAATACATGTTTCGGGCTCCTACATACGTCCAAACACTTGAGAAGAAAATTTAAGAAAATTATTTTTGGTTTATTATTCAAACCAAAACTCTGCTTATTGAGGAAATAACAGAAAACATCCAAATCGTTAAATTTACAAAAAGTCTCTATTGACAAAACAAACACCGGCATAGGTACCTACATTCAATCAATCAAACGTTTTTGTAATCAGTTTTCGGGAATGCCTTGGCAGCCTTGGGTGTTTCACGATCAGTCAAATAAAGGGGAAAATGTTCAAATCTGAAGGGAAATATATTTTTTTAAAAAGAAAAAAAATAAGAGTTTTGATAACATGAGGTGGTTAGGGAGAGAGAACGACTCCTCTGCTGGTTTGAATACTAAATTGTTTATTTCACTAAACAATTGTAGCGTGGGGACCGGGTTCGAGCAACTAAGCTCATTACATCTACAGCCCTGACAAGAAAAACATTAAATGTCATACATGTCTTATAAATGTCTTAAAAATTTTGTCATTAGCATCAGAGAAAATTATATCATACGGAAGGTATAGGAACAAGTACAAATAGTGTGAAGTACAACCGATGAAATCGGTCCAGAATGGTGGTAACTTGACAATAGTAATTTTGGAATATGGACCCACTGTTAAAATTGGCTCCATAACCACCTCATTGGATTATACCTCTGCACCATCGTAAAAAAACCACTTTTTGATAACGTTTTCGAATGCTAAATTAAATGCGGCTCCGATTACCTACTGAATTCATTCGGCAATTTAAATGCGTATTTCAAATATTTGAATTATAATCATTTTTTCATAAACGCATGGAAGAAGGAAAAATTCCTTTCTTCCATTGCATAAATGCTGTTGCACAAATTTGTTCATTTGAGAAACAGCATTTTATCCGAATCTCCCATCGGAACGACACAAAATTTGTCCATGGTAATGACCACATAATCGGCCCATAGTAAACATTAAATGTTTACTATGGGCCGATTATGTGGTTCGTTAGGGTTTGCTTTAAAGTCCTCGTTGGTTTCAGCTGCTCGCCTGCATGTTGGTGGCTTGTGTTTGCGCTGTCAGCGCGAACGAGCCCTTGAAGAATCTGGAAAGGGCTAAAAAAGACTTGTTGCTGAGCACCGGACCGATCGTCCATTACAGGTCCTTGTACCCGTACGACTACCTCTCTTACTATCCTGCTTACTACATCTAAAATTTCATCGTGTTGAATGGCTTCAATTGTACCCAGCGATGTGAATAATACATGGTTTTGGTTAATACCTCCGTTATTATTGAATTTTCCCAATTTCTGAAAATTTCAAAAATCCTAATCCATTTTAGTCATATTGTCTAATTTGGGCGATCAAGAAGGCTATGACGTCACTACCAAGGCCTCTCCAGGTTGAGGAACTCTCATATCGCACATGACGACTCTGCGGTCCCCCCCCCCCCCCCCAAATCTTGCTCGGTGACCATGGACCTAAGAGGAGACCTTGATCGTGACTCGGAGAACCAGGATGACTTTTCCGTGCGGTTAAAGACCTCATTGCCGCATTACATAACACTATGCGACCTTAAACTTGACCTCGGGGCGTGTCTGATCCTCCTGACTTTGTGAAAGGATCGGAGGAAAAAAGTTTGTTTATAATGCCGCGGCAGAATGTGCTGTTCTAAAAGGATCGAAAATCGAAAAGTTGGTTACGCATGGTACCTCAAGAACGATGCAAATTTTATTATTCCTTTTTTTAAAAATTATAGTATTACATTTATTTTTAGATTTATCATTATTTATCGTTTGTATAAGTAAATTGTGCTAAAAGTTTGTTCTTTGTCAATAAAAAATCATTTCAATACCATTGTCTACCTTATAATAACAGCGTTAGGAGAGATATGAGGCTCAAAATTGACTGAAAATCTTGCAACACAACCAAAAGGAGAACGGAGTGGAGTATATTGTTTAAAGCGTAGGATTAAAAAAAAAAAAAAAAAAAAAAAAAAAAACGACGTGAACAAGAGAACTTCGCTTCGCTCGGTCAGTCAAACTATAGTTTGGAGGTCTTAAGAGGGAGTGTCGATCCGACCCCGCTAGCCCCTGGACAGCCAAGACTACCCAGGATCCACAGGAGGGCTTCGCTGCGAGTTTTTCACGAAACTCAATACATTCAAAAACTTACATACCTAAACTTAAAATTGTCAAAACTCCCAAATCTTTAAAGACCTTCAAACGCTCAAAACAAATTTTTAAATTGTCCTACTCTATACAGCTTAAGAGAGGAATATTCATTGATTAAAGACTGGTAGAGGTAATTTTACACGAAGATTTAATACCAAACTGACTGGAAGACTATAGCAGACTGAATATGAATAGGCAGGAAGTTCAAGAGAAGGCAACTTGAACGCCAAAAACTGAAAGGCTGCAAACCTGAGAACTGTTGGCAAAATAAAAACCAAATTTGGTACATATTTATATGTACAAGACTGGCAAGCTGAAGACTGGAGGCTTCTCAGAAACAAGACCGACAGACTGGGAATACAGCATACTGGCAGACAATTCACCTCTGAACACAAGTTTATGTGAATCCTTTCTCTGGAGCCAGAAATTTCTGAAGCGTTTCCAAGTTCATGTGCGGAGTTGGCTCCAGCCCCAATTGTGAGAACCATGTTGCTTAACACGAAAAATCCCAATTTACTTTACTTTTATAATATAAAGTATATTATACTTAAAGTACCTATATTATACTTTAAATTTCCCTAATCACAAAAATTAAAATTTTCAACATTCAAAAATTCATATAAACTCAATAATTTTGAGTGAGTTTTTGAATGTTGGAAATTTTAATTTTTGTGATTAGGGAAATTTAAAGTAAAATTAACATTCAGACATAAAATTTGAAAGTTTTGTAAGTAATTATTACAACACAACTTTCAAATTAGAAGTTTGACATGTTCAACATTATTATCACTCAAACTTTTCGCTACTACTGAAACCTCCAAAGCACTCACAATTTTCACAACTACCAGAACGGTAGTTTTGAAATCAAAACTCAATTTTTATATAACCTAAAAAGTCACAACATTTTCAAAACTATTGAAAAATTTAGTATTTCTACAAACTCCCAATAACTCAAAATATTTAAAACTAACGAAACCTCAATATTTTCAAGACTACCTACCTATCGAAACTCAAAATAATTTTGATAATAATAATTGATAATTATATTGTGCAACAACACTTAACAAAGATGTCAACGTGTATTTTGGCCACCACTTTTCCAACAAGACTAACCCATAATATGGGTTATTATGCTATCCACATAGCAACTGGAGTTGCTACATTACCCGTGGTGGGGGGGGATTATGCTTCCTGCGTCGGTGACTTCGTCGGATGGACATCAGCTCTTGCCAGTCGGTTGGCGTGCAGCAATCGTTTCCGACGGCCCATTCCGACTTCAAAGAGCACTCGAGTTGCTACAATATTATTATTAAGACTAATAATAAAAGTTAAATTAAAATATAATAATAACAATTATTACCTATTATATATAATTATTATAATATTATTATTATTAAGAATAATAATAATTGAATTATTCAAGACTAAGGGTACAGTGAGTTTACGTCAAGATTTTTTACCTCTTGGGCCTGACATGACGAGGCGCTAATAATTAGTTATTTATTGATGAATCACTTAAAACCCAGCTACACTTTTTATTCCCAAAATTTCCATTGTTTGCAACGGGATTCGAACCCGTGGCCTCAACTGAATGCAGAATGTAGTGGCTATCGCCTAGAACCACTCGTCCAGTCCGGCCGCCTAAATTCAAGACTCTAAAAACTCAACAAACAAACAAAAAATACAACTCAAAACTCACAATCCCCCCCGCCCCCTCCAACCCACAACCTTAAAAAACCAAATACCTACACCATACTCAAATTTCAAAAAATTCACAAAACAAATTTCCAAATTTTGCTTTATTATTCTTGGAATAATACACCTATGTTTTCGCGACGGGGGTCGACGACTCCGATCGGGCTCAAAATTTGACATTATCCGTTTCAAGAGGTCTACATTCTAAATCCGAAATGTCCGTCCGCCGTCCAGGCCGTTTTGGGCAGTAGGAATTTATTTAAAAATCTGAAATTCAGACAAAATACTTGGTTTACCATCTAGTTGTGCCCGCAAGGTTTTCAATCCGATCGCCCAAACCCGTGGGGCGCTATGGGGCTATAATGGGGCTACGGGAGGGGTTTTTTGGAGGCTTTTAGCTATGGGATCGAGTTAGGTGTCGTTTTCGAAGTATTTTTGGACGTAGAATCCATTTAGGTCCCGGAACGATCCGATTTCACTGGGGCGATCTTTAGGGCTTTCATGGGGCTAAAAATGGGATTTTTGAAGGATCCCAGGATGTTAAATACTTTTCGAGTAAAAAATAAAGTTTAAAAAAAAGTTTTGAAAAAAAATCAAAAAAAAAAAAAATTTTTTTTGAGATAGAAATCCAAAACAAATTTTTTTTTAAATTTTTTCATTTACAGAATTAAATTTCTGCACAAGTAACGTATATCAAAGAATAATAAACCCTTGTGTAAAATTTGCAGCGTTTTTTAAAACGGGTTACCGTCGAAACCGAAAATGGGGTACGGGGGACGCGAATAGGGGTAATTCTGTCAGTTATGGAAAAAACAACTTAGATTGATACGTACGTACAAAGACGGTCCGAATTCCGAATTATAGTGGCTTAGACAATGATTGTTCTCTCTCCTCCACCAACATAACCAAGTCCGACACGTACCCCCAGGGGCCAATACTACGTTAGCCTCCCAGAAGCCTCCCACTCCCCTCAGAGGCAATCAAGGAAGTTTTTAGGATCCCTCGTATCGTGAGTTCTCCGCCAAACTCAAACGACCGCCCTTGGCATTACGAGGCACTGTAGCACGACTATACGTGCTCAACCGAGACACTATAATTAATTTTTATTGAGTTCAATAGAAAGAAAAGGAGAAAAAATAATCAAAGAATATCTCGGCAGAGAGTTTTGGTTTATTGTTCTCGGAATAATCTGCCTATGTATTCGTGTCGGGCGTCGAAAGTTTTGATCGGCCTCAAAATTTGTCATTAGGCGTTTCAAGATGTGCAGATTCCAGAAGGTCTATGCGTTTCAAGATGTGCAGATTCCAGAAACGAAATGTCCGTCCACCGTTCGTGCAGTTTTGGGAAGTAGGGTTTTGTTTGATCTGCAATTTTGATAAAAGAAGGTACTTGGTTTACCATCTAGTTGTGCCCGCAAGGTTTTCTGTTTTCTTCGTCTCGATCGCCTAAACCAGAGGGGCTCTGTGGGGCTAAAAAGGAGCTGCGGGAGGGGTTTTTGAAGGTTTTCGGCTATGATATCGAGTGGGGTGTCGTTTTCGAAGTATTTTTGAAAATAGAATCCATTTTTTCGGTGTTCAAGAACTATTGGATTTCACCGAGAGCAATCTTGGGGGCCTCATGGCGCTGCAATTGGGGCTTGTGAAGGATGCCAGGAAGTCGAATGAAGGGACGTTTTCCGAGTAATTTTGGACGCATAATCCATTTTCCGGGGTTCTACATTCGTCCACAAACTTAACAAGAAAATAATTTTAAAAAAATAAAAAATAAAATAATTATTACAAAGAATAATAAACGCTTGCGTAAAATATTGAGCGTTTTCTTTTCTTTTCTTTCTTTTAACGGGTTTGCATTTTCAAATATGCCAGTTGTCCCAACTGTATCGTTGAGAATTCAATACGACTAGAAAGCAACGGCAAGATAAAAACATTAATTAAGATCACTTCATTGATACGCTCGTACCATTGTCAGCGTATAATGTGCCGCTCCCAACAGACTTTCGAAAAGGTGTCAGAATGGTTTTAAATGGTTTTTGCTATTGGATTTCTTCGCCTATCGGAAGGAACTCTAACAAAAGGATTTCACTTGAGAAATGCACTCGTGACCTACAGTAGAGTAACTCCATTACGACAGGCTCGGTGGGATGTCACTGCAAATGTATTGGCACGATAGTTCTTTGGTTTTTATGCAGTGAGACTGGTTATCGATACACACACCAGGACTGAACTTCATATTACAATATATTGTACTAATATTACATTATGTTATATTATATTATATTACCGGGAAGAACCCTATAATATAATATAACATATTATGTTATATAGGGGTCTTCCCGGTCGAGCTTACCAAGTTAAATGTCGAAAGTAGAAAAGTTCGTAATTTTCATGCACTCAATGCATGTTAAAATTTAAAAAAGTTAAATGTCGAAAGTAGAAAAGTTCGTAATTTTCATGCACCAATGCATGTTAAAATTAAAATTAAAAAAAAAAAAAAAAAAAAAAAAAAACGCAATTACGAAAATCAAAGAGCGACATCAAAAGCAAGCTTGTCAGAGGAAAGAGTACGATTTTGGTTGAACCCGCCCAACCAGGAGGTGGAGCTGGTCAAGTATTTATTCGCCTTCAGCAGGCGAGGACGTCCCCGAATAATATTATGACATAATGTGTAATACTCATTAGTTGACTACAGGGAGTAGTTGACTAAAAATTTAGTTCAACTAAATCACCATCTTGTAACTTATTGGCTTCTCCACTCTGGCCAAAGCTAAATTAGTTCCTTGTTTAATTTTGTAAACAAACTTTTGAACTACATTTTTGAAACTACCTAACTAGTTTGAATTCAGGCACTAAAAACTAATTTAGGTCAAATTAAAACCAATGGAACCTTTTAGTTCTTTAGTTAGAGAGAAACAACTAATTTAGTTTCAGTTTTAGTTTTTAGTTTCTGCCCAACAACACTGTGGGTTTGTTGCTCGCCACTTATATATTTGGCTCCTTTGAAGTCTCTGAAAATCCGACTGCCAATGGATCGGGACAAGCTGCTCGGGGAATACCGAGCACGCGAATACCCATACACAGTGCTAGGGATTTGCTGAGAACGTGCTCGGTAATTGCCGAATAATGCATGTGTGTAGCGGTCTTATAAGACCGGACTTTATAAAGCGGGTGCTCCAGCAGCCTGGTAGAGCGAATTAGTTGATCTAGGGATGTTCGTGGATGCCAGCCAGAATGACGTATATAATAATAATAATAATAATATAATATAATAATATTATATACCTACGTCATTCTGGCTGGCATCCACGAACTATATATTATATTATATTATAGAAGATAACACTGTATAATTTATTCTAGTGCGGGTCATTTACAGCATTGAGTACATTGAGGGTGCGAGGACGGTGGAGGGGGAGGGGGAGACATGAAACGAGAATGATGCTCAATTAGCGGCAGTATGGTGCTCGCATGTAATTAGTTGGCGCTTGTTTGAACTCGACAACTGGCGCTCAAATGGATATTGAAGGGCTGACTAACCGAGTAACTGCGCAGCCGAAGCCTAAATTATGATAATGGCCGGAACTGGTTTCGCACGGGCGGAAACGTGATAATATGCCGACTGGTGTTAATCAATGCGAAGCTTAATAATTCGCATCAATGCTCGGCAGGTTTACATGCGTATACCACGCAAGGCTGTCATCAACTTTGTGTTGGTTCTGGTGGATTGCATAACTAACTAACAAGAGGATTAGATAGAGTTAGGCTGGTTTTAGGAGTCGGACGGGAAGCCAAACCCCAAGTGACATTCCCTCTCTTTGTTATGGAAATCCCGTTTCAAATGGAACGGGAAAATTACACAGTGAGGCAACTCTGATTTGATCATTCAAACCACATCAAAAGTCCAGCATTGCAGCTTTGTTTTTACATCATGTTTTGACGGGATTGGTATCCTCGAGGACTTTCTTGAAGCAGACCCGTGGTTCGTTTGGCATTGACTTTTCGGGTCACTACATAATATGTAATAATATTATTATGTATTACATGTTATAAATAATAATAAATTTAGTCTACGTCCAAAATTACTTCGAAAATGACACGTCATTTGACTTTCTGGCCGGGGTCCTTCAAAACAACTTTTATAGCCCCATAAGTTGTAGATTTTTTCGTTTCACATTCCTTTCTGTAGATTTTAACAGTCAAAACCGACACAGTTACCGTGTTAATCGAGCATAATATGCTCCCCCATTATAATGTTCTCATTAAATGCTCTTAAATATGCTCGAAAAACACAGGTATTATCCATTGCGCATAAAGCAGATGTCAACGGCAAAGTAACCGTTATGAATATGTAGTACTCGATGGATGTCAAATTTCTTTATTAGTATCATACGTGTTTTAGCGTTTCAGTTTTGCTCTCCATCGGAAAGATATCCATGTCAAAGTAAGACTCAATCCCAAGTTAGCTACTGCCACTTGTCGGAGCAACGGAGATTGCTGCCACATCTACAGCGTTAAGGGCATTTTAAATACATATCTGTAGGGTGGTCATCGTTAGTACGGAGGAAAATTGCTGAGGTATACCGAAAACGAAAAAAAAAAAAAAAAACGGTTCTAATGAGCTTAATTTCCGCCTCATGAATACCGAACGGTGAAAAGAAGGCGGTGGACAGGAAAAAAATAAAAATCGCCACCCGGACGAAAAAGGGGAGCGTTTCCAATAGCCCAAAAAGAGGAGTGTGGGGGTAAATGCGTTAGCTTGAAAAAAAAAATTGCCGATAATTGGACAGTCCTCTCTGCCTCTGCAAAAATGAGAAACAAAAATAAGAGAGAGAGAAAGAGAGGGAGTTATTTTTCTTGGGAGGGAAAAGGAAAAAAACAGGAGATGTACCAACTCGGAATAGGAATAGCCTTGATTCCTTGAGGAGAACTGGTCTGGGCGTGGTGGCCTTTTTTACGGGGTGGGCGGTTTTGCTTGTATAACTTTCTGAAGGGGGTTAGTCACCTGAGTGTGCACCAACCTTGAACTTGATCCTGGGCTCGTTCAGGCTCTGTTGGGGACATGGATGGTGACGAGGTGGACCCAGAGAGGGACTGAGAACCTCAGTCAAAACAGAAAAACAGTGCAAATTTTTACCTCGGACAGTAAAAATGTTACCGAATGACCCCCCGACTAAGCATTTCCCAATGACCTCTGGGACTACCCAATCCCCCCCCCCCCCCCCTCCACAAGTGGGAACGCCTCAAGGTTCCATCTAATAGCATGCCATTCAAGCCGATGCTTACTTTGAGTCAGAGTATAGGCAGAGTCTGAAACGACTTTGAAGTATTTGAAGAGATCAACTTCTCCACGATCCTGCCGGGGTATTCATGAAGTGCACTTCCTCTTCCATGCTGCCATGCTGCCTGCCTCCTTTGAGCCTCTGGGCTGGGAGTGATAATTGGCTATCGTATACTGAACTTGAGGACGAACTCGCTGACTGGTTGTGAGCTGAGACAATAATGAGGGTATGTCCCTCTTAGGTTGCAGCGGCGGAGGTCAGATCAGACTGAAGAGACATGATGGCCGCCAGTTAGTTCGTGTTGTGCAGTCCAACTGTGTGCGATGGGGACAAATAACACTATGTGAAAGTAGTTTCACAATGCTGGTGGAAGATTGCGGCCCCCACAGTGAATAACCATGTTCAATCATAACAAGCCGGCGAAAGTGATTCCACTCGGACCTCATAGCCAAGAGAAGTTTCCTGAGAAAGAACGAGAATCCATCCCACTGAGGCCGGTACTGCCAATTTCCAAATCGCCGATTGTTGAAGTGGTCGTTGATATGGAGGTATAAATTTGCAAGGAGCGAATCCATCAAGCCATTCAAAGCATGTTGTACAGAATTACCATGCGAAGACTCGGGAGAGGTTGAAGAGACATCAAATGACGGAGGGCGAGAAGCAGCCTCTTCGCCCACATTTGAAGCACCTCCGTTGGTCGTCACCATACTTCGTCAATGTTGGTTGGACTGCAAAAGCAATCCATTATCACGACCTCTGGAGTTCAGGCACTGGTTGGATAGAAGCACTTCCTCCAATCTGGGAGCAGAGTGCGGTACACCGAAGGGTAGCTAAGTGGAACCGTGACATTCAGGGGTCATAACAACCCTGGAACGTGATATCCTGTCGCGCGGGGGGGAATGTTGACAAGTTCCATTGATTCCGGTTCAAAAACTTACATGATTAAAAGTGTGTTTTTTTTTTAGAATTCGGAGGTGTAATTTCCATGACTTTAAATATTAATTATCAGGGTCAGCTGCCTTCCTCAATCAAGCTCCTCCAATTCTTCTGCAGGTCTGAGGCTTCAAATGACGGAAGATTTAGCCCAAAATACCTCAGCCTTAATTACTAGTGTCACACTTGGAAGCCTTTGGCTTGCAAACAAATCCACTCGTCAACGTCTATGGCTTGGGCTCGTTTGGGGCTCGTTTGGCGGGTTCGGCCTTCGCCGCCGGCAAAACAGGGATATTCGCGATCGTTCATCTTCGTCCCCGCCTTCCACCTGGGCGATTAAAATAAACCTGCCGCATGGACGTCTTCGGGATAATTATCGGAAGCTTTTACGGGGGATTAATAATAACGCCTTTCATCGATTTTGGAAAATAACCTCGTTATTATCGGCCAGGGTAGATCTAGCAAATCAGGAATAGCGTGTTCATAATACAAATCCAATTTATCCACTTCCTCGATTTCTTAGTTGCATGTTTAGTACGTCAAGTATGTCACGCATTCAGAACGTGTGATAATCAACAAATGATGGCTGTTGAGTCATAGTGGGTGCTGGTTAAGTGGGTTTCCACGTAAACTGAATACTGTTAACAAAGAAGTGTGACTGTATAGCATTACTACTCTTTTGCTGGTGAGTAATGTATATGAAAATGAGTTTCAATCCATTCCTTTCCCTGTTACCCTCTTAATTAGAAGCCCCAATGGGCTGTGGAAACCGATTGGTACCCTGAACCTAATAGCTCTCGCAGGATAATCTATTCTATTAATAAAAATGGATGTCTGTAACTTTTGGCGTCTGTCTTGAACGAAGGTACGGTAGGTACGTGTACAGGATCAATGGAAGTGAATCTATTAGGACAGGTAATTTTACCCTCTATTATTAGCATGTGACACCCACGGGTAGGTGCCTACACCCGGATAGCATTTCAGACTGTGTCTTAAGCAGATATGATTGGATTGGCACTTTAGATAGACTCTTCAGCAGTGCTTCTTGGAGACCACTGGGAATATTTAAGAGAAAGTCCAATCAGGTTTTGGGAAAGAGGTTTCGCTGAAAAACGATTTTCTCTTCTGCTCATCAGAGCTAAAATTTAGTTCGTGTAGGTACTCTAATCGAAGGGAACGTATAAGGACAGATAATTTTACCCTCGAGTATTATACGCGCTTGCATGTGAGCCCGTGCAACAAGCCTTCGATTCATACTAAAAAATATACGAGTTGACGGGTTGCTACGGGTGTTTCGAGTGAAGGATGGATGCATTATTTTTATACGATGGACGGGAATCTGATATTTAGTGCGAAGCATGGGTGTCTCAGCTAGTTCATTATAAATCAACTCAACCATATTATGGGCGCTAAATATAATAAGATTATAATATTAATAGTTAGCGTAAAACAATAAAAATTATATTACTTCAGAGCCGATCGCCCCACGAGTTTGGGCGATCGGGCTGAAAACCTTGCGGGCACAACTAGATGGTAAACCGAATATTTTGTCAAAATTGCAGATTTTTAAAAATTTGAAATTTAGAAATCAGAAATTCCGACTGCCCATAACGGCTTGGACGGCGGACGGCGGAAGGACATTTCGTTTTTGGAATCTAGACCTCTTGAAACGAATAATGTCAAATTTTGAGGCCAATCAGAATTTTCGACCCCCGTCGCCTATACATAGTTGTATTATTCCAAGAATAATAAAGCAAAATGGATATCCGCATTAACTAATCAACTTTTCCCAACATTCATCCATGAAGAAATCCCCCAAAATCGGGTTTATTATTCTTATTCCGTATACACAGGTGTATACAGGAATCTAGACGTCATGAGTAAGGACAAATTTTGATCCCCTTCAAAATTGGTCCTTACTCGTTTCATGATTTGTAGATTCCAAAAATTAAATATCCGTCCGTCGTTCGGGCCGTTTTGGGCAGAACACGTTTTAAAATCTGAAATTTGGACAAAATCCCCCACCCCCCTTTCCGACACCCTTCCGCTGTTTACTCTTCAAATCAAAGCTTTCAAATCGCAAATTATTTCTGTAAAAAAGCCCTTCAACATTTTAAGTATCTGTTGTTCAAGTCCCCTTATGTCGAAATGTTATGACCACTATCATTACCGTTCATTCCACTAGGGCCTGATATGAAGATAGGGGAATACATCTCTTGAAAAGCCGGCATATTCATCGTTGTATTTGACCGATCCTCAATAACTCCAACCACATAAAAATTAATGATCTTCCTGTCTTTTGTATGAGCCATTACACTCCCCCTCAAAAAACACTGTCAATATCTTTTTTAGTTTTCTTCCATTGACGATGCTGCTCATTATCTGCCGTTCAATTCATCTACACAGATCGTCATTCACATCTAAAAGCGTGAAAAAGCCTTACATTAATTTTGTAGGAACCACCCAGTTGCACACTTTTGCCGAGCAAGGGCCCTGTATTCTTGAGTCGAAAAATCACCTGGAATATACTCAAATTTCATTTCTCAAAACAGATGAGAAAAACCTGTGTTCTTGAGCTTTCGGACTCTCGAGAGTTGTACAACTTCTTCATCACTTTTATGGGTTCTTACTTTTTTTTCCAGTAAACTTTTTTCTTCAGGAAGTTGAAAAGTTGATACTAACCCCTTGTCGCACGCCGACATTCGACGAAGTATCGTTCTCAGTGACTAATGGACTTGCCGCGACCATTTAACCGGGGAAAATAAAAACGGTCCATTGAACGTATTTTGATAACTCTGAGCGTTATAGCTGAAGCAACTTTTTGGTTCTGGTTCGTCAACATCCCACATTCCCTTTGCCGGGCGGTTACAGAGTGTTGAACCGATAGTATAAAAATAAAAGTAAAACTTCTGAATGCGAGTCGTGAAGGGCGTGGTCCTCAACTTCTTTTATTAGAGTTGGGAAGCTTCGCGATATCTCCATGCGAATTTAAAAAACCTCTCACGACTTTTATCCTGATACATGTCCAACGTTCATCTTATCTTTTTCGGAGTGTTCGATACATGTATTAGGTAATGTATTAGGGTTAACATGTATACATGTATTAGATAATGTATTAGGGTTAACAAAATTTCGCATTTATTGAGATCTGCTTAAGTTTTCTAGTGTATAACTGGTGTATAGCTTTCGTTTTTGTAAGGGTCCAAAAATTTAATACGGGGGCCTCAAATTTTCGAAATAATATTATTCTTCATAAGGTGGTTTGTTTCGTGAAATCGTTTTTTAGTTCGATCGTTCAAACCCGTGTGGCGCTGTGGGGCCTAAATGGGCTAGAGGAGGAATTTTGAGCGGTTTTGGCTGTGGGATGAGTTAGGTGTCGTATTTTTGGGCGAAGAATCCATAATTGGGGTTTGCAGATTCATCCGATTTAACCATGGGGATCTATGGAGTTTAAGGGGGTCCAAATGGGGCTATTGACGGATGCCAGAGGTCGAAAGAGGCGTCATTTTTCGAGTAATTTTGGACGTAGAATCCGTTGTTCGGGGTCCCACATCAGAACAGAACTATTCATAATTACAGTTTTCTAAAATGGGTGTTTAATTTTCTTAATTTTGTATTGACTTCGAATTAGGTACTTTTTACACAATTTATACCAAAAAAAAAATAGACTGTTGTGTGAAACGTGCGGGGTTTATTTTTCTTCTTGAAATGAATTGCCCGCTTGGTGGGTAGGAATTGTTTTGAAAATTTGAGAAAATACTCGATTTTCCTTCTAGTTGAGCCCGCAGGCTTTTCAGCCCGATCACTCCAACCCGTGGGGCTCTATGTAGCTAAAAAGAGGCTACGGGAAGGGTTTTAGAAAGCTGGGGCTATGCGATCGAGTTATGTGACGTTTTCGACGTATTTTTTGACGTACAAACCATGTTGGGGGTACCTGTGGGGCTGCGATTGGGGCTTTTGAAGGATGCCAGGAGATCGAATGTGGTGTCGTTTTCCAAGTAATTTTTAATTTATAATAATAATTTAATTAATTAATTATTATTATTCATCGAAGTACTATTAATTTTTGCACCAAAGAATAATAAACTCAGAATTTAAAAAAAAAAATCAGAAATCTTGTCTATATGATCGGTTCTCCCGCAGGTTTTTATCCCGATCGCTGCATCCCGTGCGGGCTCTGTGGGGCTACGGAGCTACGGGAGAGGGTTTCGAAGGTTTTCGGCCATGGGGTCGAGTTGAGTGCCGTTTTCGAAGTGTTTTTGGAAGTAGAATCCATTTTTGGGGTTCCCACCTAAGTCCAAACACTGTTTAGTTTTTTTCTTCAATTTTTAATTTTTTTAAATAATTATTTTAAATCAAAAATTATTTTTTATTGACATAAGTAGATTGAATGTTTGCGCAATTTATAACAAAGAACAATACACCCTTATGTAAAATTTGCAGCTTTTTGTTTGTAATTAACTTCTTTTTTTTATACGAAATTAATAAAACTGGGCGAAAATGACTTTCAATGAACTGTCCACATTGTCTCCACCTACTAAGCAAATAGACCGGGCGAAGGCGACTAGATGTGAAACACACGAAATCGTCCTTCATTCAGAAATCAACATTCAGACCACGGGTGACCTAACCGGACCAAGGATTGCACTCAGGTTGTGGAACGGCTATGCCGTAAACGATTAGCCACTGATGAAGTACTCAACAGGCCAAAAGAGAATTCGCGGTTTCGTGAATTTACCCTGTTATAAATTGACGAGTTGTATTGATGTAAATTTAAAAATAACTTCCATATAACGTTATATTCCACTTTATTTCACATCAGTTCCCATTGTTATCCCTCATTTTCAAAACGACGATGTTGGTTTTAACCAATGAGCCAAAAGCGCCCCTTTTAAGCAAACGTCGGATGAGAATGAGTTCCGATTGAAACACGCTGTGATTGGAAAGCCCTTTGTAGTCCTCCAAATGTGGAAACTCCTTTTGGGGTCCAACTCATTTAAACCCGACTGGTCCAATCGAGCCCTAAAAGTTTCTGAAACCCCACTAGTTGGCATCTGGTCAAAAACAGTGTTATCGTTGAAATTTGAGGTTTGGGCGAATATTAAAAATCTCCAAAAATGTTGATGCCTGCTGGAGCTGACTTCGCAGTAATTCGGTGCTTATATTCCTCGTAAAGCTGAATTTCCATTTAATCGTTAGCTTAGAAACGATCTTTAGTTTACATACCCCCCTTCCCTGACTGGCCAACACCGGGAGGAATTTCCACGGGTAATTTGCATTCGGGAAACTTCTCCTCTTCTTTTATAGAAGAAAAAAAAAGAGAGGAAAAGTTGGGACGGGAAAAGGATGAAGCGGAAAGAATGGAGGAAAAATTAGATTTTTTATTCAATAGTGTTTTTTTCTTCTTCAAAAACTTGTCTTCGTCGTGGGGTGGAAAAATCACCCGTTGCTGATGAGAAAGCAGAGAGATTAGTTCTGAGAAATTTAATATTGATGACGATGATTATGTACAGCAATACCATACTGCCAAATCGTCAAGTGCTTGCACAGAAAGCAAACCTGGCTCTTCACATCCCAACTCTAACACAAACTGCAGTTTCGTGGTTGGCTGTCTCTTGTGGTTTGAATTGGTTAATACATGACATGTATTAACCAATTCAAACCAAATTATCGTTTCAAATTATCGTTTTCAATGTACATTGTATTCTACGCCAAGACGTACAATGAAAACGATAATTTGAAACAAATTTTCAAATTATTGAAATTTGTAAGATTTCGAAGCACGTTACGTCCCATATCCAATGTTGCCAGTGGTAGAGTGATTTTTTAACTCAAGTTGCATGGCACGGCAGTCCTGTTTACCGTTTGTTCTGTCACTCCAAGAACTGCAGATCGCTATTGTGAGTTGCTCGTGTTGACTGACGAAAATCTAGGTCGGCTTGATGCGTAGCTAGGTTGGCTCACTTGCATCTCTCTGGTTAATCATAACGCAGATGAAAATTGGAACGCTCAGACCCTGATTAAAATCGACCGTTCCTATGTAAAAACCGCAAAACCACGTTCCAAAATCAAAATTTTACAGGAAACACTAAAAATTGCATAGAGACGGTTTGCGATGCCCAAAGCACTTCAAATCGACCAACAATTATGAGAAACCATCATTAGAAATTATTAATTTAGGGTCCAATATTCGCTCAAAAATTCAAAAATAAACAGCTGTTCTTGGACATACCTACGAGGATCGCCGAAAGCTGAGACCTATACCTTTTTACACGTCGAAAGCTGGGACTAAGACGTTTTCACAACCCTCGTAGAGACATTTTTCAACACTGAGAAGGCTAGAAATTGTCTCACCGTATTCACGAAACTTTGCACCATGGATCTAGGGCCTCAAATTTACCCAGAAAACTAAAAACCTTTATTTGGCCAAAAATCGTACATAATATGTACGATTCCATATTATGGTGGTATTGCACCTACCTGCTGCAAAGGTATAATACCTTTGCAGCAGGTACCTATAATATGTACCATATTATGGTCCCAATTTGGTTGAATAAAAAAGAATTATTTATTTAGAACAATAAGTACTAACAAAATTTAATTTTTTAAATTAATTAAAACTAATTAAAATTTAATTTCTTTACTTTATTATTATTATTATTATTATTATTATTATTATTATTATTATTATTTATTTAGTTATTTATTTCTTGCACAATGTGAACCGAATGATAACGAACCCTTGTGTAAAATTTGCATAGTTTTTACTGAAATAACCTCAGTTAGGTTTAAAATCTTCCCTGCCAACATCGCTGCTGCTAATAAGACGTTTTTAGGATCGAATTGCAGCTTGGCTCAATCCACCAAAACTGGTATCGTTGAGCTTTTCATCGAAGGTTCATTACATGAGGATGGCATTTGACGTGGAACGTTCGTTTTTTTCCTAATTACTGAGCTGTTTGACGTTATAGTAAATTTAAGAAGATCATAATAAAACCGACCCTGAAACTTGTTCATCAATTTGCGCCCACCCTCTTACAAAAATTCAACCAGTAGAATGTTGGGATATTTATTAGGAGAAGATGAATAGCTACTGCCTAAAATCTGTGGTTTTCAACAACTCCATCGCTCCACATTGTGGAAACGGGAGTTTTTAGCGAAGCACGAATATAACCATAATTCGGAACCCGTTCCCTCCAACGTCTTTTCAAATCTACACCCTTCACCAAATTTGCATTCACACGATAGTCCGCTATCTCTGCGGTTTTTCGCTTTTTTTTTTTTTGGGCGGTGGGGCATTTCTATCTGGCGATCAAGACCTGATGTCCCCCTCCCGATCTTTTGTGGAGCGTCTTTTTTTTGCAAGGCGGTGCCCACCAACGTAAGACCGGCCTCCAAGTTCTGGAGTATATAAGACCTCGGGCGGCTCTTCCAATTCGTCAGTTATATCGCAAACGGTACAGCTAACACTTCTTCACCATGTCTGCCATCAAATTCCTGGTGAGTATTGAAAATTGCGATAAATGTTTTTTCTGGTTTGAACAATTTGTAGACGCTGAATTTTGCAAATTCTGCAAAAACATTAAATTTTAGGCTGGAAAGAAACCAGAATTTAAGAATTTACAATTTTTATTGAATATTATTAGAGTTTTAGGCCTGGTCTTTCAGCCTGCTCAGGTAGTAATACTATTAACAGACTCGAGACTCTCTAAAGGACTCGATTGGCATCATTGCTTCGACCACCCAGATATCCATCTTCATAGTGACAATAGCATTAATGTGATTCTCCCCTTGTACAGTTCTTCGTCGCTTTGGCCGTCGCTTGCGTCGCCGCCGCTGAGGAGAGGGTGAAGAAGGACGTCCTCCTCGGTGCCGCCCCCTACGCCTACTCTGCTGGATACGTCCCTGCCGCCTACTCCGCCGGTTACGTCGCTCCCGCCGCCTACTCCGCCGGTTACGTCGCTCCCGCCGCCTACTCTGCTTACTCCGCCGGATACGTCGCTCCCGCCGCCTACTCCGCCGGCTACCCCTACGCCGCCGGTCTCTACAGGTCTGGCCTCTACTACTGAGCTCGTCCACTGACATCCTCCGTCCGGTCCCTACACATCCCCTCTCCGCTATGGTCTATTCCTCAAGATGATTTTCGCAATCAATCAATAAAACTCCAATAATTTATTATACCACACGAAATCGTTTTCTTTGCCGAAAACCCTACTCAAGTTAATGAACAACGTCACCCTAGTGTGAATACGAACCGATGAGTTTACTGGTTATCGAGTCACCCCAGAATTCTACGTCTTGCAGGGAAGGGGCGGCATCTGTTGGTTTTTCCCTCACCAAGCAAACTCATCCAACCAATTCACAGCGTATTTATTAATAACCGAAGAATCTCGGTGGCGACCAATGTGACCAAGGCTCCTCTACTTTTGTCAACACCGGTTGAAGCTCCTTCTGGCGGTTTTTGTTTCGTGTGATTCAGCAATTTTAAAGAACTGAGGTGCATGTGCAGTACGGCTTCAGGTTTCGGCGCTAACCCCACCAGACTGGTGTCACAGGCAATTTCAGTCAGGCTGACGAGACTGTATAGCTTTCCGTCGCAGAATAACGCCGACTCCATCAAAGAGTTATTCACTACAACTATCCAAAATAACTTAGATCATTTGAGCATTTTAATTTTATTTATTTTTTTAACATTAATTTTTCAACATGCTCACTTTTATCCTCAGGATTGACGAATTGGACCAAATATCCACCCATTTGGAATTCACATTGAGGGATTATATAGTTGCATAACCGATTACATTTTGATTTGTTGACAATCCGCACGTCAAATGATGTCTGAAACAATGGATAGTTAGACAGGCGATTTTGCAGATTCTGCAGACTCCGCAATGCAAGAATACAAGCTCTGCAGAGCCATTCTGGCAGTTTGGAATCGTGTGGCCGCTAGTGGGGGTGCATACTATGTGTCGTAATCAATGTCGGGCTCCAACCAGATCAGCTGAGTGAGCTAAACTCAGCCTGACCACCCTAGAAAGCCGACATTCGGTAGGGAGCCTCCCTGAGACAGAATGAGACGAACGACGTGACGGGCTCCAACCAGATCTGGAGAGTGAGCTAAATTCAGCCTGACCTCCGTATTCTATAGAAAGCTAAAATTCGGTAGTTTAACCAACCATCACGGAACATTTTAACCCCCCGCGCCACCCCGACAATATTTTCGCGAAGGGGGTCAAAAATTTTGATCGTCCTCAACGTTTCATCATGAGTAGATTTCAAAAATCAAATTAGGTGGTTTGGAGACAGCAGACCGAGGTGCTGCGATTAATTTTTTTTTTTTTCTACCACTGATATAATAATATTATATCTAATATAATAATATTATACTGATATAATATTATTGCAATAAACCTATTATTTATTAACCCTTAATCATGTATATATATATACATGATTAAGGGTTAATAAATAATAGGTTTAATAATTAAGGGTTAATAAATAATAGGTTTATATTTTAGTATACTAAAATATATTATCAGTTTATTTGTGTACTTTTCATATGATATAAATTGTCAAATGTCGATATTTGTCGGTAAAAACTACCAGTTTTGAGTTTGAATCACGGTTCTGAAGGACCGCTAGCAAAGCTTGGATCTATTACTACAGGATCCTAGATGCATGTGCTGGAAGGTTGGCCGTGAATAGATGGATGTGCTATGGGTAGTAAGATTCTTCCGAAAAAGGACCATGAAGACCAATAACATATCGTCTAATTTTGTAACTTACTCCATTAAAATATGGGGTTTCCTTGTTTGTTGGGAAGCTGATTCCAACAACCTGACAAACTCCTCCGGACGTCATTTTCCGCTGGACGTCAGAAAAA
Source organism: Pilophorus perplexus (assembly GCA_955831195.1). Classification (NCBI taxonomy): domain Eukaryota; kingdom Metazoa; phylum Arthropoda; class Insecta; order Hemiptera; family Miridae; genus Pilophorus; species Pilophorus perplexus. The sequence continues at coordinate 14,452,329 of OY037016.1, forward strand.
AGGTCAAAAAAGTTCTTGTTTGCTAGTTGAATTGGTGTTACCATCTTGTAGAGATCCATTTGGAGGAGCAACACTGCTATGTTGTTTACCCAGGGGCCTTTGAGAGAAAACGATAGTGTCATTTGTCTGCCGGACGTTCCTGTACCCCGTCAGAGAAAATGGAAGGCGAAGCGAGGCCCCCCCTTTCAGAGTGTTAGTAAGGTGTTAATTAACACCTTCCTAACACTCTGAAATCCTTATTAATAAGGAAACATGAATAAGAGGTAAGCGATGAGAGCGAGGGATGACAAAACGTTTTTGGTGAAGGATGCCTTTAAGGGCTACGCTAATTATTAGCCTAGCACTCAACATACCGTTTGCAAAAGATTTTTGACAAAATGGGTGCCGTTTTATATCAATGATTACATTGATGGTCCGGACCTTCGCGAGCTCGGCTTCAAACGATTGTACCTTGATTTTCATCAATTCTGGCTGTAACAAAATTGAATTTGAATTTATTAAATTTTTAAATTCATTTAAATATTAAAAATTTCATTATCTCTATAGATCTATAGATTACCTATTGGTATTTATTTTTTAAATTAATCTAAACTTAATTTGTTTTAATTAATCTAAACTTAACCGGGTTCTTTCTTCGAATGACACTCACCCTGATGGCATACAATTTCCCTTCAAGAACAACAATCGTGCTGACACATGTGGTTAGCACTGCGCGCCGCTCCAAAACGACGCCGACGTACCAGGTTTTCAGCATTTCTACGTGAATCAACACCAAATGCGGATTGATCCTTACGGTTGAAGAAGGGGCGCTCATTGGACCCGCCGCAGCGCCCGGGAGTTTCATTCTTGGATGGTTTTGAAAGATCAGAGGTTCCTTTGGGAATAAGTTGATTGAAATGTTGGGACTTACAGATGGAAAGACTAGCGGGCCTTTAGAATTATCCCATTTCCCTGAACTCCCTCGGCAGAAACAGCTTACTGTGAATGGTGTAGCGGCTCAACGGCTCCCAATGCAGGGTGATAGCTCAAAGTTGTGTGTTCAACTAAAATATTTTTCTTGAATAACTTGTAAAGATCTATTAGGTTACTCTCCTCATGCGTTGCTCTGATTTAACTTTAATGAAGTGAGTGTTGCCTTTGATATTACTCTAAATGGGCAAATCATAATCCTTACATTTATAAGTCCATCATCTAAAACAGGGCTTTCCAAAGCAAATGAGCTGCGGACTGGTGATGGGTATCAATTAATCGAAATATGTGTGGTAAGTTGTTGAGAGACGATGAATATCCCTATATTTCAAACTGCCACTATCAGGAGAAATTTCGACGTGTGAGTCCGTTGTCCAGGACCCATTGTCGACATCTTGTCTGTGGGATCCAGAAGAGCGGCCTCACATAAGATTGGGTTCGCCCTCCTTTGCCGACAATGAGCTCCTTTAATGATTTTTAAAAATGTTTTTCCTGCAAAGGTCGTGCTTCAAAAGTTACGAAAACGGGTCCATATTGCAGAAAACCCGTTTCAATTATTTATAGGGCCTTAGGAAAAATATGATATTTGAATTCCGAGGTCTGGAGAGGGTACATGACGTGGGCTGCTTCTTCGTCTTTTGATTGGCCGGGAGATCCCTCTCTCTCTCATCTACGCAAGTCAGCCAACTTTACTACGCGAAAATTCGACCCCAAAAATCGAAAATCGGGTTAATCATTATAGAAGGTCATTCGAAAATTGAGCATCGAGGTTATTATCAAAGAAGGTTATTCAAAAATCGACCCGGGCCGAGTGTTTTTATACCGACTCTGTTCAGATTTATTATTTAGCGCTCTGGCGGCTCAGTGCCCAACTACTCGACGCCCAGCCTGGCGAGGTGTGACGTCAAAATTGCCCGGCGTTCATTTCAAAATCTCTAACATTTCGAAAACAGCTCAGCACGTACCTATACGGATTTTCGAACTAAAAATTGGGGTTTATGGGTTTTAAAGGGTGCTGAATCCGAATATGTTGTCAGAAATGCTGAATTCTGACCTTTTCAAGAAGCCCATTCTGTTAAGGAAGCTGCAGCAGCCTTCCCAACATATTATGCTGATTCCAGCATCCCCTCAGTTCCCTTCCGGGATCTCTGCACCTTCACGACACCTCGACCTAATATATCGACATAATATATTATATCGAGCAAGCCTGACGTGTGCGAGCATCCCCATACTGTGGCTGCATAATATTATTCCTCCTGTGTGGTAGATCACAATTCGTGTTATGCCCAGGAAGGCAATGTTCCCTTACTCCCTTCCTGCTCCGCCAAAAACATAAGCGGCGAAATCGTGGACCGGCCTTCCGCCAACCACATAATTTAAGTAATTTAAATTCTGTGATCGGAATACACGAGCATGTAGGTACACCTCCATCACTCATTGTATGGGGTGTTCCACACCTACGTTTCTGAACACTTATTCCTCTATCAACCGGACCTAATGGGATAAACAGAAAACGATTTGTGACACAAATCATAGAGTGGTGGGGTCTTTCCCCACCATTTTGGCTGTTGTTTCTTGCTGTTCACTTTTTATTCACCAACCGTAGTATTTTATTCGCCCGTAACTGTAGCTTTCGATGTTGTTAATAAACGATGTAGGTTCTTTGATGTTCTTCCCAATGTTGACAGCTCCATAACTTTTCCCCATTAGACCCCATACATTTTACAAATTTGTAAGTTAAGATTAAGTCCCCACAGGCCACATTAGGCCCTGATGATGAAGGAATAAATCTTCAGAAACGTTGACATAATCATCGCCTTATTATACTGAACCTCAACATCATACCATCCACAATAATAAATTATGAATAACGTCCTCGACACTCATGTTGTCAGACATTCCAGGCACCTAAAATTGTGATTTACCAACACACTATTTTTATCTGCGAACCTGGAAAGAGCCGCACACTTAGGGAAGCCCTGTCTGAAGCATGATGGCCAAATTCTCTCGTTATGCCCCTTGAAATATTTACTCACTTTGTGAGGCCTTTGACTTTTTTACGACCATTATAACAACTTATCGCTGCAGATTACTTGGAGCCTTACTGGAGGTTCTTCTATGAAATTGTACTCGTCAAAATTGAAATCCCTCCCTTTAGACCGGAATTCGCTTTCAAGCATTGTCAAGTTGTCCAATTCTTGCGAGTCACTTGCCCAAAATCTACCCTCTTCTAGGGAGACGACGCTCTTAAGAAGGAATATATATGCGAAGAGTTGACAAGCCATGGCAGACTCCTTCTTTCACAGATAAAATTGTGATTTAAGAGTGCGCAGGGCAACTTCAGTTTCTAGGAGAAGTTGGTCGCGGCTAGAGTTGCACCCGACACGCGGTAGGATTGGCATTGAATATGGAATGGGGTAAAACCTTATTCTGTTCGTGTGGGGCAATACAATCCGCCAGGAACCATGGCCTCTGCCGTATCCTTAATTGCCGAGATCGGAAGTTGAGTAAATTCTTCATAAATATTAACTAGAGGAGGTTCAAATCGGTTTATATTATGTATATATTTGAATAACATGTTGATTCATATGCAGTTCAAGAACAGTTAAGCAAGATGATGTTACAAAACACAAAAACAAGAATAATTTAGTGTATAATTCTATCTAAACATTAATCTACAATTTCAGTACAAATAATTCTGGTACTGGTTTGTGGAGTAGTTGTTGAGGTATTGGTTTTGTTGGGGGTAGTAATCGTAGGCTTCTGGCAGAGCGTCGTAGTCAGCAGTGGTCGTGGGATACCGCCTTCCATACGTCAAAGGGTACTGACTGTACGTGTTACGGTACGAGGTGGGGTACTGAGTTCCATAAGTGGTCAAATACTGCCTTTCGTAGGTCCTGGGATACGCTCTGTACGTTGCAGGGTACCGCCCCCTGAGTGTGGCTTGCCTACCGTAGCTCGATGGGTACGCGAACCCGTAAGTCGACCTACCGTCGTTATACTGACGAAAGACGTCCTTTTTAGTCCTCGACTCTTCGTCGGCAGCTGCTGCAAAAGCGACGGCGATTCCCAAGAAAAACTGCAATAACAAACGTTATTTTATTATTATTATCATAATATAATATATTATGGTTCAGTGAAAAGTTAGGTACTAATTACGCCACTTATGGGATACACCCCTAAGCAAAATTCCATTTTTATTTTTTCAAAGGGAATTTCCTCATTTCTCGCTTCATAATTCCCCCTTCCCCATTTTTTCCGTTCTTTGATATTGTTCCCTGACCCTGGCATTGAAGTAATAACTACTTCAATAACGGAATTATTCAGTTTTTATTTTAATTTTTAATTCAATATGAAGTGTAAATTTCTTGAAGTGGGAATGTCCTCTAACTAGTATACTATTTCCTATAGGAAATTCGAAGTCTTTTTTTAGTTTTATTTTTATTATATTTTGGTTTATTATTCCTGGAATAATACCTACACCTTTGTAATCGCGCCAGAGGTCGACGACTCCGATCGGCGTCAAAATTTTACATTTTTGAAGAATCCCAGGAGGTCAAATATTTTCCGAGTAAAAAAAAAAGTTGAAAAAAAAAACAATTTTTTTCAGATTTTTATTTATTTATTTATTTATTTATTTTTTTTTTTTTATTGACAGATTTAATTTTCGTACAAGTAACCTACCTAAGTATATCAAAGTTATATCAAAGAACCCTTGAGTAAAATTTGCATTGTTTTTACGTTGTTCCTAATATTTTGACTCCTAATTTTTATAGAAGACATTGGATTATCGTGAAGGTACATTAAAGGACATATTATATACTTATAATAAGTGCAAATTTAACACAATGTGTTAAATTTGCACTTATAACATTAACATGTTATTTTAAAGAGTTTGCGTGAATTGACTCCACCTCTCCCTCTCAACTTCATTATGTGATTTTAAAATCTTGGAAGCATAAAACCTCGCAGTACTAGAGGAAAAGAGTCGTTGAAAAGGTAAAATAAAAGTGGGTTCTTATCAACAATAATTGTTGATACTTTCGAAATCGCTACTTATGTTTTGATATTTCAATCGAATCGACATCGTATAGATAATTGAAACGTCATGTATGCTATAACATGAATTGATATAAATATGAAAACATTAAATTTCATGTATCCATAACCTGCCTATAGGATCTGATACCCTCACGGCTTGCCAAGTAGTTGAACACGTAATACTTTCCAATAATTGCAGTTAAAAGTTTCCTGGTATTAAATGAGATTAAGTACTACTGTTACGTAGATTGCATTACAATAGTGGAGTAATTACTTAAGACCCGCCACAATCAGACCCCGCGAGAGGCTGACAAAAAAAGTTCGCAAGTTTTATCGGTCTAACCGCGGATTTTGAATTGTCATACTTACGAGGAATTTGGCTGCAAACATGATTGTAGATGTGCGGTCGAGGTGTGAAACGTCTTCTGATGATTTTTCTTTTGGGATGGAAACCTTATATATTGGAAGGTTGTTGTGTGGAGGGGTTTTGTCACATATGAATAACACTTAGGTTAATATCATAACATCAGAGAATCGATTAACTATCAATTATTGGGTGATAATGAGGAGGCGACGAAGGAAGAAAAAAAGAAAGTTTATTGAGATAAATCCCTTTGCTCTATTTTGACGCAAAGCCATTACTGAAGTAGTGGTTGGCAAAAATTATTATTATTCAGCGCTCCCTCATTCAATGGATTGTGTGAGTTTGTGATTTTAAATGACTCTGTAGGTATGAGGCATCTGTACGGGGTGTAGGTATTTACGAGTAATATGCCTTTCATTATCTAAGTTAGAGCTTCCAAAACCTTTCAGCTGGCGGACCATTTTTTTTCATGAGACCATCAGCGGCCCCCCCGTTAGCCAAGGTATTCTGCTATACCCACATACACATTATAAGCAGAGGCGAATTCTCTGGCAAAGCAAGGTAAGCACTGCTTGCCCAGTGCTTGTCTGTTTTTTTCTTTTTTTAAACAATTTTTTGTTTTATTGTTTCAATTTTTGGACAGTTTTTCAAATGATTTTTACATTAGCAATGGAAATTTTACTAGGTATCAACTTGTACCCAAAGTCGGTGCTCATTCTTGTGAGCAATGGCAACGAGCTCCAGCGCAGCAAAATTTGCTTTAGATTTAATCTTCTTTCCCTCTGGACAAGCACACGCGGACCTGAATGCCTTGGCTCGACTTGGTTGAATAATAATAAAATTTATTTTATTTAATAAAATAATAAATTTCTCATTCTTCGCGCCCCCTTATGCAGTTATTGTCAAATTGTCCGCTAATTTATAACGGCTACGAGGCAAACGAATTTGGAGGAAACTTTGTTGGGAGGGGGGGGGGGGGGGGGGGGTCACTCCACTGTGGTTGTTGGAGGGGAAGGACCACCTTTTCACGCGGATTTTTGAGAGTGAGCGAGGTAATAGGTACATGCAAAAGTTCAATCATTGGAAGTAGCTACAGCTTGTTGGGTTCATCATTCCAAACATTTCAAGCCCAACTTCATCAATTTTGGTCGATTATTATTTTCCGTAAAATTCAACCGATTTTAAAGAATTTTGGCTCAAAATGATCGGCAAGAAGCTATACCTACCTCAAATATTATATATTTTCTAAGTATTAGGAATTATCTCTCTAAGAACGCGTGAAAACGAGGCCCTCCCTCTTCAAAATGCGGAGCCCTTCGTTGCACAATTTCCTCTCATGGCCAACCCCACCGAATGTTAGAAAAAACGCTGCAAATTTTACACAAGGATTTATTATACTTTGATATAGGTTACCTGTGCAAAATTTTAATTCTGTGTCAATGAAAAAAAATTGTAGAATTTTTTTATTTTTCAAAAATGTTTTGTTTTTTACTCGAAACATAATATGTTATTATTTGACCTCCATTTGTAGACCCATTAAAGCGCTATAGATCCCCACAGTGAAATTGAATCGTTCCGGGACCCGTAAAAACGGATTCTACGTCCAAAAAACCATCGAGAATGACACCTAACTCGATCGCATAGCCGAAAGCCTTAAAAAAACCTCCAGTAGCCCCATTTTAGCCCCATAGCGCCTCACGGGTTTGGGCGATCGAGCCTCAAAACCTTGCGGGCATGTGCACAACTAGATGTCAAACCAAGTGTTTTGTCAAAATTTCAGATTTAAAAAAAATTCCAACTGCCCAAAACGGCCCGAACGGCGGACGGACATTTCTGTTTTGGAATCTAGACCTCTTGAAACGGATAACGTCAAATTTTGAGGCCGATCGGAGTCGTCGACCTCACTCGCGATTACATAGGTGTATTATTCCAAGAATAAAAAACCTTAAGTCCCCGGAAAAAACATCCCGGTTAAATCCGGGCTGGACAGCACTCTACAAAAGCACCTCTTTTGAATCGGTGATGATCGTTAGGAAGGACGACGAACGTGCTAGTCCTCCTCAATGGTTAAGGGCCAACCATCAGCTATGTTTTCTTCCAGAAAAGTGATAATGAGTGATGGATGTAACGTTTTGCAATTTTCAACCACCTCATTTAATTCAAAGGGGGGAGGGGAGGGATAATAAAATATAATACATTTTATCATTCCCCCCCCCCCTCCCATTTCTATTATAAAAATGCCAGCCTACATTCGCTGTAGGTACCTCTGGGGATTTTTTTTTTACCTACTTGTCCGTTCTCAACTTTAATATCGGGGATTTTTTTCCGGGGACGTTTTTCCGCATACCCCCTTTTTGAAAAAAAAAAAAAAAAATTGTTCAGGAGGGTCTGAAACACAAAACGTGAGTGGAAAGTTTGATTTTGGAGAACAATTTTTTTTTTTTTTTTTTTTTTTTTTTTTCATTTCGAAAGTGAAAACAATGCTTCCTCTGCCTTCAGACTCGGAAGCAATAATCTAGGATGGCATTTTCTAGGATATCATGAGCTAATCTTATCACTTCCATGCCTGCTCCCATTTCAACTGTCCAGGAGCCTGTTCCACCCTCTTACCGGGCCAGAGCGGATAGGTAAGTGCTAACTTTAAACATAACATTCAATAAAACGGAAATTTATTAATTTCAACCAAATGACACACACCACTGCACTGAGGGGTTGGTAGCACTGGGGCTTAGTAGTACATTCCACTCATTAGAGCTTTCTGGTATTCTGAAGCTGAGTAATCCGAAGAATAGGAACCGCCGCCCGGTATGTATCCTCCAACATAGCCTGGGATATACCCCTGACTATACGGGTAGCCGCCATAGCCCCCATAGCCGCCATATCCACCATAGCCGCCATATCCACCATAGCCACCATAACCGCCGCCTAAGCCGCCATAGCCGCCGACGCTTCTCCTGACTTGGAATCCAACAGCAACGGCAACGGCAAATGCCACGAACAACTGCAAAGTTGAAAATCATTTAGTAACTTTTTTAACGTACAAATAAATGCTATTAGCCATTGCCACAGACGGTGACTAAAAAAACGCTGCAAATTTTACAGAAGTGTTTATTATTCGGTGGTATAAATTGTGCAAGACTAATAGTAATAATTATTTTTATTATGGATTAGTCTTGCGCAATAAAAATTATTCCAAATTATGACAGGATAAAAATTATTCCAAATTATGGCAGAATAATAATTGTGCAAGACTAATAATTATTATTATTATGATCATTCCTCCACAATTGTCTGTCATAACTTGGAATTATTGTCATAAAACTAAATGAATTAATGTTTTAACAGCGTTTGAAAAAATGGGTTCTACGTTCAAAATTACTCGAAAAACGACACCTCATTCGACCCACTGGCCCCCAATCGGGTAGTCCTGGGACCCCCAAAAACGGATTTTACGTTCTAAAATAACACTTAATCCCACAGCCAAAACCCTTCAACCCCCCCCCCCCCCATTTTTATAACCACATAGCTGAAAAGCTTGTAAACCCAACTATTAGATGGAACGGAGTATTTTGTCGAAATTTCATGTTTTAAAACATTCCTACTGCCCGCATCGGCCTGGACGGTGGATTTGTCAGAATCGACGAATTGTAAAACGGATGACCATTAAGTAATTTCCGATCACATAATATAATATTATACATCACATAAAATACATTAGCATGGTAGTTACATCCTTTAGCCACGACCTTACTGCCCAAAAACGTTAGTCGGGGAGGGAGACGTGGCAGTGTAACTATATATATTACGTAATGCATAAGTATACATTAGGCCACTAGCTCGGCGTCCTCACTTGTCATACGATAGGCCACTAGTTCGGCGGCCTCACGTGTCTCACCGTCAGGCCACTAGTTCGGCGTTGGACAGTTACTTTTCCAACACGCACGATGGGTACCATTCCTAATAAAAGCATAATCCATGTTTCTTGAATTTCAGTCGTAGGCTCTAAGCAAAAAGCATCGGGGGTGTACAGGGGACTTGCCCCCTGGCGAGGCCCATAGGGCCGAGTTTATTATGTTTTAGAATAATCAACCTGTTTTTGCAACATTACAAGATGTTTGTAACGTTGCGAAAACAGGTTGATTATTCTAAAAATAATAAATCAAAATGATGCCTTCACGGCCCATAAACGAAATTTCATCACGTCATTGAGACCCCTTTGTGGATTGCTTAGACATAACTCGACAACAGTTCAACCTCCTATTCAAATGAAAAAAATTACGGAGCTGAAAAACCCTCAGACAATCAAATCAAGAAAAAATGCTTGAGAAATAACGAGAAGCTTAAATTGGTTCTTCATCGAGAATTGTATTGAAACTTTAATGCCTCTGTTGCACATTCCTTGGTAAAAACGTTACTACTGGAATGATAATTGATTAATTAACGTAACCAATAATTAACGTCTGGTACCTATAAAATATTTCAATTGTTAAAAATGTAATTCCCTCAAAATACGGGTTAGGATTAATAATAAATCTTTACAGACCAACAATCGACTTAATGTTTGTGGCTTTTGACCATTTTCAGTTCAGCTATATTGGCTTCCAAGTTGGTAATTTCGTGAGAATGACCTCGCAGCATTTTTTGCTGAAAAATGTCCTCGCAACCATGATAATAATAATTATTATTATTGTGAGGATATTGGGCGATTTTAGGGGTACATACAAAGAGTAGTTCATTCCTATGATTTGTGGAAAATTAAGTTTGAAAATTCAGCGTTATCCATTATCTATCTAAAACTCGGGCACCAATAACTTTGCGTTTAGATACAGGGGATACTTTTGGCAAGGAAATGGACTTGGGTCCTTTTCGCTAGTACTCCTCGTATTATTGCCACTGCAAATTTTCCAAAACATTTAGGGGTTCCCATTTAAAATAAGAAAGTTGGGCGCAAATGCGCCTATTTGCGCGCATCTTGGGGAGATGTCAATCCCTTCAGTGGTAGATAAGTAAACGGAATCCTGAGACGATAGAAAAAATCGGCGAATTTTGTTCACTTACGGTTAATGTATATAGAAGAGTTTTAAAACAATAGAACATTTTCAATATAAACTTTTTGTGTAAAATATTTATAAACATTTTGTGTAAAATGTTTACAAAAGAATAATAAACCCTTGTGTAAAATTTCCAACTTTTTTTTTTGCTCCGGTCCGATCAGCGTGTGAGACTTCAGTCGACAAGGTACTTACGAGGGCTTTGATGGCGGTCACCATTGTTGCGAGTTGTCAGATTGGTAAAACTGATGATTTGTCGGGGGCTGGGTGACCTTTATAAAGTCAATTGCGAGTGTTAGGTGGCAAGCAGATCTGCCGCTAAAATTAAAAAAAAAAAATAAAGAAAGAAAGAACCCATAAAATCTCTCCAATCCCCCCCCTGGAAGCCGCCTTTTGCGAAGCCGCCCGACTTGGTTTGGTAGAACCTTTCCGGCACCGAAAACCCCCGTTTGCCAGATTTAATTAGGTAATCAGGGTTTACTAGTATGCACTGGTACTCGGTAATTAAGTTTGGATGACTCCTCGTGAATGTCTTATGCATAAGAAATTAAAGCATTGATTAGAAATGTTGGACCAACAAATTTGTGCCGTGGGCTAAAAAACTTTATTATGAAGTTGTAAATTTACATGCAATAGTAAATAACCCTCTTTTTGATTGGTTGTTTCTCAACTCAATTTAAGGCGTGTGCTGTTTTTTGTTTTTTTTTTCCACGTGAAAATGAACCCTTTTTTAAGAGGCTGTAGGTTTACTACAAGAACAAGATGTGGGGTTGTTTGGCAACGATGATGGTTTTGTATCTTTTTATAACACACGTCATTCAGCAGATCAAATTCTTTTAACTGGCGCTGCTTAAAAAGACATGTAGAAAAAAAAAAAAAAAAACGAAATGGACGCAGCCGAACCCGGTGAAGATAAAAGGAGTTAACCTATGTCTGAACAGTTAATTTTTTGACCGGGTATTACAAGAGCATAATATTATTTGAGGTAGAAGAAAAGCGTCTTTCAAGAGGTGGAGCCTTCCAGAGGACGTTCAGAGCTTCCTGTCGTTGTCGTGCGTCAGGCCGGGACCGTTCAAGATAATAATATTATTACCTATTATAATAAGGACTATGATAGTCCTTGCGATACATGGTTTCATCGATTGCGATTAAAAGGAGGCTAGTAACGTTGACCCTTCCTAGAGAAAAAACTGCAAATTTTACACAAGGGTTTATTTTTCTGTGAAGTACCTAAAGCTACTTATCTATAGGTAGGTAAATTGTGCAAAAATGCAAAAATGAATTTATTGTCAATAAAAATTATTAGGTACCTACTAAATAATTTTGTTTAATAATTAAATATAATTAATACCTAATTAAATTCTTTTTTTTAACAATTATTGTTTTTAAATATTAAAAACCAAAAAATAAATAAATTAAATAAATATTTCCGTACAATGTTTGAACAGATTTGGACCCCGAAAAATGAATTATACGTCCAAATAACCCGAAAACGATACCTCATCTCATCCTTCAAAAGCTCAATTTGTCCATGAAAGCCTCATATATGAGGCTATCATAGATCATAGATCCCCTAGACACGGAGCCCTTCACGGAGACCCGCGGGTTTGAGCGATCGGGCTGAAAAGCTCGCGAGCACAACTAGATGGTAACCCGAGTATAATATACTTATTGCCATTCTTTCAGACGTTTAAACGAATTGCTACTGCTCAAATCGGCTCGGCCGACCGACGAACATTTCGTTTTTGGAATCCACACATTGTGTAGATTCCGAAGACATTTCAAGATGTCATCTTGAAATTGCGAGGCTGATCAAAATTGTCGACCTCCGACACGGTAAGGGGAAACCGGATAGTATTCTCAGTGAATTCGGATTGTAATCTTCAAATCCTTCTGAAAAAAAAAAAAAAAAAAAAAAAAAAAAAAAAATCAAAACATTTGGAACTAAACAAAAGAGAATTGTCTGTGAGGGAATTTTTCCTCCTTTTGGTAATAATAATTTTCTAGTCGTTGAATATTTTATTGTGTGCGCGATTTTTGAGAGATGAATATTGTTACCAGTCGGCACTCCACCCTTGGAAGATGGATTGGAAATGAAACGCATGGGCCGTCTGTAGGGACGTGGAAAGTAGGTCGGTTGTATTTTTCTTCCAAAATAAGACTTCTTGCTAAAGGTTCCCGGTCAGCAGACCTACTACGACTTCGGGTGTGTATTAACTAGGTAATACGCGTATGTTGTACGGCAGTACGTAGGTATTAAATTTTGCTGTTGAAGTTCAACTGTTCAACAGTTGAACACCCCTCTTGTATGTAGCACGACCCGCCACTGGTTTAAAGGTTGTTTATCAGTTCAGTAGTTGTTCTTCACTCCTATATTTGAAATTCACTGTTATCTTTTTCTATAAGTGAGTTTGGTCCTACCCTGCACTGGCCCCATTGGTTTTTCAAGAAGGAGCATGTGCGCGGTGATTACCAACTTTGAAACTGATACCTCTTACAAGAGGTCTTACAAGTAAAGACTGAATTTACTTATTAATGCTCAGAACGGATTACGGCTCACAGGCATTCCGCTACAACGAGACGACTTGGATCTCTCAGCCACTGAATTCCGGGACGGATTGTCACATTGAACTGCAAAAAAGGCGGCGTGGTCAAACGAGGGCATGACCAAATGCGGGATCAGTGTGCAAAAATGGCATGCCTTGCGTGGAACTCTTTGGGCCTCGAGCCAGTGTTGGTCGAGGTGGACGATGACAATCCTCGGTGGGTTGCAGACATGAAGGTGCACGGAGTTTGGCACCAGGAGAGGACGGCTTACTTTGATTCCCGGGTTGTAAACCCAGACGCCTCCTCTTATGGTGCCCTTGACTGCCAACAATCGCCCAGAATGCTGCCAACGTGAAACACTGCAAATAATATTTGCATCATATTATGATGCCGCAGCAGAAGACCCTCGGGGTTCTTTCACGCCTTTGGTAGTCGGCTGTGACGGGTCCCTGCACAGGTGTATGACCGGTTTCTGAAAAGCATGGCTTAAGCTCTGGCAGAAAAATGTCCGAAGCCTTTGTACCAAGTCACCTGCGGGCCGTCGGGTTTCTTGTTCATGTTTTTGTTTTTGCTTTTGTGTGTTACCTTGATAAGGAGGTAGGATTGAAATTTTCTAATAAGGTTATAATAATTATAATGAAAAAATTATTAATTATTCGGAAATAGGAGGAATTAAATTAATGTTCAGAACGGATTAATCGAAGTTTATTGGTGTGTTCAATTTTCGCCCCCATCGTCCAGGTCTTGATGACATGTAAAAGTTGATGACTCTGTGAGTTTTTGTCCAATTTTAAATGTTCAAATCGCTATGGGATCATTGAGAGATTTCCTTTTTTGCGCTTGTTCCGGCAAAACCAGGAGAAGCGTTCCACAGATTGAACAGGACAGTTACGCCCTTACCCCATTTGGGGCAAGTGCGTAAGTCTGATTTGGACAGCTATGTCAGTTACCTATATAATAACCCTCACTAGTGACAAGGGTTCGAAAAATCGAGTGTACATCGAAAAACAAGGGAAAGTTTAAAAGATACAATTTTACTCAAGGATTCATTATTGTTTGGTATGATTTATTCAAAAAATATTTATGTGAATAAATAATTTATTAATTATTAATTCCACGTTAAAATTTACTCGGAAAACGACACCTCACTAGACCTTCTGGTACTCTTCAAAAGTCCCATTTGTAGCCCGATAGATCTACGGTGGATCGGATCGTTCTTGCACCCCGAAGAATGGATTCTACGTTCAAACATACCTACTTCGAAAACGACACCTAACTCGACCTCATAGCTGAAACCCATCAAAACCCCTCCCGTAGCCCCTTTCAACTCCTACAGAGCCCCACGATCGGACTGAAAAGCTTGCGGACACAAACTCATAGTGAGCCGAGCTTTTTGTAGGAATTTCAGACCTTTAAAAAATTCCTCCTGCCCAAAATCGTTTGCACGGCGGGCGCACATTTAATTTTTGGAAATCTACGCTTCTTGAAACGTAAGACAAATTTTGTGGCCAATCGAAATTTTTCGACCCCCCGTCGCGAATATGTCCTTTTTTAGTGAAGTAATCGAGCAGTGTTAAGCCTCCGATATTGTTCTAGTTGTTTTCATGAATGTATTTGATGAAGTATGAATGTATTTTTTACTTGACGATTGTACTACCTGAAGGCTACTGCAATAAAAAAATGATTGATTGATTGATTGTCCATAGGTGAATTATTCCAAAAATAATAAACCAAATCGTTACGAAAAATCCCACCAAGTACCGGATAATCATCAATTTGCCATTCTCAGGTGAACAAGATCGGTCAAGGTCTATTACTAACTATTAACGTTCACGAAAGCAACATTTTCCGACGCTCGGGAAGCTCCAACGTACTTCGACATTTTTACCTTTTCAATTGTCCCGTGTTTTAGCAGTTGGTCGTTTTGTAGCTTTATTTCCCACATTTTGCAACAGTCCAATAATTTGTGGCTGATTATGAAAGAGAAAACTGTCGTATCACTAACAGTTGTGTCCGACAAACGCAGTCTTTTATTTGCACATTTTACGGTATAATTTCAATTTTATATCGTTCACAATGTTCTTTAATAGCCTTCATGGTTCACCTACCAGGAAAGCACGTGTTTCGAGATTATTTTTTTTCTTTTAAATAGGAATATTGCTTCCGATTAACACTAAATGTAATGGCTAAACTCTGATAGCAAAGGTACACCTACCTATAGGCTGTTTTCAGTCGGCACAAGACATCTTTCACTAACTCGTTATCATTTCGTACTTCAATCATTTTAGGCCTCTATTGAATATCAGTGCTCAATAATATCTTTCTTTTTAGCCTACCTACCTACGTAACTGTATTGTATTTTTCTTTCTTCCAATTATAACAATCATAACCAACCATAACAACCATAAAAAACATTCATGCTCAATGTTTATATCGCAAGATAAAAATGTACTTTTTCACTCTTCTGGTTTATTTTTAAGATTCTGTTTTCGCGACGGGGGTTATAAACGGCTCATAATTTATCATTACTCGTTTCAAGATGTGTAGATTCCAAACATTAGTAGTCCTATCGCCGTCCATGCCGTTTTGAACAGTATTTTTCTGTTGTTGTTGTTGTTGTTTGCCGACGCTGCAGAGGTCTAATCCAATGAGGTAGTTGGGGAGAGAAAACGACTCCTCTGCTGATGTGAGTACTAACTTGTTTATTCGAATAAACAATAATTTTCATTGTCGTGGAGCCAATTTTAAAAGAGTGTCCACATTCCAAAAATTACAATTGTCACATTTGACTACTGTAGAATTCCTCACCGTCAATCTGCACCGGTTTCATCAGTTTTAGGTACCTTACACAATTACTTCAGTATAATTTAATTTTCTGAGGTCGGTTACCAGGATCTTCAAAGCAGAAAATTACCTCTCTATAGAGGGACAAATTATCTCGTGTACGTCAGCTGACAAGAGGGGCGAGTATTTCAGTGATGCCGCTGAGATGAACTTGAGTTCGCTGGACGGTTCTCCTTTTAACATTTTGGCCAAATCTAGGGTATCATTCCAACCAGGACAAGTTTTCCTGTCTGCCCCGGCCATTTTTCCGCTTTAGCGAGCGCTTCTTTGATTAAATCAACAACTTCAGTGAGTTCCTTTTCGTTGGATTCGAGCTTCAGAATGAGTTCAGGAATAAAACTAATGGGCTTTAACAAAATTTATTATGCATCTCTTGCATTCAATGCAAGAGTTGAAATTACTGTCTTATCCTTAAGGGCATTCTTAGCTATAGCAATGAACTTGCTGCCGGCTTCTTCAAAAGTTTCACTTAAATCGATTCATAAATGTGGGCTACCTGCCTACCTGTCCTAGAAATGTTAGCAGCAGGCACGAATCCTGCCAACGTGAGCATAATAACATTATGCTCAAAAACATCATATTAAGATGTTTTTGAGCGAAATGAGTAGCTTTTTACTTCCAAACCCCTGAAACCTCCTTATATAAGATTTTATTTGCACAAAATCTCAAACGAGATTTTATATGCATTTATAAGTTCAGTTCAAGTAACCCTGTAAACTTTATTCTTGTTTGTAAATACTAGAGTATTTAGCCTATATTCAACGATTATAATCACCCAGTAAAATATTTAAGTATGCGCGAATCCGAGCCCTATTAATAACTAATGTTTCTTGTTAGGGCTATAGATGAGCTTAATTGCTCGAAACCGACCCCCACGCTACATTGTTCGAATAAACAATTTAGTGCCAAAATCAGCAGATGTGTCGTTTTCTCTCCCTAACCACCTCATTCGTTTTTTTTAATCTGAAATTTTGTCGAAACATTCTGCCCTATCGCTCAAACCCGTGGGTCTCTTTGGGGCTAAAAAAGGGCTACTGGGTGTTTTCGCAGTTTTTTTTTTCTATGGGGTCGAGTGAGGTGTCGTTTTCGAAGTATTTTAAAATGGAATTCATTTTTTGGGGTCCCTCATCTGTCCAAAAAGTGTACGGAAATACGATTTAAAAAAAAAATTTAATCACTTGTGTAAAATTTTCACCGTTTTATACCAATGTTCTGGCTGTTATCGATCAACTTCACCTTCAGGTCTGCTTGTGAGTTTCCATTAGGCTCGACAGGGTGCGCTGGGAAAAGTACCAAAGCGACAGCTTGACAAATCATCTGCGGGATCTGTGGCAACAGCCACCCAACGCGGGATGAACAATGCGCGTCACGTCTCTATTGTGCGCGTATAATTTTCTTCAAGCGCCTGAGTGCGAGACGTAGTTAATCGTAAAAAACATGAATTTTAGTTTCGAGATCACTTTTCGAGCAGCGTTTGGCTGGGAAATGGAAAAATTGGCTAAAACTGAAGGATGGGTGTTTCTTCGCAAGTAGGTAGGGATGATCCATGTCCAGTAGTACATGTCCAGTAGTACGGTTAGTACGACCCTTGATCAAATTGGGGTTTGTTTTATGAAAAATTCTTCGGTTTCAATGCAGCCTTACCTTCATTTTTTTCCGAAAATAATTTTTTTAATGTTTTAATAGTATTTTTAAATTTTATTCAATTAGGCAATTTTGCAGACCCTCACATGTCCAATAATTCGAGTTTTCAACCATCCATAACTTGTGACCTACATCTTATTTTGCAAAAACAATAGGTAGGTTGTGTTAGCATACCTTTCCTCTAGAGCGTAGTAAATAAAGGAAATGGAATGCCGAATATATTTATAAGATCAGGCTCAGGGTCAGCAATAGGATTGTGCAACGGTTTTTTTCATTTTTGAAAGCAGACCCTCACACTAGGTAGTGGAATCACCACTATGGCTATGACGTTGCCAAAGATTGCACTGTCAGGTGATTCTGAAGTTCGATTACTTCCTGTCAGGCCATCCCGCCCCGTATCATTCGATTGTTTACATTCGTTGAGGAGGAGGTTACAGATTTGTTTAGGGGATTTGCGGCTGAGTAACAGTGTCGACAGACACTCACGCTTCGGCTATTAAGAAAGCGACTAAACTGGAGCAAAAACTTCGCACCAGTGAGTATTTTTTTCGATGAATTTCACAGAATACATCAGATTTCAGTTAGAAAACATTTCAGAACCGACACGTAATTGATTTAATTGTGATTTTTCCAGCTTATCATTATGACAACTTATCATCAATAACGACGTTTTACGTTTCACTTCTAAGATGCGAAATAGGTAATAATATTACATATTATGTCATATTATGCACCATTATTTCTATACAGTCTAGCAAAACATTTTTTGAAGATTTAAATACATTCAAGATCTTTGAATATTTGGTATTTTGAATCGAGTTCCTACCTATGGCTGTACGTTGAAAATTGACTGAAGTTTAAAAAGATAGCCAAATCAGTAAATTTTTGGAATTTTGTTATGTAGGTAGGCGTTTTTTTTTTTTTTTTTTTTTTTTTTTTTATATACCTATGTTGTTTTATTAAAGGGCCCTCACCCGCAATTCGTCAGATCCTACCACCATTTCACCGAATTAGGAAGGCCCTCACATAAAGAACTGTCTAATTTCACTAAATTTAATTTGTTGATCATACTAGGAATACATTTTAGTAATGTTTTCATGGTGTTTCAATCTATAGATTGAACGACATTACACCTTATAAGGGGTGTAATACATAGATTATGATGAAAACATTCAACAAAATCGCACTCTAAGAATTCCGGATGATGAGAGTCAAATATCCCTACTTTCGGAGAATCACCAACATAATATTATTAGGTACCACGTTATACGGATTCAAGTACCCCTTCATCGATGGGAATTCCATCAGTTAACTGCAATGAATGTAGGCAAAGTTCCGGCTCTGTAAAACTTTGCATACAGTGCAGCAAAACCGGTTTAGCGCTGCCAGCAATCCGCTAGATATCGCTTCTTTTCACAGGAAACCAGGGACGCCACCGCTTCCCCGCACGACGTGACTCCCCCCACCCACCACCCTGCGCCCGGCAGCCTTTTCTTTTCATAATGTTATCTCAACCTCTCGTTGATATTCGACCGTATCATCAAACCTCGATCTTTTCTCGTGTGTCTTCAGGAAAATCCCAAAATATTCAATAACTTCTTTTGTTTCAGGTGAGGGAAAACGAGAAGCCGCAAACCTTTTTAAGGTAAAGAACATTTACAAGGGTCGCCGCTTTCACGCGACATTTACAAGCGTCTCCGCTTTCATGTTGAAGGGCTTCGAGAAAACTGACGCGAAGCCTTTTTCCCTGTTTACTTGACTCCTAGTTAGACTCAACTCCGAGGCAGAGACGCCTGAACCGTGCTAATCTTCCACCCCACATGTGTTTTAGGGATCGCCAAGATTAAGTGTAAATAAAGGGATTTTGCTGTATACGTTGATGGAGGGTTACATTAAATATGAAAACATCTTCATGTGCCTATTATTTACTTAAGAAAACTAGATGGGTGATATCTACTTTTCCTAGGAGAACAATAAAGTTCTGGATTCTGCACGCATCACCGACAATTTTTTGTTTTTAATCAGGCCATTTATTATGTTATCACAATATGATTTATAAATTCTTAGGAAATTTAGATCAGGATTTCTGTGCTCTGTGGCTAACGCCCCACATCCAGCCAGGGAATAAATTACTTTTAAGATAAGAATTATTCTGGGTTGAGATCCTGCGAAAATGCACGCAAATTGGTTTCCCAACGATTTTTCCAATTTAGTGACGGCGGAGCGCATTGTGATTTTTGAGACGTGACAATTTTGTTTTGTTTTTGTGAATCTAATTTAATTTACAGAAAAAGGTGTGAATGTGAATTAATTCACGTTCACATTTACATATACCTGAAGGATGAATTAATTCACATTCACAAACAAAGCATTATGTGAATTAATTCACTTATTCACCTACCTTATTTATAAAGAAAAATTTGCCCCACTCGGCACACAGTGAGGGGAGTTGTAACTCCCAAAATAGGATTTTACCCAACGTTTTCATTAATTTCGGGTACCATTGTGGGATTTTGGGTAGTTTCACCACCAGCGGGGTTGAATTGGGGGCAAGTTTAAATTCAAAATTGGTTCAAAAACATTATGTAGAAAATAGATCAGTTGCCAAATTGTCAGGAAATTTGATCAGTTGCCCTGAAATGTTCTCAAATGGCATTTATTCAATTTTACCTCAAACCGTCTTATTTTTCGGTTATGTGTCGGTATCTGCAGGCTTTATTTTCTTGTTTTTTGACGAATTGAAATAAAAGGTGATCCGAATTACCAATCCGATGGGCAGGTTGGTGGGTGCGTCGGGGCGTGAGCGAGGATGTTTCTTCAAGGTCCCAGAAGCTCCTGAACAACATACGTCTGGATAAAGCGAAAACATCTGGTCCGAAGGAAATGGGATAGTGTGGAGGTGTTGAGGAGGTACAAGAAAATAAACGACAAAAAGCCGCCGATGGTAAAATACGATTTTTTTTATTTTTATCCCCCGTGAAAGAGGCCTAACTTAAAGCCGGCCGGATTCACGTGATAAGGCACACCCTTTCCGAAAAGAAGCCACGTGATGGCCACACCCTGCAGCTGCTTAGGATGGCTTGAGGACGGCTCCGCCGGAGGGATCGTCCAGGAGGCACCGACATTCTATGGGGCGCGCCATACTTCTCTTATTCAAATGAAAAGTTGATAAACAGTTATTTCAATTGTGGTAAAATAATTGTGCGAACTGGTCTGTGAGCTTACTTGCATGTGTTCCTAAAAATGGCATTTTTGGGTTGCGTTCGGCAGAGTTACACAGGGGCTAGTCCATGCCTATGCAACCCCACACCAAATTTTTTTACAACAAGCCCGTAAGTGTGCAAGAATACTTTTTCAGATGCGAAGTGATTTTTGAGATATATAAAATTTATTTAATCTCTTTCATTAATAGTGACTCTGGCCTAACAATGCAGGCATTGCCTACCGTTGAGAGAGAGTATTCTATGAGAAATCTGTAATTTATTCAATTTTGTTGTTATTTCCAAATAAACCACTCATTCATTAATGAATGAATAAAGGCGTGATTTTGGAACCGTTCCGACCTGGTTGGAGGGCACGCCGTTTGGTTGGAGGGATGTGAGTGTTTTGAGCCATATTGGCTTTCCGCGGGTCGTCTTGGGCCAGCTAGACACGCACACACCTTCAACTCCGTGCCGATGCTGCCACTGATTCCTTCCGTCCTTCTCGCTCATATGGGAGCACCGGAGGGTCCAGGTGTCGAGTGACTAGACGGTCCTGGATTCCCCAGTTCCAAGCCCACTCTCGTGAGATCAGACATAGATTGCCCGGTCTGTGGTGTAGGATATCCCCAGGGTCGGATGTTGAGCACGTTTATGTTTTACTAATAATTTATTAGTTTTGTGGTGTGTTTGGCGGAATGCATTCAGCAAGTCGTCTGTGTTTACGCCGCCAGGTGTTGTGGAGGATAAAGGAGGGAGTGTAGGTGGAAGCATGCGAGGCGCATAACACGATGGTACCTGCAGATCCTGGAAGTTTTCTAGCTACAGAAATAAAGGACCTGGGTTCATCAGGATTACTCGAATTGTCGAGGTGTTGTGACTCCAGCTGGTCCTTGAAAGTGTCAGTAAAGTACTTCGCCTCCTGGCATGTGTTGGAATTAAAATTCAGAGGGGACGCTGATGAGACGGACCTTGCACGGTCCCGTCGTGTGGGGAAAGATCAGCCCCCTCCCCCTTCCCCCCTTGAAAGCGTTTGAGTGAGGAAGCACTTCTGCCCTCTATTGCTAATGTGCATCACAAACTAACTCACGTGTGGGTGATTTCTCCATAATAATAATAATAATTATTTCAATTTTCAGTAAAATGTCACTGTTCGCTCGTCTAGAGAACTGCCGCTGACTCTTTTCCTTGGATTTTTTTCTTTTGGCCCACAAATCTTCGGCCCTCCTCTCATCCACCTGTTGACTTGAGTAGGTACCCCCCTAATAATACCGAATGGTTTGTGGTTCAACAATTGGATTCCAACTGCGACCTGTTGCTTTCGTGTGCGGCAATCCGAAGATGAAATCGAGCCGTCAGTTTCAATTACAGGAGTTTGAACACTTCTCGTTCATCACACATCCCCAAACTGCCGAGTCTGATGTAATAATCATGGAGCTTCCCTTCCGCAAAGGGTGAACAGCTACCGAGCTCAGTGGCGGTTTGCCCGATCCAGTTTCACCCCCCTTAAAAATTCATCGTTCCTCCGAGTTCGTACAGAAGGGCTTTCTGATTCGTTATCTTTGTACACCTATTTTTCTCGCCCGTTTCAGGAGTGTTCGTCCGTTGAAAACGGCGTGAAAAATGGCTCGACCCCGACCTTATCTGAGTCCTGGAAGGGTGAATTTTAGATGTACGAGGAGAGAAGATGGATGCCGCGGAAAGGGGATGCCGTGGAAAGGGAAGACTGCGACTTTCCGAACATTCTGTTTTTTTTTCCCCTGCCGAAGATCCGCAACGATCCCTTTGATAGGATCCGCTCCGGATCCCATTTCTCCTCCATGAAAATGATTTTGCAGATGTGGAAGATTTAGAATGTTGTAAGATCCTCGTCTAGCGCTGTACACTGCATAGAGCTATTCACTGCAGGGCTATTCACGATGCCCCTCACGTTCCCTATTTTCGATATTCTAATAAATTGCACCATGACAGTTCAGTGTTATCAATATGTGAATCGTGAAAACCCAAGAAGGCTCACGGGTGGCCTCTGATGCTTCAGGGGATTCAAGATTCATCAATTATTGAAAAAAAAAAATCACATTACACAAAACAACCCAACTTGAACTCATTCTTCTTCTGGCAAATCCACTTTATTAAAGGCGCAACACGAGGCAATAAAAATTGCCTCGTATTGCAAGATGTTGCATGCAATTATAATTGCGCTGTGTTGTACAATAAAGTTGAACAATATAAATCGCTCAATGTTTGTGTTTACACGGTCGGCAACAGTTTTCTGCCATGGACGGTGAACAGGTGGTCGTCGCTGCTGCTGTGGTCGTCGTCGCTGCTGCTGCTAACCACAGGAAAAAGAGGAGAATTTGGCAGCGCCAATTTCTGAGCCGGAGAGAATGTGGGTTGGCTCTCACCTCTGAAATTCTGTTTGACAGCGATGTATTTGTGAACTTCGTCCGAATGTCAAAAACGGATTTTGAAAGGCTGATTGGAATGGTTGGACCCATCAATAATCTTCTCGTTTGGCCAGCTCATTTTCGCAAGCGTGACAAACGACAGGACGCACAAGAGACACTGGGATAAATGTGGATCACAGAAAACTGATCGGCGAAAAGTGTGAATCACAGATTCACAGAAAAGACGCAATATGATTGGCTGTTTCGTTCCATCTCCCGACCCCAGGACGAAAAATGGCCGCAATAGTGCAATAATTTTCCAAACCCCTTGGACTTCATTTCAACACGATGCAACAGTTGCCGAGAGGGCCTGAAATGTTGTACAACTCCCGTCAATTAATTGCATGCAATCTTCGGCAACTTTTTCGAGGAGAGAATAGTTGTAGGTACAACTTTTTTGAAATAGCTGCGCAACACTTTTTTCGACAATTATTGCCGGAAAAAATCGCTCGTCTAAAGGCCTTACGTAAATTAAGCATTCAAGAATATAAATAGCAAGAATCCCCAGCTCAACAAATGCTGGTCTACAATCCTCTCGATAACGAATACCAGCCACAACCCGTACAGCCTTTCTCTGGCATGCAAAAACAATGGACATTGCAGGGGAGTGTCCCCCAACAGAGAATTGCATAGATAGCTCTACTCTGAAAACAAGCGTAATAAGCTGCGAGGACAGGCTTTTTCAGTCTTTCAGAAAGACGCCTCAATAAAAAGGTGTACCTATTGAGACTTGAAACGAGGCGTGTACAATGGGACTTCCAGTCAAGGGAGGAACTTGGCGTCTGATTCTATTTCGCAGAGAGTAGAACGTGATTTGCTTCTCATGACCAAAATATGTGTCATCAGCAAAAAGGATGGGAATTGTTGAAGAATTTAGAAGGCATGCAAGGAGATCATTAATAGAAATTAGGAACAAAATTGGGTCGATTGAGCCTTGTGGGACTCCATAGTCAATGAGCAAGAATTGTGATAGACCTCCACCATGACGAACAGCCTGTATTCTGCTGGATAGATAGGTCACTACCAATGACAGGGCGCCATGGGAAAAATTATACCTACTTACTTGTGAAGCTTTTGACCAGTATTTCATGGCAAATGCGATCGAAGCATTTTGCGACATCCACCAAAGTCGCAGAAGCACATTCACCATCTTCGAATGCAGATGCCACAAAATCAATAAGGTTTAGAATTGCGTTATTGGTGGATTGACCCTTATGGAAACCAAATTGTGAATCATTGAACAAATTTTACTTTAGTAATTTTTCAAAAACCTTGGACAAAGCAGGAAGTTTTGAGATAGGTCGGTGGAAGTTTTGAGATAGGTCGGTCCGGGAAAGCTCCAAAAAGAATGAAAGTGTTTTGCACATAGGCACACAGAATAAAGTAGGTATTATTAATATCATTAGCAAGTCTTGCCAAGAGAATCTCGTAGGTAGAAACCCCCAACCACACCGCATTATATTCCGTAGCTTCTTCCCGTTGTCCTGACAACCCCAGATTAAGTAATTGGTCCCCCATCCCAGTTCCATCCTGTGTTTCATCCTCTTAGCCCCACCCATCCATAACCCATTCTTGGTAGAAAGAGCCCCTTCCCAAGTAACGCAATTCAGTAGTCGACAAAGGGACCCGGAAGGCACCAAAGCGGGACTATAGAATAATTTCTGTAGTTCTCAATGTCTTAGACAGGATTTGGAAGCCACGCGCCTGACGTGAAACCTTACGCTGTACAACAATAATCATTGTGGCGAGAGATACTTCAAACAACGTTTCTTTTTTAGTACCATCGCAACATTTCGCTTCGCGTGCTCATTCGCGCGTTTGACCAAGCTCCTTCTTTGTCCATCCTGCCATCTTCCTGTACTGCTGAATCAGGGACTGCTATTATTTTTTCGGCGTGTGAAGAGGATTTTTTCTTTTCTTCGGGTTAAAATCCCTTCCAACAGCGCATGCGTTCCCACAGCGCCCATTTGAGCGCTTTGGTGTCCAATTTCACTCCTCCGGGTAGTAAGGGATCATTTTATCTCTTACCGTTTTTTAGAGTAATCCTAGTGATATACAGCTTGTAAGATACGATGGCGTAGAGAGATACATCAAACATGAATACAACCTCACCCACAGACACGTTCAGAATTAGTGGTATAGATTGATTTATCCGTCTATCAGTAATCCTTTTGTTCACTCCAAATCTCATTTTACACCAGTTTTTTCCTCCCTCAAATCGTTCATCCAACTCCTTCTCTGACTTGCAGGAAGTTTCGCGCTGAGAATCTACTGAAATTCCTCTCGCGTTTAATATCGAAGGGCCACGTGGATCCAAGCTCTTCCTTCACGTCGTAATCATAGCCTTCCCAACCCTCCTCGGAAAAGTGGCTGTCAGCGGGAGGACGATATTGGCCCTCAGATTTTCTCCGGGATGACAGCCCGACATCTTAGCCTACGACACGGCTCTCCAACACAGCAGCACCCTTTTGACCCTTCCGAGATTATTTTTGCCCTCTAATGAAGTACGCAACGAAGGAAAGGAACATTTTATTGGAATGGTTATTCCGGTTTATTCGTGTGGGTGTGTTCAGTGCACCTACGTGAAAAGATGTTCCGAACAATGTTCATTACTACGCCAGAATTCATATCCCTCGTGAGTTAGGGGACTTCCCAATTAATTAACAGTGTCCCCGGAACTAATGCTAGCAATACTATCAAAGAGTTGTTGGAAGAGCTCCAGAGCAGTTTAATTGAAATGAAATATTTATTCAAACGAATACCTACATCAGGTCCTTTCCGAGTTTCAAACTGAACAGCGTCCCTGCTTACCACCAGAGAAAAGGGCGCACTCTAAGGTGGATGATGCTGGGCGGCTCAGGAAAACTGGTTCAGAAAGATGCAGCCGGGCTGAAAATGTCACCAAATGAACTTTTTCGACTGAACTGGAGCAGATTAGCACTTTGCTTCAATTCAGCATGGCTTTCTCCAGCCCGAACTGAGCTGTTTCATCCACCTGCTGGTTGGATTCGGCACGATTCGGTTGGCTTTTGACGAGGAAGCAATGCCGAACGATGCGTCTCCGTGGACGTAGTCAGACTAAATTTCCAACTGGGGCGGAAAAGAAAGAACTTGAGTTCGTAGTAATTAATTAGCAGTTATTGCTTTCCTTTCTTCTTTAATTTAGGTAATGACCGTCTTGTTGGCTAAAATGATTTTCGATTTAAAGGCCAAAACCTGACCAAAGATCCAAACCATTTCAAAACCCCATTTTTGAGCGGGCTCTTCTGACAAAACAAAACGAGCAGGGTGCAACTTGTAGGACGTTTCGTCCTTTTCAATTTTAATTAAATTACTTAACTCGGTGGGCTCTTTCTCCTCCCCCAATCATTTTTGGACCTGAGGATGCGAGGAGCCAATTCCAAAAACTACAGGCCATGGACCTAACAGACATTTTTTAGAGATTGTGATACCTATATCACACTCTCTAAAAAGAATTAAAAACTATCAGGCTGACAGACCTCGCTTAAATGCAAGCAAATTAAATTACCTACAACTTTTACACGTTTTCAACTCCTGCTCTCATTTAAAGGTTTGTTTATGGCAAATAAAAAGTTTACTTACTTTCTTACTCAATACCTCCCAACCAACTTTGTTGATCGATTGTTGGGTAACATTTTAGGTGGCGCAATTTTCAAAAAGACCCCTAGCCATGAGACTTATTCTTTTAAAAATTAAGAAAAGAGATAAATAATAATTAGATTATTCTAAGTGCTGATTGGAGAATGCTGGGAAATGAAATAATTAAACTTGTATTTCTTAAAATGCTTATATTGAAATAGTGCCGAGTGTCGTCTACAAAGTCATTGATCGAAATGGGGTTTTCAAATTTGAGAAAAGTCCGTTGTTAATAGCCATCAGTAGATCTGAGCGGGGTCGAGTCTAGTAGTAGAGGCCGTTGTATCCGCCGTAGAGGCCAGCAGAGTAAGCGGAGTAAGCCGAGGGGTAAGCGCCGTAAGCGGGGATGGCGGCAGGAGCGGAGTAAGCGATTGGGGCGGAGTAGCCAGAGTAAGCGTAGGGCGAGGCTCCGAGGAGGACCTGCTTCTTCACTCTCTCTTCAGCGGCGAACACGCAGGCGATGGCCAAAGCGACGAAGAACTGCACAAGAATCGGAAATAATTAAACTTTTGCTGGAAGCCGAAAATGTTTTTAAAATTACTAAAAAAATCATCGAAACGGTAAGCATTAATCCAGTTGATTCTTTTTCGGAATTGTTCATTATTAAACACAAAAGGACTCATTTTGATGCCAATCCAAATTTTCGAAAAAGATAGACCAAAATCAAGGTTTTCATGTAGGTAGCAGAATAAATACATATTTCAGGCATATGTATCAAATTTTTCTCGTATGGACAAGACTCTTAACGTTTTTTTTTTTTTTCACATTATCAAGTAGTATCTATAGCAATCAGTCTACATCAAACTCGCAGTGAATTTTGGTCACAAAACTGTATCAGAATTTTCCCAACCTCTGAACATCCCTTCCACCCTGGGAAGTTTCCCCCATTAATAAGTCACCGCTTTGCCCAAACAAGGTGGTTTGGGGGGATCGACGCTCCCACAAGTAGCGTTGGATATGTATGTAGGTACTTGCGTGAATGTCGTCAAACCTACGTTATGCGCCAAGTGTAAGTTTAATGTTGAACTAAAATATGGTATCATGAGGCTACTCTGATGAAAGGCTCACTCGCTCAAATTGTATTCCTAGCTTCGTAAAAATTTACAGTATTGTTCTGGGAAGTGAATTTTATTTTAAACCTGTCAGAACTTCTCAGGGTAAGTATGGTTATAATATACCCATATATTATAATATTATTATCTCTCTAGACTCATAATAAACACCTGGGAGGGAGGTTATGAAATAATTCGATAAGACGCCAAAATCTACCAGCACCTTGTTCCTGCGTATTCATGTTATTTTTGTATTATTATCGTTATAAAAACTATTTTAAAGCAGTACTGTCCCTTATTCCTATTTCCCTAGACCACGTTCCTTCGAAATTGTTTGTTGGTTTTTACCAGAGTCATTACCAATAGAAATAGCGAAAAAAACAAGTTGGGAAGATTTTTTTTCTTCTCTGTGGTAGAGAAATAGACTTGAAATAAGCATAATTTTAGAGTATCCTAATTTATAATAATAATCGTTTTCTCACCAAGACTCGGAGGGCAGACATGGTGATGGGATGCTAGTTGTATCTGTGCGATAAAACTGACGTGCTTTTCGAGCCGGGAGGAGAGTTTATATAGTCGGTCAGGTGGCGGAGGACCCAAAACGAGAATGAGCAAAACATACCGGCCCACAATGCACTGGAGGAACCTTGAAAACAAGTGCAAGGAGGTGCCCAACGAGGTTCCACCCGCGAGTCAAGAGTTTCGTCCAGTACATCCTGTATCTCCTCATGTAATATAACTATGGTTAACAAAATTGTATCAGCAAAATTTAGTATTTTGTGGGGAAGCCCTCCCCGTTACACGGGCCCCCTGATGGAACACCGATTCACGCGACTTGAGATTCGCAACCGGGTAATTGCCAAAAATGATATAATTTTTTGCATTTACCGGATGAAAAGGTGTACAGACAAATAAATAAGTTCCTAAATAAGATAAAATGGAAAAAGAAGTTATTATTAGGAACACAACTGCAAGAAAACTCCATAACAGACACACGCCCCCTGCGGTAACACCGACATACGACTTTTTTTTTTTTTTTTTTTTTTTTCAAACTTCGTAGTAATCCAGATATCGCATGACTTTCTGGTGGCGTGCTTCTCCTGAAAAGGAGTGTCTGGAGAACGTTTGTGGAGCAGACGCTATAGCGCTATAGCGCGCTCTTCTACCAAGGAAGGAACAGACACTCCTCTCCTCTTCGACCAGGAAAACGCTTGGCGTTTGGAGTTTAATATGGTCTCCAAAAAGAAAAGTGACGCTTGGCGTTTGGTTCGCATTTAGTTACCTATAAAATCAAATGAAGCGTGATCCATGTTCCTAAAAATGTTAACGACATTTAATGTTTAGCCGTTAGGCTCCAGGCGACAGCATCCGGGGGTCTGGGGGTATCCCCAGCAGTCATAATACAAAATAATACTATGTACCATCACGAATAAGCGGAAATACCCCCACAGGCGGCAACGTTAAAAAAAATTATTTTGTACATAACTGTCTGAATAAGGACGGATAAGTAATCTTTCTCCCTAACTGCATCTACATAATATTATACACATCAACTGCATCTACATAATATTATACACATCAACTGCATCTACAATATTATTGTCACACTAAGTTTTACGAACCACTCAAAACTCTTTTCATTAAAACAATTAAAAACCTCTTGTACGAGTTGTTTCTAGTTGTTCTTCCATAATCAACTTCGATCGTAACGATAAAAATTACAGTTTCCTTTTATTTGCTCCGCTTTCGAAGTCCATCCCGAAAGTTTTCCACGCCGGCAGACTATTAGAAAACTTCTCAAGGAAAAGGCCCAATGCACGCTGGAAGGTGAGTTTATTAAATCTGAGCCCACAAAAGAGAGAAGTTTTCACTCGTAAGTTTTCACTTACTGGGGGAATTTATATTGAAAGTTGTGGTTATGTACTTTTCCGAAATGGCCGTTTTATGAGCCCTTCGCTTGTTTACGAAAGACTGAAAAGTAAACTTCAGGTGGACGTGAGACTGGTATGAACAAAAGGGAAATTGCATCAATTTTTTTTTTTTTTTCGAAAGTACATCCTACGATAATAACAAAAACGACAGTCAGCCGTCTGGAATCGCTTCCAGAAAATTATTATGATTAAATCTAAATTTTAGAGAAAGTGTTGACGTTTGAAAATACGCGGGAGTAGAATCGATTGACCAGGTCAGTGACGTCGTTTGGTAACGAAGGTGCTACCAACCTCGGAGGGCTGCCGAAGTAGTTACCAGTGTTGCCATCTGATCGTCAATCTGATGTAATAAGACGTTAAACTATATTCTGAATTATTTATTCACTATATCAAATGATAAACCTTCGTAAATTCCTTCTACACGCTGTAGACACTAGCGCCCCAAGTGAGAGCTTTGCGTTTGTGACGTAGATTGGTTATAAAGCCAGCCTCTTGGACAGACCCGCGAAAATTCGAACTGCACTACTCGTTTTTTGCTCTTCTCTCGTCCAACAATTAAAAAAAACTTATTTCAGTGTTTCTATAACATAATAATAGCAACATATTAATATGCTATTGTAGAACCGAAGCATAATATTATTATGCTTCGGTTCTACAATACAACGGTTGGGTTAAACTTAAAATCGTAAGTTTATGCAATTTCCCCATTCCCGCTTCTTTGAATCCCGTTGAGTGTATTTTATTATTCAACGTGAAATTCTCCCTCTCAAAATGGTTTGTGATGAATATCACTCGGTGGTTAAATAGGACCAAAATAAGCCGTTCAGATAAATATTTTCCTTTGTTTCTACCGCCTCAGGGTGCCTCGAAAAGACCGCCACTTGCAGGTTGGCGAAATCTAAAGAAGAGGGCGTATTTTTCGTGAAATGATTATTCCTGAACATAATATACCTACCGAGAATGTATAATATACTCATTATGAGTATATTATATTATGGGTACATTAATTATGTACTGCCAAAGCGAGTAGGTACGTCAAACTTTAACCAATATACCGAGAATGGGTGTTTTTGGAGTCTTGAAAAACGGCCCATGTTTTAGAGAGTGGCAGAGTTCCCAGCTTAAGGTTTTTCTTTAAGGGAACTGTTGCAAATTTTGGTACTTTCTGGCTTATATTATGTTACTTAAAATTTTGAATGAATAACCGCTTTTTTAAAAATGAAAAAAATTTGAACTTAGCATGATAATATTGAGGATTTTTTCCCCGAGAAATTTTTTCGTCGTTCATTAACAGAGACGAGTAAATGACATAAATGTTAAATGACAGAGTAAAATGACATAAAATGGCCATTTTTCGAATAAAATTTATTCATTTAATGACATAATTGCCACAATTCCGAATAAATGACATAAACGTGAATGTGAACGCTTAGTTCTCGTGATTCTAGAATGATTTTCTTCGTAAATTTCGTGAATTCCTTGTAACATTATTATTGAATTAAATCGGCATTGGTAGGTACGTACGGAAAGTGTTTGGAAAATGTCTTTTCTTTTCTCCAGGTTTTACGCTAGGTAAATAATGAATATTTACTTTGATTTAGAACTTTCTAGGATAGCCAACACTTGAAAAATAACTGACATGAAATAATTTATAAATGACATAAAATGGCCATTTAGGTCGAATAAGTGACATAAACCACGAAAAATAAATGGCATAAATGACATAAATCGCAATAATAAATGACAAACATTTAATATTACTCGTCTCTGAACAGAGAAAGTTCATTAACTTTGTAACCATTGAAACTCCAATGTTATCCATTCTGTAATTCTCGATCGAAAGTAAAAGTTCTCAAGCCCCCCCAAAAAATTGTTTCTAATTGCGGAATGGCACGGTCGCTGATTGGTCTGTAATCAGATATCGTACTTGTCAGCGACGACTCCACAAAGGCCTCTCAAAGGCGATTGAACTTGACCCAGAGCTAGCTTCGTGAGCTCCCATTACATCAGGCTCAAGTGTAAGGACACTGTTGTGCTCCGGCCTCTCGAGACGGCTTTGGAGAAGGTATTTTTCCTCTCAAGAAATAACTTACACCCGTACAAAATTACACACTTATCCCGTTGCTACCTCAGCTCTCAGGAATAGCTCTTATTCGGGTGGAAATACGTTATTTTCTCACCGTTCGCTTCAGTTAACTCGAGTAGGTTCTTTGGAGTTTAGCACCCTAGCGATAAAATTCCAACGATGAGTAAATACACTTGAACTGTACACAATACAACAGCAAAATTTTCATCATCACATCAACAACAGTTACTGTTGTTGAATGATGAAAAAACCGTAAATTTACGTACCTAGGGATGTCAAGCCATTGTAATTTTTATTATTTATTTATTTTTTCAAGAAAGCTCTACCACAAGGAACCGCCTCACTTTTGACTTAGCCTCCCTAATCGGTATAAACTAGTAAAAAGCAACTCAAACTTTCAATCAATTTGCATAATCATTTCAACCATACTTAGTTGGCCGGAGGCTGGAGGAAAATTGTTTCATGAATAATGTCCATTCAATGTAAACCCTGGTTCACGAAAAGTAATTCGGGCGGGCGCCAGTCCTTGACATTTGATTCTCTCGTCGTTCATTGTGGACACGCCCCGGCAAGATCCTCATTTTTTTTTTTTTTTTTTTTTTTTTCGAATTCTCATTCGGCCTTGAGGGGTATTTGCACTGCCTCTGCATTTCCTAATTGTGGACCGATTCGGGATTCGCGTAATATATTAAGGAATAATTCCTTGAATAATTATTGTATTATTGTGTATTATTGTAAAGGAGTATTGTGTGCGCAATATGAAGAAGAATGTTTAAACATCGCATAGTGTTGATCGACGCATTCGCTTTCTTTTTTTCAATTAAACAGGCTAACAACCAAAACCGCTGCAAATTTTACACAAGGGCTTATTATTATTATTATTATTATTATTATTATTATTATTCGATATAGGGCAAAAATTAATAATTAATTTTTAGACACAGAGAATTATTCTGTACAATGTTTGGACAGGTGTGGGACCTCGAAAAATTGGTATGCGTCCGAAATTACTCGTAAAACGACACCTTACTTGGGCTTCTGGGACCCTTCAAAAATCCCATTTAAAGCCCCATGAAAGCCCCGTATATCCTCACGGTCAAATTGGATCGTTATGGGACCCCCAAAAAGGATTCTACGTTCAACATTACTTCGAAAACGACATCTAACTCGACCCCATATCCGAAACGCTTCAAAAACCCCTTCCTTTATTAGCCCCACAGAGCCCCACGGGTTTGGGCGATCGGGCTGAAAACCTTGCGGGCTCAACTAGATCGCAAACCTAGTATTTTGTCATAATTTCAGACTTAAAAAAAAATTCCTACTGCCCAAAACGGCACGGACTTCTTAACGACTACCTACTCATTTGTATTCAGGCAGTCCGTACGAAGACATTCAATATAATATGTTGAATGTCTATATATATATAAATATATCTTTTTATATATTGAATGTCTAAGAATTTTATTCTCCTCATTAAATTGGCCCATATCGATTTTACAGATCAAAAAAGCTGAAAAAATATGAAAATCGAAAAAAGTCGCGGTATTCAAGTGACTACCTACACGAAGTTTTTTTTTTTTCTTTTTTGTCTG
Organism: Pilophorus perplexus; assembly: GCA_955831195.1. NCBI lineage: Eukaryota > Metazoa > Arthropoda > Insecta > Hemiptera > Miridae > Pilophorus > Pilophorus perplexus. The sequence continues at coordinate 14,485,754 of OY037016.1, forward strand.
TGGTTTCACTGAAGTCCCTAGAATGAGATTCTAAATTCAGATCGTGCGCAAGTGTGCGCATTGAAAATTTGAAAAATAGAAAACAATCATTTTTAAATTTATTTTACTGGTAAAAAATGTTAATAAACAGCCAAACATTTAGATTTTGCATTTCGAATGCTAAACCCATCTCTATAGAGATTGGTTTAGCATTCGAAATGTAAAATCTAAATTGGTATAACAATTGGTCTGTCACATGAAATAATTTCCGCCACCTTTTACCACTCTGCGGCGAACGGACATTTCGTTTTTGGGATCTGTGTGTCATGAAACGGATAGAGTCAAATCTTGAGGCCAATCAGAATTAAATTCTGATTCAGAATTAAATTTTTCGACCTCCGACAGAATACCTACAAGGTGTATATTCCAAGAATAATAAACCAAAAGCTGGGGATTATGGGAGAGAGACAACTCCTTTGCATCGCTCTGTCCCCTCCTATACCTCTAATAATCTATACCTACACCCCATCAGTTGACCTATTATTCAAACAGGCGAGCAAAGTGAGCGCCCCTGACCGAGGAAATGCTCGGGCAAGTGAAGCGAGGCCCCCCTGTCAGAGTGCTCGTCGTTTATAATGATAAATTTTGAAAAAATGTCCAGTGGAGACCTGAGCTGCTTGGCTAACAGCCCTAACGAGAAATATCTGTTAGAATACAGATATTTCTCCCTTGAGGATCCTCCTCAATACAAAGACAAGATCCAGTTGCCGAACTCCTCAGCCGTTGGTGCAGCTCACGCGGGAAATTCCTGAGCTCAAGAAGGTAAATAAGACGAGATTTCCCCCGGCGAAGTAGACCCGGGAATCCACTTTCGACTGAGTTATTTGAACGGCTTACCTTCCGAAGCTTATAATTAAGTAAGCTTTCAGTCTAGCAAACTCCTCCTTCGTCAATTTATTATTGGGTTCCGGTCGCTATGTGCAACAAGAGACAAAACGGCTGAGTCGTAAGAGCCTGAGAGACTTCGAGTGTCGACTTTCCAACTTGGATGATTGGTGAGCTCCTCAGGCTGGCTAATTACGGAATTCACGTTACCCTCTTGACACTAATGAGACATTCTTGTTGGTGAAGTTGATCGAAAATGATCGCCCAATCGATACTGTATGAAAACAAACAAAAAGACTCCTCCTAAGTGTGGGATTGTTACCCGAGGTGTTGTTGGTTGTGCCCCTAGTGTTGAAGAGTTTGTAAAATTTTATTTGAAATCGAAATTGCGAAAGGGGGGAATTTGGAGTCGCGTCGTCCATGTTCTCGCCGCTTGTGGAGGATATGGGCCGTTCCAGGGGAGGTTTCCCATGGGAAAACTGCAGGCTGCGCGTTCAACGTGGGGCCTCTACGCTGGAGCTGGAGGATGTTGAATTGGTGGTTGTGCGGCTCTGCATCAAAATGGCTGACCTGGGCCTCCAAGGGCAAAATTCCTTTCACATCCAAGAACAACCATTTCTGGCTGGTCACGATATTATCTGCCTGGAAAGAGGCAATGGCTTGCACTGGCAACTCCGGATCCAATACAGGATTCCGTCAACTCAGGAACCCACCTCGACGTTTCGAGCGAGAATCCTGGAAAGATGAACTCCCGTTTAAATACATAGGTGAAAGGACCGCGACAAACCTCGACAAATCTGCTAACCTCTGGCAATTCCCTGTCCCATACAGTTGCAAGGGGAATCCGACCCGACGTCTCGAGCAGGTTTATTGTAGGAACCTTTCCGGCGCTCCCCGGCCCATCCTCCTATTACATCGGCAGTGTGAGAGTGGAGTGTGCGCCAAACACAACACAAAACCTATTATGAATAGGTAAACGACTACATGAAGGTACCCTTACACTAAACGACCCAGATTTGAAAATCCTTAGTGATGAAAATTGCAAAATCTCACTGGACGTATGTTTGGTATTCGGGAATCAAATCTGTTCTGCAAATTTGATTCTCTTGGTGTTGGGCCCTAGGTTTTTGGAGGCTAATGTTTTAGGAACATGACCCAATACTGGCGAACTTGGTGTACCCGCATAATTTTTGTATGTGCGGAGGTAGTGTTTGGCGGCACTGTAGTGCGAAGGCCACATGATTCTCCATGTGCACACCACTGTTTGAGTCGGAGAAAGGGAGAGAATATTCAGGGTCCCTGAATCAGGGATGCATGTTTGATGCGGAAAAGTAGTGTAGGGTGCGTGTGTTGGGTGTATGCCTACATGGATTGTTTTTCCTAGTAATTGATTAGGTCTGTGGTGTGAGTGGCAGAGTGAATTCGGCTGTTTTGGAGGATGCAGAAGGGAGTACAGGTGGAGATTCAACAGAGGCATCACACAAGCTGTTGCGATGTGCACACTCTGGGAGTAGGTACTCCAGCTGCATTAATGGAGGATTTTAGGGGAAGATTTTCCCTACAATGACAATGCGATTATTACCCAAGCATGAATAATAATTATTATTATCATTATTTATTAATTATTATTATGATTATTAATCAATTATTGATATCCATTTTAAACAGCACAACAGAGCCATTGGAACTCACACGCTCTTCAATAAACTTAATCTCCTAAACGTAGGTAAAGAAAATCTCTTATTAATCGCAAACACTTCATCAACAAACGTTTAACCTCTAGATTCCTATCGTTAGATATCTATTCATATAATAGTCCCTGATAGATTAACACACAACAAATCGCTCAACTCCATGTAGAAAATATTTTTCGTCTCATCACGACATCTCAAGGACATCCGAAAATCACAGGTTTCCGCGCCGCGCTGGACATTTAAACTCCCCGTTCGTTGCCACAATTTTTTCCTCCCCAAAACAAGCCGATTTTTCATTCTTATTGCTCCGAATAAGGTCACACGATTTGAACTTTCCCGTTTGTTCCAAGGTCGGGTAATGATACGACTAGCTGAATGATGGCGCACGCCTATGACGTACGGAGGCAGAAACACGATGTATCATATTAAGTCAATTGAAAAGGGATTTGGAGTTCGAATACGAAAAGAAAAAATCAAAATAGCGTGCGAGTGAATAAAAAACAATCATTCTCCACGTTCAGCTGAATATGGTATTTTGTGCGGCCAAAGGAGCCTCCGGGCCTTTGTTTGATCCAACAGATTGAAGTCACGACGTTTGAAAAATACGAATTGTTTTGCCGTTAGAGGCTGACCGTCAAAGAAAATAACCAATAAAACAATACAACGTACCAGTGGCCATAACCACCGGGCTAAGAAAACAAAATGTGCATATTTTACACAAGGGTACGTCAATAAAAATAATTGGAAGAAATATTGAAATAAATAAATGGATTTGTCGTCCAAAATAACTTGGAAAACGACACCCCCATTCGAACTTCCGGCATCCTTAAAAAATCCCCATTTGAACCCCCACCGAATTGCCCACCGTGAAATCGGACGGTTCTGGGACCAACAACAAAAACGGATTCCACCTCCAAAAATACGTAGTGAACGACACCCAACTCGACCCTCTAGCCGAAAACCTTCAAAATCACCTCTCGTAGCCCCACAGAGCCCCACGGGTTAGAGCAATCGGATTGAAAATCTTGGCGGGCACAATCAGACGGAGAACCGAGTATCTCTTCAAAAGATAGGATTTTTAAAAAAATCCTACCGTCCAAAACGTCCGAGATCCTACACATTTTGAAACTTATAAAAACAAATTTTGAGGCTGATCCCCCGTCACGAAAATAGATTGGATATTCTGAGAATAATAAACCAAACATTTACAGGGTTGAATAGTAAGAAGGATGCCAGGAGGTGTCGCTTTCTGAGTAATTTTAAATGCATCGCCGATTCTATGGGGTCCCACATCAGTCCAAACACTGTTAAGAAATACAGTTTAAAAAAATCATTTTAAAATAATCTTTATTGACAGAATTAATTTTTGTAGAATTTATACCAAACAATAATTTAAAAATCCTTGTGTAAAATTGACAGAATTCAAGGGGGTCTGTTCGTAACGTCCTTTTTTCAGCAGTAAGTGTTCCCTGTAGGTACGCTCAAACTGAGACGGCAGGAGCGATCACTAGAATCGTTGTCCGAAAAAATATCACATGGATTTCCATGTGCCGGATGTTATAATGACATCATACGTAAAACGGACAATGAGAAGCTTCCAAGTGCAGGCTCGACCTTGACGATTATCTTACACCCGGAGGCCCGTCAGGTGGGTCCGAAGGGTGTGTCTGTTTTTGTTGAGCCGGCTTTCTGGTTGTTTTGGTCTTAGGTTTGTATATAAGCTCCCCGAGGACTTGCAGAGATCGTCAGTTATATCCCACAGATACAGCTAACATCCTCTCAACAATGTCTGCTCTCCGAGTTTTGGTAATAACAGTTTCAATAACCAATTTTCAACTCTACCAAGTTACATTTTAGCTAAGTGGGAATTTCATTGACCCTAAGTAGATTTGGTTGCAGTGAATGCTATCACTGCTCTAACGCTATTTACTGATACTGCTTTTAGTATGTACAAGTCTAGCAGATTTTGAAGCTTGAAAATCAAATATTGGTATTATCGTAAACTGTCAGTTCCTAAAATACTGTCAAACTTGGTAAAATTGCTGATTCGGGGGAGTTAACATTTTTCTTGAAAGACAAGGTTTAACTACTAAATAATTTTATCATTTCAATTATTTTTATAAAAAATTCATTTTAAAAAATTTGAAAAATTTAATTTATATTTAAAATTTGTTTATTCTTGTACAGTTCTTCGTCGCTTTGGCCATCGCCTGCGTGTTCGCCGCTGAAGAGAGAGTAAAGAAGCAGGTCCTCCTCGGAGCCTCGCCCTACGCTTACTCTGCTTACTCTGGCTACTCCGCCCCGATCGCTTACTCCGCTCCTGCCGCCATCTCCGCTTACGGCGCTTACCCCTCGGCTTACCCCGCTTACTCTGCCGGCCTCTACGGCAGATACAACGGCCTCTACTACTAGACTTGACCCGGAGAAGCAGCGATGAACATCTTCGCAGAGAACGTTTCGACATTTATGAAAAGGATCGACATAATGCATTTCAACGGACTTCACTTGGCTATTTGATACGAATTGACACACAGGCGTTTTAGTTGTAATAAACCTTTCAAGTCAAAATTATTGTCGTTCATTTCTTGAACTTCCATGATGTTCTCTATTGGTGTGAATTATGCTGCAAGGGTGTTAGAGGGAGAGATGGTTCCTGGTCAGCCGGCCCTATAGTTATAGCGATGGGCATCGATACCTGATTTTTCAAGAATATATATTTTTCACTCGGATAAATCGATTTTTTAAATCGAGTTTCACTCACCAAGTAAAACCGAGAATCGATTTTTTTAATGTTGATTTTTTATGATCAGCTGCTCAGGTTGATTTGAGCTCCGTTCCTACAAAATGAAAAATCGAACTGATATCTGTTGTAAACAACCCGACGAACCCACGAGTTGTCCTCATGACACCACAGTGAAGAATTCAAATTGTTCAGAACAACTTCGAGTAGGTAATGTCCATATCATATTAGATTTCAGTATTGTTTTCAGCGCAAAACTGAAGGTGTCCGTTAGCTGGTCTGTTCTCTAATCCGAATATTTCATCCTCTTGCGTGAAGCAACATTTAGATTCAAACATGATGGATTTTTTTGGCCTCCCACGTTTGCCTCCAGGTCCTCAGCAATAAAGAGAAAATACGCTAACACAGAAACTCACATCGCGATTCCCGGAGGGAACGTAACCAATTTTTTACGCCCACCCTAACGTGAATCTCTCATTCGGAAACATGTTCCACTGTATACCCTCATATATGAGAAAATATAAAAAGAGTTCTGTACATTCCACAAGTACCATTCATGGTTGCCATTATCAAATAATATTTGACAATGGCAACCATGACGAATTATTCGTCATTTAGTCTTGGAACTAGCGCTAACACACCCTCACAACACAAAGGCACAGTGGAGCAGACCGGAGTAGCAATAAGCGCTTTCATTAATACAGATTGCCGCTTCCTCCAACACAAACAGCAACGTGAACAAGGAGATGCGCCTTCGGAACCCCGCCACACACCACAAGCATTAATAATAAGTTTTTAACAATAATTACCCAAATTTGGTTTTTAACGCTCAGCGCTAGGTGTATTTTTGAGTGGCAGAAAGACAAAACCATTCTTGGGACTCAATAAATTATTTAATTAGGACATAATAAATTATTCAACTGGGTGAATCGACGATTCTGAAGGGAGATGAGATGACGTTGTAGGTGATGCGGCTCAGTCTTATCAATAAACGTAGGATTTTACGTAAGGGTATCCTGCGACGTAGGAAGGGACCGCTCCGTGGTAGCTGGAGACGTACGTCGTCGCAGCGGGAACGGCGGCGTAGGCTGACGGGTAGTGGACGGCCGGTGCGACGTAAGACCTCTCGTAAGCGTAGGCCGACGGTACGTAAGCCGAAGGGACGGCGGCGTAAGCGTAGGCGGGGTAAGTGCCCAGAAGGACGTCTTTCTTGACGCGGTCTTCCTCCTTTTTGGGAACTGAGTCCGCCAGAGCACAAGCCACAACGGCAGCCAAGACCTACGGAAATGAACGTAATCAACAATAAGTGTTGATATAATTTGATAATTAATGAATTATTCATTAATTATCAAATTATATTTTAGGCTATAAGGCCTTTTAACTAAAAGTAAAGAAAAGTAAAGTGGGTATTTTGTGTTAACCCTTTTAACTAAAAGTATCTGTGAGCTATAATAATATTATAGCTCACAGAAGGAAGCTTCCATAATATATTATATTATGGAAGCTTCCATATTATGGAAGTGAGTCGATGGGAGTTAGTTGGTAAAGCTCACTTACTTAAGCAAGACACGCACAGGTCATTTTTTTTTTTTTTTAATTTCTAATTCAATTACTTCTCACAAAACATTTTTGAAAAACTACCTGTGTAGAAGACGGAAAATGGATTATACCTCCATAACTACTCGGGAAATGACACCTCACTCGGCCTCCTGCCGTCCTTCAAATGCCCCATTTGTAGCCCCGTGAAATCCACATACATGCCCACAGTGAAATCAGATGGTTGTGGGAACCCCAAAAATGGATTCTACGTCCAAAAGTACTATGAAAACGACACCCGGCTCGACCCAATAGCCAAAATCCTTAAATACCCGTCTGTAGCCCCACAGAGCCCCGTGGAGCCCCGTGGGTTTGGGCGATCGGCGTGAAACCCTTCTGGGTTGCTGTATGCATACCATGTAAAACTGAGTATATTTCAAACGTTTCAGATTTTAAAATAATTGTTATTTTTTCACTTACGAAAGCTTTGAGGTACATGTTGACGACACGGTTTACAGTTGACGGATAGTTCAGGGCTAGGCACGAAGAGTCCTTTATATCCTGGGAGGGATCTTAGGGGGTCCCGAGGGGCTGTGGGGGGATTTGATTGACGGTTGAGGGGGGCCCTTGTGATATCCTGAGGGAACCCGAGGAGGCACAAAGGTGCACATTCGTGGGGAGGGAGAAGATCTTTCGGGACTATCTGATTGGCTGAAGAGGTCGGTGACATTGTAGTAGGTAAGTCTAATGATGATGACCCCCACAGAGGAACCAAAAGAAGAAGTGTTATCTCAGGGCCGAATTCCCTGTTGAAAATTTTCATAACACATATTTCATATGTCAATATCAGGTGAGTAGGTATTATATTTGTGTCTGTTTTTTGTAGTTAGCTGGTTTTTTTTTTCTGGGTTCCAATACATGGTTTTGGCATTCACTACAACGCTACAACACAACAATTCTACACAAGGATTTACTATTCTTTATTATGGATTGTGCGAATATTAATGCTATAACAATCAAAAATAATTTTTTATTGATGTAGGTATACACAGTGTTTATTAAACACATTATAAAATTTTAAGAAAACTGAATTCCACTACATTATTTGGATAGATGATTTCTATATTATGGAACCCCCAAAAAAGGGTGATAGTTCACAATTACTCGGAAAGGGACACTTAATTCGACCACGGTCATACTTCAAAAGCCCCATGGATCCTCACGGTGAAATATGATTATTCTGGGGCCTCCAAAAACCCAAAAATACTCCGAAAACAACAATTAACTTGACCCGGGGTCGGGGTCAGCACCCATAAGGTGCATAACATCCAATAAAACGGGAATTTATTCATTTCAGCCGATATGAGTGAGACGAAGTATATACTATTATTCCATGGAATAAACAGCTGAAGTTACTTGACTAGTAACTTTGAAATGGTTTGACAAGCGTGTGAAGTATTGTGTTTGTGCCCAGGAAAATAGGTAGGTTTTTTGAACACGCACACTTTCGATTGGGAATATATTTACAAGCTTAATGGCTATATTTACACGTATACACTCACGATACACATTCACGATTAGTTTGAAAAATGTTAGAGCGATTGCAGTTTAACAGTATCTCAAGAAGATGTTAGCAGAAATTACTTCTGCAGTCAACTTATATCATTTAAGGACCGCCTCAAAGGGCATAAGTGGGGATGAGAAAATAAATGGGGAACCAATAGGAATTTATACGGTTAGGAAGTAGTGAGGCTTACAAGTGTAGACGGGGAAAACCCCAAAAGGGTGTTGACCTGCGAACATAAAAGAAACGGGGAAATACCAGTACATTGTTGGGAGTCGCCTAACGGCCTGTGACTGCCAATTAATATTGAAAGGTGGACATAAAAGAGGGTATTGGCCTGTACATGGGTTAATTCCTGGTTGAGCATAAATGGATCTGACTGACAAGCGGTGAGCGTAAAAGAATCCCGGGAAATATTTGGGAACGTTAAGCTGGGTTCAAACCTAACGTTTGAACATCCTGCCCCCCACATTGAACACTAACTACGGGCAGGCTGGCAAAGGACATAATTTTGACAAAATTCTGGTTATGGGGCCAGAAGAAGTTTGGAGCTCTGCTACCCTGGCTGTTCCATCTGCCCCATGAGTAAGTTTGGTAATTCTACCTATTTTCCAGGAAAGGGGAGGCGCATTATCCTCCATGATTATTACTATCTCTCCTTCTTTGGGGATGCGACTTTGGGTGTTCCATTTTTCTTTGGTTTGCAAGGTTCGTAAATATTCTTTCTTCCAACGTTTCCAAAAATTTTCTTCAATGTTTTTAACCAATTTCCATTTTGGGAGGAAGGAGGCCCGAGAATCATCGGGATCCGAAGGTGGAGCCATCAGCGAGCGGTGAATTAAAAAATGTGCTGGAGTTAACACTTCCAAGTCGGCCGGGGAGTTAGATAAGGCCAGAAGGGGCCGTGAATTAAGAATTGCTTCTATTTTTGCTAAAATTGTTTGTAGAGTCAAGAGGCTGGGTGTTTGGTCTTTTAACACTAGTTTTAGTAGTCTTTTTGTTGACTTTACAGCTGCTTCCCAAAGTCCCCCAAAATTTGGGGCCCGAGGCGGAATAAATTTCCAGATGGTTCCCTGGCGAGCAGTGTGGCGTATAACGGCGTCAGAATGGTGTGTATCAGTTAAAACGGATTTAAGACGCCTAAGATGGTTGTTGGCTCCTACAAAATTTCTACCATTGTCAGTCCAGACTATAGCTGGGTATCCTCTGCGACTAACGAATCTATCGTAGGCTTGTAGAAAACCGTCTGAGCTAAGGTCTAAAACCAACTCTAAATGGATAGCCTTTGTAGTCATGCATACAAATACGCATAGATGGGCGTCTATTATTTTTGAACCCCGTTTGCCAGTAAGCGAGAGCGGAAAGGGGCCAGCGTAGTCGATACCTGTTTGATTGAATGGATGTAATAACTCTGTTCGATCTGGAGGTAACTGTCCCATTTCTGGCTTAAAGGGTTTTGGATTGAGAGAGTAGCATCTGGGACAGCCTGATAACTGCTTTCTTACTGTATGTTCACCATTAATTATCCAAAAGTTGTTCAGAATTTTTGCGTATGTAGCTCGTGGTCCTACATGTAGACAATCTTCGTGAGCCTGATGAATTACCATTTGGGTGAATTTATCCTTTGGGTGCAGAAGGGCAGGGTGCCGAGACTCATATGGGAGCTGGGCATATCTGAGACGTCCTCCAACTCTCAACACCCCAGTCGAATCAACAAAGAGACCTAGCACTTTAGAAAGGCGTAACTTAGGTTTTTCTTGACTGGCATCTGCATATTCCTCAGCCAGGGTAAGAAGTTGAGAGCGTTTAGTTAGGGCCATAAGTGCTGCCTTCAGTTCATGAGATTTAAGTGGGCCAGTTTGTTTGTCTTTGGACTTGTCACAATTGTTCCGAAATCTGAAGCAATAACCAACAAGGGATTGCAGCTTGGAGAGTGAAGAGTATTTGTTTTCCAATGAATTGGAAAGCTCAGGTTCTATTTGGAGCGGATAAGAGCATTTAATTTGGCGTTGTTCTGAATGAACTACTGGGTTTTCTAACAAGGGTCTAACACGGGTGAGATTCCATTTAGTTGGATGCTGAGAAAGCCAAGAGGGTCCTTGCCACCAAAGAGGATGATTAAGGAGTTTTGCAGCGGGGGTTCCTCTGGACGCAATGTCAGCTGGATTTTCTTTAGAGGATATGTGAAACCATCTGTTAGATGGGATTTCTCCAAGAGTTTTAGCCACCTTGTTTCCCACAAAAACTTTCCATGTAGGTGCAGGATCGGCAGTTAACCAAGATAGAACTATAGTGGAGTCTGAAAATGCGAAAATTTGATCATTAGGAACATGAGGCAGCCGGCGTTTAACCTTTTTCACTGTTTTTGCTAGTAATTCAGCCGCCAGTAGTTCCAGTCGCGGCAAGGTTTCAACTTTAATGGGGGCCATACGCGCCTTGGCAGTTAATAAATGGGAGGAAATTTGTTCAGTGCCATGGCAGATCAAATATACCACAGTGGCATAAGCCATTTCGCTTGCATCAGCAAATGCGGCAATTGAGAAGTGCGGTGGGTGGATGGGGATGTATCGCGGAATCGAAATATGTGTGATATAGGGTAGACTACTGGCAAATTGTGTCCATTGTGCCCGGATTTCAGGCGAGAGTGGAGTATCCCAATCCGATTTTTTCAAAACTACATGGCGTTGGATAATTCTGGCGTGAACAGAAATAGGAATAATCCAGCCAAGAGGATCATACAGTTGGCCAATTTGAGAGGCTAAGTCTCTCTTCGTTTGAATTGCAGGTACTCCTGAGATGGTATAGGAGAATACGTCAAGTAGGTTATTCCAAACTATCCCAAGGACTTTCAGAGGTGCACCCTGGTCCACTCCTAAGTGAATATACTGAGAGTTGGGAAGAATGTGCTCAGATGGAATGCCTTCTAGAATGCTTGGGTCATTTGAAGCCCACTTTCTTAGTTCAAATCCACGAGCTTTGAGAGCTTGGATTAATTGGTCCCTTGCAATTATTGTTTCTTCCAAGGAATTTGATCCAAAATGGATATCATCAACATAAGTTGAATGGGTTAGAGCTTGTGAAGCAAGTGGGAAAGTTGAGGCAGTTTCGTTGGCAATTTGTTGTATTACTTTACACGCTAGATAGGGAGCCGAGGTCGTTCCATATGTCACGGTGGTGAGGCGGTATTCAGTGAGTGGAAAGGATGGAGCGTCTCTCCAAAAAATGCGTAGGAAGTCTCTATGCACCGGATTATGCATTATCTGTCGAAACATTTGTCTAATGTCGGCTGTGACAGCATATTTTGAGAAGCGAAAGGAGGTTAAAATTTCAGAAATGTCCTGCTGTAGCCGAGGCCCTGGGAGAAGAATTTCGTTTAAGCTGAACCCTGAACTAGTCTTTTGGCTGGCATTAAAAACAACTCTAATTTTTTCTGGCGGGTCATCAAATAATTTCAAGCGTATTGGATCCGAAAGCCACGAGTATTTTAAACTTGAAAAAAGCTTAGGGAGGAGGTTTTGTAGTTGAAGGTTGAGATCAGTCAGTTTGGAATCGGCCTTATTGAATTGATAGCACGTTGGATGGGTGATACCACACAACCGGACAGATAGTGTATGAAACTCTGAACAAAGAATGTCGGCTTGGTTAATTAGGGCAGTTGGGTCATGAGTTTTGGTGGCTTCGAGTTTGAGCGCTAAGATGGTGTTTCGGTATAAGTTGAAAATGTCGGCATGTGAAGTTTTACCTTCGAGTAGACGCTCGAATTCTTCTTTGGTCGCCATCTCTTGGAGTAATTCGCGGCACTTCACTGCTTATCACGAATGCTTTTGTGCGAAAGCACGGGTTCCTTCTCGCTGCTTCCGCGAACTATTTTCCCGGGTTTCGGCACCAAATGTTTGTGCCCAGGAAAATAGGTAGGTTTTTTGAACACGCACACTTTCGATTGGGAATATATTTACAAGCTTAATGGCTATATTTACACGTATACACTCACGATACACATTCACGATTAGTTTGAAAAATGTTAGAGCGATTGCAGTTTAACAGTATCTCAAGAAGATGTTAGCAGAAATTACTTCTGCAGTCAACTTATATCATTTAAGGACCGCCTCAAAGGGCATAAGTGGGGATGAGAAAATAAATGGGGAACCAATAGGAATTTATACGGTTAGGAAGTAGTGAGGCTTACAAGTGTAGACGGGGAAAACCCCAAAAGGGTGTTGACCTGCGAACATAAAAGAAACGGGGAAATACCAGTACATTGTTGGGAGTCGCCTAACGGCCTGTGACTGCCAATTAATATTGAAAGGTGGACATAAAAGAGGGTATTGGCCTGTACATGGGTTAATTCCTGGTTGAGCATAAATGGATCTGACTGACAAGCGGTGAGCGTAAAAGAATCCCGGGAAATATTTGGGAACGTTAAGCTGGGTTCAAACCTAACGTTTGAACATATTGTTTGTGGAACCATTTCAGGCGATTGATTCATGGGGGTCCTAGATCTGTACGATTACGCTTTGAGGCTCTATAAGGCTTTCGTTGATCAACTGGCAGGGGTGTTGACTGGTTTTGGCCACGGGCTGGAGTGAGCTGTCGATTAACGGAGGAACGTTTTTGTGCGTTCATTCGATTTGTGGGAGTCCCTGATCTACACCGTACGAAAAACCCGTAGAAGTAAAGTTTAAGATCACGGACTCCCACAAATCGAATGAACGCACAAAAAGGTGGAAATTGGAGGTTGGGGGAGGGTCATTCGACTCAAAATGCTATGCTTTTCAACTTATGGTGGCTATTAACGTAATACCTATCCTTCTTTTCCAAGGTACAAGCGAAACCGAGAGAACCTCCAAAATTCAGAGGTTTTCTTGCGTTTTCGACCTGACGCCGACAATAGTCGCTATAGCTAGGAAGCAGAAAACCAGATTTGAATTCAAAAAAGCAGAAAAGTCATTGCTCAGTTGAATAACATACTACATCAGATTTTGTAACGAAAACATCACTCATGAACACCACATTGAAATTTAATGGTTCATTAATTCAATTTAATGGTTAATTTAATTCAATTTAAGAAATTGAATTGAACATCAAATTTTGGCTGGAATGCACATGTGCCCATGTCCCCACGCGGATAGTGGGCGCCACCATGGGAGTGTTTTCGTGCTATTTCCATTGCTCTTTAAAAATAATGTGAAAATTCCAGGTACACGTATATTGGCGTAACTTGAAGCTTGATGGGTCAGAATTTCTGAGAATTAGCGCCTTAGGATGTTTCTGACTCAGAAACATCCTAAGGCGCTAATGACACATACGATCAATAAAACATAATTAACTTGTAATGACGGAGGCCTCAAGGCTGTTGTCTCCTAATCTTTCTAATTAGGTACTTGACTTGAAAAACAAACCTTTACAAAAGTTATCAATGTTCGGCAGTCAATATGGTTAGATAACAGTGTTCAGTTATTTTTCAAATCTGATGCGGTTTTGCTCACTTGATTATTTTATTTTAGGTTTCATGTTTTCAACAGTCTAGCAACTCGTCATCTAGCTAGAAGAAACCGAACACAACCAAAAATAAAAATAGAGGCCGTGAAGATCAAGCCGAACTCACGTTGTGATTTTGTCTGTTCGTAGAGCCGTTTTGATTCGTGTTATTTGGACCCCGTCGGCCGATTAGCCCGATAGCTGGTTTCGTCATTATCTCTCGCCACACAGGGCTTTGGTGGTCCCCCCCGTAGGGCGAAGCTCCCCTCGAGAAGTCCGAAATTGGCCCTTTTGCCGATAATTACCATCGGATAGCAGGTTTGAGAGTGTTACGAAATTCTCTTTTTTCGACGCAGCATTTCCGAGTTCGGCTAGAGACGAAGTAACTTTTCATCTTCAGAAAGTGAAAGAACGATGCTACGCTCGATTAAAACACTGCAAATTAACCTATATTATCCTTCGATATAGGTTAATTGTACAAAAACTAATTCTGAGTCAATAAGGAAATATTTCTGAAAAAAAATTTTTCTGTACAATGTTCGGACAGATTTGGAACCTCGAAAAATGAATTATGCGTCCAAAACTACTCGGAAAACGACAGCTTATTAAATAAAACTTGACCTCCCTCGGTTCCTCAAAAAATCCCATTTGAAGTCCCATGAAAGCTCCATAGATCCCCACGGTGAAATCTGATCGTTTTGGGACCCCGAAAACTAGATTCCACGTTCAAAAATACTGCGAATACGGCACCTAACACGACCCCATAGCCGAAACCCATCAAAAACCCTCCCGTAGCACCACAGACTCCCACCGGTTTGAAAACCGTGCGGGCACACGTGTACCTAGGTGGTGAACCAAACCACAACTACCGCCACCACCACCATTTTGTCAATAAATGCCTAGGTACTGCTCAAAACGGCTCGGACGGCGGACGGACATTTCGTTTTTGAAATCTACGTGTCATGAAACTGATATTGTCAAATATTGAGGACGATCAGAATTTTCGACCACCGTCGCGATTACGTAGACCTATGTACTTAAGACACCTGTGTACCTATTATTCCAAGAATAATAAGCCAAAATGTCGTTTTTAAATTGACAATTTTTAATATTTTTACTTTTTTTAAATTTTTAACTGATGAAAAATTTTAATATTTTAGTTTTCTTCATTTGGTTTTCTACATCTAGGGCTAAACACATACCATTCCTGAAAATGTCATTCAAATCCGATTAAAATTATGGAACTTATGGCTAGAAATGTGGACAGACAGACACAAAACCAAATTGGTTGAGGAAGCCCTGAAACGCCAAATACGAGTGGAATTTTCCACTTATATTAGAATCCTAATGCTCGAGGGCAAACATTTGTTCGACTTGACTCGGAAGCAATATGAATAATTAATGTAAAATGTAGAATTATTGTTCTTGGCCTCAATTTGCCCTTTTACGTTTCATGGCACGTAGATTAAATCGACATTTACAAAACTCATTATTTCAGAAATTATTTCAAAAATCTACTGTCCGTCAGTCTGACGGTATACGCCGTACGCCGCGGCGTGATGATTTCATTGTGAGGATCTATGGAGCTTTTGATGGATGTCAGGAGATCAATAGATTTGTCGATTTCCGAGTTATTTTGGACGAAGAATTCATTTTTCGGGGCTCATATCTGTCCAAAATTGTACATAATGCAGTTTTTTTTTTTTTTTTTTTTTTTTTTTTTATAATAGGTAATATTTTATGGCATTGAATTAACATTTGCACAATTATACCTACCAACGAATAATAAACCCTTGAGTAAAATATTGTCCACAACTATTAAAATGATTAAATTAAATTAATATTTAACACTTATTTATGGTACCGTGTTCTCGCTACCGGGTTTTCAAGAAACTGCCCACGTTTTGGGGCATTCAAATTACCTACCTATAAGTAATATTATTATAATTACTCCTAGGACTTTTTCATCACTTTTTGAAAATTGTGACCACTTTTGAAAGTACCAAAACGCCTGAAGCAGTTTCTTTGCTATTGAATTTCCGTTTTCTGTGTATTTAGTATTTGTCAATACAGGTGTAATTGGAGCCTGACTGGTCGGCCAGAAACGAGCAGGTGCGGTTTTCCTCGTCATTCCCTGCTCATCAGCATCCATCATGCGTCCCACTCCAACATAGGAGTGGGACGCATTCCCTACTTACTCCTCGTCTTTGCTATCCCGCCAAGACTTCGGTCACTTTCTTTCTCTCTTCCCTTCTTTTGCTCGAAGGCCTTGAGATGTTCCTGCAGGTTCTGCGGTCTCATTGTGCGTCTTCTTTTCCAGCCTTACGATGGAAATTGATGACGGCCGTAGAAGCCTACTGAACTGGAAATTACGTGACGGAAGGCGACGAAAAAAAATACGGCAAATAGCGCTCGTCAGCGGGTTTTGTAGAAATGTGATAATCGGGTGTCAGGCGTAAAATTTTGGTCAAATTTAATGCTGTAAATATGGAGAGCGACATACCTATTCTAAGAACACTTTGTTGCCTAATAGAATTTGGAAATGACCATTTTTTGGAAATCCATTTTCAAATTTGGATTCAGAGCGAAAAAATGTGTGGGGAAAACAGTACTTACTGAAAATATAAGCGAACTGAAGATATGGAATGAGCGAGTCCCACACTTCTTAGAAGAAACTAGGTATAGTAAAGTAAAGTGGATTTTATTGTGTAAACCGATTAGGTTTTCGCAATGAAGCACGAGCCAACCTTGCACTTTACTTAGAAATGATTCTGAAATGCCTTGCTCCAATGAATCGCTAGCTAACCCCTTAATTGCTTAAATATTTTAATTGACAACGCTGGGACGCGAACTCCAAGGTGGAGACTCCAAAACTGGTTTCTACGTCCGAAAAACACTTCGAACACAGCACCTAACTCGACCCCATAGCCCCTTTAAAACCCCTCCCGCAGCTCCTTTTAAGCCCCACAGAGCTCCACGGGTTTGGGCGGCTGCGCTGAAAACCTTGCAGGAACACCTCGGTGGTGAACCAAGTATTTTGTCAAAATTTCAGATTTAAAAAAAAAATCGCTTCTCGGCCTTTTGGCTAAGATCAAAGTGTGGTATATAAATAAGCTATAGTACACACTCGTTTTTCCCTGTTTTTTGACCAAATGAAATATATCGTGACCGTTTTTCGTAAATCTGATTTCTATCTTGGATCCAGCGTTAAAAAAAGCAGGGGAAAACGATGGAGTACTGAAATATATAAGATATGCAATTTAAAAGCCTCAAAAATCATTGAATAAACAATAGGACTCGTTTTCAGGCTTTTTGGCCCGATGGAAAATTTCAAAAACAGGGAAAATTTAATGTGAGGTGTTTTGGAAATGCGACTTCAAATTTGTATTCTTCGTCAAAAAATTGAGGAAAATGATTCAGATTTGTTCTTGAAATGAAACGTGAATGTCGTTAATTGCAATTGCGTTGTTGTAATAAATTGAATTAAGTTGTATTTTTAATGTGTTTTTTTACCTGCTACTGCTGCTATCACTCTTTTGATCTTGTTAATGATAGAAATATGAAAAGTTTTCATTTAATGAACATTCGGATTCCTCTTTAATAGAAATAAAAATTACATTCTCGCGGTGACGACCCCTCAAAAACTGCTTACCTGTCGGTTCAATTTTGAAGCAAATACTAATACGGATTTTTCCAATTTCTTCAAACGTCTCGCTCGCCGTAATTGCCGATTTTGATGAACCCGATTAACCCTTAGGTAAAATTTTACCACACTTATGCGTTTCTCGTAAAAAAAAAAAAAAAAAACAAACAAACAAGGCTTCCGCTGCTTCGCAGACTCGGAAGCAAAACCTATAAAAATTTGTAAATGTTAAAGACTAATGTTGAAGAAAACTATCACTAATCAGGTGATGAACAAAATCAAGTCGGGAAAAACCTGGTTCAGGGATTGTGAAGGGGCTGTCATAATTTATTCAGAAACGTCTAGCGCTCGAATACGCTGACATGAAGCAACTTTTTGGGAGTTTTACCATTATCCATCACTTACTTGCTGAGCTGGATTTTCCGCTTTTTTACTTTTTTCGACGGCTGTAAATCGGAATAAAGAAGACCAAAACAGATGGTGATTCTCTTCTTCCTCTTCGTAATGCGACTATAAGTAGAAAATAATGATAATAAACCAATTCAAATGAGTGAAGTTATTCCCTGATGAGACAAGCCTGTTTCGACATAAGTAGTTGAAAGTAATGGTTTTGGATGGCGACCGCTCTCGAATCAGCAGAATCCGCAGCCTATGATGAGACTAACTCTCAACGGAATTGGAGTTCCGGATTGTTTTCGTCAACCTAAAAGTTGTCAACCATAAAATAGGGGATTTAGAGTTCATGCTCCAGTGGTGGAGTTGGTTATACTAAAAACGCACGACCGGGCGGTCATGATGGGTCACGCGTCATGAGTGATGGCGTGGTAAACATTATAATGAATAAATTTTATTCATTCTATTAGTATGAAATTACCTGCATGATGTTTCTGCAAGGAGTGAATTTTTGCGTTTTCCCAGCTTTCTGCCCTAAGCCTAACCCCCCTCCCCTCTTTTCCCACCGAACAAAAGTTGGTTGCGTCCCACATACATACTTATACCTACTTATTTATATTCACATATGAAGGAAAAAAGGATTCTATTTCACTCATCAAGAATATATATACGTGACGAGTGAACTAGAATCACCTTTATTTTGTTTTAATGAACCATCATATTGGATCTTCAGCACCATCCATCTAAATTTTCTTCCATTCTCCTCTCAAAGAGATCAACCGTGAACCATCAGATTCTGTAGGAACAACCCTGTCGATGTTGCCTACTTTCTCCGCCTTTGGGTGTTGCAGCCGAAGTGAACAATACAAATCAATATAATATAATATATTATATTGATTTATTGATTTCAATATAATATAATATATTATATAATATTATTATACAATACAATTTAAATCTATGGTACTACAAACCGCAAGTGGGAGCGTGCACTGACTGGTTTCATTTACCATTGTCCAAGCAGGTTTCCGTGGTGTAGCGGTTATCACATCTGCCTAACACGCAGAAGGTCCCCAGTTCGATCCTGGGCGGAAACATAATTTTTTTTTCTCTCTTTCAAGAACGTGTACGTAAGAACTACTGTATGCTCAATTAGGGTTGCCAACTTCAAAATTCTGTTCGGGAGGACGCTGGGAAAAATTGGGGAGGACACCGTGTAAAAAGGGAGGACATCCACTCCAAGATTGATATTTGCAATATAGTATTAGTTTTACAAATTCATTATCAAATGAAAATAATTTTACTAACGTATGAAGGGCCGGAATAAAAAATTAACTGTTTCACTACACAAACAAGACAAAAAAGTGTATGTTTGAAAATACAGATTTGGAGGTATTAAACCTAACTAGGTAGGTATTGACTTAAGTAGTACACTCAGGTATTAAACTAGCAACTATTTTTATAAATGCATGCCTGCATTCAAATATTCAGTTATTGATTGTCGTACATGCACTTCAATCATAATAATATTATGATATTATGACGCATGTGATGATAAAATGATATTATGTCGTACATGCACTTCAATCATATGTGACGAACGTCTTAATTTGGATATCATCGATGGGTTCAGCGTAGGATAATAAATTTTACATTGTAAGTTTAACTTTTCAAAATGGTCCTGTCCCTCTTTTGAGGGGACGTTCAAACACGAACAAATTAGAAGAAAAATTTCAAAATACAAACAAAATTTTGAGATATAAAAAGGGAATTTTATTTATATAAAATAAAATATAAAACGAGAAAAATTCCATCGACTAACACGAACAAGAAAGGGAATCAAAACCCTCGAAAAATGGATTATAATACACCTAATTCATATTATGGACATATTATGCCCAAAATTACTCGGCAAATAATATGTGACCTCCTGGGATCCTCAAAAATCCTATTTGTAGCCCCTTCAAAGCCCTATAGAGCCCCACGGTGAAATCGGATCGTTCTGGGACCCCCAAAACTGGATTCTTCGTCCAAAAATACTTCGAAAACAACACCTAACTCGATCCCATAGCCAAAAGCGATCAAAAACCCTCCCGAAGCTAAAATTTAGCTATTTAATAGCTACCACTGTGTCACACGCCATGAGATACAATTTTGTCACCTCAGCGGCAACGATTTTCTCATTTTCAGGAGTGAAAGTCGGTCTGGACATAAAGCATGCCAACGTTTTATTCTGTATGACGGCAGAAGCATTACTTATATGAGTTTGTTTGGAGGCATGACGTTACAAAGAGCTCATTCCACCATATTTTATAAAGAACGATTTCTTGCAAAAGGAGCAATACGCTTTTTTTGGGATTTACCATATCTACCCGTGCCCATAGGTAATCCTTCTCCCACAACAAGTTGAAAGAACACGCGCGTTTAGAAGTCCGAGCCTTCGACCACTTCGGGTCTTCCTCAACATCACTGTCGGTTTCCATGTCAATTTTAGCACAAACTGTACCTCAACTTCTCCACCAAAAACTAAGCAAAAATCTCACAAAGTAATCACGATCCATGTGAAGACAAATCACAAACAATCACCGGTATTCAAACAAGAGAGGGTAGATAAAGTGACAGAAAAATACAAAGTTGATAAGGAATGTGATCACTCCTTCTTCCTCTTCTCATTTCTTCTCGTTCTGTTTTAACTGTCTACGTTATTTTAGCTAGGTGGGTAGTTGTTAACGCTATTTTTAGTTACGTAGGTAGGTACTTAGCGCGTTGAGAGTGAAGCTAGATAATATTGTTTGTTGAAGAAACATCATTCCAAAAACAGAAAAGGGGGGACATTTGAGCGTCCTCCCGAGGTCCAGGGTTTCGGGAGGACAGATGACCAAAAGGGAGGACTGTCCTCCCCGGGGGAGGACGGTTGGCAACCCTAGCTGCAATATGGATGTAATCAACTACTTACTGTATGCTGCAATATGGATGTAATCAATAATCGATTCTGTTTGCCAATGATTGATGTTTTACAATTGATTGAAATGCTTTGATTTATTTCGATTTTCTCGCTCCGATTACCGATAGAGAGGATACAATCGGTTAGGGCCTTCATAATATTTTTTTTTTTTTTTAACTAAAATTTTGGTTTATTATTCTTGGAATAATACACCTATGTTTTCGCGACGCGGGTCGACGACTCCGATCGGCCTCAAAATTTGACATTATCCGTTTCAAGAGGTCTACATTCAAAATCCGAAATGTCCGTCCGCCGTCCAGGCCGTTTTGGGCAGTAGGAATTTTTTTTTGAAATCTGAAATTTTGGCAAAATACTTGGTTTACCATCTAGTTGTGCAAGCAAGGTTTTCAGTCCGATCGCCCAAACCCGTGGGGCGCTATGGGGCTAAAATGGGGCTACAGGAGGGGTGTTTTGAAGGCTTTTAGCTATGGGATCGAGTTAGGTGTCGTTTTCGAAGTATTTTTGGACGTAGAATCCAATTTTGGGGGTCCCGGAACGATCCGATTTCACTGTGGCGTTCTATAGGGCTTTCATGGGGCTAAAAATGGGATTTTTGAAGGATCGCAAGAAGTTAAATATTTTTCGAGTAAAAATTAAAGAATTTTTGAAAAAACACATTTTTGAAAAAAAAAAATCCCCCCAAAAAAATTTTTTTGAAATATAAAAATCCAAAAAATTTTTTTTTAATTTTTTTTATTGACAGAATTAAATGTCTGTACAAGTAACCTATATCACAGAATAATAAACCCTTGTGTAAAATTTGCAGCGGTTTTTTTATGCGTTGCCGACTGTTGGGGTATTGCCCCTCCCACCCAAATGCTAAGGATGCCTACATTCTCCTTGACTTCTCCTATTGCCTGGTTAATTACTCCTCAATAAATTTAGTTTTCGGGTTCGTCGATCCCTCAATTTATTCTTGTAGAAGTCGTTCTTTTCCTTCCTTATGAGAGCGACTTTGGCCTTAATCCCGATTTTTCTCCGTCCTCTGGAAAATATCATTACCTTCTTACGGTTGTTCCCTTCTTTAAATAGCTACCATCGATTTGGATAAGCTATAGACTCATGATTCAGACCACTGTCGGTTGTATGACTATGTAAAGACATGAAAATGCAAAAAGAACCTCGAGTGGCATGAGCAATTTCGTTAATTACAACAACGAGAAGAACATGGCCTTTGAATTGGACTGGGACCCCCTAAACCTCACATAGGTAAATTCAGGATTCTCAAGGACTGATTATTAGCGACCGGAGAAAATCGATCCCAGCTCTTCTCCGGAATTTAACTTGTAAAATCAAAATGCCTGTAATTAACCCGCTTTTATTCACCCCCGTCAGCAACGCACCTAAATATGAGCGAGTTCGAGCAATTAACCCCGTTTATAACTTAATGTCAGTCAACGTAATCGCATTTCATAAAAAGCCTCACTCGTGCTTCCCTACTAGTTTCAGAACGAAATGGCACTTCAGCTTCTCGCAATTTTGCTTAAATGCCCCGGGTCTGTAGATACAACTGTAATAGCCAACTTGCGTTTGGCTCAGCTCAACGTTATTTCATAGAAACGTTTATAGTGCTACAACGTAATTGCGATTCTCGACGAGTTCACTTTATCGACATCTGGTGTTAAAACTTTTGTGGTAAAGTAAGACCAGTAGTACTGTTGTATCTACTATGGCGATAACACTACAGAATGACCATTTTCAAAAATCCATTTTGGGGATCCTTTTACCGGCGGATTGAGATGGGACATCGAAGTATGAAAAACTGAAATTTATTCTGTGATTAGCCTATATATAGGTCCTATATATAGGGCCTATTTGGGCCCATATTGGGGCAAAGGTTCTCAGCGACACCTCTTGGGAAAATTGAAAATTTCATGCTTATGCCTTCAAGTAAGTCCATTTTGCTTAGAGAAGTCGTGGAGATTCCGTAGAACAACACAGTAGTTACCCGTTGGAGGCTATAAACTTAGTTAGGTATATTATAACTAAGTTTGAAAATCGCAGTTTTTTTCAGTCGAATCCCATTCTGTAGAGTAAAATACTTGTTTTTATACCGTCTGCACAATTTTTAATCCTCTACGGAAATCAGGAGAGAGTATGAAAATAATCAGCGTTTGAACTTTTGGCGATAAGATTGACCTTCCGAAAGTAGTACAACAAAACGCCACCATGGACGCTGGCATCGAATCTACAGATTTCATTTCAGCAAATCACCGTCTTGAAGTTGTTGTTGTTGTTGGACTCTATATTAGTTGGCACTCTCAGGAAGGGTGTGGCCATTACTATTGTTTTTATATTTATTTTTTGTTTGTTTGTTTTTGGAAATCTGTTTCCAGGAGTATTTGGAGGAACTCTTGTTCCATAGAAAGGATTCACTTGAGTTCAGAGGTCTGCCGTCTTGAAGTCTTCAAGTCTTGAAGTTCAAGATGGCTGATTGTTTACCTATGTCCGATTAGCAAGACTTACCTAGTGATTCGCAATATAATAATATAATATATTATTATAATATAACCCCTTAGTGATTCGCAATTATGCTAGCCAAAAATAGGAAAGTGAATGCGTTAGAGCCAGGATTTGAGCAGGGAAGCAGCGAAAACGTGCCCCTCGTCACATTCGGCGATTTCATTGAGTGGTATCAAAACAGTCTCGACCATCAGAGCGCTGAATGCGGGGAGCTAAGAACATGGGGCAAGTTCTATAATAAGTCTTATTATCATCAGAATGCTTGGTGAAATCCAGAAAACGGGGTTATCACTATCATTTTCCTCTCTGTTACTCTGTGCATTTTCGGGACCATCGCCGCATCCATCCACATTCGCCGGGTAGCGAGGTACGCACAACATTACCAGTGCTTTCCGAGTTATTGCATGATAAGATGAAACACCTTTTTTCTTTTTCCCTTCAACCCTTCCGGGATTGTCTAATTCCTTTTCCATTCTCTGATTGGAACGAACGTAATTCAATGACAAAATAAAAACCTTCCACACTAAAATAACCTTCACCAATACAGTTGGTTTCTATGGATTTACAGTCGGTTTCTACGGATATTTGGCGGTCTGCTTTCGGGTTCGGGATGACAAAATTGAATTTAATGACGTCATTTGTCGTCTTTTCGGATTCAAACCTTCCAACTTCCTTAACGTCCTGAAGGATAAATCGGGACTTTTTTTGCGGTATCAGGGCGTTATTAGTCATTTCATGGAACTAGCTTTCAATTACAATCAACAGAAAAAAATGGTTATAAAGCCAATTAGACCTTCAGAGCGCATGAAAAAAGGCAAACGTCAAAAGTGCAAACCCCCCTCCACTACACGCTTATAGTATAACTAGCTACCAGTGCTTCGCACGAAATCTCAAGTTCCCGTCCATCACCTATCAATAATGCAACCCATGATTCACTTGGAACACCCATGGCAACCCGTCAACCCGTAATTTTGGCGAGCATAGTTTGAGAAAAATCTAAAACCACCAAAAAGTTGCTCCGCTTGGCGCATTTAAGCTCCAAAAGTGGACAAAAAATAGGGGCTGGAACAGTTGACAGGATGTTGGGATGGCGGTGGACCAAGGGGTGTCCCGCGTGGCTGCCTTGCAAAATTGTCCTTGACTGACCGAGAGGATAAATTATTGAACGATGGGCAAATTTGTAGGACCAAAACTATCGCATTTTCTCTGCACGGTGGTGGAGGAGGTGTTGATTGCTGTTGGTGGGGGAAGCTTCTCCAACTTTAATAACCCACCAGAGGTTTCCTGGCGGGTTTTATCGGAAAGTTGAAAACTTTAATCACCCCCTCCTCCTCTTCTCTTCCGCTCTCGTTTATCCTTCCCAATTTCCATCCTCGACGTCTAAGTAAGAGCGTGTGAGCTCGTATACTGTTACAAGTAGGCGCCGTGTGCGGCTCGAGATTAATTCGAGTTTTCACCTGTTTCGGAAAAGGGTCTTAAATCATTGACGGTAACTTGTGATGTTGGCGAGAGCACGCTGTAGCGAGTCCCGGGGCCTTGAAAAGTCATTTCTCTAAAGTTCACGTCCAAAACGTCGAGCCAGATTCACGACTCATCTTACACGCTGAACCATTCATATTCATTCCAGTTCATATCAAATTTTCACCCCACAATCTTAATAAGTATATTGCCGAAGACACAGTCAAATTTTGATACGTTTTCGCTCATCAGAAAAAATACTTAAAATTCTGCCGACAAGCGCTTACCTTTTCTGACTTCGGTATGATCAAAACTGAACATTTCACCCAACGTTCCTCATATTACGGGGAAAAATCTGAGCCGACAATTTCTCAAAACACGGCATTCTCAGTTTCATTCAGATAGGTAATGTAGATATTATCTACATACTAATGGTAATGGCATAGGACATTTTGGAATTGCGTCAGCCCCCTAAATGATCATGTATCTGCGCCTGAATCCTGAATGAACCAAATTTTTCCCAATGAACGCACGGTAAAATTTCATTCCCTATTTTTATTTAAGGAAATTTATTAAATCGAAAGGTGAAAAAAGAAAGAAATGATAGGATTTTTATACTAATCGATACTTTTCAGAAAAAGTATATTGTCGTTCCCTTCAGTACCTACCGCTAAGCAGGGTGACCCAATGTTGGAGGGCTCTCGTCTGTTCAACACTCTTCCCCAGGGGATACGAGAGCTCCCTATAAAGTCTTTCCTCATGAGGATGCAGGATGGTGAAACTGAAACTTATTAGGGCCGAGTTGTACTCTCCGGAGGAATTTGGGGAAATTGACTGGGTTGTATGTTGAGTCTCTCGCACTCGGAAATGAAAAATTTCTAATTCTAAAAATACATAGATTTCAAAAAGTAAATTTTTATTTGCACAAAATACTCAGTCCAGTTTCGAGTTGTGCCCGCAAGGTTTTCAACACGATCGCCCAACCCCGTGCGGATCTGAGGGGGTTTTTGCAGGTATTCGAGTATGATATCGAGTGGGGTGTCGTTTTCGAAGAGTTTTTGGGCGTGAAATCCATTTTTTGGGGACTCAGAACCATCGGATTCCACCATGAGGATCTAAAGGGCTTTCACGGGGTTACAAATGCGGCTTTTGAAGAATGTCAGGAAGTCGAATGAGGTGTCATTTTCCAAGTAATTTTGGACTCATAATCCATTTTTTTGGGTATCACATCCCTCTACAAACTTCACAAGATAATTTCAAAATAATTTTTTTTAAATATTTTGTCAATTTTCTTTTATGAATGTATTATTCACTTGTGTAAACTTTACAGCGTTTATTTTTAATGACTGTAAATGGACTGTAAATAACTGTAATGGACTGTAAATGACTGTAATGACTGTGCGGTAGGTATGTAAAATTTGAATTGTTTTCCCTAAATGGCTCCAGTAGATACCTACGTCTAAGTCCTCTCTTTCCTCTCAAATCTTTCCTCTAAATTTCACGTCCAAAAGTGCTATTTGGTAAGGGGGGCTCACGTGACGACCGCTGGTTCAAGTCGACTACCGCAAGCAATAAACCGGTAGGAGATTTCGACGAGGCGTGTTCCAAAGAGTCCCTACAAAAGAAAAAGAAAGCATATAATAAGAAAAAGAAAAGAATAAAACTTAATACGCAAGGAAACCCAAAGAACAAAAAAAAACCTCGTGGAAGAAGCCGAGATGGGGATATCAAGCAGGGCGTGGTCCATTATACATCTTCTTATTGTGCGAACCCTCACCTGGGTCTTCCACCTCTGATTTAGACAACATTGTCCTCAAAGTAAAACCCTCGACTCGGCTTGAAAGGAGGCTTTTATAATAAACCATTTTCCTCTCTGACGGAGTAGCGAATTAGTTGGGAAGCTTTTTTTTTTACTGAAAAGCACGAGAAGTTCAATTTATAAAGCGACCGTAAATTAAGGGACAAACTTCTTCTATAAATCCTGCTTGTAGAAAAGTGACTCAGGAAGTTGAATCAAGTGTGAGAGGTCACCAGGGAAAGAGTTAAATTTAAATAACTTGACTATTACGGAAAGATAGGGAACAAGTTGATAAAATAATATTATAAGAGCTTATATACAGGAATGGAAATTCTTCAAGTGAAAGGGATAATTTA
Source organism: Pilophorus perplexus (assembly GCA_955831195.1). Taxonomy (NCBI): domain Eukaryota; kingdom Metazoa; phylum Arthropoda; class Insecta; order Hemiptera; family Miridae; genus Pilophorus; species Pilophorus perplexus. Next base: position 14,512,745 of record OY037016.1, read on the forward strand.
TGCACAGCAGAATTTCATAAAATCGTAAAACTTATACAAGCGTATAAAGATCGGGTTAATGTAGGTTGACCAGATTTTTAATGAAGGCTTATAAGGCTTAAGCCCCTATAGGGGACACCAGGGATGGATTCACGATTTAAAAATAATCCTTATTTAAAATAATAGGACCTATTATTTTAAAGATACATGTACCAAAATAACCACCGAAGGAGGTTACCCAATGATTCTAGTGGTTATCCTATAATAATTATAAATATATATAGAAATTGTCTATATTATAAATAATATAGAAAAAAGAATTATTCTTTTTTTCTCTTACGTCTGCCCATGTTTAACTTAGGTTTACCCTAAGTTCAACCTAGGATCACTTAGGTTTACGTACCTAGATTGTGCAAATCGTCGAATATACATTAAATGAGTCACATTTTGAAAACTCACTTGACATTTTGCAATTTTTAAATGCGACTTGACATTTTCCACCACCATTGACCTGGCTTTCCAGTTTTATTAACAGTTAATAAATTATTAAATACTAGTATTAAATACTAGTTACTATGACATTGTTCTGTGAAAGGGGGATATTAAATTTTCTTGTCCCCACTGGAGTCATGGCGAAACATGGTCAAAGTTGGTAAGATAAGGGATATCATGATATCACTTCGGTAGTGCACTACCTACCTTTCAAATTTCGAAAGGAAAGCCTGAAGTCAACGACGGCGTAACTGATATAATGTGTTATGCTTCTCTCTTGGAGGTTCTCCTGAGGGGTCTTCCAAGAGGCCAAATCCGTCAGTAATTGACAATCAAGTTATTTGATTGGTCGACCCATTTCAACCGCCATTCTGTCCACCAACAATCAATGAGAGCTGCATTGCAGTGTGACGTCAAAGACCACAGACTTGAGCTCATGTTCACCTCGTGAATAGAAATGTCTAGTTTTTCATTAAATGAATTTTACTTGTACAGAGTGGTTAAGTACTGTAATAAGGCCAAGCGTGAATGAAGCCTTGAATTGTGAGCACGCATAATATCGTCATCCTAACAGAATTTACTGCAAAGAACTGTTGGAAGGGTCTGAGATAAATCTTCACCTATAAATCAAGGATCCAATCCCTCTTCGTAGGATTCGTCCAAAAGAGGGGCTTTCAAGGCGAAAGAAGACATATTTGACCAGGGCTCTGTCAGTCGGGGCAGATAGCGTTTTTCCCTATTCATTCGGGTTCGAGGGGCTATTCGATGGGGTATTTCGCTCCCAATTCTCCGCCGTTTTAAGGGTTTCCGGCCTTTGTGGAACCTTCGAGTGGGTCTCCGAGAGCGTCTGCCTATCTGTAACTGGGGGTTAGCCCGTCTGCTATTCCGCCAAGGGTTGGCCTATGGGACGGACATTTACATATTGCTGGAGAATTCCGATGTGCCATCTGAAGAGAGTGCAAGCACTCGACGCTTTCGACGAGCTTATTCCGGCCTCCTGTCCGGCCTCCTTGTCATGCTTCTACTTAACTTTATCGTTGATGGTCCTTGAGGTCTGTGAGAAACCCAAGCTCGCGTCACTCTGTAACAAAGTTTAACAACAGCGAACGAAACACCTACCTAAGGTCAACATACCCCCTGGTGGGGAAATGGTTAATTTTTCTTTCCCCAGTTTATTCAAAATGAATTGAAATTTAATCGATGGATTAGTGAGTATTGCACATCTCTGAATGGACGGGTCTCAAGATGGTCCTGGATTCACCAGTTTAAGTTTCGAAGGTGAATGGATAATCCTCATATGAACGTAATGATGTTCGGACAGCTTGGTAGGGATAAGGGATTTGTTTGGGGTCGCGCAATAAAGTTGCTATTGGCCCCCAACAGATCGTCTGTAAAATACTATGAACGAAATGACCCCAAAGGTCTTCAATTTTAAACAATATCATGGAATCAGAATCTAGATCATGGTCCAATAATAAAAACTAGAAAAAAAAATCACGAATTGGAGAAGGTAAAACAGCTTTGTGCCGGACGTGTATGTTTCGAGGATGAGGTGTGTAAGAACAGAGCAGAGGCCTGCCCGTATCATTTTCCACTTTTTTTTATCCCGCAGAGGCCATACATCAGCCTGAGTGAATTACTACTTTATACACCCCGCGGGACAAGCTCCCATCTCCCATATCTGTGCCCAGGATTTCGTGATCCAGAGCGCGAATTTCCGTATCGGGAACAAGTTACAGCTCTTGTAATTTCCTTCGGCCGGTTGTCGATTTTTATGTTGTTTTTTTTTCGTCCCCTCATCCCAACCATCCCTTTTAGAATCCTCGGGGGAGATCTACCGAACTTCGGGTTCAGGCCAATGCCCCCAAGGGAACCATCACCAGGACCCTCTGGTGCTCTCATATCTCAGGGAAGGTTGGAGGGAATCAGAGAGGCCACAACAGGAGTTGTTCGTATCTGGTCGTCCCAAAGCACTCTGCGTGTCCTCGCTACCTCCACTTTCATCGCCTGCTCAGTGGACCCAGGGGGAATCCTTGACATCTCAAGCATGGCCCCTGGCATTAAAAGCCAAGCTGGCCCATAACATCCACATTCCTCCAACCACAAGCGGCCTGATCTTCGCTGCCTGAAGGGAGGTGTGTGTTGACAGTCATGACTTTGAAAACCTGTCTGTCCATTGCTAGGTTTTATCTCATACACGTGTCATCATGAGATAGAGCCGCTGAAATTGCATGTTTTGCCACTGCTTTAGCCAAGCTTATCCATGAACTAACTGCGCAAAAACGTTAGTGTGGGAGGGAGACGCGGGAGTGTCACGTTTATACATTACGTAATATATAATATATAAATATACGTTAGGCCACTAGTTCAGCATCCTCACTTGTCTTACGGTTAGACCACCGATTCGGCGTCCTCACCAGTCGTACGATAGGCCACTAGTTCAGCGTTGGACAGTTACTTTTACAACTGGTAAGATGGGTTTCAATCCCTCGGTTATAACCTCTATTATATTAGAGCATTTTCCATGTGTCTTGAATTTTAGCCGTAGGCTCTCAGCAAAAAGCATCCGAGGGTCCTGGGTCCAAAGATTGCTGATTTGATTTCCCCAGAAACATCCTCCAACAATCGACGGCATGATTTTGGACCACCTTTGGAACGCCCACCATCTCACGACACTAATTTAAAGTTGTCTGGAACACCTTCACACGGAGGCGGGTGATTCTCAACAAAAGGACAAATTTCGAAGGTTGAAAATGACCTGATCATAAAGTTGGAAGAAAAATTTGAAAAAAAAACTCCACTATCCACCCAGAAAATTTGTGCCTGCACACTACAGCGGGGTCAGTTCCCATAAGGCCACTGAGCCGTGATACGTTCCACTTCAACTAATTACCCTCTTGAGCGGGTCTGTGCACGCATCACTGGCCCACAAGTGCCCCACCCGCATCTACAAACGAAATTCTTATAAAGCCTGGACTGGTTTTCAGCAACTCTGGGATAAAATATCAACGCAATAGGTTACGTGGTCAGTGAACTCGGAGTTGATCATCAATCCCATTTTTATTGATATACCTACCTATTGTATGAGATTTTGAGTAAATTGGATTTGTGTTTTGCTGATTTACTGATGTTAGAAGAATGTGTAACGAGATCGTTTTTTGTACTGCCTGCACCGCAGATCTGCCCTGCAGTGACCCCGTTTCTAGCAGCTGAGCGCTTCCGTTTTCCATTCGCCTTGATTAGATTAGATTCGATTAATACCGGAGAGGGAATGGAATTGGGTTCCTGAAGGGCATCCCACATCCCGCTCCAGGGCCTGAAGACACGTTGTGCTGCCTTTTGGAGCTACTACGGTAGGTGTTCTGTGCCCATGAAGAGAGATTCAATACCAGGTCCTGTTGCGCCATCTCTTCCGCTCCACTGTCCATTCGCCTATGTTCGTTATAGAGTAACGCGTGTATTGGTTGTTTCCCCACCATTTTACTTTTCTCTTACTTCAGATTGAGCTCAATTTTACTCCAACCTGAAAACAGTAATTCAACACTCGCAAAATTGCCTTTCGTTATCACATTACTTCATAAAATAGGTGTTGTAGAGTGAGAAATTATTTTCCGGTGGACGATGGCTTCCCCAGAGCGATTATTTATTACGACAACTGACACCTCATTACCAGGGCAGTTACCGTTTTTCACGAGCTCATCCCCTATTATTTTCATTGTCCACCGCTTTTTACGGGTTTCCCGTGGAAGAAAAAGTTTGAATTTCATCGTAAAACGGATGAAAACTTGAACACTCAGATACAGTGAATTTCACACTTTTTAGAGTCGTTAAGATTTTCTGGCGTTGTAAGCTGGTAAGTACCTACGGAAATCATTCAGGACGTTGAGACGTGTCAAAATGAACGCCAAAAACAAAACAAAACAAAAAAACGTTGCCGCCTGTGGGGTGTATTGCCGCTTGTGACGGGGACAGGAACAGCGACATTTTCAAACCTGGAGACCCTTGGAAAAAAACACATTCTGTGTTTGAAAACGTTGCTACCTGTGAGTGTATTGCCGGTTGTTCATCACGGTACAAACTTTGTATTATGGGGGAGACCCCCAGACCCTCGGATCATCTTGAGCATGGCGGCTATCTAAATCCGAACCAAACGCCAGTCCATAGAAATGGTTTCTGGGGTTACCACATAACAGATCCAGGTAACAAAATTTGTTCACTTAATCCAGCTTGCTAATGGAGGTTATAAAAGAGCTCTTAGACCTCGTAACCTCCTGATACAAAATGAGAACCACGACTTTTGGGTCGCATTTTCGTCCCTGGATACCGTCACGTTTTCTGGCAGTTAGATCAAGGCTAAAGCATGTTCCATGGTAAAACCATCATACCAAATGAATGAACAACTCAGCATTTCCTTCCCACCATTACATTTGATTTGCTGAAGTTGACTTTTATAATATAAAAGTCAACGGAATATTATTCCACACGCTTGCTAGGCTGTTGATGCTTCTCTGCAGGCCGCCCGTGGTATCTGCCAGCAAAATCACATCATCTAAATAATATTGTAAAGCATATTATGCTAGAATCGGTATCTTTCTTCCATTAACAAGTTGACAATGTCATGTGCTCGTAACAAACATAAAAGAGAAGAAACCTGCGTGAAACGAGAACCTCTCAAGAACATTTTGAAACGACGCCCTCGACTGCATATCACTATGACATCACATCGTGGCTCTTCTGAATAGTTCCTAGGTTTGGGAAACTGACCAGGTGTATGACTAACTGAGACAGATCAGTTCAAAATTGTGAGACGCACGTTACTTGACTTGAAGTCTCGTTCAGGGGCTGACACGCACGTTCACAAACTGACACTCGGTAACAGTAGAATGCGTTATAATACACGGGCTCCGCTACTAGGACGTCGAGAACCATTGAGAACCTGAAAAGACGACTGCTCGAATAATTCTGAGCCCTGGGCCGGAGAGGGGGACGAGGCCCTCTATAGAGGCATATATGCCTGGGGTTTCCCGCTTCTCCCATTCTGCTATCTAGCAACCTTCGTCCATACTCTGCTTGTCGTTGGCTTACAACGTGTGCTATATATTTTTCGGCATTTTTGTTGGCAGGCGAAATGACGCACACGAAGAGGAAGAAGAGGCCAAGCCGTCGTCCACGCCGGGAGGGTCCAAACACAAAATCGTCGTCCTCGGCGGCGCCAAAGTTGGCAAATCGTCGATCATTTACCAGTTCTTGTACAACACTTTCTCCGCAAAGTACAAGAGGACTATCGAGGTTTGTGCCAGGATTTCAGGAATAAAGCAAGTTAAAATCATTCATTTAAATCGATGTTGCGTTCCAGGAAATGCACCACGAAGAGTTCAATGTAAACGGGGTTAGACTAACTCTGGAGATACTTGACACGGCCGGTGCGCTGGAGTTTCCAGCAATGAGAGCGTTGTCAATATCGTCCGGAGACGCTTTCATTCTCGTCTACTCTGCCGTCGACCCGCCATCTTTTGAAGAGGCGAGAGTCATCAGGGACCAGATCATCGAGATCAAGGGGTCAGCAGCAGTACCAATCGTCGTCGTCGCTAACAAGATTGATCTTCTCGATGACCACGATGGTGAAACGGTACGTCTTTACGTGACCCTGGTGAATGTCTTGTACTACGACTAGGGGACTAACCCCGTTGGCTCTGCCAGCCACCCCCCCCCCCCCCCCCCAAACGACGGGGTGGGCGTTGTGGCCTGGTAGGCTGTATGCTCTCCTTCCAAGTACAGTATTAAATACTGAATGTAGTCAACGGGATCAGGGTGAGGGTCAAACGAAAAATTCCACTCCTTCGCCGAGCTTTCGGAAAATATATTTCCTTCTTCGGGGCCTAAACACAACATTTACAGTCACATTGTGGCATTATATGTAGTATCTATATGTATTCAATGATATACAGCTACTTACTCAGAGAGCAATTATCGGATGATGGTTACATCGAAGTCAGATTGGACGTGTAGGAACCAAGACACACTGCAGGGACACAATACGGTAAGTTTGTTGGTTTAAAAGGTAAGTATCTTAGAATTTATGTATCACAGACAAGTACTTAGTTATCACAGTCGAGCTACATTTAAGTTTAAAGCTTAGGTGCAAGTTATGAAGATTTGCTAACTTGCACCTAAGCTTTAAACTTAAATGTAGCTCGACTGTGATAACTAAATACTTGTCTGTGATACATAAATTCTAAGATACTTACCTTTTAAACCAACAAACTTACCGTATTGTGTCCCTGCAGTGTGTCTTGGTTCCTACACGTCCAATCTGACTTCGATGTAACCATCATCCCATAATTGCTCTCTGAGTAAGTAGCTGTATATCATTGAATACATATAGATACTACATATAATGCCGCAATGTGACTGTAAATGTTGTGTTTAGGCCCTGAAGAAGGAAATATATTTTCCGAAAGCTCGGCGAAGGAGTGGAATTTTTCGTTTGACCCTCACCCTGATCCCGTTGACTACATTCTACACTTTGGGTCGATCATCATAACATCAATTAAATACTGATTACCAAATTTTGGTGAGCAGCATATAATGTATTATCTATGAGTCAACAACTCGTGTCCCCATGTATTCAACGTTCCCCTCTTAGTTTTCACTGATTTTGATTAGCCCTATTAACCTTAGGGTAAAATCTGACACCAACATAGTGTGCCTCACCAAAAACGTGTAAGAAGCAATTTTTTTCAAAATAATTTTGAAAGTTTTTTAAAGTTTTTTGTGAGGAACACAATGCTGATGATGACACCATTACATAATTCATATTATGAATTTTACAGAATTATTCGTTCAGTCACAGAATTATTCAGATTTTACGGAATTATTCTCGGACCATTAGAAGTACCTCGCACTGATGAGGACCAAAATAAGACGCCTCTCCTCCTCCTTCTCTTCTTCTATGAGTAGCCGCCACCATATTATTAGATTTTAAATTCTAATAATAGAATTAAAATTCTAATAATTCTAATAATAAATTCTAAGAATCATGATTCTGCTTTCGCCCTCAATTACAGGTCTCGTCGAGTACGACAGAGAGCATAGTGACTGTCGACTGGGAGAACGGCTTTGTCGAAACTTCGGCCAAAGATAACGTCAATATCACTCAAGTCTTCAAAGAGTTGCTCGTCCAGGCCAAAGTAAAATACAACCTGAGTCCAGCCCTGCGTCGCCGCCGACGACAGTCGCTTCCACCGGCGCAGGCCGGCGCCCCTCAGACGCCGTCGCATCCGGCCATTCCATCCCCAGCGCAGCTCGCCCACTTGAACTCCCTTCGAGAGAAACACGCCGGCGGGAAGAGGAACTCCTGCGTCATATCGTAGGCCTTCTGTCGTATTTTCACTACCGATTCTGAGCGCTGACCAGGCTTGGTGATGGTAGGCCAAGACTTAGGTACTCCGCAACAGTGGATGCCATTTTTTCTGGCTAAATTTGGCCAAAAAAAAAGCAGTGCCTATGGTGTGCTAGCTCTGAATTCAATGAAGCCTTTTAACAATCTTCAGTCCTGATCATTGAGCTGTACAGGGTTCCAAACAAAACACTTCTTGTTTCTAATTAGTTTGCATCAAGTTCTAAAAGGTACTTTTTCAAAATAAATCAAGGTTTTGATCGTGAGTTTACAAGAAGCCATTGGCAGGCGTCTGGATAACTGATGAGTCTCTGTTGTCGTAAATGGAAAATACAGGTTTTCGTTGGTGTTAGCGCAAAATACAGAATCTGATAGTATCGATATGATATGTACCTACTATCTGATAGTATCGAATTGAATTCACTTGTAGTGTGTTAACAACAATTTCAACTTCGTTGAATACAAATTAAAATTCAACTTCTGAAGGTAGGTAACTTCTGTAAAAAAACGTCGTAGTCGAGAAAATTGGTCAAAAATAATATTCATATTATGTTGTGTGCTCAGCCGTATTGTTTGAGCTAACGAATAAAATACAGGCTGAAGTGTGGTACATTTGGCAACAATTTGATTTTAACAACTGTGTTATCTTGTTATCTATCAGAACAACACCTCCACTTACCTCTAGCGCAAATTGAACTACCAAATCACAACATAACCTACAAGGTATAAGATGCAAGCAATCTTTCGTTAATTTTGTTGTTGTTTGACACAAATTATTTCACATCAATGTCCCTTTTTCTTCTTCTCCACGTTTCCCTGCTATTCTGTGATAACACGTGAGCAATTTTAGCAAACACCGTAGGGTGTCTCATGATTGGAAGTTTACGGAGTTTTCTACTTAAGGTGTTGTGGGGCAAGTGCGTTTTCTTACTTATTTTTCACATATTTTCGTAGGGAGAAGGAAGCTCATGAAGGTCAAAGTTTTCAAGTGGAAAACGTTGAGGACTGCCAAGTACACCCGGGAAGATCTGGCTAAGACTGTTGAAGAAGTTCGATTTGATTTTCCTAATTCAAGTTCGTTCTTACTTCTAATGTGCTACCTTCAGTTCATTTTAGTCAACATTATTTAGTCGATAATGTGTTAAACGAGCGCTTATTTGGTAATAAAAATTACTTTTGGTTTATTATTCTTGGAATAATACACCTATGTTTTCGCGACGCGGGTCAACGACTCCGATCGGGCTCAAAATTTGACATTATCCGTTTCAAGTGGTCTACATTCAAAATCCGAAATGTCCGTCCGCCGTCCAGGCCGTTTTGGGCAGTAGGAATTTTTTTTAAAATCTGAAATTTTGACAAAATACTCGGTTTACCATCTAGTTGTGCCCGCAAGGTTTTCAGCCCGATCGCCCAAACCCGTGGGGCGCTCTGGGGCTAAAATGGGGCTACAGAAGGTGGTTTTTGAAGGCTTTTGGCTATGGGATCGAGTCAGGTGTCGTTTTCGAAGTATTTTTGGACGTAGAATCCATTTTTTGGGGTCCCGGAACGATCCGATTTCACTGTGGCGATCTATAGGGCTTTCATGGAGCTAAAAATGGGATTTTTGATGGATCCCAAGAAGTTAAATATCTTTCGAGTAAAAATTAAAGAATTTTTGAAAAAACACATTTTTGAAAAAAAATCGCCTCAAAAAATTTTTTTGAAATATAAAAATCCAAAAAAAAATTTTTTTTAATTTTTTTTATTGACAGAATTAAATTTCTGTACAAGTAACCTATATCAAAGAATAATAAACCCATGTGTAAAATTTGCAGCGTTTTTTCGTATTTGATCTGAATGAACGTAGGTAGGCTACCTGATCTCTTAAGTTCACGCTCTTGCCTCAAATCGGCCGTTTCGAGTGTGATGTCCAAATACGTGGCTAGTTACGCACTTGCCCCATTTTCCTGGGGCGCAGTAGACTCGGGAATGTTTTTGTTTCTGAAATATTGGTTCTTATTTTATAGTGGATTTTCTGTACACGGCGTGATTGAGAAGAATGGTTGGAAAGTTAAGCTAATTGGAATATTTTTATCGACTTATAGAACACGTTTTCGGTGCGCGCTTGCCCACTTCACCACACATCTTGATAAGGTTGACGGTGAAGACCCCTCGAGGCTCAAGTTGAAAATGGTCAAATGGGAGGTAGCTTGGGGACATCTTGTCGACCGTTTGAGCCGAATTTCATGTTAAGCGGTTGAGTATGACACGAGTAAGTCAGGAAAATGGAAAATTCTGCCGTTCCTCTCAATACCCTCAGTCAACCGATTTAGATATTACGCCCGAAATGGCCGCCAAGATGTTTGCTTCAAGCCAAGTTTCAGGCCGAGTTCAATATTTGTTTAAAAAATGCGTCTCTCGAAAAAATCGGGATATTTTCGGCTGCGACTCGTATTGGCGGGTGAATTGAGCCCAGCGGCATTGAAATCGACGACTTAATTTATTTGAAACTTAATAAAGCCAATTTTAGATTTAAAAAATCCGTTTCTTCAGAATTATTTTCTACTGAATTTACTGGTTCTTTAACATTTTAAAAAAAATATAATGAAATTGGACATCTGGAACCCTTTCAAAATCAATTTCAAAGTCTCTCACGCAGAAAACCCCATGTAAGAGAAGTGAGTTCTCTTTCATCACGATCATTGACTCAGTGTTCACACCATAGCCCATTGCCGTGCGCAGGTCGCATTGCGTTTATACTGAAGCATGAAAATATCTAACGGGTATTGATAGTATTAAATAATTTTAGGGAGTCTTGAATTCGTTCTTTGTTGTTTTTGGGTCAACGCATTTTGGTAAGTAGGTCTTGACGAAAATAAAATATTCCCTAACATTAAAATGACAAAACCTATTTCCGCTTGCGTCTCGTTTTGTCGTCGCAAACACTCTAAAAATATTCTATCGTGCATACTTATAACGCCTGCTCGACCTATTTACCATAAATCGAAATTGAATAATTAAAATTAGAAAGTAAGGACCTTTCCCCCTAAAATAACGGAATAATATTTTCAACAAAATGATATATTTCATTGTAATGAGTATTCATAGTTTACTGAGAGTTCCAATCTTATACCCCATCGTTGTACTTGTATGTCAATAGCATTCCAATTGAGAGCAAAACCGTTATTTACGTTTGTACTTATTTTTGTGGTTACCTACTCCTTTTTTTCCCCTAATTTGCAATTTAAAACAATAGGATTTTACTGTTTTCCCGAAGTTGTTTTAAAATTATTAAGTTAAACTTACTAAAAGTATCTGGACGATTCCTATTAATAATTTATTTATAAGTTTCGCGTCTTCCCGACGTTTTTCAGAAAGGTCAATTACGGTGAATGAGGTGAACAGATTTAGTGTGTTACTGTTAACTTGTACCATTTATTGTTATAGTTCGTTGAAATGTTAAATATTTTAATGGGTACCTTTAAATGGTTGATTTTGGCCTTTGAAATGTTTCCTTGACGCAATTGCCTTTGATCCAAACACCATTCTACCTGTTCTAATGGTTCGCTAATGCTAAGATGCAAAGTTAAAGTATATCAATGTTCGGGGCTGTAAGGAGGAGAATTTTAGAGTTTACGTTGAAAGTTGATTAGAACAGTAGGATATACAATTATTGAACTTAAATAAATATTGTTTTGTAGCCCCTAGAGCCTAAAGTATGCAAAAATTAGTCTGTCACATTTGAAAGAAAATTGTGGTGGTTGGTTGGAACTTGAGTGCGGTTTCGTAAATGACAGAATCTGTCATTTACATAACATCTGGTGTTATCATACAATTTATATTGAATTGGTTATTTATTTAATTGCGTGCTTCTATCAGTACAATTGTACCAAGGTTGTTTTTCTTTCAAATGTGGTGGTAGTGGTTTCCTAATTGTATTTATGTGTGTAAATTACCTAAAAGGTGTAATTCAGTGAATAAGAATACATAAGTTTGTAATGAATAAAGGATTGCCTTCCTTTGTTTGAGCCCGCATGAAAATACTAGGTACCTACGTTAAGGTTTTCGAGTCCAATTTTGTAAAATTATACAGAAAGGGAGATGGTGGGGTACCGTGTAATTCCTGGCAAGCTGGAAATCGTTTGAATCCCTTTGGTCCGGTCTAAAAACGAGTACTTATCCTGAGTTTGCACCAGCCCAAGAATTGTTTTTTTTTTTTTTTTTCAACCTCCACATTTTCGCATAGCGACCACCAAAACTTTAGGCAGCCTTAACAGGGAGAGGGAAATGATAGCAACATGGTGAACTCACCATACACTCGTGTACTACGTTAAATTTGTTGCCTGGGCCTATTCATGGCGGACATTCTTTCGTGACCTGGCTAGGGGTAGTAATAGCAATCGGCCAAAGGTACGGGACCTTCCCCTACACCTAAAATTGGGCGAATTTCAAACCTGATGTGCTTTGCACTTTTGCCGTTAGATTGTCTGCAACTTTTATCGGGTAGGTTTTTTATTTTTATTTGGCTAGTAGTTAGGAAGCTACAGACGAGTAAACGTCGATGAGCGGAATTTGAGCGAAAATGAAAAAAAAAAAAAAAAAAAATGCTCGGCTTTCAGTCGACGATTACTACCTTATAAATTGGTCATATTTTAAAGATGAGGGGGTCATTCGACGCAGAATTTATTGCTCTTTCATCGACTAAATAAACGCATTCGAGAAAAAGTTATTTAGAAAAAGTTGGAGTTATAGGCAAAAGAATGAAAAACGCTGCAAATTTTACACAAAGGTTTATTATTCTTTGATATGATATACGTTACTTGTGCAGAAATTTAATTCTGTCAATGAAAAAATTTAAAAAAAAATTTTTTTTTGGATTTTTATCTCAAAAAAATTTGTTTTGGATTTTTTTGTTCAAAAATGTGTTTTTTCAAAAACTGTATTTTTTACTCGAAAAATATTTAACATCCTGGGATCCTTCAAAAATCCCATTTTTAGCCCCACGAATGCCCTAAACATCGCCCCAGTGAAATCGGATCGTTCCGGGACCCCAAAAAATGGATTCTACGTTCAAAAATACTTCGAAAACGACACCTAACTCGATCCCATAGCTAAAAGCCTTCAAAAAAACCCTCCCGTAGCCCCATTATAGCCCCATAGCGCCCCACGGGTTTGGGCGATCGGACTGAAAACCTTGCGGGCACAACTAGATGGTAAACCAAGTATTTTGTCGGAATTTCAGATTTTTAAAAAAATTCCTACTGCCCAAAACGGCCTGGACGGCGGACGGACATTTCGGATTTAGAATGTAGACCTCTTGAAACGGATAATGTCAAATTTTGAGCCCGATCGGAGTCGTCGACCCCCGTCGCGAAAACATAGGTGTATTATTCAAAGAATAATAAACCAAAAGTGCGAAAATATCAAGGTATTATTGCTGCCGTAAAAAACGCCGCCCTTGACGGTGCAGTATACCTAGTTGTTTTCAGACCTAACTGAAGGAATAACGATTTTCAACTCGTCAGGAATTACGTCACGGTGCGGTCCCTATTTACTTGACTTGTTGAATGGTTTGAACACGATTTCAACACTGGAAGCGGATCCAGTTGCCAATTCGAACAGGTATCGTCGGATTTTGCACGCTGAGCCGGCTCGACTCGTACAGTAGGGATGGGATATCAGTCCTTCAATATCGACATTAGCATCGATATCGATAGCAGACTCCCAAATCGAATGCAATAATATGTATCGGTCCTTGATAAACTTTTAGGTTTGAAATATCAGTCAAATATCGCGGTCTATTGAATCCTTCAACTTAGTAGAAGCGGGGTACCTATTTGATCGACCAACGAGCAGTGAAGATTTAATCAAATTTTGATATAAATTTTTTAAAGAGATAAATATTTCACTGATTTTTCCCGATATGTAAAATTGAATGTAAAACAATCGAAACTCTAACCGATCCCTACAGAACTTTGTAGTTTGACGTTCATTATGACCTAGTATGGTAGTTTTTGTGTGTTTCCTAAGGCCTAATTCCTGTGTTAGATCATGTGGGGGCAACAAGGTACAACGCTAGTTCCCTGCCGCCCACTAACCATTGATTAAATTTTACCCAATTTGAATGTGGATATCATTAGTCACAAACATATTTTTCATTTATTGTGGTCCACCAAAGTTGTTTTGCTGAGCCAAATGCAAATGCAATTTTTGTATTTGGATAAAACTTAGCTGCAGCAGCTTTAAGCCAAACTTTCATGAATCTGTTCTTCTCTAAATCATTTTGTGAGGTAGATCCAATTAGAAATTAGTAACTTAGTGAGTAGGTAGTATAACGTTTTATAGTGTCTTGTAGACATTTGAATTATTGACTTCGTCCATTTCATTATAGACTTTTTTTTTAATCGTTATTTCCTGAAGAATACAAAATACATCATGTAATGGTCTTGACATGGATTGGTGTATAACACCTCATACTCTTTAATTAATAATATGGCATGACTGGGTGAGATAGAGCTCGTGCATGATACCTGTTCGATTGGTATCACTGCTAGATAAAATCCACGGTTGGAACTGGCTCTCGGGTTAGTTTGAAAAGGAAAAACACGACGATTAAGTAAAAATGTTCAAACTAAGGGCTTCTTTGCTTTTGATCGAGCTCCGCACGGTTATATTTAACGGTGCTCCTTCGGGCGTTTAACCTGTTCGTTAACGCTTAACTCTCGGGTTGTGAAAGTGGCCCTCAGACTGGCTCCCTTTCCAACGTGAGCCGTAAAGCGTGAAAAATGGGTAGGTAAGACAAAACTGAATTTAGGACAATCCTCGACACCTTACGGAAAAAAAATGCTGGACATATTTTAAATAAAACGGTCAATTTTGTGACATTAAAATAAACGTTATTCTTCTGAAAACAATTTCGCTTTGGATTTTTTGTTTTAACCCTAACAATATCCCATAAGCCTGATGGTGGAAATGAACACAAGTTGCGTTTTGGGTGGAGATCCAAAGTCGCATAGTCCATGTTCTCGTAGCTTGCATCGATAGTTCCAGGGCAGGTTTCCCAAAACGTCGAGGGAGTCGAACGGTAGGCTGTGGCATAGTTGAACTGCAAACCACTGGCACGTCTAATCTTTCACAACTCTCAAATTAGGGTACTGCAGAGAGAGATTTTTCTTTATTAGAAACAAGCTGTTCGTCCCAGGTTCAGCCGTGGCTCTTTTATGACCGAAAAACAGAAACAGGGGTGTGATGAAAGCCTACCGCACCTATTTTGGGATGAAACTAGGCGATCAGAACAAGCCGTGGGCTCCTCATCTGGTGTTGAATACATGAGATCTTGGTCCAAAGGTGAGAGAAATTCAATGCCTTTCGTCATTCCGTTGATGTGGAGAGAACCTCAAAATCATGTCAACGACTGCTATTTTTGCATGACGAAGGTGGCAGGATTTTCATCAAAGGACAAGAAGTCTCTCGTTTAACAACATTTACCGTCAGCTATGAGACTATTGTCTCTACTGCAGTACCACATGATGAGACACTTCTAGTCCCTGATCCATCGATGAATCCTGAAGATATAGTTGTAGAAAATGAAGATAGGTACTTACCGTAAAAAAGAAAAAGAGTTTCTGCCCTTCGTTGAAGGGACGGGAGAAACGGTTTTTTTATGATGATATTGTTGGTATGATATTTGGGGGGGGGGGGGGGGGGGGTTAATTGAATACCTACGATGCCACAGAATGGAGACTTTATTAGCTCCTCTAAATCAAGTTTGAAGGGAGTTTTGCACGAGAAAAAAGCAGGCATTTTTGTGGGACTACAAATACGCAAACTCATGAAAGATCCCTAGTTTGAATATGTAACGCATTTCCAATCTTGAAAAAAAAAAATGCTTGGGTGTTTCAAGTTAGGTTGCCAAAAATTTTGGGTAGCAAAAAAAAAAAAAAAATGAGTGTAAAGGTGCATGAGGTGTACATGAGTGTAAAGGTGCATTTTCTCCACTCGCATCTTGAATAATTCCCAGAAACCTTGAGTGATTACAGCGAGAAAAATGGGGAAAGGTTTCATCAGGATATCAAAACGATGGACTTCGTGTGGAATTTTAAGACGGACTGCAGAGACTTATCATATCACGGAACTCAACGAAAAGGAGATTTTCCACACCTTAAGATCCCGTAATTGTGAATAAATTATGAAGTTGCATGTACATGGAGTAAATAAAAACAATTTGTAACAAATGAGTGAAGTTGATTGTGAAAAACCGTCTGTTTCTATAAATTTTCAGTCTACTGGATCACGTTGCGGGTACCAAAGTGAGCCTCTTTTTAGTTCACTATTGTGAAAAATCTGGATGTGATAGAGATAACTGAGCTGATATTCGTATTCAGCTTCAAAAATTCTAAGAGAATCACCAATTAGATTCAAAACAACGATCAACAACTTCCAAAATGCTGAGTTGTGTTATTCTTGTAAACATTTGGAATGGAATATTGTAAGGCCAGCCATATGAATTACTACTACAGGTAATAGTTTCAGAAGAAAAAATCATTAGTGCGAATGCTTGATTATTAAATGTTATTGAAACGAAACAAAGGCAAAAAAAAAGGCAAAAGCTAATTTTGGGAATTTCGGCAGTTAGGCCTTTCAGTCCCAAAAAGCTCCAATAGGTAATTGATCATTAAAATTAAAATTATTTTGAACCCAATGATTTTTTGGGGAGTTTATATTTGATTATAGTGTTGACATCTGCTTTTTCGAATTGGAAACGTTGTTTTAAACTTGAATCAGTATCAAAACGTCATTTTTATGTTTATCCATTCCTAACAACCTTCAGTCGCCGTAAATAATTTTGGTCACATCTGTGCGTCACATTATCGACGTTTTCAAGAACTACTTAGCGATTTGCTGTACTGACGAGTGAAGCAGGAATTTCCCCTCCTTACGTTCTTCAGCGTTAATTGAGGACAAGGGGAAAAATAACACACCAAGGAATAAGTAATTTGTATAAAAAGATATTTTTTTATTCGGACAATATAACCAGATTCAACAATTTCGTTAGATCCCGGACCCATGGGTAACTGATTCGATTTTTCACTCTCTTCGTTCTTACTTTATAATCCTCTAACCTATCAAGAAATAAATTAAACTATGTACAAAACTCAAAATACGAGCTATTTACAACGCATTACAACACTGGCTGGGCCTGTTCATATCAAGGAATGTATCATCAAATCAAAACTATAGTAGTTATAACTACCTACATCACACGCGAAACACGTCAGAGACTTACCTAGTTAAAATGTAATAATAACACATATTCCAAACTAAAATTAAACGCGTCGTTGTAGACCGCGGTTTAGTTAAGTAGTTTGAAGGCCGGTATATCAAATGTGACAGCAAATCGAGATTTACCTAAAAGGTGCTTTTCGTCGGTTTAGAAGCAACACCGCCTAACATTGCAAACTTCAAAGGTGACATAAAACACTGTTTCATTAAAGAAAAACGGTTTCGTTTGAAAAATTGATTCATGTAGCTGTCATGTAACTGTTTTATTTAACTGTTTCATTTTCCGACCGAAGTGGGTTAGGCAGTGTTGCTGCTACAGTGACGTTTTACCGATCTCCCACTAATGCCTTATTTATGAGAGTTCAGCAGAGGGAAATCAGGGGTGCCACCAAGACCCTGCCTGATAAATTCTCTCGTTTTAGCAACACTGCTTCGCTGATGTGAAACGCTCAATTTATCCAGAAAAACCTAATACAAGAATGTGGAAGTCCATTTCCTAAAGAAGCAACTTACGGATGGACATTCGATTTGTAGAAAATCCCTGAAGATGAAAATATCCAAAAATTGGGAAGGTGTCGAATATTGGGTTGTGGTTTACATAAATGGCAGTAGGCAGCAGCACTATATGTTCCACATGGTACTATGTAGATATGGTTAACTATATTTTTATAGTATACCCCCAGATTGTCAATGTTATGGTGGCAAGGGAACGTGCGAAGGAGGGCGGAGAAGCAGGTATGCTTGTGCCTGGGTCAGGGACGAGGACAGGGACATTTCCGAACTGGGAGACCCTCAGAAAAAAACACATTCTGTGTAAAAAATAAATAAAAAACACCTCACTTGCTGATAATTGCAATTATCAATAGTGGGAGAATAATCGGCGATTAAACGCATGTGATAAACCGGCCCCAAAATTCGCTGATGTAACCAAGATTTACTTATTTAACGAATGCATAATAATGATTTTAGTACGTTCAGCAGCTCAATCTGTGATAATGATGAACTCGCTGGGGTTTCGCGTTTAGTCAAAAATACTCCTTCGTGCAGTAGAAAAATATTTGTGTGGTACCTAACAAAAATAAATAACGTAACTCTACTTATTCACATAAAAACCATTTTACGAAGCGTGTACAGTGTACAGTAGGGTGGCCAGAAAGCATAGGGTAAAAACATAATATCTTCAAATCCTTGCTCTCAACCCCCCCCCCCCCCCCCCCTCACCAGCAGATGGTGCAATCAAGTAAAAAAATGATATTGACAAAGTTTCAGATCGATCGGACAACGTTCTGACCCTCCTCATCAAGGTTGAAGTTTTGAAAAACTTTTTTGGCAAAAATTCCTAGTTTTTAAAAAATAACTCGAACGCCACTTGTCGCAGAATTCTAATTAGGTCTCATTCTATCGGAGATTTAGTTGGCTACAACTTCTACTCCTGGTATGATCATACTGAAACCAACGGGTTCAACGTTATGGGCGTTGTTAAGTTAAAAACGTGGTCCGTTTTAGCAAATCTGGCTTTCTATGGTACCTACCTCCTAACAAGGGAATCGGGAGATGCGGCATACTTAACCTTACAAGAAGTTCTTGTTTTTTGGGAAAAGGCTAGGATACCAACCCAAGCTATTCAACGTGGTGAAAATAAACTGACGAAACTGCATGGCAAATGGAAAGACATAATGAAGAACGTTAAAAGGGTCACAAGTCCGAGTCAGATTGCAAAAGAAGAAGCATTCAAGTCAACGCTCGATGATCTTTTCGACGTGGCCTCGCAGGAAGCACTTCAACGTATTTGCGAGGAAGATCAGCAGCTTTTGCTTCTACAGAGAAAAAAAAGGCCGTCCAGGCTACGTGGCAGGTGTCGACACGAAATTACTGAAAGTAGAACAACGACGAGAGAAGAGACGATCAGCTCTGCAGTCGGCAGCATTGGCGAATTTGAAAAACAAAGAGGGTGAGTTTAATATTTATACTGAATTTGGTATCTCTGTATTTGATTTGGTTTTATGATCCCGACCCTTGACATGTTGTAAATTCTCAGTCAAGTTAGCCGTCAGGCGTGTCAATTTTTGGAATGTTATTTTATAGTTTTTCATTTCATTTTCAGAAGTTCAAGACCAAGAAGTAGAGATTGACTCCTCCGGTTCTGAAAGCAGCACTACAGAAGAGGAGGAGTATTCGTGCCCAAGAGTTTTGAAGGACCTGCAATGTCGAGCAGAGGGACTATCACCTGATAAGAAGAGAAGAAAATCCTGCAGGCATGGCTTCAAAATTGACAGCTATTAATGAATACGATATAAAAGCATCACTCACTATTGAGCAAGTGAATTGTATATTGGACAAGGAAATTGATTATTTCGTGTCCTCTAGGACACTGGCTTTTTTCAAAATATTCGAAATTAATATTGAATTTTTAATGACTGATCAATCGCATTGGTCTGAAAATTAACATTATTTGAGAGCACAACAAATTGTCAACAGTTTAAAGGTAGTCAATGATGTAGCTGAAAGGGGAGTCAAACTAATAACAAAAACGAAGAACAAAGACAGCATCTCCTTCAAGATGTATCCGAGTGTAGGAAAATAATATTTTCCTGGGTATATTATACCCAGATGATTTGAAAGCCACGTTGAATACGCCACTACCATAATACATAGATTTTAGTTTACCTATGTCAAGTAGTAAGTTATTTTAAATGTAAATATTATACCTATCGGCATTTATGTAATTCCGTATAATAAACGTCTGTCCAATAGGAAAATGCGTTCGAACCTTTTTTTCCACAGTTTTTATTTATTTATGAATTCTAAATTGGTAAAAATATTCATATAACAACTCCATTAAAAATCCATTACTATCTTCGAATGTCTTAAAAAAAGAGAAGAGTATTCAATTAACTGACGAAGAGCAATTCTTGTGATGTTTTTAGGGTATGCGTAGAAAGCCAGATTTGCTAAAACGGACCACGTTTTAGCTTAAGAACGGCCCATAACATTGATCCCGTTTTTTTTTTCAGCATGATCATACCAGGAGTAGAAGTTGTAGCAAACTAAATTTACGATAGAATGAGATTTAATGCAGATTCCTATGGCAAGGAGTGTTCGAGTTATTCAAAAACAACTAGGAATTTTTGCCAAAAATCTCAGTTTTTCAAAACTTCAACCTCAATGAGGAGGGTCAGAATGTTGTCCGATCGATCTGAAACTTTGTCAATATCATTTTGATACCCATTTGCACCACCTGGGGGGGGGGGGGGGGGGGGATGGAGAGAGCAAGGGTTTGAAAAGTTTCAGTTTTTCTGGCCACCCTTGTATACACCACGCAGTATGTTACAGTTTTGTACACATTCAACAGCGCTTGGTACAATTCGACGGTTCAGAAAAAGGTGCCATTTGAGTTGTCTGTGACGCAACCCTCGATGGTGATTAAGGCCACATTAAAGTTACTTTTATAGTTTTTTTTTTTCTGATTCCGAAGTTTAGATCGTCAAATTTACATCGTTTAAACATTCAACGGGGTGTAAACATTTTGCTTGAGTCTCAGAGAAAAAATGCATTTGTTCGTTAACAAATTCATTTTTTTCTTTTGATACCAAATTGACAACGTTTGGTTCAGTGTGGTGCGGAGCCAAAAGCAGTCTTTGGCTTGAAATATTTCATGCATGCTTCTAGTTTGTATTTTCATCTATAAATAACAATCACAACCAGTTTTTTTTTTTTTTTTTTTTTTTTTTCGAATTCCCCTCCTTAAAGCTCGTCCATCAGGAATGTTAACCCCTTAAAAAATCGTCGACTGGAGCAAACCAGTCGGTCCAAACAAATAAAATCGTTTGAAAAACTGAATTATGATTTTCTAACGAGAGGGCAATTGAAAGGGGTTTTTGGTTGGTTCTCTTCGTAAGGCTAGTGGGCGCTTTCGATGATGTGGTCAGTCTTGGATCTCTGGGGGTCGTCTTTGGAAGGGTCGTCCCAGGGTTGGCGTTTGCTTGAGGCGAACACGAGGTAGAAGATGTTGCAGACGACGTAGATGGCGGCCGCGATGAGGAACACTTCTCTCCAGGCTGCTTGCGTTGGCTGGAAATATAGTGATGGATTAGTTGATGGGTATTTTTTTAAAGAAATTTTACACAAGGGTTTATTATTCTCTGATATAGGTTACTACAAAAATTTCAGAATCTAAATATATTCCTACTACCCAAAACCTTGTGGACGGCGGACAGACATTTTAACAGAGTTTTTAAGTTCTCACATCGTAAAACGTAGCGAATCCGGCATGCTACATTGACGCTACATAAATGCATCCTGGAATGCCTATCCCGGAATTCTCTCTCCCTTCATAACAAATGGCGGGGTAAACATGGAGGACGCACCTTCGGAACTCCACCAAACACCACATTCCTACAATAAATAAAATGTATTCCCATAATCCACGGAATTCACCAGTCTCGATTTCGGCACCCTCACAATCCCAAGTTACATTTTCAACGCGCACACTGAATGGCAACTCTACAAAATCCAATCGCTCACCCTTCCGTGAATAAGATGGCCGGCGACGAGAGGAGCGACGAGGCCGGCCATGTTGGCCATGAAGTTGGTAAATGACATCAGGATGCCGGCGAACCTAGGCGAGATGTCCAGGTGGTTGACTTTGAAGCCGGAGTAAATCCCGCCGTTTAGGCCGATTCCAATGGTCAAAATGGCGACGGTGATGTACGGATGGCAACCCGTGTAGGAGGTTGCGATGAGGGCTACCGCCGGGCCCATGTGACCTACAAGGCACAACCAATTCTCATGAAGCAGGAGTTTTACACGTAATGGTAGGACATAGAATATTGAAGACGTGCTTGAACAAGTGTACGATTCATGTCATTTTCAAGCAGGCTTCGACAAAAGGATGGAGCTGCAACTGTTACAATTTTTATTCATCTGACGACTATCGATTCAAACACAGTTGCACCACCATTAACGCCAAAAAAAAACATTTTTTTGCAGAGAAAAATAAACCAAAAATGAAACATCCAAATATCACTGCTGCTATATTATAAACCGGATTTTTTCTCACCCAAAAGACAAACAACGTGGCACACAAGATGTACACTGAAATATATTGAAGAGGTGAGTTTAGAAGACTTTACGAGACCATTTCGTATCCTTGGAAAAATGCCAAAATTGATTGGCGTTCGATTTCGAATAGGTGAAATGAAAGAGCGTTTGGAAATGTCGCCAAGGATAGCATGACTCCCACCAGTGATGCCAGAGGCCAGAGGAATGCCCAATTTTTCCCTAAATATCCCTTTATTTTCATCACTTATCCTTCCACCACCTCAATTTTTACACCCGAGAAGTCCACCTTCTTCTAAACCTAGCATTTTAGGTTATAAAAATCATCATAATATGATATATCATATAATATTATTATGCATTTGCGGTGCCCCCAACATGTAATTATAAATAACTGAAGAGCAAATAAATATGACAAGAAAGTGGACAGCAGAAAAATAGGTACGACGCTGGGACGGTCAGAGAGAGTGGAAGCCATGGGGGCTTCCCCACAGATCCCCCACTGACGAGACTCAACCCTCTCGATGGGTGAGAAAACAGAGAGGGGTGAGCCCCACAGTGGGGAACCAACTATATAAAGGCTGGACCAAGACTAACTCGCTCAGTACAATCTCGATTCTTAAATTCGCTAGTCGCTACTCTCTTGGGTTTACACTACAGTGCTCTGTGTTATTTCCCTCCAGTCACCTTACAGGAACCTAATCTTTCTCGTATCTAATAACGCACGGATCCACAATTGGGTTCAGGCATCCAAATTCAAATTATACTTCATATCTAAATTCAAACACTTCAACAAATTCAGTAACTTCACATTCTAAATTCTATCTTAATCATAAATGGATCCTTTTAAGTTCAGCATCCGCTCCAAATCAATTAAAATTTGATTGATTAATTGATTTAATTAAATTAATGGATGCTGCAACGCACAGTGGGGATCTGTCAAAACACTTGAGATATTCTGTTGCAATAATCTAAATTACGGCTGTGATTCTCCACATGATCAGCCAAAAATATTATCACTTTCCTCCACGCATATTTATTGTTATTTGAGTATAACAATATTATAATACAATTATGGTTGAAGACATAGCCAGCATAAACAAGCGCTCCAATGCTGAGAAAACTCAGAATTATTTACCTAGTCCTCCTCTATCAGGTACAAACTAGATGCCTTTCTGCAATGAATGAAGAAAAAAACCAAAATGAGACAATTTTGAATTGTCCGCGTTTTGCAGGACGGGTGAGGCATAATGGGATTTTGAGTAGTTTCACCACTAACGTATTGAACGTAACGATTGAAGCGAGCCCCCCCCCCCCCCTGTCCGCGTACTAGTGATCATCATATTGTAGAGTTCCTATCTATCGATACTACTGACATCGGCAGTTTTTGCGAAGCTACCGACGGTTTTTTGGACGATAATTGACAAAAATTATTTTTACGATAGTTGGTTGGAATTTATCCCCAAAAACCCCATCATTCCTCGTCGTCTGGCATCACTAATTCGCTGATTTCGGGAATGTTTTGATATAGCAGGTGAAAATATTTCTCAGTATTCCTTCGTAATTGCTAATCTCGTTCAATTCCGGGATACGAAACGTCCACATCAGAAATACTGGTGCTCAAATGAAACAAAAATTGACAGACAGAAAAACAAATTACTACCCTTAACTTTTTAAAATTTGCTTCTATGACTCACCTCTTTTCGTGTACGACGTGCGAGTAATTGGAATGACGAGCAGTAATGGCATGTTTTCATTGAAAGGATCACATCATGATTCTTTCATGGTTGTGTCGTGATCTTTCATGAACCAGCTTGCCAGAAAATCTTGTGCTCTTCAACATCCGAAAAATTCCATCTTGCTAAGTAAAATCTTGAAAGGTTCAAATTAGGTTGGAAAAATAAATTCTTTTCAACCCCCATTCCATCACTCTAGGCTTGTGAGCTCAGCTGTTTTTCAAGCTTTGATTCGATCTCCTCACAAGACTTTTTTTGTTCACGCCTGAAAACACATCATAATCAGGTGGAAGTGTTCACGCATAAAAGACGAACCTATGCCCTGAGCTATTTTCCTCGTTGTGGTGTGCGAAAGCCGTTTTGACGAGATCAAGGCATCGGCTAGCCAACTTGAGGACACAGAAAACACCCACATGGCCAGATATGGAAGAGCGGAGAGGACACCGTTCTGGAATAAATCAAATGATTAATAAAATTGAGAAAAAAACTATCTGGCAAAATTTAGCAAATTGAAGAAAAAAGCAATGAGGAATGACAAGTGTATCGACTTTTTTCAATTCGATAATTCTCAGTGTTATTCGGAAGCCGTCTATCGATTTGCGGCTGTTGACGTCAACGTATGCGTCTGGGCCCCCCATTGGTCGGTGATTTGACAAACTCACAAATTGCCTGCATGACTTCAGTCTTGAGGCCCAAATTATTCAAAAAACTTTAGATAAATGTGACTTAAATCCTTATGTATAAAGTTTGTTTCTATACAATGTGTACAATGTATATGTATGTATATACATGTCATGTATGTATGTTACCAGTAGACGGCTAAACTGCTGGACCGATTTTAATGGGAGCGGTCATAAAACAATCGGCGAGTTCCGGCGCACAACATAGGCTACTAGCCTGGCTAGGTATGGTTTTGCCTATGGTTGCTAGGTAACAGGCGGCAGAAAATCGTGACAACTGGACAAGCCTAGACTGCTAGATGGACAAGAATTTGATAATTCGTGTAAAGCAGGCGTTTCCTGCTAGTATGACAAAAACATGTCGAATTAAGTTACACCACATTGTGTTACACCTACACTTCACTCAATTAATACACTGTTTTTAAAGGTATGATGTCCAAACAAAGCTAAAAGGGAAATATTAATTTGTCGATTCATCTAGAAGATAATAGCTTGACGCTAACGATTCTCAACGAGGTGAGATGATTCATTCGCCAAGTAATAATTTTTTTCCGGAAAAGGTACGATTAATCAGATAACTCATTCTGATAACTTCTGTTTGTTCGGGCGAGGAAACCTTTTTGATGTACAGCGCCGTCTAGACGCAATTCAATTTTATTGCGAAATTTACAATGGGGAGTGTTTACTTTACATTTACAACAACCGGTTAATTTAGGGAGCAGCTGCGAGCTAAAATTGAATTGTCAATGGATGATCTATATCACTAATTCTCACCATCTCTGTGGCTATGTGGCTATCTATGTGGGTTATGTGGCTATTTATCCAAATGAAGAAGTATCACGTTCGTTTCATCAGGATTCCAACACTGATACCTTTTAGGTTAATTTGCATTCACAGGTAGGCATTTTTCTCCCGCATTTGAATGATTACTTTGTCATTCAAATCGTTCAAATACTCCGCATTCGATTATCTAAATCATTTGTTTTGCAAATCACAGAACGTGAGAGAGATGAGTAGAGATGTGTCAGCACCAGCGTAACCGTCCTCGTTGGAACAGTTCAGAAACGTGACAAGATCCCTGCCCTTACCGGTATGGGCAATTATTACATTAGGTTCAAGGGGCAATATTTATTGTCGATAATATCCACCATTATCGAAGTGGAAGTCTGGTCACAAAATTTTCCTCAAACCTTTAAAAAAAAAGAAGGACGTTGCCGCCAGTTGGGTGTATTGCCGCTTGCGACTATATGTGCCGCAGTGTCATGTGACTATGTAGGTATGGTTAACATACTTTTACAGTAGATTACTATCAAACCAATGAAACGCAGAATGTGTTTTACGGTCATTCTGCTGAGGGGATTGACTCGGGGTGTGGGATGGGGTTAGACTTAGCACTCCCAGAGAGGGGAGGGGGCTGTCACCCCACTCAGGTAAGTATAAATCCTTCAGCAGTACAGGGAAGTGGTTAAGGGTACGTGAAGGAGGGTGGAGAGGGCAGCAGGCAAGGGTGGTAGACGAACAAGGAAGGGCTCAGGGTGATGCCGCCGGGAAACAGTTGAGCAGGGGAGACGTTGAGGAGGTGAGGGATTGTGAAGGAGGGCGGAGAAGCAGGTACGCTTGGGCCTGGGACTGACAGAAGGATAAACGCATTTTAAAACCGCAATTCTGTTTTGAAAAGTGAGTTCGGAAAATCCCAATTTTCATTAAAGAGTTTGGATCTGCATGCTAAGGATTCAGTTATTAGTTTTCGTTTTTTTTTTTTTTTTTCAAAACCACTTTTTCACCTGTTTCGATCAAAAGTCAACTTTTCCAATAATTCTTCAAATCTTAATAACTGGCGAATAAAATTTATTCAAACTGCTCAAACTGTCTACTTCAGAAGAACATTTAATGTTCTTCTGAAGTAGTCAGTTTGAGTAAAACCTATTGCCCCTGAGATTTAAACAATGACTTCATTTAAACTCGTTTTTCCTGTTCCTGAAAATATTTGAGAATTGGAAAAGTAGAGTTTTGCTAGAACAGTTGTTTTGCTTATTTAATAAGCAATTAGTCACGAATAATCGTGACTAGTACGAAAAACATAATTAAATTATGTTTAAACATATTAATTATGGTAAAACATTATTAAATGTTTGTCAATAAAGTTTATTGACCAATTCAACTCACCTCTTTAATATTAAATCTGAGGATTTGTTTCATGAACGTGGGCAATTCCGTCATTAGAGTCTCGTATCCGTAATTTTGGCCGCAGTGGGCTGCCATAATTGCCCAGAACGGCAGAGATTTGAGGATAGAACACCAAGGCACAGGAGGCGACTGCGAAAGAAATCAACGTTTGAATTGAAGCGCTATAAAAATAAATTAAAAACTAAATTTAAAAAATCCATTCATCTGTTAATTCCCATCATTCATCCGTTTATTTCCCCAAAAAGAAAGCAATAACTGTAGTAAGTAAGTAAGTAGAGCGAACATACGGCGGAAATATGGCTACTGCCCAGCGGTCACGTCAACAGAAAATAAAATACAAATCTTTACAAAAATCTACACATCAAGAAGGAAACACTTGCATACGAGTCTGCAACACATTAGGACATTTTATGTCTTTAGTTTAGTCGTTGCTAGGGAACCAACCGTAACGCTTATTTCAACGCTTTTTTCGTTTATATGCCAAAGTAAAGACATAAAATGTCAACAAAAAAAAGTAGGTAATTTTGCTTACTGTAACGCCGGCGGATCCCCAAACTGTGGCGATGATGTATTTCCTCTCGTCTTCTTTTATCGTCGGGTGGGAGTCAGGATCTTCGGACACCATCCACATGAACGCCACGCACCAAATTGAGCTGATTACACCGAAAAAGTAGAAAATCGACGGCCAACCGCCGAAAAATTCCGAATCCGACAAGATCCCGCTCAGGGGCATGGAAATCACCGTTCCGAATTGAGCCCCTGCAACAAATAGTTTTCTTTTTTTATACTGTGAATAACTGAATTTTGGAAAACTTTGCCGGCAAGGAATTCCTCGTTACCCCAGGAACTCAAATTACCTTGTTCAGGTCTCAACACTTCCTGATAGGGCCCTACGAGGTCAGAACTCTGGCAGTACGGTGAAATTGCGAAAAAGAGAGGAACGTTTTGGTAAGTCGTAATCTCATAGGTTCTTGATGTTTTTAGGGTCGCTCAAAACGATTCCGATGTTTCCAGAGAAAATTTACGCCCGCAGCGTTGTCAAAAGAGCACAAAACCTCAACATGTTCTCACTTATTTTGGTTTTTCGCATGAAACTCGGCAACTAAGCGATTTAGTGCAAAAGTCACAATACACTTAAATAAAGTAAGCAAAATTGCCAACATTTTCAAACCAGTAACATTTTTTCCTAATCCCAGTCGTCCCCAAAAATTTGGTTGAAATCTCAACGTGGCGATTGTCGGCATTTCGCAACAGATTTCGCTAAAAACTACTCACGTGATGAGGTTTTTCACTCTAAATGCATGTTCACGGGGGGATTCATGTTCAGAGATACAAAAAAACATACAGAACCGAAGAGATTTTTACTACGCAACCCAAAACATTCCTCTATTTCACCGTTAAGGACGAGATGAGCAAATGGGGGCGCGCTTTGTTCAACGACCCACTGAGAAGAGAGTTCTGCCAGCAAAGTTTAATTAACCGTATTAAACCCAAAGAGCGACATACCTGCATAGACAATCGCACCCATCCGGCTTCTCTCATTGGGCGGAATCCATTTTGCCAACATGGCGTGCGTGCAAGGAACTATAGGCCCCTGGAAGTATCAGAAACAATAATTAATTATCACTACCTAAAGTTAACAAGAAACTATTATTATTTTTTGTTATCTCAAATTTGAAGAAATTATTGATGGCCTCGTAACGATATTGCAACACTGCCCAAGTCGATTTTCCAAACTTCTAAACTCTCAGAACCTACATGATGGGGAGCCCCACACCCACTACCACTCACAAATGTCAATGAACCCTCACAAACGGAGACAATCTGTTAAAAAAATATCCGTCGTTTTTGGGAGGGAAGATTACTGTTACCGTCTGAACAATTTTAAACTACTACTTTACAAAACAACCAAGATACACTAAACTGGGTCAACAATAAATGCGAATTATCGTCATTGCCCAAATACAACAACTTCAGAGACCTTTCCAGGTTTTGACTCGGTAATTTTGTGCAGATGATAAAACATCCGATTATTATGATAATGCCTATTATCTTCTTGATGACTTAAAAGAAAGGTTGGAAAAGCTTCATTTTTTGCCTCCCTTTCCTCCCGAGGTGCTCTTGACCTTAATGGTTCCTAATAAAAGGCCGAGTGGTCTATTTTTGGACAATTTCAAGTTGGCCAATAAAATCGAGGTTTAGGTTGGCTCGTCGTAAGTGTGTCAAAGTCATCCTAGAAGGATTCTGAGAGATAATGGTGATGGGGAGGGAGTAAATGTAGGGAAATCTCGGAAAACGACAAAAATTTCACATGTACAAAATGTTTCTGGAAAATAAAATGGAAAGATAGAAACCAGCAATAGAAGTAGAAATGTGGTTAGTAAACACGCTTCACGAACAAATACAACCGCTGCCCGTTGTACCTCTATTGTGGGGATGAATAATAACAATCATTATTCAATCTATTACCGAAGGAAGCCCGATAAACTGTAGTCACATTGGAAAAATTCAAGAAATACATTAAAAATTATTATAGTGTAAAGCGAAAAATGTAAGATCTTCTTTCCATTTACCAACGCATTGTAGGGTCAGGCGCGGTAAATGGAAACAAGAGCCATTACCGCCGCGATTGTGGGACTAAATTTCAAGTAAACCTTATCAATGCATCCTCGATGAGAGATGTAAGGGAATTCCCGCGTTTTCTGAACAGCTCATCACATATCAGGCGAGTGTTCATAGCCTTGTGATAAAAATTGAAGTCCAACACTTGTTTTCGTTCATTTATGATGTTAGCTAACTGATGTGAGTTGGACTTTGATCGACGCTGTCATTACTAATGAGTAATTCGCTCCTTTACTTTAATTTAATGGATGTTTACAATTCTCCCTTCCATTTTGCCCTGGGGGGTCAATGTAAAAAATTGGTTTTTTAATGCGTTTCCATTGGTTTTGAGCTGTAAAAGTAAAAGTTTTTTGTAAATGGTCACTTCGCATTGAACATAATACATTTATTTATTTCAGATGACTGGCAAATTTAATTTGATTTTAAATAGGATGAAAAACCACTTGGTTAAAGTAGGGTGAATCAGTGAGATGTTGGGGTAAAAATATGCTCTTATCACGAGAATAATTAAAAGTGATTCTTGGCTATCCAGATAAATGCAACTAATTGATGAAACAAAGTGGTCACGCCATCATAGATGAGAACATGTGGGGTGACATTCAAAGATACAAACTGATATTAAAAAGATTTTTCACTCTTGTGTAAACTCTCAACGAAGTGTTTTTCCATTCTTTCAATTACAACATTCGGTAATCAGCACGAAGTAGGTACGATCACCTAGTGCATATTCTATGTGGTTATGGGCCCAGCCTTCCTTTAGACTACAACGATGTCTCTAGGAGAGTCACGAGCGGATGGCTCTGTGCCACCCGCGGCAGGTGCCAACATCGTCGTTCACCAAGGGCTAGGAGCGATGTCGAACAATGTTTGGAGTAATTGTCCGAGCCGGACAATTACTCCAACTAGAAAGTTTGGAATGGAAATGTTTTTAGTGACTGAAGATCTCTTGGATGCTGAGGTAAACCCAAGAAAAATTGCCACGGCAGTCAAAAATCAATTTGATGGTTGAAGAGTCACTTTATCCCATCGTTCGAGGGCAGACAACAGCCAGAGACGTTTGGAATAAACTAGAGTTAATCTTTGAGAGTAAAGGACTATGTAGACGCCTACTAAAACAGCTGTGTTCTTGCGAATTAAGCCAGTTTTCGTCAGTCGACAGCTATCTCAACCAAATCCTTACTGTCTCCTAACAATCGCACTCAATTAATGCAGTGATTGAGGATGAATTCATCGGCGTAATCATGCTGAAGGGACTAGGTGAAAAATACCAGCCAAACAGAGCCCAGATTATGGCTCTTGAGAGTTCTGGGGCAGTAATTTCCAGTGATTCAGTCCGAACTCTGCTGAGTCAACAGGACCAACAGGTAGGTGAGAAAGTTCTAGTAGCAAAGAAACAGTTCAAAAAGTCCACAAAATACCATCAATGCAACAAAAAAGGGCGATGGGCGTCAGCGTAGAAACGATAAAGGCCAAGAACTGATTACGTCAGTAACTCTTGGCAGAGACAAGAGACTTGAGTACAAGAAACAACGAACGGACAGAGAAGTCAGAGCTGACATCAAAATGCGGCACACAAAACCATCAAACGCTGTTACTTGCGGCAAGTTCTGTGGCACAAGAGACTGGGTCATTTAAATATGAGGTCTATGCTCACTCTGAAAAATGAAGTAGTCCGTGGGGTAAAGTTCAACCCAAATCAGTTCAAATCTTGTGAAGCTTGTGTCACAGGAAAGATGAAATGAAGGTCTCCTTCATAGAGGTCTCTGTCAGTGGTCAACTATGGCGTCGGGGAAAGACCCCCCCCACCAGGCGCGGAGGATCCCAAATTCACGCTTTAGCAGCTGGGCGAGGAAGCGCATCCGTCAGCCGATCGCCCAGGTTCATTATAGAGTAACCGCGATTAAAAGAGTTACCTTGGAAAATGATTAGCACTCTGGCACACAAAATGTTCTAATACGTCAAAACTTACTTCGCCTAGGCCTTGAATAAGCCTGACGATGATGAGGCTGATTTTGCCATATTCCGCGGCAATGGGGACCAGCAGTCCGAACAAGGAGTTGATGAGCATCCCGCCCCCGAGGAACCACTTGGAGCCGTATTTCTTCGCCAAAATACCGCACGGGATTTGAGTGATGCAATAGCCGTAAAAAAAGGCGCTTAGGATGTAACTTTGCTCGGTCGTCGTCCAAATGTAATCTCCATCTTTCACCTGGAAATAGAGAAGATTTTGAGATACGAAAAAATATTTTAGGATGAACTTGAAACATGACTTTATCTGGCAATTCCTCGCATAACAATCACTCTGAATCACTAACTGTGAGCCAAGTCAACCAATCGCCCATCGGAGGCCCTAGACAGTGAAAACGGACTTTCAAAACCCGTTCTCCGTTCGTCAGAGGTCAGGGACAGACGAGGAAGTCGGTTATCAGTCCGCTGGCAGACAACCACTGGACGTTCTATGTTACGGTAGGTTCAAATACAGCAACCACCGACCGGATTTTCGCCTACATGAAAATGTTCCCCGGGTAACTTCTATTTTAGGGCTGTGCTAAACCCAATAACCAACTAACAAAATTGTTCACATAGTAAATTGAATTGAGTAAGTCCTTATGACACTGTCCAAATTAGGGCTGCCAACAAACGTATCATGAAGTCCCGTATATGTCCCATATTCTCACATAATATGCGATATTACATAATACACTGATATTATCAGTGTAAGTACCAACGTAGACAAAATTCCTCCGGCACGTCTGTCATAGCAGATCACCTGCCAAGCAAAATGTACTGCAAAAAGATAACAGCAATCTAATTTCCAGAGCGTCAAAACGCGAATACATACCTACATGCCGAGTGGCCCTGGAACTGTTATCTTCAAAAATATTTAACAGGTATTTAGAGATTTCCGTGATATTAGCTTCGGCCAGCAGAAATAGGGAAATGCGTGGGTGTATTATTCCAAGATTAATAACCCAAAGGAAGGTATTTTAGACAACAACAAAAAGTCGCCTCGGGAAAAAATGAATTACGGAAGGTATTAAAAACGCTGAAAATTTTACACTAGGGTTTGGTATAAATTATCCAAAAATGAATTCTGTCAATGGGAAAAAAAATCTATCTAAAAAAAAAAAAACTAATCTCACAGTGGTGTTTGGACAAACGAGGAACCCCGAAAATTGATTCTAAGTAAAAAAAAAAATACCTACTTCGAAATCGACACCAGACTCTGTCCCAACATCTTGACTCGTTTTTCGAAGGAGTCCGTCCCGTATATATGGGTAAAACTTGAAAGGTATTAAGTGCAAAAGTATACCTAAGTGCAAAAGAGCTGAGCAGTGGCCACAAAAAAAAAAAAAAACAAAACAAAAAAACTGGTGCCCACGCAAGTTTGCCAAATGTCCTCAAGTGACAGTTTTTGGAATTTAGCATATAAGTTCAAATTGGTCAGATTTTCCTTAGATTCTGTACAACATTAAATTTTGCTCTGTGGTGTTTTTTTTTTTTTTTTTTTTTTTTTTTTTTTTTTTTTTTTTTTTTTTTTTTTTTTTTTAGGGTCAGTAGTTTGGAAGCTACTAAAGGCGAAAAATGGTTCATTTGAGCGAAAATGGAAAATGGGCTCCTTGAGAAGGTCGGAATACATCATTTCTAAGAACATAATATGTTCTTCCGAATATTATTCGGATTGAGCACCCTTTAAAACCCCCCTTTTAGTTCGAAAATCCGTAGGTATAGCTAGGTGTAGAACTGATGGAGATTTGAAATGAAAGCAGAGGGCCCGTGACGTCACACCTCACCTCCATGGGCATTGAGTAGTTGAGCAAGTAGCCGCCAGAGCGGTGAATAATGAATCTGAATGGAATAGGAATAAAAATAATAAACCAAAACTCGGGCGGGGTCGATTTTCAAATAACCTTCTTTGATGGTACTCTCGATGCTCGGTTTCTGAATGATCTTCTCTGATGATTCTAGCCCGATTCCGGAATTTAGGGGTTGGCTTTTCACGTAGCAAAGTTGGCTATCTTGCATCTCTCGGCCAATCAAAAGATGATTAAGCAGCCCACGTCATGTAGACTTCGGAATTCAAATATTATACTTTTCCTAAGGCCCTATAAATAGTAGAGACGGGTTTTCTGCAATTTTGGCCCATTTTCGTAAATGTTGAAAGGTCATAACCTTTCAGGAAAAAAAAAAATCATTTAAGGAGCTCATTGTCGGTTTTTATCCGACGACTACTACCTTATAATTTGGTCATAAGGAGTTCAATCGACGCAGAATTTCATGCTCTTTCAACGGCTAAATAGAAGAATTACTGATAAAGTGCTCACTTTTTGGGTTATAGGCCAAAACTGAGAAAAAAAACTACAAAAATGTCGACGTTTTTGGCTGCCGTAAACGTAGAGCTTTTGAAGACTACCAACACGTCTAAACGGACTGTCTCGTGTACGCAAATCGACTGTTTTTGCGTCAAGTCCACTGACCTAGATCGACGGCATTGCTCGTGTTCCTGTTTGCCAATTGGAACAACCTTCGGGATTTATAAAACCTCGCGGCTACGGTAAAAATATCGGGCATCCCCTTGATGGGGCGTAGGCAGTTGCAACGTTTAAAATTCAGGAAAATATGTCGATGGAAAACGTTGCAGTCCAGTTAGCTCAAAGCGTTTGGCGTATATCACGGGAGAGGGGGGTGTTGGGCCAAAAACCTTTGCACCGAGACGTTTGTTATTTTTGGCGATGTGCCAAGCGATGTCACGCACGTTTACTGCCGAAGCGGTTTCATCACAATCAAAACATCAATTACTTAATCGAAAACGAGATTTCGTCCAACTGTGTTTCATCTACACCTCAATTAGACGCGGACGAGGCTGGTTTCAATCCAAGATATCGACGTTTTGCGACTGGGTTTTGAGCGGATTTTGACTCAACCTTCGAAACCAAAAGCTATTGAAGGCGAAACGGTTATTGCGTCGTTTAGCCTACGGGCTAAATTTGCCAGGTCCCCGTTATTATGCCTGAAACGGGCGTCCGACATGACATGGCGCTTTTCGACCCGTCTAAATGCCAAATGCCCGTCCTCGGGAAAGAATCATCCGAGTTAACCAGGTGGAAAAGTGGTTTTGTTTCCCTGCAGCCCGGAATAGACCGGAATACCTAGCGACATTGTAGGGGTCTAGGCGGAAAATCCGCGAAAATCAAGACGCGAGTCAGTGTGTAGAAAGTGGGCGGAAATAAAGAGAATAAAGAGAAATAAATATAGTTGCGGATTAATGGGGTGAAAAGTTCGGGAATGCGAGCAAACAAAGTTGATTTGGTCAGTTTGAACTCGAATTTCCGAGGAAGAGAGGAAATAAGCTTGTTATGTTTCACCCTGTCCAAAGCTTTCTTGCCAACGATAAACAAAACTTATTTTGGTAATTGTGTGCTATTCGTCATTCACCTGCGATTTTTATGTAATTGAAATAATATTATCTTACTCTGACGATATAGATAATGAAATAGATGAAATAACACGTTGGAAAGGCAAACAGGTTGAAATATTAAATATCATTGATATTTAACCCCCAAATTTTCTCAGTTTGTTGAAATCATAGCATTAAATTAAAAAAATTTTAACTTTTGAGCAACTGCGATTGTGAAGGTAATTACTATCACAAAAACATGGAAACAAGAGACAGAATGGTGAAGATAAACATCGATTTCTCACAATCAAAGTCCGCTGATGAGGCCACCTCAGACCAGCCAGCCTCACTCACTGCCAGTGTTAAGATGACTATGTCCTGTGTGGGTCAACGAAAAACGAATACATAATATTTTGTTGCAATTACGCCGTACGCCGTTCGGGCCGTTTTGGGCAGTAGGAATGTTTTTAAAAAACTGAAATTTTGACAAAATACTCGGTTTACCATCTAGTTGTGCCCGCAAGGTTTTCAGCCCGATCGCCCAAAGCCGCGGGGCGCTATATAATGCCAGACTACTGTTGGATGCTTAACCGGGACACAGGCAAATTGAATGCTCTATTTCGATGGTATGAAGGAGTAAAGTAATGAGACAGTGATGTAATTCTACGTTCATGATAAAACATGTCATTTTTCTTAACCGATGTTTTCGTTACACTTTCATAGGTAGTTTGCAAGAAACTGTACGTGATGGGTAAGAACGGAAGTCATTTTCGGACACAGCACACCAAAAAACATAGAATTTAATCAAAATACCTATCCCCTACAAGGCTCTGTGTAGACCTGATTAAAAAAAAAAAAGTTTTGCGCAATTCGTTGGATTTGTAAGGCAAACAAATCACCTCCATTGGCGGTTAATCGGTTAGTGTTGTTGTCAAAGATTCTCATTCCGCGGAGTGCTCGACAAAAAGATTCGTTTCATTCTTGGACCAAACCTCACGATCCCTACATTTATTTTTTTTTTAAAGCTGACATTTTGTGTATATCATTTGATAACATCATCATGAATGTAGCGCCTACGCACTCACGAAAAAAATGAACATATTTTCTGAATGGACAGCCTTGAGAAGAACGGGTGTCACTCCCGCCAGGCTTGCATCACTTTTTGATAACCCCAGTGTCAGCTCTATACGAACATCTTGTAGCGATTAATCTAAAATTGAATCACTCAACTTTGTTTTTATTGACCTGTTGCAGTCATGCGTTTTACATTTTCCCACATGAGTGAAACAATGTGCCAAAGAATTGTGATAAAATCTGGCTCCGCTGGGCAAATGTATCAAGTATCAAGTATTCAAGTATCAAGCGACAATTAAAGACACTTTTTAAAATACGGTATCCAACTCACTGGTTCGGTATAACTGGTGTTAACTGGAGAATTTGCGTCGTAGCATTCGTCGGCGACGACTTCCGGGGCTTTGGGGAGAGCCGTCTGGTTGACCATGGCCACTATCGCCACGGACATGTTGGTCCTCATGGTATAAGCGTTGGCCATGCCGAGGAAAAGCATGGCTGTGACAACATGACGCGTGCCGAACCATCCTGCAAATAAAGCAAACAAATGTTGTTACTACGACGAAGGTTTCACACTGGTCACTTTTACTCTGTGGACTCCACGTCTCCCAAAGTTAACCTTCAAAAAACACCGATGTTTTTCTATTGATGGTTGGGTGCTGGTGATTTGCGGACCGCCGTTGTTTGGCTACCAATGTATCGATCTGTCCATTTTCCCCGAAGACTTACTCATAAAAAACGCAGCAAATTTTAAACTAAGGTTTATTATTCTTTGATATAAAAAAATTGTGCAAAAAGTAAATCTGTCAATAAAAAATCGTTCAAAAATATTCCTGTTCAATGTCTAGATTGGAGATCCTCAAAAAAGGATTATGCGTCCAAAATAACTCGAAAAACTTCAGGGAAAAACATCAGATCATGGATATGTCTTTGGTAAATATCACCAACTCCATCGTGTGATGTTTAACCAAGCAACGATTTTGTTTACCGATATGTAGCTATGATTTTGTTTACTGGTATCGCGTTGCATTAAATGTGGCAAAAAAAAAAGTGTAGCGAAAAAATCCTTGACCCCCAGCCAAAAGACATATCCATGTCAAAAAGAACCCTTCTGTTCTAAAATCTAAAGACAAAACCTAAAGACAAATTTAGAAGCCGATCAAAATGTTCGACCCCCCCCCCCCCCCCCCCATCGTGAATACATAGGTTTCTTGGATTATTCCAAGAGTAATCAACCAAACCTACAGGTAGGTAGTAGTTATGCGTGGCACAGTGGTGAGTGGCAGGGCAGTGATCGCTTACACGGAAAAAACCATGGCATGGATAACATTATGTCTCTTGGATTCTTGTAAACATTGTAAACGTTGCATTTTTATAGTAGAAATGTATCCATATCAAAATCCATATCAAAATGGATACATCCATGAGCCAACGTTTTTCTATGGAGTGGAGAAGCTGTAATTATTTTATAATGGACAAAATATACCGCGTAAATCGTTTTCTTGGAACCTTGGTCCTCGTCAACGTACACGCCAAAGGCGAATGACAGCTAGGTGTCGTTCATATTAAAGCATCAAGGTCTCATGATATTGTCAGGAACTATCACTTGAAAAACAATTAGGACATTTCAAATGAGTAAATTTTACTCATTGAATCCAACCACGTTGTAAACGACAAGTTACTTTATATCATTAATCTTAATCTCAATTTCCACCAAACTAGGTGATGAAGAGTTTAGTCAACTTAGAGCGCACGTAATTTCTGACAAGATTGAAAACAATGCCATAACTTCTAACCGAACAAGGTGACAACAACAGTGCGTTGTAGGTTGTAGGTGCGTGGGACTGTTAAATTGAAGGTGTCACACCATCTTACGCAAGTGGAAACCTACCAGCACCTCACCTACATAAATATCACTATCTATTTCCAGTCATTTCATCCCGTAAATAAGGCAGCCGTCGAAGATATGAATAACCAAATATTTGGTAGCCCTCCGGAGTTGTCGAGACAGTCCAGATCTCAAGAGTAGGTACTCAAGAGGACTGGACAAGAACATAAAAGCGTTTCCATGTTCCAAATATTTTGTCAATCTAGAAGTTACTTTATGGTTATCAGTGGCTCAGTTTTTGAGCATTGAGTTTTGGTTGCTGGTTCGATCCTAGCAGCTACAAGGATCGCCACATCTCGGAAGGAAATGCCATACCACCGAGAGTGTCTTGCCCACAAACGCCTCCCACATTTGCCGTTCGGAGCCGGCGACAGTAGTTCCCAGCTACCTACTTCTGTAATAACGCTCAATAGAAGTTAGTAGCGAGAGGTTGCCAACGCCCGTAAGCGGGTATGGCGCTCGAAGAAGAAGAAAAGTTACTTTGTTGAAAAATATTAACTGCGGGGAAATCCGAATACTGCATTAACTCTGCAATCAATTAGTGCAGTTTGGAATTCCCGATGGTACCCGTGGATGTAGCCCTTCGTTTCGGGTGAGCGAGAAATACCGCCCCTTCCCAGAAATGCCGGTTGGTCCATGGTGGATCCTCCAGATCTGACGGATGCATCCGACGTTTTGGTCAAGAAGTTTTACCAGGAGCGAACTCTTTTGGCACGAGGCGATTGTACGAAAACGATAGTAGGATTTACTCCTTGGGTCCTTGGAGATAACAAGCCGAGGAGAAAACCGGAAAGGTTGTGCGGCTTCTGATGGTCGTCGCGTGAGAATTAACACGACGAAACACACACATAGAAAAAAATCGATTGGCACTGCAAAATACAACCGCCCAAAACCTGAAAAGCTCTTTGATGGTAAAGCAGAATTTACCAACAGCTCAAAATTGAATAATATGAAGATAAGATGATTTGTTAAATAGGAAGATACTTGATGGAATTTTATAATACTAACCCGAGGACAGGGAGAGGGGACTCGCTTCGCTCGGCCACTTCCTCGGGCAGGGAGGTCTAGCTTTGCTCTCATTTGTGCCCTAAATCACCCACTGTATCCGAAATTAGTAAGCAAAGTTTTCTCCTCCCGGGGCCGAAAGAAGTTACAAAGAAGACAACAACAAGTAGGTAGAAATAATTTCTACTTAATAATAATT
Source organism: Pilophorus perplexus (assembly GCA_955831195.1). NCBI lineage: Eukaryota > Metazoa > Arthropoda > Insecta > Hemiptera > Miridae > Pilophorus > Pilophorus perplexus. The sequence goes on from OY037016.1 coordinate 14,551,720, forward strand.
ATCGGCGAGAACTTCTGCAGCAGAACAAGCTCGGTATTTGATTAATTCCAACCCCTTTGTTCTCATCTCACGCCATACAAATTCCCTCTTCTTCTTTTTTCGCCTTTGAATTGTAACACGATATTCAGCATCATCACTTTCACAGCTATTCGAGACTCCCCCCCCCCCTCCCCCACACACACAACTCATAATTCCGTCGCTATCAAGTTGAAGTTTCCTCTGTCACAATAGGACGTACGTCACAACCTCGACATGCGCATTAATTTTCTTTTCCTATCGTTTTTCACGTCCCTTCGGGGGGCGAAGTCCGGTGTGAGCCGGTTGCCGATGTTTTAGGAGCGGTTTCGTAAAAATCGACCCTTCGCGAGTGAGCAATTTAGATCGGCTTCAGTCATTTTTTTTTTTTTTTTTTTTTTTTTTAGCATGGAACATGCTTTAGCCTTGGACTAACTTGCCGAAAAGTGTCACGGTATCCTGGAACGAAAATGCGACCCAAATGTAGCGGAAAAACGGTTGACGGCCCACTAAGTTGGCCCAACTTTCATCATAATATTATGTTTTAATATGGTCTCCAAGAAGGCAATTGACGCTTGGCGTTTGGTGCGGATTTAGTTACCAATTAAAATCAAACGAAGCATGTTCCATGATCGTCCAATGTTTAGCCGTTAGGCTCAAGGTGACAGCAGATTTTTTTTTTTTTTAACAGTAATGGACGCCACTGCAGTCCCTAATAGCGGATTGTGGCGGTAGGCTGGATATTCGCCCCTGTCTACTAGACTGCGTCTCTGCTTGCGCAGAAACCAGCAGCTGCTGGTTAATTGAAAGTGGATTTCGCATCCAACAGGATGGGCACACATGCCCTTCCCGAAAAGATGCCGTTGGATAGAGCAGATGCTCCTCCATCTGGCCATGTTATCGATTTGAGGGGTTGGACACTTCGCCCGCCCCATCGGGCACTCCGATAAGGACACACGCCCTACCTAGGGACCTGTGACACTGGTTTGGATTTTCATCCACACCATTCAGTTGTTCGTGAGGATTGGACTCCAGCCCTTTCCTCTTCCTACCTAAATTCCAACTTCTTAGTTGATCAATCCACCAGACCCCAACAGGACTTGAAGCCAAGGAGATCTCCCAGCCTTGTTTTGACTATGTCCCAAGTGACGTGCCTTAGGGATATTAAAAGGAGCCGTGCAAGGGCACCACATGTGCATAATAAATGCTCCGCCGACTCCGGTTTGGCGTTACAGAAACAGCACACCTTGGTGTTCGATAATCCAAACTTATGGAGATGATGCCGGAGCTTGCAATGGCCCGTGAATAGGCCAACAAGCATCCGCATATCACCTCTCTCCAGCTGAAGCATCTCCCTTGCTTCCAAGATTCCAATAAACAGCCTCGCTTGCCTCTGACGAGGGAGTTTTTGCTAGTGCAGCACTCTTTGTATCCCACTTAGAGGTTGTGGGGAATTGGCACCTACGCCCCCACGGTATTTCCTTAAGACCGGCCGGCAACGCCGCCCACACTTCTCACCGGGCCCACGGGGGGCAGCAGCTCCCGGACGACGCCGGGTCCACACACGTGGGGGGCCCGCGGGGTCTCGTTCTCGACACCCCGGGTCCTCCAGCATTCACCCGGACGTCAAGTAAATCCGCTTAATATTTATCCTTATTTGTGATCACCATTTTACATTTATAGTACTATGGAATGCCAACACACTTTTTTGAATGGGACCGCTAGCCTGGACTCTCCCGCCGACAGTAGTTATTCGGACGGATTGGCCGGCTCAGCGGACCCCACTATTATTTCGCGCAGGGAACTAGCCCAGGCGGATATTGACGACAATTCGTTCGTATCAGCCGGGAGTGGTTCCCTCCGTAAGGGCCTCGGGTCTGAATCTGATGTCATAGCTGCTGACAATTCAGTCGTTATAGCTCAGAATCCCCGAGTGTCAAGTGTGGATCTGGGACGCTCTTCTCTTGAAGTTGACAATTCAATGTCTTTGGAAGATGCGACCAGACTCCCTTCCGAAATCCTACGCATCCCTGCAGGCCCACACCATTGTGGTACTGTAGGGACAAGCGGGATTTCCAAACTTGCTCCGACATTATTTACTGGGATAGCAGACCACAACAAATTGTGCAGTGCCCCAGCCAAATATGTTTGTGCACTCCCTTCATCTTCCTCCAAAACAAGCGGGAGCGAAATCCTGGTCATGCCTGAGGCTTTCTCCCAAACACACAAAACACTTGTTAAGGACAATTTAAATATTGTAGGAACACCAATCGAACATGTAGGTACACTAATTACATCCGATCAAGCGGTGTTCACTACAACTGGTGACCCCAACTTGGAGATGCAACCTTCATCTCCCTCGCGACAACAAGGTGGTGTAAGATTCAATTTGCCCACCGAAATTCAGACAAATTCACAAGTTAATATTCCGTCATTTGGAACTTCGGTTCCCACGGTTCTTAACACAACTACGAATTCTTTAAATCCTGGGATGTACCCCCAGGTAACCACAAGCCAGAACGGAGTTTCTGCACCTCGGCCACGGGGCCTTGGCAAGCAATTTCAACAACGTCCAAACAACGCGTTTGCGACGTCAACTTTCGGGACTCAACCGAATTTCCCCATGCTGTTCAACAATAACTACATGGTGGAACAACCACGTGCACCCTTGATGTTTACATCATCTGATGGAAATCAGGGTCACACACCAACCTTCAGTCAGGCTTCTTCAAGCCATACAGTTGTACCCAACACACAGTCGGTTCACGAGCTCCTTTTGTCGCAAGTCCCGAAAACTAACAAAACCCCCAGGAGAAGAACAGTTCTACCTGCATTTACGCCCGAAAATTTCGACGGGTGGTTTCTGCAAGTTCTGGCGGCATTTGACACCGAGAAGGTCACATACCAAAAATGGATGTTTCAGGACATTAAGTCCATTCTCCCTGCTGCTGCCCTGGATCTTGTAACCCACATAGATGCAGACGACCACAACCCACTGGAGCAATTATGCATTGTCATGTACCACGCCTATGGCCTAACCAGTGAGAAAATCAGGACCGAACTTATGCAAGGTTACCCATGCGACGCCACGACTTTACCAACCACTCTGTACCGGAGTCTGCAAATTCAAGCAGGTCCGTTCATCAGCCCAATCATGATAAAACACGCTTGGCTGTCTCGCCTGCCGGAACACCTCAGAACAATTGCTAGCACAGCACCTAACTTTGAGTCAATGCTAACAATAGCTGATAGGGCATTCACTTCATTTTACCTCTCTCCCACATCTTCTCCTACCTCCAGCGGTTGCTCACAATATGTGTCAAACATCATGGGCACCCTGGATCAACCATCCTCCCTACGGGATGTGGAGTCTGCGCAGGGACTCACACACATCCCTAGGGATCAAACCCCCTCCTTGCTGGTCGCGGAGTCTGCGAAAAGACTCCCAAGCACCCCTACGGAGCAACTCTCCCCTTCACGGGTCGCGAAGACTACACACAGACTTCCAAGCACCCTCAGGGACCATCTTCTCCCCTCTACGGGCTCATCTCTCTCACAACCCATTTCTCTAGGGGATTCGGAATCTGCAACGGGACTCCCGAACACCCCTGAGATTCAACCATCCCCTTCTACTCTCCCTCAAACTTTTATTCCAGGGAATTCAGCGTCTGCAAAGGGACGCACGAACACCCTAACATTTCACCCTTCCTCTTCAGGCATGCAACCTACCGAAAAATACCCTAATGATGTGAAATACAGCACGGGTACTTCGAACACAGGTTCACTGCATACGCCTCACGTTCCTACGGAAATACTGCAAAGCGAAGACAACTTCTCACTCACGGGAAAAATTCGCCGCAATTTCATGGAACTCACGGGAAACGCTCCCACCTCTTATCCTACTGAAACCGTAGGTTTCAAGGAAATCACGGGAAACACTCCCAACACTCATCCTACTGAAACCATCGGTTTCAAGGATTTCGCGGAAAATATCAAACCCCCCTCTCTACACACGACAATCGTCGCCTCGGGAGAATTTGGGGAAAATATTATCCCACCAACTCACTTCACTCATCCCATTGGGGTAACGTTCCCCAGGGATTCCACGAGAAACATTACTTCCCCCACTCCACACACGGCACTCATCGCCTCCGGAGAACTCGGGGAAAATGTTATCTCCGCCACTCATCCCACTGAGGAACATATCCGCAGGTATTACATAGGAAATATTACTTCCCCCACTCTCCCTACAGGAATCGTTAATTCCAGGGAACACGGGGAAAATATTACTCCCAACACCTATCCCACTGAGGTACCTACCCCCAGGGAACTCAAGGGAAATATTTCAACCCCCACTCTCCCTACGGGAATCACTAGATCCAGGGAACTCGGGGTAAATATTACTCCCTCCACTCACTCCACTAGGGTAACTCTCCCTAGGGGATCCACGGGGAACTTAAACCCCTCAACCTCATCCAAGTTCTCACCGCAAGGGTCTTCTAGTTTACATGCGCAGAAACCCCCAACGGGAGACAACAACGTTATTGATGGAAATCATATCATACGATGGAAAAACACACAGAGGGACGCTTCTTTTTTTGTCAAGAAATCCTCCTGGTGGATTAACCTCGTTCAACATTTCTCACGTTTCCGTGCCCTCATGCAGAGCTCTTCGGAAAACCACACCCAAGCCCAACGCTATTGTGCCTACAAGGGCTCAGTCTCAACCAGAGACAAACGTACACGTCCCTGGAACAGCTACTCCTCATGGAGAAAATCCACTCCGGCGTTCTCACCACCACCACCAATTCCGCCACTTCCACCGCCTCCACCGCGTCCGCCGCCGCGCCCACACGGTCCCAGACGAACCCCTAACGTCCACAGGGGTCCTCGGAAGTCATACGGGTCCCGCCAGCGGCAAGCCCCCAAGCGGCAACGCAGGCAATAAATTTTACATTTCTTTTCGCTCGCCCCTAATCCACATGGGGCTGGCTTTCATGCCTTCAGCATGTTTATTTTTTTATAATTCTCACAAGCGGAAGCAACGGCGTGAACGGTAAACATCTTTCGTTTCCTCTTTCCCTCGTATAATGCCAGCACCTAGTCCATACCGTGTTAATAACGGCCACTTTGCAGCATTATCACGATACTACATGGAATCCTTTTGGAATATTTTTTTATGCTCTTTTATCGCAATTTTTTTTCTTCCAATTTTCTTCCCATTCCCTTCTCCGGGGAAAAATTAGTATCCGGGCTACGATTTTTTTACCTGGAACATGCACGTTCTCACTGCGCATTCATCGCCGGCAGCACTTCACTTAAAATTTTTTTCTCTACCGGGACTGCTGTCCGCCGCCCCCGGCCGGTCTTGGGGGGAGCCTTGTGGGGAATTGGCACCTACGCCCCCACGGTATTTCCTTAAGACCGGCCGGCAACGCCGCCCACACTTCTCACCGGGCCCACGGGGGGCAGCAGCTCCCGGACGACGCCGGGTCCACACACGTGGGGGGCCCGCGGGGTCTCGTTCTCGACACCCCGGGTCCTCCAGCATTCACCCGGACGTCAAGTAAATCCGCTTAATATTTATCCTTATTTGTGATCACCATTTTACATTTATAGTACTATGGAATGCCAACACACTTTTTTGAATGGGACCGCTAGCCTGGACTCTCCCGCCGACAGTAGTTATTCGGACGGATTGGCCGGCTCAGCGGACCCCACTATTATTTCGCGCAGGGAACTAGCCCAGGCGGATATTGACGACAATTCGTTCGTATCAGCCGGGAGTGGTTCCCTCCGTAAGGGCCTCGGGTCTGAATCTGATGTCATAGCTGCTGACAATTCAGTCGTTATAGCTCAGAATCCCCGAGTGTCAAGTGTGGATCTGGGACGCTCTTCTCTTGAAGTTGACAATTCAATGTCTTTGGAAGATGCGACCAGACTCCCTTCCGAAATCCTACGCATCCCTGCAGGCCCACACCATTGTGGTACTGTAGGGACAAGCGGGATTTCCAAACTTGCTCCGACATTATTTACTGGGATAGCAGACCACAACAAATTGTGCAGTGCCCCAGCCAAATATGTTTGTGCACTCCCTTCATCTTCCTCCAAAACAAGCGGGAGCGAAATCCTGGTCATGCCTGAGGCTTTCTCCCAAACACACAAAACACTTGTTAAGGACAATTTAAATATTGTAGGAACACCAATCGAACATGTAGGTACACTAATTACATCCGATCAAGCGGTGTTCACTACAGAGGTTTCATTTAGCAGAAAGCTCTTTGTTGTCACAAGGAATGGACCTGTTGGGAGACATTCCGAGCCCTCTTTTGCAAGGATGGCAGAAGCTTAATTACCGACAATGCCCCAGTGGCCAGGGAACCATGCAGCCAGGGGACAATGCCTATTGCCCCTTGCTGGGGACTTGAGTTTGTTCCCAGACCAACTTTGAGGTATTGGAAAACGAGGCCAAGGCCTTCTGAAGGCTGAATAGGTTCAGCCTGACTGTCTGACAGTATGTTGACTTTGGCCCCTTTCACGCGCCGACATCGCAGCCGGTAAACACATGTGCCAATGGCGTTAACTTCCGCCTGAAAGATGGTAGCCATCGCCCCATAGTCCAGTCACCTGGTAGGTTGGACCTCGCAAAAATTCGGATCAAAAAGAAACTTTGGGGGTATGTTTGTGGTAGGTTGAAGATGTTAAATCCACATTTTGCACAGAAAACCCTCGAAATGTTCGCCCTTTTTTCGTTTATAACTCGGAAACGACGCATCGCACAGAAAAATGTGCACTACGATTAAAGAGCATTACATTTTACGTCGATTGCACTTCTTATATATTCGAATCAGTCCAGCCGTTTAGCCGCTATCGATAGTCAAAAATAGGCGATTTTTCCAAATTTTCCCAACTTCAGGTTTAGCCCAACTTCCAACGCCTGCAGCTCAAAAACGGCTGCCCGTATCGTAAAATGTCATAAGATAATAGTTGTAGAGCATCTAATTACGAGTTTAGGGAGCACCTTAAATTCAAAAAATACTACTACCTACCGCCGAGAAAACGAATTTAAACCAAAATAAGAAACGCCCAATCTGACACCACTTGGTAAGCAGAAAACCACGTTTTACAGAACGTTTTCGGCTGTAGCTCGGAAACTATTGGTCCGATTACAAATTTCTTTTCTTCTCGTGAAAGCTGATTAAATTCCCCTTAACAACTTCGCATATACCCTAGTGTGAAATTTTATACGGTTTTTTTACCCAGTCAACTGCTTCCTCTGAATCATCCCCATGGGTTTAGGTCTGAACGAACGTCTGTCTGTCCCCCCACATTTGGCGAACTGTGAGAACGAATTCGTCGTCTGCAGATGGGTTTAGGTCTGCACGAACGTCTGTCTGTCTCCCCACGTTTGGCGAACTTTTGGGACGAATTCCTCGAGTCGCTGACCTTGACGATTCTTGGGACTGTCTGACCCCTCCTGCTGACTCTCCGTAACAATCAATTTACCTCCGCATTTGAAACCAGCTCACCACTTCGTCATGTAATTGGCAGTAACCGGCGTTCCCGGGAGGACCCACGCGCTCGGATGATGGGGTTTCCCCCAAACTCCTCCTCCTCCTCCTCCTTCAAGACCTTACAGCTACTTCCAAGTCATCTGTTCACTGTGTAAGACCCCCCACATGCAGAACCATCTCGTAAAACTTGGGCTACTTTATTTTCAGAAAGAACAGCAATTTTTTGTTTGTTAAAGAAAAAAAAACTAGTTAAACATAAAATAACTTTTGAAAAATAAATTGAATTTTCAATTTTTTATATAAACTGTTGGAGGACCTCAGTATGGACATTGACGGTTACCCAAGTCCACTCCGGTTCACCTCCGGTACCACTCGAATGGATATCGGCCAAGTTCTATTTTTAAGCTCCATCTTCCGAACTATTCTTCTCTATGAAACGTTTCCTCCCGACTATTTATACGGTCCAGCACCGAAGGTAATTTTGAAAGTTAATTCCGTTAAGTTAAGTTAACTTTTACGATAATTTCGAAGTATTATAAGGAATTACCTCACTAAATATTTCATTGTTCAATTATTTTACGAAAATTTCTGAGCTGGCCAGTTTCGAGGGAGAAACTACTCGTTTTTAGCGGAAACGGGTTCCGAAGGAGCGGATGCACATGTTTAAGGGTAGTAACTGGCTAGAAGGAGTAGAAACTAGTTTTTACAGAGCAGAAACGGGGTTTAGTGAACTAGCACCAGGTATAGAGAGTCGAAACCGGTTTTGAGGGCTCACACTAGATGTGACTGTTCAAACCCCGGTTTTAGTGAGAGCGACAGTTTTTGAGAGTATACTCTCAAACCCGGGAGAGTTCCTATAGGAACCGGGTTTGTGGGCACCTTTTTTACTCAGCAGGAACCAGTTTTAGTGAGTTACCACCAGTTTTGGTAATTGAGTGCTATTGGTCATTCACCTGAGATTTTTATGTAATTATTATCTAATATAATATCTAAGTAATCTCTAATATGTATAATATACATAATACATTATATTATGTAATGTCTTACTCTGACGGTAGTTGGAATGATAAACTAGATGAAATAAAAAGTCGGAAAGGCAAACAAAATTAAATTTTATTTCCATAAATGGAAATACATATTTCTGTTAGCTTGATGAAATCGTAATAGGTATTACAACTTTCGGGCACCTGGGATCGTTGTGTAGGTAGTTAAAATAAAAATGACATGGAAACAAGAGACAGAATAGTGAAGATAAACATCGGGTTTTCACAATTAAAGTGTGCTGATGAGACCACCTCAAACTGGCCTGCCGCGCTCGCTGCCAGTGTTTTAAGATGATCCCGACGCACGGGTCCGTTATCCAGGCCTTCATTGATGACACTTCATCTGTGGAAGGCATGAACGCGGTCCTGTGTAAGACCAGGTCAAAGTCCTTCTCCTCGCCCAGGCCCAGCTCGTTGACACCACCGCTTCAAGCCCAGCGCGTAAGACCAGGTAAGACCGGGCCAGCTGGCCAGGTTTTAGAGGGAATTCACTTGTGGTAGCTACAACAGCTGATCCTAGTTCCACTGCGAGCCCAGGGCGAAACAATACCAGCCACGACATATCGTGTTGGGTATTGTCTTCCCCTCGGCTCCCAACCGAAGACTCTGCACCACAGTATCCTCACATATCAGGTAAACCTGGCGTGAGCGAGTCTTCATATTGTTACACGTATTATCGTATCATTATACAATATTCGTATTATGAATAACATATATTCAAGTTAAAGTATTATTATGAATAACATTCATATATTCAAGTTAGTTCGTACAAACGGCAGGGCTCCCAAATCAGCATAATTGATATATACCTACTCATGCAGACAAAGTCATTAAACAACGAAATTTAACACACGGGTTTCCTTCCTGACAGTAGCAGACTTTCAAGGTTACGATCATTACGCGCCCAACTGGACCCCGACTGTTCGCCAAAGTGCATTTTCGCGTAAATTAGCATAAATTTTAAATAGTACAAAAACAACCAGGCGTGAGGATTTTTTAATTTGTAAACTGGCAACAAACAAAATCATTATCTTATGGAATTGGGGTGCTGTTTTTTGAAAAATCAACCTGTCAAAGTTATTGAAAAATTTGCAGCGTTTTTGGGGCGTTAGAAGGACTGACTACGGACAGTACAAGTAGTATTACAAGACTTGTAATTACTTAGTAATTACTCTATTTAATAATACAATAATGAGTAATCCAATGCAGTTTTTTTCCGTTTTTATTCGCGTGTGGTTTTTCTTGAAGTGGTTGACTGGTCGACTCCAAGCGTTTCACGGTCTTTTTGTGGGGGACGAGGTTTCAGTTGATAAAAAACGTGGCAGAGATAGCGTTGTGTTGACGGTCGCGTGATAGTTGAAAGGGAGTGATGGGGATTAGTCCGTGCAATAGTAGGTACCTACCTGTTTTGGTGAGGGTGGAAGGGGACGGCTGAACAGATGTTGATAAAACGCGGGAGATTTTACACTAGGGTTTATATTTCTTGAGTATAAATTGTGCAAAAATTAATTCCATAAATTAAATTTTTTTTTTTTAATTCGAAATTTAAAAAAATCTGTATTCTTGTACAGAGTTTGGGCAGGTGTGGGACTCCCAAAACAATTAACTAAACGTTCAAAACTACCCGAAAACAACACCTCAATAGACCTCCTGGCAACCTTCAAAAGCCCCATTTCAAGCCCCATAGGTACATAGATCCTCATGGTGGAATTGGGTCGTTCTGAGACCCACAAAAACGGATTCTACGTCCAAAAATACTTCGAAAACGACACCACCTCGACCTAATACCCGAAAACCTTTACAAAACTCTTCCTGTAGCCTCTTATTAGCCCCACAGAGCCCCACTAATTTGATCGATCGAGCTGACAACCCTGCCGACACAACTACATAATATCATATTATGTCCATATATTATATGGACTAACGAGTATTTTGAAAATACATTATTTCTTTTCGAAATTGTTTAACTCGAAAAATATTTCACTTCATTTGACCCTATCGACTTCCATCAAATCCTACAGATTAAAAGAAAAAAAATTTGAAGCCCCCAAGATGCTCACCGTAAGGCTGGATGGTTCTGGAGCCGCTATCAATGGATTCTACGTCCAAAAATACTTCGAAAACTACTCCCTACTCGATCCTCTACTGTAAATCTTTCAAAGGCCCCTCCCATAGCCCCATTTTAACCCCTCAGAACCCCACGGGTTAAAAAGATTGGGTTGAAAACCATGCGGGCACAACTAGATTGTCAAAATTTCAGAAAATTTCGTAATTTTACAAAGAAAACCCTGCTCAAAACGGCCTGGATGGCGTAAGGACATTTAATTTTTGGGATTTACACGTCACGAAACGTATAATGACAAATTTTGAGCTCGATCAAAATTTTTATTTTTTATTCGAACAGGTTGAAGGGCCAGCGGATGTAAATAAATGATTGAGAACGAAGTGAAGAGGAAGGTTACCTTTAGGTTGCTTTGGCTCGTCGTCCAAGCCAGGCTGATTCCAGACCAACACGTGTTTGGGACCTCCGCTTTTGATCGGCATGTTGCACTGCGAAAAAAAAAAAACCGGGTCCCTCGCCACTCACTGAGTGCCCCGCGTGGTATCACTGAGTCACTGAAAGCGCGCTCGACAAAAAAGTAAATAAATAAAATAAAATAAAAACGACAGAGCGGGATTTAATACCGGAAATACCCGCGGGGAAAAAACGGGAGGGGGGAATAAAAATCGAGTTGTCACACCGGCGTCTTGGAAGTTATCGCGGAACGCGGGAACCTCTTTTGCCCCACTCGGCGAGTTCGGCCCGGCGGAAACTCCCACTCCGGCGGACGACTCAAAGGCGGGGAAGTCTCGGAGGGGGCCGCGGGGAAGTTTTTTCCCCCTCAAGTGACGTCCGAAGAGCCTCTGGAGGGGACGACGTGCCGTCGAATTTACCGCGAGGGGGATTCTGCCCCCCGAGACGATCAAATGGTGCAACGAAACCACTTTTCACAATCAGTCTATTCCCCGTCACAATCTACCAAAATCCGTTTCATCTTATAATTCTTTTACACCCCCCCAAAACCTCGAGTCTTTCCCGAATATTTCTCACAAACTAAATTCACCCAACGCCGAAAATCTCCCATTCGACTCTTCGAACTCAAACCTTTCCAAGTCCATTTGCATAAATTTCAATCCGTCACCACCTAATTGTCACTGAGAACGGACACTTCGGTGAGTTCAAAACGGACTGACAAACCTGTCGTATTCACCTGCGAGAGAATATATAAGTTGCCAAGGCAAATATTTACTCCGCAGATTTGGTTGCAGCAGAACCCGTTGGTCCCACTGGATGATAACGCGTTACCTAACGTCAGTATTGAAAGCAGTTTTCGGTTCATAAATTTCTAAATTGTAAATCATCAATGTGTTTTCTGCGGGAGACGAAAATTTTGATCGGCAAAATTAGTAATAATTTATAGTGGATCTGGAAATTTCCATTTGTATCGTATTTTGGGCTGCTGAACACGAATCTGAGGTTTGCGACTAACAACGTTGCCAGTTGTTATTTGCAAAAAAGACAACATTTTGGAAGTTGTCACAGTTTTTTTGTGAATACTCCGAAACTACAACCTTTAGGTGAAAACATTCCATATTCAAAGAGAAAGAGAATTAAACTTTCTACATTTTATGTCCGGGATCATATTTAGCCGTCAGAGCGTCCGAAAAAGAAAAAGCAAAGATACAAAACACTTCCGAATCACACGTTTCGGATATCAAGTGGGGGGTCGTAATCGAGGTACTTTTGGACCATTTTTTGGTACCAGAACGATCCGATTTCACCGTGGGGATTTATGGGACCTTCGTGGGGCTACGAATGGGATTTTTTACGGATGCCAGGAAGTCGCCGAAAGGCAAGAGCAGTGGGAGTTTCAGACGTCAACAATATTGTTGGAAAGAAGGGGGAAACCATCTTTCAAGAGACGAAATTAGAGGAAGGTGCACAAGAAGACAGCGAATCCGCCCCTAAACGTATGTAAAATCAATAATTGTAATTATTGGTACATGCTGTTGTATTGAGATTAGGAAATCATTCCCCTCGACTAATTTCATACTACCTATGTTTCTATTAAATAGAAACATTAACATTAAATAGAAACATGTTCAAAAATTTTTTGAACATGAATGTAGGAAATTCGATGCTCTTTCATTTTGTATATATAGGGGTTTTTCACGTCACAACAGCTTCGGAGGTATTTACGAAAAACTGTAGTAACTCCCAATAGTTTGACGTTTTTGGAAAAAATAAATTTCCGGACAAAATTAAGAGTTAAACCCTAGGTAGAACCGACCCAGTATTGAGTCGGTTATACCACCGGGACCTTGAATTTTGCCCGGAATTTATCATGTAACACGAGAAGGTATGTGTACCCGTGATGCAAGCGGTTTACATAAGTGCTATCGTAGGTACGAGAATTGCTCGTATATCATAGACGGCTTACGAGTAACGAAGAATCGTAATGTCCTGAAGTGTATAACTTTGTAAAAACTAACCGGAGACGTTTTTATGTTCTTCAAATAGGAGCTATCGGCCTGTGAGTGAGGTCGTGAACGCTCCCCGGTGTTGTGATTTTCACAGCTCAGCTCGAATCTGCCTCGTGGGCTCCCCCCGTTACGTAAAGAAATTTAATTGAGAGTTTAAAAAAACTTCCGAGAAAATGACCTAGCGGGGCATCCGCGGGGGTTTCCTGAGAGATACGCCATTCGGTCCATGCAAGAAACATGGAAGTCGCGGAAAAAATGTACACACGGGTTCATTGTACTTTGGTATAATTTGTACAAAAATTGAAGAGTTTACTTTCAAAAGAGCATAATAATATAATATATTATATCCATGTTGGGAATTTTTGACTTCGAAAGGATTTTTTTCTTTTTTAAAAAAGGCACATCCAAAAAGGTGCTTTTCCTAATGAGTTTGATTGTAGTTTACGGGGTAACTATTAGAGCGTAGCACACGTTGAGAATACGATTCACCAGGATAACTACCGAGCTAAACAGGTGGCGACACATGGCGGCACGCGTGTTATTGGTTGTGCGCCACGATCGCGGGCCTGGTAATGTTCTCAACACAATTTTAATGATTACCTATAGGGTTAAGCATCACTAAACCACTAAGCCCAACTGTATCGTGTCTCAAGATTATCGGTTGTTGTGTATAGGGAAGGTTACCAGCATAATAAAATCGATTTTTTGACTCGATTTTAAATCGGACCCGAAAAATGTATTTTCAGAGAATCAGGTTACCAAAAGAGAGCTGTTACCCAAAGCTGTTCTCTGTCACCTGTGTGAATTCACAGTCTCAAGACAGAGTCAACTAACCCCACCAATGTAATGAGAGTTTACGGTTAGACCAAAAAAGGCACTTATCCAAATTTAAAATGTTGAAATCATCCCATAGAAAATATTGAAAAAGCCCAAACTTCTAAATTTTCATCACTCGAACCAAGACGTGAAAGCAGTTCAGTAATTTCGGAAAACCATTAAATTTTATTTGGGCCACTAAACTTTTTTTTCTTTTTTTCAGTTTCTCAACAACAAGAAAAATGGATAAATGCCATTTTGAAAGTAAACTCCTCAATTAATGAATGTCAATAAAAAATTATTTTACAAAATTAAAATAAACTGTCTTCTTGTGAACAGTTGTGGCCCCACAACAAAAAATCTACGTCCAAAATTACTCGGAAAGTGACACATCATTCAATCTCCAGACCTGTATTCTTCAAAAAGCCCCCATTTTTAGACCATAAGCCCGAAGGAATTTTGGAATCTGCACACGTTGAAACGTAAATAAGGACAAATTTTGAGGCCGAACAAAATGTTTGTCCCCCTTCGCGACAACAGGTTGATTATTCTGATAATAATAAACTGATGAAAATTTCATCTATGCCGATGCACCGTCCAGGCCATTTCGGGTATTAGGATTTTTCTTCTAATCAGAAATTTGTACTAAATACTCGATTCTCCGTCTAGTTGTGTCTGGAAGGTTTTCTGCCCGATCGCTCCAACCCGTGGGCCACTGTGGGGCTACAGGAGGTGGTTTAGAAAAATTTAGGATCCTAGAGGGTGTCGTTTTCGAAATATTTTTGGACGTAGATCCCATTGATAGAGGTCCCAGACCATTTGACCTCACCGTGGGGCTGTATGAGGCTACATAATTGTTGGTTTTGATGGTCCTCAAGAGGTCGAATGAGGTTTCGTTTTCATGGTATACCATGAATAGACGTGGACTAAGGATGTTTTCGAAATGTTATAAAATTTATTTCTATGTTTAATATAGAAATAACAAACTTGTGTAAAATTGGCAGCGTTGTTCATCTCATTCTAAATGGACACCACATACTTTGACTTAGTTTAAAGTGAAAATTTGATTTTGACAGGGAAGAAGCTGCTGATTTGAATTTTTCGTAGAGTTCTTGCAACTCAATCAACGTGGTGGGTGTCCTCCAAGGAAAAGCTGTCATTTTCCTGAACGCTTTACATACAATATTATTCGCCATTGGCTCCAAATTATCCTTGTGATGCAAATTTCTAGACTGTCACACGGAGACGTTTAATCAGCGAGGTGTGGAAACCTTGAGGATTGTGACTAGCCACACGGCTCGGAATCTGTGTCCCCCTCCGGTTGATGTCGACCCTGCAGCCCTACTATGGCGACATCTAGCGGCGATTCTCAACAGCCTCCTGTTCACCGGCAACGATCGCAGCACTGGACAGGCAACAAGTGGCTCCGAAGAGTTCAACCCATCGGAATCTAGTCGACTCAATCCAGTAGTTGTTGATGAACTTGCTGGCAAATCTGACAAAGCTGTATGTCCTGAAATTGTGGTGACCGGATGCCGTTTCCACCTTGCAGTCATGGTGTCGCAACATACAAAAGTGTGGGCTTAGTGTTCTGTGCCAAGATAAAGACAATGACGTAAGCAAGTGGCTTCGGCTGACTTTTCTGCTGTCATTTCTGAACCCTGCAGATGTTGCACTATGCTTCATCCTAGACTTGCTGCCTAGTGCGCCTATGGCGAGCACAAAGACCTGGATCTTGTGTGCGTCGACGTAACCAATCAAATCAAGAGCTACTATGCACCGTAGGTCCATCTGGTCAATAGACGAAGTGCTCCTTCAGGGCTGATAGCAGAGGAAAACTTGGGGAGCCTAGCGTACAATTTAACTAGCTAACAATTTAAAGGACTTTATGTTTAAATCCATCACCCCCTCCCCAGAACTTAATCCTGGATTCCACTAGAATCTCATCAAGGCCTCAAAAAGACCTTTGTCGCTTCACCGATAAACGCTAAACAGTATAGCATAATTTAACATTTCGACATAATCGCTCTCGACCGCCAAGAAAATAGACTCTTATGTTTTAACAATAGCTATTGTTAGTTCAAGCTGTGGGCAGAAAGTAGGCAAATAAGTTCAGTAACCTCGCGTGCTTTGTGGACTTGGACTTGCCCTACATTCCACGGGTGACAAATGATCCCAGCATCTATTCAAGGTGACGCACTCACGTAGGGGAGAACAAAACTTGAGGAAGAAACTAACAGCGATCGTTGGAAGAGAAATTCTGATCAATACTGGACTATTCAATTTCACCGCACCATTAAAAAACTCACCAAAGTTGGGGGACATTTAGCTTTAGTAGTACTCCAGTAAAATAGCAGAAAAAACGCTGCGAATTTTACACAAGGGATTATTATTCTTTGATATAGGTTACCTACTTGTGCAAAAATTAATTCTGTCAATGAAAAAAATTTGGGAGAAAAAAAGTTTAGGGACAGAATAGTATCTCACAGCCATATCCATATATCAGATGTGATAGTATCAAAGTGATATATTTGGAATCTAGACCTCTTGAAACGAGTAATGTCAAATTTTGAGGCCGATCAGAATTTTCGACCACACCTCATAGGTGTATTATTCCAAGAATAATATAAACCAAAAATGGCCTAATTTTACTGGACTGCATCGATGGATTGCGCCTACATTTTCCAAATACTATCCCCCAGTTCACCATCACAATTCCAGGCGGTCTCACATGAAGGCGTTCGTTAGCAACGTGATAAAATGTATCATGTCATCAAAACTCTTACATTTATAGGGGGAAAAGAGGAAAGTCCTTTCAAGGTGATAACTGGACAGCACGTAAAGGGGTGTGGGGTGGGTCAGAGCCCATTACAGTGTTGACGGAGTATCGGAAAGTCCCCAAGCAGCTGAGATGTTTTGTTGATACACGAAGGCCCTTCGGAAAGGATCTTATTTGCATCCCACCTCCTTTTAACCGTTTATTAAGCTCTCACTTCTTCTTTTAAGGCTTTTTTTTCCTAAGGCATTAAGGCCCTCACCTTTCTATTTCTAGCTAGAACCAACGGAGTTTCATTAGACGGCGTAGAAACTGCCAGCTCTATAAAATCATTTCGAAGATAGATGGGCTCGATTTTCTTTTTTACTTCCGAAAAAAACTTTCTCGCTATATTCACTATCTAGTCGCTGTTTGTCCAGAAGCTCGTGTACCTTGGCATATTTTAATCATGTCGCCGAAAGCATTGTACGGGAGGACACCTTCAGCGTGCGGAATAATGCGAAAGGAGGTCTAGAAAGGACCGAGAAAATTGGAGGCCGCGTGCAGAATCCCGACAGATTTTTTTCTCAAACTACTCCATCGTTGGATTTTATACCATCCCTTGAGACCACCAAATCCCAAATCGTTTCGAGCTGGAACTATCTTTCATGCATTTTAGGGCACGTGAAAGAGTAAATAGTGCCCCACACATCCATCAAATTAATGGATGTAAAATATGGATCCAATCTATAAAATGGATTTATAGAGTCCTCCATCTAATGGATCCCCCACCTAATGGATTGTGATGTCTCCTGGCTTGCCAGAAGAGAAAGGCGGAAATCAGGGAGTCGAGAAGAAGGGGTTGATTCGAAAATACCGACTAGGATAACTAACCTACTCATAAATTTATCAGAAAAAGTGTGTATTTAACAAGGACAAATAAATACCTTCACGTCAAGCTGTAAAATAGTTAGGCAGCTGCTCATAGGCTAGATAGCGGAGGTAAGTTGGCTTAATATCCACAAGGGTGCACCCGATCTCCCACAGCATAACAGACTAACCTGCAAATGATAATACAAATTAGCATGCTGAAAGTACAAGCGGCAGGACAAATTATACATGCTTTGGCACTTAGGCCAGACCGTATAGTGACTTAGAATAATGTTAAAGTTAGTGTTGCCAGACAAGGCGCATGTGCCTACCCTGCAGGGTAGGAGGACGGCCATCATGCTCAGCGTAGCAGGCACGCCGAGAGAAGGGAAACCGCGTTCTAGGCAGTGAAGTGATCGCCCTAACGAACTCCATGAGGCAGCGTGGTTGGACCAGGAAGAACCACAGGCGAACAAGGTGACCATGCAGGCAAATCAGGAAGAAAACTCTCTGAAGATTATACTATAATGAATGATATTAAACTATGTAACTAGAACTGTAGATATATGAATCATATGAAAGAAGGTCTGGGCCAGAGAAATAAGAAAGGCATGGTCATAAGAGGCCAAGAGGTCCAGAAAAGGAGGCCCAAAAGAGGTCAAAAGAGGAAAGGGCCCAAGGGCAAAAAAGATGCAGGAGACAATCCTGCAAAAAGAAACACCTTCTTGCGCTATCAGAGGAATTGGGATAGAGAACTGTAACAGTTCACTATCCTTCAGGGTGTGAAGCAATACGCCGTCAAAATAATGAGTCAGGGCCGGCGCTTGAAAAACGATGTATGTATTTAACCCAGAAACTGCTCCAACTCTGAAATTTGACGGCTGGGCTGCCACCAGACCCACCGGCCTACAGGAAAAAGCCTCTAGCATTCAATTTGCCGAGCACAGCTTCCTGGCAACGTTTTTCGGGGCTACCAAAAGTGAAATCACCAATTCGCAGTGACAACCTCATACCATCAAACCACAATTAGAAGGGGGATCCTGGAGAATAAAATCCATGCCAAAATTTAATAAAATAGTCCTAATCTCAAACAAGGATGGAAAATAGAAATAGAGATGTGACGAAATTACCAAACATTGATCAGATCCATCTTTTAAATCGATAAGATCAAATGAGGTGATTAGGGAGTGACAAATCAGCAGAGGAGTCGTTTTCTCTTCCTAACCACCTCATTGGATTAGACCTCTGCAACGTCGACAAACATACACTTCCATAAGATCCATTAGATGGAGGATACAATGGATCCATTAGAGGAAAATCTGGATGTGAGGCAAAAGTCTAGGGCCGCTAGTCTTTTTCAGCAGGTGGCATTGACCTGGGGAAAACAGACTCCTTGAAAACTACCAAGTCCTTGTTGTCCAACCAGTGGAGAACATGGACTTCCCTTCCGGTGGATCAGAATGTGTGTATCTGAACAAATCCAGTATGTAGGAACAAGACCCGAATCGGATGTAATTTGTGTACCAACGTGAGGGAATACCCCTACATAAATTTCTATGATTGTGCTGTGCATTTGGCAGTTACGAAGGCCATAAACTCATCACGCCCACGTTACTGTTGAACGTGAAGTTGGACAGTTCCAAGAGAAAAGCTCCAGTATGCTTGTTCAATAATAATTTCAATTATTGTCAAAGTAACATACTGGATTCACTTCGCCAGAGGCAGTTAGAGGAATCCTGACTCATCTAGATATTATGCTGCATCTTCAGAGATTCATTGGGGGCGGGCCGGGTGCCCATAGATTTGCTCGAGACGTCGATTTTTGCCATGGGCCTTCTGGGCATTGCCGAAGAGAAGGAATCAATTTCTACCGAAGTCCTTACTGCCGACAGACAAACTAAGACAAAAGGATCCGCTCATTCTTGTGAAGATCCAATTTCTCAAGAAAGTTCCTGTAACTTTGATCGGCTGTCCCTCGGTTAATAATATTAATTTTTAATTAATGTAATTATTAAATAAAATACACCGGGAGTGAGTGCGGGCGCTCCGAGTCCGCATCAGCTGCCAGTATAGTGTCCTATATATATCGCGTTAAGGACTGACTCACGATTTTCACTTCAAAAATTGTGAAGTGAAAATCGTGAGTCAGTCCTTAACGCGATATATATAGGACACTATACTGGCTATTTAATAGCTTCGCTTCAAAAATTTCCCCGCCTCCTCCATCTTTGTAACGTCCCTGAAGCCCCTCGGATTCCACCCGTTCTGAGTACGTCTTTCCGACTTCCTTGACAGCGGCCCGGTTGGAAGAGCCACACGCGCCCCGATCTCAGGAAATCTAAAATTTTAAACTCGTCGTCAGAAATCGCTCGTCGTCAGAAATCGCTCGTTGAAAATTTTCTATTAAAATTCGCATCTCTAGGTAGGATACGGTCGAAACCCCATTAGCTCCGCTCGGCCAACCGCTTATTTGAAGGTAGAATCGGGATCGTTCGGAATGCTATGTGCGCACCTCTGAGAGAAAGATCTATACATATATCGCGTTTGGGACTGACTCACGATTTTCACGGGGAGACCCCCCCCCCCCCCCCCCCCCCCGAGCGGCGAGCGGGGGGCGTCCGTATAAAAGCTTCGCTTCAAAAATTTATTTAATTAATAATGTTTTTCCTAAATCTTATATTATAAGACAATATTACAACTTTGAAACTGAAGCTCTTGATCGACAACACACGAATAAATCAAGAAAAATTCCTATTTTAATTCCAGCTATTTGAACGTCTATTCAAATTGCCTGTCATCCGTCAGTTGTTAATTGACGGTTGACGAAAAACGACTGGGGTTCCAGAATTTCGATAAAAACTCGTCAGAAATCTCGTTCAAGGCCCATTTAAAACCCCATAAAAAGACGCAGAGTCACGGAAGGGGCCTCGTTCGGGAGGCTTTGGATACCGTTTTGTGTGTTGGAGGATTGTCTCCAGAAAAATCATCGCGAGGGCAAACAGAATTAGGGAACGGGTAAAAGTGTCGCAACCTTGGAGGAATTGTCGCAATTAACCGACAGGTCACGACGTCGACCGGAGATTTGGTCAGAGTCTTTGAGAGCTTTGTTTTTTTGTTTTTTTTTTTTTTTCTTTTATATTTGTTTTTTTCACCTACTAATTAAAAACTAAACGAATAGTGGTAAATAGCCTACTGGTGTGAAAGCCTCGTTGTTTCGAGTTTAAAGGTCTTTTTCGCCCCAAAAATACGCTTGGGATAAACAAAAGAGGTGTAGTGGAATAGTGTAAACAAATAAACAATGAATCAGAAGAAATATAGGACGAGTTGAGCAAGCGCATTTTGGGTCTAAGCTGCTGCAACCCTTCGCACGTTCAATGTTTTAAAAAAATTATGAATCAGCTTTTCTTGAAAACCGCTAAATCAACTTTGGAAGTTCCAAGACTCGCACTTTAAAAAACATTGCAAACTTAACACAAGGGTTCATTATTTAGAGGACTACATAACTTTCAACCTTCCTACCTTCCGCAGTGTACTGATTCATGCATGATTTACTTGTCAACCCCCAGGCAATGGTGAAGTTGAATCTTAGGTCGGACGCCAGGTATGAACTTGTTTTAAACATAGAAAAAGTTGAAAATAATAAGTTAAAATTATTTTTAATTTTTTTTTTTAAAAAGCTTTGCCACCTGTGGGTGTATTACCACCCCTTAACCCCGCCAAGGGGGCTCCGCCACCCTGGACCCCCGGGTTGTCTCTACTTAAAGCCTGTCGGCTAAAATTTATAAAACCTGGCAACAGGTTCTTCTTCTTCAATCGTTATTACATAACACACATGTAATAGGTTTGTTACTAAGGTAAGGTAAGGATTTTACATAGGTACCAAATTATTTTCTCTTCAGACGCACTAATTAAAGTGAGACGAAAAAGCGAGAAATCATGTCGCTTTTTGTCTCACTTTTAACGGGGGGGGGGGGGGGGGGGGATCGCTAAAATCTGTTTGAATCCAATTAATTTGATTTCCTTTTTAATTTTTTTCAAACTGGTTTAATAATGGTAAATTTGAATCCAATTAATTTGATTTCCTTTTTCTTTTCTTTTTTCAAACTGGTTTAATTATGGTAAATCGCGTTACAGCGGTGCCCCCTTCCCAAAAAATTGCAGTTGGAATCCTATGACTCAGTTTAATAGCATACCTTTGTCATGCATCGGTGCACAAAGAGGAAGAATTCACTTTCTAGCTGGCAATAAAAATGACTGCTGCGATTTCATCACGTTCGGGTTTCAGACGATGAATCAACAATAATCTTGGAACGTTATAGCGCTTGCGGTTGCGCAAAATAGAGCAAGATTTTTTCCAGTGAATATCTGATTCTTGTCAGAAATGTTCACGATGAAAGTACAAATTTAAGCCTGTTACGTTGAGGGCCGTTAAGAAAAAACGCGTTTACTCAGTCGGCCTTGGGATCTTGCCCAGGGCGGTGAGGCGATGGGGAGCAGTGGGAGAAACCGAGATCATCAGAGGGAGATCTTATTAATCCACTACGGAGAATACAATAGAAATCTGAGGGCAATTCTAATGAGGGTCGCGAGGCCGGTCAAAGGAACTACCGCGATCGCGAATGAGTCACAGAACGTGATCAGACCCCACAATAGATACAAACTAGTTTACCGACCACATGACGACTTGTAATGATCGACTTGAGAATTCGTGAGAGAGTGTCAAGAATTGTCGAAATTGAGTCATTGTTTTAGTGTTCTACCAAAATGGCCTTATTATTTTCAATTCAGTGGCCTTAAAAGCTATTTCCTTAATTAAGCAAAACTTAAACGATACCAACGGCAGAACGTGAATGATACTACCTACTTCAAACGTGAAAAGCGCCAACATGCCGGATTATCAACTGCTAATAATGTAGTCTTCAACTCCACACAGCACTCTAAAATTTAATGGCCACGTTGGTAATAATGGTAGGCACTGTTCACGAGGCCAGTCTGGATCAATACCTTCTCATTAATATTTTTAATGAACCAGGAAAATACGAGCCGTCCCGAAATGAACAGTTAGGCGCCTATTAACAATAGAAGAAGACTTGGAATTCACTGGAGCACCTGACGAGGATATCTTCAGTAAAACGGTGTCAACCAGGACAAAGATCAGTTTGTGACGCAAGAAGAAACGACAAAAAATGATGAAAAAAGAATTAGAGAAAAACGCTCCAAATTTGGTATGAATTATCAAAAAATTAATTCTGTCGATGAAAAATTATTCTCAAAAATCTAGTCTGCTTCAT
The DNA here is from genome assembly GCA_955831195.1 of Pilophorus perplexus. Taxonomy (NCBI): domain Eukaryota; kingdom Metazoa; phylum Arthropoda; class Insecta; order Hemiptera; family Miridae; genus Pilophorus; species Pilophorus perplexus. Next base: position 14,574,548 of record OY037016.1, read on the forward strand.
CAGTGAAAATGTTCTCATGGTATTTCTTCCGGTTAGCATAAAATTAATTGAGGCAGGAACAACACGAAAAATCTGGAGATCAAAATAAGCGTGTTTTGATGACCTGGATAATTACAGGAACACTGTGACTAGAATTTTTTCAAGTGGTCGTATTTAATTTACAGGAACTTTTGAATAGTTTTAATTTAACACTTGGAAACAAAACTTTTTCCGACGTGACAAATTAATTGGATTAAATCCAATTAATTGTTCCTACGTGACAAATTAATTGGATTTAATCCAATTACCAACACTTTAGGAATGAAGCAACCGGAGGTTTGAATTGTTACGATTTTATGAATAATCGATTCCTTACAAACAATTTTTCGCGTGGGGGGGTATAACTTATACCCCCCCACGCGAAAAATTGTTTGTAAGGAATCGATTATTCATAAAATCGTAACAACTCAAACCTCCGGTTGCTTCATTCCTAAAGTGTTATACCGTATAACGGAAAAGTACCCCATTTTTTCTTGAAATCTACTTTTTGTTTAGATTTTGAATGGGATAATATAATTTGATATGAGTAGGTACTAAAATTTAATTATTAATTATTAGGTAATTATTGAAAATACATATTTTGTATTACTTTGTATCGCCGGAAGGCCTTTACAATTAAACCTTCTCATTCTCATTCATTCATTCATTCATTCATATTTTGTATTATGACTGCTGTGGGACATCCCCAGGCCGGTGTCATTTTGAGCCTAACGGCAAAACATTGGAAGAACGTGGAACACCCTTCAGAAAAAGCAAATTTTGCTTTAGGGAACTAAATCCGGACTTTTTCAAAATACTCAATTTTTTTGTCTGTACGGGTATCACGCCAAAACGGTAGCACGAAAAAAATACGGCATTTTTCTAAATACTCAGTTTTTCATTTTTTAAATGGAGATAAAAATGAAGGTTTCGTGGAAAAGTAGGAAGAAAAAGGAGTCGATAAAAAAAAAAGAAGAGTTTTCCCCCCAAAAATTAAGTGCTCCTCGGCCTGATAATTCCATCAGGTTAACGGGAGACAAATACGCAATGAAAAAATTAACTGGCGCTTGGAGAATGGTTTCGTCCTTGGAGATGAGCCGGAAGATCATCACCCCGGCCTGCAGCTCCCCCACTGCCTCTCATTCCTTCCTCTGTTCCAACTGGACTACAATTGTCCTCCTTCCCGTCCGAAACTGACCTCCGCCTACAACTCGGAAGTGATCTTCACCTAGTAACGTGCTTCCCACCCAGGGATCACGCATAGATGAACGCGGTGTAGACCTAAAACTACTGAGTCCGCTCACAAGGTGCCTCACGCAAAATTCGGTGTGTTACATAATGATACTGTCGTAGGTGCCTAATGCAAAATGCGACAGATTGCACTGTAACAGTTTTCAGAGCAGATCTGAAAATGCGTCCGATGGACTTGGCAGGACATAAAACATGATACGCAACCCCTAAAAGCGAACCTTTCGGCTTAGAATCTCAGAACCTGATTTCATGCATGTGGATCTCTGCGATTACCGCTCCACCCCAGTGCCACCCCAATTTCAGATTTCTAGGTCCGATAATATTTAATATTATATTATATTATAATCAAAGAAGAGCGTTCGGTAATTATGTGTATTCCATGTACTTATCTCGTACGTATCCGCCTCGCCTCAGTAATAATTAATTCTACTTGTTTAATTCTACTATACGACTTTTTTCTCAAACCATGGTTTTATATTTTCTATATTTCCCAATTGGCCCAAACCAAGTCTCCTGAATTTATACGTCAATAATTGATGTGTGAAGTCGGTCTGACAATTATTGTCAGACCGACTTCACACATGGCTACGTGGTCTGGTGGATGAAGGTCGAAAAGGAAATAGCCACTGCGGCTCTGGCGAAGGTGCATAGGTTGGCGTGCCTGGCCATAACAGGATCCAGGGGAACAGCCCCTATGTCTGGGTGAGATCCTTGGCACTGTTGCACTCCTTGAATGGAAGCCAAACGCCTGGGGAAACTAAAATTGTTGACAATCTAGGTGGGAGCCAGACTGCCCTCATGCCCTCGGACTTGGTCAAGACGAACATCTTAGTAGATCGAAGCTTTAGGGTTATCATATCTGGCAGAGATGACTGGAAGGGCAGTCCCACTGTAGTGCAGTCTGGGGCATAGAATGGTACACAGAGAGATGCAGGATAGTCAATAGAGCCAGGTCAGGGACCGACGCACGGTCCGCAGTTCGAGTGGAAGAGCGCCGACCTGCTGGATATCAGCCTTCGAGAAAAGGCGAATCCACATATTTTCAATCAGCCAAGCCGCTCTGAATTCACTAGTGAGAACTTAAACAAATTCAAAGCTGGTGCTCGACGGGTGACAGGCTATTAGGCGAGACGGGGCTTCCTATGGGATTTTTCAGATGGAGGCCTGAGCACCCCGGAATACCGAATAAAAGAAAAACAGATGTCCAGGCCAGACAGCGGTGCAGCGAGGACTCTATAGGAGCTATTACGGTGGTACGTCGCTAAGCAAAGAACTCAACACCATGAGAAAAAACCCTGCCTCATCGGAATAGACATACCATTGTGGCGGGGCCGGACTGTATAAGAGTGGGCCTGTCTCCATTTACGATGGGCACAATACCGGTTCATCGTGGTACTATTCACAGGACATGGAAGCTCCAAGAAAAACTCAAAAGAGTTTAAAGAGGGAGCAAAAGACGAAAGGCAGGAAACATCCTCAACCGCTGAGTTGCCGCAAGAACCTGCAGGGATGCTTCCTGATTTCAGGCCGTCAGATATACAGAAGGAATGAGGTACTGAATATGACAAATTTGAAGGTTTTCCCAGCGAACACACAAACAGAGGCCAGATAATTCCTCAATGATGGCTGTGCAGCGAGAGCAACCCACAAATACGACCTCATTCTGGAAGCCCTTCCGGCGTTCTGGGAGCAGCGGAACCCTGACATCCTAGGCGCTCCTCCCTGCGCATTACAGCCCTGGAGCGAGATGAATTGTCGCTCGGTGAGGACGTTGGCAAAACGCTTCAAAAAAGTTAGTTGGTTTTTAGAATTGCGAAATGTAATTTCCATAACTAGAAATAGTAGTTACCACAGGGTAGTAACATTTGTGCCTACCGGCGTCGGGAATAGTGGGTACAGTCCGTTATAGCCACGTAGGTACTGTGGCAGGAAGCGCTACAATTACAATTATTATAAGAACAATGTAACATTCTTCTATTAGTTCATCAAATTCACCAACTTGGGCTCACCCCACCAACCGAAAATGAGAAAATATATTTCCTCATTCAAAAAAACTTAAATATCTGCGATGTGAAGATTTAAGTGTGGTACATCACACAAATTTTGTATGATATACCACACTTAAATCTTCACATCGCAGATATTTCAGTTTTTTTTTTGTTTTTTTTTTTTTCTTCTGTTGGTGAGAACGCCCGAAAATTTGACAAGGCGCCTGAGGACGAAAATCCCTACGTTCTCCGACGAACGTGTTATATACCTAGTTGAATTCCATTCACCCGTCATCTATATTTAGAAGGCTGGCCGTCTATTAATAGTGGATTGTCGTTTATTTTCAAACATGGATTCAAAGTGGCCTCAGGGACTGTTGAGGTGTTTCAAGTTCCTAGCAGCTAAAAGGTAATTATCAGTTTCGTATACGTCGGTAGTTATCCCGGTGATATCCGTGACCCAGCCAACCCCACAATTCCGTATCTCATTTAGCCGGCTTTCTCGAAAGAACAATGTGCTTCTGCCGCGTTATGGGCGCGTTGGAGACACCTAACATAATTTTCATTATCGTCTACACAATGGCGAGGCATCTTCAAGCAGAAATTGCGAATACGAAGAAGGCTTTCTCCCAATTTCAAAGCTCAAACGAGACCCTTCTGGGAATCCTTTGACGTCAGAGGATCTTATTCAAGACGGGACTTCCACAGGTCCACAGTTATTCACTGCCTCTACCTCTGATCAATAGGATTAGATTAGCCATGCAGACTCCCATAGGAATATTTCAGTTAACCTCCTTTGGGAATCCCCGTCTGATTACTGCCGAGATTGGATGCTGAAAGAGTCGGTTCAATTATTCGCTTATTGATCCCATGAGCCACACATGGCACAATTCAGGTTTCCAACCCCGCTGTACTTCACAGATTAATCCGGTTCAAAACTGGACGCCATTTAGGTAGGTTATTACGGGGTATTGACAAACTAATCGATAGGACGGATCGGATATAAAGAAACCGTGGACGATTCAGGGGAATCCCCAAGAACTGCGCAATAACTTTTTTAAGACTTCCCACTAGCTGTATTCCTCCGTTGTTGCTTCTCAGAAATACTAAAATCTCTTCCACACCTTGAAATGTCAAATTACAAGAAAATAAATATTTGAGAATTCAACTGCTATGTTAACAAGTTAACAAATAACATCTACGTAAGGCCTCCAGGTACCTATAAATTGATATGCATGACAATATTACCATTTAAATAACCTTTTTTTAGTTTCAACGGTTCAGGCGGTAAGTCAGCCTTCAAAGAACGCCCATATGGTTCTCTTTGACCACCCAGGTTTTGTTCTCTCAACCTCCAAAATAAAAACATTTCCACTTGGCTATTTTAAACTCTTTGAACTTTTTTTTTTCTTCTTTCAGACTTCATTGATATTCTCAAGTATTCCCCCCTGAGGGGCTTTAAAGCCGAAATAGACTAGTTACACCCGCGTTTCAAATGGGCTGTTTCCTAGCTGTAGGTACGGCTGGCACCCTCAACCCACCTTTCCTTTCTGTGATTTCCGACCTAGGATTAGAAATAAATCGTTGTCGTACTTGACCCAAAACCCGTTGACTATGTTTACCCTCACAAGGGGAACCTGCTGTTGTTGTCAAGGGTGAGGACGGACACTTTTCGTATGTCAAAACCGAAACTTGCAAACTACCAATCGAAGACTTTTCAGAGTACCTAGCTAAATAACGCTCCATAATATGTGAAATACTATTTTACACAAGGGTTTCTTAATCAACAGTATAAATTTTAAAGAAATTCTACGCCCTACTGTAGCCGGTAGTATTTTCTTGAAGCCTCCTGTATTTTTATGCCTAAAGACCCCAAAATTTGAGGCTCTTTAGCCTAAAGAGCTTCAAAGACTTTAGGCCTAACACACATTTATGTATAATCGGATGGGTCTCAATGCCAGGTGGGACTAGTAGGTACTCTTAAAATGAATTCTAAGTTCAAAAATACTTCGAAATGACACCCCACCCAACCCCATAGCTTAAAACCTTGACAAACTCCTGCTGCAGCCACTTTTTAGCCCCACAGAGGGTTTGAGCGATCAGGCTTAAAACTTTGTAGATGCAGAATTGAGAATTTGGTCAATATTTCAGATATTTTAACAAACTACACTGCCCATATCGGCTTGGTCGGCGGACGGATGTTTGCTGAACATGTCATCATAAAACGTGTACGGACAAATTTAGAGGCCAATCAAACTATTAAACCCTCGTCACGAAAACATTAGCTGATTATTCCAAGAATAGTAAAGCAAAACTAAAGAATTGCGGAAAATTTTGATTTAAATAAGTATAACAGTTACTTACTTAAAAAGTTACTTCTTCGAGGCTCTTAACTGACATGCGATCTAAAATGACCCAACGTTGGGCAGAATTATAAGATTTTTTTCCGTAGTTCCGTGTAAACAAGAGCATTTTTCACACGCGAGAAAATAACTACACACAAAATTTGAAGTATTTAAAACTACACAAAATTTGATGTAATCACAACAACACTCTGGTATTAATATTATGGTGACAATAATGATTATTGAATAATCACAAACGTACATGGCAGAGGTAGTTTATTTCAAGTTTACGTATCTAGGTTTATGGAGGACACAAAAAGATAAATAGGGATGTAAAAATGTATCGATTTTTAGATTATCGATACTTTTCAGAAAACGGCACGTACCAGATTACAGACAACAGAATAGAACCTTCATACAGAACAGGCATACGAAAATCCCTACATAATAATTATGTATTAACGTATGCAAGATACATAATTATTATGTATCTTGCGGGCTCAAGTAGATGGGTGAACTGGGTGATTTGTCAAAATTTCAGGTTTAAAAAAATTCCTACAGCCCAAAACGGCTCGGAGGGCGTATGGCGGACGGACATTTCGATTTTGGAATGTAGACATCTTAAAACAGGATGATCAGAACAATTCTGTTTCAAAATTATTTCCGACCTCCGTCGCGATTGCATAGACAAGAAACGTATTATTACGTTCATTTCATACACCTGCATATTAAATAATATTCTTGGAATATTCCAAGAGTAATACCTAAACCAAAATGGCTCAGGTTCACAATACATTTCATTAGGTACCTACCTACTTGGCATGGTGTTCATACCGCACTCATAATAATATTATATTATGATACAAAACATATATTATACATTATATATGTATACATTATAATATAATAATAATATTATTATATATTATTATGTTTTGTATCGATAGGTCCTTCCTATTCGATACTTATAATAAGTAGGAAGGACCTATCGATACAAAACATACTTGATAGGTACCGCATAAAAAAATATCGATAAAAATCCCTATGTTATCATGATGATGTGAAATTTGATGTCATACGATGTTAAACATGCCTACTGCATTGATTCTGCATGTCTTCTCTTTTTATATTAGGTACCTAATTTTGGAAGTTTCCACGTCACTGAGGAGATGAATGGTGCAAGAACGTTTGATATAATAATAATAATGATTGACCGAAAAGCGTGGAAACGGAACATCATGATAGTGCGTAATGTCTTGGAAACGTAGGTACCTTTGGATTCTCCATTGCAATGGCGCAATTTTGTCGCCAAATTCACAGGTATTTACTACACATTGTATTGAGCTAGTGCCGAAGAATTTCATGGTTTTCGGGCCAAAATTAAGGTTGGGGAGAAAATTTCATTACATGTAAGTTATGAAAGGATGAGCGAAGGGTGGCGCCACTTTGCCTTTTTTTCGAATTTACGTACATGCATTCCATCGATGAAATTAGGACCGTTCGGGATGATGTCCCCAAGAACCTATACCTACCTCCAATATTAAATATTGGAAATTTTGATATTTTCCGAGCGATTCACTCAAAAGTGGAAAGCGTGGTCATTCCTCTTCATGTGAAGCCCTCCTGCACGGTATCCCGAAATTCGCTCCCGGAAAAAACGCTCCCACCAATGAAGGGACCCTATGAAGGGTCGAACTGTCCACCCTAGTAGTTGCGGTCTTTAGCAGAAAATAAGATTATCATACCAAAATCCTACATTATTTCTGATTATGGGACATTCTCATCGAAACGTAATTCTGGTTTTTTTTCGTTCGTCATCGGGCCCGACTCAATTTATTCTTCGTAAGTTATTAATTTTATTTGACCAAACACCCTGTCAACTCAATAAATGGCACGGAAAAGCCAATGCTAGAAATGTTCAATGTTAATAAAAGGAAATAAAAAGCTGGTTAATCTGAAATCGAGTGGAGGTCGCAGTTAATGGGAAGTTTCAGCCTTCATTCGCAGTCCCAAAACCGGACTCCAGCGCCATCCTCCAACCCCAAACATCGAAACTTCCGCCTGAGTCCCCCGTAGTCTCATGGCGACGGCTCGGATCACTGCGAACTGAGTCTTGACTCGTACCTACGAGAGTACGGGCGGTACCACTTTTCAGAGAGAAATGTGGCGAGCTGCTTGTGAAACCACTGGAATTCTGTCCCAACTGACCCATCACACGAACATACGAGTGCATGGAATGATGCCCTCGTGTGCTCTATAATATTTTGCATGTTTTGTCGCTTCTGCATGGCGGGAAACTTGGGGCCAGTCAAGGTGACACACAGGACACACGAAAAGCACAGGAAACTGCGTCAACGTTGGTTGTCGAAAAACGCAAGCCATGCTTGCCATGCCAGCGCATACGTCTCTGATTTGGTCATGCCCTCGCTTTACCCCCCCCCCCCCCCCCCCCTTGTATTTCAGTTTAGGGCGTGATTGAGCTCCATTCATTCTCCACAGACGTCGCACAGCTCTGGCAGGCCCTTGCGTTCTAGTCCATAACGAATTGCCAATGCATCCTGGAACTGAGTGGCAGAAAGGTCGCAATCGTCAGCAGCTAAAGGAACAACGGTTAACCACTGTGAAGCACATCTGGTTCGCCGAACTGTAAGTATGTTGTTGCTGGGAAGGCAAAACAGAAATTAGAGCCTCCCCTCTAACGTCTAGTTCTGCCTTGCGTGTCGTACGAACCTACGAAACCGCCCAGGAAGCGTTGAGAATAAACTTTTCGAAGGTCAGGAAATAGTCGGTCTGCCACCTCTTACATCCCCAGCTTTATTACTTGGTCGCTTTTGAGGGGTTCAGGAAAGTAACCCCACTTTGGGCCTTCCTGTTGTAATAGACTCATCCACTGCCTCAAGTTTTGCACACAACACAGGCAGCGTCATCTGCGTACCAACTCCGAGTCCACTGCATGCTTTTTAGCTGGCGGATTAACGGAAGCGTTCCTACTGCAAACATCATCATCATGGGTCGCGCTGTGCCGTTCCCTCCATAACCAACAGCGAGGAATCGCTTTGGCGGAACAAAGTTTGTAGGAAGCCCGTATACTCATTAAACAGAAAACGGGAGCACCTTGGCCACAGGACTCGGGAGTTACAAAGGGCTAAGTAGAGGTCTGCTAATGGAGTTGAATGCATTCTTTGCGTCTACCAATTAATGTTTATTTTATCTTCTCAGAAATCATTGTTTTTTGTTGGATGGTTGCCATCAGTTTCGTGATGAGTTTCGTTTGTGTCATAATCATTTCTGAGATGAAAAAATAAACATTACCTACATTAATGTCATAACTTACGAAGAAAACGAGTCAGGCCGATGACATCAACGAAAAGATTCTCTCTGAATCTCGGTTACCTATTTGTCTAAATTGCTTAAACGTTAGCTACCTACCTACTTTATTGGCTATTTCATCGCCCTACAAATCGCACGCATTAATCATTGTTTACAAATAGCATTTTCCAATCAGTAGGTACTGTTCTTTTTCACTCTTTCCCAAATAGCGTGGTCATTAATAATTCGCCATCGCAACAAATCATATTTTTTAGAGTACGCCGAGAAGTAGTGTATCTATTATTAACACCGAAAAATAGCGGGCTCCCTTTCGAAAATTCAATTTTCTGTTTAAACCGGCCGAATGGGGTTTGTGCAAAGCGAAGAAATTAATCTTGGGCCGACGCTCGTTGAACATTTGGTTCAGAATGTTTCGGCAATGTACGATTGAAATCTTTTGCTGCGAACGTTTGTGTAGGATTACTGTATTAGAATGACTGTATTACGTATTAGAATGACTTGGTCCAACAAACCATGAAGAGATAAAAATGTTATTACAAGTTAAGGTCGACGAATAATGATGGCATAATGTAAATTCTACGAAACATGCTAAATGCACATAGCTTCATAAACTATGGATGTTGGGATCGTGCACGGGATGAGTTTCAGAGGTGGCATGATATTATTAATTCATATTATTCTGAGATTAATAAACCAAAAATGAATTGGTAGTGCAAGGTGTTGAGATCAAGTTTTTCCCCTAGTGAGCGACTGAGGTTAATAAACGTTTTATTTTTTCAATATTGGCATGACATTGTATTTTACGTTGCAGCAATAAACGGACCTCTAATTATTTCTGAAATGGTAGTTCGTATTACCGCCCCAAGTAATTTCCGAGCAGTTCATCCGGAGCACTTCGCCCATCGACAGGATTAAGGTTGTATCATCATTATGCAAAGTGATCCAAGCACGATGGATAAATTTAAACTCAATTGAACGAGTCGAGAAAAAATCTAGTCAACGAGCTTAGATGGAATTAAAACATCGCGAGGAGAATAGCGGGGCAAAGTGACGTTGATTGATGGTTGAATGGCGGGTAGCGAAAAAACTGTGTCAGTCTCAGGGCGTTGATAAGGAAGGGAGTCGTCTTGTGGGGCTAAAAAGGACCAATCTTCTGATCTCCGGTCATAATGATGTCACTTTAGTTGTCGACCTCACGAGATCTCACGAGACAAAAGAATGCGAATCGCACGAAAATTGCTAAGACGCCAGGAAATTTCGCATTAATGCGACCCAGAGAGGGATAAAAGACAAAAATTTTTAAATCGATATTTTGATTGGCTTGAAGAGAGAGAGAGAGAGCTTGATTGGCCCTCCTGGTACAAGCGGCTTGTAACAAGCCTGTCTCGAGGAAGACATTTATCCGACTTTACACCAAGCAGGGAAGAATTATTATTGCAAAGTTGGCTAGAAGCATCACTCATGAGGAATTATTGCTTCCGAGTCTACCAAAGGTAGCATCGATGGAAAAAAAAAAATCAAGCAAAAGTAGTACCGCATTCAATTCATTGCCAATGTATGTAGAAAATGTAAAAATGTTCAAAATCCGTGCTCGGTTCAAAAACCCGTGCAAACACTGCTCAAATCTCTGCTGTTCACCCTTGGACATTGAAATTTGAGATGGAGCCCTTTTGGGAGTAAAAGAAGCTAATTACGCCCCAATGGTGCCCCCCTACCACCCACCCACCCTCTGAGATCTGCAACTCCTTCTAACCCCACCCCATGCCTCGAGTCGATCCCCTTGGTGGAATTACCGAAAAATATATTCTGGGGTGGGGGGGGGGGGGGGACAGGGTGGCCCGTGGACCCCGACAGAGGTTCGTCTGTTTACAAATCACACGGTTGACAAGTTGGGGATGTTCCCCCTAGATTTAGGGTTTTTTTCTGTTGAAAGGGTTTTTTTAGGGGGAAGAAATGTTTAGGGTTTTTTTAGGGTTATTTTTTCCCTTGTCAGGGGGAATTTAGGGATTTTATTTGACCTATTGGTTTTCTTATCACTTGGCCATCAACTGATGATACAGTCAAAGTTCAGTTTTCGAATTACATATAGAGGTTATTCTGTGGTTTTTGGTTTATTATTCTTGGAATAATACACCTATGTTTTCGCGACGGGGGTCGACGACTCCGATCGGCCTCAAAATTTGACATTATCCGTTTCAAGAGGTCTACATTCAAAATCCGAAATGTCCGTCCGCCGTTCGAGCCGTTTTGGGCAGTAGGAATCTGAAATTTTGACAAAATACTTGGTTTACCATCTAGTTGTGCCCGCAAGGTTTTCAGTCCGATCGCCCAAACCCGTGGGGCGCTATGGGGCTAAAATGGGGCTACGAGAGGGGTTTTTTTGAAGGCTTTTGGCTATGGGATCGAGTTAGGTGTCGTTTTCGAGGTATTTTTGGACGTAGAATCCATTTTTTGGGGTCCCGGAACGATCCGATTTCACTGTTGAGATCTGTAGGGCTTTCATGGGGCTAAAAATGGAATTTTCGAAGGATCCCAGGAGGTTAAGTATTTTTCGAGTAAAGAATAAAGAATGTTTGAAAACAATTTTTTTTTTTTTTTTTAATTCAAAACAAAAAAAATTTTCAAATTCAAAAATCCAAAAAAATTCTGAGTGAGATGTGCTTGAGTCTGCTGGTTAGCGGACTCACTAGTATAAAAGAATGGTTTTTCGAGGTTTGAATGCATTCAGGGATTTTTTAGGGGTTCTCAAAATCGATTTAGGGTTTTTTCAGGGTTTTTTATTTACGGCTCAGGGGGTTTTGTGAAAAAAGGTTGGCAACCGTGACAAATCAGTCGGAGCGCTGATCAGCCCGGTTCGAATCCGAGGAAGCACAGCGATGTTTGACCAAAAGTCAATTACGTGTTGTAATTCCTGTCTTGTTGGCAGGCAATTCACCTCTGAACGCAAGTTTCAGTGAATCCTTTCCATAGAGCAAGCATTTCTAAAGCTTTTTCAAGTACAGTGTGGAGTCGGCTCCTGTCCCAATTGTGAAAACCAGTTGGTTAACATATACACACACACACACACACTCCTGCACACAAAAACTCATTCTGTGTTTCATTGGTTTGATCGTCGCTCATAACATTAACAATCCATGGTTCCCCGTTTTTTGAATTTACTCCGGCTACTTTACTACTTATGAATTCTGTACCACTATGCGCCGATCTGTACTATCAGTAGATTCTACTGTACTTAACCCTCCTGTACTGTGGTGTGAACAACCAGATCGAGTAAGTTGTTCCTGGTTTCGCCGACGTGGAGCCCTGCTGTGCCCCCTCGTCCGGCTTCTGAAAGGCGTTCAATCGTCAACTCGCTTGATTATCTACTGGCTTCAAAACAACTTGACGATAAGAAGACGATTTAAGACGAAGTAGTCTATTTCCACGATAAAATATAAATATAATTTGTAGACGCGTTTCGGTTGATTAGACCGTCATCAGTATTGTACTGATGATGGTCTAATCAACCGAAACGCGTCTACAAGTTATATTTATATTTTATCGTGGAAATAGACTACTTCGTCTTAAATCGTCTTTTTATAGGATGGATTCCCACTATCTCGCCGCATCTACCTTACGTTATGTTGACGATAAGGACTCGTTTCATGTCGTAGTGTGTCAAGGAAACGAGCGATACGCAGCGTTCAAAGAACCGCTGAGCCCAACATGCTTCACAGACCAAAGGCCAAGTCTGCACTATTCTCGGCCGACTATTTTCGCATTGTCGCTTTACTAACTGTCCACGTGGCCACCAGGTGCGACTGTGCAGTTGGAAAGTGACGAATTTCAGCCTTACCCCTGAAGGATTTTTTTCATTTTGGCTCCTTTTTTGGCATAAACGGCGGATTTCAGACCGAAATAATTTCTCGATTTGTTGTAAGGACGAAGGAAAAGAGTAAATGCGATCATAGAAAGACGTCACAATAGAGCAATTTGGAGACGTGCCGAGACAACGATGATGCAAGATGAATAATTTGTCATAATTATCAGCGGTGATGTCGTTTTCGGCCTACACATAATTTGTCATTCCATATGTCACACTCACAATGTATTACAACGTTATTCAATTCAGTTTGTATGATTTTAATTCTTGTGTTACCGGTAAGTGCCTTTCTGCGCATGTACATTCAAGTGATAATGATACAAAAAAAAAAAAAAGTAGCGGTTAAAAAGAAGCCTTGCATCAAAAGCCCTCACATCAGTAACTGCACAACTGTTGTGCTTGTGATTTTATCGGTCAATATCAGTGATTTTTTTCGATCTTGGGCGAAACAATGAAAGTCCTGATTGGATGATGCTGATGTATTATAAATGAAACTAGCCGAATAGGGGGGAGGGGGGCTGCTCAGTTCGACCGCTCAATGCGACAAGTTTACCAACCTCAGAAATTGTCCACCCTAACTGCAACTCGATGGGTCGTGTTCGTAATTTTATCATTTTTTTTACCTACTATATAGCCCATAGGGGCTCTCCGCAGGCTTCATTTTCAAGGGCGATGGGGGGGAGGGGAGGGTGGGAAGCATCAGGGCCCTCGTGGATGGCAGGGCTTAGCCAGCCATTGTCCACATTTAGGCCCACATCCGCCGTCCGGGTCCTTGCGGGCAGCAAGTTGCTGCCGCTGGGACTCGCAGGGCCACTGCTGCAAACGCAACAAGCGCCCGGAACTGGGAGGGGCTCCATGGAGACGTAATTCGTCCAGTCCTCCCTATCCCTGCCAGAGAAGACAGCCCCTCCAGGGCTACCCGCTCCCCACCAAATGCGGGGCAACTCCGAAGCACGTGCTCCGCCGAGCCCACAGGATCGCCGCACCATGCACAGCCGGGGTCCATGACCAGTGTCAGCCGATGGAGGTTTGCGGGGAAGTCCCCGTGACCACTCAGGAACTGACTGGCCCTATGCTCAGGGACCACCCACGGCATCTCCAGGCGCCGAGCCGAGGTCGTGTTCGTAAAATTCATTATGAGGGGGCCCCAAACGTCCTCCAGTAGGACTCCGAACTTCTTTGTCACAAGTTTGAAGGATAATAATAAACTAGGTAATTCGACTTTCATTGTTTTATTTTATTCAATATAATAGGTAGTGATTTTTTCCGAGAAAATTCATCATTAAAACTTTATTAACAAACCAAAACGACCGGAATATTTTCTGCAACCAACTCGAAGGTGGTTCTTACTAACTCAAAAATTTCACAATCACTTTCCACCGTAACAGTTTCCTGCACTCAGTTCACGGTTCAACGGCTATTCAGCTATTGAATAACTTTAAGGCCTTTAGAGAACTCTTTAGAAAGCTGAGCGGGAAACCGTTAGTTGGAATAAATGTGATATTCACCTGAAAGCTTTTGTCGCTGGTTACCGGGCATGAAAGCTTTTACTAGACGGTACAGCAGCGAAAAAACTGATTAGGCGACACATAGCATTTGAAAATGCTTATGGAATCACTTATGGTGTTGAGGTAGTGGCGGCTGTTGGTGATTTGTCATGGAGTACCTCCTGCCTTACCGGTAGTGTGTATAAATTTCAAGGGGTGTATATTTGATATAATGACATTCTACAACATTGTACAACTATGAGAACTGAAAACGACAGGTCGTCTACTCCATGGACGAAATCCTTTGAAAGCCCTGTCTGTAGCCCCAGACAGCTTCTTGGTGTTATTGGACTGCTCTGGGACCCCCATATCCATTCTACATCCAAAAACACTTTGAAAGCCACCCCTCTCGATCCCATGGGTTCCCCCGCTAGCCTTATTCAAACCCCTTGGGTTCAAGCTTTAAGCACACACCAACTGTTGGTCCGTTACAGACACGAAACACCGATTTCCTATTGCGAACGAAGTTCTCATTGCTATTAGTTAAGTAACTTAACTTACAACTGTTGTTATCCCATTGTTAATTTCAGCTCAATTGCAACAGGTTGGCCAACAAACAAACGATCGTTTTCTATCCCTTTCTATCTTTTCGAAAAGATAGAAAGAGGTCACACAAAAAAAAAAAAAAAAAAAAAAAAAAAAGCCTTTCATTTGGTCGTAAAATTTATTATTATGATTATTACATTTAAAACGGGTTGCAGAAATATTGTGAAAATGATAAATTGTATAAAACATTGTGAATTCTGGGGACTTAGAGTGAGACGTGACGTTACAATCTGTCTTTATCCGTCTTTTGATTGGTCCGTGAGGTGCAAATTAGCTAACCTTGCTACGAGTCAAGTTTTTTGGCCATTAAAATGACTTATAAACAACCTGTAAATTCTTACTGAAGGTTTTCAGATTTTTGTCGGTCATCTCAAGGAACTCACTTAACGATCCGCAGTTGTTGGAGTGATAGGTTCATTTGGAGAAACCATTCCTGGACGATCCCGAGCAGCCCTGGGCGCTTGCGATCCTGGGCTCGTGACGTCATCAGAGTAATCTCGATTCGTCCATCAGAGCACATTTTTTGGGAAGGGGTAAAATTGGACTGATGTGCATATTCCAGATCCATTTACTCCAGGCGTGAGCTGGAATAGTCTTGGACGATCCCGGACTGCCCTAAATTCACAATCCCCTCTCTCCCCAAACAGCGGGCAACTCGTCTGGGATCGTCCCTGGGGTTCTCCAAACGGCCAAAAGTGGCGCGGGGACACTCCTGGGTAGTCCCGGACGATCTCTGAACAGACCTGGCCAGGCCGGCCTGTCGTGCGTGTTCAGAAAGAAATATCGCTGCGAGCTCTTGCGACTCGATTCCCAGCGAGGCTCAACGTGTGACGTCGCCAGCATTAGCTTTCAGTGAAAATTTCCATTACAGCTCTGCACGTGACTATAAGGATTTTCGAATTGAAAATTGGTGTAGGGGGTTTTAGAGGGTGCTGAATCCGAATATGATGCTATAAATGCGAAATTGACCTTTCCAAGGGACCCATTTGAATGCGGAAATCAACATGAACGGTCGATGTTTGACCTTGCCTGTGACCCAGCTGGGTCCATTTCTTCGTTCATTAGGGGCTCGATGTTGAAATTACCCCTCCGTCTCCATACTCTGCCATAATAGCTTCTTCCTTCTCGGATAATTACTCGCAAGTTGATTAAGTCCCTACGCTAACGCGTCAATATCCTCTCTATTCACGTAATCCCCGCTGGCTCCCGCTCAACGCTACTTTTTGCAAGTCTCGGAGCCGGCAGGGTTCTATCGATTTTGTAGGAGTAATTGTAGTGAAGATTTCTACTGCAGCGAACCCTCTGTTTTGCATAATATGTCGTTTCTTTTTTATGTTATACACCTTTAACCAATTTAATTGCAAAGGTCACGTTTTATCGACTTTGAACTGTGCTATTACGATAAACCGACACTAATAATTGGACGTTGGCAGAAACGTTTAGTTGTGTTGTTTTAGACATTTCGATGGAATAGCAGACGAATGAGCTTTGAAGCTAACGTTATTAATAAAAAGGGAGAGATGAGACGCTGCTCCTTCAGCCTCACCATGGTCGGTGGGTCAGGATTGACTCCCCCGTTTTCCCCACGCCTGGCAGTCTCATCGATTTATGTTAGCCGACGTTTACCATATTTGTCAAAACCGGAGGACTCTCCAGATCTGAAGCAAGGATTTGACCACCCCTCTCCTGTGGGTGTTGGGAAGACTCAATAAGAACCTCCATTTGGGCAGCCCAAGTATCCAGGGCCGAAGGGCTCCTGACAAAACCACAGTTGTGGCTCCTGACCTGATCTCCGAGCATCCTGAACCACCCTACCCTCCTTTGCCCCTCGTACCGATTATGGCAGCCTAGGGTCAGGTACCTTCCAGCCAGGAATAGGGTGTTCTTAAGGATCGGGTCGACACCAGTCTCGAGGTACACGAATCAGTTGGGGGTAGGTATTCGAAGAGATCTACTCTGTGATGAACTGCAAAACCTATTCAAGATAGTCGGACTGCAAGAGGCTGACACCTGCGCCGCATAGCACAGCACAGCCTCAGCTACCGCTTTGAGGATCTTCACCTTAGCAGCGGCAAGTTGGCACCAACCGATGAGTGTCGAATGGAGAATGACACAGTTCAGATTCCAAATTTTGCTGCTGCCGTCCAGCTCTGTGAAATGCTGACCAAAGGACAAAGGGTTGATGAGAATGGGAACTGACCCCACGGTACAGATTGTTAGTCGGCGGTGGAGGCGCTATGGCAAAAATCTCGTCGGCGATTGTGTGGTTTTAGGAATTCGGTCTTGATGAAATCAATCTTCCCAGGGTCCTAGCTAGAAATGTCAAGGATTCCCCCTGGGCAGAAACTGAATCTGGAGGCAGTGTTAGGAAGCAGTGTTTTCACTGGAGATGGTACATCTTCTGCAGCGACCTCGAGGCTGGCACCGATTCCCTCCGACCTTCTCACGTATCTGAGAAAATCCTGACGACGGTTCCCTTGGACCAAGCCCAATCCCTGAGAACAGACCAGGGATCACAAGGTCCTCCGCTCTCGTCCCTTGTTTCCCCCGTATCCAGCGAAAATAATGTGATCTGACGCGATGGGGAAATGCTGATCACGAAGATGAGTCGGAAAATACTGGCGCGAGGGAGTACCTATAGTCGTGGTCGCTGGTCATGTCGTGTTGGGAAGCAACAGCCCCCTCTTTTCTGTGCATCGAAGCAGGCCATCGCGGTCTAGAATCACTTCCATCTTCCGTTCGCTGCTGCTCGTTACAGAGTGATGTCCGTGGGAGTGATTTCCCCACAATGTGTACTGGAAATAGCGACTTTTTGAGCCACACCAACATACATGTACCGTTCGAAACTATCAGCTTATGAAACACTAATGACTATGTGAGTCCCTACCGCAATAGATTTTGAGCGCGCAGCCGCAGGAGACTCGTCTGCGGTCAACGTGTTGCACTAGCCGGATAAACACCTGTTGTGTCATTTTGTTCTGAGAAATCGTCGAATCGTTCGTCTCGCGAATTTCGTAGTTGCTCCCGCTAACAATAAGAAAACAGCCGTTCTTATCGATCTCCGGCAGGCTTGGGTCAAGTGACCCCTTTTTCCTCCTTGATCGCCTTGTTTACGACTCTCCCACCTCCCGGGAGGTTTATTTGCGGGGGATGAATTATGGAGAAAATCCTCATTAGTCCCGCCGCGGTATAAAAGAAAACAAGTTTATTTTCTTCTAAGTGAGAGTTTTTGGCGTTTGGAGCTCCATGGACCACAATATAAACTCACTTCGGAGAAACGATCCTGGAAGTGAGTTCCCGTTGTAACAGACCACTATGGGAGCCTTAGCGCCGGGTTTTTTTTTTTTTTTTTTCTTCTTCTTTTTTCTCTCCCTTTCAAGGAACCACCCCCTGGGAGCTTTCTTAGCAGAACAACTCAACAGGTAAGGCCGTTCATCTTCACCCCAAGAGGCGGTCTTTTAAATGCACCTGAGTGCCAAAAAAACGGGGGGTAAAAAACTGAAGCGCCAGGAAAAGGGCATGGTTCTAAGTAGGGGTGTCATAAATACTCAATTACAAAGATATGCCAATCGTGCGAAAATTAATTCTGTGAACAAAAAATTATTTTAAAAGAGCGATAGGTATGTATTAATGTACAGTGTTTGGAGAGATGTGGGACCCCCAAAAATTGATTCTGCGTCCAGAGGCTTGCCGGGTAAGCTCGGATGGGTCTCCATAAATGGATTTTACTTACGAAAATACTCCTTGCCGATCTTGCCTTCGCCCAATAACAATCAAAGGATCTGAAATTCAAACGTACGGCAAGCCTTGTTTGACGACACCTCAACGACTGAATTTGATTGAATCACCTGGTCATCAGACCCTCTTTTAGGCTTCGTCGTTCATGTTCCCACGTGACCCCCAACCAAAATTTTGATATTTAATATCACTAACGCCATACGCCCTTGAAATCAATCACTTACTCAATTCCGTAACTTGCCTACCTACACGCGCCTCATTACCCTTTTCCGGCAATAGAAAAAATGTTATCGCCGCAGCAATCTGAACAATTCCACGCTCGGAATGTGACAAACTGAAGGTCGTTCTTGGAACGGAAACGTCCACGACTTTGATGGCCATTATATACAACCAGTGATAAATGAAATTCGATGAGTAAATAATTCAATTTGTATCAACATGAAGGAAGAGAATGTTATTTTCAGGGAATTATCTCCATTGTGTCCACGGTAGACTAATGTATTCATTTGTTGAACCTACTATCTTTATACGTCTGCTAACGTCAATTTGTCACCGAGTGATAATATTAGCAAAGGGTAAAAATAGAGCGCTCTCGTATTTTGGCGAATAAATAATTAATTTTAATTGCCTACAGCGCAAACTCATTAAATGTGTTTTCGACAGTCTTTGCAACGAGCTGGTTAAACAGGGGAGACGTCATTGACTGACTGTCATTTTTTACGAGTTAATCTGACCACAAACGAGAACAATAAGCCCATCAAGAGATTTTTAAGGCTCCCCCCGTCCTTACCTTTTTGAACAATAAACAATCTTATTTAAATAATTCCCTTAAATACAAAATTCAAACAATTCCGCAGACAAGGAGTGAATTTCGAGACATTGTGAAACGAAAACTTTCCGGTGGGAGACGAATTCGTTGAGGTTCAGTCAAACAATTCAATGGACATGGCAATGAATTTTGATTGATTTCAAAAGGAAGAAAAATGAAGAAATCTTTAAATGTTAAAAACGTATCGCTTAAGCCTCATATATAGGGCCAAGTGGGATAATTATGAACATAGGGTAGTTCGTTTGCAAATCTAAAAGAAGACTTACTTAGTAAGTACCTAGCTATCAAAAGTGCACTTCCTCGTTGATAGGCTTGGGTAGTTTTCATGCTGATTTGGCGACATAGAAGGCTTCGAGTGTGAGTTTCCAAAACCTTGTCTAAAATTGTATAGAATAGTTTCCAAAAAATTTTTGATTCCTTTCTTGATCTAGCTGATAAAATTTTATTTAATTTATTTTCAATTTACTTAGTTCATTTTTATTTTATTTTTTTAGGCCCTGATGATAGGGGGAAAAATCTTCTGAAACGTCGGCAAATTCATCACAATCTTTGACCGAACGTCAACAAATTCTAACATCTTTTACTGTATGCAGTATTTTCGTGAGTGCTGGGTTATGGACTTCTTACGTCAAAATAGAGCTTCAATGATTTTTTTGTTAAGTACTTCCGAATTGGTTTCTGGGAACGCTCGGCAACTTTTAAAACCTTCGGAAATTCCCGTTCAACTCCCTTCCTGCTAACGCCGTGTATCCCCAAGTTTTGACCTCCAGGGCGAATTACGGCAGTGTTTCAGGGCTGTAGGTAACCTAACCCTTTGACGACCTCGACCCAGAGGCGATACATTCTGTTCGACCCAGAGGCGATAAAGTTCTGGACGTCTCAAGTTGAACGAGTAGCCCAATAGGATGGCACATCACGATTATGTTGCGCGTGACTATCAATCGATGAGAGAGCTGTTGGCTAGCTACAACACGCCACGTGTTGAAAGGATTTTATCGTGCTCTAACGGCCATTCATCACATAAAATAAAACCAAATTTTGGACACTGAAGAAGAAGAAGAAGAAGAAGAAGAAAACATTTTTATTTAAGAGGGTTACAGAAATGCGGATCAAATAATGGAAAATTAAGCAACAACGAAATTACAATTCTGTGACAATCTTGCATAATTAACTCAAAAACAAAAACTTGGAACTGTCTGCCGGAGTGACACGAGTCGCTTTAGTTTTTCAAAATTTGAAAAACTGAAGCGGCTCGTTTTAAATTAATATTTAATATCAAGTTACCGAATGAATATGGCATAGGAATGTTATGATTTTAATTTATATGGACTATTATTATTATTACTGTGGTGGGATCTTGAGGTTCAGTCAAAAACAGTTTTGACTGAATCTCAAGATCCCACCACAGTGTTAAACAACCCAGTCGAGAATCAAAAAAACCCTTATTATTATTATCATATCAGCTGTATGGAGCTGAAATCTGGTCGGAATCACTGAGGTTCCAAATGTATAGACAAAGGATGGAATCAGTGCAGAGGAGAGGAGTGCTGAAAAATATGCAGCGCATACAGAACAGTATCTGCCGCAGCAGTGCAAACTATTGCTGGAGCAATCCCAATAGACCTCCTAGCGGACGAAAGGAGAAGAATTCACTCACGCAAAGGAGAAAATGCGCCAGCAACAGTGAAGAAAGAAGAACGGAGAATGACCATGGAGAAGTGGCAGGATACGCGATGTTCGAGAGTGGTCGGAAAGAAAGCACGGGGAGACGAGCTACTATCTCACCCAGTTCCTAACAGGCCATGGCTATTTCCGAGCATACCTGAAAAAGATAGGAAAGACTATAGAAGCAGAGTGCATGTACTGCCACACTGAGGATGACGACGCCCATCACACCTTCTTTGTGTGCCCCCGCTGGCAAAGGATGCGGAGAGGTCTGATGGAGGAGATCGAAGACTTCGAGCCAGAAACAATTGTAGCAAAGATGCTGGCGGCGAAAGACAATTGGGATGCCGTGAACACTTTCGTCATAGCAATACTGAAGACGAAAGAGAGAGACAGGGAGTGGGAGGGAATTGGTGCTATACCAACCCTTCCATCACCCCCTCACTCATCTGACGAATGACCACCCCATGAAAAGGAGAAGAAACGGCAGAACAGAAGATCAGGACTGGTGGAGGGAATCTATTCCCCTCAAAAACAGGAGACACGGACTTACACCGGCTACAAGGAGAGGCCATACAAGGCCAACCAAAGGAACTGCCCTGAAGTAATACTAACTATGTAGTCCCGGGGCAGCTTCCTGAGAGATATCGAGGTGTTTTTTAGTGGGTAAACTGAGGTAAGCAGGACTCCCACACGAAGGGTGGGGACTTCCCCGCTGACAGTCCATAAAGGATTTTTCATCTCGTAAAAAAAAAAAAATTATTATTATTATTATTATTATTATTATTATTATTATTGTATAACTTTCCCAGTTAAACAGGGCTACTCGAAAGGTAGCCTTAAATTTTTCATTTTCCAGAGTTTCAAAAGTGAACACGAAGTAGGAAACATGGAGGAACTCTATAATTTTGCCGCATTCATCGTCAGCACGATTTATGCTGACTGCTCGGCCATATAAACAAATGAATCATATTTATACGTGGTGAAAAGGAGGGTGAAAGTCGCGGTCAACATTTCGGAACCCCTGAGAATTACTGAACAAGATTTTTCTCCGCTATTTGAAGCAGCAGCTTTGCGTCTTGAATTTTGAATGTCAGAACTCCTCCTAACTTCGAAAATTTCCGCTTAGCGACCCATCTGTTTAAAGGTGCTCCTACTTAAAATGAGAAAGGTTCATGTTACGAAACGCAAACTCATGCCGCAGGCTTATTACCGAGGGGAACATGCAATAAGTGAAAATCAGCAAAATAAATATTAGCAGCTTTCATTGACATCGGAACGCACAGAGGGTGAAGCAACGCGTCATCAGGAATCCCCCGAAGGCACACAAATAGAAAGAGCTTCATAGGAAGAGAACTTCACTTCAAACAAGCGAAAAGAAAAAGTCTGAGTTCTTGGAAATTTCAATTCTTATTCAAAATCTATTATATAGAATAAGAAATAATATTTTATGGATCTAAACAAATTTAGCCTGCCTTTGTATGAGTGCACCTGACGGGGTTTTCACGCTTTGATGGATCGACACTGGGCCATGGTCGAATGGCGCAAGTGCCACACTCGCACTTGCACCCAACATTCTTATTTCGAACGGTAACGCCAAGCGCAAATGGGCTACTTTTCTTCTTCGCAGTTCACATACAAGACTCACGCCACCTCTCAAATCAAAATTTAATATGTAACGTAAAAGGTCTGTTAGACCTTTTTCGACTTCATGGGAAGGTTACGTTTGGTTATCGTAGAGGCAGGTTAGTGGGCTCCCTGAACCGCCAAGCTGAATCAGATGCGTGTTTTAGGGTTGTAGGGTTCAGAATAAGTGTTTTCTTAGTATTTTTTGAGTAGGTTTTTTTCCGAACAATGCCTTTTCTACTTTGTTCTTTGGACTGTGCAAGTGCGTAGATTTTGAAGGGATTGAGCCAGGGTGTGGTGTTTGCCGACGGTGCAGAGGTCTAATCCAATGAGGTGGTTAGGGTGAGAAATGACTGAGCACTACTCAGCAGAGGAGTCATTTCTCACCCTAACCACCTCATTGAGCCAGGGTTTTGAGTAATTTGTCGTTTTCAACGAAATTCTGTACACAGACTCGATTTATAGATTGTTCATGTATGTCCGACCATTCAGTAGGGTTCAATACTGCTTCTGATGGAGTTATACACACAAATCGCTCAATATCTCAAACAGTAACCTCTAATGTTTCTGCTTGATTTTACGTCACCACAGCGCTAACACATGCTGGGCGCTAGCGGGCGCTACAATTTTTTTAATACTATTTTTTTTATCGGCATTCGTTCCACAAGGCAATTGAACTCGGGGATTCGCCCAACTTCCTCATTTTAAACCGTATGGTTTAACCTCTTTAACTCTTTGTTTTGCTTAGGCTGAGGTTTGTTGGCGGTCTGAGGTGCTTTTCGAGCGAGCACCTGTTCATTAAATTCTGCCCGGCGTTCCCCCCATTTTATTTGCGCAACGTGCTCTGACGACTGGAAGCATCGACTAATTTCAGGCATATTAAAGGACTTCTGTGATTTTTGTTTTGGTTCTGTTTTTTTCCGCACTTGAACGCGAATCGAAGTCGAAGGTTGTCAACCTCTTAGCGAAGTTGGTAAAAGTCGCCTATCTTTGGCGAACGACTGCGGACTAGCGGCTGGACCGATTACAACGATGTAAACGCCATTCGACGCGGAATCTGATGGTTGTGAAGAAATGAAAACGATGACATTTTCTGTAGGATGCGTACTTTTCGAGTTATAAGCGAAAAACTGAAAAACAGTGCGAACATTTCGTGGTTTTTATGCTCTCAATACCTAGTGAAAAAACACCCGATAAACCGCCCCAAACTCATACACCCCTTAATTCAGGCACCCCAAGAGGGAATAAACTGATTTCCAAATCTCGAGCAATTTTTAGGGGCTAATTCGCCTGGACTAGTAGATATTACTGTAGATTTGAGAAGATACATTACCCAGGTGACTTCATGGAACACTGACGACAATGCAACCAAGATAACAGGTAATCTGTGCACAAGCTCTTAGCTCAAATCGATAAAGCACAATCACCAACCAGGAACCGCATCTTATCACAGTGAAGTAATGAAGGAAATTTCCTTCGTCAATAATGGTTAATCATTTTTCTCCTTACATTACAAAGTATTTATACTTTGTAATGTAAGGAGAAAAATGATTAACCATTATTGACGAAATTAGGCCAATCGACGAATAGCGTGAGTAGGTACACTTCAAGGGCCTTGTGATAGTTACGTCACGACTGCTGTCAAAGTTTTGGGCCATGAGATTTTTACATCAAGGGTTGTACTATGACTAAATAGGAATTATTACTTTTAGATGCCACCTCATTCTTTTCAAGTAAGTATTATCTTTCAATACCTTATGCTACACTATTCATATTTTCTCATTGACGTTTGCTCCGACAACGGTGAGCTCATTTCGTGACAAGGTGATTCAGCACAGTTTGCTTTAATCTATCCGGGCGAAACTGAGCGGTAGTTTCCCTTCTTGGCACTTTTTTTATCCCAACAAAGGCGATCGGCTATTTGCCAGTTCTGCGCACTCGACTATAAACCACAAACGGCGATTTGTTATCAAGGCGCCTGGTATATCCTTGAATCGAGGATTTTATTGTGAAACGGTACTTCTTTGTTGGAAGTACCGCACTATAGTATGTTTGAAGTACATGAAGATGATGTGGTGGATGTGTGGTGTGGTGTGTTTGATGTTGTTTGTAGTGTGTTTGAAAACATTTACCACAGGAGGTTTAAAAAATTGTTAACTATTAAAAAAAACGTCGATACCCCCATCTGATAGCGTTTTAACGACCTCAACGTCGTTAAAAATGGCATTTATGCCGAACAACTCAAATCAAATTTCTTACATATTTTGTATAATATACAAAATATGTAAGAAATTTGATTCAAATATTATTTGAAAGTATTGATGTAGATCGTTCGAATCAAGTGGGTGGAAAAACGAAATTTATTTTGCATGTTTTGCGGGTTTTCCCGTTTTTTGCATGTTTTGTGCATGTTTCGTGTTTTTCCCAGCAATTTAAAAAAATTGACAAAAAATGGATTTTTTAGCAAATTTTTATAAAAATTGTATACCTATTTTTAAAAAAAAATTGGTTTGTATCTACCTATAGGTAGATACAAACCAAACGTTTTAAAAAAAAAAAAAGGTAACTAACTGAAACTAGTGGTAGTTTGTGTTCTATAAAATTTTTCAAAACGAAATGGGGTGATTGGCCTCACTCAAGATGCAAATGCAAAAGAATGCAGGAAACCGGGCTCTCTGGAAACAAGCCTTCAGTGGTCCAACAATTAGCGTTTGTCAAAGCCGATTTCGGAAAGCTGCCTGAATTGATTCCTTCCTAGAGACAAAAGGAATGGACGTTTGCAAGTCCGTGTCTTTGGTAGATAAATTAATTGCGGATAGTAAGGAGTGGAAAGGGCCTGTAGGGGAAAACATGAGGAAGAAGCTGGACGCCGAACTGAGAAGAAATCTAGGATGGAAAACGATTCATCCATTCCCAGATATTGAATGGAGCGGTCGTCGGAGAATGCGAATTGACGGAGAATGTTTCGGCTGGAGACGTTGCAAATTACCGATTTCTACCCATTGTCTCCTGTGATGAAAGGCCATTTTCTACTCTAAAGACATTTTTAAGTTAGAACAGGCGTAGTTTCAAGGTTGGCAACCTAGAGAAGGTTTGTAAATTTTAATTGTAAATCGTAATTTCAATCAGCAAGTTGAGCGGAGTGAGCCGGAAAAATTTATGTAATGCACCTGTAAACATAATGCGAACTTTTTCTTTTTAAATCTTTCAACATGTTATTAATTTTTGTATAGTTTGTTAAAAGCTAAAACTAGTATAGGTACTTACTTTGTAGTAGAATTTGTGAAACAGTGTAGTATAGGTACGGTGACCAGATTTTTTTTCTATAAAAGTAGTACATTTTCCAAATTACAATATATATATATATATATACACCAATGTAATATATTATAGGTATAGGCCTTATCTTATTAAAAAATGCAAGGTAAAAATACTAACGGAAAATAATCGTTCAACTGGGGCACTCGTGGTTGGAAGGCACAGGACGAATTGGACGATTTTCATCAGATTTTGTAATTGAATGTCCTGAGAGGCGAAATCCTTAAAAATTGTCTCCCATCTTTCAAGATAGATTCGTGAAAAGCAGCACTGTTTTGGTGGACAAACCATAACCACGCATCTCCATACGGGTTTTCAAAAAATGATCGAATGATTGTTGGACAGCTGTTGCCAATGGACAAAAAATATTCTTTCGAGGGCTGAAACATTTTTAAGATTCTCTCTACAGCCGGCATCAGAGAAAGGAATCGTGTTCTGGAAAATGATAGCATTTTCTGATATTCAGTCTCACCACCTTCACAAATTTCTTTGAGTGCTGTTGCACGAACCGTATGGATGTAAAAATGTTTATACATTTTTACAACAATCACCTCAAGATCAATGGGCAACGTATCTGAGGCGTTCTGCACGCAGTTGATGATTACGTGTGCAACACAGCCCACTCCAACGATTGTTTTGGTGACTGACCCACCTATCTTAGTGTATAAATTGTTCTTGCCTTTTCTGTCTGCTCCACCAAAGTTCACGTTCGTGTTATCTGCGGAAAGACCTACACACTTCTTGAGAATTTTGTGAGAAGTCAGTTTTTTTGTTTTTCAATTTTTAAATTTCTGGCAAGAAAGGCAAAAGTAGTACGCTTGGTAGTACATGATACGTGGTAGTACATTGAGCCCAAAAGTAGTACATGTCCTTCCAAAGTAGTACGCCTGGTCACCGTAAGTATAGGTACTTACTTTGTAGTAGAATTTGTGAAACACTGTTCTTTCCTTACAACCCATCCCTTTGATTGAGAGATTTTAGATGAAAAGCAATTGATGATGGCAAATTTATTTATATACGCATAATAGTTACAAAAAATTTCAATTTTTTTAAATTCATTTATTTATCAATAAATTTCATTAACTACATTTTCGAGGTTTTTTTGTTCAAATACGCTTAAAATTAAATGTTACGTAAAATGTACGTAAAATTTTTACGTACATAAGTTAAAAGGGGGTTTCACAAGCATTCATAGCAATATAGTAAGTTTTCTTTGAATTAATTTAAAAATATATGTTTTTTGCATGTTTTGGCATTTTCAGGGCATGTTTGGCCTCGAATTTTTGCATGTTGATCCGAGCCCTAGCTAAGTATAATAATATAATAAGTTTTGGTCAGTAGGAATTTTTTTTTTAAATCTGAAATTTTGACAAAATACTCGGTTTACCATCTACCTAGTTGTGCCCGCAAGGTTTTCAGTCCGATCGCCCAAACCCGTGGGGCGCTATGGGGCTATGGGAGGTTTTTTTTTTAAAGGATTTTAGCTATGGGATTAGCTATGGCAGTTAGGTGTCGTTTTCGAAGTATTTTTAGACGTAGAAGCCATTTCGGGGGTCCCGGAACGATCCGGTTTCACTGTGGCGATCTATGGGGCTTTCATGGGGCTAAAAATTGGATTTTTGAAGGATCCCAGGAGGTTAAATATTTTTCGAGTAAAACAAAGAATTTTTGACAAAAAATCAAATTAAAAAATAAAAGTTTCACTTTAAAAAAAAAAATTTCCAAAAATGTTTCCATTGACAGAAATAATTTTTGCACAAGTAACCTATATCAAATAATAATAAACCCTTGTGTAAAATTTGTAGCGTTTTTCTTATTAAACGGCGGACGGCACAAATTAAAACATGTCGAAGAGGTGAGCGCACCTTTCCACTTTTTTGAGGGAAAGGTTGCGCTAAAAACTAGGATAGTTTTTGAGATTTTCTTCAAGTTCAACTTTTCAGGAAATGTTGTTCACTAAACAGATACCCCTTTGATGTGAGACATTTCAAAGGCAATTTACTCTTCTTTTTTTTCAACTTGCTTTACAGATAGAAACTCAAATAAATAAAAACTAAACAAAAATATTATTAATAAATTTGATTGTTTGATTGTTCGAACAATGATTTTTTCACGGTCGAATGAAGGCAGAGGTGGAATTGTAGTAGAATTTTAGTAGAACACATCTTCGCGTTGACTTGATTAAGAAAAAGCTGCAAATGTTACGCAATAGTTTATTATTATTTGGTAAAAATTGTGCTAAAATTAAGTCATATGGACTGTTTTAAAAACGTGGAAAAATACTGGATTTCTAATTTCTTAAAATAGTTGATGATGATGTTGACAGTTTGAATGAATGTGGGCATATTCTTCGACTTATTAGACCGAATCTCAAACATTTTCGACCCACAATTTAATTTACGTTCAAAATTACTGCGATGTCTATTTATTAATAAAATAAAATAATTTTTTTTATTTCGTTTTCAATAAAACAGGACTATATATCTTCCTTGCAACGTAAAAACCCATAAAGCACCGAAGAAACTGCAGTGACTTGAAGGAAAGATGAACAGCTTGGAATGCAAACACGTTGACATGTGTCAGCACGATGGAAAGCGAGGGTTGTTTTAGCGCCAAAAACTTATAATTGTTGCAACATTGTGGGGGATGACTTTTGACTCGTGTACTGACGAATGATATCAACCTATAAATTAATTTACCTTCGGCAGGGGCTTTCCGATCGTCGACGTCCGTCTTCCGGTCGTTTTCAGGTTGAGCCACCATCTTTAGACGGGGTTGATGCGGAACAGAACGAGCCGGCACTGCACACGAGACTGACGGACAGCGTCCCACCTGCTCTTCTATTCAACACCGCCGCTCCCACTTTTCCGTTCAAAAAACGTGGGGAAGGACGTCGTCGAGGGGAACGGGGGTGTGGTAAAGGGGGTGTAGTAAGGGTAGGTTAGCTTTTTATTCATGGGGCGCAATGGGTGGGCCTGTCGGTGGAATGACGAGGTACGGGGTGTGCGCCTGAAGAAAAGATAGGCAAGTCCCGCTACACTAGGGCTGCCTGTTGCCAGCCTGATCAGGACGTTGGAGAGTAAGTTGCTGACAAGGGGTAATAGTGGAAGAAGCTGAATGACAGCAAAGGTTTAACGAGCTGAGAATATCGATAGCTGGAGTGGACGGAGCTTCAGATTGGGAGCCAGTCAAGAGCGTCCAGCATTCACCTGTAGCTACAGTCGAGTTGGGAGTGGTCGCGGAAAATATTTGAAGAGGGAGACCATCTCGCTCCAAAATAAATTGGAAAACGCTGGAAATTTCACACAAGGTTTTATTATTCTTTGGTATAATTGTGCCAAATATACTACGATGTCAATACAAATACCTATTTGTTTAACCCTATCACGATTGAGTCTTCGTGGGAACTGAACATTTCATGAACCCGACTTGCCATATAATAACGTTATTATTTTAAGGTTACTGTTAACGGAACCAAAATGACGTGAAAATTGCAACTTTTCTTCGACTAGATTCTTGGTTATAAAAGGACGATTTCCGAGACGAGGTAGTATATTTTCACGATAAATAAAACGTTAAATTCTTGGTTACATATTTTCAGGAAAAACCCATTCGCAAGTAGGTAGGTACGTGAATAGGACAGCTCATAAATAACATGTCCGGATCGTACATCATTATCCCTACGGTTACAAGAAGATGGGCAACTTCGGGGAATGCACGTTTGATTCATCTGCGGATTCGCTTTGGTGTGCAAATGTGTGGGAAACTCGTGACGGAGCTCGAAAAAAAAACCTAATCGAGATTTTCCTGGATGAAGTGACGTGTTAGGTACCTATGGTCCCGGGGAATCATCCCGGATGGCCCCGTAAACCACACTATACCAAGACGCTGCAAATTATACACAAGGGTTTATTATTCTTTGATATAGGTTACTTGTGCAGAAATTTAATTCTGTCAATAAAAAAAATTTAGAAAAAAGTTTTGGATTTTTTTTCAAAAAAAAATCCTAGGGGTTTTCAGAAATAAAAACTTGAAAACTTTTGTAGGTACTTAAAAACTGTAACCACAGAGTAAGGTAGTACCTAAAGAGGGTGTACCTAACTTAAATGTTCACCACACCTTAGGTTTGTTCCAGGTTTGACGTAATGTTAACAGAAATCGCCGGAGACATGCGCAGTTTAGAAACTGCTGTTCCAGGTCGATCGTAGGTTGAGAGCTCGAGTAGGGTGCGGTCGGGTTCTGTCGAAAGCTGTCCAACTTCTGTCGACAGACGCAGTCAGACCTGGAACAAACCTCTTATAACGATATTTACCCCCAACTTGGGAGAATACCTTCTTCTTGTGGTACCCTCTCCATTACCGAACGTTGGCGATCACTTCACCGAATCTGTCCCAATCTGGTACAGGTCAGCTGCACGTGGAATCCCAGTACACTGGCGAATGTTGAGAAGCCAAGACGCTCGCTTCCGCCCCACTCCCCTTCGTCCAGAAATCTTCCCCATTACGATCCGCTGCAGGAGTTCGTATTTCGGGTCTTCACGGTATGCATCAATTCTCGGGACAAGTTATTCTACTGCGAGACGTAGTCGCTGCGTAGCCTGGTTGTCCATGAACAATGTTCATTGAACATCCTCCGGACTAGCCACATTTCAAATGCTTCGAGCGTATAAATATCCGCTGTTTTCAGTGTCCATGATGGCAAAGATATAACACCGCACCATCCGCCAGCGCAAGGCGAAGCTCATATCCTGGCTACACAAGACTCTTCTCATATTAATGAAAACCGATCTGGCTACTTCTATCCGTATACGCAGCTCCTCCTTCAAGGCCCACTCCTCAGTCAGCCATTGACCAAATACTTGTACCGGCCCACATGCTCAATTCCTTGATTCCCAACATACAGCCAGCAAGGCTTACGTCCCGTTTTCGACACAGACATGGCCTTGGTCTTACTCACATTAATTTTCATGCAAAACTTATCACTTGTCTGGACCACTCGATCAAGTATGAACTGCACCTCCTCAGCAGGCTTAGCGAGCAGAACTGTGTCGTCGGCATACCGCTAATTCGAGATGGGGACGCCGATGATGGAAATGCCGAGTCCAAACTCATCGAGAGCTTCTTTAAATAAGCACAATTGTTCAATTACCTACTCTCTTAATAATCAACCCACACTTCCCCTGTAGGGAACGAAAACTTAGGTCAGCCCCATCACACGGGGCACTCACATTGACATTTCGTCATCAGCCAGCATCACATAGGTACATTCTTGTAAATATACACATCTTCTCAGTACCTACGTAACGACCAACAGCTTTAATGTAGTTCTATTTCCTTTTGTCATGAATGTTTCAAGGTTTGTTAAGTATTTGAGTTCGCTACGATTTCTAATACAATTTTTGTATTCATTCACTTCGTCTGTAACCAATTTTCTATGAAAAATTCAGTTAAAAGCAAAATTCTGTTCTCTGTAACTCTGTGGTCGTACATCTCCAAGAGGAAATTTGTTTGTAGGTAGTTGCGTTGCATTTTTGGTTTATTATTCTTGGAATATCACACCAATGTAATCGCGACGGAGGTCTATAGGGCTTTCATGGGGCTACAAATGGGATATTTGAAAAATCCCAGGAAGTCGAATATTTTCCGAGTAAAAAAAAAAGTTTTGAAAGTTTTTTTTAATTTTTCGAAAAAAAAACAATTTTAATTTTTTTGTTGACACAGAATTAATATTCGGACATGTAACCTATATTAAAGAATAATAAACCCTTGTGTAAAATTTGCAGCGTTTTTATCTTGATTTTCATGCTCACGTAGGCAAGCCAATAGACATATCCATGTCAATATAATTTCAGTGTAAATCCCTCAGTGTAATAGACATAGACATATCCATGACAATATAATTTCAGTGTAATAAGTTACAAAATCAGGCTCCAAATTTCCATTTCGAAGAAAGTGAGATCCTGAAGTATTTCAAAACGTTCATCTGTGATTTGTCTTGCAGAAAATATGATGCCAAAAATCGAGAGTTCTTAGAATTAAAATTAGGCAGTTTTTGGCTCTCCTGAAAATTTTTCGAAAATCAACAAACAAGTTTTTGCGACGTGGCTGTCGACATGGTTAATTTTACCACGATTCGATGCCCTCAGCCGTGGTTGATGTTTCAATAATTCTACACTGAAAGGAGAAAATAACTACAGCCTATTTTTAATTTAAAAGTATTCCATCGACTTAACCGTTGAAATTCAAACTAGTTACCGACCAAGTGTGTGTATCTATATACTCCTAATTTGCAGCATAGGATGTATTTCCAGGCGTGTTCCACAAAAAAGAGGGAATAGGGTGGTGTTAAAACTCATATTTCGAAATAAATGACGATTCTATTCAACAATGATTACTCAACATGAGCACAAACCGCGTATTTTGAAACTTTTTAAATAAAAAAGAAGCATTAAGAAAAAATACGGACAATTTTAAACAATCAGGTTCCAAACCAGCGGAGTGTCAGAAGTGAATAACCAGTGCAAAACGAATTTGGGACTTTTTTGGTGTGGCTTTATGGCGAACGGATTTCAGACTTTCTTGACGATTTGTACGACGTCTTCATCGTTGAGAACGTGATCTTTACCGACTTTTTGGGGTTGATGCTTCACCGACGAGCCCCAAACCAGCGCACTGTAACAGACAACAGACGTTGTGGAGGACTGAAGTGGAGTACCTGTTGACCAACGCACTTTTGGGTTGGGGTTTTCTTCTTTTTTCAACGAGCAAACAGCCTAAAACAACTTACTATTTAAATTCCTTAGCGATACTTCGATGCAGCTTGTTGCAAAAATCCTCAACAGATCTTCGATCCGTGTGTAAAACTACCGGCGAGTTGTAATCGGGAAGTTGCCCTTTCGGCTTTGTGTAGCTGCAAAGAGAACACACAAAAATTGATATAAAACAACAACTTCATCCGAGGTAATGCATTTGTAATTGTTGACACAATCGCGCTCACATTCTCGTCAGCTTGAGGTACTGCCACATTCTCTCCAGCAGGTCGTCAAAGTTCCATTTATGATGAGCCGAAATGGGCACACAGTGGGGGATCTTGTAGATGATGTCTAGCTCTTCAATACTGATTTGATCTGCAAAACGTACAGAATTGAGTAGGTATGATATTATATAATATATAATTTGGGCGTAACATAATATATTATACAAATTTCCCCAATTAACTCTAATAGTAGAAACGTTTTCCTTTAAATTGTTGCATGAACTATGTACCTATTTTATTCAGCAAATAGATGCAAGGTACGTAAATTCTATTTCCTTCAATCACATCGATGAGATCGTCACTCGTCGCGTCGTATCTGAGAGTGATGTCAGCGTTGTGGATCCTGTACTCGGCCAAGATGCTTTTCACTGTGTCCAAGTCCAGTTCGGATTGCTGGCACTGAAAAAAGAAATGAAGATGAAGAGAGGATGACGAAAAAACGACGGAAATGGCACATAATGGTGAGAACCGAGCATGAATCGCTTCTGATTTGAAAAGGTCGTCAACGTTGTCTGATTGTGACATTATCTCATTATGAACTGGAGCTGAATGTTTTTGATTGCCAGTTCACACAGCTAATAACAAAACATGTCAACGTTAGTTGAACTACGTCCGTAGTTAAGTGGGATAAAACGTTTCCCACCAAAACAGCCAATAGAGAACTTTGGATCAACAGACCTTTTTAAAAAAAGGTACTCCGTAAACAACTTAATATAACATTCATCGGTTGATCTATGAAACAGAAAAAAAATGCTTTCGGAAAATTTGCTCCCATCATCAGAGCTTTCAAAAAAAAAAAAAAATCCTCGTTGTCGGAACACGCTGTCCTATGGAGTCATTTTTGACATTTTATGTCTTTACTTTGGCACATTAAAATAAGAAACCGTCACGAAAAAGTGTCCACCAAAAACGTTACTGGTTACGGCCTAGCAACGACTAAACTAAAGACATAAAATTTGTGGTTTTTTTCATCATCGTTTTGACTTCGACAATGTGACGTAACTGATAGTAGCCGAAGGATATTAAACGAGATGTGTCACATTCGGATGACCCCCAGCGCTTGTAATCAGCGATCTGACATCAAAGAACTGAGGAGTTCGATATAATAACATTATATCGAGGGTAGTCTCTTACAGGAACCCACTTGCTTATTTTTGGGAAGAAGTGGGTACCAGAGGGTGAATGATGACGTGTAGCTGGGTTGAGGCAGCTTTTGACCACCATGCCGACCCCCTAAAACAGAAATCGGCTGAGCGTGAAGTTCGTTTTAGTGGAATTGTAGTTGGTGGTAAGAGGGGACCTGAAATAGCAATGGTAGCAGTAATTGACACAAACATACGTCATCAGGTTACCTACTTGTTACCCACTTCTCCAAAAATGAATAAGAGGGTCCCTGAGAGCAGGAGTTCGCTCCTCTTGTATTTTCTCATAAGAATAATTTACGGAGGATTTTTCCAAAGGATATACTTGAACTAGAAAGATCTGTATTGAGGACTCAAAACTGGCACGTAGGGAAATAACTACCTACTCGAACATTATTCTCCGAGTGACTCAAATTTTCCGCGGTCCTACCATTGTTTGTAGATTGATCCCTCCTTTGTCCTTCTTCCTGAAGACAATGTTCGGTGGGTCCTTGTTCAACCGCAGACCGAATCCCTCCAACTCGTGTTCGATCAACTTTTTGTGTTGGAGAGGTTTGAGGACGTCGAGCACGATGAAAATCAGAGAGCAAGTGCGGGCCACGGCGATGACTTGCCTACCTCGACCTTTGCCGTCTTTGGCTCCTTCGATGATACCTGGTAGATCCAGCAACTACGGAAACACAATGGTTCCTCAATAGAGCAATTCATTGTAAAATTCATTGGTAAAAGAAATGCATTTTTCCTAACCCTAAGAATATTATCTTACGTATTAACCTAGTTTCCAAAGAGAGGTTAATATCTATGAAATCAACCCAAGTTGCGGCTGATCTGTGCTCCCGGGCGGTTTGCAACAGTTGCAACCCCACTCGCGGTTTTTTGCCCAACTGCCACCCAAGCCTCAACCAGCTTGTGGACAATTGCCACCCCACTTACAACGTATCAACAAACTTTCCTTCCCATTTTACTAACTTAGAACTGTCTACTTGCGTACAGGTGTGGTCAAAATTTCCGATTGGAGGCCATCAAAAGGGAGACGTTTTACAGGTTTGTTGGGGATACCTTCTTGGCATGTTTCAGCCGGGTGCGTCGTGGGGCGACAGAAGGTTGAGAGTGCGTAGTGGGGCGACGGACGTCGGAGGAGTGTAGAGCGCGGATATGTTACCTATAATAAATTTAAAAAATGCCCTGAAGATGGCACCTGTTGGCCGAAAGCTTGGTATAAACGCACTCTCAACCTTCTGTCGCCCCACTACGCACCCGGGAGAGAAGTTTTCAAATTTATGAACTACAGTTATTCCTGATTTGGGAATCGTCAATTCTGATTTTTTTTTTTTTTTTTTAACGAACGGTAGACCTACGGTTCTACAGTCAGATCATTCAATAATGATTAATTTTACGCCATTTTTTTCCTCCAAAAAATGTTTTTTTTTTAACAAAATTTGTTAATTTAACCAACCGCCAAGCTTCCTTACAGACCAATCATATGATTATAGTTTTCGCGATTATGTTGCGATTATTAAATTATAAAATTCAGATTCATTCCTGAATTGGAAATCGTCAAATTTATATTGATATAAATTAACAGGCATTAATTGTCTGGATAAGGGCGAAGTTTCGGTGAAACGCGTTTCACGAAATCGAACATTGAATGCCCTTGTTTTCGTAGGTATCGTTCAATAACGGTTTGTACCCAAACACAGTTTTTTCACTCATTGCCGGGGATACTGCGATCCCATCTTCAATCGCGCATCGATTCAAAGAGTGGAAGGGAATGTTCATGTTTTAGTGCCGGGATCATAGTGGGGAGGCAGTTGGGGTCTACATTCAGGCTTTTTAATGGCATTACATGACACTAGCAACATTTGCAATCATTTCCAACTCATTCGATATCGTATTAGTTTTGAGCAACTTTCAGTTTCAATTAATGTTATACTGAAAGTAATCAATTGCACGTTGATAGTTCAGAGTCGCCGGCTGTTCCAGGTCGATCTGTAGGTTGACAGCAGTGCAAGTGCAGTCGGACAGGAACCGACAGCTTTAATGAGTATGTTTGGGAGCTGTCGAACTTGATAGGTAACCCTACCTAGTTGAAACCTTTCTCATTAAAACTCATTAAATTACTCGTTCCCGCCCTTATGAAACTCCTCCCTCGAAAAAGATTTATTATTCTGAACACAATAAGCCAAAAAGTATCATGTTTGGATTTTTCCGTATGAAATCAGTCACGTGAATCACCGTGAAGTAATGCTACAACAATTTGTTGACTGTTCGCGTTCCAGGTCTGTCAATGCGCTGTTAGAATCTAACAGTTAGATGGAGCTCAACAGTGATTCAGAAGGTATTGGGACAGCTGTCAACTTCTGTTGACAGACGCCGTCAAACCTGAAACAAACCTATTATACTTCATGGTAATTGAATCAGTGGAACGCTGTGTGCAGACGCAAACGTTTGATTTCCATAAAAGGGCAAAACTTCCACGATATCGATCCAATTATGCGGGTACAGTCCCTTAGGTCCCATATAAATTTCATGATGATTGAATCAGCAGTACGCTCTGTGCATGCGCGAACTTCATTTTCTTGTTGAACATGTCAACGAATTTGTTGAAATTAATTTAAAACTTATAATTAGAGACATTTCAAGCAGTTGAAAGTAGGTAATTCTGGATTGATTCGTTAAAAGTAGCAGCATCGTGTACCTAACAGTTGTGAATTTGTAATGGAACGTTACGAAAAAAATACCTAGGAGTAATGCCCACCCTTCATAAAACAAAAAGAAACTATTGGGAACGCAGACTATGCAATCCATTACCACTGTAGACGCGGTGAACTATACCTGAATTTTAGCTCCCTTGTACTTGATGCATCCTGGCACTGTGGTGAGCGTCGTGAACTCGTACGCAGCCACCTCGGAATATACTCCAGCTAGAGTCGTCAGCAGAGTTGACTTTCCAACGGATGGAAACCCTTGAAAACATTAAACCTTTACGAAACAGCCACAAACCTCTAAATCGGCGTTTTTATTCCAGACATGATTGACGCTTACCGACAAATCCAATTCTGGCGTCGCCAGTTTTCGCCACGTCGAAACCCTCGCCGGGTCCGCCTCCGCCGCCTTTGGGTGTGATGAGCTCCCGTCGCAACTTGGCCAAACGAGCTTTCAAAAGACCCAAGTGACCTGCCGTCGCCTTGTTCTTCTGCGTGCGGGCCATCTACAACCAAAGAGGAAACGCGTCAGATCTAGATAGGGATGTCGATAAATAAAAAAATATGGATATTCCTACAAAACAAATCTGAATAATATGGATATTATCCATAACATGGATTGATATTATCAATATCCATTATAAATTGGTGATGATGATGTTAACCGTGCCAATTATATGGGTTGGAAATACAGTCCCTTGGTGCTAGATCCATTAAATTTTCTAATCCCTTCCAACTAGAGCTGGCTTAATATCGATGGTACTTTTTTGAACTATCGATAGTTTTAGGTCAAATTGAAAGGAATTTATTTTAAAATATTCAAAAATAAATAATACTTGGCCATTTTAGAAACCATCAGTGGGTTGTAACATAGAGCTTAGTATATAGACAGACTTGGAGCTCAAAATGAGTTGAGGTGATGGGTGCCTACCACACAGAGCATTGAGAAGTGAGGTGATATTTTTCGAAATACTTGGGAAGAATCTATTCATGATTATCCTAGATCGCAATTTTGAACCAGTTGACACGCTATTACATAGGGAACTCAAATTTTGAGAACCGCAACAGTCCGTAATGAAAACAGTTGGAAAATCGACATCACAGCCTGTATTTCTGTTACGGCTCATTTCCCTAAAATATTGCCAGTAGCAACAATATTCGCCGATATTTGTTTTATTTACTGCTGATTGCTCCCATCGTATTAGCGAAACTGTTGGCTACAAATGGCTACAAAAGAACATAAAAAAAAGGGCCATTTCTGTACTCACCTCGGCCTCTATGGCCGCGATTTTGTCGACGATCGTAGCCATTCTTCCGCGCTAAGTTCTGCTGCGTGGAAATCTAAAACCGGTCTTCCATCAAATTTTAGTAACTAAAAGTCGATTGTGAGAACTTTGGAGCTCAAATTATTGTGCAGAGATTGATTAATTAACTAAAAATCAACCAACACATCAACACGTTCCGGATTCTAACACGAGATAACCTTCCTCGACTGTGTAACCTGAACCATGTTGGGAATGAATGGGGATCGATAGCGTTTATTTTTAATATTCTTTACACTGGTATTACTCGTGTTCTCAGAGGTGAGATTGGAAAAACGGATAAACTCTGTTCAAGACAGGAGGTAAGCTCTTCCATCATGCACATGCCAGACATCAAGACCCAAGAAGAATTAGATCAAAAAGATCAACTATTGGAGGTAGGTACGTCCGTATCTATACGGAAGCCTATTATAGGCTTCCGTATAGATACGGACGTATTATAATAATAGGTTATAATAATAGGTTATAACTATTATAATAATAGGTGTACTTCTTTCTGGCATCTTTCCAAACTTTTTAGCCACCTTTGTGCATAATATGCACAGTTATATAGTATATCTATTTTTTAATCGATAGAAGGCTTCCAATTAACACCGAAAATGGGGTCAAGTCTCTGACAGCAAGTTTTTATGAATTTATTGAATTTACGGAAAAATCGAAGTAGGTACGATATGAATTGATGGCGGTAAGCTGAGGTACGTGGCTTGGGTTGACGTCACAACCATCATCGGAGTAATAATATTATGGCTTCCCATTGGTGACAGGTTGGATTCCACTAGATGGCCACTCTGACATCTTCGAAGGAAAACTATCCCTCAGGCGTGATGGGCTCATGGCTCAAGGCTTGGATACAAATCAGTCAAAACAACAACTTCTGATGAATATTAACAAAGTGAGATCTCATTTATGAGTATGGTATGTATTATAATGGTAAAGTGGGATAAAATGTATTATCATTTTAAGTATAAAATGATTAATAATAATTATTAATTAATTTATAAGATCTTATTTATGATTTAATAATAATTCTATTAATAATAAATTAATAATTCTTATAAATAAGATCTTATAAAATTATTTTATAAGAATTATACCCATTTTACCATTAAGAACACAGCACAGGGCGATTTCACCCGAAACTCAGTTGCACGTCCTTTGCTTATTTCATAAATGCCCACACAGCACATAACATTTTTAAAACATCTCAACATGGTATCAATAACGTTACAACGTTTCATCTCATCTGGAATGTAGTTAAAACGTCTCGAAAATAGTTTAGCCAAAACATTATCAGTTGTAATGTTTTTAAAATGCTTCATATGAAGCAAATTCAAGACATTTTATACGAAATGTTATATATACATTTTCATGATATAACAAAAATGACATTGCAGATTCCTGATCTCGAAAATGTTTGCCGGAAGATCTGTTTGAGATGTCTCAAGTGAAACATTTCGGTGACATCTTGAAAATATGCCACAAGAACAGCGTGACAACATTAATTTAGGGATATCTTTGAAATATTTTTGCCAAAACATTAGCGATAATAATGTTTTGAAAATGCTTCAGATGAAGCCAATTCAAGACATTTTATACGAAATGTGTTTTTAACAATTTTTATGATGTAGCAAAAATTACATTGCAGAACCCTTATCTTGAAAATGTTTGCCGGAAGATATGATTGAGATGTCTCAAATGAAACATTTCGGTGACATTTTGATAATATGCCACAAGAAAAGCCGTGACAACATTAATTTAGGGATATCTTTGAAATATTTTTTCCAAAACATTAGCGATGATAATATTTTGAAAATGCTTCAGATGAAGCAACTTCAAGACATTTTATAGGAAATGTTATATAACATTTTCATGATGTAGCCAAAAATACATTGCAGAACCCATATCTTGAAATTGTTTGACGGAGGATATGTTCGAGATGTCTCAAATGAAACATTTCGGTGACATTTTGATAATATGCCACAAGAAAAGCCGTGACAACATTAATTTAGGGATATCTTTGAAATATTTTTGCCAAAACATTAGCGATAATAATGTTTTGAAAATGCTTCAGATGAAGCCAATTCAAGACATTTTATACGAAATGTTATATAACATTCTCACGATATAACAAACATGACATTACAGAATCCTCATCTTGAAAATGTTTGCCGGAAGATCTGTTTGAGATGTCTCAAATGAAACATTTCGGTGACATCTTGAAAATATGCCACAAGAAAAGCCATGACAACATTAATTTAGGGATATCTTTGAAATATTTTTGCCAAAACATTAGCGATGATAATGTTTTTAAAATGCTTCAGATGAAGCAAATTCGAGACATTTTATACGAAATGTGTTTTTAACAATTTTTATGATGTAGCAAAAATTACATTGCAGAACCCTTATCTTGAAAATGTTTGCCGGAAGATATGATTGAGATGTCTCAAATGAAACATTTCGGTGACATTTTGATAATATGCCACAAGAAAAGCCGTGACAACATTAATTTAGGGATATCTTTGAAATATTTTTGCTAAAACATTAGCAATAATAATGTTTTGAAAATGCTTCCGATGTAGCCAATTTAAGACATTTTATAGGAAATGTTTTATAACATTTGTATGATGTAGCAAAAAATTTTTAATGCCACTGCATTTAATGACACTGCAGAACCCTTATCTTGAAAATGTTTGCCACAAGATCTGTTTAAGATGTCTCAAATGAAACATTTCGGTGACATCTTGAAAATATTCCACAAGAACAGCCATGACAACATTAATAATTAATAAGATATCCCTAAATTATTTAGGGATATCTTTGAAATATTTTTGCCAAAACATTAGCGATGATAATGTTTTGAAAATGCTTCTGATGAAGCAAATTCAAGATATTTTATAGGAAATGTTATATAACGTTTTCATGATATAACAAAAATTACATTGCAGATTCCTGATCTCGAAAATGTTTGCAGGAAGATCTGTTTGAGATGTCTCAAGTGAAACATTTCGGTGACATCTTGAAAATATGCCACAAGAACAGAGTGACAACATTAATTTGGGGATATCTTTGAAATATTTTTGCCAAAACAATGTTGATAATAATGTTTTGAAAATGCTTCCGATGTAGCCAATTTAAGACATTTTATAGGAAATGTTTTATAACATTTGTATGATGTAGCAAAAATGACACTGCAGAACCCTTATCTTGAAAATGTTTGCCACAAGATCTGTTTAAGATGTCTCAAATGAAACATTTCGGTGACATCTTGAAAATTTGTTGTGGCCTCCTTCGCGATTGGCTCACGGGAGGCGCCACTTCCTGGAGACTCCCCCATTCTCCATCCCACGGGGTGGCTATTGTTTCCTCGGGTCCTAGGATGAGCCTTCCTTTACTATTCAATATTTTCAAGATAACCATAATATATATTGTAATTATGGAGAAGCTAATCCATCAAGTTACTCCGAAAACATCACTATGTGGCGAATGTACGATTTTGGGAACATTCAATACTTTGAAAATTGAATTTGAACATTCAATTTCAATATTTTGAAACATCATAATACAGACATTTTGGAAACATTCTCCTAGAAAAAAAGAGTTGGAGAAGACCTTGAAAACGTTTCATAAAACGTCACAACAACAAAGATATTTTCTACGCGTTTTGAAAACATCACATTCAAGTAACAAGATATTTTTAAAACAATGTTTTAAAACATTCTGTTTTATGTTTAGAACAAACATTTCAAAAATGTTTCTGAAATGTAATTGTTGCTGTGTGGGATGTATTAAAAACGAGTTGGAGAATATCTTGAAAACGTTTCTTAAAACGTCACAACGGGCGGACATTAGCGATTTTAGAGATATTTTCTACATGTAATAAAAACGTTTTGAAAACATCACATTCGAGTAACAACATATTTTTGAAACATTTAATGTTGTAGAACAAACATTTCAAAAATGTTTCCGAAATGTAAATGTGCTACATTTAAATGTATTAAAAACGAGTTGGAGAAGATCTTGAAAACGTTTCTTAAAACGTCACGAGGGGCGGACATTAGCGATTTTAGAGATATGTTCTACACGTTTTAAAAACGTTTTGAAAACATAACATTGAAGACTTGAATGTGATGTTTTCAAAACGTTAGTTTACTTATAAGTAACAACATAACTTATAACATTTCAAAAATGTTTCCGAAATGTAAATGTGCTACATTTAAATGTATTAAAAACGAGTTGGAGAAGATCTTGAAAACGTTTCTTAAAACGTCACAAGGGGCGGACATTAGCGAATTTAGAGATATGTTCTACACGTTTTAAAAACGTTTTGAAAACATCACATTCGAGTAACAAGATATTTTTGAAACATTTAATGTTTTAGGACAAACATTTCAAAAATGTTTCCGAAATGTAAATGTGCTGTGTGGGTGGTCGAATTGAAAATTCGTTTTTCTCAATTTACCTGCATAATACTCACCAATTTTGATTAAATTGAGTTTAAAATGTTCAGAAAGATGTCCCCAAGAAACTATGTAGGTACCTCCTACCTACCTCCTATACCTACTAGATCTTTTCCACGTATTACATAGCCCACTCTTCCAAGGAAGGAAAAATGAAGTCCCTCCTTAACAGGGAACATCGTGACATAGGCACATGTGCAGAACAAAGGGTGATTCAACTGAAAAAAAAAAAAAAAAAAAAAAAAAAAAAAAAAAAAATAGACGGGTAGATAGTATATAAATTTATTTCAAGCATTAACTAAAAGAAAAGGCAACACTATACATATCTCCCAAAATAGAAGTAATCTATCCTTTTGACCCACGTCTTGCAATTGCCCAAATTATTTTTGATCATATACTCGAACGTGTAGGGATTTTTGTTTTCGGCGATTTGTTTTTCAATGAGGGCGTTTCTCTTTTCCAGGATCTCTTGAGAGACGGCCATCGCTTGGAAGGGGAGCTGCTTGGCTATTTGCTCGAGAACACCTTTTACCTGAAAAAATGAAAACGATAAGGGGAAATCTTCGAGGTTTCTTGAAACGACACAACAGTGCTGTCATCCATTCGCTTGATTCTTCCTCTGCAGCTGGATGCCGAGCAGAATGGGTATCGATACTCAATTTTTGAAGAACATTTTTTTCAAACTCCCTTCTTGACCTTGTTTGGCAACGGCTGAAAACTTCATCCCAATAATACACGAATCAATTACCTCATCGTAGTCACACCTTCCAGCAAGTTCAATTATGACGCGCCCTGCTTTGATTGGAGTCACGTAGTGGTCGATTGCACCTTTACCGCCGCCCATCCTTTGGCCCTGGCCCTACACAGAAAGTCATTATATTCCCACGGATTTATTATCTTATTGATGAATGATGCTACATTGAAACAGTACTTTTTTCGTTATAGGCTGCCACGGCGCGTCCAATCGCCAAACGGTGAACATGCGGCTGATATCCATTTTTCTACCCAGAGTATTACGGACCATTTCGAAATGCCCGTGCCTCATCCTCCCTCCACCGAGAGCCTGCAAATAAAGAAAATATAATATATAAATATTATTATGTTGCTTGATTCTACCAGAGGCACACTAAGAGAATGGACTGTATCAATATGCTAATATTTCATGTTAATAAAAATATTACGTTAGCATGTAATTGTAAGTACCTTCCTATCGATGTTTAGAAAAAGTATCAATTCAATATTTTAAGAAAATAATCGATACCTGTATCAATACTTTTTCAAAAATTGCACTCATTTTGTTCATGATGCTATTTTCATGACTCGCAATAGTTTTTTTCACTGATTGTTTTTTCATGAGTGAGTCGCGAGGTCAGATCATGAAGGGGGGTGGGGTTTTGCATTTCATGATCTACTTGTAACCAACCGTCTGGTTTCAATTGGGCACAAACAAAGCAACAAAGTTAACAACTACAATGTAGTCATGTTTGTTAACAACTACAAACATGTCATGTTTGTCGAGGTTCATGTTGTTGATTATGTACATACATATTTATCAATCGAACACGTGTAGGCACCACTTCTCGATGGTTGTTCAGCCTCTCCGCCAGTTTTCGCAACACCGAATTACATCATCGAAGTGCAGTGGTTGAACATGACCTAATATCCGTACACATCGTACTATAAACTTACTTCAAGCAATGCGAATGGCGAGAATGGCTTGGTGTACCGTTACACAACCAAACGTTGCAAATTGTTTAAACAAGAGTGAGGTTTCTGGTGGCAGTGAAAATGTTCAGGACAAGAGGCAAGTTCCAAATGGCAGGAACTCATTAATGCCTGCCATTTAATTGAGCGAACCTTGACGACCAGTCATACGTATTAGGTGAGCTGACACACGAGAGCTTAATATGAATTACGAAATCATTTATTAGTTCAGGTGATTTACAACATGCTAGATGCCCCAAGACCGTGGCTAATATTGCACGTCCGACAGACGACGCTGACGAAGGAGC
The DNA here is from genome assembly GCA_955831195.1 of Pilophorus perplexus. Lineage (NCBI taxonomy): Eukaryota > Metazoa > Arthropoda > Insecta > Hemiptera > Miridae > Pilophorus > Pilophorus perplexus. Next base: position 14,619,284 of record OY037016.1, read on the forward strand.
ATTCAGATCCCCATGTATTGTTTCCCGGCAAGAAGCATAATCAATTGTAAACGATTATGAAACGAACGGGCCATTTCTTCTTTACACTTTACACACTAATGCCTGTTCCCTTGCGATTGCACTTACCGTCGTTTTGCTGTATCAAATTAGGTACCTTAAATTTTAGGTATAACTGCCTATACTTTTTTCACATCTCAGAGTGGAAACGATATTAGGTATGAGATACCTACAATGATACCGTACTGCTTGTGGATAAGTTCATTGTGTATTTCTTCTGGCCCTCTCATGAACCTCAAGTTTTTCACCATCTTAGGCATCTTAATGTTTCCCGGATTGGGAGGGACTTTCTCCATGAACTTTGGTTTACCCTTGGCAGGAATTTCGATATCTGAAAAACATTAATTGTGTCCTTACTTGGCTAATAGATCGAACAACCTAGTCGAAAAAAAAAAACAGGAAAATCGTGGGCTTACTGTCATAAGTTCGAGGTACAGAGAAATGTTTGATGCCTCGCGTTAATATAAAACAAGCGCCTTTATCTGAAAAAAGGTGAATTCTTCAGATTATTGGGGAGGAGGCTTCAACAGAATAAAATAACAGCTATTCACACACCCCCAAGTGCATTCACCGCGCGAACGCGGACGGTATTTAGCATTTTGTCGGACGTTCTTTTTTGTATGAAATTACTGTACGATTATTCCAACTGCAGCATGAAGTTCGTGAAGAAACCGTAATCGGCAATTTAAAAAGTTTAGGCAAAAATCGACGTGACGACAGAAGGATGCAAACTGAACGAAAATTTTAGCGTGACTGGAGAGCATCCAAAACACCCGTAACGCTAACATCAGTCGTCACAGAAAGACCACGAATCTTTGACCACATTAACTCATGTCCTTTTCATTTCCTGGTGAAAATGTTTTCTGTCGCCAAGGATACGTCAATATAAACAGAGTTTAGGGAGTGCGGTCCACAGAGTAACAGAGAGCTGCGGTCGTAGGTACGTACGACGATCTACAAATTTCTCTGAAGTTCTCGATCTACAGAAGTTCTCTCAGCTCGAGGAACCCAATGTGGAAGGAAAGGGTAACTACTGTATCTGACCATATTTTTCCAGGACTTGCCAGTTACAACTATAATGATTACGACGCTTACGTCCTCAAGGGTGAGCTTATTGAATCATAAGAATGAAGTAGAGTTAGAAGTCCCATCGACGCCCAAACGTAGGAAACAGTCGCATCATTGAACTCTTCATTTTGGTTTTTCATCAGTCAAGTTTTCTTTTCCTGTCATTGCACACCAAGTTGGTATTTGATTGGTGCGTTGGTAGATTCCGCCCTTGCTGTAAATTAACAGCACACAAAAGCCATTTTACTCTACGACACCGACGTTAGCCGAACACTATTTTTTTTTTAATCTGAAATTTTGACAAAATACTCGGTTTACCAAGTACCGCAAGGTTTTCATCCCGATCGCCCAAACCCGTGGGGCTCTGTGTAACTAAAAGGGGTTTACTATGGGTGTTACTACGGGAGGGGCTTTTGAAGGGTTTGGGCTATGGGTTCGAGGTATCATTGGACGTAGAATCCAATTGGGGTCGCAGAACGATCCCATTTCACCGTGGGGATCCGTGGGGCTTTCATGGGGTTTTTGTCGTTTTCCGAATACATACTTTTGGACGCATAATCCATTTTTTGAAATCCGACATCTTTCCTAACATTGTACTTACCTACACTTTTTTTTTTTTTTTTTTTTTTCTCCAAAATATTTTCTTATTGACGGAAATATTTTTTGAATAATTAAACCTTGTGTAAAATTCGAAGAGTTCCTGGAGGCCAATAGAGAGAACCTCTGCATTTGAAATCAGCCAAAGGAGTGAAGTAGGTAGGTACCTAGTCGAGGATTCCTAAAGTAAAAGGACCTCGAGGTCTGCAGATCTGCATTACGAATCGAATAAGAGGATTCGAAAAGGACTACTTTAGGATTCCTTTTAAATCCTGGACGTCTCTGCATAGAGCCCTACTAATTACAGAATAATTCTTCAGTTTAAAAAACAAACAACGATTTAGCTCAAAAACTGCGGGCTTGAGACGTTTTTTGTTTCTCCTGTAAAATTGCCGAGATGGAAAAAGCCGGTTTTGATAGCAAACGCCTTAAATATGAGCTTCTTGAGGTCTTCCTGCCGAACATTTCAAGCCGAATTTCAACTGTATTCAAACTTAGTAAAATATCTCCTGAATTTCCCATCACCTATTTTTCAGGCAATGAAGTTTTGTCGAATCTACCTCTTCAAGTCGCTTTGTACTTCAACATTGTATTTTTCCCGTTCTGGCTTCTGGTGACGTTTGTGTTGCTTCCTCTGAAAGTAAGAATGAGGAAAAGATCTTTTTTTTTGTGTGTTAACTTCTAAGGTGTGAGGTATTGACTTATGAAAAATCGACTTTGTTTTAGTATGAAGTGTTACCAGCTCTCTACCAATACATCTTGATGTTGGTGTTGGGAACTGTGATTATTGTTGAAGTGATTCGACTGTACATGGGATACATAGGAAATCTCAAAGAACAGGCAAGGAAAATGAAGCTCTTGAAAGTGATACTTTCATTTTTATAATTTACCTACATTCTGAGAATGATTTTCTGTTCATTCAGATTCCTGAGATGGCCGGCTTCTGGTTGCTTACTATCCTCTTACAAGCCCCGCTCCAATTACTGTTTTTGCTCTGCACTGGATTTCAACCCACCATTTTGGAACGAATAATGCAGACCATCATGTGCATTTTTGTGACTCTAGAACTCGTTTTTGGATTCGTCGCCCTCCGAAGATCAGCAAAACATTCTGTGCAATCGTTTCACTTAGCGAGTTTCCAATTGAGCCCTAAAGCTAAATGAACTGTAGCCAATTGGTTTTTTTTGAAAACCATAAACGCACAAAATTCGATAAAAACTTGGGGCCAGTTTCGCCTTTTATTCAATACCTAGTGAATCGTAATTGGAATGTTAAAAATATTCTCAGTGGTTTTTTCGAAAAAGTCAAATTAGAGCACCGTCCTGGTAAAATGGCGAAGAAGAGACATTAACATTTAATGTTCTTAAAATTTTCTAAATCTTCGGCAGGAATTGACGCCGAACTGAACCTACTCGGTTTCGAGTTTTTTGAAATCCTATCTACTTACCTGAGTAAAATCTTAATGTAGGTCGGTAGGTACTCAATGTCTTCTCGGGTTTTTTGTTCGTTCGTTTATTCCGTGTTTAAAAAAATTTTTTCGTTTGTGTCTGAAATTCAGACTCTGAATGTCACTTATTACTGTTTGTTTAGTTTAAAGTTAATTTTAATATGTAACGATTGCCATCAGTATTGGCTTCGGCAATAAAAAACGTTTGATTGATTGATAGAAAAGACCATCCAGCTTCCTTCTTTCTTTTCCAGTTAGCACTCTTTTACGTTTTGAACCGCACTCAAGGCTGAGGAAAGGTCCAATACCTAATTGAATGAGGTGGTTAGGGTGAGAAATGACTCCTCTGCTGCATTTAAATAAACAATTTAGTACTCAGCAGAGGAGTCATTTCTCACCCTAACCACCTCATTGGATTAGACCTCTGCACCGTGGTCCAATAATTGTTCTTAGGTCTTCAGGCGAGTGATCAATGCCGGAATCATGTAGAAATGTGCAGGAAAACTGGAAAAATATGCATTAGATGGCGAAATCGACCGAAATATGCAATTTCAATTTTGCTCATTCTATTCTCAACCTACGTTAAAGCAGAACAATATACCTAGGTAGGTTAAATTAATTCATTTAAAAAAAGAAAAAAAAAACCGCATTATAATGCAAGAAAGGGTTTGGCGATTAATGCGACCCCTCTGCTTCTTCCTTCAACTTGATTAATAAAATTTCTAGGGCTGAAGATGAGTGTTAGGTAGCTCGAAACTGCAGTTCATGATCTCCAACTATAAAATTTTTATCTAAATACAAAAGTTGAGAAAAGAAGCAGAGGGGTCACATTCATTGACAAACCTTTCTTGGATCTGCCCCTCTGCATCGTCAGGCAGATTTCCATCTCGTCTTAGATGGTGACAAAATAATATTAGGGAGTTATGCAAATTCCAGGCTATACTTACAATAACTCATCTAATAACCAACTAGATTTATGTGGAGGTGTCAATAATCAGTTTAATTGCAAACCCTTATGTGGAAACTTAGTGAGAGTGACCACTGAATGAGAGAGAGAGAGGAGAATATAAAGTGTTTGCTCAAATCTCTGGACCCGGGGGTCCAAAATCAATTATTCTGTAAAATTCCCGAGGCTCGTTAAACCAATCAAAGTTATGATAGCGATTCAAGTCATCGCTTTCCAATAATTGTTGATTAGGTAACTAATTAATTCTATGAATTTCGAGAAAATGAATTTATTTGAAAAATTTGATACATCCCATACTCTCATAGATTTCAATACTTCTTGATACTTCCCTTCCTTGATTTCAAATCCCTACACCCTCCAGCAACGATACCTGGATCCGCCACAGTTCTCATCTTTCGTATTTCGATTGTGTTGCTCATGTGACATCGATGCTGCCGTGTAAGCTAATCGATTATCGTCTTACTTTATTTCAATAATCGGTTTCGTTACGAAACTTTCGCACTAGTGTTTTGGGTTTCATGGAAGCAGGATTGCGTAAATGTACTTTTATATAAATTGGATTTACACGAGTGTCAGATTAAATGTTAATTTGCTAGTCGACCGTTTGGAAAAGCCGAACAGCAGGAATCGGTTGGGACAAATTTTGAAACGATAGTCGGTGACATCGATTTTCAAAGATCGATAGTAAAACCCGCTCTTCATCTTGGGAGTTTCCGTTCGCCGCCAGTAGAGGACATCCTTGAGCCAGCGAACGGGTTGCGATCTCCGTGTAAAGCTTTGTTCACGCCCGCATTCCGTGACCCTTTTCAGCCAGAATAAACCCTCGAAAACGCGGAGTTTGTGTTGACAACCTTTCGAATACTGTTCAAAATGATCGGCTCCGTGCAGTTGTGCAGTTTTGAAGCGAAACATTCCTGTAATGTAGCCGCCCAATGAAGAAACCCGTCCTTACACAATGGTGAGTCAGGTTGTGCCTTTCAAGCCGAACCCTCCCTCGTTCAACATGGCGATCCGTCTGTGCTAAATGCCTGTGAAATATTTCGCGGAGGCGTAAATCACGTTGCGTTGGGTTCAAACCACTGGGTGTATCGTCAAAATTCATTATAAATCGTGAAATTTGTTCAGAACGAGTTCCCCCAATGAACGTGCGTTTTTAGCGACATGCCACTAACCGTCGTGCATTTTTGTTTTCCCTCCAAGAACTCTTTTTTAAATTTTACTTCCCAAAATTTAAAATTAAGAAGGAACTGATTAAATTTCATTGATAATGCAAGATATTGATTTACCGCGTGACGCAACACACTCCCTCCGGAGATCATATCATGAAAGGGAAAGGGAAATCGTTCGGCACGTTGCACCGAAGCATCAACTTGAAAAACTTGGTGTGTTTTCGCACAGTATCATATAATATTATTTGGTTGTTAGTTAAATTGAATCTGAATCCCTCTGACGTGTCCAAACTGGCATGATTAGGGACGTAAATAACTATTAGGGGTGCCTACAACTTAGCTTTACAAAGTGCCTTTTAATAGAACATCCCTTATTATTAATTACTTTTTATTCTTGATAATTGATAAAGTATGGAATTCATAATCAACTTACATAATTTCGGTTTGTTATTATTTTGAATGAATTAAGTACGCTAACATTCTACATCGAATCATAATTCAAGATTTAGTACATAACAATAATAAAGTTGTTATTATTAGTTTATAGTTCTATAAAATCCGTAAAATAAGTACGGTTTACAGTCGTATTAATTTTCCTTTTTTTAAAATATGCAAATATTAATTCTAGGTGTTTATAAAAAAATGTAATAAAAATTAGGTACCTACCTAGTGAACAAGTAAAAACTGTACCTGCAGGTACTGTAACAGTGTATGGCCCTGTTTCACATAGGTAGCGGGACCCGTTGGACTAGTGAACTTTTTCAAAATCAATAATTGATTCAAGATCAATAATTGAGACAAATTATTTGTTCCAATGAAGAATTTTGACCTTCATGACCCCTCTAAATAGGTAGGTATACTTACCTATCTAAAAGATTGAAAATGGAACAGCAGCTATAAGAATTCAATTTTGACGGATTTATCGCTGAAAACCCTACCTACTTTGGAAGCGAGCGCACGACTTGATGTAACATTCAGTTGGAACTTTTAATCCATTTAAGGTCGTTAACATGGTTCTACAGCTCAGGATTTGCAGTGTCCCTCATTTTGGTCTGCGGAAAAATGTCTGTTTTTGGTCGAATAGTCGAAAATATCGGTTCATGCATTTTTATCAATTCAGAATGCAGAAGTAGGGTTGGTACGTACTCGTACAGACGTAGAATCGCTTCGTAAAAAACCCGGAATCCGGAACCGTAATATACCTCTACGTAAATGCAGTTTTCCTTCTTCTGGTTGTTTCCTTAATTTCAAAATATCGTCTTATGGAATGTTTTGACCTAGTTTTTATCCCAAGATTACCAATCACCAAGATTATGTAGTTGGGACGAACCAATAAAGCGGTCTGGAGGGTGAAATTTTGTCCTCCAATCTATACAGTGCTGTATTGGTTGATTTGCTGTGGAGAACCCCTGAACGTCATCAAACCCGAGTTGCCAGGTCATTGAAAGAAGAAAAAATTCAGGATGAGAAGCATCAGATGCGACAAATTCTTGTGGTTGCTGGGGGTCTAATTGATCGGTACAGCAATGGACTCAGGAAGGTGAGAGCAGATTTTCAATAATTCTCAATCCTCAAATCCTTCCTCACACCCGTCACAGACTTTTGGAAGGTTCCGGTGGTGAGTAGCCTTCTGGCTGGTGGTGCGACCGAACCAGTGAAAGTCTACTGTTCTGGTGGCCGACAAACTCGTAAAGAGTGTCTGGGATTGTCAAGAGGCCTGGGTTTGCTGACGCTGCCTCTCATCTTTCCCTGGAGAGGCCGCAAGTCGCTCAGAATGCCGCAAATGAAAAACTGGAAGGTATGACCGGTCGAAGATCTCAGAGCGTCATTCACTCAGTTGGATCATGTGGTAGGGCGCGCCGTGGTGACGTGTCGTTTCGTTCTTCAGATGAGCTCACCAGCAGTGGGATGGGCTGTCCAGTAATAATATGTACCTTTTATATATCTTCCTTTCCTCGAAGGTCTCCTGAGGTTTTGAAAATATCCGTTGTTTGATGAAAACAGCACATTGAATGGGGCATCGATAAATAGTAGAATTTTCACTCCTTTACCATTTGACCCCTCAAATTTTAGTTTTTTACCTAAATTTAGGTGCGTATTTAAAGGTACCATTTGACACGCACTTCATCTTTACAGATTTGGATATGAGTGATCCTCAGCTTGGCTTGAGCAAGCCGACCTACCAGAAGACAGGTGGAGAGCCTCAGTCGCTCCCCTTGGTTCTCCCCACAACCTTGCAATCGGTGAGTGTAATCACTTGGCACATTTTGACGAATTTTCTACTTTTGCATTTTCATTCACTGTCACCATTTCCTTTGCAGGGCGCACCGTTAATGACAAGGTTGGGTGGGGTGAACCAAGGGGGGCGCGTTCCCAACAGGACACCCCCGAACAACGGCGTCACGGATAACTCCATGATGGCGGCCCTCCTTCACCAAACCAACCACCCCAACCTAGTCAACTCCCTCACTTCCCCCAACTCGAGGAAGCGGCGGTTGCAAGTTGACGATCTCGTCACTTTACGGAGAAAGGGTATGTACAAAAAGAGTGGAATTTACTAGAGATGATTTTGGGGTCGCGTCCAAAAAAAAAAAAAAAAAAAAAAAAAAAACTGCCTATTTGTGAACTTGCATGAGGGATTTAAGAAGGAACCACATCTTAAGGAAGTTATTCTACTATAAAACCTACACCTACTTAACTGTAAATATGACATTGAAACCCTGTAGTCTTCCTTCAGAAGAGAACATCACCACTAAAAGAACGTTACACACTTCAGAGGGGAATTTAAATTTAAAATAAGAAAAATAAATCTGAAATGAAATCTGTCTTGCCAGGAAACGGTACCAAAGTCGGGTAAATTTGGAGCACAATACCTACTCCACGACCACGGCCGGGATCAGCTGAGTGGCTCCTACAGTTGATTTCTGTGCTACACTATGATTTACAACAACTGTTGTTTCCATTGTTGTTAAGATGGATATAACATATAGATATAATACTATCTCAAGACAGTACTGTAGGCTGGAATTCTCTTATTCATGTTTTTAAATTTAAATTCCCTTCTGATGTGTGTAACTTTGTGTTAATGCTCTCTTCTTACAACGTTTAATTCTTGGTATAGCTTGATTTTCTTGATGCTGTGTGACATGCTGCTGTTTATGCCTTTTCAAGTTCTTATGAATTCCGTTTCAGTTGCTGAACATCACTACGCTCGTGTGAAGCGGCTACAGTCCAGTTACGCAGAGCATTTAGCGCTTCTGTGTTTCCTCCAATCGAACGGTCATCAAGGCGACTACACCAGTTGGCGAACCCGGCTGCCCACTGCGCCTCTCAACAACTTCCTTCGCACCCACAAGCTCAACCCTCACGACGACAATGAGGACCTCTACGAAGTACTGGAGTCGCATAACAAGGCCCTGCTCAACGTACCTTCTACTCCTGGGAGGCCTGTTCAAGGTGAGATCTCACCCAACTAAGCCCTGACCGGAAGCATCTCGTAGGGATTAAACTTGAGGTTTGAGAAGAATAAGAAGAGCCTGCTATACAGTTCACGCGAGACGTGGGGAATTTCCCCGATTTGAGACATTTACTCCCTACCGGCTGGCTCAGACTGCAGTTTGATTATTCATTTGCCAACTTTGGTTGAGGTAATTCCACAAAAGGAAATTCAAGCACAGAATTATTAATACTTTTTTAGACTTGAACATGCTACGGTGGGAGATAAGATATTTCCTTAGGAGGGAAATTTGGTGTGTGAAAACGGGAAATTTAGCATTCACGTTTTCATGGTGAAACGCCGAGTGGGCGGTATTAGGAATCTGGCAGCGGGCGAAATGTGAGGCTTGGCGGAATCGTTGAAGCCCATGCGGATTCGAAGTGGTTTTCACTTTTTTGTCCATTGTGTTGTTTCCACTTTCGTGTTGTTTCTTTTTCAACTTAATTCGATGTCAATAGTAGCCATACCATAATTTGCCGATTTCACGTAGGAAGTAGAAGGTAATCGATCAATCCAGCAGACCTAACTTCACAACAGATAAGCTTTTTTATTCCTACAATAATTACTTAGAGAAATGATGAAACCTGTTGAGCTAAGGTTCTATTAGCCAAAACACGAGGTTGAAATAGGTTAAAGAATATCAGGGAACACACAATGAGAGTCATGGAAAAACAAGCTGTCACATTTCTCGTAGGAGGTCTGTGCAAGAAGGGACTATGGCCCTTCATGGGGAGAATGCAGAAATCGATCAGCTATACTTTTTTCTTGCGACCCAGCAAGTTGCATAAAAAAATACACTGCCAAGGAGATGGCACAGCAGCTTCCTCGTTACAATCAAAGTGACACCATCATAAAATGCGCTGAGAGTACCCCTGATTCAATCTTAATGAAACTGATAGTGGACCATCTAGAGCTATACCCACACAATTCCTGAAAATTTGATTGAAATTCGATCAAAATTGTGAAAGTTATGCCTGTTTCAAGAATTTCACGTTAGCGCATGCGCAGAGCGTACCGCTGATTCCATTTTTTACCCAAAGCCTGGGTAATCATCTACGGCACAACCCGCGAAATCCCTGAAAATTTCATCAAAATCGGATCAATATTGGCTGAAATCCCCACTCCTTCCCTTCTTTGGGGAAGGAGAGGGGGTTGAAGGAGGGGAAAACGGAAAGAAATCCTTGAGGGCGCTCAACCTATCTCAGAACGTACATGTACGTATCATTTTTGAATTTCTCGAGATTTTCAAGAATATATATATATATATATATATATATATATATATAAAAGTTACGTTCGCGCATGCGCAGGGAGTACCACTGATTCAATCGTGATGAAACTGATAGTGAACCATCTAGGGCTATACCCACACAATTCCTGAAAATTTGATTGAAATCCGATCAAAATTGTAGGAGTTATGGCTGTGGCAAGGAAATTACGTTCGCGCATGCGCTGAGCGTACCGCTGATTCAATCGTGATTAAACTGACAGGGTACCATCTAGAGCTATACGTACACAATTCCTGAAAGTTTGATTGAAATCCGATCAAAATTGAGAAAGTTATGCCTGTTTCAAGAATTTCACGTTAGCGCATGCGCAGAGCGCACCGCTGATTCAATTGTGATGAAATTCGTTTGGGACCTCAAGGAGCCTGATCCGCATAATCCCTCAAAATTTGAGCTAAATTCATTCAAAATTGTGGAAATTATGGCTGTAACAAGGAAATGCGGACAGACCGACAGACACGGAACCAAATTTGTTTAGTAGGCTATGAAACGCAAAATGCGAGTGGAAATGTTGAATTCGGACAACAAAAATTTTTTTTCTCCCGAAAGTGAACACAAGGCTTCCGCTGCTTCGCAGACTCGGAAGCAAAGTCTCTAGCCGTTTTGTTGGTAGACTGTATTTTGTTACCTTCCGTCATGGGCCCTTCTTGGTGGCGAACGAATGGGACTCAACAACAGCATCATTTTCAAGCATGTAACTTGCCTTACTTTATTATTCCTGCTGTTTTTGGTTTATTATTTTGTTTTAAAAGTACCTACTCGTTTTAATAATAAAGTGAATTATAATATTAAACTATATTACACAAATTAAATATGAAACTAAAATTTAAATTAAATATAATATTGAACTATATTTTTCAATTTGACGCGTGATTTCACTTACGGGATTCTCAGAGCTCTTCTTGGGGAGAACAGTTTTAATGATAAAATGAATTCTTCCCAAGAAGGGCCCTTAACCCATTTTGAATTGTGGTAATTTTCTTCTCTTCATCGCAAGTTAAATGACATTCGAAAACGTTGTAGGCACGTAGAGGAGTTACCGAACTTAATGAAATAGGGTTGATTGCGGAATAACTTACAGAAGTCCTGCAGTGACTGCTGGAAAACTGTTCAGCTGCATCTCAATACGTGGTTTTACCACATAGGCCCTCCTTGCACGGACCTCCTCAATTTACAACGTAGTCACTTGAATGGCGAGGCCATGACTTGATCCTCATTCTTCTCCTGAGAGTCGAGCCTCCATCTGACATTAGAGGCTCCTGGGAGCCCAAGGCGTATTCGGGATTGACTTCTATTAGCTCAACTTCCTCGACGGCTGTTGTGTACCTACCTGGTTGCTCGATTGTGATTCCTCATGAGGATTTTTCCTGTCGCTGTCATCCATGATGGCTACGAGCCTCCATTTGAAGAGTAGGAAAACAGCTGAGCAGAGAAAACGTATTGAACCCTTGTTAAGAGTTCCGCCCGTAACCGATTTTTTGAAAACTTTATTAAAAAACCAATGTAGATTAAAATTGGACACCTGAGTAAAGATTCACGAAATCGATGTTTTAATCATTCCCCATACCCCATACCCATTTTTAGCAATGGTGAACAAGCAAAAAATTCAAAGCAATGTTGTTGAGAGTTGGAGAGAGTTTTTGTCTACCTCCTTAATTCTTTGGTTTTTATTTCATGAATCCACTTTTCCTCCTTTTTTTTTCTCAAATCATGGCGCTCTTAGGCTGGCGTACTCATAGTCAAGTTATCTTTTTCAGGAGCAATCCAAAATGACCGGTCTTCTCCAGGAACCCACCAAAACAGCTCTCTTCACTTCTCCAGGCATCCTAACCCAGTCGGGCGGCCTCCTTCGTCGTCGCATTCGCGGACGGCACCAGCCACTTCTGGAACCGGCGACAGTCAAGAACAAATTGTCGAAAGGGCGAAGCAGGTATGTACAACCGCAGTTGAATAAATTACGAACTAAATACTAAGGAATGCAATTATTGTGAACGAATGCATTTTATGTATAACACATAATATGTGTTCACATATGTATATTATATTATAATATACATATGTGAATGCCGGGGTGAATGCCTAACTGCGACTGTGGAACAGCTGGAGGCTACTTGTGCCGGAGTGGTGGTGATGGGGCAGCCAATAGGAGGACTACCGTTACAGGTGTGGCTCTCCCGGAAAAATCGAGTTACCCTCCGTAAAAACGTGTACCATTTTTACTGTTTTAGGAAGCGTACGTCATGCAGCGGATAGGAGAACTACAAAAAGATGGACTATGGGCAGAAAAGCGACTTCCAAAAGTTCATGAACTACCTCGAGTGAAGGCACACTGGGACTACCTCTTGGAGGAAATGGCCTGGCTAGCGAGTGACTTTGCTCAAGAACGCAAATGGAAGAAGAGCGCTGCGAAAAAAGTACAATAATAATATCATTTTAGCTAATAAAATCTGAAAATATTGATTTCAATTTGGTGAAATTTATGTTTTTGCTGTTGCTGTTTTAGTGTGCTAGAATGGTGCAGAAGTACTTCCAAGAAAAAGAGGCGATGAAGCAAAAGGCCGCCAAAGCTCAAGAAATGCAGTTGAAGAGGATAGCTTCGTTCATTGCCCGAGAGGTGAAGCAGTTTTGGACGAACGTCGAAAAAGTAAGCGGTGTCCTCTCTTAAAATTCCTCGCTTGATTTATTGTTCTGTACTCACCGTTGTTGTCAACAGTTGGTAGAATATAAGCAACAAACTCGGCTGGAAGAGAAAAGGAAGAAGGCGCTGGATCAGCATCTTAGTTTTATCGTCGATCAGACCGAGAAGTATTCCAGTTTGGTCGCGGAGAGTATGAACACGTCGGCTCTTTCCCCGGGCGCCAAACAACACTCGGACGGTAAGTTGTTGGTTGTAGTTTAACTATCCTAGGGAAAAGGATGGGGTCTCGGCAAAAAAAGTGTCGATGTTCTAAACCGATTCAAAATCTAATCTGAAAGTGGAATTTTGAAAAAGTTGCTTTTATGGGGGAAAATAGATTCTATTTTAGAATAGATAGAATCTATTTTCCCCCATAAAAGCAACTTTTTCAAAATTCCACTTATAATATATTATGCTGATATGATGTTCGGTTTCAAGACGACGACTTGAGATCGAGCCGAGAATTATGTTTGAATTCCGCCCTGAATGTCGTTTGGAGAACGTTAAATCATCGATTGGGGAACGTTAAATGTCGTAAGAAAATGTAATGTTCCAGTTGACGCGCTCCTCCTCCACTCCAAATCATATAGCTCTATCGCGCTCGTGCATTGATTTGGTTTTCGCTCATCACGAAGATAAATTGTGGTTGGTTGGTCGTGAGTGGTTACGAACAAGGTTACTCATTTCACTAGCAATGGGTGTTTATCGGCATTTCCCTAAGTTCGTTCCCGATTGCTTACTTCCCACATCCTAAATTCAAAATTGATGTGCGCTCCAGATTGAATTTTGCTATTAGATTTTACATCACAGTTATTTTGCAGGCGCTTTTGTTTTTCTTTTTTTCATAATAGTTATGTAGTTGGGGGGCTACTGACGAGTAATAATCGGGGAATGGTACATTTGAGCGAAAACTACTGTCGGTTTCCAGCCGACGATTACTACCTACTTTCTAAACTGGTCACATTTTAAAGTTGAGGACATGGAAAAAGATATTTTCTTCCATGTTTGAGGGGGTCAATCGACGTAAAATGTAATGCTCTTTCATCGATTAACTGGAACAATTTATGGAAAAGTGCTTATTCATACGCGAAAAACTGTATAAGCTCGAGAATTTCGAGGTTTTCTGGCTGCTGAAAAACGATGACCTCCTGCGATGGTGTAAACTCAGGATACTTGGTTTTAGACCCACTTGAAGGAATTAAAACGAATTTCTGCTAACCGGGACTTACGTCATTGTACGCCTGCTTTTCGCCCTACTTTTTTTTGTTTGTTAAATTGATAGATTGTGTTCAAATATCCACCATCTCACTGGACCACCATTTGTCTTCCGCAGACGATTTCGAGCCTGAGGGTTCGTCCGAAGACGATGAGGAAACCATCGCCAAAGAAGAGGCGATATCGTCGACAAACAAGGAGAGCGTCTCGGATGAAATCGACGCCCTCAAACGGGAAAGCGAACTGCCCATTGAGGATCTGCTCAGCCAGTATCTTGAAAACCGGGACGAGCTCGACACTCCCCAACCGATGGAAGAGGACGTCGGCGACGACGGCGATTTCCAAGCGTCCGGCAAAGATTCGAGCGATGACGAAGAGACAATACAGGAGCAAGAAATGGCTGAGGGGAAGGTGGATTACGACAAGGAACTAAAGGAGCTTGAGGTAAATAACGTCAGAGTTTTACATACTTATAAGTATTGTTTGGTTTTGATTACTAATTAATACTTAACATTATGCAGGATGAGGGCAGTATGAATATTGATGACTTGAAAAAGAAATACGGCCTCAGTACAGGCTCTTCGTCCAAGCCCAGTACGTTTCCACGTTGCTATCAATTTTAAACATTCAGTTGTACTTCAAATTTATCTTTATTCATGGTAATTTGTTCTTTAGCTTCAGATCAGAAAGTGGCAACTATAGATCTAGATTCCGATGATGATTCTGATGAAGAATTGTCTAACGAGGAAGACGAGGACGAGCAAGGTGATGAGGAGGAAGACGAATCGGAAGAGGAAGACTCGGAAGAAGAAGAAGAGGCTGAGAATGGTACTGAACAGGACTCAGTGCTGAAAACCCTTATTAACGACGGAGGTGTTACGGCTGAGGTATTTATTGAAATATGCATACATCCGCCATTTGTATTCAGTTTTGCCGACAAAATCATGAATCATGTTTGTTCCATTTTGTAGAGTTCAAATGAGGACAAAGACAAGGTCATGAATGATGCGGCTGCCATCGCCCAAAGCCTCCAACCTAAAGGGAATACTCTGTCTTCCACTAGCGTACGTTGGACGTTTTTTATTACTGAGCCCACTGTCCAGGAATCATCCGTCACAAATCTCATTTCTCTTCGTGTTTCCAGGTGGTCACGAAAGTACCTTTCCTGCTCAAACATTCCCTGAGAGAGTACCAGCACATTGGGTTGGACTGGTTGGTGACGATGTACGAAAGGAAACTCAACGGCATCCTAGCTGATGAAATGGGTCTAGGAAAAACCATCCAAACTATCGCCCTGTTGGCCCATTTAGCTTGCGAAAAAGGTGAAGCGGCTTCCATTTCCGGGGTTTCCGCTGTTTCGACCGTGACCGCCATTACCGCGGAAATTGTGTTACAGGAAACTGGGGTCCTCATCTCATTGTGGTTCCGACGTCTGTGATGCTCAACTGGGAAGTGGAAATAAAAAAATGGTGCCCGGCATTCAAAATCCTCACGTATTACGGTACTCAAAAGGAAAGAAAACTCAAACGTTCAGGTGGGGTTTTTGGTTATTTTTTACTCCAATGCAATCTGTACCACCAATCCGATATGAAATTTAGGTTTTCCAAGCTCAATTGAGAATTTTCCATTTCAATTTGAGAATTTTCTCAAGAAATTGAAAAAGTTTTCATTTCAGCTTGGAAAATTCTCAATTGATCTTGGAAAACGTGTACTCGGGGTATTTTCAAGCAATTAGGAGTTCATTATCATCCACCCTACGTAAGTTTAATTTTTTCCTGGAGTAGTTATTCTTTAAAAGCTATGACAAAGGGCGACCATCGGAGAAAAACTGTCTCCATTATAAAATTAAATAATATTTATTAAATAAATATGATTCAATTCAAATTTTGAATTGTGGGGCCTGTTTTTTATTGGTCCGCGAGATGCACGTTAGCCAACCTTGCTATGCTACAGGCCGTTTTTGGCGTCATCAAAATTTGATTTTACATGTCATGGAAAATCTTTGTTGTGCGTGTTTAGTAAAAGATGCGTGACGTAATATTTTCCCCTTTCAGTTCAAAGTCTCCATACCGATTTTTGAACTCAAAATTGGCGTAAGGAGATTTTACAAGGTGCTGAATCTGAATATGTTGTTAGAAATGCGAAATTCTGACCTTTTCAAGGAGCCTATTTCTCGGAACGCTTAATAACGCAATATTTAATAATTAAATTCCGAATTATTCTTCCCTTATCATCCTCGAAACCAACCAATGAAATGTTGATTTCCAAAAATGCATTCATGGTGTGAGGTGACAATGAAAATTATGGTAAATTCAAGATGATCTGTTGAATATTACTTATTTATCTACATACCTACTTTATTTAGTGTAGGGGAGTTGAATTTTCTTTAACAAATTTTCCCCTGCTACCAATTAAGTTCGTCTTAGTCGTAGTTTAAATGGTAACCCAAACGTCTTTGACAAATTCGGATTCCGCATCAAATTTTATCCCCTATAAACTCATCTCTTCACCATGACCGAACAAAGCGAGGCCCTCCTGTATGGATCCCAGGCGCTCTTTCTTAGGCGGGGTCGGATCACGCAATGCTTGTAAATTCTCGATTCACTCGCCCTTCCTCTCCCGTTAGATGGCCTACCACCCTGTCTGTATGTTGGTTAATTCTTAAATTCATCAAAGAAGAAAAAAAATCTCTTCCTCAATTTGCAGGTTGGACAAAAACAAACGCTTTCCACATTTGCATCACTTCGTACAAGCTAGTTATTCAAGATCACCAAAGCTTTCGGCGGAAGAAGTGGAAGTACCTCATATTGGACGAAGCTCAAAATATTAAAAATTTCAAATCCCAACGGTGGCAACTTCTTCTCAATTTTCAAACTCAAAGGTAAACTTGAAGGTCAAAATTGTTACCCCCCCCTTAGAAATAAGTTCTGGTGAAAATTGATGTGATTTTCACGAAGAATTGCTTGATTTCTTTTGCTCCACTACTTATAATTTTAATTATAATTTTATAATAATTTTCACTCATATATTTGAATCTGTTGTAGGCGGTTACTTTTGACCGGCACACCCCTCCAAAACAACCTCATGGAGCTGTGGTCCCTCATGCATTTCCTCATGCCGGACGTGTTCGAATCTCACCGGGAATTCAAGGAGTGGTTCTCGAATCCTGTGACCGGAATGATCGAAGGGAGCTCGGAATACAACGAAAACATTATCAAAAGGTTACATAAGGTACTGAGCTCACGTTTTACCTTTTGTAATTCGCACTTTCGATCAGTTACCGAATGGTTGAATCGTTCGATGACTTTTGCACGAGTGCTACAACATGACACGCGAATGCTTCTATCGCCTGCGGGCAGCAGACATTTTGCGTTGACAAAGCTTAGTACCTGTTCATCTATTGAGCAATTGAATCAATTTTCTATAATTATTGTCTTGGTTACTTTAAAATCTTATATCATTTTCAGGTATTGAGGCCGTTCCTTCTCCGGCGGTTGAAGTCTGAAGTGGAGACTCAGATGCCGAAAAAGTATGAGCATGTTGTGATGTGCCGATTGTCAAATCGTCAGCGATATTTATACGAAGATTTCATGTCCCGAGCTAAGTAAGCCTTCTTTATATATTTTATTTAATTTTAATTTTTTTTTATAGGGTGTAATTTAGCCAAACAACTTCATCTTTCTCTATTTTTGATTCCTATACATAACTACTCATACACATAACTCTGGTTGAGTTATCACTGGCTATTTTGATGGTGGTTGCGAGCGCTTTCGATGTGAACAGATTCGATCGTCGGCCATTCAATGATACAATGGTTGGTATCACTCAATGGCCAGACGATGATGTTTTCACATCGAAAGCGCTCGCCACCACCACCAAAACAGCCAGTGAGGTCCGACTTGACTGAAATCACTTACTGGCGGACCTACAAACCCTTTACTTTTAATACTAAAGTAAAGTAAGGAAAGTTTTTTTTTTTTTGTGCGTTAACCAACTGGTTTTCACAATTGGGGCAGGAGCCGACCCCGCACTGTACTTAGATAAGCGTTAGAAATTCTTGCACCTGAGAAAGGATTCACATAAACTTGCCTTCAGAGGTGAATTCTCTGCCGGCAAGACAGGTATTACAACACGTGATTGACTTTTGGTCTAACATTGGTGTTCGGCCCCGGATTTGAACCAGCCTGATCAGCGCTCCGACTGATTTGTAAACAGACGAACCTCTGTCGCCTTAGTCCACGGGGCCACCCTGTCACACATCACTGTAAACCTACTCGCCATTTTCTTTCTGTACTTCTAAAATCGTTCTGCTCTTCTTACGACGTTTTGCTGTCTGTCTGTTAGGACGAAAGAGACTCTGGAATCGGGGAATATGCTGAGTGTCATCAACGTCTTGATGCAACTGAGAAAGGTTTGCAATCACCCAAATTTGTTCGAAGTCCGTCCAACGGTGTCTCCATTTCAAATGGAAAGGATAACCTACACAGTTCCTTCTCTCGTGTACGGTGCACTCGACTACGATCCATTCAAGGTAAGTTCACACCACTGAAGACTTCTTGAATGAGTGGGAAATGCTCCAATGGCTCCCATTCGGCCGCAAGTATTTTTTCTTGTTAATCTGTAGGCCGGTTGTCGATGCCTAGTTGACATGCCCGTCCACCAGCGTTCTTAGAAGCAAAGTCAGAGTAATGTTAGCTTGCCGCATCGCTATCTTCTGTTGGCTTGTAGCTGCCGAGTATTTTCCCTAAGTGGAGTTTTTTCATCATTGCGTGGAAGGAGTTCACATTAAATTTTCCTGATCAGGAAATTTTCCTGCTTTTCCGCTTCTGCTATGATGATTATTTGAGCGTTATTTTGGTAGAAAATCGTAGACCGCAAGAAGGGAAAAATAGGGGAAGAATAGCACCATCAAACAATAACAACAACAGTTGCTGTAGTTACTATAGTCTGTCTGTAATGACGTTGGGCTTCGGACCCGCTCCCCAGCGGCTGACGCATAAAGTACGACCAGAATTCGGGAATTTTGCTGCGGTGTGTTGGTCACATTGGCTTCCGTCCGTTTGTTTACTGCCGTATACGTTTTTAGTGAAAATAGCAGAAATTTTATATGTGTAGTTTATAGTTTATTGCCCGGTCATCAAAATAATAATAGTACGCAGTAAACATCAGTGGACTCGATAGGTTAACCAGCAGATAAAGGGCCAGAAATTTCTTCCATGTGTGCCACTTCAAGGGATAAGATCACCCAAAAAATGACACAAATTGGGAAAACTCCTTTTTTTTGGTTCTCGTCAGCTGCTGGGATCGGTTCGGATGTTTGTTAACCAGACTAGAATCTTATACATCACGACCACACAATGACGTTTGACTCTGCAAAAATCCAAAACGCCCGTGATTCCGCCACTCGTTTCAGCAAAACTCCCATCGGAATAATGGTTTTGGAAATTTCCATTTCACGAAGGATGAGTCACCAAATTATGCGGAAGCGTCATAAGTCTTTGCTTCCAAAGAATAGATTCAAGAAAATTTTATAGAGAAACGAGAGCCATCGTACCCAGACACTGACATCCTCCATGGTAGGAAATTCAAACTGGAATGCTGTCACCACCTGTGAGAGGGCGGAGTCCCAAGGTGAAAGTGCGTGATAGAATCGTCACACGGTTCTGTATTACATACATTACAAAGAAAAATGCTTACGATCGATTTAGAGCCATGTAGCCCCCTCCCCGCCTTATGGTTGCTGCTCATTGCTATTATGCTCATCATCACTATTATGTATGACGTTTGTATAGCCTTCGGCTTTTTTCAAATAAACTCATTCATTCATTCATTGACTGACCTTTATCTCTCAGCGCGTCGACTTGGGGTTCCTGAATCTCCTGCTCATCGAGTTCGAGCTCTGGTTGCTGGCATTCGTTGCTCACAGAACTAAACGGTACAAAGTTCCTTCGGACGTCATCCTCAACATATACTCCGCTCCGCCTCCCGCGCCGCCTTGCCCGAAGACCCGATTGAGGCTAAATTTGGCCAAACGCCCTGCGCCGAATCCCGTTCAAAATCAGGTGAGGAGTCGCCTCGCGCACAATTTGAGTTGCTCATTATTTTGCGTCGCTATAAATTCGTTCATTTTGCTAGGTGGTGAACAACACGTTGCGGCACAATGTACTTCAAGTTGGTGGCAACAATCATCGTGTTCTGGCTCAAGTGGGTACGACCAAGGTGGGGACTTCTCCTCTCATTAGGACTTTGGTTGGGTCCAACTCTGGCCAAGGTGAGTTCCTCCTATTTTGACCAGCTTGCAGGGTCGCTGTGCATTTTTTGTTGGTATATTCCAATTTTCCCCTTCTAATATTCTTCGTGACGTTTGGGAGGGCGAAAAGTGTGTAAATAATGTGTTTTTTTCTCCCCTGAATTCATGAATTGATTGTTGGCTTTCAGGAGTGACTCTGAGGATTTCCAATGCAAACGCTTTGCAGTTACTCCAACAGCCTGGTGGTGTGAAAGGTGTGACAAAATTAATAATTCGGTTGTGTTGTGGTTGTGGAAAATTGATTGGTGTCGTCTGGCATCTAAATTTCGTGTAACCTTAATATAAGCTTGATTGGTGTGTGCTGATTGTGTTGACAAAAGGGGTATTCATAAACTGCTTCGCTCGTTGAGTCGTCGTAAACGCTTCACCGGTTTTTTTTTCTGTCGAATCGTTGGAAATCTCCGTTCGATTCAGATGGAAAACTGTTATCACTTTGGAGCAAATACTTATGGAGGGCCAATGCCCATCTCGGCAAGCGTGCAACCATACGTACCACTCCTGTCGCTATGTTATCTTTGCCCTGCTTTAATTCAAATCTGGCCCGAGACGATCGTTTTGCTTTCGAAAAATAACTCCTTTCTTCATCAACTTAAGCTATGTCTACACTTGTGCAACTTTTGTTCATCAGAGGCATGCGTCATAGCGCAAGGTGTGACGCACGTGATGAAGTCCAAGGGGCATGCCTCATCCGAGTTGAACGGGAGTGTTGAACGGTAGGGAAAGGGGTAGCGCACGCCGAACCGCATGGGTTGGATTTCTATGCCTCACACCGTTCATCTCGCAGGAGTTTTCCATTGAAAAAGTGCTGTCTTCAAGTTTTTATTGTTTTATAAAATGTCTGATGCGAAGGAAACGCTTGAATTCATCGAGGATTATAGTATACCTTTTTTTCATCGAGGATTATAATATAATTATATACTTTTTTTTTCTTTTTTTTTTCAAAAATATTTCCTTAATGGCTCAGAATTGAGGGCGTAGGTGGAAGGGGCCAGGGGCTCATAAGCCCATTATTCCAGAAATCGTTCTGATCGTAGTAAACACGCATCTTCTGCTGACTCCATCGCGAGGGTTGAAAGAAACTTGACGGGCAAATGTGGACAGGAATCGCTTGCTTCTAGGGCATGCGTCAGAGGCAATCTTCATGAGGCAAGTTGAAAGACGCAAGTTGAAAGTCGCAGGTTGAAAGTTGAAAGACGAAAACGCACAAGTGTAGACATAGCTTAACGATCGGAGTAGTTGCTACTCATTACGTAACAGGAAACTGACTTGCGAATAATTTCCTCTATATTGGAACTTAAACGGACTGTATCTCATTAACTATTGGTCGAACGAAAAAAAAAAAAAAAATGTACGATCATAGTTGCAGGAAATTTGATTCTCTACACGAATGGCTCCAATCGAAAACCCCGAAAAATGCGTAGTTTAGTGGTTATTGGTGAAATGATGGAACGTAATTGGGAGTTAACGCCACGTTTACAGCTCCTTATTCTCCCATACATCATTAATATCCATTTGGTCCTCGAAATAGTCCCTAAGTCTCTCATCTGCCACTGTGTTGACGAGCTGCTGCAGGCCGCTCTGGGAGTCAGCAATAGATTGAGCCAATCTGCATGGTCACCTTCTGGCTGCAAACCCTCGATGATTCAGATGTCCATATCGTCAACAGCGATCCGCTTGAGAGACTCAGTCATTATACCAGACACTTTTAAAGGCCTTCCCTTAATCCAGGAAACAGCCGTACATCCTTGCGGGAATCGAGGCAGTTTTGCATGAGGACTCCGCAGCCGACAATGCAACCCGCCGGAAAATCTTCAGCAAACATCGAGCAAAAATCTCATTATCGAGATTGGACGGTGTTCGGCACACATGGCTGCATTTGCTTTTTGGGGAGTACCTATACCAAAAGTAAACAAGGGCCAGACCCTTGGGATACGCCCAACTGTTGGTACACAGTGTTACACTCCTGAAGCATTTAAGCGATTCTGAATACCTCTGGTATACTGCAAATTCTGGGTGTATTAGGAGACTTCCCTCCTAATTTAAAGTCAATAGATTCAAAATTGGCCAACACCCAAGTCCTAGTCAAGTTAAAGTAGAGCCTCATTTCATTCAGCAATTTACAGCCTAGCTGTAAAAATGGCTCCACCAAATTACATACTCAAACAAATAATGTTTTGAGCTATTATTGCTCTTTTCCATGCAGGACAAATAATTTAATCCGTAACCAAGCAGCACTAGTGACACCCATTGTTTCTCGTCCAAACTAACCTTAACTTAAGGGTTCCCCCGAGGTGAGAGGTTATCACCGCTTTCAAAAACTGCCGTTGCGATCGCTGCATTACTTTCGACGACCTTAACAAAGCTTCAATGGCCTCGGCCTGTGGAAAATATTGGTGCGCATGCCTATTGGCTCCTGTTGAAACTTGACTTTCCACGATTCATCTTCGAAACGACCAGATCATGAAAACCCCTAATGTGGACGTGCATTTTTGAAAAATTTTTGATGACAATTTATCGCATCATTTCTATTAATAGCATCCACCATCTAGCGAGTTGAAATTATGAGGATGATTTTGACGCTGTTAAAACTCTGAATTTGTTTCAGCCATTTCACTGGCTAGTTCTGGTCAGGTGGTGAAGACCAGCGATGGAACGAGAGTCCTCTCTCAGATAGCTCAGTTTGTTACGACATCGGCTGGCAAACAGTTAGTTATCTCACCGCAGGTCATCACTTCCCAACCAGGGCAAACAGGTTCGTGATTTATCGAGAGAAAACAGCAAATCTTGCGGTTGCTTTCATTAAACGGGTACTAATTTGATTTGGATTTTTCAAATTTACTTTTCAGTAATGACTCCGGGTGGTCAACGCTTTGTGCTGTCGAAAACTGGTGCCAACTTAGCCAAGCTAGTCAACCCGATTCTCACCCAACTTAGCCCAGTCAAGCCCACTATGAAGGTTCCACCACTCAACATTTCCACTTCATCCCCTTCGGTAGTTCACGTGAGTATCTGCCATTGGGCCCGGGAACCGAACGTCGACTAATACTTTTTTCTGAAAGAACTTCATAATTTGAAGGCATAGCAGTGAGTTTTGGGCTCCTACGGTGTAATACAAATTTCCAGGGCACTGTCGAAAACTTCAACTTTGAATCTGGAGGGAAAAGTGGCGCTACGCTCTCATTGGCTGCTACACGGCCGCCATTTCCGCCGTCACCTCCGGCAGATTCCCGTCGTTCCCTTCTTATGCTAGCGCACTCTGGCAGATTAGTAAAAGTGCCACCGCGGGAAGGAAAATTCAAAACGCCAAATATTCACAAGTGATTTCCTCTGCTCAGACACCTAATTTCTCAGTGCTAACTGTACTGAGTACTTTGTTCATTACTAGTTCAACTATGTTCGGCCGAATTTTCCCATTTCTCTGACCTAGTTCCTTGGCCCATTCAGTTAAAAGTCAAGTGTTAGGTGACGTAATGTGTTATTGGGTGAAAGACCAATCCTGTCAGTTAAAATGTATCGGCATAACATACAAATCTAGCGATGTTGCAGCGCCTGAGGTTCACCTTCTGTAAGTTCCCAGTCTGGTTACAGAGAATATGGTCTCAAACAACAGTTATGTACCGAACTAACCAAGCACCTTTGTTACTCAGGGCTATAACAGATAATGAGTCGGCGTTTCCACTGTATCCTACACAATCACTTGACCTATTATTCAAATGGGCGAGCGAAGCGAGCCCCCTGTCCGAGAAAGTGGTCGGCTGAGCGAAGCGAGGCCCCCCTGTCAGAGTGCTAGTTAAATGTGAATTTTTTGTTTCACTAAAAACTCCTCTACACAACCGTTATTCAAGTAATATCCTGCCTCATAACTTGATTAGTAAATATTAGTTACTGTAACAGTTATTTGACGGTTGATGAATGTTGGGTGAGACCATTCTCTTTGTACCCAGACTGTG
Source organism: Pilophorus perplexus (assembly GCA_955831195.1). Taxonomy (NCBI): domain Eukaryota; kingdom Metazoa; phylum Arthropoda; class Insecta; order Hemiptera; family Miridae; genus Pilophorus; species Pilophorus perplexus. Next base: position 14,643,523 of record OY037016.1, read on the forward strand.
AGCTTAAAGAAAGTGACCCTCAGGCGCCGAAACGTCGGTGGATTTGTATGTTTTGATAATATAATAATTATGTATATCATATTATGAAATATTATTTCATCTGCCGCTGAGATTGGCTTGGTCTTTCACCGAAAACCGAATCTGAACCACCAAGTCTGCATCTACAGTAATTTGTTATTTGTACTTGATTCCAGCATAACAGCATTCCGCCTTCGCCTGCGTCTACTCCGCCGGCCACCACGACAAATGCGACGTTGGCGACAAATGCGCTCACACCGTCGTCAACGCCGTCGTCGTCGCCTTCGAAGAACACCCGGTCGCCGGCTAAAGTGAAGGGAGATTCGCCACCTTCGAGCTTGAAAGATGTGAGTGACTTTTTAGCCTAAGCTTATAAGAATAAATTCAGGTTTACTAGCTTAAGGCAAGGAGGGATGTCTTAGTTCGCCCATTGATGTACGCCCGTACCCTTGCGTCCATTGGGATAGGGTTTTCAAACTGGGCATTTACCCTAGCCTCGAATAAACCCCTTCTCAGAAATGACCAACCTCCCAAATTTTGATAGTTTTATTTTTATTTTTTATTTCAATAAAAAGAGGAAGGTTTTTTTTACCGAATGGAATTGTTAATTAGCTGAAAAAATTCTACACCTTTACATTACCTTCCTATCTCGAATCTCGGTCGGTCCACAGGTAAGTTGTGTCCAAAATCGATGTGGCCCGGACTCCGACGTGGGAGAAAGATAACATAATTGGTTTATGATTTCACGACGGGAAAGTGCCATCAGATTCGCAAGTACAGTGTACATTGTACACCCTCTTTCATGAGATTTTCTATACTTTGAGGATGATCATGAACTTGAAAATGCTCGAAACTTGGGCACAGGCTAGCTATTGAGCCGTAAGAACGTTTTTATAAATTCTATTTCATTGATGTTGAAATGCCGTACATCGCTACTCGAATCGATCTACTCCTCCTGCTCTCAAACCCAGTTCGTCGCTAAGTATGTGTAGGTATTTTTAAATTTCCAAATCGGCCTCTGACCCTCCTGATCATTCAAAATATTTTCTTTGGATAGTATGTATTCACGTTCAATTTGAGAGGAAGATACAAAGATTTGATGAGGAAGAATTTTGGGTTATCATTTGAAATGAGAGTTTGCGCACAATCTCACCCCACAAAGCAGGCCGGTGCAGGGGATTGGGTGTTGGTAGACAATAAATTTTATCACTTATCGTTTAAGCGTGAATGCCCTGTGAGATACCCATTCATACCCAGCCATCTACAGAAACTGAATTAGTAGTATAACTTTCAATATTTCTTGCAGGATGTTCTGTTGGCCCAGCGCAAAAAGCGGAGGTTGGAGAAACTTGCCATGTTGGCTCGAGTGAACGAGTCGCGGACCCAGGCGATGCCTCTTTATGGAGTGGACCTGGTTTCCTCCGTGTCCAGCAAAGACAGTCACCCTGCACTGCGGGACTGGAGGTATTCAGGCTATGTCAATTGCCTGAAGTCAGTCAACCCGCAACCGCGACAATACTGGGAGCACACGAAAGCCCTGCAGCAGGCGATATACTCTGTGGAAGACCGAGTGGCGGAACTTTCGGAAATATTTTCCAGGTATTTGATGGTTTTGTGTTGTTGAGTATGTTACGGCTGTCGTGTGAAGCTCATCGATGGTTTGTTAGGTTTGTACTGTACGTGCCAGCTGTGGCAGCGCCGACGCCGGCCATACACGTTGCTCATCCCGCACCCTGGAAGGAAACGTTAGAGAGACGACGTGAAGCTGCTCTTGAGACTGTGCTGAAGCCGAAGACCCGCTTGCTACACCCAATATCGTCCGCCATGTCGACGCAGTTCCCCGATCCCCGGCTCATCCAATACGACTGCGGTAAACTCCAGTCACTCGATAGGCTCCTTCGGCAGTTGAAGACGGGCCACCACCGGGTTCTCATTTTCACCCAGATGACCAGGATGCTGGACGTCCTTGAAGCCTTCTTGAATTTCCATGGCCACATTTACCTCCGTCTGGACGGCACCACCAAAGTTGACCAGAGACAAGTAAGTTGAAATCTTTTTCACTCAAACGGGTAAAACGTCCATTCTCATGAGAGCGCGAATTAATGCGCTCGACAAAATCAAATCAATCAAAATCAAATCTGTATCAAATTTTGATATGCATTATTTAATATGCTCGAAAAACAAGAGTTTATTACTCTTTGATATAGGTAAATTAATTGATTCTTCATCAATTGATTCTGTCAATAAATAAGTAAAATTAATAAAAAAGTAAAAATAAAGTCAATAAATAATAAAAATGAAGTCAATATAAAATGAATAAAACAATTGAAAACTAAAAAATAACGTATCCCCTTCACCACTTTAATTCAAAATTGAAAATTTCGAAAATGTCCTGGAAATTTGAATTAGATTGTAGGAGCCAAAAACTCACGTCTGCTGCTACAAATTATGAAGTTCTTTCAGAAAAAAAAAATGATAGTCGTGATGCGATTTCCTTAGCCCATTTTGCTCACATGGCGAAAACATTTTCCTACATATTTGCATTGCTGAACTTGGGAGCAACTACAAACTGCATTAATAGCGTGGTACATACAACCAAAGAGTGGCCGAGCAAACGCCAGTGCAAATCGTTTGCTAGTCTGTAGTTTTACCTAGCCCTGCTCATACGATGTTCTTCACACAGCTTCTGATGGAGAGGTTCAACGCAGACAAGCGTATTTTCTGCTTCATCTTGTCCACGAGATCTGGTGGCGTCGGCATTAACCTCACCGGTGCCGACACAGTTGTTTTTTATGACAGCGACTGGAACCCAACCATGGATGCTCAAGCGCAGGACAGGTGTCACCGAATCGGTCAAACGAGGGACGTCCACATTTACAGGTAGAGACTATTTAGACAAGAAATCGTGTGGAATTAAAAAAAACTAGCTAACTTGACGTTGAGCATTTTCTTCCTTTATTTCAGGTTAATCAGTGAAAAGACTGTTGAAGAAAATATTCTCAAGAAAGCCAATCAAAAACGGATGCTTGGCGATCTGGCGATTGAGGGGGGAAATTTCACTACGGCCTATTTCAAAAGTGTAAGTTTCCTCCAAAGAAGTTGGCTTTTTATAAATCTGCCTCGTGACTTTATTTATCATTTTCTTTTACTTTTTCAGAGCACGATTCAAGATATTTTCAACGTCGATACCAACGAGAATGATGCTTCGCGCCGTATGGCTGAAGTTCTGCAGAAAGATGCTCCACCCGAAGAAAATGTATGTATTGCGCCGAAATGACACTAGTCGACATGTCTTGTCAACATCGGAGATTAGTTTTTTCACTCGTGTTTTCGTATCACAGATCGCTTCGTCGTCGGGAGAAGAGAAAACGTCCCTGGGCGCTCTGGAGACGGCGATGGCTCAGGCAGAAGACGACACAGACGTTGCTGCGGCTAAAGTGGCCAAAGCGGAAGCAGCGGCCGAACTGGCCGAGTTCGATGAAAACATCCCTCTGGAGTCTCAAGAGCCGGAGTTGAGTAAAGCGGAACAGGAACTTAATGCGTTAATGCAACAGGTATGATTGAATCATTGCTAGCACGATGTGGGAGGGGTTACTTCTCTTGATCAAAGCGGGCAGGGGAGCTAGCTTCACTCGACCATTTGCGCCCCATCCTACCAAGATTCGAACAGTGGTACCTCAAATTAAATCATTCATGACGTTTACCGAAAAACGCTGCTAATTTTACACAAGGGTTTATTATTCGTTGATATAGGTTTCTTGTGCCACACAAGTATTTTGTTATTGCCACAGAATTTTCGCACAAGTTGTGCCACAGAATTCTGTCAATTAAAAATTTTTTTTTTTGAAAAAAAGTTTTTACTCGGAACATATTTGACCTCTTGGGATCCTTCAAAAATCCCGTTTGTCAAATTTTGAGGGCGATCGGAGTCGTCGACCTCCGTCGCGATTACATGGGTGTATTATTCCAAGAATAATAAACCAAAACGGTGTCCGGACTAAGGAAAATGTTGGCTCATGGGAAGTTTAGCCTGATCACTCAAAATTTGACTTTAGCCTGATCACTCAAAAGTTGACATAATCCGTTTCAAGAGGTCTAGATTCCAAAACCGAACTGTCCGCACGCCGTACGCCTTTCCCCGTATGCCGCCCTGGCCGTTTTGGACAGTAGGAATTTTTTTTAAATCTGAAATTTTGACAAAATACTTGGTTTACCATCTAGTTGTGCTCGCAAGGTTTTCAGCCCGATCGCCAAAACCCGTGGGGCGCTATGAGGTTAAAATGAGGCTATGGGAGGCGTTTTTGAAGGGTTTTGGCTTTGGGATCGAGTTAGGTGTGGTTTTCGAAGTATTTTTGGACGTAGAATCCATTTTTGGGGGTCCCGGAACTTTAGCTTCAGTTTGTTGGACGCTAGATCGGTTCTGAAATTAAATTTATGGTTCGCTTTGCAAAAAAAAAAAAAGAAGTTGAGCGGCTCTTTTTGCAGTGAATCTGACAGTTTTAATCTGAGCTAGCGCTAAGATCAGATTTACTTTGAGCGTTTGACTGTTGGTGAAACTGGCCCTAATTGGAACCGTTTGATTTGTTTTCAGCTCTCCGGCGTTGAGAAGTACGCCATGAATTTTGTCGAGAGAAGCGAGTCAGTTTGGTCTGCTGAGCGGCTGGCGGCGGCTGAGGCCGAAATCGAGATGCAAAAAAAGGAATGGGAAAAAGGACGTCTGGCGGCCATCCGGGACGACGACAAGAAGAAGAAAGCGGAGGAAGCCGAAAATGACGACATGATCACCTACTCCGGAACCGACGCCCGCAACCAGGTCAATAACAAGAAACATTCAAGTCCTAACGTTAACTCGGGTCAGAATTCCGACTCGGAAACCCCTCGTCAAACCCGGTCGCACGGTCGGGTCTCTATAGATCTTTGGACGCTCGACGACACTCCGATTGCCAAACAGGGCCCGAACTCCTCCAAAAACTCTCCCAGCCCGTCCAAGAAATCAAGCGGCCACAAGGTTCAAAAAATAAAAAAGAACCGCTCCGCCTCCCCTCCGTCTTATCCCAAACGAAACATAATCATACGAACCCGGAGGTCCTCCACAGTCGCGGAAACCCCCAAAAAAGTCGCAAAATTGGTCAAAACCCGGCGGTCCGACGCCGGTCTCAACTCAGTTTCCTGATATCGGGCTTGTCGAGTCAATCGATGAATCAAACCAACCACGTGAAACTCCCCCAAGAATCGATTGATTTGACTCAACCCCTTCAGGCTCCCTACAAAATTCGACATTCGATTTGTCCTCCTGACCCGGTGTTGTTATAGTACGAGCGTAGTATTACGGATTACATAATTTATCGCAATTCGACATTCTGTACATAATAAAATGTTCCTCATAGTTATAACTTTGTTACTTCTAGCATTATCTCGCATTTATTAGTTCTGCCGGTTTCCGAAACAACCAAAACCCCTTCAAACGTCGTTAGTACTACCAAGTCCCAAATTCGACTGATCAACGTATTTTTTTTTTTTTTTTCATTTTCGAAATTCTACCAGAAATAAGAACGTTATTTTGATACCTCTTGGGGTTGAACGGTGCTGGAAGGTCCTGATTTTTAAAAATTTTTTTGGAAACCACAACCGCTAGACCCAATAGTATAGCTCAGGCTAATGACTGAAATTTATTGGTAGTGAGTTTATTTAGTTCTAAAACTATTCCAACCAGTTAGAAAAGGACATTTTTCTTGTTTTTGTAAGCGCCTGTTGTAAATAATTGATCGAGTTTGTATGCGCCTGTATATAATTTGTAATTACCTACCCTATTTTATATTTTGCGAAAAAATGAGTTTTGCTTCTGATTAAGAAAAAAAAGAATTTTTTGTAATGTCGTGATGACGAGACTTTTTTTATACGTTAGCATTTAACTTTGTGTAAATATTATGTATTGCGTACCTTCAACCATGTTAAGCCATGTTGGTGAATTGGGATATTCAAGGATCTCAAAGGAGTGTCTAAATGGCGTGGAAACTCTTGGAGACCTTTGAATTCCTTTCGATTTCATATCCGTTCATTTTTTACAAAAAAAAAAATAATTTTTTTGCAATTGAAATCTACCTTACTATCCTGTATTACTGATTGAAGAATAAAGTTATTATTCTTTATTGTCGAATTTTCTTGGTAAACTTGACAGCAGCATGGGCTATGTTTTGGTGTCCGGTAGCTCTCCCTGCTCTTTGTGCGTTTAGGTTGTGTTGAAGCGTCACTGGCTCGGATGACGTCACTTATCAAAAACTAAGTTTTTCTCGACGTAGCCTGGTCACAATTTAACCCCTTTTTCCGGTATTAGGATTTATTCCAAGTGACCTGCAAAAAGTGTGCCAATTGCCAAAACTTCGCCCGTTAGGGAAAATTTTCATAGCCCATAACTAGCGTTCAGCGTATAGTTTTTTCTTCTCGTAGTGCAGTGTCTGTTTTGCATGAGTGTCTTGGAAAAAAAAAAGTGGCACCAAAACATTGCCTTGCAGTGATGAGTTACCAAGATTTCGCACATAGAGCAAGTGGATCACATCAAAACATGGCTCAATACTGGTCTGATGGTTTTATCCTGTTCCCTGTAATGCTTACTGGTGGGGGTTATGGTGTCTTGGACGTTTCAGGAGTGATAGTGTGGTTGCTAGATGATCACGTCGTGATACGTTGTACCTGAATGTAAAATGAGGGGTGGGCTGTGGGTTTGCCCAATTTTGGCTTTTCAGCTTTTCTACGTCTCTCAGACAACTTCTTTCTCATTGGTTATGGCTGGTTTGCCAGTATTGTTGGCTGCTGAAGGCTGTTCACCGCTTTCCCACGAGATAGCGAGCTCTGCTCTCAAATCTCGTCCTTCCCCGCACAATGTATCGGTGGTCGCGAGTAGGTCTCGCGGATCGCCCGCAGAATTTAAAGTCGCCCGTTGCGGCTGCAGTGGGCCAGGATGGGAAGTATGATGGCCCGGTTGCGGCCTTTTGGGAGAGGAACTGGTAATAATAACGAGTTATCGAGTTACACGTTGATGGAAATGCCCCTATTTGGGTTACCATGGTTACCAACGAGGTCGTCCGTCCAAGTTGATCTGACAAATTTGCTCCTACTTCCATTCAAGGCACTGTACCCACTTGGTTATGCGGACCGGACCGCTAATGCGTGTGGTTTCATGCCAAACGTTTTTACACGCCTCGTCCTGATTCTGACATTTGTGGTCACAATAAAAATATTTTTTTTAAACTCAAATGGACCACCGAATTTGGATTAACAACGCTGCTGCATCAAGCACCCTCCTGAAGATGGTTGCCACTCGGCGTTGTGAGGGATTTGTTGGTCTGACACACACGGAGTGGCAGTAGCGTCCGGTGCAACGAGCCGAGTAAGAAAGAACGGGTTCACGTGGCCGCAATCAGGCTATGGCATTTTTGCCTATTGCGATGGCGCGCAGTGGGACGAAACCCGAATCTAGCGGGTCAAAATGTCTGTAATGACATTAAAACAGTTAAACATCGATCTCCATGGGCCTGGAATGTATTTTGAATGGTAGGTTTATAGATTGTGACATTTGACATTTGTATTACAGTGAAACGTAGCTCCCAGCACGAAAAATATACAGAAAAGTTAAAAATTATATTTATTTAATAAAAGTTAAAATTCCTCGTGATTGTTCCATGGGCGTTTATGGGCTGCGTTTCCCAGGGAATCTATTAGAACGTCCAACCCTTTTTTTCTCACTCTAGGAACTCTAGGACACATTTCGGTTGTCGGTTTTTGTGAAATGGAGGAAGTGTTAATTTTTGCGTCTATTTCTTGGAGGAATTTTTACTTTTTTAAATAGGTCAATTTAATTTTAACTTTTTTTAATATTGTATTTTACTACTTTTTCCCCGTCTATTTTTCGTGCTGGTAGCTACATTTCACTGAAATACGTCAAAACCTATTTACATACCATTCAAAAGACATTCCAGGGGTCGACCTTTAATTTTTTTATGTCATTGCAGACTTTTGACCCGCTAAATCAAAAAAACGATCAATCGCTGCTCTGCCCGGCATTTGGAAGGGAGAGGTTTCCCTTACGTTGAGTGGATGTACTCAAGCAGGTGTGTCGTCCAGGTAAACAGGGCGTTTGCTGCCAATCCAGCGGGTGCCCAGAAGCCCCCGGTTTATATTGCAGTTGACACTTTTTTTTAGCTGCTACAACCAATGAGATTTGGGGATGTGGAAAGTGTGTATGTTACTGTTAAAAAATACCTCTAGTGGTGGTGTTACGATTTACGAGAAAATCTTAGGAATTCCCATCAGCGTTGGTTAAAGTCCGGTGCTGAACCACAAATCGGACTTATCTAAGTAAATCTTAGCTAATTAATCGAAGAGGCTTGGAAACCCTTGGAACATTTCAATTTTGAATAGTTTTTTGGGCTATTACCGTCTGATTTCGTGAATGTTTTGCCAATTAGCCAGGAGGGCTTAGTTTAAAGTCCGAAGTTCCTCATTCATGGTGTATTGGGCTTTTACTGAGCGCCTATTTCACCAACTAACGGCTCCGCTAATTTGACCAAGCTCCGCACTGATCCCCATGCTAATCGGTGCTCCCTCGGAGGTTTAACCTGGGCGTTAACGCTTAAACTATCGGTAACTCGGGTGGTGAAAGTGGCCCTGAATCTGTCAGTTAATCTGGAGATTAATCAACTCAATCGGCCAAACCTTGGTTTGCTTTGGATTTCGGATTTTCACCAATGCTATTGGGAATTCCTAAAATATCCTGGTAAATCTTAACTTTTACCGCACTTCGGGGTTTTACAATAGTTTACATTTTTTGTCTTTGCGTTCTGTGGGGAAATCCAGAGGACAGTAAACAAGTAGGTTGTTGTGTAGTATAGCTGAGCCTGGACAGGTAGGTATGTCCCCGTAAATCTAGTTTTCGTCAAACTAACTCGAAAACGACACCCAGCTTCGTTAAAACCCTTCAAGAACGCCATCTATAGCAGTTTAAACCCCTATAGAACGCCACGGTGCGATCAGGTTGAAAATCATCAATGTATCGTTGTTTGAGAGCTTGCCACCACTGGGTTGTAGTTTGGTATCATTGCTATAATATAGCGGATAATATATTATTGTGGAGGCCTTTAGTCTACAAAAACGAGTGACTTGATTACTATAACTGCTGAAGAACGTTTATAGTGTGGGAATGAAACTACCGACAAACTAGATTGTATGTGGCTCTGCACCGTCTACGTCCCTGACTGGCGGCTACGAAATAATGGCCGCGGCGACAGTTCGTCGGGTTGGTGGGCGTTTCCGACTGTGTAATAACCCCATACTTAAGCGAGAAAAAAAATCGGAGATAAATAATTGTTCTATGTAAACAATGAACAATGCAACAATATATAGGTATATAAAATTATGAAAATACCACCTTTCGGAATCGTTGCTGCTGTTGTAGGAACTAGGTATGGGTATTGATACCCGCCTTTTCAAGAAACGATTTTTATTAAGAAGAATCGATTTTCGTTCACTCAAAATCTAGAATCAATTTTTTAATGCTATTTTATTTTTTTAATTGAGCGATTTTTTTCCCTTGAAGATGGCATTCTGGATTAGTGAAGTTTCTCAGCCTGATGAAGTAAAATGAAACTGCCTAGTGAGTGGCCCAGTCAGGTCCAACGAGAAGAAACTACACCCATCGGAATGCTCGCCTGGAGCGGAAGCATCGAAATTAAATACATGGATTTAATACAAGAAACAGATTTGTCAGTTACCGTTCAAGGCTGATTTCACCAAGAAGTAAAATCGGTGGTGATGTCTCTGCTTTAGAGCGGCAATGAAAATCGGAAAAGTCGATTTTTTGGTTACCCGATTTTTTTAGAAAAGATTTTCAGGTCCGATGTAAAATTGATTATAGTTAAAATTTCATTATAGTGATACCCATCCCTAGTAGGTCGTTTCAGTCTCAACTTGCAGCCATAGAATATTTTTCAATCCTTCTCAACAGACTAAGCCACGAAACATGTATTAGGTAAAAGCGCAGAGTAGCAGAGGACAGACTGGGTAGATTGGGTAAAAGATTGTCCCAAGTTGCTCACTAACAACACTAGTCGAGTCCCTGACCATATTTCATTCAGAAGGTATTATCACTGTTTCATTAGGTAGTGATAGATAGTAGGTATCCCATATTATGGGATAATATTGCGTTATAATATAGGTGATATCCATAATATTATTACGTTTCTTCCATTGAATGGATATTTTCAAACTATCTAGCGTCATTCCACCGTATTTTTCGGATTTCTGCCGATTTTTTTCCCGTCAGCAATTCCCACGGTAGGTCAGAAATCTTGGTAGGTACTTATTTGGCCGCGTCATCCCGCTCGCATACCCTCTCTTTTATTATTACTTCTGCGTGTCGGTTCTGATTTCATTATTCCTGTTGCAAGGAAGTTTCATGCAGTTACTACTGCATGTAGGTTTAACTCCATACCATTCCTTCCGCGTGCTGTATTTCTCGTGTGGTTTCGCACGCTCACCAAAGGCCCATTATTTCCACTGTCTCCGCTTTTTTCTGTAGGTACTGTTGTTTTTTAAGGTTCTGTGTCATTGCAAATGCAAATACATTTTATTACTTACACTCAAAATAAGCATTGAGTTGGCGGCCAGATAATCGAAAGGGGGGGTGTCGTATGAGGGCTAGGGACGGCAAAAGATTTTGAAGATCGACAACCAAACATCGATGTATCGTTGTCATCCCTAGTTGAGGGTGAGGAGGATGTTCTTAAGGTTGACTGGGTTAAAAAAATAATTTAAAAAAAAAAAAATAATAAAATAAAATAAATAATACAATTAATAAAACAATTGTCTATAGATTTTTAATATTATTATATCGACTGCTACTTTGCAAAACCATGTCTTTTTCCGGAATTTTGGTGGATTTTGGTTTATTATTGTTTGAATAATACACCTTTGTAATCGCGCCTGAGGTCGACGACTCCGATCTGCCTCAAATTTGACATTATCTGTTTCATGAGGTCTAGATTCTAAAACCGAAATGTCCGTCCGCCATCAGGGCCGTTTTGGGCAGTAGAATTTTTTTTTTTTTTTTAATCTGAAATTTTGACAAAATACCGTCTAGTTGAGCCCGCAAGGTTTTCAGCCCAATCGCCCAAACATTTGGGGCTAAAATTGGGCTACCGGAGGTTTTTTTTAAAGGCTTTTAGCTATGGGATCTAGGTGGCGTTTTCGAAGTATTTTTGGACGTAGAATCCATTTTTTGGGGGCCCGGAACGATCCGGTTTCACTGTTGGGATCTTTAGGGCTTTCATGGGGCTATAAATGGGATTTTTGAAGGATCCCAGGAGGCCAAATATTTTCCGAGTGAACAAAAAATTGAAAAATGAATAAATAAAATAAATAAACTTATTTTTCAAAACATTTTTATTGACTCAGATTTAATTTTTGTACAAGTAACCTACATCAAAGAATGACAAACCCTTTTGTTAAATTTGCAGCATTTTTTCCCTAAGTTTGATGGATTAAGGGAGCTTCTATCAGAAAAGCTCGTCCTTATTTTCGAAGAAATTGGACTTTTCCTCATGGTTTTACAAATTCACCGTCGATTTACTTCTTGCTCCATTATACCGATTTGTTTTTGTTTGCGCGGCTATAGAAAAACGTAAAATATAAGTTGGCGACGCTGCGGTATTTCCTCCCAAGTGGGCCTGCTGTCCATAACCCCCTTTTCGCAGTCAAAGTCAGGTTGTACATGTGAAATGGCTCCGCGGACATCTTTTTAAAAAGGTTTGAAACTTTGTGTGAAACGAGTATTTTCTCTAAGTTCTCACCATTCTTGGATCCACTGGTTCGCCCCCATTTCTACGTCAAACCTTCATTCATTCCCCCTCCCAGGTTTCCTTTTCTTGAAGATAATTGACGATTCGTGCGTGTTTTTAGGTGTGGATTTCCAACGACGGCAAAGACATCATGCCGGTAAGTAAGCCCTGGGTTTGTATCAAACTCTGTATTTTTTGGATATTTCGAGGACCTGAAAAATCCTCCTGTTTGTAGATGTGGGGCCCTCCGACGCCCCCGCAAGGAGAAGGTGACGTGTACATAGACCAGAATCTCGGCCTCCTGTACGAACAGAAGATCATCCCTCACGAGCTGTTACCCCCCATTTACATTAAGAAGGAGAAAAAAAGGACGCGAATAGAAGCTGGCTTGCCCGAAGGTGAGAGTTAGCCATTTTAAAAAGGACGATTGAAGGAACGTATTGTGTGGCAGCGAAGTAATATCCAAAATGGCCGTCGCACACGATTTTGAAAATTTCAATGTCCCAGGATTGTGAAAGGTTAAATTAAAAAATTTCTTATTTTTTGAGAAGTTCCGAGACAAGCAGTGAACATGAGCGGGTAAAAAGGTACCTACTGCTACGTGTATACTTTTTTCATCCTTTAATTAAGCGCTTGAGTCTTGGGAAACTACTGAGTATTTTTATTACCACTCACTCTCCTGGCACTTGGCAAATCATAAACCTTATTACTAATATTTCTCAAACATAAATATTTGTTGCATTCAATGATCCCTTCCAGCTTTTGGAAGGAGAACGTCCTAGAAGCTATTTACTCAGAAAACAGCCTCAAAGAGGTACCAGAAACCACCAAATAATGGTGGTATTTGGATTATTTCTTCGATGGGCTCCGAAATGTTTTTCTTTGTCCCCCACCCTGCACACCCTATATTTAAGCTCCCGATTTCAGGCAATATTCTTGGGCGGATACCAGTGAAGGTACGACCTAGAGACGACTCGCTCCTTCATGTGGCTCCGAGGTCGCTTTTCGACCGACCTTCGCCGGCTCTGATCAAAATGCGCCAAGAGATGAGGTACCACCGTCACAGAGGGACCCCACGACCTGTCACGAGCCTCGTGAAACCCGTCATACCCGTCAAACTGCCGCCAGAGCCGGACTACGTGCCAGATTGGACCATACAAGAGGATTACACGATCTTGCAGGTTAGCGCTTAATTCCGCTTCAGATTTTGTTTTTCCCTGAAGTAGTATTAATCGAAGTAATTTGCAACCAGGCGATCCAGAACATTCAAGAACTGAACTTGAATCTCGTCATTCTATCTCCCGGACACACCCCCAACTGGGATATGGTTGCCGACATGGTTAACCATACGTCACGCACCTATCGATCTGCAAAGCAATGCAAAAATAGGTAAAATTAGGATTATCAACCATTCACAATAAGTAAATAAACTTTTTGTTTGCCCTAAACGAAATATATATGGTCAAAAACTACTTACAACTTATAGATCACCATTCTTTAATAATTTTCTGAGAGAATATCACAGTCAAATCGTTTCGGGACGTCCACACAGAATGTGTACCCGTCCAAAAACCTCCGTAGTAGAAAATTTGACAATCCGAGTACAGCATCCAAACTGGCTCGCAGGGAATAAGTTGTCTTAAGAAGTTGACAACGTCCCGTCTTCCTTTTGGTTTATTGTCCTTGGAATAATATTTTATGGAGTAATAATTACTCCTAGCTAATTATTAGCTTCGATCGTTGAAGGATGTCTGACTTATTTTCTCAGGTACGAATCTGTCATCATTCCTAGGGAAGAAGGCAAACTTGTGCTTGACAGCCCCAAAAAGCAAAAGAAGAAAAGTACCAACCCGCTATACAAAATGCCACTACAGGTAAGTTGTTTCTATTTATAGAATAATCAGAGACTGGCACTTAGTGGAACTTATTTTGGCCAAATGTGGCTGTAGGTTGGCCCAATTTACCGGGTGTGGGGCGTGTACCTACGTGAGTAAATTGTGTTCCTACAATTAAATTGTCCCTATTTTGAGTGTTGTGTGTTTGGGGGGAAAGCCTCTAGCGTAACTAGGATTTCGCCCCCGTTGTCCTTGGAGGAACATGAAGGGGGTGCTTGAATATCCTTACCTGGGGCATGACACAAATTGTTGTGATCTGCAAGCCCAGAAAGTGATAAAGTAGCAGTTTTGGAAATTCTGCTATCTCCAACCCGGCAAGAAGTGTCTGGGTAGACTGAAATGCGTTGAATTTCGGAAGGGAGTCTAGTCGAGTTCGATACTAAAGTTGAAGTGTCAACATTCGGCCTAGATCCACACCTACTGCAATTTGATTCCTAGTTACCCCAAGCGAATTGTCTAAGGGTGATATCATCCTCAAATTGAGTCTTACGGAGGGTTAATTTCCCGGCTGCCACGAAGGAATTGTGAAGGGCTATAAAACTACCGAGGCCGAATACCATACGAATTCTCCAAGGCCCTGCAGAGTCCTTTTTAACATATCCGTTGGAAGATTTCTCTCTGTCTTCAGCCCATTAGAGGCCGTAAAGTCAGCAAAATGTGGCAGTGTGCCTGTCTCTGATGATCACAGTAAATTAATTTATGTTTCTTGATCATTACGTTTATGCTTAAACAACAGATGAAATCCGGTCGACCGCTCCGCACCGCCCAACTGTACAGCCAAGACGGGAATTCGACCATGTCGCAAATCATGAACTCGAGATTTGAATCGGTTCGGTCCATTTCGAATCGACGGGCCCCCACCACCAAACCGCTCCTGGTCAACCCGGGCATGAAGAACCCCAAGCACGCGGAGATCCTGGCAGAGTGCTCTATCGACTACGACAACCCCATGACGCCGGTGGAAGTCGCTTCAAAGAGGGCAGACAGGATCGCTAAAGAAAAGGCTTTGTCACAGGTATTAGTATAAATGATAGGTTATTTGAGCTTTATACTCTTGTTGTTTTCATTCCTAACCATATCCTTGTTCGTTAGCAGACTGTTGCTGTCACGCCGGAACAACAGTTAGCGGCGATCCGTCTCCAACAGCAGCTCCATAGCTCCATTGCCAAAACGACAACCGTCACCACTCCGACTGTCACATCAACCACGTCTGCCAGACCGGTCGCTGTACAGGTAAACTCTTGTCTTGTGTAGCTCTTTTATGTTCAGCGTGGTCCAACTTTTATTTACTTCTTCGGTCATTCGCAGGAAATCATGGCCGGCCCCATTGCCCGGGGTGTCGTCAGTTCATCGACCGTCCAGGGCGTCAGCACTCCGCCAAGAGGTACAGTTGCCAATGTCGTCTCGGTTCAGTCGACTCCCAGTCCAATCGGCAAAAGTAAGTGTCGTTTCATTGTATTATGTTGTCAATATTCCATCTTTTTTTTTTCATTCCATGCTGGTATTGAATCCTCCATAAACGCAAATAAGTGACCCCTGGCGAATCCGATCTTACTGCTGCTGTTTTGACGGGGTTCTTAAAACAAAGTCTGAGTTGAATGAAAAGGTTTATTAAATTTGTAGTTTATTAAAACCGTATACTAGGTATAAATCAATATAGAAACACTAAGGAAAAAGCTCTAAGTTCTAATCAATTCACTAAAAAGGAATACATTTTCTTACATGCCAACAAACCTCAAAATGGGAAGAGGGAGGCCTGATCGCTATATATAATCATTATCTACATGCTTACCCATCAGTATTGTGGTCAATACTTAGCTGTTCGTTTGCCGACAAGCGAGAATAAATATGTTGTGTACATTCCTTTAACCCATAGTACGATTAGACTACGAACTTAAGAACGAATTTGTTGTTGTTTTCATCCCAACCACCTGGGTGATGATTAGTAGGTACAGGTTCCTTTTATTATGCTGTTTTTGATAAAAATTCAATTGGTTTATCGCTCTAGCTGCTACAACGAAAACCATCAGCCCTGCGCAAATTCAGCTGTATCGCCAACAGCAACTTTTGCGACAACAGCAGCAACAGCTTCGGGTCTTGCAGTCCCAACGGGGTGCGGCAGGCCAGAAGGTGCCTGTTGCAACTGTCACTGCCGGCTCTCCTACGACTCAACGGGTTGAGGTAAATAAACCAACTGTTTTGTTTTTGTTTTTTTTTAAACTGACGCCGTTTTGTAGTTTGTACTAATTTTCCCTGTTTCTTTTAAGGTGAAAACGGGTTTAACGAGAACCGTCAGCGAGTCCCAAATGCTTGCGTTGCTGAAAAGGCAGCAAGTTGCCAAAGTGACCACTGCCACTACGATCGCATCTGCCCAACTCCTGGCTCAGGCTCAGGCGAGCTTGCAGGTAAAGTTTCGTTCACGTTAGATATGGGTATTTAGCAGAATCAAGTGTACGGAATTCAACTGGGACCAGCAAACTAGGGAGCCACCCTCTGCCGGCCATCTGCAGCTCGTTCCGCCCTAGTGGGCGGCTCTCCGTTGCAGACTGTTTTTCGGGAATCCGAATCAAATTATGATTCAAAGTGAAAAAAAATATACTACTGAAAAGGGACTGAAAGGTTTCTGTATATTTCCACGCGACGTTTTTGCCAGTTTTGATGAACCAGAGTAACGGCAGGTAAAATCTAGCAGGATCACTGTGTTCCTTGTAATAAAAACTATCTGAAGCACATTTTTAGTGTTTTTTTTTTTTTTTGCGAACAGCCAGGGAGACCAAAAGAAAGTCGAAAAAAGTAATCAATCAGTCAAACAGCCACGAAACAGTAGAGCAGGGGAGTGGTTGAGGGGGCGAGGGAACCTGAAGGAGGGTGGAGAAGCAGGTATGCTTGGGCCTGGGAGGGATGGATGGATTCTCAAACCGCAAGACCCGGGAAACGGGTTGGTGGCCGCTGTCTATTAAAAATTATGAATTTTATTAAACTCTTCCAAATAGAGTTTGGAAGTGTGGGGAGCAATTTTTGTGGGGTTTTGATAATTTTTCCTTTTACTCGCGGTGAAATGTGGAGTTGGGACTCAGATTCCAAGAAAGGCATTAGTTGGATCCCGACATCCTTCCTTCGTTGATCGAGTTGAGTCCCCCACTTTTTTGTCAGGAGCCTAACTTGGGGTCCAGCCCACAGAGAAAGGTAGTAAAGTGGTCAGCCTATAGCGTCACACTACGAGTTTGGCTGAGTTGTCTCCCAAAATATGCAGGCAATTCTGCAGTGCCAAAAAGTTGTAGGCGTAAGTTCAAGGTGTTGGAAGAAATTTGACTGATACAGAAAATCGAATTCGGTCATGCACCCACTGCTGCACGTTAACATGCATTCTCTCAGAAAGTCTTCTTTGTATTTGTTTTTTAACACTGTCTGCTGACCCAGGGGCTGCGATTTAAATGTAACAAATTGTTTGGGTTCGCTGACCATGTGTCGCCTTTTCAAATTTGGCGAAATTATTTTCCAACATTCACAGTTTCAATACAATATTAATATCGGGACGCAATTATCGCACTTTGCAATCTTGCAACTCTCTGTTTACCGGCGGACCCAATTCCAGCTGATGGGGGAGACAACTGCGGACCCAACTCAGACTCTACCCTGCCTCATTTAATTTTCCCGGCCCCAACTCGATGAGCTGATTTAAAAAAAATAATAATGGAATAAATATGACCATGTAGAATAATGGATTTTTCAGTTATAAGTTTCCCCCTTTTTGTAGGCTCAACAAGCGAGTAGCAGCGCTGGTGTTGGTCAGGTGACGACTTTGGTGAAAACAGTACCAGCTACGTCACTTCCTGTAGCGAATTTACTCCCTCAGGTATTAAGAAATGGTCAATTTTCGATTGTAGTATCCGTGCGACTTCTCTTACTACAATGTATGGTCGTTTCCAGATGAAGGCGATCGGGTCCGGCATCAAAGCAGGCACTGTGAGCCAACAGCAAATTCAACAACTATCCATCCGACATCAATTGATCGGCCAACAGCGGAAATTCACTCAGCAGAAGGTTGCTCAAATCGGGCAGGTACGAATCTAGTTGTGTAATCATTTCAGCGGAATTCAACTTGACGAAGTCAACTATTTCCCGTGTTCGCCTACAGGTCGCTACTAAAGCCGGCACTACGGCGCAGTTGATCGTTCAATCCCCGAAATCACTTCCAACGACGATGACAATGCAACAAATTCAACAAGTTATGAAACATGTGAACGTGGCGCCTCAGCACGTGGTGAAGGCAAGTTGGCAATTCCTATCGTTGGCAGTCTTATCAGGCCTGTCGGAGTTTACGTTTAAGCGTTCATCTTCTGTCTCTTTCTCCAGGTGGCGCAGGTGTCAACAGCTCAGGTTCTGCCTCACACAGTATTCACCAAAGCCCAGGGTGGATCTCAGCCGCGAGTCATACCAGTTGCATCGTCATCCCAACAACCTCTCAAGCAAGCTATTCAGGTAATGGGCTGCACATCATCGCGTCGCCTCGGGATCTGCAATAATGAGCTTCCTGAATGATTTTTTAAATTTCTTTCCTATAAAGTTCATCCTTGAAAAGTAACGATAACATGTCAACATGTGGAAAACTGGTTTCATTATTTATAGGGCCTTAGGAAAGACAAAATACCTAGTTGTTCCGAAGAATTTCAAAGCCTGAGAGTGAACGACGTGCACTGCTTCATCCTTGTTGAAATTCATGTTGTTAGAAAACCACATTTAATTTCACAACATTTGATGTGTTAAAAAATGCTGTCCTTTTCAAGGAGCCCATTACACGAAAAATTCTTTTATGAAAACTACCAATCGTGCGTTTTAGATTCCCAGTCCTTCGAGGACATTAGGGATGTGTATAACGAATCTGTTGTTTCTCCTTTTGTGCTTCTGTTCGAAATCTTCTAATTTAGATAACTGTTTTCCGTGCAACTATGTGGATTTTAGATCTGACAATAATAGTTGTCTGAACCAATCTAGAGGCTTTAGAAGGGTGCTGAATCAGAACATGACGTCAGAAGTGCGAAATTCTGACTCACAATAAGACCGTATGAGTATGCCACCCACCTATTTATGAATTTTCCGTCTCCAAATCGTCCAATTATTTGTTGAAGGTCGTGGCGGCAAGTTCAGCTGGAACAACCCGAGCCATCCCCAGTGTCACTATAGACGCATCGGGGCGGGCCACAGCGACTGGCACCATTTCGGGCACAATTAAAGCCGGGAGCGCTTCCCAACAAGCCATTCTGACCCAGGTGAGATGCAGCGGGTGTATCCAACTTGATTCGGATCTTTGTTGAGTTTCTCGATTGAACGTTCATTGATTTTTTGTAGGTGTCGGCGGTTTTACAACAGGGCCAACCCATCACCATGAGGCAGCCTGTAAGGATTCAAGCGACCTCAGCGCCCCTAGTGGCAGTTGCAGTATCGCAGGCTCCCACACTCCTGACGCTTCCACCGCAGGATAACAACGTGAGTGGAAAAGCTCAGGTTCTGAAACATCAGGTGCTTGTTGGAATAATTACTTCACAATTTATTAAACATACTTAACCTTCCTTCTGAAATTATCTCTAGGACTACGAATTAATATGGTTTTATTTTATTCTTATGGTACAGGGTCCGTGTGAGAGAATGAATGCTTTTAGAAATGCTACTGCAGGCCGAAGAGTGCCATGAACCTCCCAAAAAAAGAGGCCAAAAACGCTCCAAATTTTACACAAAGGCTCATTATTCTTTGATTTTGTGCACAAAATTTATTTAATAAATTCTATGTCGATAAGAAAATATTTTTGAAAAAATAAAAAATAAAAAAATAAAACCTGTAGGTACAATGTTTGGACAGATGTGGGACCTCGAAAAATATGAATTAAGTGTACAAAATTACCCGGAAAACGACACCTTATTTTTACTCCTGGGATCCTTCAAAATCCCATTTGAATAATAGCCCTTTTTCCGTTCAAAAAGTCCCCTTCCCTCAAAAATGTGTTTTGGCAACACTCACTGCTGTGGAACTTTTTCTCCTGTTCTTTGTACCTGTGGAAATAACAGCGTGAGCTGCAATGGAAACCACCTCACGCTGTTTCCTACGTACACAACTGCCATTATAATTTCGCTAACTAATGTGACCATTCCTAGCCGTCCTCATTCTTTTGCGTACTGAGGTTCAAAACCAGACTCAGCTACAAATTCTGACGTCATTCCATGGATCTGTAATCAAAAATTTTGAATCAAATAAAAAAGTCGATTCTTTTTTAATGATTTCTTGTCCCTCCAACATGGCACTGAAAGGAATGACAGATTTGTGTGGTTTGGGCTTAGGTGAGCAGGTAACTGAGTAGGGAGACTGATTCTAAAATTTAAAAAAAAGTTTCCAAAAGTTTTAATTTGTTAAATTGAGCCAATTTTAAATGATAGTTAATAAGTTTTGTGGAGAAACAAATTAAAAATTAACACAAATGATACATGGAGGCTAAATGCAGAGGATCGAGTGTGTTTAGGAAAACAGTTTCGCTGTTGCGGAGTTCTGCTGGAAAACGCCCACAGCTGGAAACTAGTATTATATTTCTGTTTAGTATTAACTCTTCAACGCGCTAACAGGCTCCTCAAATTCTGTTTCAGCAAAACCAACCACACTGATTTGGCGCCATGAAATCACCTCGACAGTGAAGTACGTCTTTACTCGGCGTCATCACTATATATTTGTGTAAATTTATCTAGTTCTATCAGGATAACACCCTTTTCTTTTATTTTACGATTATTTCTTATCATAGTTGAACTAAATACTTAATCGGTTTGTTATCGTTAAATAACAATAAATCTCTATAAACAATTTCATTGGCTGTTCGTGCAGTGTAATGGTGGGTGATACTAGCTGTCATCACACCTTAAGGGAGATGTTGAAAAAATGTTGGAAAAATTATGCTGTGACATTTTGCTAATTCATTTATATCTATTTATTTTTTTGAGTAAACTTTTTACTTCTCACCGTGGTTTTGATCGATTGTCACTTTTCTACTGTATGTCCTAAGTAGGCTCGAGTGAGTGAATTTTTAGTTGCCGTTTGACTTCCTATTGCCTCATTTTTAGTAGTGGCCAATTTTTGTAATTTTTTTTTTTTTTTGTATTTTTCGTCAGAAATCTGTACTTAGTTAGAAATTGTTAGAAGGTAGAGAAGTGTCGAAAGCTTTGAAGATGTTATTGTAGCGTTAATGTATATTATAGGCGCACGTTTGTTGATTTTGTTTCAAAACATTTTTCGGGCGTTACATTTTGAAGTGTCCCCCAAAACAAGTAGGAAATCAGTTTTGCACCGTAGAGTTTAATACAACCAGTGTGGCCGCGGAGGTAGAAAGGCGTTGGTTTTCATTTTTGAATGTTGAAATCCTCCAACTGTTTTTTTTAACACTTTGCAAAAGAATAACGATGCTTGTTTATGCTGAAACTGGTTAAGATTGTTTTCTACGTATTTTTCGGTGCACTCCCTTGGATGCCTCATGAGAACTTGGATTGGAATAGTTAGATCCTCCTGTATGATCCAATTAAGTTTGCTGCAGTGGTTGTATTAAGTTCCCGTCAATAGTTTTGTCAATTGACGTATTTTTTGCTCTAACCGTTTCAGAATTAAATTTTATATTTTAATGTCAATGCCTGTATGATAATGCTTTGTATATGTATGTAAATTTAATGTTAATTCTTAGCTTATCTTGAGTTTACGTGTAATGGAAAGAAAAAAATTTGAAAACACAAAAAACAAAAAAATTGTGTAAATAAACGTTTGTATGTATAAATGTATTTCGTCCCTTTCTTGGCCCATTTTTCACACATTTACTCAACTGGTAGGCATTCTGATGCCTTTTTGAGCTCTACCGTAATATCAGGCAAATTCATTTTACACGTTTCAGAGGAGTAAAACAAGAAAATTATTCCAAATGAAAGAGTTCGTCTGAAGAGAGCCATCTGGAAGAAGCCGGACGGTGTCTCAGGGTTTTAAGGGAGTAGTTGCCAAATATTTGCTTGGTAGGTAACGAAAAGAAAGTTCGAGGGGATGCTGCTTGATTTCTAACTGTTCAAAATGACCAAGAACAATAGGGGCCTGTTGGGGATAGCTTGCTCCAGACGAACCCGATTCAAAGAGGCCTCTCTAATAAAACACTCATTTAGATACCTAACATGTTTGCCAAACCAATGACCATTGATTACAAGAAACGCTGCAAGTTTTACACACGTGTTTATTCTATGGTATAAATTATTCCAAAATTTATTCTGTCATTGAAAAACAATTTTAAAAATATCTGTATTCCTACAGTAGTTGGACGGATGTGGAACCCCAAAAATTGAATTCAACGTTCAAAACGACTCGTCAACGACACCTCATCCTACTCATCTTAAAATGTATTATACGAGCGTTATAATAGTGAACACATTTAAAGCCGCTCGAAATTTTCCATTTATTATTATTCCAAGAATAATAAATCAACAGTGCTAGGATGTAACTGCCTTACATATTACCTATGTAAGGCAGTGACATCCTAGCACTGTTGATTTATTATTGACGAAAGTCGGTGCCTACTTTGATTATTTTTTGGTGAATCCTCACCACCTCTGCTGCAGTTTGAGTGACCCTTTTTTCGTACAAGAATGAATTCAGATGGCTTTAGACATTTTTAAATTGTCGATGGAGATGAGAGCATATTAAATGTTGTCATTATTATTTTTAATTAAAAGAGCAAAAAACAAAAAAAAAAAAACTAAAATTTTTATCATTGATGAATTGATGAATTATGCGTCCAAAATCACTCGGAAAGGACACCTTATTTGAACTTCTGGGATTCTTCAAAAATCCCTTTTTGTAGCCCCTTGAAAGCCCCATACCGTGAAATCGGATCGTTCTGGGACCCCAAAAAATCGATTCTACGTGGACTACTTCAAAAACGATACCTACCGAACTCCACCCGATAGCCGAAACCCTTCAAAATCTCCTCCCGTAGCCCCTTTTTAGCCCCACGGGTTTGAGCGATTGGGCTGAAAACCTTGAGGGCACAACTTGATGGCGATGGTCGATGGAAATGAGAGCATTAAATTAAATTTTAATATTATACCCTTGAGTTAAATTTGCAGCATTTTATAGCATAACGTAGCGGGCGAGCCATAAATAATATTCTAACAACAACAACATCACGTTTTGATCTCATTGAGATAAGTTGATAACAGTTTAAACGAATTCTTTCGATTTTATACCTTTGTTTAGAACATTTCTATACCTATTTAATATAGTCTTGTTTGACTTCAACAGATGCCAACTCTTACGGATTTTTTAAAAACATTTGTGGTAGGGAGGTTTAATGTGTCGTGCGAAGAACCGGCAAAGTGAGTCTTTCTTGTTTTAATGCCTTGAATGGATGGCGACCCAATAGAATATTACCTATTGGTCGTTATACGTTAGGGGACACGGGGCCCTCAAACACCGATAGAAAAAGAGCATATTAGGGGAATTATAAACAACACGATAGGGAACGGGGGTCTGAGAGCCATCTCTCCACGTCGATAGTCTTCTCATAATTCAGAGTTTGTACGCCGGCTCTATCAATTACACAAGAAGACAGGTAATCAAACTTTGCACAACAACTAACAATGAAAGAAAACGCAGTCAAGCTCCAGATTTTAGAATTAAATTTTTTTTGAAATACTGTTCCAAAAGACGCCGCTCCACTAAAACGTTATAGACCTGCTGAGGTGGAAGCATCATACTTTCACACAGGAGTACCTCCTATGAGGATGGAAAATATGTTGGAAAAACCTTCAAACTTGACTAGGTAAATCGTAACAGAAAACGAGGGGCATGTGCGTGACAAACGGGAACGCTGTTTTAATTTATTTGATTTACTGCGACAACCAGGTACGACGAAATGGGCTTTCATGGGGCTACAAATGGGATTTTTGAAGGATCCCAAGAGGTCAAATAAGGTGTCGTTTTCGTTTAAGGAGTAATTTTGAACGCATAATACATTTTTCTAGGTCCAACATCTGTCCAAACATTGCAAAGAAACAATTTTTTAAAATTATTAAAAATTATCTTAGCACATATAACCAATATCAAAGAATATTAAACCCTTGTGTAAAATTTGCAACGTATTTCCAACCATTATGATAATCACTTTTTGTATGTCGCGAATTTTGAAATTACCCCCAGCCATAAGCAATATCCATGTTAAAAAAACTTTTATTGAATTCCATTGTTCTGTGTTCAACCGTTCTTATATCTCAACTGTATAGTTTTATTCGCTTTACAGGACGCCTGGTGAAAGTAAAAAGGATGACAAAGAAGAGGATTACGACCCAGGCAAGTACGGCTACAATCTGTTCCCAGAGAGGAAAGGCGGTTACAAAAGGACATGGGGCGGCATATTGTCGGGAGAGCAAGGCCTGGAGGAGTATGACCGGATGCATTGCGAGCGGAGGGTCAACAAATGCTTTCAAACAAGTACGTCGTTTCTACGTTTATTTTTTTGGGGGACGAAGCCCATGTGTTTACAATGTTTAAGGGGAGACACATGCGCCAACGGGTCCCTTTGCATTTGAATAGAAAACGGGCCTCCGTTCGGAACCTCTTCCGATGTCCACTCTCATCGTATCACTTGGTCCCTCTGTGGTTTGCTGTTTCCGTTGATATCCAAGAACTCATAAATTCCCTGAGCGAATTCATGTCATGTGCTACGTGTGGGGGCAAGTTCACTTTGACTTAGGAACGTGCGATTGGACTAGCAATGCAAGTAAAGCTAGACTGCCTCGGTTGTGATGATGGACATCTAAAACACACCACAACTGTCACACCACGACTGTCTGTCTTTTGGACATCTAAATGTCTGAAAGTGAACGACCAGCCACAAAATCTCATTCGCGAAATAAATACACGTTTCGTGTATGCCGAGTTTTCGAAAAACTGGGCATTGAACCTGGGCACCACATGGCGGAGGCCCTGAAAATACATAAAAAGGACCCGACAAGCAAATGCTGCTACCCAAGCTATGACGAAAGAAGCCCGTCAAACAAGAGCTCGTGCTAGGAAGAATCTGGAAGACCAGTTCGAAGACGCAGAGGGTGAGGTCGGGCCGTCCTACGCGCCCGGAGCGTTCTAGACCCCATTTGAAGCGCGCAGAAAACATGTTCTAAATTTTTGTACATATTATTGTAATGTATCAAAATTTTCAGTATAAGATGTAGTTTTTTTTTTTTTCAAATTATTTCCCGAAAATCTATTTTTGGTCAATTTGGCGCAAGTGTCTCCCCTTAACAATTAATAAACATTAAATGTTAACATTTTAAATTTAATTTTCAATTTAAATAATTGTTTAATCAAAATTTTTGATTGGGGATTGGCAATTGTCTTACAGGTAAACTTGTGAAGCTTATGGCTGGAGCACTAAAATCAGCTGGATGGTAAGTAATTGGCAGTCTAACGTAAAATATGGAAACTATCAGAGAGTTCCTAGTGGTGAGATACGTCGCCGTACCTCGACTCCATCTGTATCTCCAGCAGTGAGCGTGCGCGAATACCGATCGCATCGTATCGAGATCCATAGTATGTATAGGGAAGATTCGATACGATCAGCGATCATGAAGATCCGATACGATCTGCCGATCTCGAAGATCGTAACTTATGAAAACTTATCGCAAAGTAACCTGCCTGATTGGTTAACACGCTTCAGAGAAGATAAACATCGACAACCACTAGTACAACAACGATTGAATGGACACATAATTTCCTCTCTTCACAACCCAGTGCTCCGGTGTGCTCCAAACTTATTGGCGTTCTTTGAACGACTGAAACCGGAATGCTGTGAAACCGGAAATAAGTTTCCTTTTAATAGACACTTTTGACAATGAAACCCCAAAACAACTGTTCCGTCGAAAGCCGAATACAGTTTGTTGTTGTTGTTTTTACACGGTCACGTACTATTAAATAAGAGTGACTTGACCCGTTCCTCGAAGGTCCGACGCAGAGATACGCCCTAAAAATGCTAGAACGTATCTTTCGGAATTTCGGTTAGCATCGAATTTGGTCGCCCTAGATAAGGCATTAAATCATTAAATTTTGGACTTCTGAGTCAAAGGTTGCCGGTTCGATCCCAGCAGCCGCTAAACATCTTCCTTATACTAATAATCACCTCTCGGAAGGAAATGGCAAACCACCGAGAGAATCTTCCCGTGGAAAACCTCTCGCATTTGTCGTTCGGAGCCGGTGTTAAACAGTAGGTCCCTGCTACTTCTGTAATAACTGTTTAACACTCAAAAGAAGTTTAGTAGCAAGAGGCCTACGCCTGTCGGCGGGTATGGCACTCGAAGAAGAAGATGAGGCATCCTTATTCCAAGTGACCGTATCTTGATCGTTTCCACCAGGAACTCTCTATTTTCGAACACCCACTGGTGCGAAACCTTACTTTCTCATGAGTCAGTTGTCTTGCCAAATGAATGGGGTAGTCTACCAATAAGGATGACAACAAAGTATCGATACTATTAAATTCTTTTGTTTTCGATATATCGGAGAATCAATTCAAAAATCAGCCTGATTCTTTTCATTTTGAAGGAAAAATTGTTGACAATTAAGTCCTAGACCTTAGTTAGTATTAGAAAGAACTATGTATACGATTTAATTATAATATTTTAGGTACCTACATTTTTGTAGTCATTTGTCATTAGAAGTAAATGCACTCTTGACTCATAATTCGAAGAAGTATCAATACTTGAAAAAAACCGATACGATTTTCTAGAAATAATCGATAAATATGTTCAAATACTTGAAAAAAAATGATACTGTCATAAAAAACGCTGCAAATTTTACACAAGGGTTTATTATTCTGTGATATAGGTTACTTGTGCAGAAATTTAATTCTGTCAATGAAAAAATTAAAAAAAAAATTTTTTTTGTTTGGATTTTTATTTCAAAAAAAATTTTTTTTTGGATTTTTTTGTTCAAAAATGTGTTTTTTTCCAAAATTCCGTATTTTTTACTAGAAAAATATTTAACATCCTGGGATCCTTCAAAAATCCCATTTTTAGCCCCACGAATGCCCTAAACATCGCCCCAGTGAAATCGGATCGTTCCGGGACCCCAAAAAATGGATTCTACGTCCAAAAATACTTCGAAAACGACACCTAACTCGATCCCATAGCTAAAAGCCTTCAAAAAACCCTCCCGTAGCCCCATTATAGCCCCATAGCGCCCCACGGGTTTGGGCGATCGGACTGAAAACCTTGCGGGCACAACTAGATGGTAAACCAAGTATTTTGTCGAAATTTCAGATTTTTTAAAAAATTCCTACTGCCCAAAACGGCCTGGACGGCGTACGGCGTACGGCGTACGGCGTACGGCGGACGGACATTTCGGATTTAGAATGTAGACCACTTGAAACGGATAATGTCAAATTTTGAGCCCGATCGGAGTCGTCGACCTCTGTCGCGAAAACATAGGTGTATTATTCCAAGAATAATAAACCAAAAGCGATAAAATGAAGAAACTCTCGTTCTCTCTTTGATATAGAATTATTTCAAAAAACGCTGCAAATTTTACACAAGGGTTTATTATTCTTTGATATAGGTTAGTTGCGCAAAAATTATTTCTGTGTCAAAAGAAAAAATGTTGGAAAAAAAAAATCTTTGGATTTTTTTTTTTCAAAAAAAATTTTTTTTGGATTTTTTTTCTCGAAAAAAATTGTTTTTTCAAAAATTCTTTATTCTTTACTCGAAAAATATTTAACCTCCTGGGATCCTTCAAATATCCCATTTTTAGCCCCATGAAAGCCCTATAGATCGCAACAGTGAAATCGGATCGCTGCGGGACCCCAAAAAATGGATTCTACGTCCAAAAATACTTCGAAAACGACACCTGACTCGATCCCATAGCCAAAAGCCTTCAAAAACCCCCTTCTGTAGCCCCATTTTAGCCCCAGAGCGCCCCACGGGTTTGGGCGATCGGACTGAAAACCTTGCGGGCACAACTAGATGGTAAACCGAGTATTTTGTCAAAATTTCAGATTTAAAAAAAAATTCCTACTGCCCAAAACGGCCTGGACGGCGGACGGCGTACGGCGGACGGACATTTCGGTTTTGGAATCTAGACCACTTGAAAAGGATAATGTCAAATTTTGAGGCCGATCGGAGTCGTCGACCCCCGTCGCGAAAACATAGGTGTATTATTCCAAGAATAATAAACCAAAAATTTTAAAAAATCGATACGATCAAATACGATTAAAAATCGTTAAAAAAAATCGATTCTTTTTTTTTATTCTTTCCAAAAGCTCACTTGTGTGATCAGATAAGGGGTTACCAGGCCATCTGCTCCAGTTCGGGATTTCCCCTTTTCCAGCAAAATAGAGTGGTCAGACATGACATTGATGCTGGTTGCAGATTGGGTTGTTAATAGTAGCGCGAGGGTGGGCACTGAGCGGAAGGACTGCCCCCCCCCCCCACTACCTACCTGTTAGTCACTTCCGTCTTCCATTCGCTGATGGATTACACACTGACGCACGTGTGGGTGGATTCCCCGTGAGGCTGCTGCAAGTCTTCATTTGTGAGACTGGTCCTGAATACATCTTATTTCTGTTCTGTTTTACCAGCGAGATTGATATGAGGAGGCATGTCGTTTGTGAAGAGTGTCATCCCCAAGTCAGTGGGGGATTTGATCCAGAGACCAATCAGGTACTACTTCATTCAGTTATACGTTCTCATCTCGCTGTTCAGTTTGCCGCACTGAATTCAAGAATTTTTGTTTTATTTCAGATCGTAATTTGTCAAAACAATTCAAAAAACGACGGCATTGTACAGGGGATCCTAACGCATGAGATGATCCACATGTTCGACTATTGCCAAAACAAAATAGATTTCAAGAATATAGAACACCTTGCTTGTACGGAAATCCGTGCCGCGAATCTGACTCATTGTAGTTTCACTAGCGCTATCCTTCAAGGCGACTGTTCACCTTTCTCGTTCGTCAATCGACACAAGGTTGGTGTGTGATCTGCCTTAGACTTTGTTCAACGTGGAAGATGTTTCTTACGGGCGTGACGATACAATTCTACTCATCTCTTTCCTTACAGCATTGCGTGCGGTTGAAAGCCATAATGTCGATAGTTGCTGTGCGGGATGTGACGCCAGACCAGGCGGCCGCCGTAGTCGACAAAGTTTTCGACAAGTGTTACCAGGACTTGGAGCCAATCGGTCGCCGTGTTAAAAACTATGAAGATGCCACACGTGCCTACGCCGAAGGCTTCCTTTACGGCTACATATAAACCTGAAGGTTTAGTATTGTATTGTTCAAATGTAGATTATGTAATATAATTAGTGTGATTTTCTTCGATTGGGTTTTCAATTTTTTGAGGGAAAGTCGAATTGTTTACTGGAAGGTTTGATGAGGGTCAGACCCTGTCGTTCGCCTCCCAACCTCCAACAGTTCAATTGCATCCTGGTTGAAGGGTTTGTGAATCACGATTGCCACCCACAGAGAGTGAAGAAGCTTCAAGGTGCTTACTATCTGCGAGTTAATATATCGGTTTCGAGACAAAAAAAAAAAAAAAAAATAATAATAATAATAAGAAGCCGGAAGCAGCATTACAAGACCAACCGAACAGTAACTTCTTATTTACAACCTATGAAAAAAAGCTTCAAGACTACCTTGGAACGCATTTACATTGCCGAAAATATTGACTTGTTTGAGTGCTCACAATAAATTTTGCGTTCGTTTGCATTCGTCGTGGTCTGTGCGATTTTGGAATAAATCCGTTTTGGGCAATGAGCTTCACCGCTTTATTCATTTTTACCTTGAATTAAATTCAAAGAAATTTTCTTAATAACATATAAGATACACATTTACCGAAACGTGCGATATATATCATAAGGAGCAGTTGTCGAAACGCGTTCTTTTTCTGAAAAATTAGTTGTTGAAACCTATCGAAATGCATTACAATCGAACTCCGATTTGTCGAAACGTAAATCGCCCTGTCCCTGCAGCCCAAGAGTTTATTGTTCTGTGATATAAACACCTCATTCGACCTCCTGACATCCATCAAAAGCTCCATGAAAGAACCATAGATCCCGAAGGTGAAACTGAATTATTCTGGGACACCCAAAAATTGATTTACGTCCAAAACTACTTCGAGGGTGACCCTCAACTTGATACGATAGCCGAAACCTTCAAAATTCTCTTCCGTAGGGTGGCCCACCGAGTGGGGGGGGCAAAGGGGACATTTTGCACCGGGTCCGGTCTTTAAATAGGGCCCCAGTGGGCCCTAGAAAAATAAGAAAAAGGAATAAAAAGGAAAAGGGGGGAATAAAGAAAACAAAGAGAGAAAGAAATGTCTGAGTTGCCACTTGGCAGGCTACGTAGTCTTCCGTGTGATTGGGCCTTGTAAAAGCAATGTGAATCACAATAAACCCTGCGAATCACACCATAAAAAAGGTCAGGATGAGGAGAGGGGCGGCGGCAAAGCGGAATGAAGGATTGAGCACAGGAATACATCGATGTTCACCATTATTCGTTCTCTACAGTAAGGCTGCAATCGTTCTCTTTACATTAATACCTATAGTGTCTTAGCAACGTTCATGAAAGATGAAAAATTACAAATAGGTAATATTAATTGAATGGTAGACTGAATGAAAATTGAACGCTCGTCATTGTGAACCGCCCCCAACCTCCTGCTTACATAGGGGCTCTCTCTTTTGCACCGGGCCCGCTTTTTCTCTCGGCGGCCCTGTCCATAGTTTCTTTTTAGCCCTACGGGTTCGAGCGATCGAACTGAAAACCCCGCGGGCTCAACTAGGCCCTGCCATTTTTGGAGCATTTTCTCGGGATATTGATACTGTCAGCATATAAAATATAACATAGTGTGGTGTGAAAAACTAATTTTCGTCAAAATGTCAATTACGTGGTGTTGGAAATGTATGTAAAAATATACACCTTAAAAATGGGATGAACTATGTATATGTTACGGTGAAAGCTCGAAATCGGTCAAAGCTGAGAATCACCGGTGATTGTTGATATTCACCGAGGTGGATAACGTAACCCCAGGCGAAAGTCCGAATTTCGGGCTTTCGCCAGTCATTGTCGACAGTCTCCGGCAGCGAGCGGTGTAAGTTCGATTTTAGACATATCTAATGACTCGCAGCCAGTAGTCTTCTATGCGGCACAATGTAAGTGCCCTCCCGCGCGAGAAAATCCGGCGGCGGTCTGTGTAACTACCCTCCCATGTGGGGACCGGCAAATGGTAAGTGCCCTCCCGACCTTGGCCCCGCGATATCAACTCAAATTTCAGTACCCCTCATCCTAACATCTTTCAATTTACGGACGCACTAATATCAAAGTGAGATTTACGTCAAGATAAATTCGTCAAATGAATTCCACGATCTCCGTGACAGTAGGACAAAAAAGAAAGAAAGACGCACCATTACTAAATTTGAAAGAGGGGACCTGTCATTATATTCATTTCTGAAAATAATGTCCCACAAGTACCAGCATATTGTCGAAAATCTAAAAAAAATGACCGTTTTATTACCTGACTTGTATTTATTAAGCATTTACATGTACCCGAGACTAGGTCGATTGATTGACCTTACGATATGACTAAATTTGGGGGGAAAAGAGGGGAAGAAATTAAACGCCGTGCAATGGTACCAACCTTGTTTTTATTACAACCCTGGGAGGATACTTTCATTCTTGAATCCAGGCCATCGGGAGGATACTTACATCGGGAGGAGAAGTCACGGGAGGGTACTTACATCGGGAGGAGAAGTCACGGGAGGGTACTTACATCGGGAGGAGAAGTCACGGGAGGGTACTTACATCGGGAGGAGAAGTCACGGGAGGGTACTTACATCGGGAGGAGAAGTCACGGGAGGGTACTTACATGTTTTTTCCTCAGCGGGAGGGTACTTTCAAAGTCCCTTCTATGCTTATCGGTGTGATGATGTCTGATGTGCTCTGTTGAACGGGCAAACCAATGTAAATGCAAATCCAATGGCATTCTTTGCAACAGCAACTGCCATGGGAGTGACAGTTGCATGAAAAAATGAACAATATTGTTATTGACCATGACGAGCCCGAATGGGGGACATTTTGACGATTTTGAGAGCAATTGTTAACCCAGGGGTTAATAGGGCTATTAATTATACCAGTTGTAACTTATGTTATTACATTGTATTCCCACTCAAAGGTGAAGATTTTCGTTGGCTCCAGAGTCAACTTCGCACATTCACCAACTAGCCTTGGTCATTGTTAGCATTCACCGGTGAAAGCCCGACAAACATTGTTGCTTCGGGCTTTCACCAAAATCAGCGGTGATTGTTGACAATTACCGGCGAATGTCGGACATTCACCGGGCACCGGGCTTTCACCGTAACATATATAAGAACAATTGGTTGGTAGTATAATTATAAATCCCTCTAATATTTAGTTCACTAATTATTGGTCCCCCAAAGACCATGGAATAATTAAAATCCTCTTTAATGGGAAAATAAATATTCCTCTTTAGAGGGAAAAAGAAATCCGTGTGGGAAATATTTCCCAACACGAAATCCTCGGGAATTTTTCCATCACTGTTCGGAGCAGTACATTTTACACAGTGATAGTGTTCGACAGTTGAATAGTTACCTACTGTTGAATAGTTACTATTTTATTTGAGATACGGTTTTCCAAAGCCAGAGTTGTGGATTCGTTTATTGTTATTAATTAATAGGGATTATAATTCGTAGGTGTAATAATGTGTACCAATTAATGAGGTTTCCAGTCATTTGGGTTTTATTATTGATGACGTTGTGCAGCTGGCTATACGTTTCCCAATGCATTCTTACTTTCTTGGATCAACTCTTTGAGGGCCTGCAGTAACGCTTTCTTCAACAAGGCATGTTCTCCGTCTCCCACATTGGTATTTTTGAGCGTAGCTGTGAATGAAAGCAGTCCTTGATTAGTGTTAAATTTGCCATCATCTATCCCTCATAGCTACAAAAATTCTATCTATGATGGGTAGATAAGCTCCGGTAAACCACAGGAGGTGTGAACTGGCTGATTCGGAGTTTCATGTCTTCGTGTTAAGTAGTCTACACGATGTGTTTTGTGATTGCTTCATTAAAAGGCAAACAATCAAAATGAAACAATCCCGACTAAACGGGCACGCCATTCCAGCTGTTTGAGACTTACCAGAGGCTTTTTCCACGTCTGCCAAAGCGGCTTTCATTTTGTCAGTATCCACAGACCCCACGATGTAGTCTTTTAGGATCTTGTCATCCTTGCCCAGAGCCTCCGCAGCAAGGTCTAACACATCAGGAATGCTTTGGCTGCTCACACTCTGAAATACTACCAGCACAACTGCCAAACTGGCCAAAGGGATTGACAGTTTCATGATTTCACCAACAAGACGAATTCAAAAATGAGTCTTTACTCAAGTCTTTATTATATTTAAACTGAAAATTTTATACCTTCTATCACCTTAAAACTTTTTCTCGCGGATTGTCTTCAGCTTACCTTCGTTTTTCTATCGTTCAAATAAACCATGAACATTAAAAGGTATATTTAATATTTATTTTGCCTTTTTGGCTTAAAACTAAACGTAGTTTCAGAGTGACGAAATGCATCGATGATTTCATTGATGTGCTTTGCATTATATTGGAGCCGCAAACCCAATGACCATTGATTACAAAAAAACGCTGAAAGTTTTACACACGGGTTTATTATTCTATGGTATAAATTATTCCAAAATTCAATTCTGTCATTGAAAAATAATTCTAAAAAATATCTGTATTCCTACAGTGTTAGGACGGATGTGGTACCCCAAAAATCTACACATCTTGATATGACATATACATTGTATAGTGAACATATAGGCCGCTCGAAATTGTCCATCCCTATCGCAAATACAGGTGAATTATTCCCAGAATAATAAAACAACAGTGCTATGATGTCACTGCCTTAGATATTGACGAAAGTCGGTGCCTACTTTGATTATTTTTCAGGTGAATCTTCACCACCTCTGCTGCAGTTTGAGTGAACCTTTTTTTTCGTAGGTTCTTCAATTAAAAAAGAATGAATTCAGATGGCTTTAGATATTTGTAAATTGTCGATGGAGATGAGAGCATATTAAATGTTGTCATTATTATTTTTAATTAAAAGAGCAAAAAAAAAAAAAAAATTTTTTTTATCATTGATGAATTATGCGTCCAAAATTACTCGGAAAGGACACCTTATTTGAACTTCTGGGATTCTTCAAAATCCCTTTTTGTAGCCCCTTGAAAGCCCCATACCGTGAAATCGGATCGTTCTGCAGAAGCCCCATGTGGCCCCAAAAAAATGGATTCTACGTGGAATACTTTCAAAAACGATACCGAACTCCACCCCATAGCCGAAACCCTTCAAAATCTCCTCTAGCCCCTTTTTAGCCCCACTGGTTTGAGCGATTGGGCTGAAAACCTTGAGGGCACAACTAGATGATAAACCGAGTATTTCGTCAAAAGTTCTGATACAAAAAAAAAAAAAAAAAAAAAAAAAAAAATCCTGCTCAAAACGGCATGAGGCTGGGAGACAAGACGGGATTTTAGATCTTCCGGGATAAAAACTGACATCTGCCGTAGTGAGTTCAAGGCAGTGTATACTTTCTTATAGGTAGACGTTTTAGGCGTAGTTGGGCCAGGAGAGCTGGGAGTAATGAAATAATTACCCCTGGTTTCTATGTGGAAACAGTTTCAAGATGCTTTTATTCGATTTTCATTTTGATGTTTCTAGGCTGCTGGGCGCCATATTTAGCTCAAAATCTCAGGAGTGTCACATCTCATGAGTGTCACATTACTACAATGACTGACCGCAAAATTGAATTAGGGTTGCTGCATGAGTACCTACCCTGTCACGAGAAATACGGCACCAACGGATAAGGACTTGATTTTAGGGTTTTAATCGAAAATTTATGTGCCAGACTTAAAATTTTTCGTGACACTCATGAGTTTTTATCACTGTCCCCCCCCCCCCCCAAATTGTATTTGAATGCGTTTATGACACGCTAACAATGAAGTCTTGTGCATCCTCAAGTGTTGCAACCGGATACGTTTTTGTACCATTCCCTCAAGAAGTACAATCCAGCTTAAACTTGTCGTGACACTCATGAGGCTGTTATTTGAGTTGTTTCCACAAAAAAAGTATTCATCGTTGTAAAACTTGCTGCACAGCTACTGAGCCTTAAAATATGAAATATAAAGTAGTAGCTCGTGACGAAATGACAGCTTGTTTGGAGCACTTTCAGTTTTTGCGAAGCTGCTCACTACAGGACCCCAAAACAGGCAATTTAAAATAGAATGACCGATTTGTGATACAGTTTTCCATTAGCCATATTTTCCATTTTCCATAAAGCCTTAGTTGTGAATTCGTTTACTGTTATTGTTATTGCCAGGAGTTACCCAAATCGTAGTTGTAATAATGTGTACCGATTAATGAGCTTTCTATCATGGTCATTATGGTTTTATTGATGACGTTGTGCAGCTGGCTATACTTTTACCAATGCATTCTTAGTTTCTTGGATCAACTCATTGAGGGCCTGCAACAACACGTTCTTCAACAAGGCATATGCTCCGTCTGGCATTTTGGTCTGTTTGAGCGAAGCTGTGAATGAAAGCAGTCCTTGATTAGTATTAAATCTGCCATCATCTATCCCTCATAGCTACAAAAAACCATTATTGTTTCTATGAGGGGTAGATAAGTTCTGGTAAACCTCAGGAGCTTTGAAAAGGATGATCCGAGTTTCCTGTCTTCCCTTAAAGTAGGCTACACCATACGATTAAATCATATAGTGTAGCCTATTCATACATTTTGTGATTGCTCCCTAGATCCGTCATCCTCAAACAACAAAAATGGTACAACCCCGATTAAACGGATACTTTCTGCTACGGAATAGGTAATATTCCGTAATATATTATATTGAAATGGGCATCACCAGAAGTGACATGTTCCCGTCGCGACGCATCGTCAAGAAGGAAAAGCCCTGATGGTTCAGTTTTTAGGCCAGGCATTCCACGAATTACACACAATAACATTCATAATTATCTCGTTTTTGTACATTTGGCGCCCAACGTGGTTACATGCCCACCGTGAACTCAGAAGAAGGGAGGGGTGGTCACATGATGCACGGACTGAAGTGGATCGACAGTTATCGCGGACAGTAGTTGATGCTTGAGTTCTACTAGACCAATCGTTGCAGGCTAAAAATGTGCTGCAGCTTGACTTCCGGGTGTCGGCAGAGAGGGAGACGTCCCACTGGTCTGCCGCCATCAGCCACTGTTACATTGCTTAGCTGGGGGCGAAGGATGGACGGGCTGGGACCGTGGGGAGACGGAGATGTCCCCGGAAACACGTTGATCCCGGACTTCATCCAGGGTTTCGCGGATGAAGAAGGGGATAGTGAAATGGACATCACCTAGTGACCAAAATTTGGTTGACATTTAATGTTCCCGTCGCGACGCGTCGTCAAGAAGGAAAAACCCTGATAGTTCAGTTTTTAGGCCAGACGGTCCACAAACTACACATACAAATATCTTGTTCATACAATATATTGCTTCTACGGAAAGTCAGCTGTTTCAGTCTTTGTGACCTACCATAAGCGTGTTGTTCGTCTGGCAAAGCGGCTAGTATTGCTGGTTTCTCCACTTCCTGGTTGACGTACTTTTTAAGGATCATATCAGCCCGACCCAGTGTCTTCGATGCGACCTGTATCACGTCCGGAACGCTTTGGCTGCTCACACTCTGAAATACTACCAGCACAACTGCCAAACTGGCCAAAGGGATTGACAGTTTCATGATTTCCCTAATAGACAAATTCCAAAATTCTTGAGTCACCACTCAAGTCTTTATTACCTACTTTTAAACTGAAAATTTTATACCTTTTATCACCTTCAAACTTTTTCTCGCAGATTTTCTTCAGCTTACCTTCGTTTTTCTGTCGATCAAATAAACCATGAACATCAAAAGGTTATTTAATGTGTATTTTGCCTTTTTGTCTTAAAAATGCACGTAGTTTCAGCGTGACGAAATGTATCGATGATTTCAATAATATGCTTCGTATTACCTATAGCAAACCCCACCAATGAACATTGATGACAAAAACGGTACAAGTTTCAACAAGGGTTTATTATCGTTTGGTATAAATCGCAAACAATTAAGAATTACGGGGGTGATTCCAAAAAAAAAAAACGGAAATTTGGGGTTTCGTTTAGGCCGAAAATTTTTCAATCGTTTTCTCTAGAAGTGTTATTGATTCCGGTCCAGGGAAAGCCCTAGTTTTCGAAAATATATAGGGCGAGATACTTTATGTAGCCCCCAAAAAGATATCACTACAAAACCAAGACGGATTTATGTGCTTGCCTCAAGACCATCACATGAATTGGTGTTGGTATAACTATTGAGGAACTCAATATATATTCCCAATTACTTTCAGTATCCGTAGCCAGTAACCGAATATAAAATATAATTAGGGTTAGAAACTAGATTTGAAGGTCAATTTCTGCAACTGAAATGGAGAAAGCTAGGCGTGAAGGACTTGAGTTTTCGTGATGGTCTTGAACTTTTGTGTGAAGGTTATGAACTCTTGAGTGAAGGTCATGAGTTTTTCACAATGGTCTTGCCTTGTAACTAGTAATAATACAATATACGTACATATATACTACAATAACTTGGTCAAGTCAATGAGATAGGTTATTAAATCATCCAAACCTTCACTAATCCCTCATGACCTTCACACGTTTGACTTGGTAAAACGTGATGGTCGCGTGAAGGTTTTGAGTGTGACGGTCAAGAGAAAGTATCTCAAAATCGCTGACAAGCTAACTCTGTTGTTCCAGAAGAGTAAACTGGGCTTTCATCGGCACACGAACCCGTTTTGTGTTCTACGGGTGATTACTATTTAATCAAACAGTTTGAATTACTCATTTTACGAGCGTGAATGTCTGGAAAAAAAGTATCTCAACAAACATGACTTAGCTCAGTAAACTCTGTGAAAATTTTTCTTTGGCTGCTGGAGATCCCCCACGAGCCGTATTTTCCCTTCCAGGGATGTTGGGCTACTGAACGGACTAGCTCGGAGATCGAAATAGTTAAAAACGTGCTCTTCAGGCGAAATGAAAAACTAACTTTTTTTCTTGTGCCGGTCTTGAGTCATCGTGAGTACGCAACTTTTAGAGGGTGGTTCTACATTTAGATAACTGATAACCCATTGAACGTAGTAAACTATTGAAATATGGAATCTCTTAATCACTTGGGGAGAAGGCGTTGACTGTAAATCCATGATATGGGCTCTAAAATCGATTCCAAACTTGCTCATAGGTCTTGAGTACGCGTGAAGGTCGTGGAGTTTTCTGTTGTAAATCTCGATTTTCTCCTAGTCCATTTGCCGAAATAATTCAGAAGTATTAACAGTGGTAGAGCATTTCGGGTGGAGCTATACAAAAAAAAAAGTTGGAAGATAGGGTAATTTTTGGAAGCTACAGAGGCGAGTACTCACCGATTTCCGTTTTTTTAGAATCACCCACGGATTGTACCTAATGACGGGAATTCGCCTGATCAGCTCCACTGCTCCACGCCTCGACAGTGAGGTAAAATCTCTCCCGTTCACCCTTGGACGTTGAAATTTTAAAGGGAGCCCTTCTGGGAGTATGAAAACATTTAATGTTGTCTAGCACAAAGTCATTAAATGACTTTTATTACCTCTAATGTCTTTCAAGGACCGCTAGAGAAGATTCAAGTGACGGGATTTTTCCCGATCAGCTGAGTGAGCTAAGATCTCTCCTGTTCACCTTTGGACGTTGAAATTTGACAGGGAGCCCTTCTGAGAGTACAAGAGGACGATTCAAATGATGGAAAATGTTTAAAATCCGTACACTGCTAAAATCTATCCTGTTGTAACATTCAGTTGTGTTTTATGTTCACCAGGCGAAGACCGGGTGTCCCAGCTAGTTGTTAATAAAAACTAAAAACAAGTCTGTACTCCTACAGTGTTTGGACCGATGTGGGACCCCTAAAAATGTATGCTACGTTCAAAACTACTCGGAAAACGACACCTCATTTGACCTCCTGGCATTCTTCTAAAGTCCCATTTATAGACACGATGAGTTTGGATGGTTCTGGAACCCCCCCGGCTGAGCCTATGGAAGAGGCCAGTCACAAAGTTATCATGGAACCCGTCCTTTTGGTTTATTATTCTTGGAATAATACACCTATGTTTTCGCGACGCGGGTCGACGACTCCGATCGGCCTCAAAATTTGACATTATCCGTTTCAAGAGGTCTACATTCAAAATCCGAAATGTCCGTCCGCCGGACGCCGTCCGCCGTCCGCCGTCCGGGCCGTTTTGGGCAGTAGGAAATTTTTAAAAAATCTGAAATTTTGGCAAAATACTTGGTTTACCATCTAGTTGTGCCCGCAAGGTTTTCAGTCCGATCGCTCAAACCCGTGGGGCGCTATGGGGCTAAAATGGGGCTACAGGAGGGGTGTTTTGAAGGCTTTTAGCTATGGGATCGAGTTAGGTGTCGTTTTCGAAGTATTTTTGGACGTAGAATCCATTTTTGGGGGTCCCGGAACGATCCGATTTCACTGTGGCGTTCTATAGGGCTTTCATGGGGCTAAAAATGGGATTTTTGAAGGATCCCAAGAAGTTAAATATTTTTCGAGTAAAAATTAAAGAATTTTTGAAAAAACACATTTTTGAAAAAAAAAATCCCCCCAAAAATTTTTTTTTGAAATATAAAAATCCAAAAAAAAATTTTTTTAATTTTTTTTTTATTGACAGAATTAAATGTCTGTACAAGTAACCTATATCACAGAATAATAAACCCTTGTGTAAAATTTGCAGCGTTTTTACATTTTATTTTCGTAACTGACGGGTTTTTTGATACATTAACGGGATTTCTTAGCCAAATGTTGGAACCGAAAAAATTGTCACTGGTCACCGGTGAAGTCCAGTTCGAGGAGATGAATGTTAATGAGGTGGTTAGGGTGAGAAATGAATGAGAAAGAAAGATAAATTCTGAGAAAGAAACACCACACTGAGATGAATGTTTTTCAACATGACCTAAGAAAAAGGAAGTTTTGGAAATCTCCCTGTAACTTCTTGCCAAACAAAGATCTTGACGCCATGACTATTTTCTATTGTATACAACCATGGAGGGTGATAAAAACTGTTGGTGACCTCCTGTACATCACTTATAGGTGTAATAACTTGAAAAATGAGTTGAAAGCCTGCGTTGTCACATTGTAACCCAGTTTTGCAGAACCAGATGTTCGAGTTGCAGTTGATATCATAAAACTTGTGAAAAACGCCTTAAAACACCAGATTTTATTTTGCTGTACAGTGATAAAGGTTCCGTGATTTTTGCTGCGATATCTTGAGATATTATCTTAACACCGATTTCTACAAGAAAATGCACGTGCAAGTGACGTTCTTGAAGTTGGCAAGAAAATAAGTTCAAACCGATAACGGAGAATACTAAAATTTTATCAAACTTCGAAACGTTTGTACCGTTGAAACAACTTAAAAAAGATATTTCTGGAACTGAGCACCTCGCTCGCCGTTCTCTGCTTTCCTTCAGAGCAATAAACATATTTTTTAGGTCATCTGAAAATGTTCCTCAACTAAAAACCGCAGCCATCAAACGTAACAGTCCTGCTACCAACTCATTAATTTTTTAACAGTCGGTGGCCTTTCGCAGTGAGCCCGTAAATATGATAGTGGTTAGCAGCTTCATTGTACAGAATGAGTCGAGCCCCGTTTTTTCCCGATTTCTTTTTACCGGGTCTCCAAAGCTACTAGAATGTCTATATTCTTATTGAGGCCAGTTGAGTCGCACTCCGTCACTTAGTTGATGTTTTTTTCAGGGGGCCCTGATTTTCGTTTCCTTTCTAGATGAACAAGAAAGGCCGAGCTTGCCGTTTGAGGGGTTTCCTCTGTGATGTCCGCGTTTGGACGCAGAATCCATTTTTCGGGATTCCAAATCAAACTAAACACTGCTCGACAACAGTCAAGGAACTCCGGATCTTCAATACGTCGACAATCCCAACATGGAGTTTTCTTGTTCTTCCTCATGTTCTGAAACACCCTCGAAGTCCGGTTCAGGATCGTCTTCTTCGGAGGCTTCATCAATGAGAAGCAAACCTAAGGCTTCCGGAAACAAATTTTTGTCCATTGAATTTTGAAATGGACTGTGTGGTCTCAGGGTTGAAATTCTCGGATCAGAGCTGATGAGAAGATTTTCAGAATATCCTTGTCTGTTGCTGTCCGTGAAATTTTTCTTGATCTGAACTCCACTTGTTCATACATGAATAGACCTAGCCGGCAAAATGGGACGAACTGGCGCAGTTCAACTGGCCTCTGATTCTTGCGTAGGTATTTATACCAAGGAATGCCAAGAGGGGGACCCCGTGAAGCCAGTTTTTTGGAGCTTTTTGGCACATTTTTTGCCCTACTGAAAACCCGTGTTTTTTTGTAGTTGTTTCGATTGGAGAAAATCGATTTGACAGATTTTTTTTTCTTTTAAAATGCATCATGCTTACTATAATACCATGACAAATGTGTGGTTTAATTATCTTTGGCATAAAATGTGATTGGACGTTGGTCATTCCCAATAAATTCATCGCACATTTTCGCAAAAACTTTCGATTTTTAACAACGATTTTCAGCATCTTCCATTGAAAGCCTAAGGAATGACTGAGTATTGGGGATCGAAAGTACGTTTTTTACATTCACCAGTGTCTAAATAATAAAGTTTAGTGCTTTAGGAACCCTTTAGGAAGACTTTCACATTTTTGCCAATGTCGCACTTTTTACGTTAGGTACTCGCAACTGTGCACCGTCCGCCGTCCGGGCCGTTTTGGGCAGTAGGATTTTTTTCTTTAAATCTGAAAGTTTGACGAAATACTTGGTTCACCATCTAATTGTACCCGCTAGGTTTTCAGCCCGATCGCCTAAACCCTTGGGGCTAAAATGGCGCTACGGAAGAGGTTTTTGAAGGCTTTTGGCTATGGGATCGAGTCAGGTCTCGTTTTCGACGTATTCGAAGTATTTTTGGACGTAGAATCCATTTTTTGGGGTCCCGGAACGACCCGATTTCACTGTTGCGATCTATAGGGCTTTCATGGGGCTACAAATGGGATTTTATGAAAGATCCCAGGAGGTAAAATATTTTTCAAATAAAAAAAAAAAAAAAAAATTTTTTTTATTGACAATTAAATTTCTGCACAAGTACCTAACCTATATCAAAGGATAATAAACCGTTGTGTAAAATTTGCAGCGTTTTGTATACACGATTATTTTCGGCTCAACTCATGCGAAACTACAATAAACTCATATGGAAAATTCTCACATTAGTAGGTATGAGGCTAATTAGCCTTTTTATTCTATTTTTTTGTGGCGGGCTCTCACGCATTTTTTTCTGTATGGATTTTGCTGGTCGCTTCGTTGGTTTGCAAAAATAAAAGACTTGATGTTGATCCAATGTAATCGTGTTATGACATCATCTAGTAAAAAACAACAGTTTTACAGGGCAGTAAAAATTTGACCGCTGGAGATGAAAGCCACTCAGCATTTTGGTTTTTGATGAGTTTATCTGCCAAAAGCTGTCGGTGCCTGTCTTTTATATTTGCAGAATAACTGTTGAGAGTTACTCGAAGTACGTCATTCATAAGATAGATAGGGCAGTATTTTTGCGCAAGGTTTCTCTCGAGTAAAGGGGTTTTAATACAGTATTGTATTACAATACTAGTGCATTGCTCATTTCTTGTGTCAGCTGTAGCAGGCCGCCGATCAATGCTCTCTTCAACGCTAACAATTTCCTGTTTGGCGCCTTAACTTCCTTGATGATATCTGTGAATGAAAATATCGTTTGAATTATTTTATAAAAAATTGCAATTGAAACCAAATAATTGAAGGGATCTATAGGCATTGTAATATAATCAGGGTGGAAAATCGGGCAATAATAATTATATGATATGTTATTAGATTATAATGTACCTAATATATTATGAGACATAATACATTACTAGATGCTCCGGCTCGCTTTGCAATATATGTATTATATTATAATATATTATTACGGAGATATAATCTAATAATATATCATATTATTCAAGTTAATATATATAGTTATCCAGGATCTACAATTTTTTTCGTTCATCGTCAAAATTTTATATCGAATTTGAGTAGATCAGTAGACGTCGCTGAAAAGACAAAAATTTAATGTAGCGTGATATTTTTCGTTGGTCGGCATTAAATGCCAAATATGCTGAAATTAGGTAGAACATAGGCCTTCAAAACTTACGATAGGCTTCTTCCACTGCGTTCATAGCGTCAAACATTTCTGACTTGGTCGCTGAGTTGTCGACGTACTTTTTAAGGGTGATATCACCTTTGGCGAAAGAGGCGGATGCGGCGGGGAATTCGCGCGGGATTGAGAAGCCACCCACACGCTGCAATATTAGTATAATTGCCAAACTAGCTAGGAGAAGTGATAGTTTCATGGTCTCACTAGTTGTTAAAAGAGTGACTGTTTCACGTTTTTCCTGTCACGTAACTTTCAAGAGCAGTTGACAAGCTGTAGAAATGATTACCCTTTATTCTCTCATTAATTCGTTTTTTACTGTCATTAAATTAGCTTTTGTTCAGATGGTAGCTCTTCTCAAGCCGAGGGGTTTGTTGGTAGCGATATCAATATGTCAAGGCGTACATGCACAAAAATGATCGTAGGTAAGTAGTCAGAAACTAAAAGTGTTGGGCATTTAAAACGTTAGAGGTCTTTGTAAAGCAATACCTGTTGAAAGAGTATTTAGCCGGTAGGTACTGAGAACAATAATCATGTCATGATTATTCTCTGTCAAAATTTGTCGAATTATATATATATATACACCTAAAAAACCACGAGCATTCCGAAAAGGTGTAGGAGAAAACGCGAGAACCCCTGAAAATCGATCCCGACGAGCAGACAGTAATATCTCGCCCAGTTACAACTCCTAAACTAGATAAATTTGAATTCACTCTATTCAATATTAACTGGGATTTCGTATAATATTATGACAGTTTCATTACTCTTGGCTACAGATGGTCACATTTTGAGCATACCATCTCGAGCATTGCTCACCAGGTTTTCCCTACTTTTCATAGGAAACCCTTTAAAAAGAACCCGAAGCCCTGGTTTACTGAATCGTTAAAAAATATGAAAAACTAAGCCCTCCGAAGTAAAATTCTAACCGAGTACGATGCTGATCCCAAATTAAAAGCAAACTACCTTTTTCTCCGTAATGAGTATAAGAAAGCGATCAAAGCGGCTCTAGTCTCCTACCATGAAAAAGACGTTTTTGAGTCCGGAAACCCATCAAAGAAGATGTGAAATACATAAACGAAAACCGCAATCAAACGAGGAAGGCTCCTATAGGATATATTTTAATATATTAGAAACTTAAAACACACATCTTCCGCATCAGTCGCTTCCAAAACCATAGCAAATTTGCCCTCGGTAGCCAAAACCCCCTTGATTTTGAGATCTCAAAATTGATCTATCAATCTTGCGCCAGAGCTACATTTTTCATCATTGGAACCCAAACAAGTATTCAAAATTATATTATCTTTGAAAAATTCGAATGGTTGCGGCTTTTATGGTATATGGTCCAAAATGATTAAACATAATATGTTTAATATTATTACTATATTATAGTACGGGCCATTGTTTACCCCCTGACTCATCTGATAAACGAGGCCATTTGTTCAAATTTCTTTCCGTCAGTTTTGAAAGTCGCAGAAGTGATTCCTTTGCACAAGAAGGGGGATACAGATGATATGTCCAACTACCGCCATATTGCTAAACTCCATTTGTTCTCGAAGGTATTTGAAAAAGCTATTAATAGGCAGATAAAAGATAACTTCGAGGATAACAGTCCATTTGTCTCGGCTCAGAACGGAAAGGACGACTGAGCAAGCAGTTTTGTGTATTCCAAGTCAAATGTATAAACATTTTGAATGAGGTAACTATGCTTCAGCAACAATGGTTGATGTTTCAAAGTGTT
Source organism: Pilophorus perplexus (assembly GCA_955831195.1). Classification (NCBI taxonomy): domain Eukaryota; kingdom Metazoa; phylum Arthropoda; class Insecta; order Hemiptera; family Miridae; genus Pilophorus; species Pilophorus perplexus. Next base: position 14,688,345 of record OY037016.1, read on the forward strand.
TGGATTGTGTGCCTCATAAAATGTTGCTGGCAAAATTACGATCGTACAAATTCTCCGCTGAAGCAGCAACCTTGATTAAATCTTACCTACATAATAGAGTCCATAAGCTGTTCGCCTAAAATTTAATGGTACCTACTGTTTCCAAATTATCACAAATCGGAGGCTTATCCGTAGTTCAAGGTAGCGTTCTAGGACCGATTCTTTTCCTGATATTTTCAAATGATCCTCCTCAACATTCAAATAAAAGGACTGTTATGTTTGCGGAAGACTCAACGATCCTTTCATCAGATTCGTCGTTGCAACGACGAATCTGATGAAGCAGCCATGCCTGCCCTTGTAGAAAATGCAGATAGTACTGTCGGTGCTATTCGACATTGGTTCCATAAAAACCGTCTCGCTGTAAATGGGGTTGGATATTGCATCCTTTCCTGGGGCCACTCGCCAAACAGCGCCCTTGTATTCAGCATGCAAAGGAGAGCTGTCAGAGCAATCAAGGGCCTAAGCTATCGGGAGGAATGCAGAGATGCTTTTCAGGAGCTGGGAACACTATACTCTATTCACGTTACCGTGAGAGTACGTAAACAGAACGCAGAGCCTTCAACGCTCCATTGCATGGCGGGTTTGTATGACCGGAATATTGAAACGTGATCTTGTTTTTGGGCTCATCAAATACTCGAACAGCTCAGAATGACACAATCATTCATCAGGAAATACAATTGATCACAAGCAGTAAATCAAGTATTGTAAAGTCAAGGGCCTACCTACCTTTTCCACACAGTGAAAGGTGCTTCCTATTTTGAGCATCCCATTAAGTGACCGTAAACACGAGGAAAGACACGAGCGAAGACAGCAGCACTGATTGATTTTTTAAATTTAATTGATTGTAAATACTGATCAGCACTGATCCCTCAACTATTCAAAATGTAAAGTAATTTGTATTAGTATTATGATTATAATGATAATTTGTAAATAATACCTTTTGATATTTTTATCCGTGTACATTTATAAACCTTATCAATCTATTCTCTGATGAGAAGCTGAAATGGATTCCCATTTGTACTTTTATTACAATGAAATCCAATGCTGCAAGGCAAGATGGGGCGTTACGGCAGCAAGGTGAGTGGTAGGTTGACCCGCCTCGCATGAGAGTTACGCTGGCTAATTTTGGATGTAGCTTGTTTACTTTTACTCTCACGGTAACGTGAATAGAGTATAATAGTACCAGCCCTGTAGGTACAACCTCGCATGCCTTACCTTTGTGCAGAAAAACATCAGCTCGTTCCCCTCAGCCTCTCACACACACGATACACGAAGTGCCAGTCAGCTTTCGTTGCCCCACTCACGTTTGGACGTCAGTAGAACTTCTACATCGTAGAGGGGAATAACATTTTTTAATGCCCTACCAAAATCTGTCCGAGAAGAGCCTGTGTCAAAATTAGAATCTCATGTAAAACCCGACTGTCACAAATTGTGCCGTACACATTTGATGAATTTTTTCTCAATATCAAACAAGTGAAGCATCCGTAACGTGTACATGCCCGTAATTCATCAATTTATGATTAAAATTTAATGTACCTACTGTGGTCGACAACTCGGATCGGCCCCAAAATTTGACATTATCCGTTTCAAGAGGTCTAGATTCAAACAACCGAAATGTCCGTCCGCCGTCCGGGCCGTTTTGGCGCTGTAGGAATTTTGTTAACAATCTGAAATTTAGACAAAATGCTAGGTTTACCATCTAGTTGTGCCCGCAAGGTCTTCAGCCCGTTCGCCCAAACCTTTTTTTTAAGGCTTTTGGCTATGGGATCGAGTTAGGTGTCGTTTTCGAAGTATTTTTCGACGTAGAAGCCATTTTTGGAGGTCCCGGAACGATCCGATTTCACTGTAGCGATCTATAGAGCTTTAATGGGGCTACAAATTGGATTTTTGAAGGATCCCAGGAAGTCAAATGAGGAGGGGTTTACCAAAACTTATCATTTCCACTTTTGGTTAAAATTCGTTTTTTCAGTGATTCGGACTCTGGTTCATGGTTTACAGAAGTTGCAACTTCTGTGTGAACCTCATCTCCCAAAAGGGGTTATTTCGTATTGAAATAGTTGATTGAAAACGAGTGTTCTCGTCAAAACTTCAAGTCTCAACAAAATTTACTATCGGAAGCGTGTTTGTAGCCCCCAAAAGTTCAGATTTCCACTCGCTTGTGCCTAAGCGGTTACACATGTTCTTTTCAAAAGTGATCATCTCCAAACCCGTTTCAATGTTGTTTCGCCACTGCTCTTTCAAGCGACGTTGACGAGGTGGGAACCAACACGAAGGTAGTACCAAACCTACTTAAACCCCTAAAATGAAATCCTGTCAGACCCATTGAACCGTCAATAATGCAAGGGTACGAATTATTGGGGGGAGGGGGGGGGGGGGGGGGGACTTTCAGCAACCACGGATTTACGTAGGCCAAATCGAAATAATATTTCGTAAGTACATATTATGTAGGTAGGCATATATCGAACAAATCGAAATATGTACACCCGAACGGAAGCCCTCCATGCCAGTTTGAAAAGAGCTGTTGTCAAATTTGTTCTAAGGCCGTTTAATGGCTGCACCTTCGAAGCAGTGGTTGAATTTGTGTATCTCGGCTCGCTAGTGAATGGCTGAGAATGATATGAGAGCCGAGATAAGCAGAAGTGTACAATCCTTCACCTGATGTTACTTCGGACTCCTTCAACAGCTGAAAAGCAGGATAGGTTGGTACCTACCTAATTTCACGGGTTACAAAACGTCGCCTCTATAAGACCAGTTGAGACCTACGGCTATGAAACCGGGACGCTGACAAAAGCAATTGAGGAAGAACTGCGCCGGAGGGCCGTGTTTGACCCGGAGGAGCTCGTCTGGAGACGACGAACAAACACCGAAGTCGGCCTGTACGTTGATTGGGATGTCGTCCGCTTCATGAAGGCTGGAAGACTCAGTTGGGCCGGACACGTAGTCAGAATTTGTCTAAAAGAGATCTCTCGGAATCTTCTGGACAAAAAGAGAAGACTGGGTCGACTAAAGTTGCGCTGGGCTGACGGTGTGGCGGGAGATGCTCGTTTCATCCTGGGAATTCGAATTTGGTGAGCAGCAGCAAGTAACATAGGTGACTTGACTGGACGCAATTACCAACAGGGGTGGGCTAGATGTTGTCTGGAAATGGGTCCAGTACGGTCTAGTTCTACGGCTCCCTGGTAAGACAGTTTACCCACTTTCGACCTATCATCTCCAACTCCTTTTATCAAATCAACCACCAAGATCAAGTCAGATCTCGCATCTCTACCACCAACTAGAGGCTCTTTCCAGCAACACTCAAACCGGGTGTAGATACCTGTAGAGTCAATCTGGCTGGGAAACCCATTACCACCGACAAATTGGGGCAAATAAAGCTCAATTTTGTGCAAGAGGTTACTTTCTTTGCTCTGTATCTCAGTAATGAATAGACGTACTGAAAAAACAAACAGGTCCAATTTTGCAGTCAGCTACATTTCTTATGTATCCTAAGGATGTTTTTTCTCAATTTGAACTAAAACACCTGAAATATAGAGGAAAAACGCTGCAAATTTTACACAAGGGTTTATTATTCTTTGATATAGGTTACTTGTGCAGAAATTAAATTCTGCCAATGAAAAAATTAAAAAAAAATGTGTTTTGGTTTTTTATTTCAAAAAAAAAATTTTTTTATTTATTTTTTTGTTCAAAAATGTGTTTTTTCAAAAATTCTGTATTTTCAAAACCATTTGATCTCTTATTTTTAACAATTTCCGTCTTAGAACAAAATTTGTATTTAATAATCGAGCTAACATTTTTGTAATTTCAAGTCATTTGAAAGTCAAAATTGCCCTGTTTCACCCATGAATGAACAATGTAGTTGCCAATTTAAAAAATATTCAAAATTCAATATCTACCTAGTCGTTTGGGGCCTGAGCTGATTATGCCAAGTGAAAAATGTTGGTGGTCGAACTGTAGATTGCTCGAAAAATTGTTCATCACTTGACTCCCAGTTCGCTTCGTCGAGATCGCTTGACTCGCGCCAGACGAAAAAACGAAATGTACACTTGACTTTAGGAGGTCTAGTGAAGTCACTTGACTCCCAGCCAAGGAAAAAACAGACCAGGCGAGACACTTGACTCCCGGTGTCATTATGTGCAAATTTCCCTTCCCACTTTAAAATATGTGGGTGAGATTGATGTTCAGTCACATCTCCTCATAAGGCCAAAAATTTGTGGTAGATCGAGGATTCACAAAAAATGCTTTTCAGACCGTCAGGATTTGGCTCTTCAAAATGTGGCCCGAGTTTGAAGGCAAGTTTCTTTGCATAGTTTGGCCTGGCCTGGTGGTTGTGGCCCTTGTCGACTGAGTTCATTTTCGCGTTTGTGTCCACTTGGATTTGGAGACGAGCTTCAACTGTCAAGTATATGTTGGGATGCGATAGTTGAATGTTGATGCCGGACCCCGATTCTAGCTGGACATTTTTGGTATTTCTACGTCATGAAGCACATTTGAGGCCGATTAATGTTGCGAAATGAGGAATTCATCAGAAAATACCAAAATTCGGGTTGTACGATTATGCTCAGTATTTGTTTTCTTTAATTGTTCAAACAATTTATTTGACATACATTTTTCGGTAGTTGTGAAGCACTGTATTTGTCCGTCCTATTCGCCGACGTTATGTTGTATGTACCAGTTGATGAGTGTTTTAGATTTAACGTTTGTGGTCGCCTCCAATTGCGTTTACAGTTTCTTGGATCAACTCTTGTAGGACCTGCACCAATGCTTTTTTAAGCAATGCCAACTCTCCGTCTGAAGCTGGGGCTTTTTTGAGGGCTTCTGTGAATTAAAGCAGTCCTTGATTAGTATTTAAATCATTTTAAGGGATCTCTTCAGGGATTAGATGATTACTAAGCGTCTACCTCATCATACTTTCAAAATAGTGCAACGTTAAGAACCTGCAAGCAATTAGGTACCTGTTTCGTGGTTAATAAAGAAAAAAGTACATACCTACGTCAACCGTTCAGATTAAACCGGTAAAATTACTGGCTTTAGAACTATCTCAGCACTGAAAATAGGACGAATGAAATCAGACTTACCATGATTTCTTCTCGTATCCTCTAAAGACTTAACTATATCCGCCTTGGTAGCTATACCAGCTATGTACTTTTTAAGGACTTCATCATTTCGAGCCAGAGCTGCTGACGCTACGGTGAATACGTCCGGGATTTCATAGCTGCTCACACTCTGCAAGACCAAAGCAACAGCCACACCAGCTAAAACCACTGCGTACTTCATGTTTCACCAACTGGGTGCCGAGTTCCAAGTGCGGCCTCCTATCCAAGTCCGTACTTATTAATAGGTACTGTAGGGTTCATTCCATTTTTCACCTCATTAACTTTTACAAGCAAATCGTTTGGTTCATCTTCGAGAAGATCAAACACGGATCAAAAATCGTTAGGTTTTAATATCAATTGAAAAATGCATGATGCTTTTCGGCGTGAAACTTCAACAAAGTTTCTTAGAGAGCAAACGACTCATTTTATGGTGTTTTGGTTTTTAGTACGTTAAAAACAGTACTGCACATGATGGTTATAAATCATCCTAATTAGAGGGAAATAATGGTTTTATCCACGCCCAACTGATGAAAAAGCAATGAAACATGAAAAACACCGCTTCGAGCTTATTGGCGGAGATTTGAGATTTCTTGGCGGCAAGCTGTCAGAAGCAACCCTTTACATGTGTACAAAAAAAAAAAAAAAAGCCTTATTCTTTTGAGCTGAAAAATGGGTAGTGTGGACACGTGATTGTCTCCTGACTGACGGCCATACTTTCTGATGACCCCTGTAATAGGTGTATGTGTGATCAGGATGGAAGACTCGAGTGTATGAGCCTGGTCGTAAATCAAAGCTTGTCAGAGTAGTTCGGAAGGAAAAGCGGTAGAAAATGGAAATATTCCCGAAACGGCCATACTGACAGATGACCCCTGTATGTGTGATCAGGATGGAAGACTCGAGTGCATGAGCCTGTGAGAGCGGATGTGGCTTTCATCACGTTGGAATCATGTTTAGAACTGATTGGATTGTATTTGCATTCAGAATAGATTAGCTGTTATCTTGTCGTTAGATAGGTTGTAAGTAGATTGAACATATTAAATTGACTGATTGAGCAGAGAGGATAGGAATCTGAGCAGTTCAGATCGGACCTTGTGAGTACCTAGGTACTTATACTGACTGTTTCCTGCATGGAGCGTTTATACTGCCTGTATCCTGCATTGAACGTTTACCGCCTGTTTCCACACAATTGATGCGTTGTTCCAGTAACTACCCAAATATGGTGAGGAAAGTGTGACTATTTGGGGGGGGGGGGGGGGGGTCACATGGGGAAACCCTCTTTTTAAAACCAATTAATAATTAGTTGTAAAAAGGGGTTTCCCCTTATATCTACTATATTAATAATATAAAAATGCCAGGGCCGAGAAGTGGATCCTTTTATCATCATTTCCACATTTTACAGAAATTGGCATCAGCTTGGGTTCAATTCCCCCGTATTGCGTTGGAGGCAATACAGGGCTCTGGTGGTTCTCCAGAGATCGGAGGCTCAAACATGGCAGATTCGGGGGCTTCCGCGTTGACAGAAGAGAAGAAGTGAAAGCGGAAAGGAGCTCGATGAAGAAGGCTCGTAGAAGAAAGGAAGATGATAGGAAGCTGGTTGAGTTCGAAGAGATCAAAGAACTGGACGAAGTTGTTCGTAGTCCAACGGTGGCTGGGTTGGACAAGGTGTTCAACTGGTGGAGGCAAAGCAGGCGTCAAGGAACCTCTTCTTTTAATGAGGGTCGAGTGTTAGGCGGGCGCCTCCATGGGAATATTGGTTCATTGTTTGACGAGGTGGCTCATGCCACTGATATTGGAGGACAACGTGAGCAACCTCCTCGTGGTGTCCTCTGGATAACGCTGATAGCTCATATTAAATATGAGCTATTAATAATAGCTATTAATAATAGTCATAAATTTTATGTATGACTAAGGGTCCCCCCCCCCCCTGGCCTCTGACCTCATCTATTCGCTTTATGATCAGTTTTCTTAAAATGAAAATAATGAGCTCCTTTAATGATTTTTGAAAATGTTTTTCTTGCAAAGGTCGTGCTTCAAAAGTTACGAAAACGGGTTCATATTGCAGAAACCCCGTTTCAATTATTTATAGGGCATTAGGAAAAATATAATATTTGAATTCCGAGGTCTGGAGAGGGTACATGACGTGGGCTGCTTCGTCGTCTTTTGATTGGCCGGGAGATCCCTCTCTCTCTCTCTCTCTCTCATCTACGCAAGTAAGCCAACTTTGCTACGCGAAAAGTCGACCCCAAAAATCGAAAATCGGGTTTATCATTATAGAAGGGCATTCGAAAATTGAGCATCGAGGTTATTATCAAAGAAGGTTATTCAAAAATCGACCTGGGCCGAGTGTTTTTATTCCGATTCTGTTCAGATTTGTTATTTAGCGCTCTGGCGGCTCAGTGCCCAACTACTCGACGCCCAGCCTGGCGAGGTGTGACGTCAAATTTGCCCGGCGTTCATTTCAAATCTCTAACATTTCGAAAACAGCTCAGCACGTACCTATACGGATTTTCGAACTAAAAATTGGGGTGTATGGGTTTTAAAGGGTGCTGAATCCGAATATGTTGTCAGAAATGCTGAATTCAGACCTTTTCAAGAAGCCCATTGCGTAATTCAGTCGTTGGACGCTCAATAACTTGTCTGTCTTATTGCTGGTGATAGTGATGAACAAAACGAATGATTAAGATAATCGAATGATCTCATTACTACCTATTGGGGATCGGATGAAACAAACGTATTACTTTTACTTTTCGAACAGAACTACAGTAGTTCTTAAGAGTAACTCTTCTCCAATCGAATGTTGAACAACTAATGGAATAATAATTATTATTATTGGCATCCAAATAATTATTATTATTGGCATCCACACGAACAACTACCCATTGGCATCCAAATGAAACAGCTATGAAGTGGGATCTCGGATGCAGTGTCTGCGGATAAAAAGACACCGCCATGGTGAGGTCAACAATTTAATATCAGTAAAAATAAGAACATAATATTTATGTATCTATGATCAGATGTTTTCCTCAATAAGAGAGAAATTTCAAGAAATAAAGCTTGACGTGAAAAAATGTATGCGTTATCCTGAATATTCAATTCAGTGCTTTGAATGAACGAAAAATTTAAAGCGAAAAGATTGACATTTTAGCAGTAGATTTAAGGATTCACCGATATATTAAAGAAGCTAGGGGCCACCCCTGCTGGCTACGTCAGCCAACCCCCGTCGTTCCGCCCTGAGGGGGTGGTCGTTGCGGCCTGGCGGGCCTGGGGGGGCTGTAAAGAAATTTTTTTGAGTATTTTAGGTTGGGGGGAAGGGGGATTTGGTGGCGTTTGGGAGGGGGGGTCAGCTGCTCAGACACGCCACATGGAGCAACTTTTTGGTGATTTCATATTTTTCTCGTCATCTACTTGCCAAATAAGATTTTGTTTTTTTCAACTTTATTAGAAAAAGTTGAATTTTCCATTTTTTACCATTTTAGGAGCTCAGATCTGCCACACGGAGCTACTTTTTGGTGGATTCAGACTTTTCTTGCACTATGCTCGCCAAACTGGATTTTTTAAGACCAATTTCAGATTTCTCCGACCACCAGAAGTGGCCTAGAATAAATATGACAAAATCGTGATGATAGACGGGAATTTGATACTTCGCAACGAAAAACGGGCCAGCATGCGTTGTTACCAAGAAAAATTATGAGTAGCTACTGGTGTTTGCATGGGAGACGGATATTTCGTGCGAAGCACGGGTGTCCCAGCTATTTTTTTTTTTCGAGATGAAAAATCCTTTATGGACTGTCAGCGGGGAAGTCCCCACCCTTCGTGTGGGAGTCCTGCTTACCTCAGTTTACCCACTAAAAAACACCTCGATATCTCTCAGGAAGCTGCCCCGGGACTACATAGTTAGTATTACTTCAGGGCAGTTCCTTTGGTTGGCCTTGTATGGCCTCTCCTTGTAGCCGGTGTAAGTCCGTGTCTCCTGTTTTTGAGGGGAATAGATTCCCTCCACCAGTCCTGATCTTCTGTTCTGCCGTTTCTTCTCCTTTTCATGGGGTGGTCATTCGTCAGATGAGAGAGGGGGTGATGGAAGGGTTGGTACAGCAGCAATTCCCTCCCACTCCCTGTTTCTCTCTTTCGTCTTCAGTATTGCTATGACGAAAGTGTTCACGGCATCCCAATTGTCTTTCGCCGCCAGCATCTTTGCTACAATTGTTTCTGGCTCGAAGTCTTCGATCTCCTCCATCAGACCTCTCCGCATCCTTTGCCAGCGGGGGCACACAAAGAAGGTGTGATGGGCGTCGTCATCCTCAGTGTGGCAGTACATGCACTCTGCTTCTATAGTCTTTCCTATCTTTTTCAGGTATGCTCGGAAATAGCCATGGCCTGTTAGGAACTGGGTGAGATAGTAGCTCGTCTCCCCGTGCTTTCTTTCCGACCACTCTCGAACATCGCGTATGAGCCGTGCAGTCCATCTTCCTCGGGTCTCCATCCTCCATCTATCCTGCCACTTCTCCATGGTCATTCTCCGTTCTTCTTTCTTCACTGTTGCTGGCGCATTTTCTCCTTTGCGTGAGTGAATTCTTCTCCTTTCGTCTGCTAGGAGGTCTATTGGGATTGCTCCAGCAATAGTTTGCACTGCTGCGGCAGATACAGTAGGTGTCCCAGCTATAATAATAATAATAATAATAATAATATCAATCCGTCACAACAATATACTTTACCGTCATTTCAATCGTCTCTTGTAGGGTAGTGGGGGGAACATTTGACATAGGGGCACATTTGACTACTACTACCTACTACTCCAAGAAGTGCTCCATATCAAGTTTCAACGTCTAAGGGCGAACAGGAAAGACTTTAGCGCACTCAGCTGATCAGGAGAATGCCCGTCATTTCAATCGTCTCTTGTACTCCCAGAAGTGCTCCGTCTCAAATTTCAACGTCCAAGGGAGAACAGGAGAGATTTTAGCAGTGTAGAGATTTTTAACATCTTCACATTCGGTGCTATCATGTAGTGGCAATGCAGTACTGCTTCGAGTTCGATTGCTGTGAAAGACGGCACAGCACCTCATTCTTTGAGATTCTAAGCTCTTGAAATGTCGACTCGAGTTTTAAAAAAATCGATGGCTGCGAAAACAAACCAACCTAACAACCAACTTCTTCCACGTTGCTAGGGATGACCCGAATCACTCGATTACCCCTGCGCACAGCATTCCGTTGATTTAATCGTCATAACGTTTATATGGGACCTCAAGTGGCTCTACCCACCCAATCCCTGAAAATTTGACCGAAATCGGATCAAAACTGCGAAATGTATCGTTGTAACAAGGAAATGCGGATGGACGGACGGACCAGGAACCAGATTTGCTTAGGAGGTTCTGAAACGCAAAATGCAAGTGGAAAATTTGGTTTTTGAGGACAAACATTTTTTCGATCCCGAAAGAGAAAACAATGCTTCTGCTACCTTTGGTAGACAATATAATATACTGTTGTGCGCAAATATATATAGAACTACGTATATAGTAACTTTACTATAGTTATTTTGTCAATTAGCTCTTTCAATTTTAGTACTGCAAACTTTATAAAGAGAGCTTCTGTCGAATAAATTGTCCTTTCCTTCTATTCTGTAAGACCTTGATTAGGAGCCCTTTTTCTAGCCTCTAGGTATTCCCTGCACTAGATAATTCCGTATTCTCCGAAATTCGTCTCATCAGATAACAGGGCACACAGTACCTATAGGTATACCAATACAATACCTAATAATTATAAGATTGGTACTGTCTGACTATAATAATTATAGATAAGGGTTGCGATGAATTTGGAAATTGATGAAGACGATAATAATAATTATTAATTATTCACGCTAATTAATTATTCACGATAATAATAATTATTATTATTGTCTTCATAAACTCGCAACCCTTATCTACTTTATCTCTCCAAATAGGTAACTTCAACACTCAAAATAACATCCTAGGGTCAACATTGCAGAAACCCCCTTTAATTTTGTGGTTTTTCACCGAAAAATTAAATGCCATTGGGAAATTGCATCGGAATTAAGTTCTAGTGAAAACCGTCTCTTCGTTCTCTACATCTATTCAAAATGCATGTCAATTTTCAGCTCGAAATTCCGGTTAGTTTAGTCGTAGAGCTGGAGGGAAGAAAAATAGTGACGTCACGCCCGCCCGCTTCCCTCATGGCCTCTCACTTCCGCGTGTTACGAGGAATTAAGTGACGTCACGGAAAATTTACAAAAGCATATAAAATGAGCTAATGCACGGGAAAATGTGGGAATTTAGCTATTGTTCTCGTTAGAACCAGATCTATCACGTCAAAATATTTCCGAAAATGATGATAACTGCCCATTGGATTTTTCTAATTAAATGAAGACCCCTTCCTCTGGAAATGTGCCTAGTATCCAACACTAGGTTAAAGGCAAAAAAGTATGTATTTACATCAAAAAGATTTGTTCATAATGTCAGAAAACACCTCCGTCACGTTTTTACAACTACTTCATTTTTTTTCTAAGACGGCGTTGTGGGAGGTGGAGTTTTTAATGATCAACACTTCGAAATCGTAAGAGTGCCGATTTACGTAGATGGAATAAGTTGGATCTTATAGCTCTGTGCTATAAAAATCTCTTAATCCAATCATTGATCATTTCGATCACAACAAGAGCAATTTACGACCGCTGTTATCAGATCTCACAATGTCATAATATGTCGAAAGGAGGAAAAAAAGAAGCGCTTGGATATTATCCAAGCGCTTCTTTTTTTCCTCCTTTCGACATCGATAATAGTTTAATGGTCTCTTTAGAACGCCAATCTTGCGAAGTAAAGGTTGAGAGAGGGTGAAATAAAATGATATCTTGAGTTGTCAAACGCGCCGCAGCGACTTAGCAACTTTTTTCTAACGGATTTCGCTCTTTTTATCGTGTGGAGGTGTTTACTGTGTAGGTGTCCACTTGATATCACAATGCCTATGTTTATACTGGCCTGGTTATGATCAATTGGCATACTTTACAGTAAAGTAAAAGTAATATAAAGCGTTCAGTTCCAAACCCTGATAAGTCCACTTTTCAGTTTTCGAAAAAATCTCCAAATACATGATTTCCGTTGAGGATCTAAGCGCTTCCGGAGCCAATTTTGCAACTATCAGATTTTGATCCGGTCAACATCATCACTACCTACCAATAATATAAATGAATTTTTTTTTCATTGATTTGGAATTAATTTGTGGATAGCTTATGTGTAAAGTAAACCCTTGCGTAAAATTTGCAGCGTTTTAAAAATTTAATTGCAACCTTGTGTCTGAGAGACATTTTCCTTTACCTAAGAACATTGTGAAGTTGGTTCCTAAGTAAGGCAGGTACCTACTGAAGTGATCAAGTTAATTTTAACTTGTTTTTGACAACTCAAGAGGATTTTAAAACATTTATAACGTGTTCTCTTAAGATAACATATAATTCATAATATAATTAAATCATCGGTTTTGCCATGTTCATATTGCTTCCGAGTCTGCGAAGCAGCCTTGTGTTCACTTTCGGGAGAAAAAAAATTTTTGTTGTCCGAATTTAAAATTTCCACTCGCATTTTGCGTTTCATAGCCTACCGAACGAATTTGGTTCCGTGTCTGTCGGTCTGTGGGTCTGTCCGCATTTCCTTGTTACAGCCATAATTTCCACAATTTTGAATGAATTTAGCTCAACTTTTGACGGATTATGCGGATCAGGCTCCTTGAGGTCCCATACGAATTTCAGCACAATTGAATCAGCGGTACGCACTGCGCATGCGCTAACATGAAATTCTTGAAACAGGCATAACTTTCTCAATTTTGATCGGATTTCAATCAAATTTTCAGCAATTGTGTGCGTATAGCTCTAGATGGTACCCTGTCAGTTTCATCACGATTGAATCAGCGGTACGCTCAGCGCATGCGCGAACGTAATTTCCTTGCCACAGCCATAACTCCTACAATTTTGATCGGATTTCAATCAAATTTTCAGGAATTGTGTGGATATAGCCCTAGATGGTTCCCTATCAGTTTCATCACGAATTGAATCAGTGGTACTCCCTGCGCATGCGCGAACGTAATTTATATATATATTCTTGAAACTCTCGAGAAATTCAAAAATGATGTACGTTCTGAGATAGGTTGAGCGCCCTCAAGGATTTTTTCCGTTTTCCCTCCTTCAACCCCCTCTCCTTCCCTAAAGAAGGGAAGGAGTGGGGATTTCAGCCAATATTGATCCGATTTTGATGAAATTTTCAGGGATTAAGCGGGTTGTGCCGTAGATGATTACCCAGGCTTTGGGTAAAAATTGAATCAGCGGTACGCTCTGCGCATGCGCTAACGTGAAATTCTTGAAACAGGCATAACTTCCACAATTTTGATCGGATTTCAATCAAATTTTCAGGAATTGTGTGCGTAGCTCTACATGGTCCCCTATCAGTTTCATTAAGATTGAATCAGGGGTACGCTCAGCGCATTTTATGACGGTGTCACTTTGATTGTAACGAGGAAGCTGCTGTGCCATCTCCTTGGCAGTGTATTAAATTTTGGGGTGACGCTGTTCATCCACTGGGCTAATCGAGGGTTCTTATCGGAAATCCCACTTTCTGATTAACATAACATTCACTTATCAGTGGACAACTTTTTCCACGTCCAGTGTTGCCTCAAAATATTTTGGAGACCACCGAACTCGATTCATAAAATATCCCTGATTACGACTGCGGGTCGAAATCGCCGATTCGAGCATACCAATGGGAAGAGGCCTTAATTGCCTTAAGGGACTCGAGATGTAACTGCTTCAACATTGGTAGGTACCTATTGAAAATTGAACGCTCGATGACTCAAAAGAACTCTCGATGAAGTCTCCATTCTGCATTGGACTCTCAATATCTCTTCATTCGATGAATTATAGTTTCCCTGAATTGATAACCAATATTAGCTGTTTCAATTCGTTGTAGGTAGGTAATGAAAAATTACAAAATTCCGTATCGTTCTGATGATGGTCTAAGTCTCTTAATTAACCGAAACGCGTCTACAAGTTATACTTCGTCTGAAATCGTATTTTTATTAAAAAAAGATTTTGCCGTTTAGTACCTACCTACCTACTTTTTGCGAAGCAACATCAATTTTTAGCGCAACCTTTTTCCAAAAAATGGAAAGGTGCGCTCACCTCTTCGACATGTGTTTTTTTTTTTTTTGTTAGTGTACAGAGCATCACGCCCGAGCGGCTCAACAGATTTTCATGAGGGTGGTCTCATTGTCATCAGCGAGTTCGGGGGGTGGTTATAGGCTACCTTGATTTTTCCTCCCTCATCCCCTTCATCGGTTTTCGGGAGGTCCTTCACGACGAAAGTTGTTTATCTCTGATGTGTAACTAAGGAGGCCTCAAAAGGGGGACGAAAGTTTTTGTCCGATTTCGTTGGTACAAGGTTCTATGGAATGAGCTTTTCAGGCTGATTCCAACGACTCCAAAACGATTTTTGCAGCCTGAGCCGTTCGTTACCTCTGATCGGCATAAGGTTTTATTACGCATCGGTCGTTAGGGTGCAGTTGTTTACGTAATGAGCATCACGTGGATGATGTGTTGTGTGGCATAGTTTGGTCGCTAGATACCTACTGTTTCTTAGTTTCTCTTGCTCATTAACAAATGTAAAGGTAATAACAAAAAGGTTGCGCTCATCTATTCAATTCAATTGATGGCTTGTTTATTATCTGTGCGTGCGTTTTTGCTGTGCGGTATGTTTGAAGGAAGTAGCGGTGGAATTTTGTCCGTGAAATGAAATTAATTAGTACCTATTAAACTGCCTCGAACCGATGACTCGCAAATACTCTACCCAAGTGCCTACCCATCTACATACGATATTCCACGTGATGATGATGTGTTGTGTGGCATAGTTTGGTCGCTAGATACCTACTGTTTCTTAGTTTCTCTCGTTCATTAAATATATCGTAATAACAAAAAGGTTGCGCTCATCTATTCAATTCAATTGATGGCTTGTTTGCTTCCGAGTCTGCATGGCAGAGGAAGCATTGTTTTCACTTTCGTAATGAAAACAATTTTGTTATCCAAAATCAAAATTTCCACTCACGTTTTGCGTTTCAGAGCCTCCTGGACAAATTTGCTTCCGTGTCTGTTGGTCTGTCTATCTGTCCGCATTTCCTTGCCACACCCATAACTTCCACAATGTTGATCCGATTTCAGTCAAATTGTCAGGGATTGTGCAGGTTCCAAATAAATTTTATGAGGATTGAATCAGCGGAACACCTTGCGTGGGCGCAAAATGGTGATTCGGGTCATCCTCAGCAACATGGAAGAAGTTGGTTGTTAGGATGGTTTGTTTACGCAGCCATTGATTTTTAAAATTTTTTTGACATTTTCATGTCTTTACTATGGCACATGAAATCAAAAAGTGACACCAAAAATTTCTACGCGATACCGATAAACAATCCGTCGTCAATGTTCACTAGTATGAAATGTGGTGACATTGATACCCTAGGAAAAGCGCACATAAACCATCCGTCGTCAATGTTTACTAGTGGGAGATAGTACTACAAAACCACTGAGAATGATTCATAGGTACCTACCTACAATCCACATAAAGTTCATGATAAAACATGAAAATTTCTCACTGTGTTGCGGACTAGTACCTACGCAATCTGTTTAGATTTAATCTCGAGTCAAAATTCCAAGAGTTTAGAGATCCAAAGAATGAGGTGCAGTGTCGTTCACAGTAATTGAACTCGAAGCAGTGCCGCACTGCCACTATAGTAGTATATATATATGTAGGTAATGTAAAAATGTTCAAAATCTGCTAAAATCTCTCCGTCCGGTTCACCCTTGGACGTTGAAATTTGAGAAGGAGACCTTATGGGAGTACAAGAGACGATTGAAATGACGGGTATTCTCCTGGTCAGCTGAGTGAGCTAAACCTAGTTCAAGGGGGGGGGGGGAGGGGGGGAGCTAAAATCTTGCTCGAGTTAACAGCCATAACTATTGTGCCCTATTGATGAAACATTTCGTTCAACATTTCATACAATATCCGAGGAAGCTATGGGTCATGTCCCACTTGGCAGTGTATTTTAAATTGATGCAGTGTTGGTTGGAACAAAATGTGAATTGTTTGACCTACGACTTGTGACAGGATTTTTTTTTTAAATCTGAAATTAAATTTCAGATTTAACAAATTTTGTTATTTATGGTAAGCAATCGAAAGAGTTTATGATAAAATTGACGTTAAGAAACTCTTTTTTTTTTCTTTTCTTTTTGTCTTTTCAAGGAACGTTCTCCTTCGACAGACATTTCGTATTATTTAAAATCGTATAATATTATTATTTCGTTTTGATCTGCCGCCAGAAATAAATTCTCTGGCTTCATTCGGGCAGCAATAATTATATTTTCTTTGAAACGATTCTCGCGAAGATCATAAACCTGAAAAATAATTATAATACGAACATATTGCGCACTACAGACCCACGTGGAAGGGAATTCCGTCAACGATAATGGAGATTTCCTTAAAATATAATAAACGAAAACAACAATTTAACGTATTTAAAAAGCTGGAGTTTTGTTTCATCATTCACCGCGTTTTGAATTTTCTGCGTCGCATTACTTTTGACACGTTGAACCTATAAAATTTAATATCATACTTACCTTCCTATCCCTTGTCTTCCGTATCCGCACGGTATGTGAGGAATAGAAAACGCCGCAAATTTTACATAAGGGTTTATCATTATTTGATGTAAACTGTGCAAAAATTAATTCTACCTATATCGATAAAAATTAATAATTTTTATTTATCGATATGGAATTAATTTTTAAATTTTTATAGAATTATTAATCAAATTTAAATATAATAAATATTATTACATTAGACACATTAAAATGAATTATTTTTAAATTGACATAGAATTAATAATAATTAATGTGTTTAATTTAATTATTAAATTAAATATAGGTAATAAATAATTTAATTATTTAAATTTTTCTAAATAAAGTTTGTGGTCGGATGTATGACCCCATAAAGTAGATTATGCGTCTAAAATTACTCGGAAAACGACGCTTCATTAGACTTCCTGGTAATCTTTTTTTTTTATTGATTGATTGCTCTGACAGCTCTCCTTTGACTGCAGAATACCAGGGCGCTCCGTGGCGGTGACTACAGCAAAGGATGCCTTACGCCTTAACCCTTCTTTGAAATCTGAATAGTAGTCAGCATGAAGCTTGTCTGAAAGACATTATCTTCCTAAAAGTGAGGAAACGCTATAGCGACTATAGTCGATAGAGAGTTCCTAAAGCCATTTTTTGCCTAACGGCGATGAGTTACAGTTGGCGTAACTCGAGATTTCGCGCATGCGCGGAAATAACGGCGATAACTTACGTCCTTATGCCTAACGTCGAACGTTATTGCCGTAAAGAATCTTTACTAAAGATACGGCGATAAGCTTACGGTCTTAAGGATAACGGCGTTAATTTCGAACAATATAAGGTAAATAGCGGCACTTTAAATTTAGCGTGTCTTTTGATAAGACCCTATCTCTGTTAGGTACGTGTTATGTGAAGTTAGCTTTTCTTTGATTCTCCCTAGACAAATCCCTTACAGCGATAAAAATTAACGGTCGACGTATCTCGGATGTTTCTTTAGGAACTCTCTAATGACGTGACCAGCTGTTACCGGTGAGATTTCCAGCTCGGTGTCGGATCAATAGTTGATAATTATTACGACGTTACTATTGATAATAATTATCATTATTACGTACTTAATACGACACCCAACATTTTACGGACTGAGGGTTTCCAACACTCACTGCCAGCGATATCTCTCTTAATACAAAATACATTACCTCCGTTTTGGAATCATTTACCGCGAGCCGGTTTTTATGAAACCAATTTCGAATCGACCCGACAGTACCATCTGCATTTTCTACCGGGGCAGCCAACGACGGATGTTGAGTCATCAGCATCATCATCATTATTATCCTCGAAGTGATATTTTATCTGCCTACCTGGCAGATAAAAGATAGGTATTTGAAAATGCCATAAATTTTATGGCTTTTTCAAATACCTACCTTTGAGAATAAAAGGAGTTTAGAAATAGACCGGGAGTTAGATATCAGTAACCTTTCTTTGTGCAAAGGAATCACCTACCTATGCGACTTTCAAAACAGATGGGGAAAAAACTCGTCATTATGCGTCTAAAAACTACTCGGAAAACGACGCCTCATTAGAGTTCCTGGCGTCATTCAACCGCCCCATTTGTAGCCCCATGAAAGCCCCGTAGATCCCGACAGTGAAATCGGATGGTTCTGGGACCCCCAAAGATGGATACAAATAGGTACGTCCAAAATACTTCGAAAACGACACTCCACTCGACCCCATAGCAGAAAAAGATAGAAAACATTGAAAATGTGTTTTTACTAGCTGGCCATTTAAAAGAAATAATATTATGTTAAATACATTTGAACGGATTATGGCGTCCGCACACGCATGAGAGTGGCATCATTATGGGACCCACCGCATTATGGCTTCCACATACGGGTGTCACAAGCACCTTCAACGTTAACAGTGCCGTGATTAATTATAAAATCAATTAGGAGCAACATTGAGGATGCAGTAATGTACCAAAATGAACTCAAGTATATTGCACGTAGTTCCAGCAAATTCCGCAACTAGCGTGGCCTACGGAGGCAAATCAGTATATTCTGAAACGAAAAGTGGTTCAAATCCAAGTGCAGGTAGGTTCAAAGACAAATGCAACTCTTCACATTACTCCCAGGATTTATAACGGACGAGGCACCTGGTGAAGGGGTTTGCAACCCTTTAGTGGACCATGGGTATTTAAATGAAACAATTTTTTTTGTATCATTGTGGGCGGAGAGGAATAATCACTAAGTAATTACATTGCGCGGGCTACCAATTTGATTAGCAAGGCACGCCAACACCTTAAAAACCTTGAGGGTACGTTGCACTTGAGGGAGTGTCATTTCGGTACTTGCACCTGGCTAAACAATTCCTTCGCCTCTAGGACGAATGATTAAAGTTAAAAAAAAAAAAAAAATTAAATTAAGGTTGACTGTCATCGGAAAATATTTTCGGAATTTTAATTTTTTTTTTTTTTTTTTTTTTTTTTTCAAAGGGGGGGGAGGGAACCATGAGGCATGTTGGCGAATTCTTGTGATGCTTACCATTGTTTTAATGAATGTAACCAATGGTGACCAATGGTTAGGATGGTGGACAGAGGGTTAGAAACGGTGACAGATGGTTTAGGATTGTTAGAGATGGTTAGGTATGGTTAGGGATGGTTACCGATTGTTAGGGATGGTTATCAATGGTTACAGATGGTTAGGGATGGTTATCAATGGTTACAGATGGTTAGGGATGGTTAGGGATGGTTAAGGATTGTTAGAGATGGTTAGGTATGGTTAGGGATTGTTAGAGATGGTTAGGTATGGTTAGGGATGGTTAGGTATGGTTATGGATGATGACCAATGGTTAGCGATGGTTATAAATGGTTAGGGATGGTTTAATCCGCAGTTTTCTTACAGATAACACATCAAGGAGGACAGTACGGTAAAGGTTGTCATGGACCACATATGCCCTTTTCACACAATTGGTGATTTTGTGACAACAATTGTGGAATTTTGTCGTGTTTGTCACATGGTCGTTGCGGCCTGGCGGGGCGGTCGTTGCGGCCTGGCGGGGCCGCCTGTTGACATTGTGTAACTGCACACGGGTTCCCCATGCCATGGTAGCCTGCACACGGGTTCCCCATGCCTTACGCAGCTTGAAAGCGTTTGTTCAAGCATATTGGACCCTCTTTTATCACCATAAGACAATGTCACCACTCCTTCGACGGCTGCAGACACCTTGTGAGCTATTTCCTAACCCTTTCAAATCCATCACCCACCTTCGAACCTGCTTTGCAAACATCCAACAAGTTTCTAAAGCGTGGGTGGCAGCCAATAAAGCGCCAATTACAGTACCTAATTGGCTAGATGCTTGAAAGTGGAAAAGTGTAGTAACCCCAGTTACATAATTACATCAATTTGGCCGTAGCATATTTGAAGGATATTTATTGATTTTTTTTTTTTTTTAATTTTTTTTTTTTACTTTTATTTATTTTTTATTTTTTATTTGTTTCTTTGACGATAACGATGTCCTAAGTACTTTATTGTCTTCCAGGTTACTGCACATGTGACAGAGAGAGGAACCTACGATAATACCTCATGCTATGTACCATTGGAAGTTGAAATGCAATTTAAGGTGGCACGTAAATGCCCACAGGGAGGACACAGCATTTACCGCAATTAGGCAGTGACAGTGGTTATATTTCAGATCAAGCGTCGTTGAGGATACCGTACGACCGGATTTTCGAATGTACATTTCAAGCATAGTGAGTACTCAAGTAAATGCAGTAATCCTGCCACCCACGCTTTAGAAACTTGTTGGATGTTTGCAAAGCAGGTTCGAAGGTGGGTGATGGATTTGAAAGGGTTAGGAAATAGCTCACAAGGTGTCTGCAGCCGTCGAAGGAGTGGTGACATTGTCTTATGGTGATAAAAGAGGGTCCAATATGCTTGAACAAACGCTTTCAAGCTGCGTAAGGTTTTTTTTTCCTAGTGTATGAAGGAGAATGGTGGCCTACTACCTTTAAAAAAGGCATCCTCGGTTAGCTACGACGGTGCGTAGATAGTGTTGTGGGGGGGGGGGGGGGGGAGGGCAAAGGTCTCCAAAGCTTGGACCTGGTGCTCCCAATGTGGGCTAATGTTTCAAAATTGTCACCAACAGGTGTCAGACGACCGTTATATGTAGCCGCCGAAGATTTCACTTACGATAAGTGCAGGATCGTGTGTAAAGGTAGGAAAAGGTCAGCAAAGCTCGCGATGCTTGGTCACAATCTGTTTCTTGTTGTCCAAGACTGCAATAGCTGGTCGTCGACATGGCCAGCTATTGCAAATTGCCTCTCCCTTGAAGATCAAGCGAGGTCGTTGGGTGGCTTTAGCATGGAAGTAAGGGTGTTGCCCCCCCCCCCCCCCCCAACCACCAAAAAAAAAACCCCTACTTTGTGTTACGCACGGATAACGCTTATCCCTTGACAGTGACGGGAACGTTTGCAACCATATAGCCTCAGACGATGCGTAGACCTGCACGAGTTACAGGGCACAAAATGCTCTATAATGGAATAATTGTTACATTTGTGGAAGTGGAGTTAGGTACCTTCATTCAATAACTGGGGGATTTCGTACTACACTTACTAGTAGTCGCCGTTCATTGTCACGTACGTACATGTACGTTCATAATATGGAAGTTTGCCAATATTCACGTTTTGTTGGCATGGTTCGAGGACGAGAGTAGTTGTACAACTGTCTTCCCCACCCTACAACTAACACGACGAGCTCTTACAAAAAACCTGCAATTATGAAGACACATACAATGACGCACACTCAACACTCAAGCGATGCGTGATCTGTGTTAGTTCAACCCCCCCCCCCCCCCCCCCTCCTCGTGGGACATGGTTTCGATAAGGATTGCCCTGGTGTGCGTTGTTTTCCGATGCCCAACAAAAAAAAAAAAAAAAAAAAAAAAAAAAATCAATAATAAGGAAATTATTTAAACCAAAAAACGGAATGTTAAAAACCCACTCTACCGCTCTTCAGCATTCCACACCATTACTACTCACGCCTAGCCATCCCAAAGCATTGGTGACCCCCATTCATTGGTTAGGGGTGGACACCATCCGCCCCTAAGGGTTTCAAAAAATTATACCATGTGTGTCATGGATCACCAGCACACATTAGGTCGTAATGGTTTTGTGTGTCGTTGAGTGTGTGGTGTCTGAACAACCAATGCACCCCCTTTTCAGGAAGGCTGGTACGAGCCAACCTGCCCAGCTATGGGGGTGTGTCAGTGCTTCGATCAGCATGTTTCAATAATGTTGACGATTACCTGTTGGACGTTGCATGACATTGCCCTAACACCATTCAGCCAATTTGGGGGCAGAACAAACACACTTCGTTAGCTATGAGAACAATCACCCAAATTATTGGTCGTCGTAATGATGTTGAGTCCTAAGGTGGGTCGTACTATTACGCCAACACGAATGCAGTATATCCAAAGTGTTAATTGAACATTGACAATTATTTGACGCCCACTGTGATTGTCCGCAGATGATACATACGTCAATCAATTGTGGCTGACATAATTTTAAAATGAGGGTGTCCATCTACGTCACTGTGAAATGGTGCCCTAATGTTATTGAAACGTATAAGGATAAATATAACTTTTGAATGATCAGCTAGGATTTCGCCATTTGTGTTTCCTCGTGATTCTTATCTTACCCGTGTATTTGAGCAGATGAGGGATCTCGAAAAATCGATTCTATAATATAGAATTATCCAATATTATCTAGATCATTATTCAAGTTAGGTAGGTACTCGGAAAACGACACCTTATACTTCTCCTGGAGTCCTTCATAAGTCCCATTTGTAGCCCCTTGGATAGATCCCCACGGTGTAATCGGATATCACCTTCATCATCACCTTCGGAGCGATCGAGATGAAGCTTACGGGCACAATCAATGGAGAACCACGTACCTAGGTTGACCTATTATACATACCGGATATTATTTCATTCCTCAGCACTCTAGGATGTAGCTAAGGTTTCAAAGCCATACGCTTCCCTAGGGACAAAAGTCTCGTATTGATGTCAACTGAGAATACACATGTTTGCCACTCATCTTCGATGTTCACTCCATTAGTATTCTTGGAATAATAATTTAATAGCGACGGGCGTCTAACATTTTGATCAGCCTCAAAATGAGTCCTTATAACGCTGCAAATTTTACGCAAGGGTATTATTATTCTTCGGCATTAATAATTATTTGTTAAGCATTAATAAATATTTTGTTTAAAAAAATTCTTTAAAACTTTTTTTTTATTAGCAAAATATTTTTGAAGTGTTTAGACTGATTTGGGACCTCGAAAAATGGATTCTACATCCTACGTTAAGTAACCTCCAGTACTGGAGAAATTACACCTATTTTGACTTCTGGGCATACTTCAAATGCCCCATAGATCCTCACGGAATCGGATGGTTCTGGGATCTCCAAAAATAGATTCTACGTTCAAAAATACTTAGAAAACGGCACCTAACTCAACCCCTTGGCCAACCCCTCCCGTAGCTCCGTGGGTTTGAGCGATCGGGCTGAAAACCTTGCGGGCACAACTAGATGAAGACCAAGTAGGCATTTTGTCAAAACTTCAGATTTAAAAACAAACGCCTCCCCGCTGCCCAAACGTATGTATCAATAACGACAAAGCGGTGCCGTTTGATAAACGACCATGAGGGTCTCTCGCAGGTAGAAAAATATTCAATGATATTATCAATTTCGTATTACGAGTTTTGACAAGAAAGTTGTGGATCGGCTTGCAACCGTAGACGTACAAAACACTCTTGAGTTAGGTAAGTACTAGTTTATTATACTACTACATTATAAGCTTATAATGAGTCTTCAGCCCTGTTTGGTTGATTCAATGAGATTGATTTCTTATTATAAGTAACTTTATTGAGCCGATTTGATCAATACGTAGGTAGGGGTTATTGGATTAATCCTATTCTACTCCCCTTCCAAATCATAATAATAATAATAATAATAATATTTTACGATAGTTATTATCAAAATCTCCCAAAGAACACAATTTTCGACCCCCAGTCGAAGTATTGTATTATGCCAAGAATAATAAACCAAAATGGTATATTTGGTTTATTTATTAAACTAAATTTATTAAATTAAAGTTTATCCTACAGGATTTTTCAGAGATCGGAGTGGATCAAAGCATGATTTTTTTTAATGGTGCGGCACTCCCCAAAGTCTGTGTTACCTCATAAAGTTAAAAAAAGAAAGAAAGAAAGAAAAAAAAAAAAAAAAAAAAACTCAAAATGACTAGAGAAGAAGGGACGGCTTTTATTGCTAAGATAATTAATTTCAGCTTATCTTGTGTTGCTGTTTAAATTTTTTTCTTTGAACGATTTTTTTTTTTTCGTTAAAATTCATAACGTGTTAATTCAAGTGTGAACAGTAAGCGTCTCTTCAATAGTCATGACTCAAATCAAGTCAAATCGGTATTGGAAATCCATTAGGTTTTAATTAGCTAATTTTGTTTGCTTAGCAATTATGTGTAAAAGAGCTGATGACATTAATTGATCGCGCAAAAACAAAGCCACCCTTAAGAAAACATGAAGTGGATGGTAATGACGAGCCCATTTGTATAAAAGTTGTCAAGTTATGGATGAGGGTCTACATTTTGTCATCGGCAACCACAATGAATTCTTCACAGTTTGTTTTCTGTATTGCACTTTTTACTGGCCTGGCATATTATGTTGAGGGTCTGTCAATTCCCGATTCATTGGATGCCGTTGCTAAGGAATTCGCACTCTCCAATCAGCTGTTGAAGGTGTACGATCTGGCTCACAATAAGGTCAACCATGACGCTTTGGCTCGGCAGCTTGTTAATATGAGAAACGCTCAATGTAAGTACAATTCAAATGCATTTGGGGGGGGGGGGGGGGAGCCATGTATCTCTTAGAACTAACAACGCCTTTCAATAGCACTTCAAAATGATCATGATCCTGCGTTTCTCCTGTTTTTGTAGTATCCTAATACGCCGATTGCGAATACACTTCAGTCCCAATTATCACCTACCTCTTATTGCAATGAACATATTATATGGGTACATTTTTTCTTATTTTCTTTCCAGCGAAATTGATTTCGACCGCGATGGCTAAGGGCTTGTTCTCAAGGTTGAAACAAGCATACAGGCCTGTCATCGACGAATTGATCAACGAGATGGAAGGTGCTCTTGGTATAACTCACAACACAGGCTCAAGATGAAATCGTAAAAAACCAACGACCGGGTAATCCTATAAATCAGAATGATCTGTGCAGGATGGTCCATCAGTTATTTGTTCTCTAAATTAATAAAAATGTTGTCTTCCCAGAGTGTGGCTTGAAAAGCTACAATTCGCTCCCTTATTCAACAGCGTTGAGCTTTTAACGTCACATACGCTTCAAAGCATTTCTCTCTACTTTGACATCAAAACTTCATTTCATTGTAAAAGTTAGGGCCATTTCGTTATAACCTCCTGTTCAATACGAACACATACTTATAATTCAATGGACTTCTAACGATAGTAACTATCGTTAGAAGTCCATTGAATTATAACATTAACATAACTGTTATGTTGAAGATTCAATCAGCTCTTGTGAATTAATCAGTTTATTTTCTGGGTTACCAAAATATAAATACTATTACCGCGCTACCTGGTGAATATATTTTCAATCAATAATCTGCATTATCTTCATTCTGACCGTAACCAACATCCTCAAAAAGCCATCGATAATAATGTAGGGGATGAGAACTAAATCTCACATAGTGAGATTCTTCTGGACACAAGTTAGATCAGGCAGTTAGGTTACAATAAAGGCGGTTATTTAACGGAGACTCTAACTCATCAAACCTTGTTATCATGTACCTACCTAAATGACGAAATCGCATCGAGTTGGCACAGAATTTATCTCTTTGTTTAGAGGCGCTAAAGTTTAGGCGTCTTCCCACTATGTACCGCGTGCCTGAACCATGCCCATAAGTGGCATACACGGGTGGGAGTGTATGGTCTGTGAACTGTGAACGTATTTTAGATCTGCGAAGCCTAATGTCATTATGTACCTACCTATGGTATATTCAGTATGGTTCGTGAGTGCAATGAATGACATTCATGACACATTGTGTCGGTTTTTCTCCAAACTGCCCGAAAAAAATCCTTCCATATCGACGAAAACGTGAAAATAAAACTACAACGAATTGGGGATGCGAAGTTACTGGCTGTAAGTAAGGGCCGACTGACTACAGTTGTTTGTGCTTTATTAGTTACGAATAAGGCGAGGGTCTCACGGCAACACCCCACATCGTCATTTTTTGGCGAAGATGAGTTATCGTACCATTCGGCACGTCTTCTCGAGGCGAATCGATCAAACTTGATAGGGAGCATGGTAATAGTTGCTAAGTGAAAACCCCCATATCTTCTTGTCATCAGTAACACCTCACATTTTCATCAAGTCTATTATTTACTACTGGCTAGGGAGTCTCACATTGCCAAATACAACGATTATTTCGTGAGCCAGTGGCATTCCAAATTGAGAAACCGTAAAATAAATCTCGGCCTAACGTTGGAGACGTAGTGCTAATGATCAAAAGGGAATCAGAAATAGCGGACAATCAAATCGTGCGATTTCAACATTGGCTTGAGTGTAAGAAATGGAGTCATAAGTAGCTTCGCCTCGACATTAGAATTAAAAAGATATTGGGAACTTCGAGCTTTTAAATGTTAAAAAATCTTTAAACGCCCTGGCGGAGAGATTGAAAATTGCGGGGGTTTAGAAGCAGGACAACGAGGAACCAGAACATGACAACGAATCGCAGTGACAGTCCGACCCAGCACCCATGATCGACGTTTAATACGTCCATAAACCAGGTATATTAAAGATTATACTATAATCAATCAAATATTATTTGATTGATCAGGAAGAACTTTGAACAATCATTTGGGGGGGGGGGGGGGGGGGGGGATAGATGCCATAACGGCCAACATTTGGTCAAATATTTCATTTTCGTCAAATTTTACCAGGCCCTCCGATCGTAGTTACAGGCTATCGTTTCAGATAAAGTAGACACAGTTCTCGCATGTAATTATTCTAGTCGACGGTAGTGTTGTCCATTTTCAACTGCTGCAAAATACAAAATGCTTCTATTACACGTGGGGAAGTTTTTCCAAAACTAGGAAGGAAGAGAGACACCTTTCAAATCTTTCCTAAGTTAAGACACTGGGGGGAGTCATGGTTGTGGTTAACTATTTTAAATTTACGGAATGCCGCACAATGGCTGATGAATCAATTAGTTTCATGTTTATCTTTGTAAGACCATTTAAGGGGGTTAGGAGCATACAGAGAGTTACTAACAAACTTATTTACCTTTTTCTCAGCTTTGGTTACCATTAGAGATGCGGTTTTTTTCATCTTGTTTGACAAGGTCTTGGGCACACTTTGACGAGGGGGTTTGTCAAAATTTGATCTAAAAGTATTTTAAACAACTACTAAAGAGCCTTGAAACTTTCTGTTTACACCCCCACCCTGAAGCATCCAAACAAAATCTCTAAAAAAAGTAAACCTATTCCCTCACAATCGATGTATCGATTTAAAAAAAAAATCCAAAATCGATCGATTAGGTCCAAGGAAAAATAATCCTGATTTTACAGGAGCGCGGTTTTTCTGAAGGGGAAAAATGTTTCGGGCGTTCGCGACCTTGCTGCGCTTGAGCGAGCGCTCCGCTTCTCATTTCTTTTTTTTTTTTTTTTACAGAATAATAATAAATATCATATTTTCGGAATTGATAGACATTTATCGATTTCGATCGATACTATCGAGAATGTTTGTTGTTGTTGTATTTTTTATGGATCGATTACGAAAGGTTTTCTTCGTGTTATCGATGTGAACTCACTTTCCAGGCATTTTCCACGCCAAGTTTGTTTATTCTTTCTGTCGGCTTTTGGTTCTTACCAGAGTGTTGCTTCTTTCTGTTTATTTTATTGGAAAAATATGACGAGAAGTCAATTGAAAGTGTTCAAAAAGCGGAAAAGTGACGGTTTTGCCCGTGTGAATGACAGGATTTTCATGTGATTTGAAGGGATGATAGCGGTACTGTATTTAGGTATTATTACAATATAGGTACGTGATCGTGGGATGTAGATTTACTGTATAGAACCAATATAATTCAGAAACGTCTTTACTGGAGCAGTAGGGGACCGGTGATGACGGACTTCCTCCATGGCCCTCACTCTACTAGCGCGGCGCGCGTAGACGAAAACGCAAGCGTTCGGTTTATAGGCCTGAAAAAATACTTTTGTTTATCAGAACCCTCAACTATATGGTATCAATCGAGTCAGGAAGACCTCAGCTACAAGAAAAATAAATAAAAAAATTTGGCCAAAAAGACCTCAGCTACAAGAAAAATTAATAAAAAAATTTGGCCAAAATTTTTTTTGCCTCTCCTGCCTCCAAATGAACTACTTACTACTAATGACCGGACTGGATTGACTTGATAAATATTGACGAATTGGCTCAAACACAATCCCATTCTGTGTCTTCAATTTTAGTGCCCAAACCTATTACTTTTGAGTGCTTCCAGTTGGCCCATGCCATTACCTACTTTAGCTCCCAGGGGTTGGCCTAAAGCTATCAAACGTTTGGCCCAAAGTAATTGCTTTTTGAAGTCTTTGGCTCAAAATCAAACTGCGCAACTGCCCCATGTACACCAAATGGGTAGGTAGTAAACAGTTTTTGTGTGAGCCTTTTGTTCTAGTTTTGTTGTCACAAGGTTGAGGCGTTGATGGGTGGTTAATTACTTAACTTGGGCAACATTCCGAATTTCTGCATCCAGAAAATCAGCAAGTTTAAATAACAGGCACAAAAGGAGCCAAACTGAAAACAGCAGATAAGGAACAAATTAGTAAAAATGAAGCAGCAAACAGAGAAAAATAATTCTTGAAAAAAAAAACTTCTTGAGTTTTAGCCGTAGGCTCTAAGCAAAAGCATCCGGGGGCTTGCCCCTGGCGAGGCCTGTGGGGCCAAGTTTCGGGTTTTCCCCACCAACCTCACAGAATCTGTAAAAAAAAAAAAAAAAAAGAGCTGTGAGAAGGAGATCAGCTTCCTAAGTAATAGTAAAGCATTAAGAGTCCATTAAAAAAATCCTTTAGGCTTCATCCATGTGCACGTTTTAAGCCAAAAATTAAAATTTATCCCGCAAGTTGTTTTGAGTATCGGAGCGGATCAAAGCACGTTTCTTTTAATGGTGCGGCTCACCCCAAACTTCGTATTGGATCATAATATGATCCAATACGAAGTTTGGAATTGTTTGAAATGATATTATCATTTCAAACAATTAGCTGAAAATGACTAGGGATCGGCTTTTATTGCATAGTTAATTGATTTTTGCCCATCTTGCTGTATAATTTTTTCGTTAAAGATTCATAACGTGTTAATCCAAGTGTGAATCGTCAGCGCCTCTTCAATAGTTACTACTCAAATTGGCGTTGGAAATCGATTAGGTTTTTATTAGCTAATTTTGTTTGCTTGGCAATTATGTGTAAAAGACCTGATAACGTTAATTGATCGGGAAAAAAGGGGTGCCTCCCTTAAGAGCTTTGTGAAGAGATGAGGTGAATGATAATGACGAGCCCATTAAATGTGTACAAATTTTGTACCTTTTATTTTGTTTGGTATAAAAGTAGTCGAGTTATGGATGAGGGTATATTTTGTCTTCGAAAATCGCAATGAATGCTTTACAGATTGTATTCTGTTTGGCATTCTTCTATGGCCAGGCATATTGTGCGGAGGGTTTGTCGATTCCTGATGAATTTGATCACATTGGTTGGGAATTCGCAATCTCCAATCGTTTGTTGAAGGTGTACGATCTGGCTCATCATAAGGTCCACCATGACGCTTTGGCTCAACAGCTTGTTAATATGAGAAAAGCTCAAAGTAAGTACCTACGATTCATTTGATTTAGGGGAGGCTTATGATTCCGTCCCGTACGGAATCATAAGCGCTAATCCCCCATTAAAGCGCTAATCCCTCATTAAAGCGCTAATTAGCGCTTTAGGGATTAATCCCTCTCCTGCTCGAGGCGGCTTTGGAGTAAGTTTTTTACAATTTTTTTCTAATTTTTTAAATTTTCTTTCCAGGGAAATTGATCACAACCGAGATGGCTAAGGGCTTGTTTTCAAGGTTGAAACAGGCATACAGGCCTGTCATCGACGAATTAATCAACGAGATGGAAGGTGCTCTTGGTATAACTCACAACACTGGCTCAGGATGAAATCGTGAACACCTTATGACCGGGCAATCCTCTAAATCTGGCTGATCGGTACGGGATGGTCCCTCAGTTGCTCAGACTTACCTAAATGAATAAAAATGTTATCTTCCGAAAGTGTGGTCTGAAAAGCTACAGTCCATGCCCTTACTCATCAGTGTGGCTCTTAACATTTCACAGTCAGGGCTCCCGTGGCGAAGATGGCGTCTGTCTTCAACTCACAAGATCGAATGAAACACTCTTGGGAGCCCTCTGGCACGGCAGAAATTTCTGGTGGACTAGTTAAAACACTTCTTCGTTTGCTGTGAACGTAAAACTAACCGCAGCAATCTATGCCTGTGGGGGGAAGCCAAGTGGTCATCGCACGAAAGCCAAAAGTAGTTCACTGCTCATCAGCTAGATTCAATCTGGTGGCCGATGCCCTCACGTTGCGTGGATGACTCGACGCCTCCTTACAACCTCTTGACCTCACAATCGATGGGCTGCTTCCAGGTACCTACTTCACATGAAGGCAACATCGGCAACTCTCGACTTTTCTCACCTTCACTGCAGAAACTCGTCTTTTAAATACTATAATAATGTGGGACACCCGTGTACCATTCAACCTAGGTAATCAAAGTGAATGAACGATATTTCTGGTAATTTCTGTGGGCAAAACCTTGTCAACGTGACACTAAACCCCTATAAGGTGAATTTAAGGGGGACTGCCTCTTCGATCATAGTCATAGCGACCTTGTTCTAGGGAAGAAGAAACATCGCACCTTCTGAACATGGCCGAAAGCTGAGCCCATTTTTAGCATCACATGAGCATTCTACGAACAATGGGAGACACACTATGGCGCGCCTTCGCAAGTGACCACCCACAGAGGCCAGCAATTCGAGTGCGAGCAGTACGAAAACGTCACCCTCGACATACATTGGCATACCATCCACAGACTGCCACCATGACAATGGGCGATAGAGTTTCTAGCTCGCAACCACCTAGTTTTGTGGCTCTCCTCGGGTTCACTATCAGCCATCGAACGAAAGTGGTCTCCCCCGGGTTCGAATGGGTTTTCTCTTCACAAAATTTGTTTTCAAAAAATGGGTTTTCTCTTCACAAAAAGATGATTTAATCATATCTTCACAAAACATACGCCTGCACCGTGGCGAAAGTGATTACTAATCACTACGGCCTTTTCATAAAAAATCGATTACCCTGCCCTCTGAGGCGGTTTCAAAAAATTTCTGTTGCCGGTAAATTTGAGGTAAGTTTGTGCGGCTTTATCTTCTCTTTCTACAGGATGTTGAGATCCTCAAGTTTTTAGCCACTTCCTTCTTGTTGGGTTGGAGTCGTACCTAGCTTGTTTAGTGAAAAAGGCGCAGGGGTTGAGGGGG
This sequence comes from Pilophorus perplexus, assembly GCA_955831195.1. Taxonomy (NCBI): domain Eukaryota; kingdom Metazoa; phylum Arthropoda; class Insecta; order Hemiptera; family Miridae; genus Pilophorus; species Pilophorus perplexus. Next base: position 14,719,772 of record OY037016.1, read on the forward strand.
ACGATAATCAGTGGCAAACTTCCAAACTCGGGAGTTCCTTGTGTTTCACTCAGTTTTTTCGCATATTTCAGATCAATGGTGCAGAACTGCAATAAAATCGTCTGGCCTGGGAGAAGGAAGAATTACGCGGAGGAGCCTATTTTAGAAAATTGTTCGCTTGCTTAAAATTCAAGCAGACATTCAACGTTTGTAATTTCCTTTTTCATTATTTTCATTCTGAATTCTTCAAAATTCATGTTGCTACTGGTTTATTCTTCTCTGAATACATAGTGGATCTTAAAAAATTCGCTTTACTGTTAACCCATGCCATTGTCAGAAATGTTTTCATGAATAAGTGTAGCTATTAAATAAATTTTAATAAATTTTATTGGCTGAAAATTTTGATAAAATTATAACTGTGATATTATTGTGGTAATAACCTTCAATAGGGCATTTCCAACTCAATTGTGACATCATTGACTGAATTCTAGTCAACTTACTTAGTAAATTCCTGCATTAAATGACTGATTCCTAATGTTAGACGCATTGTATGAGTCAATAAATACCAGTCGAGTTTTCAATGAACCCATCTATTTATTTTTATTTTTTCAATAATCAGTGATGAGCTTAGCCTCGTTTGAAGGTGATTTTTGAGGTTTTAGACCTATGATTACTTTCGCACCCACATGTGAGGTGAAAGTAATCAGTATTCCCTTGCAGCTCTTGCAGATCTCTTTAGTTGTCCTTCAGTGCCGAGCAATACTTCTCTCTTGACCTATACCAGCTCGTCTCATCATCTTCCCAATCTCCTTAACGAGCTCAGACTAATCCATATCAAGTAATTTTTCAAAGTTTTTTTCTGTGACTCTACTCCTACTTCACCCAGAGGTCTTCCGCGTTTTCGAATAATTTGACTAATATTGTCGAAGACGAAGCTGGTAAACTCGCTGAGCTATCAAAATATCCCGCAATTCGCACAAATAGCATCACAAGTGATTGCTTATCCACCATTTAGTTCCTACGAAGAGCAGAGCTCTCCATTGGATAAGAGCTTTCCACCTCCACATTGGATAAGACCTCTGCACCTTCGGCAAAAAAAGGGGCGGACCCTGACGTATGTTCACAGGTGCTAAAATTTATCAGATTACATAATATATTATGTAATCATAATATATGTACCTACTAAGGTATATAGTCTTAGCGATGTTAAGATCTGTATATGAATATATTATATATATTATAGATCTATATATTATATAGATCTTAACATCGCTTAGACTTCGAAGAATAATTCTATGTTGTAATACAATTATTGTATGTTGAAGAGAGCAAACGACCACCCAATCCTCCATTATATACAGTGCATGCACTCCCTTGCAAGGGAGACTTAATCTGATAAATTTTAGCACCTGTGAACATACGTCAGGGTCCGCCCCTTTTTTTGCCGAAGGTGCAGAGGTCTTATCCAATGTGGAGGTGGAAAGCTCTTATCCAATGGAAAGCTCTGCTCTTCGTAGGAACTAAATGGTGTATACTGGATAAGCAATCACTTGTGATGCTATTTGTGCGAATTGCGTATATTATACCGATGAAAATGGCTAAGGACCGTAGTTTTCAAACCACACTTTCTGAAGTTAATATTTTTATTCGTTTGAGTAAGTCAGAGCAACTGATGGACCATCCTGTACCGACAGATCAGATTTACGGGTGGTCGATAGGGTTTACGATTTCATCATGTCGCAGTGTTGTGAGTTATACCAAGAGCACCTTCCATCTCGTTGATCAATTCGTCGATGACAGGCCTGTATGCCTCTTTCAACCTTGAAAACAAGCCCTTAGCCATCTCGGTTGTGATCAATTTCCCTGGAAAGAAAAAAACAAACAAACAAAAAATAAAACCTTGTAAATTGTACAGTTTTATTTTTAGTTTTGCAACGAACGTATTATGTTTATTGCAATAACAGGCAAATGGTGATTGGGGCTCATATAAATTCACATTGGCGAGTTAGGCCACGAGAAGAAAAAGAGAGACTCCAGGCCCTGTGTCATAAGTAAAATTGTAAATGTTGTGGTTGGCTCAAGGAGATATAATGAGAGATATAATTATATTCATACAAGCTGGGTCACCCGTGCTTCGCACAAAATATCAAATAATAATTTGATATTATCAGATTCCCGTTCAGTAATGTATCCATATTTCACTCACAACGCAAGCACGTCCAACCCGTCCAATCTTGTTGATCCGTTTCTTGTTGTGAAGTATCAAACTATCTCGAATCGAAGGCCCATATAATAAGAGAGGGTAAAATTACCTGTCCATGTAAGTACATTCACTTCGATTGATTCTCAAAAAGCTGTACCCGTACCAAATTGTAGCGCTCTGGGATAAGCAGGAGAGAAATTCGTTATTCAGCAAAACCCCCTATCAATAAGGCAACCCATGCTTCACTTGGGACACCCGTAGCAACCCGTCAACTCGTGATTTTTCTTAGTAACGGCTCGAAGAAGAAACTCGTACACACCTACCGACGATCTTCGAATAACTTCCCACGTACCCGACCCAACTTCCCTAGCTGGGACAGATTATGAAGCCAAACCTCCATCTCTACCACAACGAAACCCTTCTATGGCTACCATCCCACACAGCAGAAATTCGTCTCTGAAACGTCACAAACGAGATAAATTACGTCTCAGTGACGTTACAAAAGAGACGTGTGATGTTGGTGAGACGTCTCAGATACATCCCTATGTCCGCAACAAAGACGTCTCAGAGCTGCAATGCTGAGACGTATCAGAGATGTATCAAAACAGGTGTCAGACACGTATCAGAGATGTACCTATCTGAGACTCCGAGTCTTTAGCCAATGAGACGTTCTGGTTAAGCCTATGTGATTTGTCAAGAGTTGTAAATTTGGGTTCTCGTGTTCCCGAAATCCCATCAGAAATTGCGTGTCGCCATATTGGAAATGGCGCTAGAAAATTATTGTAATGAGATCTGGTTTTAAGTGAAAACATGCCCAAGCCGCTATGAGGGGGCTAAAGCGCCCTCTCGTGAATGAGAGGGCGGTGACATGTTTTTGAGACGCCACAGAGACGTCTCATTGCAGCCACTTTGGAGAAGTTGGTTCTACGTTGCGCCCATGTTGTCTCTGCGACATCTCTGGTGGACGTCTCTGGTATGTTAACACTTAAATGTCTCTGAGACATCCCGAGAGCAACCATCTCCGTTTTGAAGTCTCAGGGACGTCTCGGTAAAGTCTGAATGAGACCACTAAAGCTGAGAGACGCGGAGACACTTTTGAGCCCAGATTGAGACGTCTCTGAGACTATCTCTGCTGTGTGGGATGCAGAATTAATTGAAACGTACTTACTTTGAGCTTTTCTCATATTAACAAGCTGCCGAGCCAAAGCGTCATGGTTGACCCTATTATGAGCCTGATCGTACACCTTCAACAAGCGATTGGAGAGTGCGAATTCCTTAGCAACGGCATCAAATTCATCGGGAATCGACAGACCCTCAACATAATATGCCAGGCCACAAAAAAGTGCCAAACAGAATACAACCTGTGAAGGATACATTGCGATTGCCGATTACAAAATGTAGACCCTCATCCATAACTCGACAACTTTTATACAAAATTTGTATACATTTAATGGACTCGTCATTATCGTCAACTGCATGTCTTCACAAAGCTCTTAAGGGATGTACCCCTTTGTTTTTTCCCGATCAATTAATGTCATCAGTTCTTTTACACATAATTGCCAAACACAATTAGCTAATAAAAACCTGATTAATTTCCAATGCCGATTTGACTTGATAAGAATTGTGACTATTGAAGAGACGCTGACGATTCACACTAGGATTAACAGGTTATTAATTTTTAAGGAAAAAATTATACAGCAATACGAGATGAACTATGCAATTAACTATGCAATAAAAACCGCTCATTTCGTCTTTTTTTTTTTTTTTTTTTCAAATTTTATGAGCTAATACGGAGTTGGGGAGTGCCGCACCAGTAAAAGAAACATTATTAAATGATCAAACTTTGATCCACTCCGATCTCCAAAACACCTGAGGGATAATTGGCAACTTTTTAGCTTGCACCTGTTCGAAATGAATTTCGAATAGACGACCGTATTATATCCTTTCTGCTTCACCTACCTGACCAGTTCAGCGAGGTTCGGAAAAACCCTGACCCTATCCAACTTTCGGGCCTGGGATTTATTAATAATTAATAACAATTTTTGTAATCGAAAGATGCTGCAAATTTTACAAAAGGGGTTATTATTTTTTGATATAGGTTAGGTAATATAAATAATGTAAAACTTAATGTCTCATTAAGAAAATATTTTTGAAAAAAAAAAAAAAAAAATCTGTTCAACAAATTTTTGAAAAAAAAAGAAAAAAAAGTGCATTGTCTGGACAGATATAGGGCATCAAAAAAATGGAGTTTGGGTCCAAAATTACTCGGATAACGATAGTTACCTTATTAAATAAGGTACCTATCAAATTTTGACCTCTTGGGATCCTTAAAAAATCCCATTAAATTAAATTTTGTAGCCCCATGAATTAAATAGATCCGCACAGTGAAATCGGATCGCTCTGGGACCCAAAATACTTTGAAAACCCCTCCCGTAACTACATTATAGCCCCATAGCGCCCCACGGGTTTGGGCGATCGGGCTGAAAACCTTGTGGGCACTATTAGATGGTAAACCGAGTAGGTAGGTATTCTGTCAAAATTCAGATTTTAAAATAAATTCCTGCTGCCCAAAAAAATTCCTGCGGCTCGGACGGCGTACGGCGGTCACGGACGGACATTTCGTTTTTGGAATCTACGCGTAGTCTTGAAACTGATAAAGTCAAATTTTGAGGTCGATCAGAATTTTCGACCTTCGTCGCTATTACATAGGTGCATTATTCATAGAGTAATATAGGTACCAAAATGACCGAAAAAGTCTTACTTTTGAGTTCAGTTGGCAATACTGTCAGTTAACAATAATATTATGTACTTAGGTCAGTTGACCAGATTCTCGGATTGGTATAAAATGTACATAACATTTCTGGTGGAGACGTAAATGAGCCATCTGTTCTCTCCTATGAAAAGTGATGAAATCAACATGGCCTGTTCAAATTTCGTAATTGACGGGGGATTCCTTCTTCATCGAGTGGTGTGGCACTCAAAGGAAACATTTTCTACCATCACAACTATGTAGGTACATAAATTAGGTATGTAAAAAGTTATTTCGGCACACCAGGGATTTCATCACTTTTCATAGGAGAGAACAGAATCTGTTATGATCTGATCATAAAACACTGATTTACGAGTGGCAGTTATGGACAAATATCCGCAGTTAGAACCTTGTGTATCACTGTTCACCAATGAGAATGCTTCTCAGCAGGATATCGCAACCGCCGGCAATAAATTCTTGCGCCACCTTTACAGCTCAAAGCCCGGAGAATCGCTCAACCAGCTGCGGTTTCAGGTGTTCCAGAAAAGCCCCTCCAAACCTGGGTTTGACCTGGCATCACTTCCACCTACCGATGCAGCCCTTGAACACCACTCCCTTCGAACCTACCACCAGGTTCAACACTGGTATGGTTTCGACAAATCTGCCACTTCTTGGGGGTGTGAAAGGAGTGCCCAGGGTTTGGTCCTTACCACACCAAGAGGGAAGCAGCACCCCCTGAAGTTACTAAATTCTCTGTCATACAAGTGCATGAAGGGCTGCAAGTGTAGGTACAGCTGCCGTAAGCACAGGCTAGTGCTGGGCAATAATATTATGCATATTATGCAATAATTGCAAGGAGCAATCGTGCTCGAATGCTCCATTCGAAGTTGAAAATTCATCTCAGCTTCCACCAATGGATGAAGAAGACGACGACGACGAGCTGGACACCATTCCGACCATGGCAATGGTATTCGGAGAAGAGCACGCTACTGCCCAAGAATCCACAAGTTTCCAGACTCCACCTTCAAAAAAACCTTGAATATAAATAACCCCAAATGACTTTTTTAGGAATTAATTTATGCTTACAAACTACTTAACTTCGTTCATACCTATTATATGTTTATATAATTCCAATAAACTCTAACATACACTTACGAAGACTCATTTTTATATACCTAACCTTAATTTCCAGCTCAAAAATCATTTCATCATGATTAGGTACGTTTTTACTAGTGAAGTTAAAATTATATGAAAGAAAATGAAATACCTACTGAATAAATAAAATCTAAATAAGTAAATAATCATGAATAAATAATAAGTAAAATAAATAAATGAAACTTCCAGATCCAAAGGAAATGACCAGATTCTCGGATTGGTATAAAATGTACCTTCATAAAATTTCTGGTGGGGACGTAAATGAGCCGTCGGAGACGGAATTGAACATTAAATTTGATTCTCTACAAATTTTATTCTATAACCTTTTTCGATTTGGGCCGTTGTTTAGAAGTTACAGCGGTGACCATCATGTGGTTTTGACGAAAGTTGGTAAAAATAGCCTAATTTAATAAATCTTTGACGAACGATTGTGGCTAAACCGCTGAACCGATTATGATGATTATGTAGTGTTTAGAATAGCGCATTTACTTAATGCTCTTTCATTTTGTGAGTATGATGTTTTCTGTAGGATGGATAGTTTCCGAGTTCAGTTTCCAAAAACTGAAAAAGGGCAATAATTTCGCGGTTTTTCGGCTGCCAAAAGTTACGCTCACCACCTGCGATGGTGCAAACTCAGATTCCGTGTAGGTATTTAGGACCATTAGAAGGTATTCAAACGATTTCGGCATCGGTCCGAATTATTCCAAAATCTTTTCCACCTTTTACAGGCCTATCTGGGCTCAAGCGGTGTATAGGTTGTAAATTTACAGTTTAATACGCGGTCCGGAGGCCATCGATACAATTCTACGAGCGGGAGTTGATCGACGAACTCCCTCGAGTGGACCGTAGTACGCACTCGAGGCGCCAGGCAGCGACCAGGTCGAGGGTTTACCGCGTTGGAGCTCGTCGGGTTTTTCTCTCCCTTGGGTCGGGGACTTGGGGGCACTGGTACAGTGCTGGTGGGAGACGGCGAGCGCTAAACTCCGTTATTTTCCAGACTCGGGTTAAAAATCGTTTCAAACGTTAAGGGAAATCGGCCCTTAGGCAGAAATTCAGTGAGTAACTATAAATCGCAATATTGTCGGCGACGGCAGGGGTCTTCGGAAACCGCTATGAGTCATTCACTGCCGATCTGTTTTGCTATTTTGTGTGGCCTGGCATATTATGCTGTTGAGGGTTTGTCCATCCCCGATTCAATAGACGATGCTGCTATGGAATTCGCAGATTCCGACGCGGCACTGAAGTCGTTTATTAACGAGAACAGTGATATCAACCGTGAAGCGTTGGCCAACCATCTGGATAAATTAAGAGCTGTGGAAAGTAAGTTCACTTCATTGGGCCCGGTGAGGGGGTGGTCCGCCTCTGGGCATTGTTATCCCCCCCCCCCCAAGTCAAGTATTGGCCTACCTTTAGAATGTTTAAGTGTACCCATTCCCTCACCTTATTTATATATTTTTGCATTGTTCATTATACGTATGTATTTTATTATATGTATTATTATACCATTGTATTACAATGGTGTGGGTAATTTTTTTTTTATTTTTCAAAAAACGGAAATGCTTTGAGAGCCAGGACCCACTGGGTCACCCAGGGCATTTGTCCCCCACCATTTCTGATCGACCTTGTGCACCGCTTCCCGCCTTGCGCAACCCCGTCAAATGGGATTTCTGCATCCCAAGACGAAAGGAAAAGCCCGAATTAAAAATGCCAAATTTGCACTGAGTGACAAGTCTTGTCACTTTCTCTGTTCGGACATCTCATTTCCTAAAGTTAAGGAACCGCACGGAGTAGGTACCTTAACCGGACGGTGTAGGTACCTTGTTTGTAACCATTTTGTTGTTGGTACTAGGTACATACCTATTTTATCTATGTTCGAACGAATTTCTCCATTTCTTTGATTTTGTTCCTTAGCCCATTTTCAGCGTTTTTTTAATATTGGTGAACTTGCGTATTGCTACAGTTTTGAATCACCCCCACTATTTCCCCTCATTATTTGATGTAGCAGTGAGGTAATAGAGAACGATTGAGATGTCCTGGAGTATTTTCTGTGGCAAATTTTGTCATTGCAATGAACGTACAACCTGAGTTTTCTATTTAGAGAATTTGCACCACTTACAAGCGGCTGCTGGATTGTTCCAAAGGTTGAAGAGGTCATACTTACCAGTCATCAATGAGTTGATCTTCGAGATAGAAGACATCCTTGAACTTACTCAATCAGACGACTAATACAACACGACGGCTCATCAGTTGTTTGTTATTTTGACTTTGACTAATAAATCTGATTTAACACCATTAATTATTTATTAATGAAATAAGTGAAAATCAATACCTAACAACAACGCGAACAATTCATGCTTCAGTCCTGTACATCAGGAAGTTCAGCCCCGTCCCTAGTTTCTCAACTTCCGCCGAGCTCCTCTCAGCCGAAGGGAAATAGCCCTTATGATGGCGAAGTGGACTCAAACCACTTGGGAGTACGGTTTTACCCACTTCTCCGCCAGTTTGTAGGCTGCTCTCCTGTGGAAGACGTCGAATTCGCAGTCTGATTTATCCTTAGAAAGCAAACTAATAAAAAGCATCAAAGCGTCTGTGCATCGTCTCCACGTGGATTGTGCAACCTCGTTCTGACTTCGCATGCGGGAGGATAGAGGAAGAAAGTTACAAATTATTATTATTTAAGCATTATCCCCAAATTAAAAGTGATCAAAATTGCGTTCTGGGCGTGGGACTTCACTCTCAAAATTTGAGGTATTTAATACCTGCGTCAGGACAAGAAATTAGTGTCGGTTTCATCCACGCTTCCCAAACTAGTAATTCGTTCTCTTTGACAATACACATGAAAATTAGCTCCTTGAAAAGGTTGGAGTTTCTGGGTTTAAACATTCAGCACTCTATGAAACCCCCTCACACCATTTTCAGTTTAACAATCCGTCTAGTGGATGGATATTTTTGAGGGTGGTGACGTCTCACATTGGGCCTCGCTGGGCAGTGATCTTTTTTTCAAACTGACACGGCAACCCAGAAAACGTCCCGAATTTGAAGGTTGTAGACGAAACAATCCCCAGTGATTTTTTACATTATGTTAAAAAAAAAAAAAAAATGCAAAAGCGCACGAGTCACAAAATGGAGAAAATTGTGTTGAGGGTAGTTTCTGGGCACCTTATCGTTTTTAGCGACATCAAAATTTGATGTCGCTAAAAACAGCTCAGCTTGGCGCGTAGTAAGGTTGGCTAACTTGCATCTCTTGGAGCAATATAAAAATGGATGAAGCGTTGCACCCAAAAGATGATTTGTTTTGAACTTCTTTTGCGCGAATGAATTGCTTCGGAAATACGGTTCAAATAAAAGGCAAAAATTAAACTGGATAACGTGGTGCTCTGAGGCGGGTCGACTTTTGCTTTTCAGCTTTTCAGGATCGACCAGGATGACATGCTGCCCTTGGCTGTTCGAATGCATTGCTTACAATTACTCAGGTTCGTACCATATCGTTTTGAACCAGGACACAACCACGTCACTACAGCCTATTGACCTCAAAATCGCTAAAAATGCATCGTGTTCAACGCTATTAAAAGCATAACTTAGATCGAGGCTGGCAAACAAAGTTAATTCACTTATCAATATTCTCTCTAATGTCATCTGTGATTTTTATCAGCGATGATTGAGTGCTGAAATTCTTGCGATAACCTGATTGGAACTCATGTTTGACGTTTGCTGTGTCATATTGGCCTCTGCAAATAAAAAAACTTGATTTGATTTGGAAAGCATCTGAAATATGGTTTTCTTCAACAAAAGCAGCAAATTTATAATAAGCAGTTTTATCAAATATCTTTGCTAAGACACTGATTAGCGTTATTGGTCTGAAATCCTTGTAGCAGACTGCGGGATTCTTCTAATGGAGACGCAAAACAAACGCACTTTTCCATTCACTAGGATAAGTGCCAATGGATATAGAAAAGTTGAATATATGAACGAGAACGTCCACAATTGTATCCGAAATTAGCTTGATTAAAATACAAGATACATTGTCATGGCCCATAGCCTTTGACGAGGCACTATTTATTGACTTTTTTATCTCATCGAGCACAATGCAATGGGTGCGAAATCAAAACGTACAGGATTGACTCGTAGTAATTCGTTGTAATCTATGAGATCGACATCCACATTGTGCTCACAACCAAGTTTACAAAAATACTCATTTAAACCGTCCAAATTAACTCTTGGATCATCGTTATCAGTGTTATTGACTTTACAAATACCTACCTTGCTCTTTTTAAATTAAACATTTTAAACAGCTCTTTATGATTCTTCGCATTTTTAATTTGATTTTTAGCTGATTTGAATATGGAGTTTAATTACATTTTCAACTTTATTCCACAATTTTGTGGCTTGTGTACCTCAGGAGTGCCAAAGTATATATTTTTATATATTTTAGCTTGTTGTAGCCCGAAATTTTAGCTTGTCAAATCAAGAAGTTACACTAAAAAACCTCGAAAAGTGATTACTTTCGCCCTGTTGACGAAACATGTAAATCAAACTGTAAATAGACAGTCTCTTGCATGCTTTTACGCAGGTCACATTAATTTCATTCTGATTTCATTTGAAATTATTTCCAAATAAAACCTGAAATCCATGTTTTATATTAGCTTAGTTTTTTTGCAAAGAGAATACAATGTCATCTGTAAAGAGATCCGATAAATTTATTGATCGAGAAGAAATATATCAAAGGGGTACCTCCCGTAAGTGTTTCGTGAAAAAGTTTAAGCAAGTGATTATGACAAGTTAATTTATATAAAAGTCGTCCAAGTGTACGTCGGTCTACATTTTTCTTCGGCGTTCGCAATGAGTCCGTCACATATTATCTTTGGTTGTGCCCTTGTTTTTTTCTTGGCATATTCCGTTGAGGGTTTGTCAATTCCCGATGTATTCGACAGAATTTCTTTGGAATTCGCTCATTCCAATAGGGCGCTGAAATCGTACACCAAGGCCCACAATAGGCCCAACCATGACGCGTTGGTCGTTCGTGTCAAAGCAATTAAAGAGGTTTACCGTAAGTACCAACCTAATTGATGTTTCAACCAAGCTAGTAACGCGACTAACGTGTTTCACTTAATTGTAGAGTAGAATTGATTCATGGTGATCACTTTTCGGACACCTGTATTAAAAAAAAAAATCTAATTTGTAGCGTCTCAAGCATACCTATTGCGTACCTATTGTTTAATTTGATTACACCAGTTCACATGACTTTTCTCTTTTTTTCAGGTGAATTGATCAATGTTGAAACTTCTAAGGGTTTGTTCAATAGGTTGAAGTTGGCGTTCGAGCCGGTAATGCAAGAATTGATCAGCGAGATGGAAGGCGCTCTTGGTGTAACTCAAAACAAGTGATTTGAGGCCAGGACTGGGTGGTCAAAGATGTCAGATGTTTTGATTTGTCAAAATTATGCAAAACTGGTTTTTAATTGGAAAGATATATGGAAAAAGCAACAGTTCGTTTCGTTTCTCGTCGTATTGTCTCAAACTTCACGCTTCGAAAGGCTTTCAAAACATGTTTTGACCGATCAGGCGTTTTATTTCTCTCCTTCAACTTGAACCAGGGTTGGGAATAAAATCGCCTCTTCAATGAATCCTGTCTTTTGCCACGTTACATAGCTGTGTAAAAGCCCGTCTACTACTATGAGCTCACACAGGTTGCCAACGATTCCTGCCGCACCGCGCTGCGAACGTCCGTGAGGATCGCCGGAGTCGTCTCTTCTCTGAAGCTTGTCTCTTGGCTGGGAATTTGTCGAGTAGGATCACAACTCAATTCAGGTGTATTGTCGTGCACCTAAATAAGAATTTAATTCGTGATGTGTTGGGCGGAGTGCTGGGAGCGCCATGTCTCCGATTACGCCGACTGGTATTGTGGAAAAAAGAGGGAGTGCAGGTGCAGTTCCCTCTGGAACATAACACGAGACGACGGGATCAAGTCCAGAGACTTGCAGCTGCAGAAACGGAAGATCTAATTTGAACGGGCTTGCCAGTTGCGTCTGGGTACCCCGCCTTTCCTGGACCTTCGGTAGGAAGATATGGTGTAGCCAACGTCCTGCAGTGTGACGCCGACTGTTTCCCCAGCTTCCCTGCCCGAAGCGTCAAGGTCGGATGCTGGGTATAAACAAATATCTAAGGTGCTTTAAAGCTTTAATTTGAGTTCAACAACAGACTTTTTCAAGCAAAAGGCTTAAAATACTCAATTTTCCGAGCAACATGGGTATATCTGCATGTAGCTACACCCTTATTGTGCGTTCCGAGTTGTAGCGGTCAGATCTGTTTTAGTTGGCGGTTTAAAATTACTTTTAAACCATCCTCCCTAATTTATATCAACAAGGTTACCAAAATCAAACAGTCTTAAACTCAATGAAATAAAGATGACGTTATTGCGCTGCCCTCGGTTGGAGGGAGTTAAACTTTGCCGTTTGTCTTTTGCCATTAGATGAGCAATAAGGGTGTAGCTGTAAGAAAATGGCTGCCATTTTCAGATACCTATACCCTTATTGCAAAGAAACGCGGGGATTTAGCGAGTTGCTCCTCTGAAACCCCTCCCTTTTGAAGGGGTGTTTCGGGTCTACCAATACAACAATTCGAAAAATCCTACTTGCCCCCAAATGGGCCTTCTTGCACCGGAAACGCAGTTACACCTTTTTTTTGGGAGATTAGCCCTTATTGCGATGAGCCGTTCAGTTATAAAACTGCCGCATCAATCATTTTCGCGAACCAAACATTTTACATTTCATGTTTCAACAAATTTATTGGAAAGAAAATCTTACGCTCTACAACAATTCTATTGGACTAGTTGAGTTCAATTTGTATAATGCCACTCCCTACTCGTAGTAGTTTCCTACATCAAGAAATCGGATAGATTTCCATAAGAATAAACATTTTACGCCTACACTTAATTAATAAATGGTAATCAAGAAGTTAACAACGAATCGTAAAATCAACTTTCAAGTTGGCAACAAAGGCACGTGGTCAATGTACATCGAGCATAATAATAATCTAGTAAATTTAATAATATTATACAAAAATACCTTGAAGGCGAATTTCTACCCTATCGAGAAATTCTATGAAAAAATCGTGTACCGACGATATTAGAGAGAATACATAATGTGAGGAAGAGGAGGAGGCAAACAAAACTAAGTACAGCGAGGTTTGGGCTTGTCCGTCTCTGTGGGGATGACAATGGCAGCATAATATACACCTTCATTCACGCGTTTAAAAAAAATTGGGAACTAGAATTGAATTTATCATAGAAATGAATCACTTTAAACAGTCAACGTAATTTAAAGAATAAAACTTGCTAGTTAGATTTCAAAGCTCAGTCTTGACGAGAGCGGTGGCCGTGTACCTGTCGAGGTCCTCAGGCAGAGGGTGACCGTCGACGTCGCTGGCCAGTTGGAAGTAACGTTTTCTCACGTGGAAAGCCGACGATTTTGGTTGGCGGTCCCTCGTGAAAATCCCTTTCTTGTTCCCTCCAACGCGAGTGTAGGCTGGAACGGGAAATTATCTTATTAAGGACGAGGAAAAGGGCGCCTGAGAGGAAATGGGTAAAAGTGATTACTTTGATCCGTTCGGAAGTCGGCAAAATTCCATATGAACTCGCCGATGAAGAAGGATTGTTTCCTTAGAGCGTCGAACGCCTTGAAGTGCTCAGTGAACAGGTCCAATTGATATTCTTCTGACCAGATGTAAGAAGGATCCTGTAAAAAGTTTGTTTGTAGAGACATAAAGGTCACATATTGAAGACATCTACCATAAAAGGTCAACAGGGTACGATCTGTAAGGCTGATAATGTTTAGTTGGTTCTGCCACTAGAGAGCAGCACTGCAGCACTTTTCTTAAAAATCGGATATGTTGCTCTCCTAGCCGTCCGATAAACATATCTAAAAGCAAAAAGTGTCGCATTTACTTTGGAGAGGAGATAGAGCACATTAAAAGGGAACAATGGTGGGTACTTAGAAAAGAGGCCACTTCAACACACCCCGCCCGATGGCTTTAAGGAACCAAAGCTCCTACCCATTTATGTGACGCAATTCCCTTCTGACTAGAAATTTGGGGTACCTTAAAGCCATCGGGCGTTTGTAAAGCCATGTGTATGACTCGTCAAGCCAGCGGGCGTCGGGAGAACGCGGCAGATTCGCATAATATGCGAATCTGCCGCATATTATGAGAGGATTAAGAAGGATTGGCCATTCCTTGTTCGTGGAAGAAGAAACACAGATAAGTTACGATGTTTATATCTTCTTAAAGTTCAGTTTCCAAGTTCTATTGAGACTATAGACTTGTATTGGACTCGATGCTCCAAACTTCACTGAAAATCACGAAAATGACGACACCGATAACAGCGATCCAGGCCATTACTAATGTGAGTATTTCAATTGCTATTGATTTGCGACACTTTTGGTTTTTATTCTTGGAATAATACACCTATGTAATCGCGACGGAGGCCACAAAATTTGACATTATCCGTTTCAAGAGGTCTAGATTCCAAAACCGAAATGTCCGTCTGTCGTCCTGCTGTACCGAGCTTCTCCAATTGTATCTAATGCAATTTCTGGCCCATAACAACCTTTCAGGTACCTTCTTGCTCGCTTTCATCCCCCAGGTGAAGTGCACTTATGTTTCTTCTATCTTCTTTCTTGATCTTCAGCACTCCCCGCTACAGCGGGCCTATAGTGTGCCCTTATGGACCTTCCTCCTGTTATCGGAAGGTACAGAGGGGATGCCCCCTCCAGGGCACACCACCAAATAAAGGCCAGATCAACCTGCAATAAACAGACTTCTACTCAACGTCTCACGAGTCTCATTCACCTCGAATTCTCGCACACTACAGGGCCCTCCTGTCCCCTCCGGCGTTATACTCTTTGATTGTGAGAGCCTGATGTTTATTTTCACTATTCTGTCTCTTGTTTCCATTGTTATTTCAACCACCTACACAGCTGGTACACGAAAGTCAAAAATAGTAAGATTTCAACGAACTATGAAAAATATTTCAATCTGTTTGCCTTTCCAACTTTTTATTCATCCCATAGAGTAGGTACATTGTTTTCAATATCGATTCAACCATTATGAATAATTGGAATTAATGTATTAACGTGATGACGGTCAACATCATCATCAACAACGACGAATTATATTTCATTTAAAAGATCTCTTCACTCACCATGTGCAGGCCTGGCATAGTGTCGGCTCCGTATTCCAAAATCATCACCGGCTTGTTGTACAGCTTGTGCCAAGTCTCCGCTTCCGCCTCAATCAGTGGCTGAATCACTTCCAGCTTCCCAGCATCAGAATACCATCCGTTGTACCGGTTGAACCCGATAATGTCCATGTACTGAGCCTTGACAACCCCAAAAGAAAACAACACGTTAGGGTGATTTCATTGGCTGCAACTTCTATGCGTCCAAATTCAAATGATCCAACACTCAATGCGAATTGACGCGTGCAAATGAGGCTGTTGAAAAGGAAAAGGTGCCGCCGGTTAGTGAATTGAGCCAAGGTGATGCTGACGGTTTAAGCTGACTCACGCACAAAGCACTTCACAAAATGTTAGTCCAATCTCAGCCATATTGACAGATGCGCCAGGTGCACACCACTTCTTTGTTACCTGTTTCTACGAAATTTCATAGTGTTGGAGTAATACCTTTGTTCTGAACCTTCACAAATAAATTGTTAAATTTTATGAAACGTGGAAAATTATAGCAATAAACTCCTTCCCTTCATCTAGTTCTGCATCTAATTCGAACCAACTACTGCTACCATTCTTCTAGCCTCAAGCAATATTAGAGTAAATATTTGAAAAAATTAGCTAAACAGTATTGTTATTATTCAAGAAGCAGTAGTGAAAAGAGCATACTCAGGTTCTATTCCCTCTAAATTTTGTTTTTGTAAGAAATCAGAAAACTCTCTTATACCTACAGAAGCAAAGTTGAAGGACTAAAAATATAGAATTCGCCCGCAACGTGAATCAGGTGAATCAAGACTTGGAATTTTCCCGATTTTTCTCATCCGCATCAGATAAAACTGCCAACCTTTTCCCATCGATTGAGCAGTATGTATTGAAAAAAAAAAAAAAAGTAGGTAAACCCTGATCATGATGTAGTAGACTCTAAAACTTGCCTAAAATAACGTAGCCATTATTGCACAATAAAAAGTCCAGTTTTTCAAAAAATGTTCAAATGTTCAAATGTCGCGAAATCGTTAACTTCGATTTTTTTTTTCTTCAAAACTCGGCGATTTCAAAGGATGTGTGAACTACTCACTGCATACTCGTAGTTGGGATCTTGTGCGATAGCGGCTGTCACCGGGCGATAGTCTAGGCTTTTCACATGGTTCACCACATATCTACATTTCAAAACGACAATCGTTACTTTAGGTAGTTCTATGAGGACAAAAAGAGTGTAGGAAGTAGGGATGAACAGTGGGGAAAAACACAGCTGAATAAGAAACCCCCGAAAAAACCCCTATGGAAAGGAGTTCGCACGAGTATGACAAGAGTTGACAAACATTGATTGGGGAAATGTTAACACGGAACATGCTTTAGCCACCTGTGATGCTTTTCTACTCGACAAGTTTCTGAATACTAGTTTCGCTAAAAGTATAATAAAACGTAACTAGTGAACATGGGCAATATGATATCGAGATCCGTTTATGCAAATGTCTGGTAAGCGACAAAAGTCGATTTTAAGAAAACGCATCTAGTTTCCACGAGCCTAGTAACTATTATTGTAAATTAAGCTCCTGTTCCCAGCAAAAGACTTTTCTTATAAAGGGAGCTCTTGCATTTGGATAAAGCATGTTCCACGCGTCTATTTATTTTTTAATTTTAGACCCAAGATTTTTGTTTTACACGACTAATAGTGAATGAAAAGATAATGTAGTGGAAGTTGCTCTCAGTTCAGCTAAGCCTGGTCTATGAATATAGCTTCGGTTCGAAGCGAGGAAAAAATGCACATAAAAAAGGCGATCAACGTTTGAACAAACATAGAAGGAAGAAGAGAACATGCGGTAAACGAAATACTGAAAAAACAAAACACAATGCCAACTTTTCTTTTCTTCTTTTTTTAGAGTGAAAAAAAGCATGCCCGAAGGGGGGAAATGAAATTCGAAAGCGGCGTATGGTCAGACCGTTTTGGTTCGTGTTGGGCATCGTTGCGACTCACCGCGTGGTCCTTTGAATTGACTTGGTTGATAGCCGCAGTTACGGGTCGTGTGGTCTCCAGGGTCTTAACGTGTTTCACCACAGATCTACAAAACCACGTTTCTTGTCTTTCATTTCAACCCTGGTTTAGTTTTAGCTGAGTCCACTGGACCGTCATAAGACGTTCATTTGACCCATCGGTGAGGAGGGGATTGAGGCCTAATTAACTTCAATATTATAGTAAACTAAAATATAACAATAAATAAAAGCGCTGCGAATTCTACGCAAGGGTTTATCATTATTTTTATTCAACTGTGCAAAAATTATTGTATTAATAAACAATTATTGAAACATAAATAAAAATGTTAATAAAACGCTGCAAATTTGAATTACATGTCGATAACAATTATGTTAAAAAGTTAAGACAAAAACTGTATGGTTGTAAGTACAGTGTTTGGACAGAAGTCTGACCCCAAAAAATGATCTTTCAAACCGACTAAAAAGGGGCTACGGGAGGGGGTTTTGGCATTGAGGTCAAGTTAGGTAAGTTTTCGAAGTATTTTCGGACGAAGAATCCATTTATGGAAGTCTCAGAGCCATCAGATTTCACCGTGGGGATCAATCGGGCTTTCGTGGGGCTACAAATGGAACTAAAGAAGGATGTTAGGAGGTCGAATAAGGTGTCGTTTGCCGAGTAATTTTGAACGTGAAATTCATTTTTCGGAGTTCCTCAGCTATCCAAACACTGCACACGAATACAGGTTAAAAAAAAAAAAAATAATAATAAAACTTACTTAGGAAGGTAGGTACCTACCACTTTTTATCGACTTGGAATTAATTTTTGGACAATTTTTACCAAATAATAATAAACCCTCTTGTAAATCAATTTGCGGCCATTTGTATAGATACAAGATTCTTGTAGATCTACACATCTTGAAACGGATAAGGACGAACTACTCAGCCACTGTACTCGATTACGACTCCTCCAGCTCGGCCCTCCTTACAACGTAATGTTATGAAATGTTCACTGACGCCCTCCAAAACCAGTAAGACGGGTGTTGACCAATTCAGAACGATTGAGGCATCTACCGATGCAAGAGCTTCACGTTATCCTTAAAAACCCCGGCAAATTAATTCAAAAATGTAAAAAAAAAAAACTAATTCTAAAATTCCAAAAGTAGTCATTAATCGGCTTTCAGAACAACAAACCATAAAAAATACTGTTTTTTGGTGGATTTAGAATTTTGTTTGAACTAAGCTATTTTTTCCCCAAAATTATTGAAACTAGGATCACATCTTTTACAGCACTATGATTAAAACTTGATATTAAACAAACAACAATCTTCTAACATCGCCTATAAAAGTGAGATAAAATTACGTAACCAAACACGAGGTACTTACGATGGTTGGAGCCTCTGCTTCATTGGTTCATCCTTCCGCAGGCAAAATCAGACAAACATATGGGAAACTCACTTGAAATAATCGGCAGATTCTTTAAATTGAGTTCTGGGTTCGTTGGCGACGGACCACATAATGACTGAAGGCCTGTTCTTGTCCCTCTGGATCAATTGCGTCAATGAGTCCATGTGCTTGGCGAGCAGAGCGGGAGAGAATTTTCTGAAAATTGGGGCAAGCGGGGAAATGTAATAATCGCAGTCCTACATGATAGCTGAAATTTCATTCCCCTGGCTGACTAACCGACAACGAGTTCCTGTCTCAACTACGTCCCATCAATTGTTACTAGTTGAAACTTCTACTCACTCAATATTAACAGCGGGACACTCATCAATAATCATAATCCCTTGTTGATCGGCAAAATCCATGATCTCCTCGGCGTAGGGGTAATGCGACGTTCGGTAAGCGTTGGCCCCCACCCATTTGAGAAGATTGTAATCCTTTGCCACCAGCGCCAAATCCAACCCTTTACCTCTAATCTAGAATTTAATTTTCATTATTTTTCTATGAGTCAATTTTTTCATTAAAATTTCGTGATTAATTTGACCAAACGAATTACGTTCGAGTCTTCGTGACGTCCAAATCCTCTGAGGTACACAGGTACATTGTTAATGTACAAACTTGTATTGCTCCAAGTGATCGTCCGGATGCCGATGGATAGTCTGTAAACATCTTCTATGTTCAAGCCCCATTGCTGGGTGGCGATGCGAGCCTGCGGAAAGACGTTTGAATGAATTAGCCTTTATAGTATATCATCATTCAATATATTGAACTGAAATACAGTACCAAATTTCAGTACTTTTCGATAGAGGCGGGTGCTAATTCCGCCTATGAAAATGGGGAATCCATTGTCACAGTCTCATATACAACCCCTCAATTTGTTTCTACTTAAAACGGATTCCTCCTTCCTGAAAACAAGCTTCTACTGATTCAAAACCGGTTTCTGCCCCATAGCAACAACTTCTGGTGTTGGAAAACCGACTTTCTGCACCCTTGAAACGAGCTTTGGCTGATTAAAAACCGGTATATGATCCCCAATAACAACCTTCTGCTTACTGAAAACCAGTTTTCTACTACCCTGAAACGAGCTTCTGCTGTTAAAAACAGATTTCTGCTCCCCCTAAACGAGCTGATCAAAACCGGGTTCTGATCCCCAAAAACCACCTTCTGTTTACTGAAAACCTGTTTCTGCTCAAAAACCACCTGCTGCCAGAATTAGGCTTCAACTGATAGCAAACCAGTTTGGGCTCAGTCCAACTGACCCCAAAGAGTCTCACGGTCCAATTTCTCGTTAACCGTATTTACACTGACCCTCGGAGAGATCCACAGATTAAATTCACCGATTGTGTTGGTAGTCACTCACCTCCAGCGTGTAAAGGTAGCCCGGGTCGGAAGCCATCAGGTACGGCCACCAGAAATTAGCTTTGGGAATCTCGATTTTTCCTATAAAACCATTGCCAGTCGAATCATTTTTCGAAGCTTTCCCAACGGGCTTCGAATTAGCGTCCAATATGGTGATTCGACAGTTTACTTCGTTAAAAGGATTCGGAAGGCCTTTGTACGTCACATTGAAGTAAACAATTCCTGCAAACAATTACACTGTTTAACAATTGTGTAATTAAATTGAAACTGCCACTAAAAAACAATAGCTACCTGTAGTTTCGTTGATGTCAGTATAAGTGGTGATATCATCAACATACACGGACGGCGTCGTGTAGAGCACAACAGGACGATGAATACCAGCGTAGTTGAAAAAGTCGAACGTGTACCTCTGGACCTTCATTTTTCCGTGCTCGCTGCATAACAATCATTCGTAATTATCGAAGCGAAAACCCTGCTTCAAAGCCAACAGTGCCTCACGTATTGCCTTTGTCTCCATAATTTCCAGATGAAAATGCGCCGCTATGGCACTGGTTTTAGTTCAATCATTCCAATACCAGAAACGTTTCAATGAGCTTATGCATGACTAAAATTCACTTACGTGGGAACGTCAGTGACAGTTCCCTGAGGGATGGTAGTTGGTGTGAGAATATTGTCAACTTGAACTGTGATGCGGTTTTCTTGGCCGTAGTGAAGAGCTCCCGTCACTTCAGTTTCGAAAGGCAAATGGCCGACCTCGTGGGATAACACTTCTTCGCCATTCAGCCACTGAAATGAGTCCGTTCAATTTTTAGTATAACATTTAATATAACTGCAATAATTTTGAAACTTAGTTCTCCACGAAATTTCATTACGATCGGACATTAAATGTCCTCATTTTCTCCTCTTACAAATTTTGTAAGAGGAGAAAATGAGGTAGGATGGAGTGGGGGTAATTGTGAAAAAACGGTGTTAACGATTCATAAAATGCCGCCAATAGAAGCTACATTGTTGACATCTTTTTTGTGTGTAATCGAAGATCCAATGAGAGTTATCACATGAAGTTATCATCTTCAACTCCAATGTGAAATTCAAGAGAAAACTAGTCTACACCAACCACAATTTTATAAAAACTGAAAATTGCGGGGCTTTACCCCACCTACCCTTAGTATAAGGTATTTTCCAACTCTCTGTCTGGGACTAGTCCTGGACAAATGCGCAGGCGCACTAGAGGACAAGGGCGTTTTTCAATTCCAAACCTTCTTACGACTATTTCAGAATTTCTTTCTATTCTTCATTCGAAGTTTTCTCCAAAGTCACTGTTTCTGACTCCCGCGATTTTGTGGGCTATTGATTCATCGTATGAAGAAGAGCTACGATTACCTGCTGACCATCAAAATTAACTTCTAGTTCTTTCCTCGAATATTATTGTAATAACATGTATGTATGTATCGAGTGACTCGGTGTCTTCTCTTTAAAGGGTGACTCTACCCCTTGTGAAGTGCAGCCTACTACGATCCAGATTGCACCCAATGGGTTCGTTGAATCAGGCTAATTTACTGAAAAGCGTGGCCACTTCATACAGGGGGAGGGGAGAATATATCTCTTCCGAATTTTGACAATTTGTCGTGGATTGATCATCAATTCATTTCATCAAATCACCTCATTTCCTTTCGTTCAATTCTAGGGCCGGCTGGATTTTATGGTAGACCTATAGACAGCAGGCCGCTACTTCCTCACACGTGTGGCCCTTAGTGTGAACTTATTTCTAGATAAGATAAAATCAACTTACAACTCTAGCAGAATAGCTGACGCTTCCAAATCTCAACCAAACTCTCTGCATATGTTGTTTCCAACTGTCCGGCACGTGAAAATGTCTTTCGTACCAAACCGGGCCAACGTGTTCCCTCAGCGCTTTATCTTGAGTTATGTCGTTGTAACTGCTAGGCACCGGCATAGGTATGGTAGCCCCAGTCTGAAATATTCACATTAGAATTCATTCCACGACAAAGAAATCTTCCTCTTCTTTTCCTCGATAGCAACCTACCTTGGAAAGGCGTGATTTATACCACTTGTGCTCGATACCTTCCGATTCGGATTTGGTCGCTCTGAATTGCCAAATTCCGTCCAGGCTCTTGATTTGCCTCTTTTCGGATTCCCGGGGAAACAGGATCCCTCCAGTAGTCAAGCGGACGGATATATTTAGCAAACATAGCCAGCCAAACCACTCAAAAGTCATTGTTCTAAAACAGACAAGCAAAAGCAAACTGAAACAGTCGAAATGCACTAAACTGGACATCCATTATACTATCTGAGTAGAACAGGGTTTGGAACATCGCCCAAAGTGAGAGGGTTTTGAAAATAGTGATGCGAGGTTTCAAGTGCCTAATCAAGTTCAATTGGGCTTTTGTTGTCGGCCATCTGGCAATCCTGGAAGGTTCAATGAGCTTAGCTGAGCAACCAACCAATAAAATTGATCGACGGATTCTTTTAAAGGTACTAAGTTACAGAGCTGTAATAACTAGGGTTGCCAACCGTCCTCCCGCAGGGAGGACAGTCCTCCCTTTTGGTCATCTGTCCTCCCGAAACCCGGGACCTCGGGAGGACGCTCAAATGTCCTCCCTTTTCGTTTTGTGGATTGATGTTTGTTCAACAAGCAATATTATCTAGCTTCACTCACAACTCGCTAAGTTCCTACGTACGTAACTAAAAATAGCGTTAACAGCTACCTACCTAGCTATAGCTAAAATAACGTAGACAGTTAAAACAGAACGAGAAGAAATGAGAAGAGGAACGTTATCTTTTTCTGTCACTTCTTCTCTTGTTTGAATACCGGTGATTGTTATCGTCTTCGCATGGATCGAGATTATTTTATGAGATTTTTGCTTAGTTTTTGGTGGAGAAGTTGAGGTACAGTTTGTGCTTAAATGGACACGGAAACCGACAGTGATGTTGAGGAAGACCCGAAGTGTTCGAAGGCTCGGACTTCTAAACGTGCGTGTTCTTTCAACTTGTTGTGGGAGAAGGATTACCTATGGGCACGGGTAGATAAGGTAAATCCCAAATAGGCGTATTGCTCTTTTGCAAGTAGATCGTTCTTTATAAAATATGGTGGAATAAGCTCTTTGAAACGTCATGCATGACGTTTTTTGAAGGCTTTTGGCTATGAGATCGAGTTAAGTGTCGTTTTCGAAATAGGTCCCAGAACGATCCGGTTTCACTGTGGCGATCTATAGGGCTTCCATGGGGCTAAAAATGGGATTTTGAAGGATCCCAGGAGGTCACATAATTTCCGAGTAATTTTGGACATATAATCCATTTTTCGAGGGTTTTGATTACCTTTCTTGTTCGTGTTAGTTGATGGAATTTTTCTCGTTGCATATTTTATTTTATATAAATAAAATTTCCTTTTTATATCTCAAAATTTTGATTGTGTTTTGAATTTTTTCGTCTAGGTACGTTGTTCGTGTTAGAACGTCCCCTCAAAGAGGGAAAGGACCATTTTGAAAAGTTAAACGTACAATGTAAAATTTATTATGATTGAAGTGCATGTACGACAATCAATTCCTACCTGAATATTTGAATGCAGGCATGCATTTATAAGAATAGTTCCTACCTTAATACCTGAGTGCACTACCTAAGTCAATACCTAACTGTGGTTTAATACCTGCAAATCTGTATTTTCAAACATAAACGTTTTTGTCTTGTTTGTGTAGTGAATCAGTTACCAGTTAGGTAATTTTTTATTCCGGCCCTTCGTACGCTAGTAAAATTATTTTCATTTGATAATGAATTTGTAAAACTAATGATATATTGCAAATATCAATCTTGGAGTGGATGTCCTCCCTTTTTACACGGTGTCCTCCCCAATTTTTCCAAGCGTCCTCCCGAGCAGAATTTTGGAGTTGGCAACCCTAGTAATAACTTATAAATACATAATGGACAGGTCCATAGTTCATAAGGACATAATAAATGTACAAAAGAACCTAACTGAAATGTAAATGAATTTTAATATGAAAGCGATGAAAATTATCAATCGTAGGTAATCATATTCGTATTTCGTATTCGTATCAAATTTTTTCTTCATTAAATTCTATTTCCATATTAAATACGAAATTTTCCTCTGTATTCATATAGATATGAAGATATTTCTGTATTTATGTCTTCATATTTCGGATTTCTATCGTTAACCCTGGGAGGGGGGGGGGGGGGGGCAATCTTTACCCACACTTCGTCAGTCTCGCTTGCACTCTCCCTCGAGCAAGTTTGGTAGGTAATTTTGGTTGGAAAGAGGAAACCCCGAACTGGAGTGGAGGGCCTGGTGACCCGTTGTCTGTTTTAAGAGTCGCTCTCTAAAGAGTGGGCTTGGTCGTAAATCCCTCATGGATTACGAATTAACTCAAATGTATGAAAGTATGGCATAAGTACCGTACGGTACTACACAGTATAAAAAAACAAAACTATGGTATGGTATCATACCATAGATGGTTCTGCGAACCAGACAGCACCCTGCCTCTAGAAGGTTTAGTGTAAAGTGCCCTCCTCATCACCCATTATAGGCACACCCAACCTCACATTATTACAGCTACCAGACATAGCTATAGGGTCTGTGGCTTCCTCGGAAAACCACAACGCCGTCAGATGCAGCTATCCCGTGCCTTAAGTATGCACCGTGTTAGTGTCAGGATATTTCACCACTATGAAATATCCATGTATATCACGTGCCACACCGACCTCTTCCTCGCGCACGAGACACATGGTCACTGCTGTTCTTGGGGTCGATGCGCGCGCCCCACTCCAGCGCCTAGCCACTCTCCCAAGGGAGAAGGGTCCCACCACGGCGTGAAGGTGGAGACTGCTGACAGCATTAAGGTGGTTTACCAAATGTACCATTATTTAGCCAATCATGATTTAAACCTCAATCGCTAGTGAAATAGCGATACACCCCAGGCAAAAGACAAAACTAAAATGCTAGGGAACTAGCGACAGGCAGAACCAGAACCTTTTGAGGACCCGTAACCAGGACTCTCCGGTGCTCCCACATCTGTGGTGTGTCAAATCTAGGCACTGCTCGCCACCGCTGCCCTCACATTCAAAGCCTGCACGGCGGGCCCAGGAGAAACCCTCGACATCTCGAGTGAGGACGCAACGAAAACTCCAACCTGGCCCATCACAATCCCATAACTCTAATCACAAGCGGTGTCGTAATTTCGGACATAGGCCTTCGGAACTCCTCCCATCATTTACAAATAACCTGTTAGGAACACACCCACCAGCCAGGGGGTGGCGTTTTGGGGTCAGTTCCCAAAATGGCACTTTTGGAATCTACACATCGTAAAACGTAAAGGACAACATTTGAAGAATGAACGCCTCAGTTGATTATTGAGCTCCTCGCTATTACATGAAAGACTTCGTTACAGTTCAAATGCGAAGTGTTTCGAGGATCGGTGGACCATTAGTCCCAATTTATCCCGCATGAACATGTCCCACAGGGCCGATGTAATGAAGAAACAGCACGAGGGAGGGGTGGATCGATCTGAAAGGCCCAGGAGAGTTTCTTGATGGATGAGCCTGCCCCAACTTCGCTATTCCACGCCTACTCAATAGGCGAGGTTCCATCCTGAATTCCACGAAATAATTCCTATGGGGACACACTCAGCGCTATCGACTAGAGGCAGAGAAAAACGCCTGTAGGGCACATAAAGACCAAACTGCCGTTTACTATGACATTGTAGTTACTTACTACAAAGGGGGCGAACAAAGTATATAAAGACTTTTAACGGTTCGGTAACTCCTTCTTGGTGATAAAATTATCATGGAAAGCATTTCATTATCCACCCTAACGATAGCGTGGTCGGTATGGAATATTCAAGCATAATGAACGACAGCGAAGTCCTGTTGCCAACACTTAGCGTTCACAAGAGTTCAAACTGTTGAACCCACTGACGCACAAGGCTTCGAGTAACGGACAAAAATCAATGTATCATTTAATTGTATAGGGTAGGTGGATAATAAGCCCCGCATTGGTTTTTGAACACACAAATGTTACCTAAATGCCTTGCCACCAGGTGGTAGGTTCGTCTTGATGAGACGACGTTCTCCACGAAAGTACATGTCAGTCGGACGTTTGTGAGAGGAGAAAATGAGGAAAGTTTGTTTTCCAGTCTGCAGATGTAGTTTTTCTCATTTTTCACTTCAGCATTGTACAGTGTGAGTTGAAAATGGAAGGGACAAATCGCACGTGAGTACTGCTACATCTCGTTAGAACAGATGCTTACTCCAGTTTACACATTTACAAAAATAACGTGAATACGTTTTCCATAGATAGCAAAATGGGGTAATAAAGCCCGGCATGCGTTTTGGGGTAAATCCGAGCAGCACCAAAATTTGGAGTATAATATACTCAGTATATTAAATATTAAATTTTAATCTTGATCTCCTGAGTATTTTGTTCAAGTTTGTAATAGGTAGGTATTGCATTTTTGTGGCCATAAAGAGAATTTCTAGCGTTTTCTTTTTGTGGGATATTTTTTTCACATTTTTACCTCGAAAGCCCGCAATGCCGGGGTTTGCCTCGAAAATTGAGGTGAAACCCCCGCATTCATTTTTTCTTTAAATTTCAAATTTCTCAGAAGCTAAAGTGGCTAGAACGGCCGAACGTCACGGAGCTCTTGTACACCAGCCACAATTTTATAAAAACTGAAAATTGCGGGGCTTCACCCCCAGCTACCCAGGGTTTAATTTAGGGTAGCCTACCCTAGATTAAAAAAAAGAAGTAGCCTCCAGGATTAAGAAGATGTGGAGGTGAATCAATCAAGGTGTTGGTTCGATAAACAATAAATTCCTTCATTTCAACAATTTTCAGACATCAGAGGTGATCCATCAACGAAAAATTTAATTATCTGCAACTTATCTATGTGAACGGAATTTTGTTTTTGATGGTGGATAGGAGATGACAGGTGGTTCACAAAGCATAATGTTTTACAAAACTCGATCTTTTAATGATTTCCGATGTGAAAACCATTAAAAATTTACTTTAGGGACACGAGGTCTACTCGCATAAGAAACTCGAAGCGACGTGCAACTGAGGCAACGAGGGTATGCGCTGAAACGAGATGTGAAAGAAATCCTTGCCTAGGGGCCAATCAAGCCAATATGTCGGAGAACAGTTACATCTTCGCACCTTCTGAAATCACAGTGCTAATAAACCCACTCTCCCAACAAGGTATCGTCAATGGACATTACACAACGGCACTTTGAAGGGCATTGTTGAAGCCCATCTCGCGGTTTTTCATCCCAGCCCTCAACCTCGAGTGCACTTGGCCCAGTTTCTACCTTTTAAAGTCGCCAAGCTACCGAGAGTCACATTTTTTTACTCCAACTTGAGGTTTCGCTGAAATTCTCGACATTTTTCGATCGTTAAAGCTTCAACGGGCTGGAAATGGCATTTGGTCTCAAGTTTACGACTGTTTTACAACTGCCACAAAAGCACGTAATGATCATGGGGGCGACCAGTTCGCGTAAAATAGCAACTATAATAGGAACTGAACCCGGGTGTATTTTGAACATCTACGTGAGTATGTGTACCGAGAATTAAATTACAATTAACACTGGTGGGAAGCCGAAACTCAGAAACACCATGAAAATGCAAGAAACTGAGAGGTAGGGACCATGGAGGAAGGAACGCTCCATGGGAGGGACGTTCCGATACCACTCAAGTATCGATAGGTACCTTCTCAATTCGATACAATATTGCCTCGTAGTACGAGGCTCGTACTATCTGATACTACGAGATACTACAGATTCTGTAGGGCACTCCCATGTGCGTGTGTTGGGTGTGTACCAACATGATTTGTTTTCCCTAATAATATAATATTATTAGGTTTGTGGTGTGATTGGCGGAATACGTCCTGCACAGCGTCTGAGGATACACCGCCACGTGTTTTGGAGGAAGTGAATTTTAATGAAGTTGGACAGAAAACGTGTAACATTCTCAACATTAATAAAATTGCGGAAAAAGGAAAAAGGAGTCAGCCCCCCCCCTCCCCCGTCATTGCTGCCAGCGCGTGAGGTAGGTACTGCGTTCGACGGTCGACCTTCGACCACAATAAAAGGTTTACTGACATTGAGTAGGGAAAACTGATTTGAGAAAGGGAATCGCATGAGTGCCACACCGTCGACATAATATGTCGACATTATCGTCGTTGCCACAGTAATTAGGCATATCTCATTTTTTGGGCGTTTTGAGTTAGGTTGCTACCGACATGTAAAAATCTACGTTCTTTCGATTAAAAATGGTGTGAAGGCCATAGAAGTGAGCATGAAGGAGTAAATTTATGTTAATATGCGTAATCAAATTTTACTTCATTTATGAAGTAAAAGTTGATAACGCATATTTAACCAGTGGTCACAGCAGAGCGGTAAATTGCACACATCTCCTTGTAAACATGCATTGGAAACCACTAAATCGGCAACGACGATTTGAGTGTCCTCGCGCGTTCCGGTAATTTTATTACCGACAAGCGGCTTTCAATCGTACTAATGAAGGCGTTTAGCGACGCCAGTAGTTCTGGCCCAGTACCTACTGTACTGTGCCTTTGTAGGGTGATGTTCGCCACAACTGATGTCGATTATAACATGATCAATCATATTATGATCGACCTCAGGACCACTACAGCAACAGTACAATAATCGTTTCCAATGGTAGGTAGTTTTCTTCCAACTTCGATCACGTTCCTCCTCGGGTAGGACGGAGCTTAGCGAACAGCAGAAATTACCATTGTTTGGGGAAGGGCTGACGTAATCCCAGAGGATCCCCACGATGGTGATCCGGGAAGGTGTGATTATCTGATGATTCATTTGCCACAGAGGAGGAGCTTGAATGAACAAAATTAGACACACTCGTAGGGCTTTACACGATTTCAAACCTCGGATCTTGTTGGCTTTGCGGATTTGCACAGTTGGTATAATGATTGGATTATGTGAGAGATGAACGAATTGAGAATAAACCATTCTCCTGTCAGACAGTTCCTCAATGCGCTGGTTCTTCATTTTAAAAGTTCCCTATGAGCAATGCAGTTTCATTCAATCTGCCTAACAGTCTGCGATCAATAAACTCATCTATTTAGTGGCTCGAAGTTCAAAATAGAACAACATGAAATATCGTTTCCCCACTTCCTACGCCCCAACCCACTTCCAGACCCTTTTCAGCTCCCAAGTCAGAGAGTACGCACTAACTATCAGTCACGACCACCAGCCTGGGTGTCAACTAGGAAAATTACTTATCGACCAAGGCCAAACATCCTTCGTCATTAATCCTTTTTTCTGTCGGCCGCGTCGTACCCCATAAATTTTCCTTCAGATATCCGAATCCTTTCAAATCACGTATTCTTTCGGTAAAGTTGATGAATTGGATTTTGACGAATGCTTTTAGTTAAAAGGGAAGGTGTTTTAAACAAAAAAAGTTTTACGAATTTTACAAAAGGGATTATTATTGTACCTATTGTATATGTGATATGATAATTTAATCAGCTAGTAAATTATCAAAATTTGATTTATTTAATAAATTGTTGTACCCAAACGCCCTTCTATTCGGCAAAAATTAGGTACCTAACATGAATAATTATTTAGAAAAGATATTTAAAAGTATAATTTTACCTCGTTCGGACAGATAAGCCCCTAAAATGGATTCTACGTCAAAACTTACTTAAAAAACGACGCCTTATTTGACCTTATACATCCTTCAAACGCCCGTTTTTAGCCACATGAAAGCCTCAGCGATCCCCACGGTGAAATCGGATGGTTCTGGGACCCCCATGAATGGATTATTTGATTTGGAATAAAAGTCAGTAGCTTCTGTTCTACGCTTTTATTTTTCTCCCTTCTCCTACATGCGATCGATTTCAACCATCCTGGTCATCGTCAGGCATCCATCAAAGTGATACATAAACATACAATGTATGTTATGGATATGTCATATCACAGTCAGTTATAGTTGTCAGGAACATTAAGAAATTTAAGAAAGGTAGGAACTTGAATTAAAACTAATATCACAGGGAGCCTCAACGTAAACACACCTGTGATATTAGTTTGTTTACGTTGAGCCTCCCTGTGATACATCTACATCTGTGATACAAACTAATATATTAGTTTTAATTCAAGTTCCTACCTTTCTTAAATTTCTTAATGTTCCTGACAACTATAACTGACTGTGATATGTATGTTTATGTATCACTTTGATGGATGCCTGACGATGACCAGGATGGTTGAAATCGATCGCATGTAGGAGAAGGGAGAAAAATAAAGGCGTAGAACAGAAGCTACTGACTTTTATTCCAAATCAAATGGAGTTCTACGAAGTGAATAGTGTTACCATCAAGAAGTTGAAAAATGGATTATTTTTCCAAAAATACCTTGAAAACAATCCCCCGCTCGATAACATGGCCGAAAACTGTTGAAAACCCCTCTTGTAGCCCCTTGGTAGCCGAACAGAGCCCCACGGGACAGAGCGATTGGACCTTGCGGACACAAGTAAATGGAATATTGAGTACTTATTTTGTCAAAATTTCATATTAAAACGATCCGAATTTTAGGGTTTATTATTCTTTTTTTACGTAATTTTAAGGGTTTATTATTCTTATTGACGTTAGATATCTACACGCCATGAATCATGACTACATATTATTTGAATTACTACATAGTATATCAGTTGAATTAGTGATATAGATTAGTTGAAACAATAATATATACCGAACTACTTAACATATTTTTTCATTGATCATAATATGTTATTATCAAATATTATGATTATTGCCATTTTTTAGACGTCGAAGAAATCAAAAATTGATTCAAGAATAATATTTCATTATTATTTATTTACTTATTCATAAGTTTATTAAATAAGCAAAATTTTATCTATTCATATTCAACGAACCATTGTTCGTTGATTAGGTATAAGTTTTGTTTTGGTTGATTTTGACTTTTTCCACCTAAATCCATATAGTCGAAACAATGTGCGGCTATTTGGGAATCGACACGTTCTGAAACACACATTTTGAGGCGGATGAACATTTTTTGCCCCTCTTGCGAAAACATCGGCGACGAAAAGGAAACGGCAATAATTATTGGGAAAGGGTAGACCTTCAAGACCTACATTGTCCGCCTCGATAAGCTGAACAAACGAGTTTATTTTCATTGTTAGTGTGACCAGCTTGATCCCAGTCAGATACATCTAAATGACCAGACCATTCCGATTTGCAGTCCAAAACCGACCTATTTGCCTTGAAGGTGAGACTGGGCAGTGGTCACACTTACGTCAAGGGCGGAGGGGCCGTGGTTACATCAGTTTGTATAGCCTAATCCCCGTTATGTAAACGTTCATAGGGAGCCTTTTTTTTTTTTTCATTGAACACCACGAAAGGAGGGATGGGACAGTTTCCTAGTAAGGCTCGGGTTTTTCCGTAAAGGAGGAAATGAGATTGGCGAAAGAAAGTCAATTCTGCAGTTGGGGAGCGTATTGCCACTGTAACTGTAGGTAGGTACCCAACGTCACAGGATGGAATATCACGGGCGTGAACAGACCCAGCAGATGGAGCCTGAAGCCTTTAATTCGTGTTTTCGTTTTAGATCTTTGCTACTGATATTGGGGGACGACGTGAGCAACCTCCTCGTGATGTCCCCTGGGTAGCGCTCGCACTGACGACCATGTTGGGTGTCAATGGAACACTACATTTTTACACCGGGTGTCAACGGCTACTGTGGGTGTCAACGGCACCCTCACGTTTTGGCCGCAGCCCGGTGTCAACGGGCACCGAGTGGGTGTCA
Source organism: Pilophorus perplexus (assembly GCA_955831195.1). Classification (NCBI taxonomy): domain Eukaryota; kingdom Metazoa; phylum Arthropoda; class Insecta; order Hemiptera; family Miridae; genus Pilophorus; species Pilophorus perplexus. The sequence goes on from OY037016.1 coordinate 14,751,667, forward strand.
ACAGGCCTCATTTTTCAAGGGCGGGTGTCAACGGGCAAACCCCCTCTTTCAAGAACCCAGTTCTTTTCCCAGAATATGAAACTGATACACACTTACGAATTGTGCAGCAGAATCGCTGCAAATGTTCCGCGTTCCCAGAGCATGTCCACACCATGGCAGGAGAAGCCATCTTCGCTGGCCTGGAGAGCTCCATGTTACAAAGAATACCTACATGATAATAATTATGTAGCCATTCCATTAGAAAATGTGACAGTCGGCTCCCTAGCTCTTTACATTGCTAGGTTGCAGGCTAGGCAATGCCAAGTGAATACGACCATGATGTGAGCACTGATTGTCAAACTTAGTTTTTAGCAATTTAATTGCAGGAACGTGATACGCCCGCGGGGTTCTGTTTACCTAACAGTCTCAAATAAAGAGAAGACTAGGGATGTTGAAAAAGTATCAATACTTAAAAGTATCGATACTTTTCAAAAAAGTATCGATACATATCGATACTTTTTGTCCCCGATACATATCGTAGTATCGATACTTTTTTTCCTGTATCGGCGCCGATACTTTTTTTATCCCTCACATTTCATCAGATTCAAAACTTACGGCATATAGGTAGTTGACAGTACCACTAACTTGACCAGCAATTGAAGAAAGTTGATGTAGGTACCTACCACCACCTCCTGGAGCTGCACCAGCTCTCATAATATGAGATATTATCAGGAGAATCAGCCGTCCTCGATCAAGGGCGGACCACCAAAATGTTGGCCCAACCAACCAACCCAACTCACTCATCACAGTATTGTTATTTATTTATTTGTAACATTTACGTAGGCCTCAGGGGCCCTTAGGTTGTAAAATTAATGAAATGACATTACATATTAATATGTAATGTATATGTATATATCATCACAGCAGAAACTAGTGTGGCCACAGCTACACCAAACGAAGTCCTTCGTTTCCTGAATGTTCCCTTTTTTGCTAACTGTACCTACTCCCCCGAGGCTTGGAGCAAGGTTTTTAGTCCGATCGTCCAAACCCGTGGGGCGCTAGGTGGCTAAAATTGGGCAATTGAAAGTTTTTTAAAGGCGTTTGGCTATGGGATCGAGTTGGGTGTCGTTTTCGAAGTATTTTTGGACGTAGAGTATATTTTTGGGGGTCCCAGAAGGATCCAATTTCACTGTGGGGATGTAAAGGGCTTTCTTGGGGCTACAAAAATGGTTTTTGAAGGATCTCAGGAGGCCAAATATTTTCTGAGTAAAAATAAAAAATAAAAAAAAAAAAAATAAAAAAAAAATAAATAAATTAAAGAAAAACCTTTTTTCAAACATTTTTCATTGAGACAGAATTAATTTTTGCACAAGTAACCCATATCAAAGAATAATAAACCCTTGACTAAAAATTTGCAGGCGTTTTCCCGCCCCTCAGAAGATGGGCAGGGAGATTTTGATCTTAGAACCAAAACACGACGCAGTTTTGACAGATCAGGAGAAATGCCTCTTCGGAATTCGGGGGAATGATTTTTTGGCTAACCTATGAGCGAATAGTACCTACACCTGTAGAAACTAAAGTTGGAGGGTGAACGCTAAACTCTGTTCGACGGCCTGAGAGAACCAGCGAAAAAGGAAGGTATGTGAGAAATTTTAGCAAAACATGCTAAAATAGTTACTATTTAGGTAGGTGGTACCTACCTAATTATTAGGTTAGTACTATTATATATAGTACCTAAGTAAATATTACTTGCCCAGACCACCGTTAAGTATATAATAATATTATAATTTATAATAGTTGATAGTTGATATAATTAATAATAATATATTATTATAATAATATATTATTATAAATTATAATACATTATTATATATTATATTATTATAAATTATAATACATTATTATATATTATAATTTTAATAATATATTATATTATATTATTTGAAGTAGATAATATTCGATATATTATATCGATATAAAGAATAACAATATTTAATATCGATGTTTTTGCAGTACACCTACCCATCTCTACACGGTAAGCCATTAAAATGGACAACAGAATCTGATATTGCGAGAGCAAGAAACCTTTTCGAAGAAGTCCCACCCTTGCTCTCGAAATATACCGACATTTCCCTCACTTTTCGTTCCGTCACCACAATTATCCCACCCAGGAAGTCCCGTTTTCAGCAAAATGCTATTAGAGGGCCTTAGGCCCATATGCAGAGTCGGCCAGGTTTTAAAAGGAATCCTCAACCCTTTAGGCGTCCTTTAAAATAAAAAGAATCCTCAAACGACCGTCCCTTTTAAAAACGGTATGCAGAGATCCACTTTTACCGGAAAGGACTGAAAGTTTAAGGAAAGGATCGTTTAAGGGAAGATAGCTGCAGTAGCTCCACGCAGACAAAATTCGTGTGCATTGCGGGTTAAATCAACGAGTTTTTGCGCGCCAATGTTGTGGTTTCGAACTCCTTGACAAACGTCGGGACAAGAAATTGTGACCAACACCTCTGTTACTCTGAGCCAACACAGATGATTGATTCCGGGAACTTAGATGAGTATTAAATTTTGCTGTGCTTTGCTTACGGTTATTACGGAAAAACGCAAAATATTCTCAAATCAACTTCCTCAGTGCTCTTTTTCTCGGGTGATCGACGTCGCGACGCTCTGCATGTCTAATGACCTGACCATTCCCCCAAGTCGGAAGTCGGGCTGCCCGACGTCAACGGAAAGTCGGCAAAATCGAGTTAGAATCAGCGCCTGCCGCCCAGAAAAGTAGGGCCTACCTTCAGGCCGCCTTCGGATAGTTATCGTCCATCGACCGATCATCACCCGTCGATGCTGATTATAGCCCAACCGTCGAAATCGATCCCAGGTCTCCTGGACCTCCTCGAGCGTTTCCCGGATCCCCTGGACCTCTGAGACACTCTCACGAGGTTTCTCCACGATCCAGACCTTCTCCACGATTCGGACGTGGACTTCGTGTGGACACCGCGGGGACTCAGGCAATCCCTAGAACGGCGGCGCTCTCTCGTGCAAGGACAATTTGGAACCGCGATCGGTACTAGTTATTGATAAGTATTATAGTTGATAATATCTGTCAGTAATGTTACTATTTGTATAATAAATATCGCTTAGGGTCACAACCCTTGGGAACTGCTTTCCATTTTCCTGACTGCCTGGAGGAAAGAGAGAGTTGTTGGTATTTGATGACTTATTTGATAATTGGTGCGTAGATTTGATTCCGTCGTAAACATTTAATGTACAGTAAGGTGTGCTACATTGGATCTGACGGCGACTTATCGGTTCGCCGTTATTGGCAGTTTTATAAAATATCTTAGATTTTGACAAAATAATCGGTTTAAATAGTACTATTTAGTTGTACCCACAAGGTTTTCAGCACGATCGCCTTAACCCGTGGGACGCTATGAGGCTAAAACGGGAGGGTTTTTGAAGGGTTTTGGCTATGGGATCGAGTTAGGTGTCGTTTTCGGAATATTTTTGAACTTAGAATCCATTTCCGGGGGTCCGGAACGATCCGATTTCACCGTGGGGATCTGTAGGGCTTTCATGGGGCTACAAATGGGATTTTTTGAAGGATTCGAGGAAGGTCAAAATTTAATAAGGTGTCAGTTTTCCGAATTATTTTGGATGGATACTTAATCCATTTTTTGAAATCCAACATCTGTCCGAACATTGAATTTTTTGTAAAGTTTTTATTATTGTTATTGTTTTTTTATTTTATAAAATTTAGAAAATATTTAATATTTTCTTAGTCACACAAATAGTTTTTGCACAATTTGATATAGGTTAATTATTAACCTTAATCAAAGAATAATAAAACCTTGTGTAAAATTCGCAGCGTTTTTATTTATTTATTTTTTTTTTTTGGAGCCCATTAGGTAAATGGGTAAAGTTGTATCGTATATTCGACAATATCCATTATTTCCATCATAAATTATCGATGGTGAAATTTCATCATCGAGAATCAAAAACAGTTGATGGTTCATCGTGATACAAAGCAAAACTAATCAGTCAACTCGGCTCCTTATAGTTGGAGGAACGTAAAAAGCTGGTCGCGACCAGCTTTTTACGTTCCTTTTAGTGGAGTCAATTTGTATGGGCATTTTGGAGGATTCCTTAAGAAATGCATTAAAGGAGCAACTCTGCATTCGAAATCAGCCAAAGGAATGATTAAGTGAAGAAGTCGAGGATTCCTAAAGTAAAAGGACCTAATTATAAAGGAAGCTGTTATCAGTGGAAAGGAAGGTTTCTGCATTGCGAATCGAATAAGAGGATCCGAAAAGGCCTACTTTAGGATTCCTTTTAAATCCTGAACGTCTCTGCATATGGCCCTAAATACCTATTCGGAAATGAAGTAAGATTGTCTTCTGCTAAAAAGGAGATGAGGAGAAAAACGAGCAGCGTTTCGAATAAAAATCAACCAAAAATGAACACAACCAAAATAAAAATAAAATCAATAGAAAAATAAATCACCTACCATATTATGGTATTATATTATAATAGGTAATATTCTTTGAATTCTGTTGAAACACCATTTCGGAATTAGGAATTCTCACGTGTGAAGTTATTAGGTAAACCGATTGAGAAATTAACAAAGTAATTGGCATATTATAATTACTCAAGTATTGACAATTTAGGAAACTACTGCAGTCAAGAGTAGTTACCTACCTACTTCTTTCCCATGCAGTTTCAAAATGTACCTACTCTGAGTGAAAATGTAGCGTCACACTCAATAGGGCCATACACCTACCTATCGGTTTTTTTTCGACGTGCCACAGTTTCCGCGAAAAAACCGTGGCAAGGTCGAAAAAACGGGCAGGTGTATGGCCTGCTATTTAATAAATAGTAGTAAGGACGTGTTAGACCGTTTAGATAATAATATTATCTTACATAATATGTAATTAACAATATATTATTTTATATTATAATATATTATTATTATTATATAAGATATTAATAATATATTATATTATTAATATCTTAGATAATATTATTATGTAAACGGTCCTACTCGTCCTTACTATTACCTAGCAGAATCTCAATAACTTTGTGATAGGTATTGATGCCGGCCATACAATTCCGACTCCAATAGGTACCTACATTGCAACGAGTCTTATCTTATCCAGCAAAACATAACGATTCATTAATTATGATAAATCGTTAAAATAATAATATTATTTTGTTGTAGCAAATGAATCGTAATGAGAAAATAGTATCAGAATATCAACAGGTACTGTTGTTCTTTCTTTATTTTTGAAAAAAAAGCTAATTTTGATTATTAAATAATTAAAAATAGCTTTTTTTCAAAATTTTGCAGCTAAATTGAAGAAAGTATTGTTTTCAACGATTCATTGACTATAACTACCCTTTGACTATTCAATGACTTAAGTTGACAATTAAGTTTACACCTAATGCAACTTCAATACTACGGTTTACTAAACTTAAAAAAAAAAAATCGTTTGACGAACGTCTAGTGTATCAGCCATGGTTTGGAGTCACATCGATATGGTTGGTTGATTGATTTGAATCATGTCCAGCCTGATAAGATGTTTGTAAAAAATTTTATAAACATTTTATCAGGCTGAACACAAGTCCCCCAAACAGTTAGGATCTAATCTAATCCTAACCTAGGTTCGGTGAGTGAAGAGGACAGCGTGAACAAAATGAGGGAAAAAATTTAATAATGCACGTAATTTCCACTTAACAAAGTCGATTTTTCATAAAACTTATTAAAAATATCGGTATGATTTTGGATTACCTACCATCGAAAATCTCCACTGTTGCACTGAAAATGATTAGGTTTTTTATTAGTGCGACAGAGCATGATTTACATAATATGTAAATCATGCTCTGTCGCACTAATAATAATATTACCTATAGGTATTAAATGACATAACATAACATAACATAACTCTACGGCCCATTATGATTTTTGTTTTTGTTTTTTGTTTGTTAGTAGGTGTATTAGTGACCATTTCTATAGTAGGTACAATGTACCTTCACTGTTCCGTCATATGAGTTTGAATATTCAAAGTATTCTCATACATCACGTACAAGGTTCGACTGTAGGTAACCGACAGTAGGACCTAATAGTAGACCTCCATCATTTCTCCAACTGCGCTGCCGCCGAAAAAAACAAAAAAAAACAACAACAGTTACCTTTTAACTGAGCTATTCGACAATGGTAATGAAAAGGCTGTTTAGGCGTATTCATCAACTATTATCATCATCTGGAATGAATTATAGGCAATTATAGCAGTGAAAGTTGTCTTACCCAACGTAAACTTTCAGTTTGCTTCTGCTAATGTTAACTTGTGCAGTGAGAATTCATCATTCGTTGGCATTCAGTGAAAGATGCCACCAGAGACATTATCCAAATATATTTCGCAGGTTTGTATCAGTATCGCCAACCATCGATCAGGTTTGTAAGGTTTGCTGTGGCCTTGCACTGAGAAGTATCAGAATCTGATAGATTCTGTCATCTTCCGTGCACGTGCCGAGACGGTAATAAAATTGTGAAATTTGCCCTCTCGGGCTTGGGCTTTGAACGGCGGGGACCATTTAGACGAGGAAGTGGACATGTGTGAAAGTATGACGTGGAATGTAGGAAATATCAGACCCCCAGATATCGGACCACACACAGTAGGTTCCGAATATAATATATTCCGATATTATCTGAAGTTTCTACTGAGTTTTTATCTCACAAAGGTACTGTATCTTTATTTTTTGGTTCTCTCGTGGCTTTGCGCTCGGTTCGCCCTCGTTCACCGTTATGTACGATTAGTAATCAGTGATACCAAGCCCCGTACAGAAAAAAAGACCTGGCTGTTAAAACCCCCTGATAGAATAAATAGAACCCCTAATAAAACAGGCAGAAACATTTCCCTACCTAGGTATTCCTATATATACATATCATATTGATTTATACATATCAATGGACCAGGGCATCTCGACTAATATTGCTTTCTGAAATAACTTGATAGTTTGAAGCTAAATTGTCAACAATTCGTAATAGGTTCGGACTATTAACAAAATATTTAATATTCAAGGAGATAGCAGCCTTTCTCAACACTAATAATAATAATTATTAGTGTTGACAACTCTTAACAATATATTGTTAAGAGTTGGTAATCTAGGTGGAAACGCGTAGGTAACCTCGTCACTCAAAACTAATCAGCATAACACTCTATGTGCGCTCAAGTCCTAATTGAATACTGATAATAGCACTCACATGGAATGACCTTCAATTATTCAATTGTCAAAAAGCTAATCTTCAGAGATTAAGTTTTAATCTAATTACGTTGTAACCTAATTTTCAATTCAAAAAATGAATCAACGTACCGCTCGAAGTGCACCAAAGAAAGACTTGTTGATTACAGATGAAAGCAGCACTCACGTTGAATAACAAACCCTCAACGATTTGTCAAAAATATTTAATTTTTTTTTTTTTTTTTTTTTTTTTTTTTTTTTTTTTTTTAAGGTAATGGTGAAGCAGTCAGTTCTTATTACTGGATTGAATTATCTGGATTATCAAAGTGACAAATGGGTTCAACGTAGTACCCACGCCACTTGGCTTAATTGTTCATTTGAGCACTTTTATCAATATTAAATTTTCGAGTACGGTGAGAAAGTACCTGGTCAACAACGCGAAAAACACAGATAGTGAAATCTTATCGTGGAGACAGTCATGAAAGAAGCATGAACGAGAAATTAACACGAAATTCATGTTCGCATTATCAGAATGAACTGTTGAATAAAATTCATGCATCACGATGTACTGGGTGTTATTTTTGAGCAAATTATTAATTAGGTATATACTGCAAAAACTAATTCTACGTCAATAAAAAAATGATTTACAAAACTGTATGCCGTGAGTACAGTTTTTGTACAGACAAGGTACGAGAAAGGGTAAAAAAAAGGGGCTTTTGAATGATGCCAACAGGTCCAATGAGGTGCCGTTTTCAGTGTAATTTTGGGCACGTAATCCATTTTTTGGCGTCCTACTCTGTCCTAACACTGTACAGTTTTCACAGTAATAATTTTTAATACATAATTTGTAATTATGGGATAATTCAAACAAAAGAATAAAGCTCCTTGTGTAAAATTTGCAGTGTCTTATCCTCGGCCGTCGTGGGCAGTTAAAAAGAATATTCAAAGAATAGTTAACTCAACTGAATTGCATACTGAAAATCAGTTTGTTGCTGATACACGCGAGGAATCCTCAGGATGATTATCAAGGTCAAATTTCTTTTTGGTTGGAAGACTCTTAGAAAACCATAATATTTCATCCAAAAATGGGCAGGTGGTGTACAACTATTTCAACATTGATCAATAACGACTCACGTGGTAGGCTCGCGGATGCTGGGAAATCGTGTGAGCGGCCAACTCGCTCTTGGTCAACTGTTGATGTGTTTAGCTCGCCGCTCAGCTGCATTCTATCGACCTGCTGGGCCTCCTGTGCGCACCCTCCTCCGCAGAACATCCCTCCACTCTCCCCTCCGCCGTAACAACAGTCCTTAAGGATTTTTTTCCAACTAAAATAATCCTTTTGCAGTCCTTTCGAGCACCCGGGTTCCAAGGTCCCCACTTTTACGGTATTACCTGTCGGCTGTGTGGGGTCTGTTTTTCTATTTGAGGAAGGAAATATTAAGCCGCCCATCATAGCGAAAGAATTTAATTTTCGCTCACTTGGCTCGGATTCGTGGAAATACTCGAATACTTGTAGGGGTGTAGATTTATTATAATGAAGTTGTTAGGTGGCTATTTCCTTGATATACCTACTCAAAGATGGGGGTTGACCTAAAAGAAGTCAAAATGGAGATGAGCATTTATTGGCACACAGGCTTCAAAGGTGCAGGAGCTGAGCCCTATACAATGGCCAGTATACTCACAGGGTGGAAACCGTATGCAGCAGTACAAAAACAACTTTTCGGCAGAATAATTGACGTTAAATATGGTACCTACATAATTTGAATATTTAATTTTTAAATTATAGTTAATATTATTTTAATAGTTTTGTGCAGCCAATTGGCAATTTCAACTTACTGATGTGACCAATTTTAAACGTTTTGCGCGAAAATTAATTCTATTTAAATAAAAAACTGTATTTTGAGTGTTTGGACAAATGAGGAACCCCGCAATGAGGCTTATGCGTCCAAAATTACTCGGAAAACGACGCCCCAATCAACCTTCTAGCATTTGTAGCCCCATGAAAGCCTCATGTATCACGGAGAAATCGGATGGTTCTGGGACCCGCGAAAATGGATTCTACATAAGTACGTCCAACAATACTTTGGAGGCGATAACTAACTTGACCCCATGATCAAAAACCCAGCCCTTAGACCATTTTTAGTCTCACTGACCTACCATGAACGAACGGCGGATGAACAATTCCTTTTTAAAATCAACCCGTCATGAAAAGAATAATGACAAATTTTTAGGCTTATCGAAATGTTTATCCCTTGTCACGAAAACAGGTTGAATTTTCTGAGAATTACTTTGAAAACGACGGAATAAACCCAAATTAATTCGAAATCGCCACGGGGTCTACTGATGAATGAACAGATAAATGATTCGTCATGTTGGTTCGTATTAAATACCTAGGTATAATATATTTTCCTAATATTATTAGGTATGAAAATATTAACTTTCGTGTGAGTAAAATACTATTAAATCTCAGAATTTTCGTAACGTCGGACAATGTCATATTTCTTAAATAGTCAACTTTTATTTAACTATTTGGACGAAAATAATATTTTTGTCCAAATATGATCATATTTGGTCCTGATATTATCAGAAAATTCGACAGTTGAATAAAATCGATTTTGTACAACACTTTTTCTTGAGGGGGCGCCTTCAACCAGCATACCGTACAAGCAATGCTAGATTGCCTAACCTGATTGAAGCCGTTCATAAGTATCGATTTGGGAATCGAAAGTTTCGATGTTTTATCAGTTGTTATCACGCAACAAACAATCACGTGCGGTTACTTTGTGTCGTTTGATAATCGTTATGTGCGTATTGCGCGGTCAATTACTTATACGTAATATTTTGAGCAGAAATCTGTTACCGTAGAAATGGCAGTCAAAGTTCTTATCTGCGTTGTATGCTCCAAAAACGAAGACGTGAAATATAAGTGTCCGAGCTGTAGATCTACCTAGTATGTTTCGACAGCATTCGTATACGAATACAATGTACTGTCTTATAGAAGAATTCCAAGATTAGCCCAGTCAAATTAGACAAATCGGGTGAACTAATTTCCGGTGAAGGTTTTATAGGTTTAATCGCTTCCTTTCCACTTCAGGATGATGGGAAAACAAAGTCCTGGTGTGTCGGGGGGAGGCTCGGGGGAGGGGGAAGCTCTAAAGGTCACTTTTTTCAGTTTTTCGTCTATATCTCGGGAACCGTAATTCAAATTGAAAAATAGTATACATAAAATTTGTAGCTGACTAAATTGTCTACAAAAATGGTCCTGTGTGTTTTTTCTATAGGACTAACCGTTACTGAGTTACAGAGCAATGAAAGTAGCCAATTGCCGAAAATTGAGCTTTTTTCGCCAAATCGATTAATAGAAGTGAGTTTTCTTTTCGTTGAGTAAATGAAACTTGTTTATTTTCATGAATTGTAAACTTAACCTCACACAAGTTCGTCCAAGGGGTCCAGAAGCTCTTCATTGTCGCCATCCATCAAGTCTTCGTCAGCAGGAGGGCTATTTGTGCAGGAACCATTGCAATCCCCACACACTATTGAGCAGAAGATCCCTGCCTTCCGAAAGCCACACCGTGTTCCACACCCGGTCTTGCAGGAACAGAATATTGATGAGAGGATTTCAGGAGGAGCAGGAGAGTCCAGGGTCTTTAAGGGGTGCAAATGCCATTGAGCGTCCTATCCTCACGTTTGGTGCTTTCATCTGGTGGAACACAACCAGTCCACAGCGCAGAAACTGCTTTGCAAAGTGCAAAGACTGGCATGTGTTGGTATTACTGGGTGTATCCGGAATTGCCCTACTGCTGCGCTGGAGGTCCTACTGGGCCTATCACCCATCCACATCCATGTGCAGAGGCTGGCATACCTGCAGGCAATGAGGATGAGGAGCATGGACCATTTGCGTAAAGGTCAAAGACGAGCACTTCACGGCATTCTGGATAGAATACCAGTGAATGAGGCAGCGTCAGCTGTCTCTGATGCCATGACAGAGAAGTTGAACTTCGACCTTCCCTTCAGGGTCCTCATCCATGAGAGGTTGAATTGGAGGGAGGGGAGACCCCAGTTCGAGCATGGGGCTATGGTCCTCTACACCGATGGATCTGTCATGGATGGTAGAGCCGACTCAGGTGTCTTCGGACCAAGGACCCGGGTATCGGAGCCACTTGGGGCAATGGCTACCATGGATGCATCTTTCAGACGGAAGACAACGCCATTGGCACTTGTGTGCACCGGCATTAAAGGGGCCAAAGTCTATATATAGACTCTGTATATATACTGTCAGACAGTCAGGCTGCACTGAAGGCCTTGGCCTCGTTTTCTATTACATCGAGGCTGGTCTGGGACTGTCTGAACACTCAAGCTCCTCGCAAGGGGCAATAGAGTGACCCTCGCATGGTGTCCTGGCCACCAGGGCATTGAGGGTAACGAGGCTGCTGACATCCTTGCAAAGGAGGGCTCAGCACGTCTCCCAATAGGTCCCGAGCCATTTCTCGGGACAACAAAGAGTTTTCTGTTGAATGAAAACTCTAAGTGGGAGACAAAGGAAAGAGCGCTGCACTAACAAAGACTCCCTGGTCAGAAACAAGCGAGGTTGTTCATTGGATTCTCCAGGTCAAGAGCAAGGGAGATGCTTCACCTGGAGAGAGGTGATATGCGGATACTTGTGGGCCTATTTACAGGCCACTGCAGGCTCCGGTACCATCTCCATAAGTTAGGATTATCAGACACTGAGGTATGTCGGTTCGGTAATGCCGAACCAGAGTCTGCGGAGCATGTACTGTGCACATGCAGTGCCCTTGCACGGCTCCGTTTCCTGTCCCTGAGGTGCGTTACTTGTTATCCTGGGGACATAGTTAAAACAAGGTTGGTAGATCTCCTAGGTTTCATAAAGTCCTGGTGGAGGCTGGTGGATGGGCCAACCTAGAAATAAAAGCTAAGTTTTAGGTAGGTAATGGAAAGGGCTGGAGTCCGATCCTCATAAATAGCTAATGGTGCGGATGGAAATCCACACCGAGTCACGGATCTCTGGGTAGGGCGTGTGTCCTACTTGGAGAGCCTGAAGGGACGGGCGAAGTGTCCAAACCCTAAACACTAACAGTACCAGATAGAGGGGCTCTTGTCCCATCCAAGGGTTCCTTCGGGAGCCCAACTTACTGGATGTTAAATCCACTTTTGGTCAACCAGCAGGTGCTGGTGCCTGCGTAAGCAGGGAGGCAGCCTAGCAGGCAGGGGCGTGTGTCGCCGCCTGCCGCCACAATCAAACCCATCAGGGACTGCAGTGGCGTCTATTGCTATTATAAAAAAAAGGGGGGGGGGGGCTGCAAATACCCATCCGATTTCCGCACCCAACCCCAATCTGTTGGTGGTAGTGGGTTTCCCAACCCCCTTACTTGGCACCACTGGTAGTACGTACCTATCTCGCCCCTTGGCCGCACGAGGGTGGAAATGGGCTCCCTAGTAGTGAAGTTCAGCTTATTACCTCATCAAGCTCCTTCCTCTTTGTTTCTCCCGTCGAATGCCGCTCCATCACCATCACATCATTCCAAACCTTTCCATTTCCTTTTTGCCTTCATCAAATCGTCTCAAAAATAGGTATTTTTGCATTTATGAGCGTGAAGAACACCACTTCAGGCAAATTTTAAAAATGTTGGAACTTAAAACACTCATAGCTCGTCAACGGTTAGTCCTACAGAAAAAACACACAGGACCAATTTTGTAGGCAATTTAGTCAGCAACAAATTTCATGTAAACAATTTTTCATTTTGAATTACGGTTCCCGAGATATACCCGAAAAACTGAAAAAAGTGACATTTAGAGCTTCCCCCTCCCTCGAGCCTCTCCCCCACCCACCAGGACTTTGTTTTCCCATCATCCTGAAGTGGAAAGGAAGCGGTTAAACCAATAAAACCTTCACCGGAAATTTGTTCCGCTGAACAGCGGTTTTTTGTCTAATTTGATTAGGCTAGATCTAATTGTCATGTATAAGTAGTCTCTCTTGGACAAATATTTGTGGCCTTTACTTGACACCCCGCTGAAATTGTCTGATGAGGTGAACTTGTTGATTTCAGCTGTTCCGTGGCTTGCTGTAGAGAGCACAAATTGACGTGCGCTACCCTTCAACCTGACGAGCCATCTGAACCTCCCCGAGCGGACAGCCTTTCAGTGAATGGCAGCCACAGACCAAAATACAGCTACGAAACAGATGACACTGTCCCGCAGGAACAACTTGAACGGCTAAGTGAGTGATGAAGTCATTTTGGGTTTGGGGAAAATTCGCCGAATTTCGACAAATTTGTCGACATCTAGTAGAGACTTGGGGGCCTTGTGAAATTTGGTTTAAAATTATACTACCTCTAGTGGCGTTAAATTATATTAACCTTTGTGCAGACGTAGGAATAACCTGTATCATCAGTTATTCTGATACAGGTTCAAAGAGAAGAGATACAAGCTCACACAATCTCTACTGTTTGCATCAAGCTAAATTTCACAAAGCATTCAATAAAATGTAAAAGTATTCTGTAAAATTTTGCATCAGGTAGTTATAATGCTCCAAAAGTGTCCTTTTCCATACCGTAAGTCTATAATTTAACGTATTTTGGAAAATTTATCATTCAGTAATTATTCGTTCAAACAATGTGACATGTTCATTGAGTGGAAACTCGAATTCAAGGAAGTTCGGAAAATTTGACATAGAGTAATATCAGCTGAAATAAAATAAATAATGTCATCGAGACGGGTAAAATTAAGCCTTAGGGAGTTATACTCGCTCGAAAGCGTTAAAATTTTCCATAGAGTGGGAACACTACTGTGAAAATGTCACGGCTGTGAAAACGCGGGATTACAAGTTTTACCCATCATTGCCGTAACGCAATTTCAACGATTTTCTCTGGGTCGGTTTGCACCCAAATTACTTTTGTATAATTAACAAAATTTTATCGCCTTTACCCGACGAGCTGTTGATTGGGTACTCAAAACTATACCGCCAAGGAGTGGTTACCGACGGCTTCGCATTTTTATGATTTCGCGTGGTTTTTCGAGGGCAACGTAATAATTTCAATTATTGTTGGAAATAACTAGCAGATTGGCGAATGTGAGAGTATTAAATACTCATATTAAATTTTAATACGGCGGCTACCTACAGCGCGAACATGACATGTAAATAGCGTTTTCGAACATAACTGTTTATGTATTGGTGTTAAAACTAATCCAACTACTTATACTCTAATATTCTGTAGCAAACTCTGGTTTCATTACTACTTAATTCATACGAGTTACAGTTTAATTCTTGAAGTCTCCTGAGAAAATGGCGATTTCCCAAAATTCACCTTTTGCAGAATTCGTCCTTTTGTTTGTAGGGGATGAAATATAATATATTTCTGTATATTATTGTATTGAATTGCTGATAATTGCTGTTTGTAACCTTCAATTTCTTACGCAGGAAACAGTAAAAAACTGAAGGACCTTTTGGCGAATCCTCACCTGAGGCAAATAATGGAGTCAATAGATGGCGCCAGCGACGCTGCCAACCTTATTGGTCAAGCAATGAAAGAGCCGATTTTCACCGAAATGGCTGACGAATGCCTGAGACTTATTGGAGAGAAGCAGGAAATAGAATCTGACGACGAGTTGTCATAACTTTAAGGTACAGATGGGTTTGTAAATATGGGTCCTGTAAATACCATGGATCAAAAACGCCTTTTAATTCATGAAATTAACATGGCTGTTATGTTCTTATTGAAAATTAAAAACATTCTTGTATAAAAATTAAAAACGTATGAAAATTAATATCACACTTCTTAGTCATATTTTGTTGAACAAAATATGAGGTATGAGGTCTACATTTGGAGTAGATTCCAAATGATCATTGTCAACTTGAACTTGTTCTTCTTTCTGGTCAGCAGGATCCGCTGAAATACCTATAGCAGTAGTAGGCATCTATCCCGTGTAGTATACCCAGTATAAAGCCCATTGTCTGAAAAAAGATGTATTGAAATAGCTGAGTGCACTCCATGGCTTAATATGCTATTACACGTTGGTAACCTCGTCAGTTAGGGTGATTGTAGGGAAGTGTTTTTGTGTAATCTGTTAAGCAGAGGCCAAACGTTTACGTGAGCTTCAGCCTTGGTGAGTTATGGCGACTAGTGTTTTAGTTGGGACGGAACCTCGAGGAGTAATTGAGAGCAAGACCTTTTGTGATGCCAATGAAAGAGACGAATTTAAAATACATGGAGCAACAGTTACTGTTGCACTTACGTATGAAACCAAAACTGAGCTGGAGCTATTAACGATCCTGGCAGGCTGCTAGTTCCACTCTGATGAATGGAATTGTGGTGATTGCAGCGTGGTAGGCCGTTCGTTGCGCCTCCTTTTTTTGTGACAACTGCTCATATATCCCCTGGGGCTTTCAGCAGGCCGTCTGGTAGGAACCAGGGAGCCACCAGGCTGGCCTACTCGGGACGGAAGGCTTTCCATTCCGAGTGGCAACATCTGCTTAACCGCCCCTAGGGTAGGAACTGCGAGGCTTCTGGGGAATCCAATTGGGAGCTGTTGCTCGATCAGCTATCTCCTACTGGGCCCATTGCTGTCTGCCAGGGCCTTGTTGCCGCCGGAGCCTTCAAGGCAGCAAACGCGCAGACATTCCTGCTCCAATCCCCCCTCGCACCACCAGGGAAAACCTCAGCCTCCAGGCTTGGTTGCACCCTGAAATGCAGTTGTTGCGGCCTGGTGGACTGCTCTCCATTTGTTTATCCACTATCTAGGGAGCTACTTTTTTATGATCCTACTGCTCGTTTTATTTAAATCAAAGAATAGCTAAGGGAATTTCCTAGGTTCGTATGGAAGTAGATAATATTATGATGGATAGGAAAGATGCCAAATTTTCCGACTTCTTGACTATCCCGTTTTCCGTGAACGTCAAAGGACCTGTGACGGATTTACTGCTATTTCAGAAGAAGATCTCTTCAGGGCCACGTTATTTTGCAAAATTTAATTTCCTGGGTATAGTCCAGGATTTCACTTTGAACCTGGCCTCATGGTCTCAAACAAAATGTAGATCGTTCCATAGTTTGGTTTTGGATTCACAGGTATGGTTTCCCATGTGCAACGGAACAATCAGTGTCTAGAAAAATCTGAAATTGTTGTGCGGGTCAAGTTTGAATGAAGCAATTAAAGATATGAAATTGGGGAAACTGACATTTTCCCTACGTTCTGATGATAAACACCTTCTCGAGGCTCGTGTGCTACGAGTTGGCCACCCTTGCAATAAAGAGTAAGGGGCGGGTTTATCAAATGCATTAAATGCATTAACAAATTTTGTTACCTCGATTAAAGCCGAGGTAAAAAAAAAAAAAAAAAAAAAAAAAAAAACGCCTATTCTGGTAAATTTTACTAGAAAGCTCCTGGTCGTCCCGAGGAAGAGCTCAGGACCTATTGGAAGACATTCTGAGCCCTCCTTTGGACCAGTAGCTTCAATACCTTCCATGTCTTCGTGCCCTTGTCACTTTATATCCCTCTCAACTCTTGAGTTTTTCAGACTGTCCCAAAACAGTTTTGATGAGCCAGGGCCTTCAAAGCGGCCTGACTGTTAGGAAGTACTTACATAGGCTGCTGTCATTGCTGGGAACTCGATGAATCCAAGTGTGGCCATCCTCAAGGGAGAGAGATAGACGTTGACAGCTACTGCCAAATACGTTGAAGCGCTGAAGTAGCTGAGAGCTGCACTTGCGTTAAAAAGGGTTTCCTGCAATATGGTTTTAAAGTTTGGTTAGCAGGTTATCAGTATAATGTAGAAATCGATTCTTAGATACTTACAAAAAAGGAGGATCTGACTAAACTGAAGGATTTCTGCGATAGTATGTAACAGATAAGAAGCAGGCCAACTGTCGACGAACAAGCTGAGTTTGCCGTCAAGATAGACATATAAGGCATTCCGACGAGGCTCGTTTGCAATGCCCCAACTCCCATAAGCATACTTTGACACAGGCCTCCCAGCACCTAAAACACTTCCTATGAGCCAAATTCACAATCTTTGATATAAATCTATAAGGCTGTGTGGCTTACCATCTGAGCTATTTTCAGGATGCCGGGTTTGGTTTGAAGAAACGAGAGGTGTAAACACGAGCAGAAAGCGAAAAAGCAGCTTCTGGTCCCCGGAATCGGCACTGTAATACGTGGCTTTGGCATGAACATCTTTCAGATACTTTCAAGTTCCAAGATGTTTCCCTTAGTTATTGACTGAAGCCGCTGGAATAGAAGGTATTTATTAAACGCCGTTGGCACTGTACAGTTCAGAAATTAGGTTATCACTTTGTGCTTTGTCCTCTTTAATTTTTAATGATTAGCGTAAATTCTTCTTCTTGTACTAGAATGACATACCTATGTTTATATTTTGATAATTGAATGTAATTGGGCTCGTCCCGTGTATGCATATAAAAAAATTACAAATAGTCTAACTAGATGGCGTTATTTATTTTATTTTATTTTTAAATTGATAGTTATACCAGATTCGATGAGAAGGAAAATGAGCCAATTTGTAAACCTTCTAAAATTTGTACTGTCTACTCTGAAACTTACGTGATGACGGACCAACGGAGACTTTGTTCTAACTCAGGCCCTTGTAATGATGCAGGGCACAGCTACCAAGTTATCAATTGTTTGAGTCAGCCACTTCCTCCCACAAACTGAATGAACGGTTTTATTGTTTGATTTTCAAATACGTCGCTGCGCCTGTGATCAGCAAAGATCTTCATCAAGAAGACATCTGGCGTATACGCCAGATACATACATGTATTTCGTGGTTAAATTGGCTTCAAAATTTGTCTTTATTGGTACGTTTGGAGATGTGTAGATTGAAAAACTCAAAGGTCGATCCGTCGTTTTTGGGCAGGAGGAGTTTTTTAAATCTGAATTTTGACAAAATACTCGGTTCCCCATCTAGTTGTGCCCGCAACGTTTTCAGCCCGATCGTCCAAATGCGTGGGGCTCTGTGGGGCTAATAGGAGGCTACGGGAGGTTTTTTTTTTTTTAAAAGACCTACGGTTCTGATATCGAGTGGGGTGTCGTTTTCGAAGTCTTCTTGGAAGTAGAATCCATTTTTCGGAGTCCCTGATTCATCCGATTTCACCGTGGGGACCCTATGGAGCGTTCATGGGTTTACGAAGGGGGCTTTTGAAGGTTGCCAGGATTTCGATTGAGGTATCATTTTCAGAAACATTTTGGACGTATAATCCCATTTTCGGGATCCTACACCGATCGCTCACACCCGGGGGGCTTCGAGGCACTAAAAAGGGTCTACGAGAGGGAGTTTTGACGGTTTCCGGCTATGGGATCGAGTCAGATGTCGTTTTCGAAGTTATTATTATTATTATTTACGTAGAATCAATTTTTGAGGGTCCCAGAACGATCCGATTTTACCATGGCGATCAATGGGGCTTTTGAAGGATGCCAGGTGTTCTGATGTAGTGTCATTTTCCGAGTTGGTAATTTTGGACGTAAACTCCATTTTCGGGATCCCACCGACTGGACCGAATGGGCCTACGGTTTAAATTGGTTTGTTTACAATTTTACAAATTTTCATTGCCAAAAAATTTATTTTTGCCCAATTTATATGAAAGAATAATAAAATTTGCAACGTTTCATTAATGATTTCATGTAAATGTTTACATACCGAAAATCAACCGGTCCGTGTGCCAATTGTTCACGAATGCAGCTCAAATTTGAAAATAATTTTCAAGTGCACAGTAATAATTCCTGTTCACTTGAAGAAACATTGTTTGATGATCGTCTCAATGTGCCCGCTAGGTGATTGAATTGAATATATACATTCAATAAATGATGTAAGGACAGCATCATGAACAAAATGGCGAACAATATTGGTTGGTAATAAATTGGAACCTTAAGGAAAATTTCGTGATTTATTAAATTTGCACTGTTCTAAAGAATCAATAATAATTATTGATATCTATACGATCTATACGATCGATATCTATACGATACGATGATATTGATATCCATCGATACGAAGAATCAATAATTATTATAGATATCAATTATTGATATCTATACGATGTTTATTGGACATCTCTAATAACGATGATTAATAAACTTTGATTTTCCCGAAAGCAGAAGACAAATTTTCATTTAATGACACCAAGAGCGGTCTTATAAAAAATTCTTAGTAGGGAAAGATTGATGGACGGTGCAAAGTAGAGACTCAACTTACGTTTGGCGATTGTTTCTGTAACTTCAAGTAACTTCCTGTTACCTACAGTTGCAGATGACGACTGGATGGACGAGAGGTACAAGTTCGCACTTCGAACTTACTTGCCCTTCAAGGGTTATAGGATTCGGTCTCGAAACCTGTCAGGAAAACAATCGTTTCTATAACGTGGAAAATTCAGGGTTCACAGTTCACAGCCCTTTCGAACACGAGACTACCGGCGTGAGGGTCCTTGGCCCTGTTGTGAGTTTCTATTTACGTCTGGTCCCCTCTCAGGCCTCACGCCGAGTTCATGTAAAACTGGAGACATTTCGCCTCGTAATCCCCCACCTCTCCTCTTTTTTTTTTGCTCAATTCACCGCTGACGATTCGGCTGATGGGCCACTAATTCGTGAGTCATGGCAGCTTGTCCCCACCTCGTATATGTATATTTTTATGGCTTCAGGAATCATTAAATTAAACAAATTTTGTTATATTGGTCAGATGATATCAAACAGGTATTAGGACTCTTGTGGCTGTACAGCTGAAACATTTATCACAATGAACCACCACCACCACCTGGTTACCTGTTACTATTAAATAGATAAAATTTTTATCAACTGAATCACTTTTACCTCTCAATAGTCGTGGCTTGTTTTTCCTTTCCACTTGTCAGCAGGGTTCTCTGAAATATCTGTAGTGGTAATAAGCATCCATTCCGTGAAGTATTTCCAGTGGGTAAAGTAAATAAAACAATGCATAAGTTATGGAAGCTTCTTTTTATTTATACACAAATTATTTGTTTTCCCAATCGGTAAGTACTATAAGTAAATTTTGGCTTAAATAAATAAATTCTTACCCAATAACTGTTCGTATAAAAATAATACATTGAAGCACCCGTGTTACTGCCAGCTTAAAAGTTTGTTTCCAACTCAATTTTAAGATATTCGAAACTGCAAGTTTCACGTTAATTGTTTCAAGCACAAGCTCATTCAATGCTAAAACATCTACCCTAACCTATACATTTAGCAGTACAAGTGAAACAAATAGAAATTTAGGGTGTAGGTACTTGAGAGACAGTGCAATAGGACGAAAACAAGTACGAGGTTTTGTTCTTAAAGTTCACGATTCATACTTTACTTGACGGTTTGAAACGGGGGTACGTTCAAAGACTATTTTAAATTGTTACTACGACTAGAAGTCACACAATAACACTTGAATGGTGTGGGAGGCTCTCAGGGGGCCAGACCAAAATTTTTGTATTTTGAGTATTAAAAGTCTTGTGGTTCAAGGTGAACATTTATGTTCAATAAATTGCAACCAGGTAAACCTGTTTTCTGTAAATTTGGAAAAATGCTTTTCGTAGTGGTATACATTTCATACACTTTACTAATTACAAATATAGTTATTATAGATAGGGCTCATCTTAATACTTAACTTATTTCTCTCAAAAACAATAAAAAAGTGTACATTTAAAAATATATAATTTCCTGTGAATAAATGCAACGTTTCACGCTTTGGACAGTTATGACAGTAAAAATAATGGAAGTAATCTAGTCGATGTTGCACTCCTGCTACTTATTAAAAAAATTGGCATGAAGCTGAAATTTTGTGTGAGGAGCTAAATTTGGGCTAGAGAAGTTGATACCCAACGGGGGATTTGAGATTCTTACTCTTTCTTCTGATGTTTTCTGCAAGAGGATACATTTTCGAAGAGCATTGCCAACTGTGACAATATGTATTAAATACATTTTGCTAACTTGAGTTTTACAAAAGCACTTATCGAAACTTTTCCTAGTTTAGCTTTTGTACAAGGTTTCAAGCGACAATGTAACCTAGAGAAGAGAGCCTGAGAGAATGTTGGTAGGCTGAGAGCCCTTCTTTACTCGTTTATAGGCCACGGTAGGACCTGAAGGCGAACACAGTGCTGATGAGATAGAGAATGCTCAGGATTATTCCAAGTACCTGAAACAAGAAGAACAGTAATTGAGTAATGATTTTTTTTTTTTCTGGAGATCATCTTTTTAACCTAAAGTACAAACGCTGCAAATTTTACACAAGGGTCTATTATTCTTTGATATAGGTTACTTGTGCAAAAATTTAATTCTGTGTCAATAAAAAAATGTTGGAAACTTTTTTTTTTTAATTCTTTGTTTTTTACTCGATAAATATTTAATTTCCTGGAATCCTTCAAAAATCCCATTTTTAGCCCCATGAAAACCCTATAAATCGCCACAGTGAAATCGGATCGTTCCGGGACCCCCAAAAATGGATTCTACGTCCAAAAATACTTCGAAAACGACACCTAACTCACTTCCATAGCTAAAAGCCTTCAAAAAACCCCTCCCATAGCATTTTAGCCCCATAGCGCCCCACGGGTTTGGGTGATCGGGCTGAAAACCTTGCGGGCATAACTAGATGGTAAACCGAGCATTTGGTCAAAGTTTCAGATTAAAAAAAAATTCATCCTGCCCAAAACGGCCCGGACGGCGTACGGACATTTCGGTTTTGGGATCTAGACCTCTTGAAACGGATAATGTCAAAATTTGAGGCCGATCGGAGTCGTCGACCTCCGTCGCGAAAACATAGGTGTATTATTCCAAGAATAATAAACCAAAAATGAGTCAACATTGCAGCAAAACCGTCTCCTTAATTTATAGGGCCTTAGGAAAAGTATAGTAGGTATTACAGAGCTCGAGAGTGGGGCCTGACGTTATAATTTTTACAGATTTTTTATTGGTCCGAGCGATGCAAGTTAGCCAACCTTGCTAAGAGCCAAGGTGACCCAATTGCTATAATAAAAAAAAGAAAGTGAAACATCACCGCTCCCTCTGGCATTCTTTCCCCTTTTCCCCCCGCTAGGACCATTCATTCCGGTGAATTACGAATGAGCTGGTCCCTCCAATTTCTTGTCAGTTTTTAAGGTACGAAAGCGCCACTGCGAAAGGTACGAAAGCGCCGCTGGAAAAGGTACTGATGAGCTGGAACGGACCAAAAAGCCCAGATGATGCAAGCTCTGCGAATCCGGCCGCCCACTCTGACCACTGTGATCCTTAAAGGATGCATCCTGGCATTGTTTTGCTTGATGAAACCTACATACGCCCTGTACACAGGTGATGATTTTTGGTCTATTGATGAATGTGCCCAGAGCTAATTCCAGCTCTAATAGTTTAAGTGGTTTTGTACGCATGGAGCAACAGCCGCAACCAAGATGCCTCACAGTGTGGATCCACCTCTTGACCCAGGATACGCTCCTAAGAATCTTCAAGAAATTTGAGTGGTTTTACATCTAAGGGATCCACGGTAGCCTTCGTAGATGGCAAGGAGAGTGACATGAAGCTTGCACGAGGAATCCCAATGGGTTGTAGAGTCTCACCACTACCGAGAGAATTCCACGCTTGGAGTAGACTGGTCACATCATCACTGCTATCCACTGAGTTCTGGAAAAGCTTGGAAACACTGGAGTCATTTGCTGATCTGAAAACATCATTGCTGTAGATCATCCACAACAAAGCGTAAGTACGTGTTCGCCGTTTTCGTACATGCAGGAAGGTGCTTTTACACGGCGCTTCCGTTAGGATTTTTATCCAAAAACTGGCGCAATCGTTCCTAAAAAATTTGGCGCTTTCGTACCGCATTCCAGAGTGGATCGGCGCATTCGTAATCCGTCCGTTCATTCTAGCACCCTTCCGAGACTGATGTACCGGCCGGGCAACTGAATCTAGTGGTATCTACTTGGCAGTTCTTCCCGATGATGGGCGGACTAGTCATTCTTCCCTAGTTTGGAAACGCTTTTCCTAGGTGTTATTCGCTACTCATTTTTCTGAAAGCTTGTAATATTTCCTCAAAGATGGCAGTGATAAATTGTGGACTTGAGTAGTTTTCGCCGTATCTTCGATAAAAATTCATAACTTACCGCTGCAGCAGTGATTTTGTCATCTTGCCCGTATCTTTTGTTCTTGGTCTCGAAGAAAAGACAAATGGATGCAGCCAAAGTGAGTCCAAACAATACGGAATGAAAAATCAGTTCCTAAAACAAAGAAAATAATATACAATATAAAAGAATATACCTTGTTGTGCACTGTAAGCACTGTAATACCTTCCATCTGAAATATACTTACGAACAAAGTTTTAGTCAAGATGGATGCAGTTGACAACGAGAGAAGGCATCCCAGAAGAATACAACCGCTACCCACCAGGGCTGATGACATCACACAGATGTAGAATTCGTAAATATTTGACCGGACTGCGCTGGAGTAAGCGAAGTCGAAGTAGAACGCCAGGAACAAACATACTCCGGCGATCAGCTGCAAACAAAAAAGTGTAGTTATATTAGAAGGTTTTTGTAGGGAGTTATATTAGAGTTGTTCGGAGGAATCGAAAAAAAAAAAAAAAAAAATTCTTTCATTGTATACTAGATATCAGTGTCAACTAGTCACTCGGTCGTGTCTGATCAGTGTTTACACTGCTTGTTGAGCCTAATTATCTGGAGTGCGATGCCAGAGGAGAATGAGTCATGTAATGGGTCGGGTGCAAGTTAATCTGAGGGATGCACATCCGAATAAGGAGATGTCTGGGGGCCAGCTTTTCGCAACCGAGTGGCCTACTGAGACTTTGGTTGGGTTTGGGGTCAAGGGCTCGACACCCCCTGAACGGCTCGCGAGAGTTCCTGGAGCTCCTAAGGCCGGATCGTCATTGACATTTTTTCACGTCCCAGCTTTAGCATTATATGTGAGCGCTTTACAAACACGCAATTCAGTTTCGATTGTTCTCTATTAAATTGTGTGTATTGATGGATAGGTTCTGGCTGGTTCGTAACCGAGTAAGAAGTAGATGATTAATATATAGTACACGCAATATGCGAGCGCTTTACAAAAACGCAATTGGGGTTCGATTGTTCTCTCCTAAATTGTGTGTATTGATGGATAGGTTCTGGCTGGTTCGTAACCGAGTTAGAAGTAGATTTCAACTTCACTTAACCAGTAATCAACCTGCAGCATGGGCGTTGATCCCTACATGAACTTAATGCCAACCCCAGGAGGTTTCCAACGTCTTGTTAACGTTTTATTGACCTTCAAACCTGGCGCCCATTTTCCCGCCGCCTCCAACTTCATCTCCTCGTAGCCTGCTGCCCCGCAAGTAGGTCAGAGACTTGTTTTTAGACCGTGTAGAGATGAGCCAGACTTCATGGATGATACTGATGAGGAACAAGACGTGGTATAATAATACTTAGTATATCACAAGTCTTGTGATATACCTAGTATTCATAAAGAGGAAATTTATTAAGTTTTACCATCTTCGAAAATTAAAACTAATAATTAAATTAGTGCTACCATTAATAATTACTAATTAAACCCTATTCAGAACATTAATTAAAGTGGTATAGATCCGTCGAATTTTTGAAACTAACCTTCGTACTTAAGTACCTGCCTGTACATGACGTAGGCTGCTTCGCCATCTTTTGATTGGGCACGAGGTGCAAGTTAGCCTGCTCTGCTACGCGAAAAGCCGACCCCGAAAATCGAGAATTGGGGTAATCATCGGTCATTCAAAAATCGGGTATCAAGGTTATTCGAATCAAAGAAGGTTATTCGAAAATCGATCCGGGTCGAGTATTTTTATTCCGATTCCGTTCAGATTCATTATTCAGCGCTCTGGCGGGTCCGTGCCCAACTACTCGATGCCCAGCAATGAAAGGTGTGACGTCACGGGTCCTCTGCTTTCAGTTCAAAATCTTCATTATTTCTGAAACAGTTCTGCGCGTAATGATACGGATTTTCGAACTATAAATTTGTGTTGAGGGGCTTTAAAGGGTCCCAATATGTTGTTAGAAAATTTCTAACAACATATTGGGACTCTTTAAAGCCTCATTTAATGATAAATTCCTACCTTCTCAAGGAGCCCATTCCCCCATCTACCACCTTCTAGCATCACTACTTGCCCATGCACTACTTTAGTGTATCGGTTTCTCCTTCTGTTCTAGTCCATCTCTAAGTCTCTGTCTGTTGTTGGATTGAGAGGTTGGGAACCCCCTGCCCATAGTTGGCATTTCTGGGGCCGAGGGGGGTGTCGGGGGCACGTGTCGGGTGCCGTGGGGTCAACGCTCCTTTCCCGAGGCCCTTCCATTCTTTTTTTCACTCTCTTGTCCAACACAAACAGACCGTTTTTATCGTACAACCATCACAATTGTATTCCTGGGGCCTCGGAAATCGACTACGGCGAGAGGAGCGATCTCCTTGGGGGTTCCCCTCTCCTCATTACCCGCCTCGTCAACCGGAACACGGAAATATTTCCCTAAACGAGACGAAAACCAACTGCGCCACCTATACCACTGATTCAGATAGGGTCTGTTTATGGGTAGGTATGTCCCAAGGTTATTCCCCTTAAACAGTACCTAAGCAATAAAATTAGCTGCGCCCAACTTTTTCATTTCAATTGGTAACCTCTAAATTTTCGGCGGATTTGGATTCAGGGCTAAATTTTACTCCAATGCAACTGTTTTTGTTGTTGTTCAAACCCAGACGGCGTTTGGACTCGCGCTTTCCTATAAATCCAAATTCTAATATTAAATTTTGAACCAATGAATTCCGACAATCAGGAGGGTTTCCCGAAGAGTTTAAAGTTTGAATGTATACATGTTGAATGTAATACATACATGTCTAAAATAGTACCTATATTAGACATAGGGGATCTCCATAGTTCAAGCTGGGTGATGTATGAAGACCTGGGTTCGATACCCAATCGGGGCAAGACATTTTTTTGCTTCTCCCGACCTTACCTTGACTTGGTAATTTCTAATACTTCATAGACGATTTCATTCCTCGCTAATTTCGGAACCTTTCTGGGACTTGATGTCTTTTCACCATTGGCGGTTTCAGCAGTTAGCTCGCTTTGCTCAGCCCCCTTGCGTGCATGATAGTGACGTGAATATCCAAAAGGCTCAGGATTTCGGACATACCACTTCGAATAACTTGAGAAGACCAGGAGGTGACTTGAGGTAGCCCGTGTTGACGAGAATGGCCGTCGAGGTGGACGTCGTCGTTGTCCTCGTCACCGTCACCGTGTGCGACATTTTGTTAATGGAATTTCCTGAAACAAAAAACCCAAGGGCCATTTAAGTGCGACAGCATGAAAAGGACAGCGCTACAGTCTCAAACTGTATTTCAGTGGGTTTCAACTGATGCGGAGTTAACGACGACTGTCGTCAGCAGCTTTCTTGAGAAACGTGTCTAATGGTGGTCTTTCCAAACCATTGTCGCTTCCAAGGCTTTCGAAGACTTGTTGTGTGACTCATGCCAGATGAATATCGAATCCAGATACGGACGAACTAAACGTTGTGTAATGTTTGAGTGTCAAATTCATACTGATAGTATTTTAATCGCACCAAAATGTAATCCAGGTAAGCAATAAGAAAAAAAAAAAGATACACGACTATGTTTTGAGCCCCACCTGACTTGTTGACAGTTGAAACTTTGGTGGATTCTCGATTTGCATGTTTCGGTTGATTCCCCACTGAAGCCATCGCTATCGCGAGTTGATTTCGTCTTATCACTGGCCGTTAGACGTCATTTGAACACCATACTATTGAAATTTACGCGGTGAGCAAAAGTTTATTTCAAACGGTTGTCGCGCTAACGCGTCTCATCGTGAACTAATATTCGTTGGGATATTCGAAGGTTAACTTGGGAACCTCAAGCACTACGAACGTCCTTCCCACGGCTCCTCACTTGGCCAAATAAAACAACATCGAATTATCGTATAGTATTACGTAGACGTAGAAGGTCGTTGCAGGTCGAGTTTGTGTTGGCCGATGAGCAATAATGAGTCATAAAGCACAAGGACAGCCTGTTAGCTGCAAATCGCTCGTCGCATATTGATATCAGGAGTAAACAAAAATTATGTTTGCTCAAGAAATCCCAATTCTTGGGTGGGAACTGAACCCCATCTGGGGATGAAAAATAATGACGCTAACTTTATTGATGCAGAATAATTAGATTTTCCCAGAATGAATAATTTTTCTTGAAGAAGGAAAAATCGATTCGATTTTTTCTGGGTGAAATATCGACTTTCTGGGAAAATCCCTAATCCAGACGCATAATACGCGTATATTATAGTGTTAGTAGGTACACTGACCAGGCTCTCCTGATCAACCACTTCTGGAGAAGCGAATAAGGGATGCCACTCGACGCTTTAAATATGCTGTCGCAAAGTTCTTTCCGATAAATGGTATACTGGAGAGTCGATCCCGGAATTCTCTCTCTCTTCTGCCATCAGAACTATGTACACCAATCCACAACACAAGTTTAATTATTGATCTAGGAACGCAACCACGGGTCCTGTTGCAGGTTGTATGTTCTATTTGTCGAAGAAACTTCCTGGGTCGACTTCCTTGGTGGAGGAAGGCCCAGCTATAATAGAATGTTTTCTCTGGAGTCGTCCAAATATGTCTTGCCTTCTGAACTCTGAGTCGTTGTTCTACATGGGTTGGCTCATCAATACGAGATCTGCCGTGGGCCCAAGGATTTGGTTGTTTTAAGGGGTCTGCTTTCCCGGGCCAGAGCTGCCATTCGCCAGAATAGACAAGGGGTAAGCAGACTCCTGTTTTAGATCACGCGGGTACCTACATACTCTGCATCTCTAATAAGCGCACTTTATAGTAGTTCAACGCTTGTCCGCTAGAGCGCGACCGTCCATCTTCGCACCCGCGGGAAAACGGACTTCCCCTCATTGAATGATCGGCATCCAGTCCTATTTTGGCTGGAAAGACCCCGATCCTGGTGACCCTTGTCGGCTCTTCTGGACGTGTGTCTGGGCACGGACTAGGAACGTATGAACTTCTAGGGAGAATATGGATCATAGGGAACCCTCGACCTCTCGATCCGGGAAATAACCGGGGTAACCAAACCCTGATAAGTCCTTACTATTTATTAGTTAATAACAAATTTCCTGCAGTTTCAACCTCAAAGACCTTTGCTGACGTTATGACACTACGGTAGGAGTTATTTGCCCTTGAAAGGGTTCTATAGTCTTCCTACCAGGTCCTGTTGCGCCAGTATCTCCCCCCTGTCCACTGATCCCAGAGCTACCTTCTGTGCTCCAAGGCCTCACGCATGATGATGAGGTGTCACCTCCTCATAACCAAAGAACCTACAGACGGGTTCATCGTTTATTACCCCTATCCTAGGATGACAGCTGTTCAAATGCTTCCTGAAGATCCCGTGTCCTGTATACAGACCCACTACGAATCTCAGTTTTGTCCGACGTAAATGGAGACATAATACATATATGAAATTCGCTGTATCTCGCATAGGTATAGTCAGGACAGAAATTTTGGGGTTTGATGTGGCGAGTCGATACATATTGACTCGTTACAGTTATTTGATTAAGTGTGGCGAGTTAAAACATGGAAACTATCTTATAATATAATAATATTATGTGGCGATTCGATCGACGCCCTACTGATCACATAATAACGAGATTCAGGGGTCCGTGCTATATTATTGCATGGACCTCCAAATCTATGTTAATTGTGTTATCACGGAGAAAAAGAAATGCCTGTCCTCTTTGGCCGCATAAAGATAGCGTTTACGATCAACCGCGTTAACCTGATATATAACCTCAGTCACATCAGTTCCTAAGCGAATTGAAAGTAACCACGCCCTTCCGTGGGGACTCGACCTAATTAACTTGAGAGATTTTCGAACCATCCATCACACGGTATAAGTAGACTGAAAAAGACTGGCTAATGCCTAACAGAACTTTCCAATTTTCGCGTGCTTTTTCCCTAGTAAGAAACTGCTTCGTAGAAACGCCCGGGAGTTCGCCAAGTTGACGTATTTTAAAAATAGAAAATTGTGTAAGCACTGGAAATACCGTCGGGGGCGGAGGTTGGCCGGCGTGGGGCTTGTTTCATAGTTTAAGTGAATACTTAAAAAACCATTAGGTACCACCAATTCGAAACAATTACACCGCCCGTGTTGTAGGTACATATTTTGTGTATGAAAAGAAGTGAAAAGAGTGTATACTATACACTGTATAGGTACCTACTAAAGCATTCCTTGGCCCCTAATTCAAAAAAGGAATCGTTTTGCGTTATTATTCAGGGAATAATACACCTGGGTATGTATTTGAAAATGTGCATCAAAAATTGGTACGAGATTTCAAAATGTGTAGATTCCTCAAACGAAATGTCCGTCCGCCGTCCGAGCCGTTTTGGACTGTACGATTTTTTTTTGAAAATCTTCGATAATTTTTGGACGTGGAATCCAATTTTTGAGGTCCCAGAACAATCGAACTTCACCGAGAGGATCTATGGGGCTACAAATGGGGCTATTGATGTATGACAGGAAGTCGAAAGAGGTGTTGTTTTCCGAGTAATTTTGGACGTATGGGTACGTAATCCATTTTTTGGGCCCGCACATCTGTCCCAACTCTTGACAAAGATAGTTTTGGTTTTTGAGTGAATTTTTCAAGTAATTTTTCAATTGACATTTTAAATAGTAGTAGGATACTACACGTTTTCAGGATTGTCGAAGTGTTTTTAGGCCGGGCTGGTCGAATCTCATCACAAGATCTCTTTCCATATCGGGCGATGCGAGGGAGGGCCTTCGTTTTTTTTTCTATGAAGGTTGAGATTTTTGAAGGTTCGAATGCCCCTACGAGCAACTCGAGTTCTTCCTGGGACCTTTCTCGGTTTGATTAAGCAGGAACTCCTTCGATGACGAGAGAGCTAAAAATAGAGTCCGAGCTAATCTCTGTTTCTGTAGGCATTTTTCAAAATTTCATAGCGTATGGATTTAAAATCAGCTCCCTAGGTGCAAGTTTTACAGTCGAATGAATGAGTCATGGGAAGTAATGTCAGTGTAGGTACAGGTGGCATACAGGTTAAACGAGCGGTTAAATATAGCTCATTTTATCACTTCAATGAGTCATTGTCATCTATAGCTCTTCATATTTTTCGTTCTCAGTGAAATTACTGTCGTATTACGCCTTATGAATAACTACAACGCTTTCTTTTCCAGTTATTGAACACAGCGTAAAACGACAATTTTCACACATACGGTACCATTTTGATTAATATTTCGGCAATTACTAATCGATCGCACGTACTTTGAGGCACGTTCCAAGTTTATGGACCATCTGGTCGTTGGCCGGATTCTATTTTGGGTTGGGCGGTGCATACGAATACGAATGTGCAGGAATTGGGACGAGCTAAAATTACTACCAACAGTTCACCACCTCCCGACACGAGCTTTCTTTTCAATTGAGGCGCTTTTTCACAATTATCTCGCCACTTAATTTTTTTACATATTATGTAGGTACCTATATAATTTTTTGAGAAACATTGCCTGAAAAAAAAAAAAAAAAAAAAAAAAGGAAAATCTACGGATTCGGACCGCATACAGGTGTATAATACACCTATACACGTATTATAGGTATATAGGTACTTATGCGGTACGAATCCGTAGTCGTTTTTTTTTTTTTTAGGCAATGTTTCTCAAAAAATTATATAGGTACCTACATATTATGTAGGTACCTATATTTTTAAAAAACTAGATTTTTTCTTCTAAAAATCCGCACCTAGATTAAAAAAAAGTTTTTAGGTAGGTACACCTACTGAATATTCTTACTAATATAATAATAATGAATATCATAATATGATGTATTATAATATAATAATATATTATATTATATTATAGGTATTCTATTATATTCAGTAAAAATATATTCAGACTATGTAGACTGGAGTAGGTATCTGCTGATACTACTGTACTACTTAACCCCAGTCAATAACTCTGGACAACAACAAAACGATGCAAGTTTATTATTCTTTGGTATATAATCGTGTGTTAATCGTGTAAACATTTATTTCATGCTATGTCAATGCAAAATTACCAATTCAATTTGTTACCTAAAATTACCTATTCAAATTTCTTGCAGAGCGTTTGGGACCCGGAAAAATGGATTATTGCATCCAAAATTACTTGGAGGACTACATACCTACACGTAATTCAACTCCTTGGCGCCCTTCAACTTCCCCGTTTGTACCCCCACGGTGAAATCGGACGGCTCTGGGGCCTCAAAAATTCGACAGCTAACTCAAACCCATGGTCAGAACACTGCAAAACCCGTAGTCCCTTTTTAACCCCAAGAAAATATTTAAGTATATGGAGGAGAACAACATGTTCTTTAAAAAAAAGGTCGTTTTCTAGTTGATGTTTCTTCTAAAGATTTTCAACTAATAGCGAAGGCGTTTCCGGTACCTGGTTGAGTGAATGTTTTGTTGAATCTTATTCTTTCTGAGCTTGGGGAGTGTTTTGATTCAGTTCGTGCATTGCCCGCATCAGTAATGGATGAAAAAGGAGGTCAAAAGATAAGCTCCACAGGTGGGAGTTGGCTTTGGCCTTGGGGCCCTAAGTTGGCCCGTATCCGTACTTGTCCAACACCCACTGAGCACCTGGAAGCAACAATGTTTCCGGAGTGCGAAATTTGCGCAATCGGTATAATCTTTGATGGACCGACAGTTGGAGGCTGATCCGGTATGAATCAACTCGTAAGCAGTTACTGTCGTCATTTCCAAACGATTACAAGATAACTCCTGTCACCAACTCGAGCGGCTCAAAAATTGCGTTGGTATTGGCAGAGTACACTGTTGGGTGTGGCTGGGTGATCTACTGAAAATATTAAATACACTCTTGCTCAGAACCATAAAATAGCACTGAGGGGTAAGCTCCTGCGTAGTAAGCTTCGGATCGATGACACTCAACACAACCATTTTCTCCTCCAGAGGCCAGTTATAAAAATCATCCTGAAAAACCTATAGGGTCGATAAAGTTTTATAAAAAATACTGTGCACTGGTTGGTAATTAATTTTGTTTTCTATGTTTGACCTGCTAGTTGTAGGTTATTGATAGTTTCACAAGGAAGGTTATTTTAGTCGTATTGGGCGATGACTGCAATGTTGGAAGTTTTGAAGGTACACATTCGCGATCAATTCTCTTTTTCAGACGTTGAAAACCAGTAAAACACTTGCTGCACTCACGATAGTTTAACTGTACAGTTAAATATGGATTTTCAAAATCTCAAACTGTTCCTAAAAGTGAACTTCAGCCCTGGAAGGAGTGGCCGGCCGTTGGAGGACCAGAAACAAAAATGTAAACAAACTCACTCGTTTGGGGCTGGTTGAGTCGCCCGCGAGGCTCGGAGGTTGGAAGGGGATTGAAGCGGACTGACTCGTAGTTTATCGTAACCCCTCCTCACTTCACAAACCTTTCCTTTCCTTCTTTCTGCCCTGCATTCGCCTGATATCTCAACGTTCGGAGGGGAAATTGGTATCTTGAAATCCCATCAACAATTTGTGTATTTAGTTTGTTTTTATTAATTACTCCTGCAAGTGCGCTACATTACTTTTCTCTACCTATTATAAAACCTATTTCAATTGAACTATCGAAAAACAAATGTTCCCTATTGAAACCAGGAATAAAAAAGTGTGGAGCATCTATCCACCTTACTATAAATAGGCATGCTTTTGAGCAGTACCTATAAAACGATTCAACACAACGTCATAGTGTTTCATTTTCAATCATGATTTTCAGTATTTCATGCTTAACTGACCTCGTACCTCATAGAGCCTGAGAGGAAGGTTCCTAAATTTACAAAACGTTTTTCTGGCATCATACTGGACCTACATAGCCGAGAAATCTCTCCGTGAAATCATGCAGCCGATAGGTAAACAATAGTGGTAGGTATCATAGAATGGGTAGGTACATCAATTTTTCACGTTTAGGACAAGAGGGTCCCTTCCGCTGATTGCAAACATAGGCAGATTACACTAAATTAGAAGAAATTTTCCTCTATTTTGCTTTAACGCGGTGAACATGGTGTAATCCACCATACTGTCTCACTACACTGCGAACAGATCACGTGGCCGGAAGGATGTCTTCCAATTCCAATTCGCCGACAACGCGTTTCTCCATAATGTCGTCATTGTTCGGAACGAGGATTTTGATGTGGGCTCCATCTTTGGGGTCGGGACAAACCAATTTGCGAACCAAATGTGGAGCGCAGAGCTGCTTGTAAGTTTCGAGGGTTTCAGGGACCATCAGGACGCGGTATCTGAGGCAGAAAAAGTCGTCCATCAGGTCGTCGTTGGTGAACTCTTTGGACTCCATTGTGGGAGGAAGGAATTCGGAATCTGTGAAACAATATCGAGCTTCGGAGGATCTGAAAAAAAGAAAAAAATTGTTAGTAGGTACGTGATAAATACTTCCCCCATCTTCCCCCAAAAGCAGAAAGCAGGTATTTTGAATTAGCGTTTGAAGTTCTCCAGAGTTTCTTCCAGGCATGCAGCGCTTTCCAAAGTGGTTGCCACTGGACTGTGCCCAACGACAAAGTTAATAATTGTATTGTGATGTCAACCATCATTTGAGTTGAATTAGGGGGCAGACGAAAAGCTGTTGGTAATTCATGAATGGTCTTATCCTAATTTGGCGCCCAACTTGGTGCTCAAACCCCCAAGGCCCTGAGATGGGATTCTGTTGGTCTACAGGAGTGCGACCTGCCGTGGAGGAAGAGCAACTCTTTGTCCCGTATGTGTTCTCGCTGCATAAGCACATGTAGGTATTGAAGAGTGTGCAAGAAGGCTCTTGGGGTTCAGATGTGGCACCAAAGAGAACGTTTTGACTGCCGTGCTCGGCAGAAGGGCTGGCCATGGCTGCATGATCCAAAAATAACGGTGGGATGCTGCCCGAAGCTCCAACTAGGGCCGTCCCGTGAGTCGTTTTTGAAAGTACCTTCCTAACGAAGTCTTGTTCCAGATTCAGGAGGATTCTGAGGAAACCAAAAAGCCTTCCCACGGGTGATGACTACCATCATTAATTGAAAATGAAATGAAACAAGCCTAGGGATTTTCGGACCAATGCTGCCACCCTGAACTCCTTCTGACTTATGGCTCCCCATTATCTCGTTCCCCTGGGTGCGCCGTCTGATTGAACGCAGAAAATAATTGAATCGGCGACCTCTCTTCTCAATCGGTCAGCCATCCAAGTCCTATTATAGAACTTGGATGGCTATAATAGTAGTCTACCCAACGCCACACCGGACGATGGTTACCGTCACATGAGATGACTTTGGTGGCAGTCAAGGAGTTGTATACTTTGTTAATACACGTTGTTGCATTTCATGATTGGTGTTATTACAATACAGTATTGTCAGTACCTATACATTACGATCGTTTACCTCAATGCGAAAATCCCTCGATACCTCACGTGACCGTTGGAGTCCGAAATTTCATACGAAGTGTTGTACTTCATATAACCGGCTATGCATGTGATCAATCCCACGTGAGTTTCGAACTCGGTTTTCTGGGATTTTCCAAACAAGCGTTTCACTTCTTCGGCGAATTCGCAAACCTCGTAAACCCGCCCCTTGCACGTATAAACCGTCCAAAATATCAGCAGGAGTTGAGGAGTGAACTTCATCGTGAATTTCAACTGCACCCACGGGGAAAAATAGGGAAAATTCGCGTAAGTAAATTTACCGATTCATTGCTGGTTATGAAGGCGAAAAAATGGCCGAGCTCTCAGATAAGGTCGGGACGCTATCGACGTGATAACCCAATTTTTTTAAATTATGGATATCAATAATTTTAAACCGAAGGATTCGCCGTAAAACCTTATTTATATGGATATAATATATATCCATACTGAGGATATTATCCTCAGTACCCAATCTTTTAAATATTGATTTAATTAATAATTTATTATTTAACATTCAGTAAGTATTAAGCGATCGCTGTTGATGTCTTATAACAGTTTAATTGCTGCTGACTTGCTCCCTGACTGCTTACCCATTTTGGACTCTCCTGATAAGGTGATAGGCAGATTTTCGTTCATTCCCTTGATTCTTTTGATTTTTGGTCGTCGGGCTGGTGATTCACCGAGCCATAATGGCCCCGTCCTCTAGCCCGAGGCAGCGGAACCGTCGGCGACTCCCTCGAAGCCTCATTGAAACCTCCCTGAGCACTGCTATCATCACTCTAACCAAACTAGTGACTTAAGTGGGACAGAGGCTTCGACCATTTTTCGGCTAGGGCGTTAGCCATTCGTTTCAGGAAACAGTCGTACTCCTTGTGCAATGATCCATCTCAGCCGACTACCGAAGGCGTGAATGAACCCCCGGAGGTATTCTGCCGCGGCATCGCACTTGCGGTGTTTCGCATTGGCTGGCGTCTGGGTTTACGATCCGGGTAACGAAGTGTAAAAAAAATCATTTACCCCATATTATCCAAAAATAAATAATAAATAATAAAAATTGAAAATTGAAAAAGTACTCCAACAGGGGACCCCAAAAAATGAATTCTAGTCCAAAATTACTTCGAAAACTACGCCTACTTTGCCCTCATAGGCGAAACCCTTCAAAAACCCCTTCCATTACTCCATGGATACGCCCCATAAATTTGGGCGATCGGCCAACCACTGGTGCACTTTGTCAAGTGATTTTGTCAAACTTGGTGACTTTTTTGCTCTCTGTTACTCTGTGCTTTATCCTAAATATGTAGGTATAGCAAATTGAATTAAACTTCAATTCAGCTTCTTTCAACACTCCCTAATTCATTTTGACCACGTTATGAATTACATAGACGTTGGCCAACTGTGTATTTGTTAAACATGTAACAGGTACTCTCGCCAAGTTTATGTCTGTGTTGGATTATTTCACCCAAACAGCCTTGTGCTGCTGCCTGTCGCGTCTTAGAAGAACTCTAGCGTTCGGACGATCGCCGTTAGGGGGAAGAATCGACTCAGGCATCGCACAACCACCGACAGCTACTGTACGTCAGTCGAGCTGGCATGGCCTACCAGGCGCCACTGATCACCCCAAGAGGAACCACGTCCTTCAAATAGAAGATTTTTTCAAAATTACAAAACATTTATTATCGATGGTGTCGTTTTGAGCTCGTGCATTAGAAGAAAAATACATATTGCCACGATGAGAATAACTTTAGAGGGATATAACTTCCATCAGATCTTCAGAAGTGGTGGGCGTGAAATCCATACAATCTTCTGTAAACAAATCCCGAATTAGTACAAATTATATCAAATAACTGGCACAATTGTCAAACCTTGAACAGAATATGAAAATCTCGCCTTGTTCATTCAACTCCATACAATACGTATGCTTCACTTTGAATTCAGCAAGAAGGTTTTTGATGAGAGTTTGTTTGAGAAGTGGTGGTTCAAAATTTGTTTCCATTTGAATAAGCTTTCTCAGAGAAATCTTCAACACTTCGTTGACCTCACGGGCGTTTCGACTACTTTTGTTACACACAACTGGCATCGCAAGAAAAAGAAAGCTGGGAAAGACAAAACCCGCAGTAGAAGTTGATTTTTCTTATAGACAAAATTGAAAGTTGAGAATTGTCAGGTTTTGTTGACGAACGTAAGGTTTAACAACAAAGGTTGTCATGGTGATCATAGAACCGTAATCTTGTGGGTGGATTTAAATTTACTTTGAAGTTGAGAAGGGATTAGAAATTCTGATTTCTATTGCTGTGGCACACCATTCCACAGCTCATCCTTTTAACCGACTGATCCCACAATTTCATTAGGACCCCTTCTGGATACGCCCTCTTGTTGAATGATTATAGCTTTCGTGTCTGATGGCCTCTTCAGGGCTGACTTGCAGCTTCGAGATGCCAGATGCAGCTCTTCCCCCTCCACCACCACGTACGCCTACACTGTATGTAACCCCCTCCTGGTCCCACCAACATACCAATCTTCTGCTCATTAGTTTGCGGTTCGCGGTAGGCTCGCGGGCGAAGTTACAAGGGGGAGGTGGTCCGTTCTCGGTTGACTAGTGACGTCACTGGAGCAAGAACCACCCTGCTTGGAGGAAGACACCGGGAAAGAAAGATAGAAAAACCCCTACTTGCAGTCTCTTAAAAGTCCCACACAGCTCCACAGATTTAACAAGCAGGCCGCACTTTCCTTTTAATCGATTCTATGTCCAATCACATAAAAAGCGACACTTCAATCGACTCCCATGTCCTGAACCCCTCAAAACCCCCATCTACCGTCCTTTACAAATTCCACAGCCAGTGTGGACAGGTGTGGGACCCCCGTAAATCGATCCGCAATTAACTCCTTTTCAAAATTTGTAAGGATTTAATCTTAAAACAAATCTTTTCTTTCTTTTCATCTATACGCATTGAAGGATATCGAAAGATAGCTGTCCCTACGCACGCATAACTAATAGAGACCAATCGTGTTGGGCTCGAATCCCTCAACAGTTCCTTATATAAATATATATATATATATATATATCGAACTGATCGAAACGTTCAGGTATTTTGTTTTCCTTTTTGTTCATCTCTAACAACCGTCGTTTTATATATAAGTTGGTTTACCTATGTAAAATATTTCGGTACAAAACGTCGAAGTAGGTAATCTTCTTATTCCAATTTGTTCGTCCTGAAGGTGGTATGCAGGTGTACGTATTCAGCGCTTTTGCGCATGTAGAATTTTGTGGGAGTAAAGTTCTTACGGTTTTGGGGGGGGGGGGATTTATTTTTCATCCAGGCTTGCATTTGTTGGGGGGGGGGGGGGGGGGGGATGTTCGGACGGCATTGGGTTGCACTGACTCCAGGACTCCAGACATTTCTGTTACGGATGTGAATTAATTTCCAAATGGTTTGTAATTGTTTTCTTCAATTTTCCGTTTTCTGTGGAAACAACATTTTTATAAAAATGTAGGTTAGGAAAAGAAACTCGTACCCACCTAACTGGGCCACCCGTGCTTTGCACGAAATACAAAGTCACGTCCATCATGATCCCGGTCCATCAGGTGCACCTATCAATGCTTCACTCAGAACACCCGTAGCAAAATTTGTAAAACCACTTAAGAATATGCAGACATGTGCACATTGTGTCAACTTAATCTCCGTTTTCTTTTGAAATTTCGCGATTGTCAAAGTGAAAACCATCGCAATACTGTCGTCACAGTGGTGCAGTCATTCGGCGAGTTTACATCCATGTATATGACCGCATAACCACACCGAAGCGTCCCATTATACGTAAAGGTCCCACCACAACTGGTGGTGTAGTGAGAAGTGGCGAGGAGGGATGCTGTGGTCTTCTCGTGCACGACTTCCATTTATCACTAAACCCTTTCCTCTCACCTCCGGCTGCCGCTAAGAGAAATGGTGCGCTTTCGAGGGAGCAGCGGAACTGGAAGTTTCAGGAACACAAATAATCACTTTTGGACGAAATCAATGTACCTACATAATGATAATGTACTCGAGTTAAAATTTTTAAATGAAAAGGTGCAAATTTTACATCAGGAAGTAAACCCTTTTCTTTAGTATGAACTATGCCAAAATTAATCCTACCTCAATAAAAATGCATTTCAAAAAGAAAATAATAAAACTATACCTGCGCAGGGACCACCAAAAATGAATTCCAAGTCAAAAATCACTAGGAGAAAGGAGCACCCCATTAAGTAGTTTAATCTGTGACCCCATTCGAACTCAGATCATCAAACCATCTTTTTTAGACCGAAAGAACTCCCCTCGACTTACTTACGGTGAGGTCGGATTAGAGATGGGTTCATGTCTGGATTCTACGTCCAATAATACTTTGAAAACGACACCCCACTTGTCTCTGAACCCTAATTCCTTGAAATGCCTTCCTGAAGCTCCTTTTTAAAGTAGGAATATTTTTAATAGAGCTGCAAATTTTTACTCAAGGTATTATTTTGCGCATAAATTAATCCTGTCAATAGAAAATTATTTTTGAACAATTAAAAATGAATGAACATTCCTCTCTATACACTGTTTGGGCAGTTGAGGACCCCGAAAAGAGGATAATAGGTAAGTCCAAAATTACTCGGAAAACGATCCCTCATAGTATGAAGTGTTACGACCTCCAGGCTTCAGACAAAGCCCCATTTGTAGTCCCTCTTAGATCCCCACGGTGAAATCGAATGGTTCTGGGACCCCCAAAACTGGATTCTACTTCCGAAAATGCCTCGAAAACGACGCAAAACTCGACCCAACAGACGAGAAACCCTTCATAAACACCTCCCGTAGACCGTTTGAAGCCCCACAGAGCCACACGGGTTTCAGCGATCGCTGAAATCCTGCAGGCACAACTAAATGGAGAACCGAGTATTTTGTCAAAATTTAAACTGGCCAAAAATTTTCGGCGTTTTCGAAATCTACTCATCATGAAACGTGTGAGCACAAATGTTGAGGCTGAACAAAATCATTTGATACCTAATTATTATAATTTATTTCCTAATTATATAGGTAGGTACTACTGCAAAAACTTGATTATTCTGAAAATAATAAATTGAAACGAGCGCAAAA
Source organism: Pilophorus perplexus (assembly GCA_955831195.1). Lineage (NCBI taxonomy): Eukaryota > Metazoa > Arthropoda > Insecta > Hemiptera > Miridae > Pilophorus > Pilophorus perplexus. The sequence goes on from OY037016.1 coordinate 14,791,431, forward strand.
AAAGCTAGCTGGTTCTCTCAGAATCTGAAGTGATTTCTCCTTTTTTCACGTTGGTTTTTTTCCAACGTCCTGTCGGGTCCGCCTTAAAAAAGGGAACATTTCCACCAGGCCGGGCGAAAACGTCCAGGCTGACGGGAAAAGCTACGATTATTGATCTCCTCTCCCTGGCAAGTCCTCTTCTGGGACGCGAGCTTCTAGCTTGGGGGAGGAAAATTGGAGTCGGGAAACGTGTCGTGCGGGGTGAGGCCGAGAGGGGCCGTCAAGTGCATGTGAGACGTCTTTTCATACGCGTCAAGTCAACCCCCCCCCCCCCCCCCCCCAATGGGTTCCGTCAAATACTTCTGCTGACTTCAGCGTAATTCCGACGGGTTCTTCCAAGTTGTCCGAAGGACGTGTCAGCTAGCTGATGAAGCCTTTTCTCCCCCCTTTGGTCGACGTAACTCTTCAAGGACGCTCGTTAGGAACGTAGAACTGTCAATCATCTCTTCACTTGTGCTGGAAGGAAGATCTATTTCTTCCATGATTTGTGGTATTAGCATACGGGGACCAAACATTCCCCCGTGTTCTGTGGGGAATTCCTCCGTTTTGGAAAATTATGGGACGGGTACGCAAATTTTGTTGTGGTTCGAATGTATGGGTTACATTCATATTATTAGACCAGTCAGAGGGGTTGTCTAGTACTTACAAGATATGGTGTAGAAGTTTTTTCTTTTAAATTGTTTTTATGTGTCTGAACAATAAAAGATCAAAAAATGTTAACAAAACGTTTGTCGGGTGAACTTTTGGGCGCCAAAAAAAGCACGCCTTTTTCCAGTATTTCGCAAAAAACTCACAAACTAGATATCTTACAATAACTTACTTATTACAAAGTTAAGGAGCTTGAGATTCTGCGTCCTTAATACATTAGATTCGGTTAAGCCGTTTGGCCACAATTTAGCGTCAAAATGCGTGCGAAATGCCGGAGCCAAGGTCGAGTTAAAAGTTACAAAATTTGCGAGAAAGAGGCGACCCTGTAATGCCCCTGTAAATGGCTGAGACTGACACCACCATTCAGTGTTGGACCGCAACTATTCATCAACAAAATTATGTCCCACATCCCTCCACGACAAGAAATGTCCCCCTTCGCTGATCACAACGCTCAATCAAATTGTTGAATCCTATTATCAATTTAGCTTCTGAAACCTAATTACGCTCGCCACCCAAAAATGTACCAAAAAAACGAAAATTTCCTTTTTCATTTAATGACACGAGGAACAGTTACTGCTTCAAACAGTAACTGTTGTGGTCCTAAAACCTACTTATATGAACCAGCGTTTTGTAACATGAACATAGTACTGGAAAACCCCATCGACCATGATACCAAAACTGATAATAATTATTATTAATATTCTAATTCTACAAAGAATTAGTTTCCCTCTTTACCGCAATTTTACTATTTTCAGATTTAAGCTATTTTCTCGGAAACTATTCTGCCTACCCGACGTTACTTGCATTGAAAGCTAATTCAATTTCCTACAAACCTACTCCTACAACAAAAATGGCTCAAATTCGGTGGACCGTTCCTCGTAATGTATCAGACTTACGATCTGCGGTCACGCTCAAACGAATGCTACGAAGCAAAACTGACAGAAATTTCGGAAAAATCTCTGTTTTTAGCGTACCTCAGAGTTTGCCTCGAGCTTTCGAAGTTGCAAAATTGACTGATTACTACAGGGGGTAGTATTACTAACTACACAACAACAAAAAAACCTACTATAAAAATTATTAATACAACAGTATATTATTCCTACCTAAGCTTCTGAAAAGTGGTTCCAAACTCTTGACGACCGATTCCGGCTAAGTCCCTGAAAACCGGTTCCGATCCTAAACCGAAATCTTTTGGAAAACCCTTGAAAACCTCCATACACAGTTAAGTCATGGTTATAACTTGTTTCAATCCCCTGAGAACTGGTTTGACACCCCCACGTGAAAATGGGGTTTGCCTCCATTTGATGCATTCAACTGCTGCCAGCGCCTCGAAATTCTTGTGTTCAAGAACTGCTGCCAACTTTTCCACCGCAATTCCACCTTAGGCGGCTCATGCCAACGCCATTCGTTTTAGGATTCCATGGGGACGACCTCGCCGTATCCTAGCTCCCCTTCACAACTTATCCTGTATAAAAGGCCCGATCGTTTGCACGGTTACGCCTACAAAAAAAAAAAAAAAAAAAAAAAAAACTAGTGAAGGATGCCTTTAAAAATACATCCTTGACATATATCCGACTAAACGGGGTGATACAGCTAATTGCGGAAAGGAAGTTCATTGAACCTACAGACGGGAATCTAGGTCGGTGTTAGCTCCATGGAAACGCATCCTAGACATTTGGCGAGGCCTATCGACCCAACCCTTCTTCCCTTCATTAGACAGATAAAAATGGGATTCATCATTCTGACAGGACAGCATAGAGGCTGGACAACTGTCGTAAGGGTCTTCTTATCTGAATAATATTTTAACGGCTCCAGAGAACAATGATTAATCAGGCACTCTACCCAAGTTATCGTAGGATCCCATGATGAATACTCTGGTCAGTAACCTGAGGAAACCGGCTCAGGGATTCCTCCTCACGGTACTACAAAGTACCCGTAGTACAAAGCAGTTCCACGATCGCCCGCGAGCTCTCATCTTTACCCGAGCGGGAAAACGGACTTCTTCCCCGCACGTCATGTCTGTCCATGCGGCTGGACTTGCTTGCGCCCTCCCTCGCTCTGGTAAATTTACGACTGATTACGACGTGTCCAATCACTCTATTTTGGGCAGGGAAGAGGGAAACCCCGAACTGGAGCAGAGGGTCTGACGAGAGTGAGCTTGGGCCGGGAGAGCCCAGGGACTCCCCCCCCCCCCCCCCCCCCCTCCGCTGGTGATCACACATCTGTTGGAGTTGAAGAGAATTGGAGGTGGCATCGACGCCGTGGCAGACGGTGTGGGTGCCATAATATATGGACCTCTATCCGGGCATCTACAGAGAAAGCAACGACATAGCATCGGGCGCAAACTGGAATAATGTTGAAGAACTGTCGCACGCCTTCCTAAAAATACTTACGCCAAATTACTTTATGTACTCGGAGCCAGAAGCCAGACCAATTTTTGCACTCGCTCCAGTAGGTACATGGCCAAGCCATGAAGATGCCCCTGCTCCTGAAGTGGTTAGGTACTAAAGCAATCCGGGATTTAGCACAGCGTAACGGTTGCTCTTTTCATGGCGAACTGGGTGGAATGAGCAGTAGGAGGCTCCTACTGCTCATTCCACCCACCAATAGCTCCTACTAGGAGCTATTGGTGGAGGCAGTTCACTCGAGTTGAACCTACGTGCATGTAAGCGCTATGAAGTCAAGGAACCCTCTGTACGTACCTACCTACCAGTTGCTGAACCTGGGTGCGAGACTTTCCGTGCTGCAGACAACTATCCCTTGTGGGTGCGACGTTGGATCCTGAAGTTGAGTGGAGTCCTTTAGCCTTGAACGTTGGTAGTTATGAGCGGTCGGACAGTTCTAGGACGCGCTCAATGTGCAATATGGGCGTGAATGAGAATATCGTCGATTTGTTTGGATTCTGCCCGGTGCTGGGAAGCTGGACAGGAAGATCACGCTACCTATCAGAAGGCGTATTGAGCACGAAGCAAATGGTGCACAGATTTATTGGTTTTGTGCTCAGATTTAATGCTCACCATTGAATGCATTAATAATTGTGCATTGTGACTCAAGTCTTGTGCATGACGCGCCTCGATCCATTGAAGTTATTTTTGTTTCATCAATTTATCAAATCCATGCCGTATCATATTATTATTTTTCTTGGTATTTCTTTCTTTTGCATGTATATTACTTATGTAGATCCTTGATTGACCGTTGCACTGATAGTTGTGGTGTAGAGGTCAATAATAATAATTATTGTTCAACGAGTAACTTTGTAATGCTTTGTAGGAGCCTCCATCCCCACCCCATCCCCTCGACATACGGGGAAGGGGCAGACTGACTTTGTCTGTGCTTAGGATGCTGAGCGCGATCTAGCGGATCGCTATATTAGTGAGATCAACTTCGGTGCACTTTGGCTGTATGTAGCATAATAAGATTACAGCCATAATTATGCATGCTATTATTCATGTGGGGGATTTTTCACACAGATGGAGATCAATATTTAATCATGGATCAGCAACAACTAATTTTCAAGTTTGTTCCTAGATTTGATCCAGTTGAATTACATTTCTCAGGTTACACACCTACGTAAGTAATTGTATTATGATTTTCACTTGGTTACGCTAGCTGGCTTTGTAACCATTAGTTATACTTCTACACAATGCAAGATATTGTGGATATTAAGGTATGTCGTAAATTTATACATGTTTTCACCGGCAAAAACCTCATCATACCCTAATGTGAATCAAGGAAGTGCTGACAGTGAAATCAACAAGGATCAGTGGCCCATCGTGTATCACCCAAATTACCACATCAAGTTTTTGTTATTAGAGAAATGTCACACGCTTTACAGCGGCAAATGGTCTCATGTTATGCACCATTTGGAGGGAACTGGTATCACAATCGATTCCGTCCATCGTCCGCGGGAAATAACCACCGGGGAATTGCTGACCGTTCATACGGAAAAATATTTGAAAAGCTTGAAATCGAGCTGCGAAGTGGCCAGCATGAGTGAATTGAGTTATCTGAGGATGATCCCGAACAAATACATACAAAAATATTTGTTGAAGCCGCTGAGGTACATGGTACACGGAACGCTGATGGCTGGACAGTTGGCACTAGCCAGAGGCTGGGCCATTCACATGGGTGGAGGATTTACAGGTAAAATTTCCAATTTCGTCAAATAGATTCGCGAGAAGCGTCCCTTTCTGGTGATGTGGTGAAGTTTTGAGAGCCAGTGGCAGGAGAAGTGGGCTGCTGAGTCCACAGGGAGACTCACCTTAGAGTTCTTCCCATCTGTGGCTCAGCAATTGCAGATGGCGTGGCTGGTCCCTGATCATAAGACCTAACAGCTACTGAGCGGTCATGGGGACTCACCAGCTAACCTGCACCACCTGGCGCTGGTCGATGATCCTGACAGCACAGAGTACGTGGTACTGAAAACTCAGTAAAGCATGTGCTTCAGAGTTGTTCGGTATTCGAGAGGAAGAGGGCCATCTTGGAGGCTGAAGTTTGCCTTGACGATGTCAGGGAGGACTGGAGCATGCAGGGCGTTTGCTGCTTTTGAAGCCGCTGCCCTGAAGGCCCTGGCTGGCCGAGAACGAGAACCTCCCCTATCCAACTCTTCATGGATGAAAGGAGGTGGAGGCAGGAGGTAGTCAAGCTGGCCTGCCTGGTGGTGCTCCCTGGTTCATACATAGAACGTATGTGCAACATAGGTAGCAGTTTCCAATTAAAAAAAAAAAAAAAAAAATCAGATGCTGGAGTTGGAGGACTTCTTGCCTTGTCTACCCGCTGGTAGCTTCAGCTTGGTGAATCCCGGGCTCCTTTCCTTGAGCGACGTCTGGAAGGCTCATGACAAAGCTCGACGCTTCGAGCTGTAGACCCCACAGACTGCCTTCAGGGAAGCTCTCGAGGTGCATTTACCTTATCTAGACGCATCAGCAGACTTTCCTTATCCCGCAAAGCAAATCTGGATTGCTACCAAGTAGCAACCCAGATTTGCTTTGTCTAAGTCTTAGACTATTTAAACATTCTAGAGGGTCTATTCCGGAATTTTCTCACCCTTCTGCCCGCAACAACGAAGTGAACATGACATTGCTCCTTCGGAACTCCGCCAATCACACAACACAAACTTAAATATTACCGCACATAGCTTCACTAAACTCACCCAGTCCTGTTCATCCACCCGCTATTTCTTCAAGTGCAATTCCATCACTAATTTCACTCCTTTCAGCGGCCTCATCGGAACTAGGCCACGGGTTTTCCTTATATGCTGATGTCAGTCTGTTGATAAAGTGCATGTCATCACGGCCAGAGGTCAAAAAGATCATGATCGTTGACCTGGACGCCCACCAGGGCTTTGGCTATGCCAAGGATTTCGGCAGAGACAACAAGTAAATTTACGATGTTTATTATCAATAATTAATAATAATAATAATTATTATTATTATTTATGTGCTTACTACCACAATTAAGATCCCCCGATTTTTGAGATCTTATATCACCAAACGGTTATTGGCAGGGTATTTATTATGGACGTTTTCAATTCCCACTTGCCTCCTTTTCACCTCGGCCTGCGACAGGTTATCAACTGCAAATGTGAGCTCAAATCTCGAGTCAGGGACTTCGAGTATCTGGAGAAGGTGAGCAACGTCTAAGAAATTTCACTTTATCTGCTCCATTCACATCAACATTTACTTTTAGGTCGAAACTAATTTCCTGAATTCTCTCAACAAGTTCACGCCTGACCTCCTCGTGTACATAGCGGGCACTAACATCATGTCTGGTGATTTGGGACGACTTCGGATCAGCCCGGAAGGCGTAATCAAAAGGTAAATGTCCCTACACTCAATAACCAGGGGGGCCCTAGGGTTGCAGTAACGATTGCAGTGACGAACTGCAGTAATGCCCCGACAGGGATCGCGTTTTCACGAGGGAACACGGGGGCATCGCCCCTTCCCCGTCGATGAACTCAGCGGATCTGAGGTACCTAACGCCAGTTTCTTCAATCACTCGCCGTCTTCTCAAATCACGTTTCTACCCTACTATGTCAACAAACCTATTTTTCTCAGATCTGGAGGCAACTCCAGATCTAAGGCGTCTGAGGGCTCCTTGTCTTTTCGGGCGATCGTCGGCTTTGACCAGGGTAGAGCAGACGACTTAAATCCACGTCCGGGGGACCCCATGGGAGATCTCATATTTACGAGCCAACCTGTGGAGAACAATTACTTCACCGAGGGTTCCGAAGGTGTGTCGTATTTGGACGATTCCATGGAAATACCTATTCCTGTCGGACGCTCTGCCTCCAAGGAAATAGATTCAGGAACTTGTTGAATCATACACTACCAGAGAAACCTATCATTGAACTAGCATTTTCCACAGCTGAAACAGCTGAGAGCTAAGTCCCCCCCCCCCCCCCCCCCCCCCCGAGTGATCGATCACAGGCTCTGTATGCAGAGGGACTGGCAAGCTTCCTGATGACTGCGTTCCTCCTCGGTGCCTTCGGGAATATTTTGCTTCCCCACGGAGATCCGTTTGCTCGCTTGAAGAAAAAATCCTGTGATCCCCTGGTGCCGCTTCCATTTGTCTGCCAGTCGTTCACATAGGACGTAAAGGAGTTAAAAACTGAGGCTGAGTGGCAATTATTTACCTTGGATCCTTTCACTCCCAAAAGATGGGGTACAATTACATGTAATTGTACCCTATCTGTGAATCACAGCAACAATATACCTTATGCCTACCAACCCCAGTTCGATGTATGCCAACTGTCCCCGACCTCCTGGGGAAAAATGGCTGCCACCGCCACTTTAAAAAACCTATGTCGCCGAATAACATACGGATTTTCTTCTTTTGATTGAGCGGAGTATGGAAAAATTTTCATAGTGAACGATTTCAAGATACTCGCAGGATATTCACCAGACAAGAAAAAGTTGAACAGAAAATTTTTACTTACCTACTGGTTAGAAAAACGGTTTTTCTCCTTAACGATGGGCGCAAACTCCTCCAATGCCGACGAAACTTTGTGAGCAACTGAAATACCACTAGACAGTCACGTGATGAGAGTTGAAGCCCTTCTAGGAACTCTATAGGAGAGAATTTAATGCGGCTATGCCAACCGACCCTTATGACTACAGTAGGCAGTAACTGGTCCGGTCTCCTCTACCTACTGTGTAGTATGAATAATTAGGTTTCATTGTTATGAATAACAACAATAATAATTTACCATTTCCAAATCACATGTCGCATGTGTGCTGGTTCGTCTTCTTTTGAACGGTCTGGCTTGTTTGGGGGGAGTCGTCATCGGGTTCGAGTTGTTATTTTTGTTCTTCTACGGCTTCTCCCTCTTCTGCCGTGGGGTTTCCTGATTTTTCGTGGGTTTTAGGCTCTCAAATCTGAAGCACAAGCTAGAAACCGTCGCAAACTTATATAACCGTTACTCCGGACCCCCAAGCCAAACGATTTCCAGGTGACGAGACATTTTTAGGGGCTAGAGCCCTTTTTTGCACTAATTTTCCGGGCCTACAACCGCACAACACCTATTCAAATCGAGGTGCACAAAAATTTTATTTATTACACACAGTACTCAAAGTTCACCCAGATCTGGTGCAGTTCCTTTATTCAAGTTTTCATGAAAAGTGGCATGCATTAATATAGATTTCAAAAAATTAAAGAAGTAACGCATAAATCTTCCATCTTGTCAATGTTCAAACAGAGACCAGCTGCTATTCGTCGTTTGCCGGCAAAGAAAAGTACCGATCGTCATGCTGGCTGGAGGTGGTGACCTGAAAAAAAGCGCAGTCGTCGTTGCGGACTCAATAAAAAATCTTATTCGCCTTGGTTTGATCAGTAACAATTGAACACGTTTGTTGGTGTTATGAATAAGAGCCCAATCAGTTAACGAACGAAAACCAGAGTGCACCGAGCTGCACCTCATCAGCTTAGTCACATTTAGCGTTGAAATTGTGCCAAAGGGATGAGTGGGGTCGTGGATTTGGACCTACAAACCGAACATTTACCTTTACGTCCAACTGAGCAGACATCACGGACCTTAGAGGTAATTCTGCGATGTATACGGCGAAGGAGGTCGACGAACTCGCCGGCCCAGCAGCGGATTCTGCCAAAGGGGATAAACTAAATGACACTTGGGCTTGCGCATTTGCCCGGAGGGTTTTGTTCCCTCAGATCTCTTTTATTCGGTTTGGTTGATCTCAGTCGGTTCAGTTTGACATCGTTGGAACGGCGGGGTGTTCCTTTTATGAGTACAAAATTGTTGTTGAAATACTTGAAAGGACCCAGGGTCGCTGAGGGTCGAGACCACTGATGACTCCTGTTGAAAAGTACAGCACAGTAACACTCCAAGAAGGAAGGTGGCCGATTTCTCGCTAATAGACTTCTCACAGAGAAGACCAAGTTGACTCATTTTCCATCTTCTTAAGTTTTTAGATAGTTTTCTCCCACATAATTCTAAGGGCAAAGAAAAGGGAATCCTTGGGTGGATCGTGAGTTCAGGCAGGTAAGGGTAGGAAACATATAAGTGCTTATGATAGAGATAAGGTTCCTGCGGAATGTAAAGTACAATGGAAGTTATCGCTAAACGCCACAGTCATAATTACAATTTAATTATGTCATATTTTGAAATGTGTCGTATTTTGGAATTTGAGTGAACCGTTACATGTAGGCGTTCAATGATACCTGTTACAATGTAGGCGCTCAATGATATTGTAAAATGGAATTGGAATGATTTTCAAGGAAAATGAAAAAAATAGGTATGTGAAAGTGAAAAACCACGATGAGTTTAGGGGATATGACTCATATGAACATGACTCAAACCTCGTGGAGGAAAAGTTTCTGAAATGAGTTGTGAAACACGGGCTTCATCCATTCCTCTTTTCAAACGGGCTTAAATCCACCCTTGAAAGTTTATATTTATTTTTATTCTGAATCTTTGGGATACGGCCTATCACCTCACGTTTCGCTTTCCTAACGAAATGGTTTATTTCCTCCTATAAAAGCTTGCTAAAAATCGGTTAACCACCGAAATGGCTTATATCCGTCCGTTATTAGTTTTTCATTTCACATCAAAGGTCTTATATCCAAAACAATGTTTTCCGCTTCTTGTTCACAGGGCCGTGGAGAGAAAATCCGGGCCCGGGGGCAAAATTCATCGGGCTCCCCTAAAAAAAAAAAAGGTATGAAAATTCATCGGGCCCCCTAAAAAAAAAAAGGTTGTGTGAAAAGGATTTTCCTATATTGATCTGTTCCTTTTCCCATTTTGCCTCTCCTACCCCCTTTTTTTACAACAAAAAAAAAATTCTCAAGAAAATCCGGGCCCCCCCTACGAAGGCCGGGCCCGGGGGCAACGGGTCCAGCCCCCCCCCCCCCCCCCCTCTCTACGGGGCTGCTTGTTCAAATGTGATTCATTACCCAACCGGAAGAGGGAAACATCAGACACGACTCTATAGAGATTTATCGCCATCACTCTTGGCCACCTGCGCTTATCACTGGGCCAGCTAGGTACCGGTTGAAGTGAAACTTGGAATGTAACGTACAGCACATACGTCTTATCTTATGGTTTTGGTTTATTGTTCTTGGGTTACACGAAGTCTTATGTATTCGCAATGGGGGTAGACAATTTTAATCGGCCTCAAATAATAATAAACGTATAATGACCAACGTTTCAAGATGTGTATACACATCTATAGAATATAGATTCCAAAGTGCACATTTCATGAAATGCATGCGGCCGTCCGGGCCGTTTTAGGCAGTCGGATTTTTTTAATCTGAAATATTGACAAAATACTCGGTTCACCATCCAGTTGTGCCCGCAAGGTTTTCAGCCCGATCACCCAAACCCGTGGGGCTCTATGGGGATAACCTGGGGCTACGGGAAAGGGTTTCGGCTTTGGGGTCGAGTTAGGTGTCGTTTTCGAAGTATTTTAGAACGTACAACCCAGTTTCGGTGAGTCCCAGAACGATCGGATTTCACCATGGGGATCTATGGAGCTTTCGTGGGGCTTCAAATGGAGCTTTTAAAGGTAGAACGAGGTCCATTGAGCTGTCGTTTTCCGAGTAATCATGGATGCATAATCCATTTTTGCGGGATCCCACATCTATCCAAAGTTAGATTAGATTAGATTTAGACTCCTCTCCTCTCCGTCCGAACTATCCCAAGGCCCAATTGAACAACAATAATTATTCTTGAAGAATGAATGCTCCAAATATTTCACCACATGTGGGCTTATGACAGAAAAGCAGAATTAGGACTCCCAGGTAGCAATGCATTGCTCATGTCCACTGGAGCACATCAGTTGGTGCCCAAGCTACAACGAGCACCCTGCAAGAGTGGAACGACCATAATATTATTGCCATAGCAGAAACAGGGCAACCAGGAAACAATGACCGCCAGAGCTGAAACTAATATATTTTGTGGACAGCTGTTTTCGTTCGATTGACTTAATCATTTCATCAAAATTTCATTAGGTAATCATGCTCGAACACAGCGAAAATTTCACGTTGACCAGACGGGAGCGAAGGGCTGGACACGGTAGTTTAGACCAAAACGACAAAAATTTATAGATTATAAAAAACTGTGGTGTGGTTTTATGAAACCACGGTAAAAGTGAAACTTTTTTCCCACTAGTCTCTCAGGCTCGCTTCGCTCGCTCCCCTAGTGGGGTACGTAGCATCGATGGACACGTTTTTTATGTCTAGTCCCCCCCCCCCCCCCATTTCCTACTCATTCACCTACCCTTGTATCTCTACCCACGGCTTCATTTTGGCGTTTTCTCAAATTGATTTCTAACGTGGCAACTGATAACAACAAAACAAGCGGCATTGTTTACTGCATCCATTAATAACATCAATAAATATAAAATGGGGACATAATGACAAAGAACAAGTACGAAAGAAATGCGTGATAAATCGAGAGCTTTCCAACGAATGGCGAACGATTTTTGTACGATTATAACTGGCGAAGATGAAGTTCCGTAGCAACGAATCGGTTGTAAGCGAAAATCAACGGTAGCGTGACGAAACAAGAAACGTCACACAGACCAAAAATTTTGGGACGATGTACCTAATAAATGTTTCACTTTAAAAATTAAATCGAATAATAAGGGGCACCTATTGAAAACAAGCGTGGCGGTGACGTAAAAAAAAAAAATAAAAAAATAAATAAATAAGACGTGAACTATTGGAAGGGAAATGTTCAGATCAACGCGGATTTTTCCCCTTCTGAAGTGTACAAAGAGAAAGCTTTATAGGAGTTTTCCGTACAAAAGGAGAGAAAAAAAGGGTTTCAGCTCCGGGACGTTAAGCGCTAGGAAACGCCATAAATACATCAGGACGATCCATCAGGCGCAGGATCCGTCCGATCGCTCTCCATAAAAGAAGAATGATGTTCAACTCCCGTCAGTTGGAAATGAGTAACGTCATTAATATCGTCGGATGACGTGGGACGATTCAACCCGAGCGGGGTTTATTCCGGCTTTGGGAAACTGACTATTCTAATGAGATTCCTCGTGAATCACCCGCTTATTTTCAACGCTTTTGGGCCCGTGCATATCTGCGTGATGTGTCTTTGTAACCACAAGCTCGTTCCCACGTCTCAACTCTTGTTTGAGTGGTAATACCTGGTGGTAACATGAGTTAAACGAATCAAAAGACGTTAAGTTTTATAATTTACTGAATCCTAAAGTTGTTTGTAGATGACTGCGTTCCCTGCAGTTGGTTATCATTGTACCTAAGTTTTGCTTGCTCCACAAAAATGCTTCGAAAACGACACGTAACTCGACCCCATATCCGGAAACCTTCAAAAACCCCTCCCGTAGCCCCTTTTTTAGCCCTATGGAGCTCCATAGGCATGGATGATCAGGATAAATCCTTGCGGGCACAACTACCTATGTAGATGGCGGACCAACCACTTTTTCAAAATTTCAGGCTAAAAAAAAAATCGTACATACTGACCAAAACGGTCCAAACGGCGGACGGACAGTTTTAAAGGTGTTCGGCTATTGAGTCGAGTTAGGAGTCAGTTTCGAAATATTATTGAGCGTAGAATCCAATATCGGGGGTCCTAGAACCATCCGTGGGTATAATGTTGGACGTAGATCCCACATCTCTCTACGCGGTACAGGAATAGTGTTGTTTTTTCAATTTTGATTTATTTTTATACATAATTGTTTATCGATAGAATTAATTTTTGGATAATTTATAGGTAGGTACCAAAGAATATTACAACCTTGTGTAAAGTTTAGTTTTTTTTTTTTTGTTTTTTTTTTTCTTAAAATTTTCAATGTTTGTCGATGGTACTAGTGGACCACCTGGCAAGACCCGGAGAACTGCGAACTACTGGGAACTACGAACTCTTGGGCCGATTCAGTTTAGTGGATATTCAGTGAGGCCGATCGGGGTTGTCGGGGAACTCTGAACTAAACGCCTATGTAGTAGGGTCGTTACCCTGGACGACACTTGTCAATACCTTAATCCAGTTAGGACGGAGGACAAGGGATTAGACTTAGGCAGGAGGGGGGAAGTCCCCTGGGATTGACCACCACGTACAGCATCACAGAGCAGAGATTCACTTAGCTTGCCCACGCAATCCTTCTCAGGGGCAGCACGCCTTGGGGAGCAGTTTTTATTGACTTCCCCACAAGAAATGGGGGTTGTGATAACAATGGAGAGATCAATCCATCCAGGAGGGGGACACAGCAGTGTGCAAGTGTGCGACCGATGTGATGCTGGTATCGGAATAGAATCTTCCTCATTTTTGAAGAACCTGCTGGTTTCAACAGGTTTAATTAGTGCAAGGGTTTTTAAAAGTTTTTTTTTTTTAACGCGATTTGAATTATCTTCGCTGCCGTCCATTCCATACAACACCATTATTTACACGAAGTCAAATAGGTATCTTTAAAAGTCAAGAGTCACTACCTGGGTACAAGTTATATTGCAGTGAACTGGAAATCCAAATAGCCAATAATAATTATTGTACCCAGGCAGTGACTCTTGATTCAATTATTGAATAGTTGAAAAATAAAAAATCCTTTTTCCAGGAAACGTACTTAATCCTGCGAAAGTTTCGGAAACACGTCAACATCGCAAAAAAACTGGCTCCGTTAGGTATTTAGATATGTGTATTGATTGGTATTAGTCTGCACGATTAGCTTATGATGCTGACCTTTGTTGACCTATATACCTACTATAAAATGTATAGCCTTTGACGGTCTATGAATGATTATTTTCATTAATTCGTTTACAATCACTAACTGGGCGATTTGAACATTATTATTAGGATTTGGCCTCGTAACATTTTGAGAAGGAGCGTGCAAGAAGCAAATTGGAAGTACCGTGGGGCAATCCCGTTGGGCTCGAATGATGATCAAATGGCGTGACCCGAGATACACTGAGAAGGTATGTGACATTTGAGTTGGGCCTCAGACCTGCTTCTCCAATAAGGTTGGGTGCATTTTTAGGAGTAAGTGGGTGATATTCGTCACGGTCCGACGGGTTCATAGGGTGTAAGAGCGTTTTGCTCATTACAGTTATGGATATTGTGATGGGTTTCCGGGGCGTGGGCTTTCATGGGGCCGTTAACACCGAAAGTTCAGCTGAGCACGTGTGGAGTTGTGGGATATTTTGAGTTTCATCTCTTAGTAAACCTTTCGAATGTTCAGTTCAACCACATCCTGAATCCAGATAGTCAACTCCGAAATCAGCATCACTCCTCGGAATCACCCCTAAATTTTTTAAAATTAGTGTAATTAGTCAGTAAGGCGCAGTCTTCTAGCAGACGGGTATAGCCTATTGCCATAATGCTTTTAATGCAACTAATTAGCGTGAACATAGTTAAATATACATGCCTATCTATCCACTAAGCGCCGCGCTTAAAGCGCGAAGGTGATAGCTGTCGGTGTGGTGTAGTAACGATCCCGCGTTTCCCGCGCGTGAAAGCGTTCGCAACCGAGCGGCTTAGCAGGTAAGTACATACATAGTTCCAACTTCCGATCCCTGATCCCATTTGCTGAGTAATGTTCCCTCAGTGAGTTTCACCATGGCTGGCTCTTTCCAATGTACAACTTTAGCTTGGTCCGACAGAATCGTAACGGGGAAACGAGGTCACATGCAGACTTTTTTTCCACCTCGTGTTTTTGAGATGTGACAGTTGGCGTGATAATTTTGCCCAACTGGCTCAACTCCCCCAAATTGTTCAAAACTTTCTGGTCACCATGGTTACTCGTCCTCCGTTTTAGTTCTTATTTTAGGAATCTAATAAGTAAATTGAATCACTCACAATGCTCCCCCTGAGTGATGAAACTTTTAGGCCCCTAATCTACTTTATACCTGTCGACTCCCTCAAGTGACGGGAAATGGAAAAATGATCGATACGCGTATCGCAAAAATCCTATCGTTGCACTTCATTTTCTCCTTTTTAATGCAAATGTGATTGAAAGGATATAAATCAAGTGGTGAAGGAGGGGCCGTCAGTGACAGGCTCTAATGCAATAGGGTGACGAGCGGAGTTTTATCTTCTAAAAGGTATCGAACGTAGGCTTCTTCCACGGTGATGCACTTAGCCATCGACTTTCAGCTATGACCTTTTTTTCTTGTCGGGGAGTTGGGGTTGGTAGAATTGTTTTTTTCCCCTCAGTCTTCGTCGAGTGAGTCCTGAAGTCCAATTAGTGGTGGACCTAAACGCTTTCAGGGAGTTTGGCAGGTGTGGGGAAACACCCTCACCCGGTCTCCTGCAACTGGAATCAACGAACGGAAGATGGAAGTACTTCCCCAGTTGTGCACGGGAAATGGGGGGCTGCACATTCCCTTCACGTCATAATAGGCGGCCACGGCAACCTTTGGGGATCCTGCTATGGTCCCAGGGATTTGGACTAGTTGTCAGCCAAAAAAGGAAGACAAAAAGAAGACAGATTAGGAGGCATAGCACTCGGATAGGGAGGACGACGAAGAATAATAATTGCACGGGGAAGCCAGTGTGGAGGGGGAGCAATCGACGTCTGACTTAAGTCAGATAATATGACATATTATAATAAGTCATTTAGTTTGGAAATGATAATTATCATTTCCAAACTAAATGGATCATGCAGGTGATCGAGGAAGAAAAAATAAAAATGGAAAAAGGAGCTGAAGAGGACAGAAAGAGAAGAAGACATGCTAAGCTCCAAGAGAGGCCAAGCGACTGAAGAGGGAAACAATAGCTAAGCCAAGCAAGACACAATATGGTCAGTGAAAACATGGCACGGGCAGGATGCTCAAGGACACCTCCGGAAAATGAAGCTATCGACATCCTCAAAGGAAACCGAAGTGATTCGTAGGATTTACAGGGAGATGAGGGAGATGCTCCATGCTCCTTCCATGCATGGAAGTGGTGGACCTGGGGACCCGGACAGACGGTAAACCACCCAAATTTGACGGCGGATCTTGAAGGGATATCGGATCTGGACGTCTCCAGTGAAAATTCTCTCATCAGACCGTCGCATCCAGCGGAAAAGGCCCAGAAGGCACCATCGACGTCTCGACGTGATTCCTCGGCATCCTCCCCTGGAACACCCAGTCACATGGAGTATGCGCATTTTTGGAGACATGGTAGACTCGAAGACCTAAATATTGTTAAATTCTTAATTTGAACCGAACAACCAAAAACATGAAGCCGGGTTTTGCTGAATTATTTGTCAGTAGATATTTTAGTAGGACGTGTGGTGGGGCGGCCGACGACCGCCGAAGACATATTTCTATTGATCCATCCGCACCCGTTTGATCGGTTCGCCGAGATTTTTACCCCATCAACTTGATTGCTCCCTTCGTCGTATTACCTTCGTTATTTCGTACCCCCAAGGGTGGCGAAGGAGGGGAGTTGGGCTCATTACAGGCGACACTACAACTAACACAGCAGCCTGGAAAAGAGATTGGGGTTGCGAGGGGGGTAGAAACGAGGAAACAGGAGGTCGTAATCACGCTCGTTCAATCAACCTTCAAAACGGGACGCCGGGTTCCCTTTAGATCTAGGTATCTAAACGACCTCCTTGTCAATTTCGCCAGGTGATTTTGATGAAGCGTTAATTCAACAGAAACCCGTCAATCGCTAAATCCGCTGAGGGCACAGGATATTGCTTTAACGATTGGAAATTGCTGCTGGATGAAATAATTTCATTGATATTATTGAGCGTCATACTGATATACAGTTTCCTCACTCTCAAGTTGAAATACCTGCCACTTGATATCATTAGAAAAATGACGCTAATAATCTTGTAAAGGAAAATAATATTCTATGATTTTAATAGGCAATAGCTGGCTCATTAATTATGACTTATTATCATGTCACCAGTACTTCGTTTCGTTTGATATATCGTGACTTATACTAAGTTTGTACAGTGAAACCTCGTTAAGTGCAAATAAGATAAGACTTACTCGCCACCAATAAAATGGCGCCATTTCAATTTTGAAATTTTTACAGTGTGTACTCTAAGATCCAAAGAGACTGATCACAGAAAATTGACGGGATTCGGGGCACCTGTTGAGAAGGTGCTGTTGTTTGTCTGTGGCAGTCAGTGTTTCACTGCTAGCCAGTGTTTCACACATTTGCCCCGCGATGATTGAATACGAGTACTCTGAGAAATGGATTCAATTTATACAATAGTCGTTTCAAAATTATGAACAGCGGTAAATGAAAACCTTCGGTGAAATTTAATTCAGCATTAAATAAGCTACGTTTTCAAAAAATTAGGTTGGAATTACCTGTAATATGGCGGCTGAAAATCAAGTCCAAAGTTGAACTATTGAAACGCTGCAAATTTTACACAAGGGTATATTATCATACAATAATATAGGTTACTTGTGCAAAAATTTAATTTTGGGTCAATGATTTTTTTTCCAAAAATTCTTTATTAAATAAAAAATTTTTTTACTCGAAAAATATTTAACCTCCAGGGAGCCTTCAAAAATCCCTTTTTTATGCCACAGTGAACTCGGATCGTTCCGGGACCCCCAAAAATCCTTCGAAAACGACACCTAACTCGATCCCATAGCTAAAAGCCTTAAAAAAAACCTCCCATAGCGCCCCACAAGTTTGGGCAATCGGGGTGAAAACCTTGCGGGCACAAGTAGATGGTAAACCAAGTATTTTGTCAAAATTTCAGATTTTTAAAAGAATTCCTACTGCCCAAAACGGCCCGAACGGCGGACGAACATTTCGGATTTAGAATGTAGACCTCTTGAAACGGATAATGTCAAATTTTGAGGCCGACGGAGTCTTCGACCTCTGTCGCGAAAATATAGGTGTATTATTCCAAGAATAATAAACCAAAATGTGCGAGAATTTAGAACATCCAAAATTTACGTACTATTGAAGTTGTCGTTAACCTCCAAACTCAATTTTCTCAAAACTTAAGGATTCGGATTTGCTTCTGTATCCAGCAAGCGATATTTCCACCGTTTGAGACTGGCGCAGGCTTAGAGGGCTGATAATCTACCGCTCGTGAGTCGTGCACTGTTCAAACTGAGATACACGGAATACGTGTTGCTGGCTACAACTTATGGATAGGGATGCCAAATCTGCTGTATCTCTGGACAAAATACTATTTAGAAATGGGTACGATGGTATGGCAAATCCTTTACTTTTTGTTTCCCCGAAGATTTGGACAGCCTTAAGTTCAGGTTTGTTCTAACAACGAATGGATTTCCTTGAAAGGCTTAGTTCTCTTATTTCCTGGGGCACTAAACTAAACGAGAGCCCGGGAATGGACAAACTCCGTGCCGCCACCAAATTGGGAATGTACGAACTCCGTGCCCCAGCCAAACTGAGTAAGTACAAACTCCGTGCATCTACCTATATGCAGTCCGTTTAGCGCTACCAATGCTGCACCACGAGGAGGCGAACTGATTCACACCCCAAAAGTCACTGCCAAAATATAAGCTACCGGCGGAAATAAGTAAAATATAAGTTACTGGCGGAAATTTGAAGGACACAGCTCTGACGAAATCGAAAGTGAGGGATCTTGCCCGAAGAGTATTCAAGCACGTGCTGCCTCAGAAATTCCTCGTTTTTCCTGATTTCGTCTGATTTTTCGTACTTGGACCACATGCCCACCAACATGGGTCACCCTGCTTAGCTAGCGATAATGAGGCGAGTGAAGGGTATGAGGACCAGGACTCCTCACAAGGTCCAGGACCGCCATGACGTATGAACCCGCGATCGTCGACATGCCCAGACGAGCAAAGAGAGCAAACGTTTGCTTAGGTTCACTAAAAAGAGATTGAGTCAAAAGAGTTCAAGACCAAAGCATTGACGGAGTACCTATTCTCTTTTGAAGATGACACAAGATGCAAGTTTTGATGCAACTTTTCACGCGAAGAGACAGTAACATTTGATGATTTCCCTGGTTATCTCCCTCTGTTTCTTTTTCATAGCTGTAAGAAGGGATAAGAAGTAAGCCTACATTCGTGCCTGGACGGGTCGTTGACCTTTAGGCCGGTATCCGAAAGATTGGAATAGGGAAATATACATTGTTTGTATATGAAAGGGAAGTTTGTGTATACAATTTATGTGAATAAAAATAAAAATAGCTATAGCCTACGTGTGCGACTGTTCAAGCAGTGTTCCGGAAGTCCTGTATTCATAAAATTGTGAATTGAAAAATGAACATAATTTTATGTTACCATGGTAATAGGTGGAGTTGGGGCAGCCCAATGGGGCCCATGCGTGGAGATGGACCAGGGTTTTCCCCAGTAGGTATCCACACTGAGATGTCGACGGTTCCGGGGTCTGCAGAATGTAATTATTATTACTATTTATGGCAGCGATTATTTCTCTTTCAGTCAAAGAAATCTTACAAATCACTCGGGATAGACTTTGTGATGGTTGTTCCTCGCGGGACACTCAAAATAAAATGACGTCATTTGTATTACACGTTTTTCATTGTTTCACGCTTCTCGTACCCAGCTCAGCACTGGCATGACTCGTGGGCTATTATGTTTGAAGTTGAACGTTAAAAAAAACTCCCATTTCTCGGGAACCATTAAAAGTAATGAACTTGAATTGCTCGGTAGAATCTGCGTTGTTCACCGGGTTTAATGGCTTGACCCGTATGAGATAATTGGGTCTATTTTCCTCGGTTTCGTGTTGCTGAGGAATAAAAGGAAAACCCCGCGCCGTTGGGATTCCACCTTTTTGTGTACCGAACGAGAAAAAGGGAGGAATGGGAGACGCCTGGGGAATTTACAAGATCTTCAACCGCGGGACTGGTGATAAAGATCAGAAACGCGAGATGTACAAAGGTCTCAGAAAGCGATATTTGAGAAAAATGTTTTGCGCTGACTGGGATTTTCTAAATGGTTCGTATTTGGTTCGTATTTACAAAAACTTGTAACAAAAGAAATTTACAGTAAACAGGGTTGAGGGTTCATCCCTGTGATCCGAAGCACCTGATGCCCGGGTTTGAGCGAAGTCTGCCTATCGATCTGAAACCTGAAACAGCTACACTGACCCCCCGCTTTCCGCCCTCTATCTGACAATGGAACCTTCCAATGGGCACGTCAAATCAAAATAAATGCATTGTTCAGGTTCCATGGAGTATTGAAACAACTGAAACGGAAAGGCCGATGATTGATGGGTATTAATGGCGCAAAATGGTCGAGGATAGGATATAACAAAACAAACAAGCATGTCCACACTGTGGCCTCCACATCCTCCTTCACTTCTAACAGAACCAACAAGATGCGTGTCTCCAGTTATAGAGTAATTAAATTGAGGAAGGGTTGTGGCTTTGATGCAGACGGCGTGTGATGTGCACCTTGCCGTCGCCTTAGTAAGCCCCAGGGGACCTCGACACAGTGTTTGTTATCTCGTAGGTGTTACACAAACAGGGTCGGTACACTGCTATAATGAAATGTTCTCCGTCCAGCTTTTGAACTTCCACGTCAGCCCGCTAACTGTTTGAACTCGAAGGTCAATAGCTGTAAGCCCCTCGCGCGGACCCCAATCATCCTCCTATACTGGTCTAATCTTCCTTTGACGTCAACGCTTTGACGCATGCGGCTGCAGCCACATGAAACGGCAAGCCGGGGAGTCATCGTAAACATTTCGATCCCCCACAATAGAGAGTGTGTCCGATCACACTAAGTCTTCATTTGAAGACATTTACATCTTACAATGATCATAAAACAACAGATCTTAGATCAATCGTTACTATTACGGATTACTCTTAAGCTGTAAAACCCCTCGTAATGATCGTAGAATTACTGAAAATGAAAACTCGTGACTGGCATACTAGTCAAACGATTTTAAACAATTTAGGGTCCCTTATTTCGCACCTCACTGAAATTTCATCTGCTCCAAAAGGAGCCTCACTTTGGAGACTCCATGATAATATCATTTCAGTAGTATTCGTCCATTGACCCCATGAATCTTCTGAATCTTACGTGTGTGACCCAGTGCATGCCGTTCAATTATAAACTTATACAACTCATGAATTAACAATATCTGAATATGTACCGGATTCTAAAGAAAGTAGCATTGTGAACGAGTAAATTTACTCGTTTATTTATAGTTTACTTTATATTTATATAAATGAAAACAGTTTTTGGTAATCCCGATTGCACTCCCCCAGCCGATATTATCCCACCGTAGAATTAGGTATACGATGATTAATGCTATTAAAAATAATGTTTTAATAGGTAGCATAAATCGATCTCACGCTTCAAGAGGTCAGATAGTGGTCCTGGGGGTGCTGAATCCGAATCCGAGGTCCGTTTTTCCCCTAGGCGCAGAGGTTCCGCTGTAAAGAACCCAAATGTTCAAAACACTTTTAATTTCCATCTTCATTATTTTACAACGAGCTGGTGCTATTTTTACAGGAAATTTAACGCAGAACACGCCCATATAGATATGTTGATGGGTCTAAAATGCTTACTTCATGTGTTTTTTGCCGAAAACTACAAAAAAAAAAAAAAGTGGGTTTTTCATCAATCTTGAAAATTTTCCTTCACTGTTCTGGCGATTCTGCAACACCTACAATAGGTACTTAGCCAAACCGACAAAATCTCGCCGTATACCTACTTGGTACATTTCTGCGTCGAAGGCGACCAACCGCACCTCGGTAAGTGCAATAGCCGATTTTTGGCGACTGTTTAAAGTTTAAAACTGGGAATTTCCAAACTATGTCTAAACTGGGAATTTGGTGTTTTTGCCGATTTGGGTTAAAACTTTAAACAGTCGCCAAAAATCGGCTATCGCACTTACCGAGGTGCGGTTGGTCGCATTCGACGCAGAAATGTACCAAGTCTAAGAATAATGCCTTGTGTAAAATTGTCAGCGTTTTTTTTTTTTTTTTTTTTTGTTGTTGTTTTTTTCATAAAAATAATATAATTTTATTAAAAGGTGGATGATTGGGAAATAGTAGCTACATATATGTAGCTACTATAATATAGTAATAATATTATTATGTAGCGGCTATTTCCCAATCATCCCCACTGTGCGCTGGAAGGCTTTTATAATCAAAACATTTCATTTCAAGTCGAACTTTATTTTAGGATTCTACGTCGAATTTTCCATTTAATAGAATTGTCCAAGAGTTACCCCAAACGTATTGTCATTATCAAATCTACATTATAATATAATATTATTCGCATATTATGCTCGTCTCTTGTGCACCGAATTCGATTGCTTTCAAAGATCGTCGAAAATACGCAGCCGGAATGTACCTACCACGTAATTTTGAAGCGCAGGGATAAATTACACTTGGTCAACAAGGGGAAATTCAAGAGGTAGATTTACGTGTCCACCCACATACGAACTAATAAACCGCACAAAAAATTGGATTTCGTTTAAAATAAGTATGCAAATGACGTACATTTCCAATTTCCTTTTTTCCGTCACATCCACCCTCCAAAATCTCCCTTCGTGTTTAGCCATGAATGTTGATGGTCCCTCGTCCCGTAGATCGTCAGTCGGTGTCCATGGTAACCTGACGTTCCTTTGACCTCACATCCGTGACACTGGCAGTGCTTTCTCGTCATTAGGCAGTCCCTTTCAACCCGATGTCAAAACGCTTTTGTACTCTTTCGGGCTCTCCACTGGGGTTTGAATTTTTAACGAGGTTTTAATGAACAAATCAAATATGGGTTTTGTTTCAAAAATTTTGAATTTTGATGAAGTGCCCTATTTTTCATGAAGAAAAGTTTCGACGGAGTTCAGTGAAAGCAGGTGCAATCAATACGACAAAAATAAAAACAAAACCACACAAAGAGCATCGACATTTTACGACGTGGGTGATTCAGGACTTTTTTATGTGGCGTGCGATGATGAAAAAACGTAGGTGAAGTCAGAATTTGAGGGAATCTATCAGAGGAATACTCAGTTCTGGCAGTAACAGCAAAAGCGTCGTAACCATTACATTCAGTGACTTGCGATTTCGTGGCTGGAAACGTAACGAGATCCCCCTTCCAACGTCGCTCGAACGAAAGAACATCTCCAAGATGGAAGAAGAAAGTCCGAACCCTCCCAAAACCTTCGAATTCCCTGCGGGCATCAAATTTGACGATGATGCTCGATGAGACCGAGTATAAAAATTTATCGGAAGTTCAGTTAGGTGGGAAACGGCCAAGTCGACCACATTGATGTTTATCGAGGGTTCTTTTTTTCTTTCTTTTTGGGGAATGACCCACTCGCAGTCACTCTGTACCGGCAAGTATGGCAGAAGCTGTTAATTGCTTGCCCGCTTCTGCGAGCAGGAAAATAACGGTCGCGGAAAGACCTCCCTGGCGAATAACACAACCCATCTTGTGATCAGCATTTATGTGTCCTATTCTATTTTGGCGGGAAAGGGGGACAATACCGGACCAGAGCGGTTCTGGTGATCCCTTGTCGGATCCAACAGTCTCTTAAGAGTGGGCTGGGACCTGGGGAACCCAGGAACTTCTAGGGACCGTCACCAGGACCCTTGGGTGATCCAGCATCCATGGGAGAGCTCACTGGAGGAATCAGAGCTGCACTGAAGGAAGTTAACACAGACTTCTGATCAGCCATATCTGGACTTTGCTAAAGGCTCTGTTTGAATGCTAAAACAACGGTCATCAATCTGGGCCTTCGCCCATCTCTGGAGCAAACAAACGCCCTCAAGTTTCTTGGTGTGACCGTGGATTCATGACCGGATGGGGATCCCCACTGTGACTCTTTGGCCGGAAGACTTCGAACCACCCTGTTTCTTCTTTGTATATACACGGAGAGAAAAAATGGCTGATTTTGCCCGATAGAACGCTCGCAACGTAGCAAATTTTAGGAAAAAAGCCCGATTGATAGCAAATTTTACCCGATAAGATTTTAAATCAATCGGGTCTGCGTAAGGGGTGCCTGGAGAGACCGGCCAATCGGGCCCTCTTACTTCATCGATGCCCGATTGATATCCAAACGGGTGTTTTTCAAGTCTTATCACCCGATTAGTCACTACCCCTTCACCCGATAGATAAATCAAACGGGCATGTCTCATTTCATCGATGCCCGATTGATATCCAAACGGCTTTTGCTTTTGTTACCCTCACCCGATAGGTTTACTTACCAATACCCGATTAGTTATATCATATATTAGTTATATCAACACCCGATTGGTTTTCGTGTTATCCCGATAGGTTTTATAAAAACCCGATTGATTTGCCTGCTACGCGCACCCGATTGACTTGGCCCCCTCATGACTGCCCGATAGATTTTACAAAAACCCGATTAATTTCTTAACCATTCCCGATTAATTTGAAACACACCCGATTAATTTGTACGTCCACCCGATTGATTTCGTGTTTACCCGATACGTTTTACGGTCTCCCGATAGATTAACTTATCGGGCAGTCACAACATTTCCTGGAATTTCAAGTCTATCGGGCACGATTCGGCCCTCTTTTCTCTCGGTGTAGTATTTCTGATATGGTGTCCTCTACGGTATTGATGGACTGTTCTATTAGCCCAGCCAAATAGTCATCTAAAAATGGGGTTACATTGCAAAATGGGGGGTAGTAGATCTTTTTTGATATGTTGTCTGGGTGGATGTGGACCAGTGGACCTTTTAGGAGAAACTTGTTGCCACTCCCAACAAGTGCCAACTCCCAGTGAACACCAGTGGTAACACCTAGTGGCAAACACACCTATTCAGAGCCTGCGCCCAGGGGAAATCCTTGACATCTCCCTTATAAGGGCACATACATGTGCCATAGGAAAGAAAACCTGGCCACCACAATCCAAATTCACCAACGGCCATGGGTCGCGTGATTTTGAAAAAGTCACCTGCTGACATCGTCATGCCGGGAACAGGCGATACCTTCTTGTCCGCAAACCGTATTAATACGCTACACCTAGCCCAGTTGAACCGCAGTGCATGCGCTACATTTCCATTTTCGTTTAAACATTGAACGTGATTCATCTTTAATTCGTTGAATGCATTCTGGCAGGGGGGGAAACCTACGTCAGGGCGCGGTTTAGACCCAAAGACCAGCAAATAAATATTTATGGGAGGCACCTTCCTTGAATTTGAATAGAAATTGACTCTGAGGGGGATAGGAGAGGAACACGTTTTGAATGAAAATGCTAATGCGTAATTAAGGAATTTCATCATTTTTGCGGAATATCTTCAGATCCACGTCCGCACCTCAGTTTTGCCCAATACAATCGATCCCGTTGGGCGTTTGATGTTCCAACCGGCGACAGATGTTGGCTCATTCGAACTCCCACAAACAAACTGCTCTCAACTTTGATGGAGGGCACAGCACTGATAGCTAATAGCCCCCACAGGCTAAAGGTCAACATAATGGGCAATCGTGGTGAAATTACCACTGGAGGCAGGAAAGGGTGGGAGGGAGCTTCCTCAATTAGTTGGACTCCTTAATTGAAGGTTCCTTGACACAGACTCGCCCAGACGCAGAGGACTACCGTTTTCCGAACTAGGGCGGTACCGTGTTGGGTAACCTACATAGGCACAGTGCGACTAACTTCAAACGTGTCGTTGATCTAGTTAGACGTTTGGTTAGATGAGTTGATTGAGATTTTGTTCACTTGTACACAAGTATTTGAAACAAAACTATGATCACCAATCATCATAGTAAATACGCGTGGAAATTAACTTTATGTCACTACTTTTCTTATGAGACTTCTCGCTCACTCCTCTGCCAATTCAGCTCCTCGCTCACTTCTTGGCTGATTTAGCTCCTTAATGGCTCGTTTCACCCGGGTTCTTGCAAATACCTACACCAGACGTGCTATCAATTCCTCCGGATCTGTTAGAGCCTCCAACTCCACACACGGGTTCCTGATAATAAACTGCTAGATGGTAACTTTTCTTTATTTTGCTGTGGATACATCACAGTCGTCAGTATCACAGTGGCTCTTGCTTCATCTCTACGGGGGGCGGCTCTATAGGCGGCCACTGTGATACGTAGGTATAGATACGAGCTGTAAGATTTTCCAGAGCGGGACTATGGGGAGTTGGTTGACCTGCTGGTGATGGAGTTCGGGGATGGCAATCAATACCAGGTTTCTACAATGCTGCTCCGGGGGCGAGTGCAGGGGTCCGAGCATTGCAGCCTTTGGCAGGGCAGTGAAACAACATGCATGAAAGGCCTACCCTGGCAAAGGCTGGCACAGAGACAGTTAGTTGGCACCGCCTCGCTCGGTAAATTTCAGTAGGGGCTGCGGAGTGAGCGGGAGCGGGAAATGATACTGTTTGGTGTACCTAGCTGGCTCAGGGTACTGGCAGACGAGTAGAAGTGACCCTGACTCCAGCAGGCACCCCAACAGCGATCGCGCAAAACCTCAATCAAAATTTCGAGGCCCAACCAAGTTGGTGCTTGGGTGTGTTACCTGTGAATTTCCCCCAGCTAGATAGGTACCCAAGTTTATGGGTCTGCCTGGGGCATGTATCAGTTTAGAGGTTTCCCTCCAATCAGACAAGAATTCGTTTTAAGACATGAGAACAAGCACTTCTAACGCGAGTTGTAACTTGAACTTTACTGGTCGGAGGAAACGGCGACCGCACAGTGGCCCAGAATCGTCAAAAACTGCTCAAGTTATTAAGTTATGCCTTGATGCATCAATTTTTTTGCAACTATTGTAGTGAAAAAAAGCCTCAACTCGTGAGGCTCTGTTCATTCAAAAATAATGGTTATTATTGGAAAACGGGGGCCGCTCGAGGTTTCATCTTCACTTGACAGCACGAAAGCACACGTTTGTCGTCGGGATTGAACAATACATTCGGAGCAAGGGCACGATTCAGGCTTCTTTTTCGGTAGACATGTCGATACTCAGTGCACTGATTCGAGAAGTTACTGCAAAAATGTTTATTAGGTATTTAATAATTACAATTTTAAACGAAATATTTTGAATATCAGTCGTCGACCGGTGATCAGTCTTGTTGCGGCCGAATCAGCAACAAAGTCGCGGATCATTTGTAGATATAGTGTTCAAATAATAGTGTTCAATAATGCTGACTGTGTCGTGTGTGCTTTGTCACCATTTTTGGAGGGAGTGTGCGCGCCGCCGGCTCTTGGCCAGATCTCGCAGGTTTTTGCTCCGGCCGTTGGAGTGCATTAGTTTATAATATAATTTTTTTTAAGCCACAATTTTTTTTAAGCCTTTGAACATCCAACTAAAACAATAACAAACATGCCTCAACCTTGTAAGTCTGAACAAGTAAAATTGTAGAAACGATTATGGTACATGGGATTTCATAAATTTTCTTCATTAAATAAATTTTCTAGTACCACCTTGTTTTCAATGATTAACATCGTCCTGTCATCAACGGTGGGGGCCTGAAGCTCAAGAAATGGCCCTCAGGAGGTATATAACACATATTCAAAGCCGACGTTTTTGGAGAAAATACTTTTTAAATATCGAGTTTTGAGGTTTTTTTTTTTTACTATTCCGGACCACCGAGCGTTTTCTCGCCTCTCGCAAATTTAAAACGTTACCAGTCTTGAATTTATACCTGTTTTTCGTTGAAATTCTAACGTTCAATCGAAAGTGTTCAGTTGTGAGACGAAGGCGCCTTTGAGAAAGTTCCTACTTCAAATTTATTCTTTCCAGAACTTGAAAGTTGAGCGGCGAAAAAGTTGAGATTACTCGAGAAACTTTCAACTTGGCCAGCTTGTTTTCAGTACTTTGGGAAAGTACGTAGTATTCGACAAGTAATGAAACTGGGCTAACCTTCAGTGAAAAGCGTTCTTGCAAGAATATATAAATTCAACTATCCCATGGGACAGTATACTGTCTATACAATTCTATAGAAGTTATTAATTTTCCGGCCCAATTTTTTAGGGCGTTCCGACGGTGTGGCGTACATTTGATGTCGCAATGAAAATTCCTCCGGCGAACCTTAGAGATGAAACGAGCAGTTTGAAAATCGTGCCCCTCGGACTGGCTGGTGGAAATACTTGAGACGAGGGAGACCTCTGGCCTGGTTACTCCCATAAAACGGGCCGACCATCGTGTGCCCCAGATAAGACGGCAGCCCCAGGACAAATAGCCCCGTTCCTCTATCTTTTGCGGAAGAGATAACGGTAAACTTATTATTCAAACTGCAGGGGAAAAGAAAAAGTCCATCACATAAAAACCACTTGAGCGCGTAAAAAAACTCCTCGAGCCAAGTTTTTCCTTCGGCACAAAAAAAAACAACAAAAAAAACAACAAAAAAAACAAAAAAAAAAAACAACAAAAAACAACCTCTTCAGAAGTTTAAAACGCGCAGAATGACGAGTCAATATTTTCCAAAGTATTTTAGCTTCGGGTTATGATACAAAGCTGAATATGAAAAGTTTAATGGGCCGCAGACTCCGCCCCTAATATATTGATCAGTTGAAAAACAAGAGGAAAAATACCATCTGGAAAAACCTTCCCGGCCAAATTTAAACATTCATTAATCCGCTCTTTTTTCCATTTGGTGCGTATTATCTTCTTTTTCTGAGAAAGGACATAATTAGTCCAGATGTAGCTTTTAAACAAGTCTATTAATTGGAAGCTGCCTAAGGGGGAGAACCGGTCTAATTGATTCATTAGCCTTCCAGCTGATGAATAGGGGTGCATTCATCCCTCGTCTCGTCTGTCCGTTTCAAATCTCTAACCCTCGTCAAGTTGATCGGCTGCCGAATTAATATTTCAGTCACACGATGACCGGTGGAACGAACAAGAGGGACTTATAACATGGATAGAAAAGCTGAAGGCCAGAGAACAATTTGTGACCATAGGAAACAAGCGGGGGACGTATGTGAGAAGGGTTAGAGGAGATATGGTATCAAGTAGGGTTCCAGTATCCCCTCGGTTCCCATCCGGGAGCTCTACACCTTCACAACACCTCGACATATGGAGCAAGCCTGATGAGTGCGAGCATCCCCATACTGTGGCTGCATATTCCTCCTGTGTAGCAGATCACGTGTTATGCCCAGGAAGGTAATGTTCCCATACTCCCTTCCTGTTCCTCCAAAAACACCGTTGGCGAAATCGTGGATTCATGCCACAAGCCTTCTGCCAACACAATTTAGTTTACTAAGTAAAATTTAAGTCTTAAATCCTGTGATAGGAACACAAGAGCATGTACCTAGGTACACCTCTTGTACACCCAGGCACCGTTGTATGGGGTGTTCCACAGTAAGTTATGAGGAAAAGTCTGACTCTCCGCCTAAGACAATTCTTTCGGATTTGACTGTTGATAAGTTTGAAGTGTTTCCCAAACGTTTCCATCAGTGGCCAACGTTTCCTCCAACATAATGCAATAAAGCTTTATGCAATTTAAAATTACGTTTGTTTCCTTCTTGATCCACTTACATCTGCCGGCCTAAGAACATTTAGATTGGAGGGAATCAAAGCTTTTCGAGCTTGGCTATTTTTGGTAAGATTAGTCAATTAAATTTATTAAGCTCTTGGCCTCATGCGGGCTTCCGAAACGGGAATCCTTATTCTCTATTTAAGAAGCTTGGCGTGTTCGGAGCGTGGAGGGAACCACTACAAGAAATTTACCAAATAACGGATCTACTAATCAAATCCATCTTAATCGGGATGTTTGTCGAAGCCCAGCTCATTCATGTACTTGGTTAATTTTGTTGTGTAGTTCCAACTTTACGTACGATCGATAACAAGAGTCAGTAGGTACTGTGATCCAGTTTTTATGCCCGTCGGCGCCGTTAGAGCACACAACAGCAGAGCAAGCTCCTCGCTCACTCTGCTGATGTTGCCCTGCTATGTCACAACACCTCGACCGGGTCCGGTTTTATTATGCTACAAAACTCCAACTCCACAGCTTCATTTAATTAACAGTATCCAATGTTCAGGAATGACCCGATCAGTGAATATTTCGTATCGATGGAATGCAGTCCTCACAAAAGTTTCCTCACAAATCAACCCCTGCTCGCTCATAAATGTTCCTATCGTCGCGGAGATAAGAGAACGTCCTACGGCCCTAAGGTATCCCCAACTTCGGAATTCAATACTAACCAACAAAGCAAAGGAAATGGAACCCTCCTCGTCCTTTCCCACCCACCCACCATCTAATCAGATCGTAAATGAAAATTCCCAACGGCAGTCAACCCATGTGGAAAAGTGGCGTAGTAGAAGAAATCGAGGCGGTAAGTTTTTGGTGAAAATTCACTTCGGGACGGTCAGCCAAACGTTACGAGTCAGCTTTTTGGCTTTTACTCCCTGATTATTACAAAGAAGCCTTTTGTAATTGATATTGTGGCCAGCTGGGGATTTTAAACAGAGAGGGGAATAGGACAATTACTACAGAAAGCGTAGGAGGAAATGAGGGTTCCCTTACGGGGATTGCAATAGGCATGAGTTGGACATGGTTAGCTTTTTCTTATAGTTTATCATTCTTTGGATTATCAACCCGAGTGAATTGCCTCAAAATTTGTCCTTCTACGTTTCACCAAGGATACATTCGAAAAAATCACCTTGCGACCAAAGACGTATTACGGTAGAATACATGACACGGATACGTCTGAAATGATGAAAGCAGATACAAGGGTATGACAATAATTGAAATTATTTCAGATAAACCAGGAGCGATCAATAATATTATGTCGATGAAGCAGCGGGTCAACCACGTGATAATAACTATTGGACTATTTATTACAGTGAGAAGTCTTCTGAGGCCTAAGGTGAGGAGAGGTCTTCCTACAGTGTGAGGTGAGGACTTTACGGAGGTCTTCTGCCTGTTTGAGTTCTCAATTCTCGGACTCGAGGTTCAGATCGTTTGTAGTCTTTGAGGTTTGATCGTTTGATTGATGTCTTACAGGTTACCGAAGGGAGGTTTGACTGAAAGTGTTCCTTCAAAGTATTACTGTAATACTTACTTGTAACAAGTAACACAAGTACAAGTGTAACACTTGCATACTACTGAGTGAAGCTAATTGTACGCCTACTGCGTGTCTGCAATTGCAGAACATTGGAAATCGGTATCTACTGGCAATGACTAGCAATTACTGGCACAATTGCTATGGCAGCTGATATAGCCCGTAGCTATAGCGAGCTATTTGAAGCTACTTTCATGGAATAAGCTCTTTGAATTACTTAACAAACAAAATAACATTTTCCTGCAAAAGTCATCCTTTATGTAGGTGCTGTATGTCTTGTCGTGTTTTGGTTTATTATTCTTAGAATAACACATATATTATATGTTTTCGCGACGGAGGTCGACGACTCCGATCGGCCTCAAAATTTGACATTATCCGTTTCAAGAGGTCTTGATTCCAAAACCGTAATGTCCGTCCGCCGTCCGGGCCGTTTTGGGCAGTAGGAACTCTTTTAAAAATCTGAAATTTTGACAAAATACTCGGTTTACCATCTAGTTGTGCCCGCAAGGTTTTCAGCCCGATCGCCCAAACCTGTGGGGCACTATGGGGCTAAAATGGGGCTACGTAAGGGTTGTTTGAAGGTTTTTGGCTATGGGATCGAGTCAGGTGTCGTTTTCGAAGTATTTTTGGACGTAGAATCCATTTTTTGGAGTCCCGGAACGATCCGATTTCACTGTTGCGATCTATAGGGCTTTCATGGGGCTACAAATGTGATTTTTGAAAGATCCCAGGAGTTCAAATATTTTTCACGTAAAAAACAAAAAAATCTGAAAAATTTTTTTGAAATAAAACGTTCAAAAAAAAAAAATGTTTTGGAAACAAAAATCCAAAAAAAAATTTTTTTCATTTACAGAATTAAATTTCTGCACAGGTAACCTATATTGATATAGTAACCCATATTGGTCAATGAACTCAAAGCTAAACAAACAACAGTAACAGTCAGCAATACTACCTATATGTATGACAATTATTGCTATGTCAGGGTTGGCTTTGCATTAAAAACGGGTCAATAACAGAAATGGGTTATCTTCAATATTGAAGATAACCCATTTCTGTTATTCATGAGGCCTTAGCAGAAATACAATATTAAATTTTGGATTTAAGATCAAAGTCTCAGCTATTTCTATAACTGCTCTGCGGGATAACTAATGGTTTTTAGAATTGGAAACTGGTGTAAGGGTGTTTCGAAGAGAGCTGAATCCGAATATGATGTCGAAAATTCAAATCTTCGATCAATTCAAGGAGCTCATTCGCTATATTTTGATTGGTTTCAGACTTACGTAAAATCCGTTATGATTCAATATAGGTCTTGATATCGATATTTCGATGTATCAGTAATCGCCATATCGTTTCCAAATGTATATTTAGCGTGTTTTGGCCCAAAATTTGGCCTTGAAGCGAGCAAAGGTCGATTACTTTTGGCAAAGGCACATACTGAAATGTCTCTGTTGAAGCTGTGAATTGGAGTGCATTGACATGGGAGGAGCATTAGGCGAGAACGTGCATGAACCCGGCGTTACCAGTCGTCTTATTAGTCTTCAAAGTGGATATATTACCATTTGAAAAGGGGTTTAAGGCCCCTCTCAAATAGACGGGAGAGGCGTCGGGAATTCACTATTGGCTCATTAATATTGCTCGCGTTCTCGAACCTTATTGGAAGAAGGTGACGGGGAAAACCGTTCCATGTAGCTGTTATGGGGAACTCGGAGGTTTTACGGGTTGAAAATAACGGGAACTCAAAAGCGAAACTAAGTTCATTCTGCCAGCTCACGACTTTGCGTGAGCTCAATCGCTGGAAGGTAGAGTCACTTAGACGAATGCAGTGCAAGTATGTTAGTCGTATGTTGTCAATGGTTGTTTAACATGATGCGACTACACAATGTGTAAGAGGATGACATCCTGTCCAGCATATCATGTGTAAGGATGTTGCAACTAAAACCACAGCTGCTTATTTCTTAGTAAATAGATTGCCAAAAACTAGGGACCCCAAGCAATTCTACAGAAATTGGAAAATGCATGTACCTGCGACGCGTCTCTTACGGTAAATTTAGGTTTTGCCGTTTTTTGGGGTATTATTTTCAGAATAATCAAACTATTTTTTGGCGACGGGGGTAAAAAATTTTGATCGGCCTCAAAATTTGTCGTGAAGTTTCATTTTTTTTAAATGTCCGTCCGCCATCCAGGCCGTTTTGGGCAGTAGGCATTTTCTAAACAATCTGAAATTTTATCGTAATACTCGGTATACCATCAATAAAATTTATTGATGGTAGACCGACAACTATAACCCGTGGGGCTAAAAATATTTGCCTTAAGGGGTTACGAGAGGGCTTATTGACGGCTTTGGCCAAGGGGTCGAGTTAGGTGTTGTTTTCGAAGTATTTTTGAACGTAGAATCTATTTTGTGGGGTCCCAGAACCAGTCGATTTCATCGTGGGGATCTATGAGGCTTCAAAGGCGGCTTTTTATGGATGCCGGGAATCGCATAAGGTGTCGTTTTTTGTGCAATTTTGGACGTTTTTTGTGCGTATTTGGATGGTTACGGGACGACAGGTTCCGCAACCATCCAAATATTGTTCAAGCCGACTATTTTAAAAAAATAATAACTATTTTAAAAAAGTCGACTTGAATTGTTCATTACAATGATACATTAATACACAATTAATACAAAGCCTAAAAACCCAATTATAATTATTGGTGGTTTTTCCTTATGTATTCCAACTAGTGCAGTCAGGACCGAAGAGCTCCAGTTCCTTGGATTCTGTCGACGTTGCATGTTCGGCTATTCAAATTGAGTTGGTCTGAGTCAAGGACAGTCTGGAACCCTGGGGACATTTCTCAAAGACGAAACAAAGGCCTGAATAGCCCCGGGGATGCTGGCTCGAAGGGGGGCGAAGCCGTCTCAGCAGTTTCTGGAGGGACTTCCGTGATGACTCGGTATCCTTCGGTTTCTTCAGTTCCAAACACGGGTTTATTCTCGAGCCAAACAAATACCGGAGTTGTTCTCTGTGGCGGTTTGAGGGTGATGAGTCAAGTGAAAGATACTCGATATTTACAAAAATAGGGATGCAGAGCTCCTTGAATGATTTTTTTGAATAATTTTCCCCAGAAAGGTCATCCTTCAAAGTGACGAAAACTGGTCAATATCGCACAAGCCTGCGAATTTCATTCAAATTTGAATGAACCTTAAGCTTTATTATTCTTAGGTCTAAATTGAGCAAACTGTAATACCATGTCAATAACAAATTATGAAAGAAAAAAATTAAAAAACTCAATACTGAACTCACTGTGACGAGCAATAGGGTTTTCTTCGCGTCACGAAAAGCTCGAGGACATGGACAAAAGAAGGGTACCTACAGGGAAAAAAAGGGTTAGGCTCAAAAATACAAAAATGTAGCCCCTTTTCAGCCCCACAGAGGGTCATAAGTTTGAGCGCTCGGGTTGAAAATCTTGCAGGCATTTAATTACTTAAATGAAAAAAAAAAAAAAAAAAAAAAAAATCCTCCTGCCCAACACGGCTTGAATGACGGACATGAAATCCATTTGGGCTGACCGTTATAACGGATTTAACGGTTACAAAATTTCGGAATAAAAAATAAATAAAAAATAGAAGAAAAACGCTGCAAATTTCACACAAGGGTTTATTATTCTTTGATATATACATGTGCAAACATTATTTCTGTCAATAAAAACATTTTTGAAAAAAATGTTTTGAAATTTTTTATTTTTGAAACTTTTTTTTTTTACTCGGAAAATATTTGATCTTCAAAAATCCCATTTGTAGCACCATGAAATCCCTATAGATCGCCACAGTGAAATCGGATCAAAATTAATTCTGTGTCAATAAGAAAATATATTTGAAAAAAAAAAAAAAAAAAAAAATCTGCACCTTACATTGTTCGAACAGATTTGGGACCTCGAAAGATGTTTCTGCGTCCAAAATTACTCAGAAAATATTTGAGCTCCTGGGATCCTTCAAAAATCTCATTTGTAGCCCCATGAGAGCCCAATAGATCCCCACGGTGAAATTTAATCGTTCCGGGACCCCCAAAAAATGGATTCTACGTCCAAAAGTACTTCGAAAACGACACCTAATTCGATCCCATAGTCAAACCTCTTCAGAAAAACCCTCCCGTAGCCCCATTTTAGCCCATTCGCGCCCCACGGGTTTGGGCGATCGGGCTGAAAACCTTGCGGCCTCAATTAGACGGTGAACTAACTATTTTGGCAAAATTTCAGATTTTTGAAAAAATTCCTACTACCCGGACGGCGGACGGACGTTTCAGTTTTGGCATCTAGACCTCTTGAAACGGATAATGTCAAATTTTGAGCCCGATCGGAGTCGTCAACCTCCGTCGCGATTACAAAGGTGTATTATTCCGAGAATAGTAAGCCAAAAAGTCATACTTTTTTAAAATCCAAAAAGTCATATTTTTTTTAAGTCATAACTTTTTTAATCTCTTTTAATCCGAAATTTTTATTTTTGAAACCTACACAATGTGTTGTAAGGACCAATTATTATTATTGTAATGACCACTGTGTTGTATTATACAAGACATTTTGTAGGTTTCAAAAATAAAAATTTCGACCAATTAAGACCAATTATCAGTCTTATAATATTATTTATAATAGTATTATAAATATAGGTCCTTATAAGGACCAATTTTGAGGCCGATCAAAATGTTCAACCTCCGTCACAAATATGTATTATGTGTATTATTCCAAGAATAATAAACAAAACCCTTCGCACCCAAATTGCCTGCTCGTTATGCATACCCTAATATGGTATGTATAATTATTATGTTGTATATATTATATTAAAAAAAAAAAAAAACCACACCATCGCGAACTTCGCGACGCGAAGTTGAAATCCACAAAGTACATTCGGTGACCGCGGTGTTTTCGAGAAGCATCTGGACCCCCTGGGTAGTCTGACCGCAAGGAAGCTATGCGTCACGTCGACTTGGCATTATATTTTTAAACATTCAGATCCACGCATCTTGAAGTCGATTCAATACCATAATAATTATTATTATCATCTTGAGAGTAATGTTACTCTTGCAGGTGAAAATGAAAATATATTTCTAACGAAAGCTGTATGAGACGTCAAGAGAACTAAAAAGTCGTCATTTTTCACTTATCAATTCCACATAGTAACTCTTGATGATCACCGTGTAGTAAAATGAAAGTCCCCAGAGCAGAAGTTCAAAGAGGAACGTTACAAGGGCCACAACAAGTTTTGATGTCAGGAATGTGACAATTGCGCCAATAAGCGTTTTAATTCCGCCTAGAATCACGTAGAAGACCAGGTAAAAAATTGCGCCGAACCTTATAAGCGCAGGGCTTTCGTTACAAGCGCCAGTAATGATTAAGGCGTTCAAGAAAGCCAACCCCAAGTGGTACACACCGCTAAAGCCGTAATACGCTATCATTAATCCCTGATAACGAACTTGCACTTGTACCGTTGCCCGGAATGTTGAAGTGGACATATCCGGATCGCTCATAACAGCGGCCATGTTCAGAAAGGAACCAATGGCGTAAAGTAAGTACGATATCATTGCCAGCCATCCAATGATTGACACGCCGACTCTCAGAGTACATCCGCAGCAGCAGATTGAAACTTGAGGAATACATAGGATGAAACCTTCACAACAGCCACCTTCTTTTCCTGCTTCCTTACTTTTCTTTTCGCTCATTTTTCTCCGTGTTTCACGCACAAAATCCCGATTGAGTGACAGTAATACACAATGTGTTTCAAATGTGAAAAGTTCGTTCAATTTGCTAACAGGTGTTTTTTTTTTAAAATAGCCATCATAACGTTTACATAAGTAGATAGAAGTGTCAGACTGAGTGAAGGCAGTCCTTTGAAACAATCCATGATGTCGGTTTAAATCAGGGAACAGGGATAAATAATGAATTTTTTATATACACAGTATGTACCTACACTATTAATATAGTTCTTCCCGTGTCGCGATAGTGGATACTACTCGTGTAAAAATATGTAATATGTAATAATGCAATATGTAATTATTATTATACCACTACATAGGTAATATGAGATTATCATCCTCGTTCACTGCTCATTAGAAAAAAAAAAGTGAATGAGCCGAAACAACAGGGTGGTTCAAAACGACAAAAGTAGACAATTTTGACAAGTTGACATTACTATACCAACGTTTTATGAAACGTAGATTTCAAAATCAAATGTGTCCATCCGCCGTCTGAGCCGTTTAAGGCAGTACGAATTTTTCGAAAAATCTGATTTTTTCCGAAATATTCGGTTTACCATCTTATTGTGCCCGCAAGGTTTGCAGCTCGATCACCCAATCCTGTGGGACTCCGTGGGCTAAAAAGGGACTATGGGAGGGGTTTTTGGGATATTGGGGTCAAGTTACTTGTCGTTTTTCCAGGTTCGCTTATAGATTTCATCATGGAAACGTACATTTCTTGGTTTGTTAATGTTGTTGTTGCGTTTGCTTTGTAGGGAATGCGTCGTGCATGGAAGGGGAATGTGTTCATTAGGCGGATGCCTTCAGGGTCCTGGGTTACTTGCCAACAGACCTTTATTGACCAGTTTCTCGTTTTCACCCCCCCTCTCACGCATCCTTTCCACTTCAGCTCCCTTCGCAAACACAACTGAAGGAAAAGCTCCTTGATGAGCTGCTGCTGACAAAGATATGTTCCACCTCGTGTCATCTTCTCCCCTCTAACGATCTTGTTATTTGAATACGCGCCATCCCCTTCATTTCTACAAGCCCTCCGACATCAAAACCAAAAAGTGCCAATTATATCATTTTGACAAACACGCCCCCAATAGCTCTAGCTGCTAAAAGCGTATATTCCTTAAAATTGATCGCATAACTTGTTGTAATGTTGACCTAAGTTTAATTCAGGGATCTCCACCATTCTCGAAGTGTTAAACAATGTTTAATTAACATGTCATGTTAAACGTGTTCAGGTGGGTTCACATGGTGCCGAAAACGTCTTCCGTTAGGTATGTGCGGAGGTGGATTTTGACGCCGTGCGATGCTTTAATGTGCTGGAGTCAATAACATTGCCTTAAAAGGCAAATTGCCTTGTGACCAATTTGTCATCAAACTCCATTATTAGCTACATGTGCTTACCATCGGACGGGCCAAGGTGTGGTAACTTTCGTCAGCAATTATTGCTTTGTCATGTTACAACGTTATCACGTTACCAAAACGAATTGGCCACTCAACTCTACGTTTTCTCCGTTAATGAGTTATAGTCCGGGAGCCCAGGCCGGTTTTCCTACCTCATAAGAGGGATAAGGTTCGACCACCTAAAGTTGTAGGCATGCATCCCGTGGTTAAGAAAATCACTTTTCTGACGACCAATCAGGTGCTGTTTAGACGGAGTGAATTTAGAAATTTTCAAAATTTGAACGAATTCTACCTCATAAGAGGGATGCAAAAATTTGACGTGATTCAATGGGCCTCGGCACCCTGAACTAGAATTCACCTCGTCAGACAAAATTGCTGGTGCTGTTTAAAAGTCAGACGGCAATTTAAATTTGAAATTTTGAACGAAAATTACCTCATAAGAGGGATGGAAATTTGAAACGCCATTTTATTCCTTTAGTCCACCTAAGATGATATCCACTTAGTCAGACAAAATTTTAAGTGCCATAAACAAGTCAGACGACCAAATTTTAAATTTTATGGGAAATTTACCTCATAAGAGGGATGCAAAAATTTGACGTGATTCAATGGTCCTCGGCACCCTGAACTAGAATTCACCTCGTCAGACAAAATTGCTGGTGCTGTTAAAAAGTCAGGCGGCAATTTAAATTTGAAATTTTGAACGAAAATTACCTCATAAGAGGAATAAAAGTTTGAAACACCATTTTACTCCTCTATTCCACCTAAGACTCTATTCCACTTAGTCAGACAACATTTCAAGTGCTATAAACAAGTCAGACAACCAAATTTTAAATGTTAAGGAACAATTAGGTACCTCATGAATGTTTGCAGCTTTCATTTCATCACCACCATCGTACTCCATTGACTTGAGAATTGATTTTTGGAATTGTATAATATACAATTATATTATAATTTACTTCATTTATTCATTTGGTTTTTATTTATCTATTTATTTTAAGTTTTTTGTTCTATGCTCTAGGGATATTAGAGGGATATATATAGGAATGAACGAGAAAAAGTTTACAGCGTTATTAACAACAAAACGAATTATTATTATACATTATTAAGGGGCAGGCCATTGTTTCCATTGTTTAGGTATTTCATTTTTCCCTTGAATAACTACTCTTTCTCCTCGTCTTCATCAGTATCGCTGTCGCTGTCATCCAATATTTGGCCCAAATTCACGTTTTAGCTTCTGAACATTCATTAATACGAACCAAATGAACTTACTTTGTTTTAAATTCGTTTGGTTCGTATAAATGAATGTTCAGAAGCTAAAACGTGAATTTTTCCGTAAAATATTACATGTTAAGAAATGTGATGTACCTTTTGTGAAGTACGAAACGAATTTATAACAAAGTAGAAGAAACGCCCAAACACCGCGCGAAGAGCGGAAGCACGTTTCTCAGAACGTTTTCGGTTGTAGCTCAGAAACTATTGGTCTGATTCCAAATTTCTTTTTTTCTCGTGAAAGCTGATTAAATTCTCCATTGCAGCTATTCCGTGTGAAATTTTGATTAGAGCTTTGATAAGGGAGGGAAAGAAGCAATTTTTCTGAAAAACGTGGTCGTAGATGGTCAAATGTCTTGTTTCCACACTTTCCGACAAATACTAATGGCACTTTTGTTGTTTCAATAGACATGCAATGTGCCGTTACTTATATAAAATTTAATCAGCTTTGTGATTAAAAAAAAGAAAACTAAGATCGGACCAACCGTTCCCGCGTTATAGGCAAAAATGTGCAGAGAAACACGGTTTGTTCGAAATTTGCCACTTCTTTGCCGTGCCCGCCCCTCACTTATCAAAGCTCAAATCAAAATTTCACACGGAATAGCTGCGACGGGGAATTTAATCAGCTTTCACGAGAAAAAAATTAATTTGGAATCGGCCCAACAGTTCCTGAGCTACAACCGAAAACGTTCTGAAAAACGTGCTTCCGCTCTTCGCGCGATGTCAGATTGGGCGTTTCTTACTTTGTTTTAAATTCGTTTCGTACGTACTATCATACCTACGGGCATCACTCTGGTCTTGAATGGAAGGTAATAATATTTACTACAACTTTCTTTTCGACGGTTTTTTTTTTGTAGGATAAGTACTTTGGCCAAAAAATCGCTCCGAAATAGACAAAAGTTAAACTTTTTACTTTTTGGAAAAAATAGCTCGTCTTTTAGGGGCTGTATCTTGGGAACTACTAAAGCTACAGAGCTCCGGTACCACTCAAATTGTAGGTAATTGTATGTACTTTAAAAGTGATCAGGGTACAAATCTTCGTCAGAAGCTTTCTTCGGTGCTTTTTGGGTGAAAAACTGAAAATGATGCAAACATTTCGTGGTTTCTCGGCAGTATCTCCTGATGATGAACTTTACGAGGGTTGCAAATCTAGCTTTATACTATCTAGGTGAGCCGTAACAACATATAAAAAAATTAGGTTTACCACAATTAAGGTAGGTTCGGATGTTTTATATGACTGGCCTAATAGCTTCACTTCTCCCAAAACCGACTTACGACAGTTTTCGGTTATTCGTCATTATCTCAGAAGCTAATGAACCTCCGGTTGGTCCCAAATTAAAGCTAATTAAATGTACTAAAACTTCATCTCCTATGACGCAAATTTCAGGCTATATTTAACAAACAAAAACACGTTTTCGTAAAATTTGCACATTTTGGAAAAAAGTGCCATTTTTCAACAACCTGTATCTCGGAACCTATCAACTGTAGAGAGCTGCGGTTGGTCTCAAATCGTAGCACATATTGTCTAGTTTAAGAATGAATATAGGTCCTAGTGTCTTTGGTCGTAAAATGCTTCCTTCACTGACTTTTTCAGCAAAATGTGAAAAATGGCCGAACAAATCGTGGTTTTTCGCTAACCCCCAAGCCGGCACAAGGTTTTTTTTAAATTGATAACTTGGTCAAAGACTACTCTCATGGGTCCTAACAACGAAACAAAAAATCAAAACTACCCCACCTTCTTCCAGCACCGATGTACATAGTGACTGGACCAATTTGAATAGCCGTCTGAATTTTTAACAACACTAGCAATTTTGTCTGACGAGGTGAATTCTAGTTCAGGGAGCAGAAACCCATTGAATCACGTCAAATTTTTGCATCCCTCTTATGAGGTAATTTTTCCTTAAAATTTAAAATTTGGTTGTCTGACTTGTTTATGGCACTTAAAATTTTGTCTGACTAAGTGGATATCATCTTAGGTGGACTAAAGAAATAGAATGGCGTTTCA
Source organism: Pilophorus perplexus (assembly GCA_955831195.1). Lineage (NCBI taxonomy): Eukaryota > Metazoa > Arthropoda > Insecta > Hemiptera > Miridae > Pilophorus > Pilophorus perplexus. The sequence goes on from OY037016.1 coordinate 14,832,822, forward strand.
AATTTTCATCCCTCTTATGAGGTAATTTTCGTTCAAAATTTCAAATTTAAATTGCCGTCTGACTTATTAACAGCACCAGCAATTTTGTCTGACGAGGTGAATTCTAGTTCAGGGTGCCGAGGACCATTGAATCACGTCAAATTTTTGCATCCCTCTTATGAGGTAATTTTTCCTTAAAATTTAAAATTTGGTTGTCTGACTTGTTTATGGCACTTAAAATTTTGTCTGACTAAGTGGATATCATCTTAGGTGGACTAAAGAAATAGAATGGCGTTTCAAATTTTTATCCCTCTTATGAGGTAATTTTCGTTCAAAATTTCAAATTTAAATTGCCGTCTGACTTATTAACAGCACCAGCAATTTTGTCTGACGAGGTGAATTCTAGTTCAGGGTGCCGAGGACCATTGAATCACGTCAAATTTTTGCATCCCTCTTATGAGGTAATTTCCCTTAAAATTTAAAATTTGGTTGTCTGACTTGTTTATGGCACTTAAAATTTTGTCTGACTAAGTGGATATCATCTTAGGTGGACTAAAGGAATAAAATGGCGTTTCAAATTTCCATCCCTCTTATGAGGTAATTTTCGTTCAAAATTTCAAATTTAAATTGCCGTCTGACTTTTAAACAGCACCAGCAATTTTGTCTGACGAGGTGAATTCTAGTTCAGGGTGCCGAGGCCCATTGAATCACGTCAAATTTTTGCATCCCTCTTATGAGGTAGAATTCGTTCAAATTTTGAAAATTTTTAAATTCACTCCGTCTAAACAGCACCTGATTGGTCGTCAGAAAAGTGATTTTCTTAACCACGGGATGCATGCCTACAACTTTAGGTGGTCAAACCTTATCCCTCTTATGAGGTAGGAAAATCGGCCTGGGCTCCCGGACTATTAGGTAAATTGTAAAAAATCTCGTCATTGTTGTCACTGTTACATTTTAACGACAAGTTTCGTACACAATGCCTCAGATTTTGATAGATGCGAACTTTTTTTCTTCTCAATAATGTTAATAATTCAAACAATGTAATTCAATAACTACAATTATTGTTATTATTATTCAATAGCTACAATTGTAATGTAAATGTAACAAGGGAATTTCACCCTGAATTTTCGTCCGACTGGCTGCTGCCGTCGCGGACGTCGTCAGCCGTCCTCTCAAGGAGGATCGGAACTTGTCTGACGATTGCGCTCATGGCTCCCCATTGCCTCGTCCCCCTGGGTTGGGAGGAGTTCGCCGTCCGATTGAACGCAGAAAATACTTGTATCGGTGACCCCGCTCCTCACGCGGTCACCCATCCAAGTACTAACCAAGCCCGACGTTGCTTAACTTCGCTGATCGAGGGAAACGGTAGTTTACCCAACGCCACACCGGACGACCAATAGCTACAATTATTGTAATTCAAGAAAGATTTTTACTTAATTAAAGAAGGGGGGATTGAAAAAATAATGGTTCATTCTTATTGAACACTGATTTATTTATTGTTCTCCTTAAACATAATCATCACGATAAATTATTATTATTATTATCTTATTAATGTTGAAACCGGATCATTTCTTGACGAATAATAATTATAGCGAATGTGCTGGATGATGGAGATGGTTGGGAAAGGGTTTCTTTATAATTTCTTCAATTTTCGGTTTATTACCTATTTCTTGCATTAAGTAGGTAGATTTTTTTTTATTATTATAATTTTTTTTATTGTGAAATTTTTACAAAATACTCGGTTCTCCTTGTATGTAATTGTGCACGCAAGGATTTCAGCTCGATCGTTTCCACTTGTGGGGCTAAAAATGGGCTACGAGAAGGGGTTTTTGTAGGATTTCGTGTATTGGGTCGAATGAGGTGTCGTTAACGAAGTATTTTTGAACGTCGAATCCATTTTTGTGGGGTCCCAGATCCGTTCGATTTCACCTTGGGACTTCCATGGGGTTTTTTGTCTAATTCCAGGAGGTCGAAGAAAGTATCGTTTGCCGAGTAATTTTGGACGTATGATCTTCGGGGTCCCTCATCCGCCCAAACACTGTTTGGCATTTTTTCTTTTCCAAGAAGATACCTCTTAGTAATTTAAAATAGGTCATGTTCATTGACATAGAATTATTTTTTCATAATTTATACCAAAGTATAAAGCCGTGTGAAAAATTTGTGGCGTTTTAAATTTTCTCAAAAAATCACTCCACAAGAGAAACAAACACTTGTGCAACTCTGTTCCTCAAATCGATTATTACCTTAAATCGAAAACTTAACCTTCTCTTATTCGGCGGAAAAAATATATAATTCCGCCTTTCCCATCCCCTTGTCAAGAGCACCCTGCAATCAATCGATTCTCCACCCTTCAGCTTCAGCAAACCTCTCCCATCCTCCGAAAGCAACTCCAACCTTCAGCTCTGAAAACAAACAGCCAACGTCGGCGATTTCACTGACGTTCGTCTCTTCTGACGAGTCCCCGTTCTCTGGTAGTGCTCTTGACAGTTTCATTTCCCTCGTTTGACAACACAACTCGGCGCAACGAAACAACTGTAAAAACCAAACTGCAAGAGGTCTGCAGAGACAGGAATTATTCCATTTTGGGTGGGCTAATTCGTTCAAATGGTCCCAGTTTGGCGAAGATTGCAAGGAAGCCAAAGCCAAGGCCCGAGGAAGCCAAAAGAGGGGAACAAAAGGGATAAGTTATGAAGTGCGTTTCAGGCTCGACTTCACAGGCCGTTCGAGTGGAAAGCGAGGTCGTTGAGCTCCTGAATGCTCAAGTGTGGTCTCCATGGAAACCTCTTAGACGGCTTCTATCCCCAATAGAACATGCCACATTGTCGTTAACTTGCGAAAACTACAAAAACAAAGTTTGATAGATAAAAAGGGCTCGAAATGCCTGAAGTCACCGATTCACCAATGACTTTAGTGATCAGGTGTGATATTGTCTGAAGTTCATGCGGGAAATCCCCTACAAGGGTCGGGGAGATCGCGGAGGGTTCGGACCAGAGATTTAAAAAAAAGTGACATTTTCGGCTTTTTCGTTGATTACCTGAACTTTTCATAAATTCAAACATCAAAACATCGTAAAATTTGATGTTTTCTAGGATGATACAAGGAAGAAAGATAGAGAGGACACCCACGTAGCAAGGTGTGTTTGCTCAGGATGAGAGAGCCAGCCATTGTCCTTGAGAAGGGTAGTACGGGGGGAGGGGGGGGGGGGGAGGAAGCTGCAGTAATGAATCCTATCACCAGATTGATAACAACTCACACACACAAACGTTATGTAACGAGACGTTCAACGTTCACACACGAGAAATACCGCCACACAGAGAACACGCCCTTCATCCGTCTAAGTCAACTCAGGTTGCCACATGAGTTATGGACGGCTTATGACAAACTGCATCCCATCACAAATAGCTCAGCTCGCTGGTTACATAACAAAACAACAACATGAACTTAATGTTATGTGCATGTTGATTTGCGACAGACTCCCTCGTGATGCTTCGCAGGAGAGCTTTTAGCCTCCTCATCGTCGAAATAACTTTAATAGCAGCTTTTAGCTCTGCAATGTTAAAGAGATGCAAGTTATTGGAGTTCCATGGGCTAGATTGAGTCTTTGTTCAGGTCTGGTTATCCCAAAAAGATCGTTAGATATTGTAAGATTAAATCATGCCCAAAATTCATTGATTTATCATTAAATGATAAATAATTTTGAGGTATACCTCACAAAAATGATATAATATCGTCCCCCTAAATGCAGAAGGGCGAATATTGCAAAAGATGAATTTTGGGAAATCGCGATTTTCTCTGGTGACGTCAATAATTGGAGTAAGCGGAACGAGTCAACTTGTAATCGATCTTTCTGAGTGATTGGATCGTCCCGCTCTTTTCAAATTCGGAAAGAGGAGGAGAAAATAAAAAAGATGGGTGCCCTAACTCAAAATCGCCGTTTTGCAATATTCGCCCTTCTGCCCGGAGGGGGACGATATATTATTATGATATTGTCATGATCTATACATATATAATATATCATTATATATTATCATGATATATCGTGAATGAAAAATGAAATATCATATGAGATATACCTACATCACACTCCTGAGACAAGAAATTAAAATTGGAAATTAGTCATTAGAAATTAAAAAAAATGAAATCTGCTGCTGTTTTGGTAGAATCCAAAAAATGGATTATACGTCCAAAATTAATCGGGAAAAGATACCCCATTTTACCTCATGGCATCCTTAAAAGGCTCCATTTGTAGCCCCATGAATGCCCCATAGATCGCGACGGTGGAGTCGAATAGTACTGAGGCCCTCGAAAATGGAGTCTGCGTTCAAAAATACTTGGAAACGACACCTAACTCGACCCCATAGCAAAAAACCTTCAGAAGCGCCCCCAGAAGCCCCCTTATTAACCCAACAGTTGTTACGTTCAATATGAATCATCTCTAACATCTCCCATTTACGCATGGAGGAAGTTTCCTCCATGGAGTTTCCTTCCTCCATGATTATTACGAATATTATATTACGAAAGACATATCATGCCTTACTACATCCTCTACTAGTGGGGAGGGATGAGGTCCATTGCTCTATGTAGTGAAAAGAGATCCAACAGTTTTTTTAGTCTTGATGGCAAAGGCTTTTTCTTTTTTTAGGCTTGAAGGTCTCGGATTCGAGCATATTAGCATTTTTTTCCTCAGTCAACATTAAAAGAAGCCTTTTGGTAGTATTTTCACCTCTCTAGGACTAACAGAATTTAAATCTATCGAGCATGTAACGGCATAAAACAGCGATCTTCAGAATAAACGCAAATAAATACGTATTCTAGTAGTTTTCATCTAAATAGTTTGTTTTTTTTTCATCAAATTTCCCGAGAGTTTGGGCCTCCATTATGTTTTTTTTTTTAAATAATGGGAAATTCGAGTTTGAAAATTGTGTTATCTATTAAATCCTTCTCAAATTTTACACCACATAAAAACCAAAAAGCTGCCCCCTCTCCTGGACTTGGGTACTAGGAAATGCCGATTGGGGACTCGAGTAATATTCGGGCACATTTTTCCTGATCAAAAATATTAAGGCAGAATGCCGAACCCAATGGTAAGCCAAAAAGGAAGGCAATTGAGTTTCAAAACTCCGCAATTGCGGAACAATCATTCCACAATTCTCTGTCTGGTTTAGGAAGTTGGTCATTGAATAATTATTGAAAAAATAAAAACTAGAAATTCTTAAACGTTCACTTGTGTAGTCTTTGAACAGATAAGAGGAACAGAAACGGATTCTATGCCAAAAATTACTCAGAATACGACGCTTCATTCGACCTCCAGACATCCTTCAAAAGCGAAGTATAGACTCCCCAGACGCCACACTTATGCACGGAGAGGTCCGAGGCGTCTGAGACCACCATATTATGGACTCCACGTCCGTCGAAAACGACACCCCACTCGAGCTCATGGACAACGACCTTTAAAAACCTTATGTAGCCCCTTTTTAGCACCACAGAGCCCCTCGGTGTACTGTATAAGTTTGAGGCCCCTAATAAATTGAGTCTACGTCCAAAATTACTTCGAAAATGATACCTCATTCGCCCCCCTCATAGCCCCATAAGTTGTCGGTTTTTTCCGTTTCACTTTCCTTTGTGAAGATTATAACTGTGTTTTCGAGCATATTTAAAAGCATATAATGGGGGTTTCGAGCATATCAGATATGCTCAGTTGGTTCTATTGAGCATAAAACAATGTTTTTCGAGGATATTTGCTGATTTTATCAAGCATAACAATCCGAGCCCTAATGATCATTGATACGATCAAGATAATATCAATTCAAGATTCCTATAGGAATATTATAATATATATATTATAATCTTGAAAATTGGAAGAGTTGTGGGGTTTTGAATTTGATTACAGGAAATCGGGGTTTGAAAAAAATACCATAAAATTCAAAAGTCTATCATTAAATGATTGATAAACAAATTTTGCGCATTTTTCACACTTGAGAAATGAAATAAAAATGTACATTAAAATGTCTTGAATAAGAAATTTATTTAAATGTTCAAATATAAAAATCTCAGAATCGAAATTGTGTATTAAAATTAGGTAATAAAAATGTACATTAAAATGTCTTCAATAAGAAATTTATTTCTTAGAAGAAATATAAGCCTTAAATGTTTAAATATTAAAACCTCAGAATCGAATTTTTTTTACTGATCTCACTTATTATTATTATTATTATTATTATTATTACCTAACACTATTATTATTATTGTTATTATTATTATTTTTATATTATTTATCACAACGTTGGAGAGACGAAACATTTTTGGTGGATTCAAATCAAGACGAGAATTGTGTGAGGCAGAGCTACAATCCAAAACGGGCATCGGGTTGAAAATATATTTTTAGCTCGAGCTCTTTCGAAATAAATCGTCGATGGGGGTGTTCGAGTTGGGTGGGGGGTTGATTCGAAATGGTAGGAGGGGTGGATGGGGGGAGGGTGTTCCCCTAGTACTACGTTAGTAGGGGATGTCAATGTATTTGTAGTGAGAACGCGAAGGGGGGTTGAAACCACGCCCTTCAAAATCACCCCACCCCCTTCGAGGGAGTACAGTCACCCCATCGTACCCCCCTTCGCCATCCGAGCCTTTCGGTCAAGTTCGCCGCGACTCGGCACCGCTCGACCCCCTTCGGGCGTCTCCCCGTCGAACCGGCGCGAAAAAGCCAGTTTACGTCCGACCCGCTTCGGATAGCCCCGTGTAACCTACCCCCGTGCGCCTCGGCAAAATCGGTTTTTTCTCTCTTGTGAACATCTTTGTGAGTGAATTATCACCCCCCCCCAGCTGTGAATTGTGTAGTGACTTGTGAATCAATGTGACCTTCAAGAGGGTGAAAAATGACGGCTGTCACCCTCCCTTTAGAACCGGGAACGGACTTGATTTCCGATGAACCGCCGATTTTGGAGGTATCCGAAATCCTTGACGAGTCCCAATCGCGTAAAAAACACAAGAAAAAATCCAAAGATAATCGAAAACGGTCCAGGTCGTGTTCTACGGATGCATCTTGCTGTTCTTCGGCTTCAAAACGTAAGAAAAAGAAGAAAAAACACCACAGGCGATCTCTGGACGAACCACCCAGCCCCAAAGTCAATCCAATTTTCCTCTGGGTCAAAGAAGACAACGCCAAAATTGTCGAAGTCCGCTGCGAAGATTACGATCGCCGCAATCGCATCAAATTGACCAAAACAGCCGGAGGTTGGAGAGCCACACCTCACGTAGAAATCAAACAGTGGCAATCCCAGCCGAAATCCACACACCCCAAAATTGAACACGACCTGGTCAAAATTGAACTGGCAGCTCCCAAATTGGAACCTGAATTGGCAGTCAAGTGCGAAACGGAGTACTTGTCCGACAATGAAATCCCTCCTCCGAAATTGGAAATGTGTCGCGACGACGACCGCGTGTGCCGACACGACGACGACAGGCAAATGCCGCCTTTGGAACGACAAATTGAAATCGACACTGTGACGTTCGCCGACACGGACGACGACGAAGAGGAAGAAATGGCCAAAATTGCTCAAGAAGCGGCCGAACGCGAACAAGAGATTGCTGACCGAGAGCGAGAAATGGCCGAAAAAGAGCAAGAAAGAGAGCTTGAAGATCAACTTGAAGAACTCACTGAGGACGTTGTCAGTCTGCACGACGAAATAAAAACGACCTTTAGTGAAGAAATCGACAAAAATGTTTCAGAAACCAATGAAGTCCCTGCACCAACTGAACCCAAATCACCTAATCCAGAAAAAACACAACTCTCTGAACTGTCTGAAGAAGCTGACCAAGTTCCTACCACTGAAAACAGTCTTGATGAAAATCACGATTCCACACTGGCCAAGACTGCAGATTTTGCTGAATGCAAATCCGACGAATTGATGACAGCAGAAAATGGATATGCTCCTGAAATACCAGACAACGCAGATTCAAACAAAGAGAACCCTGAGGAAACTTCAGAAACATTGCTGGACGAGCCAATCAAAACACTCAAACCAGAAGAGGAAGTTGCTGAGCCAAAAGACACAGAGCCAGCAGTTGCCAACATTGCTGAAACAGTTGATACAAATTGCAATGAAACTCCCCAGGAACTTGCCACCACTTCGTTCTCCGATTCAAATAACACCCAAGAAAACCCAGCCATGGAACACGAGTCTCTCGGAATGGACGCTGACAAGTCTGAATGTGGCATCAAATGCTGCGATGAGTCGAATAATGTTGATGAAAACCACAACAACGAATTCGACAGCGATCCAAGATCGTCTTGTATGATAGAGCCAAGCAATTTCGTTCAAGACGTGGAAGAGATTCTGGGCGCTATTGAAAACCCTCAGCACCGATCCACCGACCTTTCTGCCTCTGCTGAAACCGCTGCTGAGAAGGAAGTTGACGAATATGATCACAGCGCGTTGATGTCTGAGCTTGAGGAAATGATGAATGAAAGGATGAAACATGAAAGTCACAAAGAGATGTTGGATGACATTTATACCTTTGTGCCAAGTCCGTCACATAGTATGGAAATGACAAAACCCAAAGCTAAAGACAGGCCGACGTCAAAGATCGAAAGAGTCATAGAAGCTGTTAAGGCTAAGAGCAATTTGATAGCCAAGGCTAATGAAGAGAAACCCAAAGAACAACCAAAAATGAAAAATTGTGATTTGGAGAGTTTGGATCTGCTTTGGAGGTTGCCTGAAGGGACTACGATACACCATTCAAAACCTTTCGACAAAGAAGACTCGGCCCCACCTTGCACAACGGCCACAATCAGCTTGGTGCCCCCACCTGTAGTCACCACTGCACCTTCTGCCACCCAACCAGTGCAAGACGAGCCACTCAACTTGGGAAAGCCCCGACGGCCAAGCCCACCAGCGCCATTTGCTCCGCCTTCACAAAATCTCAAAAAGGAAGCCCCACCATGCAAAGTTGAAGTCAAACCCTCATTCCCGTTGCCAATCAGCCATGCAGAAGTTAAATCTACATCCAAGTTGACTCCAGAAATGGCCAAAACCATGGAACCTCTGGCTCAGCTGAAAGAAATCATGAGCGACCCTGAAGTGTCCGTGCCGGATCCGCTTCTCGTGCCAAAAGAACGGCTCTCAGCTTTAATAGCCAACCCCAAAAAGGAAATTCCGCGGTTGATGGCTCTCGCTAACGAAGTTAAATATCCAAAATTGGATACAAATCTGATGGAAGTGTCTCTCGCTCATCTTCAGTTGTTGCTGCAAAGTAGCAAGAAAGAAGATGAGCTAAAACTGATACAAAAGCATGCAGATATTTTGCAGAGTCATTTGAAAAATGATGCTGCAAGTTTGGATCCAGCAACAATGAGTGCGTTGAACCAAATGTTGTGGTTCCCATATCTTAGCCATTTGGACATGGCAAGGAGTTCCAATCCTCAGGATATCATGGGAATGATGAATATGATGTACCCGTACAATGCGTGGGGGCAGCAAGGTTATGATTATGCTCAGCAGAGTCATTTGATGAATTTTTGGCAGGACATGCAGAAGCCAAGTTTGGGGCAGAATAGTCATGCAAAGGGGTTTGGGGATTTGTACAAGCCTATACCACCCATGGCACCGTCGTTGTACACATCTGCACCGAGTTTGGACCCTAGCCGAGTATCTACAGCAGCTGCTTCTTACCAGCCGAGGCAGCACAAACACTCAAGGAGGCACCATCGGACGCTGCCTTCGGTTACTCCGGATTTCCTCAAACCTCCAGTGACGCCGGATTTTCTCAAAACTTCGGTGACTCCGGATTTCCTCAAATCCGCGTCCACGCCAGACTTTCTCAAGTCCGCGGTCACACCCGACTTTCTCAAGGCACCCGTGACCCCGGATTTCCTCAAGTCTTCAGTGACGCCCGACTTCTTGAAATCCTCCGCAACGCCGGACTTCCTCAAACCGTCATTCGACATGTCCTCGTGGACGCTGCCCCAAACGAGCGAGAGCCGTACGGCTCACCGCCAGGCGCAACCTGCTGTCTCCAAACCACCTCCACCTCCAGCGGTCACCACCGTGTCGTCCGCGTCCGAGCCCAAGTTGAAAGTGCGGAAGTTTGACGTTGATCCTAACGCGGTTCCGAAACTGATCAACAAAAACCTCACCGCCCCAACGTTGCCACCACTGGCTGCCATGTCGCGGCAGGTACCGTCGCACTACTACGACTCCAACCACCTCTGGAATCCTCTTTATGGAGCGTAAGTAGCAATTCCTCATTTTGATTAAGGGGGAGGGGAGATCAAATACATTGACATACGATGCGCGTTACTAAGCGAATTGCCTACTCGGGCTAACGATGAAAAGCCGTTGATCCTTCGGAAACATCAACCCTACGATATTTGCTATGGTTTCAGCCCTAACAAGACAAAAAACTACAGACGTAAAACATCTGCGGTGTTTCCCTAACCAGAATTATAATAATCGAAGGGGTTCCCGCGTGTTTACTTCAATCTACCACCCCCAGTTCTACCACCCTTCATCCAAGGAGCACAAATACATGGGTGCGACCTGATTCCGTGTCAATGAAATGTTTAAGTTTTAAACACCTGTTGGTGAATACCAAAAACCGGTGTTGACCGGTTGAATGAATTGGTACATATTGGTAGTGAGTAAATTTGTTGAGGCTCGGTGAAAAACTTTGAAGAACATGCTGACGTTTCAGATGATCAAATCTTCTGAAACGTCTGCATTGAATATTATATTATGCTGAACGTTTCTTTCAATAATTGAAAGTAGAACTGAACTGATATAGATACAGAAATAAAATTAGATACCTAAGATTATGGCATAGAAGAAGAATGAACTAATTGAAAATAAGCTACATACCTACAAAAACGAATTTCAAAATAAAATGAAACAGAAAGAATTAATTGCAATAAAATAAAAAGTAATAATCAATTAACCCATGGACAAGAAGAAAGGAGAAAAAAAGTAGAAGCAGAAATTAAAACAAAACAGAGGCTGAATTGAAAGAAAAAAAGAGGATACCACTCCCGACAGCACTAAAAGCTACAATATTTGTAACTGTAATTGTAGCTGTAATTAAATTACAGAATAGATGACTGTAACGACAGATGAATAAAGAAGTGAACGGCAATAAATCGGAAGCAGATGTGAGGGTGAGGTGATGATAATAATTATCATCAATTATTGAGAGAAAAGTGGAAATATTAAATGTTGTCTAAGGGAAATTTTTGCCCGGAACCTAGTCAAAATTTCAAAACCTCAAAATGTTGGAACTCTTTTTTTTTTTTTGTTGTTGGTTTTCTGGCATGTAAGTAGGTAAATCGAAAACTAAGCGGTTTATCACAAAAGTCACTTCATACTAAATTATAGTAGACAAAATTCCCAAAAATGTCATAACAAAACATCTGTGTCTAGCTTCATGAACAAATTTGGTTCATTCGCTAGAGCACGCCAAACATGCGGTATGTATTTAAAAAAAAAAAAAAGAGAAAAAAAAAGACTAGGTACCTACTGACAACAGTTACTGCAAAATTACAATCATTACTAATTTTAATTAGGTACTAATGATATTAGCTATTAAAATAATTTAAATTTCATCTTTATCATATTGTGATGATGATGAAATTTGTGATAACAAGTTTTACCTAAATTAAAACCAAACAGAGGTTTACCTAAATTGCCACACTACTGTTCATTCATTTCTAAATTAAATTTAGAATAATATTCTAAATTTATTTTAGAAAAAAAACAATATTATTATTTTTTTGTGCGTTTTTTTTTTACAATTTCACAATATGAATATTTTGTTCCCTTTTTCCCATCTATTGATACTTTAGTCTCGCCATGTTGGTACCTCTATTACAGCGCATGCGGGTGAGCACCAGAATGGATACCCTCGTAAACATGCATAAATTGCACTCTAAGTTTAGAGTAAAAACCACGTAACGTGTTTCAACTGGTGCAAACTGCCAAAAATCACTCAGTTTTTTGATATTATAACAAACGAGTGGAGCTAGAAAGAAATGTTTTATTGTGATGTCCTACATTTAATGTTTTCTACTAATTTAGTATAATATTACAAAATTAAAGTAGAAAACTTATTATAGTGACTTTTGCGATAAACAAACCGCTTAGTTTTCGCGGTACAAACCTAAAACCATACCAAGTGCCAACATTATTCATAATTTAATACCAACATTCATTCATGAGGTTGTTTCAATTTTGACGAGATTCCGGGCAACCTTTCTGAACACCACAGATTCGTGTTTAGAGCATCCCTAAAACATACAGAACCGTAGAGATTACTCCTTATCTTTCATAATTTCTATGCTAGTCACAAATTTCCTGAAATTATTCTAGTCCTCAAGTTACATTACGATGATCTCCAGATTTTTCGTGTTGTCCCTTTGTTAATAAATTTTAAGATGACCGGAAGAACATGAGAACGAGAAGGCTGATGTAGCCGACTATTTTCAAAATTTAAGTCGACCAGGATATTGCGTGTCTGAAAAGAATTTCGTCTCCCCTGACGATGCCCTACGAAACGACGGGAAATGGAAGAATTAGGAAGTCGATCAATAGCCTCCATAAAAATGTCACTAGCGTCCTGGCAGACGAAACGGCTGGGTTTAGGTAATAAACAATGCAGATAATAAAAGGGTTATGAAACTTTAACCAAACAATGCGACAACCTCTAAATCATCGAAACCCCATCTCGATAATTTCCCCAACAGCTACTATGTTACCAGGCGGTGACATATCTTCAAGGTCCATGTTCACTCTGCTTCCCATTCACTAGTTTCCCCAAACTTCTTCAGACACCCCTCTATTATTTCCATCACCCTCAAATACGTGTTTACCTCCGCTGACTGAAAAACACGCTTGTTTTTCACCACCGGTGATTGAAATGTTGAGTAAAAAACAAAGGGGAAAACAGGGATTTTATCAATTTAATAATTTGAATGATAGACAAATTAAAATTACTGCAGAGAAATTTAAAAAAATAAATACATAGGTACCTAATTACATTTTGTATAAAGTTGATTAAATTTATTTAGGTTAATAATTAACCTAATTGTTAATAATTATCAATTATTGATATAATTGAATATCAAATTATTTATTTTCGAATAGGTAAGTAATGAAGCACGACTGACTCAACTATCAAAGTGAGGGGTTGAACCGAATTAAACCGTGCCATTTCAAAAATTCGATTATCGATTTCCTCGTTAAAGTTTCCATAACGCACTGCTAATCACCGTGTGATTGACGAAAGAGGGAATCCGTTGGTCCCTGGAGCTCCAACGAGTTGATTATGTAAAGAGCTGAGTCCTGCGAATTAAATTTTCATTCGTGATTAGCACTTCCTGGACTTTGAATAAGTAATATCCAACGCGGAATCGATGGATCGTTGACCTCGGAGGATTCGAGGGGGGATATATCGTGGGTTTGGTGAGAAGAGGAAATCCACGAGAGGACTGTTGGGGGTTGCTAGACGTACGTACGATATTTTCCGTTAAAACACTACACTGGATAAATTAAAATGTAATTCAAAAGGACTAGGCCCAACGATTTTTAATTTGGGGGAAAAAAATAGCCTTATACGTCGCATGGAAATTATACCCACTTTCTTTCGATGATTGATGGAAATGTATCGTCTTATCGATGGACTTGGATCACTTTACACGGGATTTCAATAGCAGAAAACTGGTTGGAGCCCCTTCAAACCGGTTCTGATTCTCGTCAAACCCGGTTTTAATACTTTCAAACTGGTTAACGCCCCTTTAAACGGGTTCTTAATCTCGTCCATCCTGTTCCGAACTATATAGTCCCAACCGTTTGTAGCCCCTCCAAAACATTGCTCGTTTTCGCCAAACTGGTTTGACAACTATTTCAAACCAAGTATCGTTTCTTCAAGCAGGTTCTTACCCTCGTCAAATCTGTTCTAAACCACTCCAGGAAGGTTTTCAGCCTTGCCAAACGAGTCACTAGCCCTTCCAAGTCGGTTATTGCCCTTCAAAACCGGTTCAAGACCGGTTCTTGGCCGTTTCAATATGTTTTAATCCACTCCAAACCGGTTCTGGGCTCCACAAATCCAGAATATCAAGCACCAGCCAGAATTAGTATAAGTTGATCAAACTTTTACAGTAACTTAGGGACCTACCATGTTTCCAGGATGAGAGGTAATCCACATAGATACATAGATTATATTAATGATTTTCTTGTAGGATTTCAACGGAGATCCATAGGAAAAACGCTGCAAATTTTACACAAGGGTTTATTATTCTTTGATATAGATTACTTGTGCAAAAATTTAATTCTGTGTCAATAAAAACAAATTTTGGAAGAAAACATGTTTTTGGATTTTTTTTTTTTCAAAAAGTTATTGTGTTTTACTCTAAAAATATTTGACCTCCTGGGGTCCTTCAAAAATCCCATTTGTAGCCCCATGAAAGCCCTATAGATCGCCACAGTGAAATAGGATCGTTCCGGGGCCCCTAAAAATGGATTATAATTCCAAAAACACTTCGAAAACGACACCTAACTCGATCCCATAGCCAAAAGCCTTCCAAAAACCCCTCCCGTAGCCCCATTTTTGCCCCATAGCCCCATAGGTTTGGGCGATCGGGCTGAAATCCGTGTGGGCACAACTAGATGGTAAACCAAGTACATTGTCAAAATTTCAGATTAAAAAAAAAATCCTACTGCCCAAAACGGCCCGGACGGCGGACGGCGGTTTTGGAATCTAGACCTCTTGCAAAGGATAATGTCAAATTTTGAGGCCGATCGGAGTCGTCGACCTAACAGCTGAACGTTTGGCCAGTCTTGACTTCTCGTTCCAGTTAGATCGTCTTCAATAGATTTTTATCGTCTTTCCACTCAAAAGCTAAATCTGACTACACCATTTGATTGAGCGCGTCATTTTCAGTGATATTACGCAAAGTATGCTATCTGAGTAGACCAGGGATAAAAGTAGCAAAGAGATGGCGCGTTCAGATTGACGAGATTTGTCAATTTCAGCCAGTGCAATTTCAACCTCCTATTGACAATGGATGAACACTATTTCTTTTCGGAAAACACTACGTTAAAAATTTTTTAACATTACCTACCACATTTAAAAAAATTATTTAAATTTAAAAAAATTATACAAGTTTTGATCATTTAAAAATATTTTTAGCGTTACCACATTTAATGAGGTAATGTTTGAAACGAGAGCGAAAATTGAAGGAATTCACTTCATTAATTAGTTGCAAGATGAGTACGTACAGGGAACTCCATCATTTATTCAAAGAACAACGAGAAAATCCCTTGGTGTTTGTCTATTTTCTGTATGCCGTGTAACATACTTGCACTGATCATAATATTATTGTCCAAATTCATTTTCAAGTAATTAGGAGAGTCGTAGACCAACGACAAGAGCTAAGAAAACGAGTAGGTTTGTTTTCTTCTCTCTTCTCTCTTGCTCGCAGCTCAGGTGGTACAGCTAGTACTGCTCATACAGCTCAACCCCGCTCCACTCCTTGCTGCCCCATCACCCTCCGTTCGCTGCTTCTATCGCAGGCTGCGATTCGCAGCTCCACTCTGACAGTAGAACACACAGGATGAACATCTTGGTACCTAACCCTGTAGTAACTTCTTTAAAAATCACTTCTTTAAGAAACGTTAAATAACTTCTTTAAAAATTGCACATAGGATGGTTAACACCAATACTTCAATTATTCAAGGGTTGAAATACAATCAACAAATTATGTCCTATTTAGTTTGCTTGTAACAGAGCTTCAAATTCAATTTCTTTTGAAACATTCTCAGTTCTAGTTTATCCCAATGATTTGGTTTGTTAATAGAGCTGGTTGTAATAAAGCTTCTAATTTATTAAATAAATTGAATATATAAATTTTATATATTCATTTAGTTTATTTGTAAATCTATTTAGCCTATTTGACATCCTCTTTGTTCGTAATGGAGCTTGTTGCAATATTGTAATAGATCAGCTAAAATAAACATAAATTTAGATAAAGTAAATAGTAATTCATATAAATTCATTCTGATACAAATCTTATTGTAAATTCGACATTACAAGTTCTAAATAATTTAGAACTTTTATTAAATAAATACAAGAATAAATTTTATTCTTAATTATTAAGAATAAATCTAAAATGAAAGTTGGTGATGATGACGCTGACCGTCACAATGAACCGGTTGATGGAACCTCAACAACTTTCCACACACATAA
Organism: Pilophorus perplexus; assembly: GCA_955831195.1. Lineage (NCBI taxonomy): Eukaryota > Metazoa > Arthropoda > Insecta > Hemiptera > Miridae > Pilophorus > Pilophorus perplexus. The sequence goes on from OY037016.1 coordinate 14,849,028, forward strand.
AATGAAATTCTTCATTCATTATAAAATTTATAAAAAAATATTTTTATTTAATAAAAAATCATCATTGTAAAAATAATTCAAATTCAGCCTCTTCCAAAGAGGCTGAGTTTGAAGCCCGATCTCTCTATTCCGTAAAACTCCATTACACTTTTATCATTCAGCCCTTGAACTATTTTTTAGTACCTCCATTTATGGCATGCCTATATTCTCCCCTCCACGCTAAACTGAAAATGGCCAAAAATCGACTTGGGCATTGTTGCATCTTCACCGTCGATAACATTAGCCGATAATACCTATATTATAATGCGACCCTATTGTTGACCCTCGTTGGTGTAGGTACTATACTTTTTCGATGGTATCACGAGAGACGAACGTAGTGAATCATTTGTGAAAATATGTTCCATGGTAAATTCCGTACGATTCCTCCCCTCTGAAATTTCTCGTTGTTTCTGGCCCATATGTTGCCCTTCTTCGGGAAAATCTTAATGAATGACTTTTGTGGGGGGAAAGTAAAACTCCCGTTTCATCCCTTCGTTCGCTCATCTCGAGGTACTGATTGGTTTATGGGTTAAGGGGAGGGTTGTTGACCGTGATATGTAAACACGAGGGATTGAAGAGAGAAGGAGAGACGGAAAGATGCGGGCGAGCGAGAGAGAACCCGACAAAGACGGAGAGAGAGAGAAAATTAGAAAAAGGGAGGAGAGGCCGCGGCTGGGTTGATGTAGGTGGCGGTATTGATTCCTTTTACAGGCCGTCCCGCAAACATCCGCCGTAGGCCCTTAAACATCTTTGTCTACTACCCATTTGAAATATGTGCGACTTTGGGGGTTACCGGGGCCTCCTCCCTTCCCTTCCACACCCGGTAAATTCATACCCCTTCCCGCCCCCTTTCGTTTCAACCTGAAACCCTAGTACCTTTTGCAACCCCCTCCCCCACGACACATCACTCTTCACTACACCCTTTCTGTTCCAACCAGCCAAGTTCAAGTTCGTATTGTCGACCCCCTAGTGAGGTTTCTGAACCCGCGAACAAGTGTTTTGCACTTTCAACCCCCCCCCCCCCCCCCCCACACACCCTCAATATATCAATAATAATTATTGTTGATGGTGATGTGGACCGGGAGCAATGTTGTTGTTTCCGTCAAGCCGATGAATATGCCGACGTTTCAAGAGAACTCAAAATGTTGGGGACATAAACAACCTAGGTACCTAGGTACATTTTAAACTTTAGACGTCCTGAAACAGAGAGAATTCTCTCTGTTGCAAATATTGAGAAATGAATGTGCACATTAAAAGCTACGAGTAATACAGAGACATAATATGGCGTAAACAGTGGAGGGGGAACTAAGCAACCCGAAAAATATAATAATCATAATAATTTATTCGAGAAAGAACAGGAAACGAAACAAAACAGAATTGGAGCCGCGTAAAAAAAGGAAAAGAAAACCGGAAGAGGTAGGGAGAAGATGAAGAAAAAGAAACAAAACTGTTCATGGTGTGGGGAAAATATATTATATATATACACCAAGTGAGGAAAGTAAATAAAAAAGAAAAAGAAAAATAATACGAATTTTAAGAAATACCTGTATCCCTAGTGTTTGATCAGAAGTGGGTCCCCTAAAACGGTATTATACGTCCAAAATACTTCGAAAACGACCCATAACTCGACCCCATTGCGGAAGCCTTCAAAACTCCTCCCATAGCACCACAGATCCCCACGGGTTTGGGCGATTGGGCTGAAAACCTTTTGGGCACAACAACATAGCGAACCGAGTATTTTGTGAAAATTTCAGATTTAAAAAAACATACTGCACGAATAGGACGTGGGCTGAGGATAGCCTATGTCTAGACATCTTGAAACGTAATAGAAACATTTACCGTAATAGAAACATATACCTAATATTATTATGACAGAACGACCCCCGTCGCAAATACATAAGTAGGTGTATTATTCCAACAATAATAAATCGAAAAAAAATTGACATAAGAATTCACAATGAAGAGGAGAAAAAAAACAGCAAAATAGAAATTATAAAAGTAAATAAATTTCTTTTTATTAATAAGAATGGATGGAGGTTGGGGTTGTTAAAAATACCCCATGCCTGTAAAAATGCAATCAAAAGGAACATTCATGTGAAATAAGAACATTAATACCTATTGGATGAAGAAAGTGTGGAGTAGGGTGGCCAGAAAGCATAGGGTAAAAACATAATCTCTTCAAATCCTTGCTCTCACCCCCCCAGATGGTGCAAATAGGTAAAAAACTGATATTGACAAAGTTTCAGATCGATCGGATAACGTTCTCACCCTCCTCATCGAGATTGAAGTTTTAAAAAACTGAGATTTTTGGCAAAAGTTCCTAGATGTTTTTGAATAACTCGAACACCACTGGTCACAGGAATCTGAATAAAATCTCATTCTATCGGAAATTTAGTTTGCTACAACTTCTACTCCTGGAATGATCAAGCTAAAACCAACGGGTTCAATGTTATGGGCCGTTCTTAAGTTAAAAACATGGTCCGTTTTAGCAAATGCGACTTTCTACGCTTACCCTAAAACCAACACAAGAATAATTCTTGATAATATATTATGAATATTATTAAATAATATATTTAATATACTCCATTAAAAATCCATAACTATCTTCGAATGTTAAAAAAAAAAAAAAAAAAAAAAAATACTCAATTAAGCAATTATTGCTCTTCGTCAGTTAATTGAGTACTCTTTTTTTTCTTTTCTTTTTTTAACATTCGAAGATAGTTACGGATGTTTAATGGAGTATATAAAATATATTATTTAATAATATTCATAATATATTATCAAGAAGAGCTTAAGATATCATCTTAAAGAGCTCAAATTTAATAGGATTCGCACGATTTGGGTTCTTACTACCTATGTTTTTGAGCTATTTCGGATATTTTGACTTCTTACAGGGTTTTGCACTTATTAACTACATAATTTTTACATCAAGGTCGTTTTCAGAAGAATTTTTTCAAGAAGATTCGTTGACCCTGAACTTTTAAATTGAATTTTTCAACATTTGGCAGTATCTGCCAGAACTGTTCTTTATTATTTCGAGATTTTATACTTGCTGTGCCCTCTATATTTCCCCAACCGTCAAAATCTTGCTGGCTCCCAATTTAAATCCGTCGAACGAGTGGGTACATTTTACTGCCACGCCCTCCACCGGCCAAACCTGCCATTGAAATGCTAAATGGTTTGTAAACTTCATAAACCGTAACTTTGTTGATTTATTCCGTCCGTTCCTTGAAAGCTTTCATGGTAAAAATACAGGTGAATGAACTTCCAACAACCCGAGTATCAGTTAAAATTTTGTTTAAACCTGAAAAATGAAAAAAACATATAACCAGGCGTGTTCGGTTGGGAGTGCGTTTTTGAGGTCGGATTCGGACTCGTTGCGATGCCGTGGGAACGTCCACAACGTCACGGGATACGGGCTGTTGGAAATGTCGGTGGAGTTGAGTGGTTCAAGGAGAGTAAAAATAAGTGCTACAATCCCCCCCCCCCCCCCCATCCTTTCCACCATAACTTCAAAAGCACTCGCCTTACTTGGACAAAGCGGGTTTTGTTTCGACACTGAAAGTTACCTACATGAAAAAGTCCACCTCCCCTATTTAGCGCCTTCGTGGAGTTACCTTCATATCTCTTCTAGATTTTTTTTTTTTTTTTTTTTTTTTCGAAACTCCTTTTGTGGTCACTTCAGTACGTACAGAGGCGAATTCAGAAAGCTGCGAGAGTGTTTCAGAAGCGCTTTGGTGTTCCGTTACGTTGCAAGCCCTGTAAGTTCGACGTCACCTTCATAAAGTTGGATGCAAATTCAAAATCAGCAGGATTAGGTAAACACGAAAAAGGTACCCAAATAAGTTTATGAAACGAGAATGGCAGAATCAATCCTCAATAATTATTTCGGGAATTAGGTATTTTGTAAGAGGATCGATCGAAGTACGTGCCGAGTATTACCTATAATGTGGTGTGGCAACCGACACAATGTCATGTTCTGAGAAAAAGACGAAATCGGGCTTCAAAAATGCTTAGTAGTTGTTTTTGAATGTTAAGTTGGTTGTGTCGTTGAGTTTGGAGATGAGAAGCGAATACAGGTGGTTGTCTGCTGTATTTGGGTCATAATTTTACAATATTAACAAAATTGATGATTTTTTTAAATTTTTTTTAAATCATTTTTTTAATAATAAAAAAAAACACTATTTACGGAAGGTGTTACAAGGGCGAGTCTGATGGAGCCATTACAATCTTAGTTTGCAATGCAGCACCTTTAACAAAAATAACTGGAAAGAAAAATGAATAAATTTATAGCTACACACACGCTTCATTTGATTTTTCTCTCTTTAGAAATCTCTTATCGACAAAATTTCAATACAAAATTTTATTATTATTATTACCTACCTTTTTTTTAAATTGAACGGCGCATAAAAAACTCGTCATTCATTTGCGCCTGATGAAGTAACAATAACACTTCACTGGTCCTTATAAAAATTCGTCCTTTTGAGTTAACAATTATAGTTTGATCTCAACATAATAGTATGTTATATACAGCCTACCTCATTATAAGTACTTTTTACATCTTGCTAGGGTTGAAAATAACTGCTACTCGAATCGGCATAATTTTCTCATTCTCCGGATCGATTATAAAATCGATATAGGAGGTAAAGGCGTTCCATGACATGCAACGCCTTTAACTCCTGAACTAGACATTCTCTAGTTCAGTGCCATGTTAGCGCTTTTTTTAAGCTCAAAACTGGGCTCTCTTTTAACATTAAAAATGCTTTAGTTTTTATAAATAATTAGTGTTTTAATTTTTTTTAAATTGTTTTGCCTATTTTTAATATTTTTTTGAAAATTTAATACGATTTTAATGTGTTAATTTGTTATATAATATATTATATTATATTTATATAATATATGATGATATATCATAATAATTTGTATACTATTATAATTTGTTAATAATAATATATTATTATATACCTATTAATAAAAATGAATAAAAAACTATTTTTTTATTCATATTTCCCCTCCTTCTTTTTTCTCCTCCACACATTTTGAATTTTTGCAAGGTATGGTAGGTGTGCAGCAAATAGCAGTAACTGACCTAGACTAAGTCATCACTTGGTATCCACTTCTTCCGAAATAACAATATTAATAATATTATTAGACATAACGATCCCAACATTTTCTTTTCAAAAGTTAGTTTTTGTTTCTTAACTCCGTCCGCTCGTGTAATAGCAATTTCATTTTCTCGCAAAATGTAGGGGGAAGAGATAGAAGGGGCTTACAAATTACAGTAATAGCTCAACTTTTCATCTTCCCCATTTCCTGTCATTCCCGCCACACCATCCAATAGCACTCACTTTGTCACGCGTCATTTACACTTTTTCTCATATCTTCGGGAGGGCGAACAAAGCAAATAGCCCTAAAAATGTGGAAAGAAATATTGCGCTGGGTTTACGTCCAGGAATTGTCAGCTTGGGCGCGTTTTTGTTGTCAAAAGTATCTAATAACGTAAAATATTATCTAACGCTTCTAGATAGATGCCACAAGACAACAGTTGTACCTATCAGTTATTGATACATCGAATTGTGAACTCAACAGAGTAGTGAGGGAGGAGCCAAGTCAACAGAGCAGTGAGTGAGCAGATTAATAGACAGAGTAGTAAGTGAGGAGCCAAATCAATAGAGTAGTACGTGAGGAGCCAAGTCAACAGAATAGTAAATGAGGAGCTGAATCAACAGAGTAGTGAGGGAGGAGCCAAGTCAACAGAGCAGTGAATGAGGAGCCAAATCAATAGAGTAGTGAATGCCAAATCATCATCATCATCATCAACAAATTTTGTTAGAAGTTCGCTGAGTTATTACAAACCTAATAGGAGATACATAGTACGTATATCCATGGAATGTGGACACATAATCGGATTTATTTATATTTTCTCAATTTTTGCAATTCTAAAAAGGGTGGCGGTTAAATAATCAGTTGTTTACCTGATGAAGGTAAATATCCTGAATTAGTATCCGTTCAAGTAAGGTCTCAGATAGTGTTCAAGGCGACGGTAGGTTTACTTCTGGGATTATAAACATTTATTTAAGGATAAATTCGATTTACGGAATCCCTTTGTTGGATCGACTCGGTGTTATCTTCTGGATCCAGCGCTTTCTGTCCCACGCAAGTTTCGGGAGCTGTTTGAAGGTCTCACGTAATTCATTCGGCCTTTTTCTATATTTGGCTTCATCTGCCTTGAAAATTTTTACTGCGTTGCACCGACTGGATTTTGCGGATGATGGAAATTAGGAAACGGGTTGAAAGGTATGATGAGTAAAATTTGAGGAAATCTCATCCTACATGGCAAATTTTCCTTACAGCTCGAGCTTTTAGCAGATGGCATTTTGTTGGGGTTTATAAAACGTTCCGTTTGATTAGGTCTAGTAATTAACTTAGCTTTCAAAAAGGGTTGAGTTTCTCAGGGTAGAACTTTCACATCAGGGTGTAAGTAAATTCGTGAGAGTGGTGCACTTTTGATGGAGTGGGAGAGCGGGAAAGTCTCGAGTCCTTCTCTCCCTACTTTACCTAATTCATTCACGTCAAAGAGGGGTCGTTTCAGACTTTGGGGACGTCGTGTGGTTCCCTTTTTGAATATTTTATTGAATGAAATCAAGGAAGCTCGCGTGACAAAAAACAAGGGCTTGCGAGAGGAAGTCTGCGGTTGCTCGTGCCTCACCACGTGGATTCAACACAACGTGGCGTCAGCCTTATTTGGGTGTTTGAAGATTTCAAACACATTGGAAATTAATTTTGTACCTATTAAATCGGCCAAAATGATTAACTCCTTGGTTTGGTGAGGGAGAAGTCTCCGTGTGGTTTTTGGTTTATGATTCTCAGAATGGCCAAACTATGTTTCGCGACGGGGGTCAACATATTGATCGGAATTAGTCCTTCAAGGGCGTTTCAAGATGTGGTGACTCCAAAAATGAAATGTCCGACCAGGGTATTTGAGAAGTAGGGGGTTTTTTTTTTGAAACTTTAACAAAATACTCGGATCGCCATCAAGTTGCGCTGGCAAGTTTTTCAGCCCAATTGCTCCAACCGCAACTGTTCTGTGGGGCTAGAAGGGGGGCAACGGGAGCGGTTTTGGAAGGTTTTTCGGCAATGGAGCTGAGTTAGATGTCTGTTCCAAAGTATTTTTGGACTAGATTCCATTTTTAGGGGTACATTCGATTTCACTGCATTCATGGGGCTTTTGAAGGGTGGCAGGAAGTCGAATGAGGCGTCATTTTTATGAACCTACTAGGCGTGTGTAAATACCTAGTTTTAAAATACTCGACCCACCGGGTATTAAATTTTATCCCATTTACATCCTTGGCTACACCGAATCCTAATTTTTTAACAACTAAAATTAAATATTCATTCATTATTACCGAATATTGGAAGTTGATGACGAGACATGACCTCATACTATCAACAGTTGAAGTAGACTTCCCCAATAATACTTAACTACCCATCAAAATTGTGTGCATCTGTACATTCAAACTTAGAAGGAGCTACACTCGTTGACCGTAACGTCTGAGAAAACGTCTTCTTTTTTTCTGTAGCGCCTAAGCGACCTGAAAAAGAACAAATTGCTCGAAATAAAAAATCCCAACTGTGACAACCCCGGGATTTGCTCCGTGGCTTTCTCTTTTCCCGATATCCCTGAAACGATAGTGTTAATAGTATTACACTCGTTGCTGCGGGAACTTTTCACCGGGTTCTTTCAAAAAGTCTTCGAAGTTCCGTTGGAAGGTGAAGGTGGGATACGGCTTTCTATTTGTCGTTTGTAAGTCGGTCATCGGGGAGGCCGCGTCTCTAATCTCCAGCCTACTTACAAAAGGTTGGCCCGCACTAAAATCTACACAAGAATTTCACTCAGCTTCCGATAGAAATGTTTTTCTGTTTGTCTACGAGAATCAGTCATGAGAGGTGATTGTCCGTCGGTGTAAACCGTTCTTTGGCGGCGACCAGAAAAAAAAAAAAAAACAACCCTGAGGTGGCCTCTTCTGAGAAAACTCCTTCCCAGTAGGAGTCATTTACGGGTAGGTTAGGTAGACGGTAGAAAGGGCTTCCAGGGCCACAGCCACACCTACTACGTAGTTAGCAGCTTGTTAGCTCCCCAGTAATGGGAAACGCTCTCCGGTTCACGTTCTCCGAGGGGAATCAAACAATGGGCCCGCTGACTTAGAGCTTTAGACCCTGTGGAACTAAGATCGCATAACATAGAAAGATGCGGCCACATGTTGTCAAGAAGAAAGCCTTGTTGGCTCAGATTTTAGGCCTACATTCGACAAATTACAACTCACAACCATTCATAACCTTTGTAATCTTGGTATTGCATGTCTCGTCTGGGATCTCCACCTGCGAAAGGATGATTCCCTCACGTCCTTCGGATGAATTCTGAAGGGTTTGGGTTTGCCGAAAATAGTGCAGCAACCTTGTAATGCACCCGCTAATTCCAGGGCAAGTGGGCATAGAGGATAAACGCGAGTTCCTTCGACTGGATGAAAAGAGGGTTGCCGAGATGGATCGTGATGTCAGCAACCTATAGATTGGTATGGCGGGACCAGCATGAAGTGGGTGAAATCCCCCAGGAGCGAATACAAAAAATGAATCTTCCAAATGAAACCGTATAACCTACCTACTATCATTATTTTTAGTTTTTTTCTTTTTTTCTCAAAAGGTACCTCACTCAATAGGTGCCGTCAATATTTTTAGGAGTTTATTTTTTTTTCTCAAAAGTTACTGTATCCACATCGTTTGATTGTTTTATTTCGGGTGTTTGCGCTGGCCCGTGGTCGCAGTCTGCTCTGGTTGGTTTTGGGTGGTGGTCTGTGAAGAGGCTGGTGCTGCCCAGGGTTAATAATTAACCCCAATTATTGGGGAGTGTTTCCTGGGAACATGAGAGATGGGAGGGGATGAGAAGTCTCACCGTTCTGGGCGGATGGTTGCAGTGAGTTGGGGATACTAGAAAGGTCTCACATGGCTGACATGCTGGGTTTTGATTTCGACTGAATCGGCGAAATTGGTTGCTGGTTTGTGACAGGAGAGACTGCTGTGAAGTATTAGAGGTCTGGTTTGGCATTAACATGGTTAATCTTGGAATTGAGGATATCGTTTAATTACCACCAAATCACCTACCTGGCAGGATTTTGTAGCGATGGTCGTAGTGGGGTTTCCTTTTCTATGTTGGCTATCGCCTTTTGTCATGTGTCATGCTGGGCCTCAGATACAATATCCCGCACTCGATGGAAGAATCGATTCTTCCGTGGCCGTAGCAATTATTGCTAACGAAGTGTTTCGCCAAATTAAGACTCTGTTGGACGTAGGGAAAAAATGAATCCCATTTAGAGTGATCGTCAGCATGTTGCGCTATAAGGATGCTTCTTAGGGTTCGGATTTAGCGCCTGGCATCTCTGTCTCTTGAAGTCCCTTGCCTCCTTACAAGCAATGCATGGACTCTTGTGGATTGCAGGACTGATCACAGCAGTTCCCTGATCAGGAATTCTATAGGATCAACAACTCGAACTCTGGGTGTCGGCTGAGAGGAAGACCAATAGACCCACACCAGCCAGTGCTAAGGCGTGGCGCTGCACAGCAAAGGATGGGGGGGCTGTCCCTGGGAACATGGTGTTGTCAGGGTCACCTCACACGCCTTAACAATGGTAGATATCAGTAGAACTATATATGATCTGAAATCTAGATTCTAGATGTTACTATAGCCGTGCGCGTAATCCACGAAGTGAAAATAGGCCTGAAATCCGAACGTCAATGCAGGGTATACCCTGCAGAAGATACTTGCACTCGATCTCTTCTGAAATCGCTGATCCCCACTTGTGTTGTGGCATCCCACAACGACGGGTTTATTCTCCTCGCAGGTTCCCTCGAAACCCAAAACGACTGCAGGAAACACTGTATCTCCCCCACGGCGTGAGCAGCTCACCCCTTCACTTTCCAGTGACACACGTAGCAATGGTTGATATCGTCTGAAAGTGCAAATAATTGAGTCTCTGCTAAAGATATCATCAATCTAGAAACTCTTGAAACATCCCTCTTGAAACATACCGATAAAAATGAACTAATCTGAATGGGCAAAAAAAGTTAAACGATTTCTCATAAAAACCTACCCACAACGAAAACACCCCTAATTCTGGTCAGATTTTGTGCGATGTTTTGGGTACATTCGTGACATCCGACTAGGTGGCCGTCAGCCTAGAAGACTTCTAATACTACATTGTACTTAGTACAATGTAGTATTATGACATAATACTACATTAATACTACATAATGACATTGTCATAACTCACCATCTTTTCCCTTTTTTCTTGGCTTTCACATAAATAATTTTTCATTGGCTGACTTGCATCACCCAGAGTCTCATGTTTCATAAGTCATAACGTCTGAGTTCCGGCGTTTTTTGTTTTTGTTTTTCTCGAACAGCTCTTAATATGGGGGGGAGAATATAAAAAACTCAAAAGCTCTCCGAAGTAGCAGCTATTTCCGTCCCGTAGGGCAGGCAAGGACAGACTCACCAAGGTCGGGGCCCTTATTATCCTCTTGGTTACTCCTTTTGTTACTTAGGGCTCCCCGAGAACTTTTTTCCGTTGACTTTTTACTTTTTTTTTTCTTCACTTATTTTTGTTTTATATTTTTTACCCCCACTAACAAGTAGTCACTCACTCGTTTTATTTCTCGTCCTTGCCGCTTGGAAGCTCCCCAGCCGCATACCGGAGGGACAATATGCAAAACAAACAAACTCGAACCTGTAAAGAGTGTCTGGTTCTCCGCGGGGATCATTCACGATTTCATCCTTCGACTTTCTTTACTCAGCTTCTCGACCAAATCACAAGGTCATGTACCACTTCGTCTTAATTTTGTCATGGATTTAGGTTTAGTATATTGTCCCACTGGTTTCAGGCACTCCCGATAACACCCTGCAAAGTATCAGACGGATGCGTCCGCATGCGGCAAGGGAGTGGAAATCCATCTTATAAAATGACGATGTAAAGTTGTCTATTTCCACGATAAAAATATAGGATGTAGACGCGTTTCGGCTGATCAGACTATCATCAGTACGATACAGAATGAGGAAGTTGTGAGAGGTTCCTTATAATATAATGTATATTATACAAAAGTGCAATGTGCCTGCAATGTTTTTGGATTGTTTTTTACTTGGACAATATTTGACCTCCTGGGAACTTTAAAAAACCCCATTTGTAGCCCCATGAAAACCCTGTAGATCGCCACAGTGAAATCGGATCGTTCCCCCAGAAATGGATGGCTGACACATACTTCGAAAACGACACAAAAGTTAGGTGACCTAACTCGACCCCATCGCGTAAACCCTTCAAAAAAACCTCCCGTAGCCCCATTTTGCCCCACAGGTTAGAGCGATCGGTCTGAACACCTAAAAACACCGCGGGCACAACTATTTTGTCAAAAATTCAGATTTTCAAAAACATTCTACTGCCCAAAACGGCTTGTACCTACGGCGTACGGACATTTCGTTCTAGGATCCTACACATCTTGAAACGGATAGTGCCAAGAATAATAAACCAAAATTAACGAAGAAACACAATGTGTTTCATGTCATGAAACAGTGCAATTTGAGAAAATGTAAAAAAAAAAGTGGTGGTTTTGAGTGCCAAAGCGGTAGAGTGGTAGATGAGATTGAAAAGCGGTAGATTGTGGGGGTTGGCAACGCTGGATTCCACAACGAAAAGAAACCCTAATGTAAAATTTGTATAGTTTTTAGGCCATTTTTTCGATCTAATAAAAAAATACCTCTGTCGCACAAAATGAATCAGACCATAAATTTGCCTAATGTACAATCGATTAACTTCCTCATCATAAGACCGTCAATCCGTTTTAATCAGTCGGCACCTTCTTTTCAGCGCGTATAAATATTTACTTCCCACTGAGGGTCGGCATATTTTGCATTGAAAGGGGGAATGCGTTTTTTTTCTCTCTCTCTTTTTTTCAACGTTCGGCTATAAACCCACATGAATGGAGAAAGTTGGGATCAACCGAAGGTTCATTCCCAAGAAAACAAAGGTTTCATAGTGCGGTAAAATTAAAAATTCAGCAAGAGAGGACAAAAAAATTGATATGGGAGAGAACACATTCAATTTCTTGTCCAATTTCACGGTTTCATTCCTATTGTTTTTACGTGGTTCGCAATTACAATAAAATTCAGCAACTGCCTCCAACGTGTTCTTTTTCTTGCGGAATTGTATCATCGATCTCTTTGCTTCGGTTTGACGTCATTTATGTACAAGCTTGATTACCGCTCTTCTATAAATCATCTAGCCTACGACAATTCTTCCTCGCCGGAAGGCCCGTGACCTTTATCCTTGAGCGTTCATAATTTAAAGACTTTTTCTTCAAGGGGCTCACATTAATTATTTCTCAGGGGCTGCATAATGAAACTTTCATCACCTTGAAGTATTTCGTAAGCCCGAGCGAGGCTCATACTCTTTTTATTACACTTTATACACCATCTATCTCAATATCGTGGAATTTGTAATGGATTTGTCGCGGAATATCACTCTACAGATTAGCAGAGAGTGTGAAGGGGGAATGGGCTCAACCACCAAGTTATAGAAAACGAAAAAACGCAGCAAATTTTACACAAAGGTTTTTTTTTTATATACAGGTAGGTTACATGCACAAAAATTAATTCTGTGTCAATAAGAAAATATTTTTGAAAAAAAAAAAAAAAAAAAAAAAAAAATCTGCACCTTACCTACATTGTTCGAACAGATGTGGGACCTCGAAAGATGGTTCTGCGTCCAAAATTACTCAGAAAAAAATATTATTTGACCCCCGGGGATCCTTTAAAACCCCATTTGTAGCCCCATTAGAGCCCAATAGATCCCCACGGTGAAATCTAATCGTTCTGAGACCCCCAAAATGGGTTTTACGTCCAAAAATACTTCGAAATCGACACCTAACTCAATCTCATATCTAAAAGCCTTAAAAAAACCCTCCCGTAGCCCCATTCTAGCCCCATAGCGCCCCACGGGTTTGGGCGATCGGGCTGATAATTTTGCGGGCACAACTAAATGGTGAACCGAGTATTTTGTCAAAATTTCAGATTTAAAACAAATCCTACTGCCCAAAACGGCCCGGACGGCGGACGGACATTTCGGTTTTGGAATCTAGACCTCTTGAAACGGATAATGTCAAATTTCGAGGCCGACGGGAGTCGTCGACCTCTGTCGCGAAAACATGGGTGTATTATTCCAAGAATAATAAACCAAAAGACACACAAAATTAAATAACACGAAAAGCGAGAAAAAGAAAAAACCGAGAAACGAAAAAGGAGGAGAAGAAAAACGAGAATAGAAAGGAGAACCCCAAAAACTAGGAAAAAAGTCATTGCGAAACGTGTTTACCTATGAGCTTTATTGACTTATGTTTTTAAACTGTTAGGTACCTGTTTTTTATCTGGTGTCTTTGGGGGGTCAGTTCCTACTCGCACATTCCCTGAATCAGACTGTAGATGGGTAGGTAGGTAGGTATTTGATTAAATTTGCCTAGATACGACGATTGCCTAATTCTATCAGGCAATATGTCGCAAATGGTCCGTATATAGCGTCTTTTTTTTTTCTTCACTATCTCGCATTGCTGCATAAAAAGAGTTCGCTATCGGCGAAGCGATGAAACATCGTATTGAATGAATAGGCCGGTTGTTCCATAACAAAAGGCGTCGGCTTCATAGCTAGTTTTGCTGCTTGAAATGAAAAAGATATCGATGTAAACTTTTTATCGGTCTCACTCGAGAAGCTCTGACTGGAAGACAATTTATTATTTTATAATAAAATGGGCAAAGGAAATTATTACCTTCGGCTGGTTTATTGCCCTTGTTTTCTCTTCTGAGTGCGGGATTGTTGGGCGGAATTTTAATCCTTTTTGGCATGTTGCATTCAACGTTCAGAGTACGCAGAGCGTAAAGAACGTGCGAAGGTAAATTTTCAAATCCATAGGAGTCGTAAGTGGGGTAACGACTGTGTCACGTGACTGAGGTATCTAGTCCAATAGTCTAAGAATATAACGGAAAAGGTCGGCGCCCCTTGATAAATTGGTAGGTCGGTAGGTACACTTACCCCAATAAAACGCTCCAAATGGCTCTTGAAGTAACGAACGGGGTAATTTCCTCCGGTTGATTTTCGCACAATCGATTTAATCTAAACGGATCGACTGCCACGCCAAAGGCGACGAAAACGTAAAACATCGGCGGGATCGTTCTAACTGAATCTGAATTCATTCAGATCATGAGATTTTGTTTTTTGGAAATCGGTGTTTTTCAATGAACTTCGCTGAGGCCCACTTCACCACCCGAGATACCGAGAGTTTAAGCGTTAACGCCCAGGTTAAACCCCCGTGGGAGCACCGATTAGCATGGGAATCCGTGCGGAGCTCGGTACCTAAGTTTGACGGTAAAATATACCGTTGTTGTATACAATTTAATAAGGAATGGACGTGCACCCGAATGGGCTCCTTGAAAAGGTCGGAATTCGTCATTTCTATGAACATATTCTGATTCAGCACCTTTTAACCCCCCCACCAATTTTTAGTTCGAAAATCCGCATAATTACGTGCAGAACTGTTTTAAACATGTTGAAGATTGTGAACTGATAGCGGAGAGCACGTGACGTCATACCTCGCCTTGCTGGGCATCAAGTAGTTGGGCAAGTAGCCGCCAGAGCGCTGACTGATAGATCTGAACGGAATTGGAATACTAACACTCAGCCCGGGTTGATTTTTGAATAACCTTCTTTGATGATAACCTCGATGCTATACTGCCGTCCTAAGAACAGATCCCGTATCTGCATTTTTGGCCAATTGAGTTAAAGGTTTCTAGCAGTTTAGGGGGGGTGATTTCTATCGATTTTCCCAGTTTCAAAGTGCAGATACGACTTTTAAACTGGGAAAATCGATAGAAATCACCCCCCCTAAACTTCTAGAAACCTTTAACTCAATTGGCCAAAAATGCAGATACGGGATCTGTTCTTAGGACGGCAGTATATTTTTGAATGACCTTCTCTGATTCTCGATTTTCGGGGTCAGCTGTTACACGTAGCAAATTCGGCTAACTTGCATAGATGCAAGAGAGATATTGATCTCTCGGCCAATCAAACGATGACGAAGCAGCCCACGTCATGTACCCCTTCCACACCTTGGAATTCAAATATTATATTTTTCCTAAGGCCCTATAAATAAATAGGTAATAGAGACGGGGTTTTGGCAATGTTAACCTACTTTCTTTCATATCGTTTGAATGATGCACGACCTTTGCAGAAAAAAAAAATCATGAAATGAGCTCCTTTGATGATTTTTTCAATTTTTTTCCTACCAACATGGCACGTGCCATGTTGTTAGAAGTCAAAATGAGAAAAATACATCATTTTTGTGACAAAACGTCTTTCACGTAATTTATACCAATTCATCTAAAATTTCCTGGTCAATTAAAAAACTACGTGCGTGACGTCACCTATGGATCTTCCAATTTGACGGCCAGGGTTGCCAACTCAGAAAACCAATTTTTCCCTAGATCGTTCCCGTAAACAATCTCTTGACATTTTGAGAACTAATTTAGGTAATAAAAATAAATATGAATAAAAAGTTTTTCTGCCATTCACCTTACCCCACGAACGAATCAAAACAACGGCCGTGGTGTCACGTTTAACCTTGGCTGTGGTTTAACCTCAGAGACCAAACCTTCAGATTTTAATTTTTTTAATTGTGGCCAACTTGGTTTATTTCAATTGCTAATAATAAATAATAATTTTATTTACCAACCCATTTAAAAGACGACTGATGACGGACCCCCAACAATGGGTTTTACGCCCGTAATTGTTGAAAAATTACATACTTAACATCCTGGCGTCCGTCAAAAGCTAAGTAGCGCAGTGCTCCGTCAAAAGCTCAGTACTGAGTGCTCGTTTTCTACGGTGAGGTTGGATGGGTCTGGGTAGCAACAACAAAAATGTACGAGAGGGCGCAAATTGGTTACAGCTTTGGATTCAGCGCACTAAAAAACGAAAAAAAAAATACTCAAAACTTTTGAGTCAGTTGAAAAAAAAAAAACGTGTACCTGTATAATACATGTATAATAATATTGTATAATAATTATTGGATGCGAAAGGGATAACGATGGTACTGTGATTGAAAATCGTAAGAATCCTACCATGACAGAAACTATCAAGTCTAGAACGTAGAATAAAATGCGCTGTTAGCGTAAACTGATACTGAAGGATTGAGTAATGACGGTGTAGCGCGGAGGCAAAAGACAAGAAGACGGCCAATGTCTTCCCACAATACCGAGCCGAGTTGGAACGTAAAATGAAACCAGATAGCGTCTCTCTCATCGCATAGCCAGAGGCCACAAGCTCTGCATCCAATGGCTCATTCAAAACGCTTTCTAGGACTCGAGCTATTCATTCTACAGACTTTGATACGAAGAAATTCCGCAACCTTTTCTCATTCAAAACCCCTTCCTGCGAGATAGGATCGGATTTTAGGAGTTGAAATCTTGGCTGACAGATCGCAAGAAAATCAGACCAGCACACGCCTTTATTCTACTTACGTATTTGTAAGAGTCACGATTTGATGAGAAAGCTAACAGTTGATTGTGACCGCAGCGTCGTTATCATCCATAAAAATGCCGTTCAGCAAAATCATCTCGGGATAATGATGAGGGTAGTAACAACAAAACGATAGGCTGTAATATAAAACTTCGCCGATACAAAAAAACCTCATCCTTCCTCGTCGATAATAATACAACCCCCTGACGACCGCAGTTGGATTAATTGAGCCTTCGGGGGCCTTCAACACGGAGACGTCAGCCGATTCCAATGACAGCTTTTTAATTTTGAACACTTCGGGGCTGCAGGAAACTTCCTGACGTGTGATAAATGGAAAAATTTCGAGCTGGTCAATACGCCTAATCAGATTCTGATTAGTTCCAAAAAACACTTAGCGATATGAAATGAAAATTTTTATAGAAAACCCTGGAAAATTGAGGAAACGTTGTTGTGCAGATTTGAGTTTATATCGAAGCAAAAACTAGCCATAACATTGCGAAGGAATGCAGCAATTCTTTATGTTCTCAAAGCACTCAACCTCCGCGACAAAAACTTGCACCCAACTTGCGGCTTCCCTTCGGTTTCAAGGTTTTATGCGGACGCTTGGAAGGATTCCGCGTTGAATATCCGTTCATTTATGAATGCCTGGAGGACATGGCTTCTGAATGTCCTTTGTGCGTCGTAAATAATACAATGCGTTGCATCAGCAATGAAAACATTAACCACTCTTGAAATTTACAGCTGCTTACTCAAAAAAGAACCCCCAATGAGTGTTTGTTTTTGCATTTTTTAGGTTTACAAAACCACTCAGACTGATTTCGGAGTCTTTTCTAATCGGTATTTCGATGACAAGACCTCTACATCATCGGATCTCATTGTACGGCAGGTTATTTCCTTTTGGGACAGTAAACAAAAAAAAAGAAAGCTCATTTAGTCAGGAATTATTTTATTGAAAAATCCCCTGGGTGTTTTTATTCAACAGTTGCTTGTCATCCAGGTACTTCCATCCAATGATTTTATTTCGATATAGTAATAATATAATATCCCACTTTTTATGTGAGTGACGATGAACAAACAAAACGGAACATTTTTAAACGAACATCTTCATACCGGACATACTTACTGTTCAAAACAAGGAATGATCCCACTACAAAAGTTGCCTCCACAATGTAAGCAAACAAGTTGTCCCTCTAATTGCGCGATGTTCACAGAGCTTACAAGGAAACGATGTCCACAGAGTTTTCAAGGAAATGATTTGAAAGAGTTACTTCGTGAAATTGTTTTTGCCCTTCACCTGCCAGCGACCAAAGTTTAACCCACCTTACATAATTTTAAATGCTGAAATGCAACATCATTTGGTTTTTAATTCATTAATTTTTTAACAAGCAGGTCCACTTTGTCTGGCAGAAGGCAGCTCCTTCGTTTTTTGATCGTGTAATAAACGTATAGTATACGATGGATATTAAATGAGATGGACAGGGAGAGAATACTCCTCTACTGATGTTCATCCAAGTGAGTCATTTCTCTCCCTAACCACTCCCTCCACTAATAATTATTCTAATCCAATTATTGGGTTAGACCTCTGCACCATCGGCTACAACCACTTCGCGATGGTTCAAAAAAAGGTGGCGCCTAATGTTCCACCATGATTGAAACTCTGCCAACTGCAGCTCTACTCAGGCATCATCAATCATTGGTCTCGCACATAATATTGCTTATCACTCTCAGATGGCTGTTTTTTAACCCTCACGTAAATTTACCGTTTTTTTTTTCTTCTTCTTTTGATTTTTAATCGGTTTTGCCCAAAATAATCCCAAAATCTAATAATTGAAATAATCTTTTTTTTAAGCACCGCACCAAAATTTTATTCTACCATTGAAAGAACAGGCCATGTATACACATTTGAATTCGTTCCCATTTTATTTCATCACACTAGAACTCGTCTCATTCAAAATGTAAATGAAGCTCCTTCTAATTACTGAGCTCAGAGCAATAATTCATCAGTAGAATTCAATTTCCGCGGAATTTCTCCGAGTAATTCCATGTTGATTGGTTACGAAAATGACCGGAGTACGAAATATAATATACGCTGTAATTGGTCGTTAGGGTGATCGCAATGTTCTTTGTCGAGAGGTCATTAAAACGATAATTAAAATTAATTTAATAACTTGATTAACTGAAGTGATCGAAGGAATTTCGATGGCTTTGAACTGTAGGAATACCTACCGAAATTTGGTATTCATAAAGCCTCACATTTTTGCGTGGCTGTTAATTAATAGAAAAACGTGAATTTCTTGGGGTTTATTAAATAACTGGGGGGGGGCATCCCCCGACAGTATCCCGCCTGGCTCAGACCCCACAACTCGTTTTCCCATATTGTGGTTTTTTATGTAAAAATACAGATTTTTGTGCGTGGTGGGGGGGGGGGGGACCGCGGAGCCTTCGAACAACATCCCTTGTCCCACAGCAACCTCATCATCCACGAGTCATCGGCGACGAGGGTAAAAAAAATTTGATTGGTCACAAAATTGTTCCTTTTACAGTTCAAAAAGTTTTGATTACAAAAAATGTAGGTTCTGCCGTTCAGGCCGTTGGCATTTTTTTTTTTTTTTTTTTTTAATAATCTGAAATTTTGAAAAAGTACCTACCTCCGTGGTTCCAAATCTGGATGTGCCCGCGAGATTTCCTGCCCCGTCGCCCTTGGGCTATGTGAAGCTAAAAAGGACGTACAGGAGAGGGGTTTAAATGTTTGTTCTTCGGCTATGGGGTCGAGTTGAGTGTAGTTTTCAGTATCTTCGGACGTGGAGAACATTTTGGGGGTCCCAGAATCAACCGATATCACACTGGGGATCTATCGGGCTTTGTGGCTACAGATGGAGCTGTGAAGAACGTCTTGGAGGTCATAAAAGTTGTCGTTTTTGAAGTAATATTGACCCTGTGCTCAACTGGGGATGACCGAATTATCTCAACATTTTTCTTACTGTTTTTGGTTTTTCGCTCACACCTCCTAAACTACCTAAGTTTATGTTCAAAGTTGTAGAAACAACCTAAACTCCTAAACAGTTTATGTTCAAAGTTGTAGAACATCAAATTTACTAAAATGTTGTACCTAAAACTTTTTCTAAACCTTAAAAAAGGAGATATTATCTACAGCCGATCAAAGTTTGGTAGAAGTTCCTATAGGAGCTCCTGTAGGAATATCAGCGCTTCACTACTGTTAGGAATAAACCTTTCTGCTGTACCCACGATATGTACCTTACTATGATTTGTCTTGAATGAAGACATTGCAGATAATCTTTCTGATGATTAAGGAAATGAATGACGTTGCCGAATTTCACCGCGACAAGGTTATTCAGGTTAGTCCGGACATGGAAATTAGGGCCGACCGGATTTCAACGCTTATCACTGACCGCGTATGATAATTTTTCTGGTTCGGGAATACAATGGCGTCATACATCATGCATGAACGGGATTAGGAATCTCCATCGACTAAGTTCTCATGTTGAGATTTTAACGTAGGTACTGCAACAGTAGAAAAAAAAAAAAAAAAAACTCCGCTTGTCAGACTGTTTGAGTGGCGGTTGACCCCGAAGTGACCCGATTTCCTCTCGCGGACCTTTTGAATGGCGTTTTTGTCGGGTCTGTCACACGAAATGTCTCATGCGTTTTTTTTTCTTTTCCTTCTTTTGGTCTATTATTCATGGGATAATACACCTATGTAATCGCGACGGAGGTCGACGACTTCGATCGGCCTCAAAATTTGACAATATCTTTTTCAAGAGGTCTAGATTCAAAAACCAAAACATTTAATGTCCATACGCCGGCCGGGCCATTTTGGACAGTAGGAATTTTTTTTTAACTGAAATTTTGACAAAATACCCGCAAGGTTTTCAGCCAGATCACCTAAACCCGTGGGGCGCTATGGGGCTAAAATGGGGCTACGAGAGGGGTTTTGTGAAGGCTTTTGGCTATGGGATCGAGTGAGGTGTCGTTTTCGAAGTATTTTTTGACGTATAATCCATTTTTGGGGGTTCCGGAACGATCTGATTTCACTGTGGGGATCTATAGGGCTTTCATGGGGGCTACAAATGGGATTTTTGAAGGATCCCAGGAGGTCAAATATTTTTCGAGTAAAAACAAAAACTTTAATATATATATTTAAGAATAATAAACCCTTGTGTAACATTTATAGCTTTTTTTTCTTTTTTCAAATGGATCCTACGGCTAATGCTTTTACCTATACTAAAAAAGACTTCGTAATTTTTCGTGACGGACAATGAGTGACGAGCTGTAATCTATTTATGGTCACCATCATCAAAAATATTGATTATGTTGCCGAGTCATGTTGACGTACCTACTGTGAGAGGCGAGTCCGTGTAGAAACGAAACCTTCCGCTGGCTGATAACATGAATCTGGACGTTCGCTTCATTGAATGGAAAAAACCACGTCGTTTGGAATTCACGGCCACATCACTAATTCTTGTGTTACCTATGTGAAAAATAGACTTGGTTTGATTGATTATTTTTTTCATTATTGAACGAATCACGGAAACAAACATGATTGAGAAGGAAATTCCCCTCAGGGCAGTATCGGCTTCCAAAAACTGATTCTCACCTCTTATAACCAAAATTTGGTTATAAGAATTTAATGTGGTCGCGATTTCGCTCTTCGCCAGGGCTGAACAATACAGAACCAAAACGATTATTGTGCCAGTCATATTGCACACTATAAAAAAATAAATAAATAAATAAAAATATTTAAAAAACTAAAATTGCAAACTAACGGGTAGGCTACCTACCTAGTTTTGATTTTTTGATATGGTGTTGGGTTTACTATCTGGAGCACGGAGCCAATTTTTCAGCTAAAAAAATCGTTTGGAACTTCATGGTTTTTGGTAATATCTCCAGAACTAAGAGTATTAACAAACCCGTTTTTAATTTGATATGCTGATTATAACTAACGGGTAGGCTACCTACCTAGTTTTGATTTTTTGATATGCTGTTGGGTTTACTATCTGGAGCACGGAGCCAATTTTTCAGCTAAAAAAATCGTTTGGAACTTCATGGTTTTTGGTAATATCTCCAGAACTAAGCGTTTTAACAAACCCGTTTTTAATCTATTTTAAAGTACATGAAATTTGCAAGAATTTGAGCACATCACGAGCTCGATACGACTTACGGTTGTCAAGATACAGCCTTTTGAAAATAGGCGATTAAAACCAGGAATCAGGTTTTAGCGATGGGTCCTCCCATGAGACACGAAAAAGTCAGACGGTTTCATGTCATGAAAATTTGAGATGATCTCATGCTTTGCGAAGCCCCCTGGCGGGGTCACGGGATGGAAATACGCCCACAGTTTTCAAAAAATTTCAGTTTCAAGTTTTGTTTAATTCCATACCCAAATTACTTATTTTATAAGGATATTCGTTTCGAGTGAAGTTGTAGCAAATCTATTTATAGCTATAGCTTTCATTTGAGCCCAAAAAGTGGCCCGTCTGTATACTAGCATGCTCGTAGCTCTTAAAAAACTCAAACCGGGTTTTTAACTAAATTCTATCTGACACGTTTCCCAGGCTAGTAGTGGGGTTTTTAAAGGTAACAAGCACTTAATATTAGTACATTTAAGTGAAGTTATGAAAATCATTTTCATAAATTTAATGTACCTACCTACCTACCTTTAAGGGCACCCGTACGGCGCGCGGTCATCTATACCACTAATTTCCTCCTGGGATCCTTCAAAAATCCATTTAGTAGCCCCATGCCCTATAGATCGCCACAGTGAAATCGGATCGTTCCGGGACCCCCAAAAATGGATACAACGTCCGAAAATACTTCGAAGACGACACCTAACTCGATCCTATAGCCAAAAGCCTTCAAAAAACCCCTCCCGTAGCCCCATAGCGCCCCACGGGTTTGGGCGATCGAGCTGAAAACCTTGCGGACACAACTAGATGGTAAACGGAGTATTCAAGTCAGTGCATGTAGTCAATTCAAGTCAGTGCATGTAGTTAAACAGGATCAGCTCGATCGGCGTCTCATATCATCTAAGAACAGTAACCCCTATCACTCATTGAAGACTCGCCAGTCAATCTGCAATAAAATTCGAAATTTCATCTTGTCACCTATGCAGCCCATTCTTCCGCTGCACTTCGAGGATCTCCCTCGGGCTTCTCCATCTTGACGCCTTGTGCTTCCGGATGTTCCTGGCCCGTCCAGTTTGCGTGGTGGCTCGGATGGGTCAACCTCATCCTCTCTGCAGCTTCAGCCTGTTGATTTTCAAGCCAGTGTTTCCCCACAGTGTTCGCGATCGTGCTCTTTTGTCAGTGAGCTAAAGTGTATGTTGAATCATTGCCCCGAGCATCTTCTTAAATTGTATGATTTACCTTTATATAGAAGTGTTTCGATGCCTGCTCGGTTTACAAACCCCCATCCGAGGCGTGATGACGTGAGAAATGTTTCTTCAAAATGCCATTTTACTGTTCTACATTTAAATATTTGCTCTCTTCGAAATAAATTAAACTTGCTCGATTGTTTTTTAAAATCTGTTAATCTAGAGGTTGATGTGGTCAGTATAAATGAGCATTGGATCAATGCGTCTGAAATGAAATTTATTTATCTGGAAAACTACTCAGTTGGGCCTGCCTTTTGTAGGCCAGCACTTGAACATGGTGGCTCTTTATTGTTCGTAAAGGATAACTTTCTTTTTTCATCTCTTGACTATTTAAATGGTCTCTCCGTTTCCCGTGATTGCGAAATAAGTGCACTGAGACTAGATAGATTGAATTTGATTGTGATTTCGATTTATCGTTCTCCTAGTGGAAACTTCGAAAATTATCTATCCATACTAGAAAATCTCCTTCGTCGTGTATACAGAAACAACCGAGTTATGTTCATTGGGGATTTCAATGTTTGTGCACTTGAAGACACTTCCAAGTTCAGATCGCTCGTAAATATTTTTAGTACATTTAGATTTTTACCCCAAAATTACAGGCCCACTCGTTTGCGGAGATGTATCGATAATATTTTTATAAATTTCCATCCTTCTCAGTCATCATATTTTGTCGAGGATGTTTTCTTCTCTGACCATAGAGCCTTATTCGGTTCTTATGTTTTGGACGCCAAATCTGACCCATCCTCAAATCGAAATATCATCATCCGCCCAATTTCTCCCCAGAATCTTGCAGCGTTTGAATACCATCTTTTTATGACTGATTGGAATTTTGTTTACGATCCGCTGATAAACATCGATGTCCGCTGGACCACGTTCATGGAATCAATTTCTAGTGCTGCCACTATTACCTTCCCTTGTAAAAGTGTTAAATTGGGCACTAAAAAGAGTAAACATAATAAACCCAATAGATGGTACAATAATGACCTTAGGCTCCTGAAGGATCAGCTGGATGAACTATATGTTAAATCTAAAACCACTACTAACCCTGCGTTGCAAAAAACTTTACATCAATTAAAATCCAAATACAAAAGTATGATTAGACATGCAAAACAAGTAGATCGTGAGAAATCTATCTTTTCGTCCAAAAATCCTGTTAAAGCCATGTGGAATGAAATTAATGAGAACAGGAAAGGGGAGTATGGGTCTAAAGCAGCTTCGAACCTTTTTTCAGCTGATGCCTACAATTCTTATTTTGTAAATGTCCCTGCAGAGGTTCTCAGTGGCCTTCCTTCAAATCTTGGCGACCCTTTGGATTTCAGTGTTCAGCTTTCAGAAGCAGTTCCATCCTTCGCATTTTCTTGTGTTGAGCCTCAGAATGTCTACACTGAAATAACCAATCTTAAGCAGTCTGATGGGTGTGACGTTTATGGGATTTCGACTAGCATGCTGAAGCAAGGGGCACTGGCTCTGGTGTTCCCTCTCACGCGCCTTATCAACGACTCGATCTCAGCACGGGTTTTCCCATCGGCTCTCAAGGTCGCCGAGGTGGTCCCATTATTTAAAAAAGGTGAACCAAATTCACTTTCCAATCATCGACCCATATCAAAACTTCCTGCTTTGTCCAAGGTTTTCGAAAAATTACTAAAATCCGACCTTAACGATTATTTTGAAAAGCATAATTTGTTTAATGATTCACAATTTGGTTTCCGTAAGGGTCGTTCCACAAGGGACGCAATTCAAAGCCTCACTGATTTGGTGGCATCTGCTTTCGAGGTCGGAGAATTCGCTTCCGCGACTTTGGTGGATGTCGCGAAATGTTTCGACTGCATCTGCCATAGAATACTGGTCGAAAAGCTCCACAAGTATAACTTCTCCCGTGGCGCCCTGTCTTTGGTAGAAAGCTATCTATCCGGCAGAATACAGGCTGTTCGCCATGGCGGAGGTTTATCCCAGTTCTTGCCAATCAACTATGGAGTCCCACAAGGCTCAGTCCTCGGCCCAATTTTATTTCTAATTTTTATCAATGATCTCCCGGCATGCCTTCTGAATTCTTCAGCAATTCCCATTCTTTTTGCTGATGATACATCTTTGGTCATGAGAAGCAAATCATGTTCTACTCTCTGCGAAATCGAAGTTGCTTCTCTTGAAGCTGTCACAAATTGGTTCTCAGTAAACCAACTCTCAGTAAATTGTGATAAGACCAGCATTATGAGGTTTGGGTTGAGAGATTTGTCGAGTCTCGACAATAATCTGGCTGACGTAAGATTCCTTGGCGTCTCCCTTGACCCAAGGCTTGACTGGAGGTCCCATTGTACTCGCCTCGTTTCAACTCTCAATAGCTACACCTTTTTATTGAGGCGTCTCTCTGAAAGACTGACAAAGCCTGCTGTCCTCGCAGCTTATCATGCTTGTTTTCATAGCAGAGCTGTCTATGCAATTCTCTGTTGGGGACACTCCCCCGCATCTTCCATTGTTTTTGCATCTCAGAGAAAAGCTGTACGGGTCGTGGCTGGTATTCGCTATCGCGAGGATTGTAGACCAGCATTTGTCGAGCTCAAAATTCTCACTATCCCAGCTATTTACATCCTTGAAGGCTTAAATTATGTGAGGAGGAACTGTTCGGAATTGAACGGAAGGAAATTAGGTTGGTGGATACCACGGGGATTAAAGAAAAAACGGAAAAGGAAATACCTTGATCCTGATGACGAAGCGCAGATCCGGGGCCCCGAGATGAAGTTCTCGCTGTGTTGAGGATACCTCGCAAGGAAATTTATTAGAGGAACTTTCAGGACGGAGTTCAAGGATAGATCGGAAAAAATGGGATCACTTGTGAGGATTGCGAGCACCATAAAAATATAATAAAACAAGAGGGGTGTTAGGCACTGCCATAAAAAAGTCAACGTGGTTTTTCAGTGTGTCTAGTCGTACTCTGTTACACTCCCCGTTGCGGTGTCACCAGAGCTCGGGCGGAATGAACATTTTAGGTCCCGGGAAGATGGGAATTTGAATCGCTACCCAAACATCCTCCCCCAAATTCCCAGCGTCGAGCCAAGCTCAGCAGGAGTGGAGGTCGCCGAGCGGGAGCGGGACCATCTTGACAGCGGGCTGAGGGCATATGCCGCGGTTCACACACACGGCGAAGACTCGGAGCCCGTTGCAATTGCCCAGTTGGGCATCCAGAACACAAACCTGGAGCGACCCTGTGAGGGGAATGTCCTCTTCGGGAGCGCGCTCCTCCTCGTTCTTGTCGTAGACGGCAACTTTCCTTCCTTCTATCACATGTGGAGGAGACGACGTGTAGGAACTCCAAAATCTAATAACACTAAGGTGCGTCCAGTGTCGGACCAACTTAAAACGGCGATTGGTGCCTCTTCGGGCGACAAATCGAGGAAAGACATTCCGGTACCTGGCTTTCAGAGACGTGTTGACTTCCAGTGGAAGAGCTCTGGGGGACGCCGGAATGACGATGAAGAGAAGTATCTGAACACATCGTGGAGATGACGCTTTACAGAGGAGGGGCCCAGCCAAGGCTGGACTACTGATGCAAAGGGACCACCCACCAGAAATGGGTGGAGGGGGCAAATCGCCCTTGAAGGGGGCAACTGTGGCTTTAGAGGGTCGATCATGCAGAACGTAATGATGCACCACGAGCTTGATGAGGTTCCCGGGTTTTGGAATCCAAAACTGTAGGCGAACTGCCGCCGAAGGCGCCGAAGATCCATAATGGTGGTTCCGACGAAGAAAACGATGAATGCCGAAATTGGCACAAGACAAAGCAGGCAAGAGGGTGCGATAGCTGTACTCAAAATCCAAAGGGACGTTAGTTGGAAATCCTCTAACGAAGTGATGAGCCTCGCGGAATTCCGACGGGGTGGTGCATCCAGCACGTAGGTACTGCCCTTGTTTCTGAGGTATTCTAAAGACGTTGATGAATCGTCGAATAAGTGGAGTCACTCGTACGAAGTGTGAGTAGGAGGAATGAAGACCAGAGTGATCAGCGGAGAATTGACACCCAATCACCAAAGCGACGACGAGCCGGCGGGGCCGGAGCACCGGCAACCCAGCCAGGAGCGACTGTTCGGAACTTGGCCAACGAGGTGAAGTGTGCCATTCAACTACGGACAATACTGCTGCGACTTCAAGACACATAAAGGGTCCACCGTAACGTGGAGCAGACGAAAAACTTAGTTGGGTTTTGGCACTGCCAGGTGTTGAATCATTGATTCGGAAAGGGGTGCACTGGAATGGGTGCGTAGACTCACTGAGTTCTCGGGCGGCTTGTTCCCTGAGTGAGGAACACTGAGAGCCTGGTGCAATGACTCCTCGAAAGGAGTGGTAAGAGTCTAAGAGCGTGCTCCCCCTTTGGCCAAAGCCAGCCACCGAAAATCCTGGAGTCCTGGAATTGGGGAGAGAACACTCCGCTGGGAGACTTAGCCCTGGATGACAGCAGTTCTGGCTAACGTCACACCAGGCAGAAGAAGGGCAATCCCCAGGTGGATGGTCCGACGGCAGGGAAGGAGTGGCAGAAACAAATGTGGGACATTCCCGTAGTGTAGGATTTTCTTGACAGAGAAAACAGGCGAGGCTGCAGCCATAATTACAGAAAGCGGGCCTGGCTACTTCTTCCTTAGTTGTGACGATACTGGAACGCGCAATAAACGTCT
The DNA here is from genome assembly GCA_955831195.1 of Pilophorus perplexus. NCBI lineage: Eukaryota > Metazoa > Arthropoda > Insecta > Hemiptera > Miridae > Pilophorus > Pilophorus perplexus. The sequence goes on from OY037016.1 coordinate 14,876,729, forward strand.
CAGAGTTCTTACTGAAGCGGCTAGGGGACCTGACCTCAACTTGAATAAATGCCTTCAATCGCGGAAAAAGCGGAAACCGCATACCAGCAATGGAGGTTTCAAACAATTCGCAAGCATTGTCCATTCCATGTAGAAGAGTCAGTTCACGGAACACATACTCAGAAAACTTGGGTATCTCCAGCCTCCTCAAAGTAGCACTCCCCGTCACGGAGGAAAAATAACCCGGCAGAGGGTCAACTGCAAATTTCCCTGGCAGAAAGTGGAATACCAACGATCGGTCCGGGCAGCTGCTCGATAAGTATTCACCATCCTCACGGTAATACGTTTGCAGGAATTGTTGTTCGCACTGCTGGTCCTCTGAGGCAACTGAAGAGAGTACGGTGGGTTCCTCCAACTCCCCGAAGTGCTGGACCAGGTGCGGTAATTTCTGCAATGCCAAGAGGGAGACACCAGGGCGAGGGTCCAAAATGGTAGCACATCTACCGAGTACAGCAAACCCAAAGACAGTGGCCAGTAAGTGAGGACCACCCTCATGGATGGATATGGGGGCTCCAGTGGTGGCCTCAGGAAATAAATCTGCTCCAATGAGGAAAGAGATGGGACCTGGCTCCATGAATTTCTCGTCACTCAGAGGATATGAGGAATAATCCTCCCACATGTGGGATTCAAGGCGTGTTTGAGGTAGAGGCGGAGTGATGGACGGAACTATCACGACCACAGTATCCAGAGGAGCTCCGCCGCAACGAGGAACGAACGAGACACTCAGTTGGCCCTTGATGTTACGAAGCTCTGAATCATTAACTCCAGAGATGGAACCTCGGAATGGACGAGAGGACTTACTGAGTTTCCTGGCAGCCTGTTCCGTGATGAATGAAAATTGAGAACCTGGATCAAGAAGTCCTCTAAAGGAATGGGGGGTTCCATCGGCCGCTCGCACCTCCGCCACCACAGTACCCAATAGGACACTCACCTTTGGGCTCACATTAGTCCCCACAAACCCCAGAGCTCCGGGTGGGGGAGCAGCGCCCTCTGTGGGGAGATGCAGCTCTGTGTGGTGGCGCTTGTGGCAAACGTCGCATCGAGACGAGGAGGGACAGTCCGTAGTTCTGTGGTCCGACTGTAAACACAGCCTACAACCACCAAAACGCCTGAGAAGATTCAACCTTTCCACCGGAGTAGCCGAAGTGAATTTGGGACAACCCAGTAGGGTGTGCTTTTCTCGACACAGGAAACAGATCTCCTTGCCAACAACATTAGGAGGGGCTACTCCCGCTCTGGCAGCGTCGTTGTCACTGGAGCGCGCCATGAACGTCTTGGAGTCCTTGCTGAAGTGATTGGGGGACTTGACCTGTTTGGGGGGAGTCTTGGGGGTATCGCCGACGACCACGTGGCTCTGTGTGATGCGAAGCACTCCAACTCTAGCCTGCACGAACTCCTGCAATTGGGAAAATAGCGGAAACCGCGTACCCACAATGGAGGTCTCGAACATTTCCCTAGTGGTGGGGTCCAAACCACGCAAAGCAAGCTCACAGAGCAAGTACTCGGACAGGTTGGGTATGTCAAGGTTTCTCAACGACGCAATGCTCTCGGTGACGGAGGATAAATAACCCTGTAGTGAGACAACAGTGGGTTTCCCAGGTGGAGGACGATATGACAAGAAACGATCCAAATAACTGCAGGCCAATCTTCTGGGGTCGTCGTAAACCCGCTCCAAAGCCATCCAGGCTTGAGCAAAATTTTCTCCCAGCACCGCCACGTGTCTTATGACGTCATAGGCTGCACCTCCCAGATATCCAGTGAGGTAGTGAAATCGCTCCGAGTCGCTCAAGGATTCATCATCTTTAATGAGGGAACAAAAAAGCTGCTTAAACGAATTCCACTTGGACAAATCCCCAGTAAAACGTTCGATGGAGATTTTGGGTAGAATAGCCTTATGGACACCCGCCTGGAGGATTGACTGATTGGTGGATGTTCGATTTGGGCTAGTCGATTGCCTGGGTGGTTTTGTTTTAACTTCAATTTGGAGTTGGAACGAATGTATTTCATAAAACAGGTTCCTAACCTCACGATCGGCGGCTAACTCATCGGCTGACGGGTACGTGGGTACTAATCCTCTCTCTTCTGTATAATCAACAGTCTCATTAAATTTAGAGGTGTAATTTTCGAAGAGCTGATCGATCGTGGAAAACATTCCGGAAAATAACGAGCGGTCATTAATTGAAGTGAGGGCCGATTTTCCTTTCGTATGGATGTATTTAATTTCATCCCTAAGCTGTTTAATGGCGCGGGTGATTTTTATTAAGCCTCTAGACGTATTCACCGAACCCGGGTTCTCCTCGGGCATGACGTCGAAATCACGCAACAACAGGACGCAAAAAAAAACCGAGTAGCTGTTGGTGCACCGTGAAAATAACAGTGAAAGTAACGGGTTGGAACAGCCGGTAAAAATCTCACGAGGGCTCCGGTTTTATGACGTGACTAGTAAATTACGACTCCGATCAATTAAAGACGGAAAATTGACTAGACGAATGTTCGAAGTAATGTCACGGACAGAGAGTTCTCATATCACAGACGAAAATAGTAGTACTAATATCACAGACAAAGGGCTGGTAACGAGTAGTGGACTGTAATTTCAAAGTTAGGTTTACCTATATCCGGCCCGATTGGATCAAATGTTCGGAATTGAACGGAAGGAAATTAGGTTGGTGGATACCACGGGGATTAAAGAAAAAACGGAAAAGGAAATACCTTGATCCTGATGACGAAGCGCAGATCCGGGGCCCCGAGATGAAGTTCTCGCTGTGTTGAGGATACCTCGCAAGGAAATTTATTAGAGGAACTTTCAGGACGGAGTTCAAGGATAGATCGGAAAAAAATGGGATCACTTGTGAGGATTGCGAGCACCATAAAAATATAATAAAACAAGAGGGGTGTTAGGCACTGCCATAAAAAAGTCAACGTGGTTTTTCAGTGTGTCTAGTCGTACTCTGTTACACTCCCCGTTGCGGTGTCACCAGAGCTCGGGCGGAATGAACATTTTAGGTCCCGGGAAGATGGGAATTTGAATCGCTACCCAAACAGGAACTTTGATAAATTCCTCAGGCCCGACCATCAATACTCCACACGTGGCAAAAGCAAACTCATACTCCCCTTTCATCGCCTAACTACTTCCCGGAATTGCACCACCTGGTGGGGGCTCAAATTTTTTAACGCTCTCCCAGCAGATATCCGGGATGCTCCAGCTGGTGCGTTCGGGGCCCGTATCAAGGGTTACCTCATCAGGCTTGCTCCTTACAGCTTTGATGAGTTCTTTGCTGACGCCGTAAATTGGTCCATGTAGTGTGCCTGTATTTTGTTTTGTTATAGCTAGGTTAAGTTAATCAGTTTTTTTCTTGTTTTTTTCCTGTATGTATTTGACCATTGCCCATACATTCTGTGTTTCTGGCAAATAAAAGTTTTGATTTGATTTGATTTGATTTGATTTGTATTTTCTCAAAATTCTAGATTTAAAAAAAATTCCTACTGCCCAATACGGCCCGGACGGCGGACCTCTTGAAACGGATAGATAATGTCAAATTTTGAGGCCGATCGGAGTCGTCGACCTCCGTCCCGATTACATAGGTGTATTATTCCAAGAATAATAAACCAAAATCAAACTACCGCTTAGCTCGCAATGTTAATGTAGGTATGACTGGGCTATATATAGCTTATTCAGTGTAGTGTGGGGGAAATCACCCGCACGCGCATCATTCTGTGACGAACATCAGCGAACGGAAGACAGAAGTGGTTCTTAGCTCTCTCGTTCCAAGTGTGGGAAACGGGGCGCCGTTCCTTCTCCACTCGTCGTGACTAACGACCACGAGTTTGGTCTCGTCCCCCCCTCCCCCCTCACTGGCATTGACGACTCATTCATAACCGGAATTTTTATCTGGAAAGAGGGAAACCCCGGATCGGAGAGGAGGACCTGCTAACCCCTTGTGCTGCCTTACCAGTGTCCTCCTTTTCTCCGAGAAAGTCCTAATTCTGATCAACATAGGAATCATGGTTCTGAGAAGAAAGTGCTCACAGTCAGACAGACACGTATAATGAGAGTGGTTCGAAATTCGTTGGCTCCGCTAAGAAGCCAAAACGTTCACGTCGACTAGGTACTTATTCATTTACATAAGTACTCAAGAACGCTGTTAGGTTTGTTTGCGCCCTCACACTCACCGGTCTGAATTGAATGCAACTGAAGTGAACCACTTCAAAAGTTGAAAGTTGTGCTGTTCGGTCTACTGGTTACTGCTGAGTCATTTCCAGTACAGTTCACACGGGGTCTGCACAATCGAGCTGTTCCAGACGTGTTAAGGTTTTAAATGTAGTAGTAAAGGTACCTGATCGGTTGTAAGTATGTGACTGTAAGTATGTTATCAATAGGACTCGGATTCGAGCATAATATTATTTGCATTTTTTTCTGTCTAGTAAACATTGAAATAAGCCTTTTGGTTGTATTTTCACCTCAGTAGGACCAACAGATTTTTGCCGTTGTCGGTAAAGTTTTGATTCGATTTTCCCCGAGATTCCTCAGTTGGTAAGAGAAAGGCTGACGAAAACGGGAGCAGATTCCCTCCCCCACATCAGGATTCCCGCACCCATCCCAAAAAGACGCCATAGCGCCACATCTGGGTCAGTAACCAGACGGCTGGGATAATTGAGCGTGGAAATTGCCGGCGTTCTCGTATTATCACGAACCCCCTTCCCTCGCCCTCATTGAAAACACAATATCGTGACGGGGGTCCATTAGGTGGCGTTTTGGCGTCGCATCAATATGCGATGCGAACCTCCAATGAAGCCGTCGCCACGTTAAGCGGCCTCGTGACCTTTTTGAAGGGTTTCCTCCGTCAGGCGGAGGCTTCCAACTCGTGATTAGATCCGTTTTGCAAAATCCGAGATGTGTTGAATACATTATCATGTATAACATTAAATGTTATACATGACAATGTATGTAAATTCAAATTTTTTTCAAGTTTTTCAAAATCGCTAAGTAAAACTTTAGGTTCACCGTGAAGCTAAAATTTGGCATTAATAATTAATGCTATGTAGTTTTTATTGTTATGTAGTTTTTGAGGTACTAGTTGTCGAGATCGATCCTGGACAGCGGTCTCTTTTCCTCTCCGACAGTAGTTTTGGTTTGTTATTCTTGGAATAATACACCGATGTAATCGCGACGGAGGTCGACGACTTCGATCGGCCTCAAAATTTGACATTACATATCTGTTTCAAGAGGTGTATAGGATTCCAAAACCAAAATGTCCGCACGCCGTTTGGGCAGTAGGAATTTTTTTTAAATCAGAAATTTTGGCAAAATTCTTTGCTTACCATCTAGTTGTGCCCGCAAGGTTTTCAGTCCAATCGCCCCAACCCGTGCGGCGCTATGAGGCTAAACTGGGGCTATGGGAGGGGTTTATTGAAGGCTATGGGATCGAGTTAGGTGTCGTTTTCGAAGTATTTTTGGACGTAGAATCCACTTTTGGGCGTCCCGGAACGATCCGATTTCACTGTGGGGAGATATATGGCTTTCATGGGGCTATAAATGGGATTGTTGAAGAATCCCAGGAGGCAAACATTTTCCGAGTGAAAAAAAAATTTTGCAATTTTTTTAAAATTAGGTAACTGATTTAATTTTTGTACAAGTAAACTATATAATTGAAAAAGTGTAAAATGTGCAGCGTTTTTATATTCGACATCGTTAAAGTTACTAACAGTACTAGTACGCTGTGTGGGGGGGGGGGGGGGGGGGGTTGCTCGGCCATTAGTGCGCACTTGTCCCCGATCCAATCCCGCTAGTGGCGAAACTACCTACCCGAAATCCCACAAGGTGTCCGAAATTCATGAGGACGTTGGGTAAAAATCCTTGAAGTGTCCCCAATGGTCATCACCAAAAGGAAAAGTCGAGGATGGTAGCTTCGCCAAATCAGCAGAGAAGTGAGCGAGGAGTTGAATCAGCAAAGAAGTGAAAGAGCCGCATCAGAAGATAAGGTCAGGTTAGGACTGAATCAGCTGTGTACTACAGTGTGTAGTCAGTGAGAGAGTAGGTGAGGGTTGAATCAGCAGAGTAGTGACCGAGGTAGGCATAAAATTGGCATTTAATAGAAAAATACGTCTTTTGGGAATTGCGAAAATAGTCACGAAAATAAACAACCAATATGACATAATATGACTTGAATATTTATAATATTATTATGACTGTCCGAAGGTCGCTAGGTCAGCTAGTTGAATGATGAACTAAAGATGAACCAAGATCAATTTTAATGTTCTTATTTTCCATTATATTAGTCACGTTGCATACAATTTAGTGTCTTGGCAAAATTCACCGTAAAATATTGACCTTCAAGTCTAAAACTGAAAAAATGTCTTGCCTGCCATTCAGATTCTGAAGGATCGAACCTGCTGTTGCACACTCCAATACACGTTCTGTACATAACAATAACAATAGTTTTAGGGTCGAGGAATCCGAGGATAAAAAGATTTATCGATTGGTAACTTTTAATTTTAATAAAAGAGAAACATAATCTTGCACAACCTTCATGTCCTCCTGGAGAAACCGACCCCTCTGTGCAGGTGTTCTTTGTACCTACGTGTGGCCGTGTTCTTAGGAATAATTATTAAATTATTTAAATTATTACTTAAATTATTTAAGAGATGGGCGGAGTTCTGAAGTCTACGTCAAATCACGCTGCTGCATGTGGTCGGAGGAAAGGATTGAACCAGGTTTGCTCTCCCAGGGTCCTTAGCCTTTCGGAGCCGGCGTTAAACAGTACCTCGGTCCCAACTACTTCTGTTCAACAGGCTCAAAAAAAGTAGTAACTTGTTAGTAGCGAGAGGTCGACATCGCCTGATTACGGGCATGGCACCCGAAGAAGAAGACCGAAAAGGACAAGTCACAGACTTTCGGGACAAAATGACCTGATGACCTGATGATAGGTATATTAAAAATCGCCGAACACTCTAGATTCATCGAGTGCCGAAAGTTTCTTAAACGCACTTATGAAAGTTTTTTTCATTTCAACATTTTTTACCTTGTAGGTAGGTACCTACCGACACTTGCTAGGAAATATTGTAACTAAAACCTAAAGTATGTACATCGTACAAATCGGTCGAAGCTACATTGTCATTAGCGAACGGGTGTGATTTGTTTTCAAGTTCCACTTGGTCCGAAGTATACTGTTCCAAAACCTATCATGTCCACCATACAGTTCCAAAAGCCACTAACCCCGGTGGCACCTACTATAGACATGCTCCTATTATTGACAGTTCATGTAGGTTTTTAAAGGGAGCTGTCCAGCCTTTCAAGTGGATAAAGAAAAAAAAGTATAGGTCAGGGATTTTCAAAATTTATCCAAAATGAAAAGTAATGTTTTGAAGAAAATTTGAACAAATAAAAAATAGCTGAAAAACTCTATTCTAAAATACCATAACTGAACAGTTTTTCACGAATATCTCAAAATTGGGTAGTGGAGGCTTTTGAAACTGGACGACTCACTTCTTCCAGATAGGTACCTAAGTAGATTCTGATACAAGGGACCGTAGGGGGTTTCAGATTCTCCCTGGCTTCCTTAGGGCCGTTCCCTATACGAATCTAAGTTCCCCAGGGAACCCCCCGCCCTCTCGCGAAGGAGTTTTGATAGATTCCCAGCTCCAGTCAGGGGTTTCCCTGCTTCCACCCAAACGTTTGTGCTTTAGAGATGCAGAGCACCAATAAATTGTAAAATGAACTGAGCGGAAAACCAACTCTGGGGCCGTCGACCTTGACATGTGGGGAAGGAGCTTTCTTCGTTTCTCTCGCGAGGTGATGGACGATCGCTTTCTGCGAGTGTACATTCGCTGAATCAGGTCATACCAGGTGTTGAGGTCAAAACTAAAGTAAGGTGTCCTATTGTGAGCGCGTTCTCATACCTCACTTTAGTTTTGACCACAATTTATACAGTTAAGAATGAAACTCTCACAATCGTAAAATTTACAATTAGTTAATGCCTTCACTAAGTTAATGCTCTTAGTTGTTTGTGAATAGTGAAGAATTTCAACATCGATAATTGGTTGGGAGGGAAATTCATCGGAACGCTTACCATGATACACAAGGTAAGCTAATGGCCGGTGACTTATCAGATGGGGAGATTATATTAATCGCAAACTCCATTAGGTAGGTGCTGGTTGCAGGGGGCCTCTGGGCTTCAGATACTCACGTAATGTCGTCTCACGGCAGTTACCCAACCTGATTGTGTCAATGGTGTTCTCAGATGGTGAGTCACCGTTAAATTGAAGGAGTTCCAACTCGGATTTGAAAGGGTGGAAATGTTTTCCAACCGAATGGTATTCAAAATAGCTTTTATACAACAATGACCATATTTATGAGGCTGCAAATTTATGCCTGGCGCTCACCCGGGGGACCCTGACTGATAATATTCACCAAGGGCGATGTCCACCGGGAATGCAGATGTGGCAATGACCTAAAATCACATGGATGGGTCCTTGTGTGTCTGTTTGGCTTGTTGCGAAACTCTCCGCTCGTCTTGCGCCATCGAGACGATTGTTCTTTTGTAGAGAACAACCTGTATAATTCCCCTAATGAATGGGACGAGCCCACTCAAGTCGCCACCGGAGTTTACTCAGACCTCGAAAAAAAACCTTCAATTCGAACTACCTGGTCGAATTTTTTTGCCTGCCTTGAATCCAACATGAGACGACTGAATTCGCACACCATTACTTCCCGATGACTAATTCGAGGAAAATAACCATCATAAGACCATCCTTTGTCAACCCTGCATTCTCGGCGAGTTGACGAACACCAAAAATGAATTTCTAATACACCTGCCAACCTTGAAACTTATGACTCAGACGATTTTTCCAAAAGGGGAAAAGATGAATCATCTAGTCAGCTGTCAAAATCCCATAATTGATTCAAACCTGGTGGTAACTTCCGTTGGTAATCTGTTATGTGCACAGGTCTGCACATCAGGATGCTTACAAAGAGGCTGCTTGAAATAATAGGCAGTAATTACAGATTGCAGATCAGCTATAATGATGGGGTTTAGCGACCGTATCAGATATAGAGGTCTGAAGATGAATATCAAATCAACTGGCAAGTTGAGTCAAGAAGTAAGTAATGCCTCGCTGATAACTTGTAGCCAGTACTAAATTAGATAAGGGTATTTTTATAAAGAGTAACACGGCAGTGACAGAATAACGTCAATTTAAATAGTACAAGAAGACATGAGTAAGTAAGTAACGAGTTCCCCTTCTCTGGTTTCACGAGAATGGGCAGCGACTTCGGGAATCCTGATTTCTCTCAGGAACGTCGTCAGACCATCACACCAGTGGGAAAAGGTCAGAGGGAATTGACGTCTGAGAGACAAATGGTTCACTCTTATCTGGACAGCTCCAGCGAGTGACTGCTCTCCCCTTACTTCAGCCATCGGTGCCTGCGCAGCAGACCCAGGGGGAACATACATGTTTGGACATGTATTTTTAACTACAAAATATCAAACTTGGCCTTATGTACTCATGATGGTGATCATCTCACTGTACTACTATGTACCAACTACCCTCCTTCAAGTTGGCGGGTCTGCTTGATTGTCTTTTTAACCCTTAAGGGTTAAAATTCCTAGCTGACTCCTATAACCGGATTCTAGACCTTATTCCTCTTCTTGACAACAGTCCAAGGGTCTCTCATGGAATTTTGGTTGGAGCTTTGGGCAGCGAACGTTCTTGGATCATAAGCCATAATCAGACTCCAGCCTTGAAGTCGTTCTGTCTTGTATGACGAACCGTTCTTTCTATAGCTGCAACTCAACCCCCACGATTCTTCTCCAAGTCTTTGGTCTCCTCTTCATGCGCAGCATTAATACATAGCGGATTGGGAGTGGCTCTTCTCTCTAAAGGGCGAGTGAAGCCACATACATTAACTCAACCACTGTTCAGAAAACAGTTTTTTTTTTTTTTTTAAATTTTTTTCATTAAAAAGAATAATTCAATTATATTTATGACAGAATTGATTTTTGCACAATTTAAACCAAATAATAATAAAACCTTGAGTAAGTTTTACAGCTTTTGGTTTATTATTCTTGGAATAATACACCTATGTTTTCGCGACGGGGGTCGACGACTCCGATCGGGCTCAAAATTTGACATTATCCGTTTCAAGAGGTCTACATTCTAAATCCGAAATGTCCGTCCGCCGTCCGCCGTCCGCCGTCCAGGCCGTTTTGGGCAGTAGGAAATTTTTAAAAAATCTGAAATTTCGACAAAATACTTGGTTTACCATCTAGTTGTGCCCGCAAGGTTTTCAGTCCGATCGCCCAAACCCGTGGGGCGCTATGGGGCTATAATGGGGCTACAGGAGGGGTTTTTAGAAGGCTTTTAGCTATGGGATCGAGTTAGGTGTCGTTTTCGAAGTATTTTTGGACGTAGAATCCATTTTTTTGGGTCCCGGAACGATCCGATTTCACTGGGGCGATCTTTAGGGCATTCGTGGGGCTAAAAATGGGATTTTTGAAGGATCCCAGGATGTTAAATATTTTTCGAGTAAAAAATACAGAATTTTTGAAAAAACACATTTTTGAACAAAAAAATCCCAAAAAAAAATTTTTTTTGAGATAAAAATCCAAAAAAAATTTTTTTTTTAATTTTTTCATTGACAGAATTAAATTTCTGCACAAGTAACGTATATCAAAGAATAATAAACCCTTGTGTAAAATTTGCAGCGTTTTTTACGTATCTATTCTGGTGGCAAAATACTTAACGTTATTTAAATAATTGTAAAGGTTTCCATCGAAAAGTGTGAAGTGTTGTGGAATAAAACTTTCCTGTCTAGGGAAACCATCTTTGTCCCCGTCATTTATGGGTGATTGACCGTGTGCGCTTTATAGCCAGTGATCCGAATCTAAGTGGCGTTCAAATTTGAGATGACCTGTTTCGCCCGGACGCATCTGCCCTTTCGCCGATTTCCCCCCTGTTGCCAAATACAGCTAGTCGATAGCGACGATTTTTTAAACAATTCCTTTAGAGGGAGAAACTTCGGCGTTGCCAAACCTGTGAAACTGCAAGCCGATAAATCTTGAAATTTACGGCTCGAAGTGCGGAGTGCCTAAATCAGTTATTGGTTCATCTGTTCGTCATTGAGGTTTTATAGTTACATTTGGAATTTTATTCGAATGTTACGTAAATGTAATGATTGGTTGCGTTAAAACTGTGGCGTAATATTATACTGTTCCGCTCAAAAGAGATGAACAAAACAATCAAACTTTTTTTAAATTTAATGTCCAATGTTGAATAATAAAATTCAAATCAAAGCCACCCGCGAGGCCCAAACCTGCTGATGACTTGACGTTGAGCTTGGCATGTGGTCTAACGTTCAACCTCATCTTTTCTGGCGGTCATCATCGTGGGAATTCTCCAACCTCATAGTTGACGTGGGAATTCTTTTTATCCAATTTATCTTCCCTGCTATCGCGATGCGCTGTCAATAAACTTGAGTCGAGATGTGATAGAAAATGAGGATTGTGAGGATTCCTTTGTAGCGGAAGTGAACGAGAGACGTAAGTGCTTCCTCGGTCAGCCGGCAGAAGCAATTTGCGAACGACCGCTTCTGTCTGGGTCTCTGCGGGCTGCTCCTTCCCGCACGACGTGCCACAAGGCCAGTCTCGCTCGCGTCCACCCTCGGCCTGCTGAAATGCTATTTCACGACTTATTTAGTTCACATGTCTGGTGACTCCATTTTGGCTGGAAAATGGGAAACCCCAGACCACAGCTGAAGGCTGGAAAAATTCCGAACTCGATGGAACTTAAGTACAATAATAATTAACTTAAGTAGGTACAATTATTGTACCTACTTAAGTTCCTTCGAGTTCGGAATTTTTGTACAGGTTGATCGGTGTTGCTGTGGAATCACTCTGTCAAGTTATCCAATGGTGGATCCTTTGCGAACTTGAGGATGGCCGAAAAACCTCAAAATGTTGTACACTAATCGGTTTGCGACTAAACGTTTTCCTTCCAAAGTTCTAAAGCATTTAATTTACTTCCATTTTGTATATGTAAACGTTATCCCTCAACCCTACAGTACTCGAGATACAGCCGATTAAAGTTACAGGAATTTTCTCAAAATTAGCAAAAGACGAAGACTTTTATCACTAACTTTTATCGGCTGTATCTCGATTATATAAGGTTTAGAGAAAACATTTACAGATACAAAATTGTAGTAAATTCAATGCTCTGCAACTTTAAAAATGAACGTTTTGGTCCAAAACTGATTAGGTAGTTTAAAAGTTTAGGACGGTAAAGCCGAAAACCAAGCGAAAATATTTAGGATTGAGTACCTACCGTGACAGTCATCCCACAGCACCCCCGAACATTCTATAGCATTTCCAATAAGTAAAGAATTCGTTCGGAGGTGTGTTTTTTTATTCGAACGCTTTCGAATAAAAAACACACATCTCCGAACGAATGCCTTACTTATTGGAAATTGTATAGAGTGTATTTTCTTCACAACAAATCATGGGGATGTTGAATGACCCAGGAGGGTAAGTGACCTCCTCAAGAACGGAGACCAACTAGAGACTTGAAGCTGGCCGGTGAAAGGAGCTCACGGCCTCGGCTGGTATTTTTTATTAATCAACTTCGCTTTTGCCCCGTGGAACACCTGATTCTTCGTGACCTCTCAGCAGATGTTGCTCTTCGTAAATCCGTCTTCATTGAGGTATGGTGAAATCCTTCGTGCGAATGGAAATTTCGTCAAGATTCGCAGATTTGTTTAAAAGCTCAATTTCGGTTTCTTGTAAGTTTTCGTAATCCGCGTTAGTGCGTCCTGATTTGTCTGGAGTGGTTGTCTGTGAGGTCGACGAGGGGGTGAGATATTGGAAAACGCAAAGCTAATAAGACCAGGTTAATAATTCCGAGGGGAGCGTTTGAAGGGGGTTGTAGAAGGGCGTTATGGAATATTGGATATCCGCTCTGTCGCGGCAATTCGGCTTTCAGGGGCCAAAATAGACCCGAGTGCTGCACAGCATGTAAACCCTGGGTGGGGGAGTCTCAGGAAATCTACATTTAAAATGAGAGGCTTTGACCCGGCTCATTTACATTCAAACAAAACTCTCCCTCTTATCCCAGCCGAAAGCCCGAACCGTCACTACTAATATTTGTGCACTATGGGCAGGATCTGGGATGAGTCAAGCTAGCGAATTTGCCGAAGACACCGAATGGACGTCGAAAGGCGGAAAAGCCCCCCAGTTTCCCAAAGTCGGGCAACTTTCAATTGATGCGTTTCACCTGGAAAGGGGTTTTTTAGAGCGTGCAGTCTAGCCTTGCTCCCTCTCATCCAAAGCCATATAAGCCTTCTGAGTAGCTCTTCCCCCCCCCCCCCCCCCCTTTCGAGTCATTACCATCGTCAAATAGCTGTACACCTCGCCCGGGTACAGTTGAAACCTGGGGACGTCTGGGACACGCACCGAAACCTTGACACAGTCAAAGTCAGGGATTTTTGATTTGCCGAGAAACACATAGTGTATAGACAAACATGGAAACAGAAAAAAGTAATGGGTAAGAACTAAACGTTCTGGAGTCGATCCCGACCCGGGCCGAGACATATTTTGCTTCCCTTGACCCACAATTCTTGAGGAAGTTATTTCTAAGCCAACGTTTGAAACTTTCCCACAATACCAGCCGAGCGAAGCGAGCGCACTAATCACATGTGCGGCACAAGATGGGAACTGACTCCACAGTGCGGGTGAATTGTGAGCGTGTCCCTAACGATGTCAATTTCGTGTCGTGTGTGACTGAGTTCTGATGGTCCATAATCCATATTATGGATTATAATCCAAGCCGTCCCTTGTGGTTGGAGAATATGGGATGTGATGGGCAAACTAAGCTCTTAAGATGTCAAGGATTCCCCCTGGGTCTGATGCGCAGGAGGTATTGGGGCGAAATCTGAAAGTGGCGTGCTGCGTGCTTTCACTGGAGACGTCCAGATACGACATGGAGGGCACCAGAAGGTCCTGGTGGCGATTCCCTCGAAGGATATGAGTTCCCCAAGTTTAGGCCTGCTCTCGTGAGATCAATCGGGGATCCAGCACGTCGTTTGTTTTGGTCTGGGGGTTTCCCCTTTCGCCCAACACAAAACGAGTAAAGAAAACTGTTAACTATAGTTACCACCTCTTGCATGCAAGAGAAGCAGAGAACCAGCACCGTTGATTACATCGCGCAGTGAATTGCTTTTGGCTTCTTGTATGCAGAGTAGGTACCCTCACAGTGATTTCCCACTGGAACTATTTTGAAGTTCAACAAATTCACAACGGACAGTTTCACGTCTATTACAAATAATTCCATTTTCCATCTCTCCTGAACGAAACCCATCCGAATGATTAATTCTGTTGACGTGCTGCTTGCTTTCCCCATGAGTTCCGATCAAGGACGGACAGCCGGTCGGGAATGGTCAGCAAATATTTGATGTGGCGCTTTACTGAGCTCAAAGAACGCGCTTTATTGCGATAGAACGCAAACACCCAATATGTTCATAAGGCCTTTCCATCAGAGCCGACCAAACCACCTTTCGTCACGACTAGTTCACGTTTGGGATGTAAATAGATGGTAGAGATTGTGAGGATAATTTTTGACGAAAAATACGAAAAATTTCGAAATTGACTTCTTGCTATCAAAAATTGACCAACGCCACGAAACATTTTATTTTCATAAATTTGCGACTCAACTGTAATTCAGCCCAAGGCTGCCAGTTCATCCTTGTCACCATGTTAATTAGTGTTTGAGCGCCACCTCTCCCCAAATGGGTATATATATCTCATCTTATTTTTAGAACGCTGCTGCGAGGCCGCAGAGTCCTTGCTTGTGGCTTTTATGAGTTCGCGGGATCGATTTTTTTCCCCCCCGAATTGCCGAACGGAAATGTCACGGAGGGTTTTGAGAGCGAAGAAAATTCCTGCAATATTACGCTAACGGTGCTTTGTAGCTCATTCGGGGCGTTGCCCTGTATCTGTGCCCTGGCGGAATCTGTAGTTCAATCCTCGAAACAATGCAAAATATTAAATATGCATGAGGATTTTTAGGTGTTGAATTTGCTTTTGTTTTTGAGGTTCAGTTGACAACTTCCATACTCACGGTGAAATCCCTTAGTTTTCGGCACCCTTGAGTCGTTTCCCAACGGTTTTTAGTAAAAGGTTTTTTGGGTAAGACCTCATGTCTTCTTCATGCAGTGGCTTTGGGGTCAATATTATTGGGTTATTATTATTATTTGGATATATTCGGGTTCTGCCTGATATCCAGTACCTGGAGATGCAAAAACCACGCAAAACAAGCAAAATCCGAGTCACATGAATTAAGTGCTTAATAGTTACGCACTTAATTCATGTGACTCGTATTTTCCTCGTTCAGCATGGTTTTTCTGAAGCCCCAAACCTTCATATATTATATTGGGGCTTCAGAAAGAAACATGGAAGTTCGTTTTGAGTGGTTTCGGGCCATTCGCTACCCTAAACATTTTTAGCACGGAACATGCTTTAGCCGTGACCTAACTACCCAAAAAACGTTAGTCCAGGATGGAGGCACGTTAGTGTCACGTTTATATATTACGTTATATATATACTCGTTAGGCCACTAGTTCGGCATCCTCCTATCGTACATTTGGCCACTAGTTCAGCGTTCACCCTAGGTGCAAACCAATCTTTTTCTTTTTGAAAATGATTAACAACAACTGGTGGTAGTTTGTTTCTATAGAATTGTCCGAACCGAAATGGGGTGATTGGCCTCGCTCATTCAAATTCAAAAGAATGCAAGATACCTGGCAGTATGGAGAGGCTCAATCGTTTGCGAGGCCAATAAAACATGAAACTCGAGTGTATACTAATTTGTGAGACACTGTTATTTCCTTACGGCCCATCCCTTTGCTTGAGAAATAATTTATCGTATACAATAATTATTATTGTATACAAATGCAAATTTATTTATATATGGATGATGGCAGCAAAAAAAAAAAAAAAAAAAAAACAACTTTTGCCATGTTTTGGTTTATTATTCTTGGAATAATACACCTATGTTTTCGCGACGGAGGTCGACGACTCCGATCGTGCTCAAAATTTGACATTATCCGTTTCAAGTGGTCTACATTCTAAATCCGAAATGTCCGTCCGCCGTCCAGGCCGTTTTGGGCAGTAGGAATTTTTTAAATAATCTGAAATTTCGACAAAATACTTGGTTTACCATCTAGTTGTGCCCGCAAGGTTTTCAGTCCGATCGCCCAAACCTATGGGGCTATAATGGGGCTACGGGAGGGGTTTTTTGAAGGCTTTTAGCTATGGGATCGAGTTAGGTGTCGTTTTCGAAGTATTTTTGGACGTAGAATCCATTTTTTGGGGTCCCGGAACGATCCGATTTCACTGGGGCGATGTTTAGGGCATTCGTGGGGCTAAAAATGGGATTTTTGAAGGATCCCAGGATGTTAAATATTTTTCGAGTAAAAAATACGGAATTATGGAAAAAAACACATTTTTGAACAAAAAATCCAAAAAAAAAAATTTTTTGAGATAAAAATCCAAAAAAAAAAATTTTTTTTTTTTAATTTTTTCATTGACAGAATTAAATTTCTGCACAAGTAACGTATATCAAAGAATAATAAACCCTTGTGTAAAATTTGCAGCGTTTTTTGTTTTGGTTTATTATTCTTGGAATAAGTAATACACCTATGTTTTCGCGACGCGGGTCGACGACTCCGATCGGCCTCAAAATTTTACATTATCCGTTTCAAGAGGTCTACATTCAAAATCCGAAATGTCCGTCCGCCATACGCCGTACGCCGTCCGCCGTCCGGGCCGTTTTGGGCAGTAGGAATTTTTTTAAAAATCTGAAATTTTGACAAAATACTTGGTTTACCATCTAGTTGTGCCCGCAAGGTTTTCAGTCCGATCGCCCAAACCCGTGGGGCGCTCTGGGGCTATAATGGGGCAACGGGAGGGTTTTTTTGAAGGCTTTTAGCTATGGGATCGAGTTAGGTGTCGTTTTCGAAGTATTTTTGGACGTAGAATCTATGTTTCGGGGTCCCGGAACGATCCGATTTCACTGGGGCGATCTTTAGGGCTTTCATGGGGCTAAAAATGGGATTTTTGAAGGATCCCAGGATGTTAAATATTTTTTGAGTTAAAAATAAAGATTTTTTTGAAAAAACACATTTTTGAACAAAAAAATCCAAAAAAAATTTTTTTTTAATTTTTTCTTCGACAGAATTTAATTTCTGCACAAGTAACCTATATCAAAGAATAATAAACCCTTGTGTAAAATTTGCAGCGTTTTTAGTTACAACTCTCGAATTGAACACGAATGCTTCTATTTAGTCGATGAAAGAGCATCAATCATTCAAACGTGACCAATTTATAAGGTAGTAATCGTCGGCTAAAAACCAGCCATTTTTCCAATTTTCACTCAAATGTACGTAAATTCGACTTTTACTCGTCTATAACGTCCACACTACTGATGAATTCCAAAAACGGTAACTGAAAAAGTCGATAAAATAAACTTGAAAGATTCGAGCAAATAAACACGGCTATCCCACCTAAAAAAAAAATCTACTCATTTGTTGCCGTTTCGTAGCATAAAACTGCTGTGCTCAAGAGATTTTTGTCGTTTCGATCAATCACGATGTATAAATATGGGTCGAGCGACGAAAAGATTAATACACTTTTCCGGAAAGGTCATTTATCAAGTTTTATGTCAGGCCAGCAATCTTTATTTGGAGCTAACACGAATCCCTGAAGGATTCATCATTTATTCGTTAGCGCTTAGATTCTGCTGGAGCATTAGGGCGTGATGAATGCGAGTACACAACATTAGCGTAGTCTGGAGGTCAACGTGAAGACGGCGGAAAAAATAAGGAAAGTCGTCTCGTGTCGGTTGGTAAATAATAGTAAACGGACAATGAAAAAAATGTGCAGACAGGAAATTAATTCAAGCAGTTAACCTGGATATAAGCTATCATTATAGTTGACATATAAAGGTTGCAGAATGAAGAAATATACTTTTACGTCTGGGTTATTTTTTATTATTTTTTTAAGGAAGTGCAATGCGTAAGGTCACACAGTCGTTCCAACTAGCTTCCGTGATCATTCGAGGTCGCATCTGGATCGCCAACGGGAGCTATAGGCGTAATGTAGGCGTAAGATTAGGAATTACACTTGGGCAATGTCTTAATTTTACTTTCCCAGGTGTTTTGAATAACATGAGCTCGGAACGAGGGAGCCACTCGCATAAATACATAGAATATAGGCGAAAGGTTACGATTCTGTAATGTGTTACTGCGTAATGTACTCGCTTCGCTCGGCCGTTAGGAGTGGAGAAAATTAACGTTGGCTTATTTCAAAAATAAAACTGAAGCCTGGAACTAAATTGGCTCTTTTCTGAGGCTCTGCTCGGCTCTTCAACCTCCCCACACCCATCATGGATGGTTAGAGCCTCTTTCTCTCGGGGAGCCGATTTCTCTATGCCCATGTAGGTATTTCAAAATTTCCAACTCCTAAAAAAATTTAACTTCGCCTAATCGTCGGAGATCGTTCATTTAAAAGTTCGTATTAACAACGCCTGGTGCTTATTGCACTCTATGGGCATTTTCGACATCAAATTTTGCGTGGAACCCTCCAATTTTAGTTGGACGATCAGCTGTTTGGGTTACCCCATTGGGAAAAACTTGTTGATAAAATTTATCGAAGCTATTAAAATTTAATAGTTTCTGCGGCGTGAAAGACGTTTGTCACAAGACTTTTGTCCACACTTTTTGTCTTGTAATAACACGGCCAAGGATGACTTCACTCAAGATGAGATTGAAAATCGGAGGGAAAAACGCTACACATTTTACTTCTGGGTTTATTCTTTATTTACCTACTCTTCTCTTATTATTTCCCACAAATTTTATTCTGTCAATAAAAAATTATTTTCATAAAGAGGAGACGAATAAAAAAACTGTTGACCTTTCATTTTCATAAAGTATTTTCAAAAATTATAAATTGAAAAAACAAAAACAAAAACCTTACACCTATACTGTATTTAGGCAGAGGAGGGGACTCCCAAAAGTGGATTCAACGTCCAAAATTGTTCTAAAACGACACCTCATTAGACGTCCTAGGAAGCCCCATCTGTAGTCCCGCAGGTCAATACGGTGAGGTATGATGGGTCTGAGACCACCATAGATGAATTGTACATTCGAAAATACTTCGAAAACGACACACCACTCGACCTCATGGTCAAAAAATTCGAAAACCCCGCCAAAGATTTTAGCCCCAGAGCCCCACGGATGAGAGCGGTTGGGCTGAAAATCTTGCCGATCAAAGGACCGTGGAACATGGAAATTTTCAGATTAATAGAAAAACTCGTATTTCCCGAAACAACCTGGACAGTGGATAGACATTTCATTTTTTGTATCTATTGCAGCGTTACAATTTCATAGTGCACGTTTTTTTATTAAACCCTCTGAAGTACATAGTAGGTGAAACTAGAAAGAACCGAAAAGTTTGCAGTTTGGCGCCAACATTTCTTATATCCGCATCCAGCCAATTGAACCAGATTATTGCCGGTTATCATCATACAATAATATAAAATTGTGTTGGCCGACGTAAGCCGTGTGGTAGCCGTGTGGTTTGTTGGTACGGGATAACGCGTTCCCGAGTGAGTTTTTTCACTTTCCGCTCGCTGGCCGTTTAGGGGGTCGAAAAAATTACGAAAAAATACGAGCCGTATAGATCAGAACTGGAGGAAGACGTCGGTCAAATCGTAAATCCGAAATTCACCCGGGAAATTCGTCGAAAATTCGTCGAAAAATCGTCTTTCTCCCGTTTGTCCTACGTTTTCCACTTTCAACTCGCGCCAAAGGCCGTTTAAGGGGTCGAAAAAATTACGAAAAAATACGAGCCGTATAGATCAGACCTGGAGGTAGACGTCGGTCAAATCGAAAATCCGAAATTCGCCCGGGAAATTCGTCGAAAATTCGTCTTTCTCGCGTTTGTCCCACGTTTTTTCGGGTTCAAAAATACCCAGTAAGGAGCCATTTTTTGGTTATGGTATCCGCGAACCAAATGCGCCAAAATATGGCCAATCCGATTCCGAAGTCGGATTTCAAAAAAACCGAGGGGGAGGGGGCGATTTCACGGTGAGAAGACAATTGGATCGTTTTAATTCGCGTGGGGCCAGGGAAAATTCGTCGAAAAATCGTCTTTCTCCCGTTTGTCCTACGTTTTCCACTTTCAACTCGCGCCAAAGGCCGTTTAAGGGGTCGAAAAAATTACGAAAAAATACGAGCCGTATAGATCAGACCTGGAGGAAGACGTCGGTCAAATCGTAATTCGGAAATTCGCCCGGGAAATTCGCCGGAAATTCGTCGAAAAATCGTCTTTCTCGCGTTTGTCCCACGTTTTTTCGGGTTCAAAAATACCCAGTAAGGAGCCATTTTTTGGGTATGGTATCCGCGAGCCAAATGCGCGCCAAAATATGGCCAATCCGATTCCGAAGTCGGATTTCAAAAAAACCGAGGGGGAGGGGGCGATTTCAAGGTGAGAAGACAATTGGATCGTTTTAATTCGCGCGGGGCCAGGGATCTTAGAAAACGGAGGGTCCAGGGAACTTTGATAGATGGAGAGGCCTTTATTTAAAAAAAGTTGAATTGAATTAAAAATAATAATTTCCTAAACGGTAAGCCCTAAAAATACGCCGATTTTTTCTATCGTCTCTGCTACGAATAGGAGGGGCCGAGTGGAGCGAGGCCTTATGTCTGAGTAGGGGTTTGAACGTGTCCATCGATGCTACGCACCCCACAGGCGGCAATACACCCCACAGGCGGCAATACACCCCACTAGGGGAGCGAGCGAAGCGAGCCAGAGAGACTAGTATATAATAGCCGGCTATAGCGAGCGGTTGGATGTGACCGAAATCCCCATAAGGGGAACTGGGCAGACTGAGTGACGCCCTCGGGCCAGAAGATAGTTGAAGCTAAGAATGATGTTTATATTCAGAACCGAACCGTCGCGTCTGGAAGCGAAGATGTGGAGGAACGCGAGCATTCGCGGTGGAGTGGGAGGTCAGGACTTGGCAGGGATGTCATCGAGGTGATAAACGTGGAGTGAGAACCGGGCTTCGGGCGATGGAAGTCGTCCACGGGGACGCGAAGCGTGTCCAGGGTGTATTGGTTTATGGTGGATGCAGTGTCCGATCCTCAGGGGTTTGGTGGAGGGGTGAAGAGGACATCAGATGGCCGTAGCTGATTATGAGCAATGGAATGCCAAAGCGCGTGGGCTTGCTCGTCACAATGCAGCCTACTCTGTAGGAGGAGACGAACAGTACTTAGGGTAGGTGGAGGCAAAGGCTTGCAGTTTGGACGTTTATTGAAATGTGTAATCAAAAAACAGTGTTAAAAAAGTACCTACTTAATAATTTTATTTTTATATCAACTACCTTTTGATTGTTTTATATTTTAATTAAGTATTTAAAAAAAAAAGATAAATAAATCAAATCGGCATAAAGCTTATTTAAAATGTTTGCGCTGCTTAACTGAAAACCTTTGCCCCATGGGTGCACTCAATGTTAATGTTAATAATCCATAATCAAACTTTACTATCCAGCAGGATCATGAGCCTGTAGTTGAATCACCTCTTTCAATTATTAAAATTTCCCGAAAGCGATTGCAAACTTTTACCCCATTTCGATTAGTTTTGATTTGAAAACATGTCCGTTTAAAAGGCCATTAGGCAACTGACTTGGGGCAGTTGACTGCACTCAATACCTGTAACTCCGCCCACATTTTCAAAAGGCCGTACAAACCTTTACCCTACATACCCTAAGCCTGGCTCTTTGACAATTTTCCAAAGTGTGCTGAAAACTAAATTAATTACACGCTTCCGCCTCTAATGACCCGGCGCCTCAGCAGATGCGTCAGATGATACGGAGTATAACTGAACCATTTGGAAGAGGAAACGGGCCTTACCTGAGATTAGTTCCACGAAAAAGGACCCCAGTGCAAACAGGGTCCAGGCAGCCTCCAGGTAGGGCCTTAACAATGGGACTTCTAGACACGTGCTAGCCAGATGGCTCACACTCCACCACATAATCAACTTTACAAAACCGCCCCTATGTTGTATTCAAGCCGAAAAGACATTTTTCAGGAGAATTGTCATTTAGTGTTAGGTAATCAACCCATCTCTTAGTAGTTGCGAACTTGTATTTTGATAGCAGCTGACGTGAAACCGACGTTGATAACCTCAACAGCCAACTAAACCCAACATAGCGCGATAAAATGTTTAGGAAAAAATCAAGTCAAAAGTTTATTGTTTTTTTCTCCTCTAGCTTCGATGAGCTCTTTGGATGGGTTGATCTGTTAGTTTGATTGGGATGTCTTGGTTGTTGTGAGGAGTGAGAGGAGGGATACGATTATGTCTGAGATGTCTTCTTTTGAGTCTTGTCGCAAAACCTGGTGGATCAGTGATTGCCGCGACGCATGGATTCGTGTTCCCTTCGGCTTTCTCCACCAGTTTCGTGTATTGTGTTTGATGGTCTCTTGAATTGTGGATAGTTGGAGGTCTTCCCGGAGCACGTCGTTTCTCACGTAGGTACCACGGGCGCCTGTTATGGAACGGATGATCTTGTTTTGTTGTCGCTGAATCTGTTGTGTGGAAGTGTAGCAGGCTATACCCCAGATCACGCAGCCATAAGTCCATATAGGTCTTATGAGAGCCGTGTAAAGGAGCGTTTTGTTCTCCAAGCTCACCTTGGATCTCCAATTCAGCATTGGCCAGCATAGGAAGGTCCTCTCTTTCATAGCGCTCTGACGTCCTTGATGTGGTACTTCCAAGTTAGTCTACGGTCTAGGGTCAAACCTAGATACCGAACTTAACTTTTCCTTGGAAGTAAACCACCACAGAGACCGACGTAGCCGACCGTTCCTGGCCTTAGTGTGAAGGTGATGAGCGAGGACTTTGTTGTGTTGACCTTCACCTTCCATTTGTTGAGCCACTCTTCAGCTTTGGCCAAGTGTCTCTTCAGGTGTCATCTTGCCTCCGTGACGGTGTCTCCTGAAGCGAGTATTCCTGTGTCGTCTGCAAACTGGGCCAGAAGCGTGTCACACGTACCAGGGAAGTCATGGCAGTAGGCGTTGTAGAGAAGCGGGCTGAGAGGCGATCCTTGTGGAACTCCCGCGCTGATTGTCTTGAACGACGATTATTCCTCGCCGATTTTCACCCTAAACGTTCTTCCACTCAAGAATGACTTGAGGAAGAGGAACAGGGAATTCGGGAGGAATGGTCGGATTTTTAGGAGGAGTCCATCGTGCCAAACTCTATCAAACGCCGACTGTACATCCAGAAAGGCTGCTGCAGTATATGTACTTCTTTCGTATTTTTAATCTATACCACTAATATTAGTAATATTATTGAATATAATATATTGAATATAATGGCGAAGTTTACTTACTTCTAACTAATATAATTTTGACGTCACGTCTCTTGCGACTCCGCTTGTCATAGACATAATGGGAGGCTGTGGGCCTTCCCTGATAAGAAGAAGGTGCCGGGCTCGAGATAACGGTCAGAATCGTTCGAAACCCCGCTCACGTAAAAGCCGCTCGCATCAAATATCAAGTTTCCAGTTAATTTTCGTGCTCTTGGTAAAATTTAAAGGAGTGTCCGCTCATCGTATTATAGAACTCCGGTTTATACCTTATCATCCGCTTGCTCACCTCGTCGCTGTAAGGTACTGGGTTTTTCCTCAACCACATTTCGATCCACATCCTCGAATTCCTTGTTTCCACCCAATTAGTACCATATTGAGTTTTCTTCGTACTGCAGGTAATTTTTGTCCTTAATTTCAGTGTTTCACCTATTGTATCTTGTCACATAATATAATCGCCCATAGTGTGTTCCACAATCCCGCTGGTCCTTCGAAGCTTTTAAAATTTACCGGCTCTCAAACCTCCCAAACATATAATATATTGAATATAATATATTCAAGTAATAATTATTAAATATATATTATATTATAATATATATTTAATAATTATTACTACGGCATCTAAGTAAAAATATCGTAGAATATTTAATAATAGTACAAAATATATTATATTTATTTTAATTTTAATTTAAATATACCTATTATATATTTAATAATATTACGAAATAATATTTCGTAATAATATAATATATTATATTATATTTCGTTTTTATTTAGAATATATTCTGATTTAATAGTTAAAAATATTTTTTGAATAATGAAAACATGAGTTAAAGCATCACGTATTCAGATTGGACGTACGAATGGGTTCCCACCTTCTAAGGGGTTTACACTGCAAAAAACTACATTCTCAATTTCATATTGGACGGAGGGAGTACACCGTATGAGATAGGATTTCAAAGGCGACACCTCAGAAAGAGTTTTTACGGCCGGGGATCATTAGAAGGGCCATTTACATTTTACGGCGTAAACTTTTCAAAGGATTCGAATGCCGGTCGAAGACAAAAATAAAAAAATAAAAAACTCGTGCCCGCAGGCCCCGCATCGAAATTCAAGCTATAACGCGAGGATGCTGCAGCACGGACGCATGCAGGGAAGACGCTGTCGTTGGGTGGCGCAAAAGGAGAATCACGATGTCACGTCTCGGGTGGATCGTAAACTTTTTTTTTTCTCCCGTCATTACAGGACAATTCTAATGCGGAACTCATTCTGGTAATAGTGGGATATTGCTTGCCTCACTTTAAGTTGGGTTATGGGGCCCAGGGGTCATCTCCGACTGGAGTTCGACGTTGGGGTGGGGCTCTTCCAATGAATAAATATGAGATCATTCTTCAAGAATCTCCTCACTAATTTGTTTTTCAAATGTATTTATCGATCAATTTTGATGACCAGAGACTAGGAACAGATGAGATCTTTAAATGAGAAAAATAACGTAAATCGCGATAATAAATTATTTATTAGTCTTCCACTATTGCGGTTTAAATTATTTATCACATTAAATGGGATAAATAAATACATTTCCTGACAAATTGGAACCTGGCTTAAGGAATAAATCTTCTTGCTTTCAATTAATGTATCGCTTTCAAGCAGGTTCTGTCCACCTATACCAATACAGATTTATTTTGAAGTACCTCATTCAATAGTTAGACGGCCGGATTAGCCGAGTGCGTCTGGGCGCTGCATTCTGATGATGTCACGGGTTCGAATCCCGTTGAAGCCCATGGAATTTTCAGGAATAAAAGTGTGCAACGGGTTAAAGTGAATAATAAACAAATTAGCGATCCCGTCATGTCAGGCCTTAATGGTCAAAAATCATTTATTCAATATTCAATGTTCAAGATGATTCTAAATCAATCTCACAATCAGAATAGGATTTTATTGTAGGAACCAAATTCAGGTATTCAAATCGTCCACTTACGAAGCCTTTTTAAAATTAATACTCACAACCAAACTTACCCCCCCCCCCCCCTTACCTTCACAACTATTGTGACTTTGTTTGTCCCTTTTTGCAACATTCAGTGGCTTACTGGGTGGTTATGATGGGAAACTTTTCCCCACCTTGAATATGAGAGTAATTGGTTAGCCTAACATTTTGATCGGCTTCGAAATTTGTCGTGATTACACATTGTGTAGATTCCAAAAATAAAATGTCCAGTCTGTTTTTTGCAGGCAAAAAATCTGAAATGTTGACACTTGTTCCTGTTTTGTGGGGTTTTGAGCTGGTCGTTGCACCTACGAGAGAGTCGCGAAGATAATCAATCGGAAGTGAAGAAAAAAAAACGGTCCAGATTTTACACAAGGGTTTACTTAGTAAACTTATCATTCTTTTATATATTTAAATGGTCCAAAAATTAATTCTTCGACCCTTATAATTTCTTTCCAAGAATAATATAAACCAAACGTTATGACTATTCGGTGCAAATGAAATGAATATCCCTTGTGGGGGTTTCAACTTGAGTTAGTTACTCCAGCGAGAACAAAAGCGGAGTTGGCAGTTTGGCACGGCGAAATGATGAGCGGAACGAATCCTTTCGCTACCCCACCGTCACCCCTCTCACCCCTCCTTTGCAGACGTCCCCCTCCAACCAATCGACTGGGGTCATCCGCCAAAAGCGTCGAAGTCCGCGCTCCTGGGAACCCCACGAAACACAACGTTTAGAAGTTAGTTCGAAGAGAAGCAAATAGTTATTAAATATACAAATTTTGTATATTTTAAAACATTTCAACGTAGTTTCGAAAACTTGACGAAGAGCTCAAACGACGTACGCCCTACGGGTTACCAATGTGGTAAAATCCCTTTTACTCAACGAAACGTTTTCCAACTCCCAAACTACCAACACCTCTGATCGAACTTTTCAATTGATATTCGGAGGAAACCCAATTCAACCGTATCGTGACAATCTCAAGCCGACCTGAGCCCCAGGGCAGATGGCCCTGTCAAAATGACACGCCAGTTAGACATGAATGCGATTACTTCGAGATAGGTTTAGATAGAAAATCTGTATCGCGATCGAGGCAGAACAAAACCGGTTGTGTTCTTCGTGTCAATGTCAAAATAGATTACGAACTGATTAAACCACCAAAGACAAACTTTTTTGCCAACTTTCCAATCGGTTTCAATCAGCTCCGAACTTCAATCTTGAAACGCCGTAAATTTTGCTCAAGGATAAGTATAGGTACTTCTTTGTTATAAAGCAGAAATGCAGAAATTAATTCTAAATGGATCAAAAGTTTTAATTATTAAACGTTAAATTTCACTGGGCTTAAAATAAAAAACGGAAAATAAATTGAAAAACGCTGCAAATTTTACACAAGGGTTTATTATTCTTTGATATACGTTGCTTGTGCAGAAATGTAATTCTGTGTCAATGAATTAAGTACACAAACATTTTTTGGATTTATATAATATAAAAATCCAAAGAAAATACAAAAAAAAAATTTCAACTTTTTTTGTTTTTTACTTGAAAAATATTTGACCGCCTATAGATCGCAACAGTGAAATAGGATCGTCCCGGGACCCCAAAAAATAGATTCTACGTCCAAAAATACTTCGCAAACGACACCTAACTCAATCCCATAGCTAAAAGCCTTCAAAAAACCCTCCCATAGCCCCATTTTAGCCCCATGGCCCCCCACGGGTTTGGGCGATCGGACTGAAAACCTTGCGGGCACTAGAGGGTAAACCAAGTATTTTGTCAAAATTTCAGAATTTAAAAAAAAATGCCTACTGCCCAAAACGGCCCGGACGGCGGACGGACATTGCGGATTTAGAACGTTTATTTATATGAGTGGGGCGAGCCGACGGAAAAGCCCGGTAAAGCACGAAAAACATCCAAAAATCAAAACAAAACCAAAAATTTGCAATAAACAAAAAATCAAAACATTAAATTCTAAATTTTAGACGTGGCCAAGGATGAGATTATCGTTCACTACCCTCATATCAACCGGTTTTTTTCAGTTGAAACATACTCTCTCCATCTGTTTCAGTCAAAACATACTTTATCCATGGCTTCAGAATTTAAATTTTGACTTAACTAATCACATTTTTAACTAATTATCAAACACGATAAAATTTTGTCACACGATAGAGAGAAAAATTACGCTCAATCTGAAAAAAAGTTTGGTTCTATGAGCTATAATAAATTTGCTACAGTTTTTTGCGGTTCCTGATAATATCCACTTACTCATAGCTCACTTACTTTTTGTGATGCAACCTCCTCATTTAATTTTCGGAACCAACACGTCATGACCAATTTGGAGGCCAATCACCCTTATTATCATATGAGGCCATTATTACCTACCAGAATAATAAATCAAAGCGTGAGAAAAATAGGACGTATAAATAAAATTCATTCACACTCCGGAATGTCGTTTCACTCTACCACACAAATAGAAACTCCGTGTGCAGTTCTTCTTTACGGCAATGGAATATAAACACGGTGCATATTTCTTTGACAAAAGAAAGTGGCCGTCTAAAGAGAGAAATCTTCATGAAAAATCGAGGGTAAGTATGTGAAATGTGAAAGTCGCGCTTTGAAAGGTCCGCTTCGCACCTCCGAGACCCCAACTCCAATTTTCTCGCTGCTTTATCGTTACGTCGCCTTTGAGTGTAAATTATGATTAACGAAACGGATTAAAAAAAAGGGTCGCTGGTGGAGGAATATGAGAAATAAACCAAGTTGTTCATCAGGGCTTCCCTGAGTGTGGTCTACTAAAACTAGTAAATTGTATGAAAAGTGAAAAATTAACAAATATCTTACGAAATGGAATCTGAATAATGACAAGTAACTTCAAGTAAGTTCATCAGGGGCCTAGAGAGATAACTCGGTCTGTAGTTGCCGTATTTACCGTTTTTTTTTTTTTTTGTTTATTTAATGTTCTTTTGATCCTCTAGATTAATTACAAAATTTTTGAAAATTTCTTTAAAGATGGAAACAACCTTTTTATTTTGTAAAAAAATTGGCAAATATTTTTTGTTCGAACCCCCTTAAATAAAACATCAAATTTTGACGATTACGATAATAGTTACGTATTTAGTGGCGGTTCCAAATAATAATATTATTCTCTCATAAGCTGCGTTCGCAGTGTAATTCTGAAAAGTCCGAACCTTTCCGCGCATGCACAGTAGGGCCTTTTGCAAGGGCTGAGGGTGGGGGGTACTTCGGCTTCCAGGAATTAAACAATAAAATGCAGATGCTCTGCGAACGCAGAACTCGTTCAGAATCGAACGCGGCAGTTCTGATTTTTTTTTTTTTTTTTTTTAATAGAACTTCCCGAACTGATTACGACTGCCTCCTCGATTGTGGAAAGTCACACAAGCGCGATTCATGTCCTTCTGTGATCTTGTAGAGTTCACTTCGTAGGGACTACTTTTTCGTTGGCGGCATTTGAGGCTTTTTGGTTTATTATTCTTGGAGTTTTCGCGACGGAGGTTGACGACTCCGATCGGATCTCAAAATTTGACACTATCCGTTTCAAGAGGAAAACGTCGTTAAGTAGGAGGCCTACAGCCCATATTTACAAAGAAATCCTCACTTCTATGGTGAAATCCTTAGATTTGACAAAAAGACCATACTACGGTGATCTTTTTGGGCATTTGACTTCTAACCTGATGTAGAAGACAATAGTTGAAACAAAAAAATTTTTTTTTTGGAAGTAAATTTCATTTTTCCCCCCATGCCAAAGTTGTCACTTTTTGCAAAATGACCCAATCATTGAGAGTTGGGGAATTCAAAGGAAAAGCATTTTGAAAAAGTTGGTTTTTACAAGGTTTCAGTTCATGATTTAAAACTTTAGGCCTATTATTAGAGTGCAATAATAGCGGTTCATTTCATGCTACTTTAACTGGAGTTGTGAATGTGTTTGTTTAATTTTTTTTTTTTAATTGTTTTCGGAGTCCTCTTTTGGTTTTCTTGGTGTAAGCAGTGATGTTTATGATAATATTATTATCGTTACGAAACTTTTCGGTTTCACCAATTCACCACAATTTCTAACCATTTGTGCATCTTGAATATAAACCATTTAATCGGAAAAAGTGTATATCATATTCAAGAATGCAAAATAGTCTCGTATACGAGGCACGCGTCCTCCACTCTGTAATTTACTTCTGAAGGCAATTACTTCAATTGCCGCAAGCTTGTCGATCCCGAGGCTGTAGTAGGTATTATGTTCCCCCATTCAAACGCGTCATTACAAAGGCTGCATTTGACTGCACGCAAACCCCCTCATGGGTAGACAAAATAACGGAACGCCCGGTTGAAAGAAAAAAGAAAAAGCGCTGCAAATTTTACACTAGGGGGGGGGGGGGGGTTGATATAGGTCACTTGTGCAAAAATAATTATTATTTCTCTCAATGGAAAAAATGTTGGAAAAAAAAATGTTTTTTGATTTTTTTTTCAAAAATTCTTTTTTTTACTCGAAAAATATTTAAATTCCTGGGATCTTTCAAAAATCACATTTTTAGCCCCATGAAAGCCCTATAGATCGCCACAGTGAAATCGGATCGTTCCGGGACCCCCAAAAATGAATTCTACGTCCAGAAATACTTCGAAAGCGACACCTAACTCGATCCCATTTTAGCCCCATAGCGCCCCACGGGTTGGGGCGATCGGACTGAAAACCTTGTGGGCACAGCTAGATGGTAAACCAAGTATTTTGTGAAAATTTCAGATTTAAAAAAAAAATTCCTACTGCCCAAAACGGCCCGGACGGCGTACGGCGGACGGACATTTCGGATTTAGAACGTAGACCTCTTGAACGGATAATGTCTAATTTTGATGCCGATCGGAGTCGTCGACCCCCGTCGAGAAAACATAGGTGAATTAATCCAAGAACAATAAATCAAAAGTTAGGCCCCTGATCCGACCATGAGTTCGACGAAATGGCCCCCCACGCCGACAGGTCGGGGAAGTCAGTCCATTCAATTTCAATTTAACTGCTGTGGGGCGCTATGGGGCTAAAATGGGGCTATGGGAGGGGTTTTGTGAAGGCTTTTAGCTATGGGATCGAGTTAGGTGTCGCTTTCGAAGTATTTTTGGACGTAGAATCCATTTTTGGGGGTTCCGGAACGATCCGATTTCACTGTGGCGATCTATAGGGCTTTCATGGGGCTAAATATGGGATTTTTGAAAGAGCCTAGGAGTTTAAATATTTTTCAAATAAAAAATAAAGAATTTTTGGAAAAAAAAAAGTTTGTGAAAAAAAAATCCCCCAAAATTTTTTCCATTGACAGAAATAATTTTTGCACAAGTAACCTTTATCAAAGAATATAAACCCTTGTGTAAAATTTGCACCGTTTTTATCCTTACTCCTAGTACAAATTTTGAGGGTGGTGACTGGTGCAGTACTTTACCCTTCAAAAAATACACCAGCTTCATGCCCAATTCCCATACATCCCTCTAACAATTTTTTTTTTTTTTTTTCCTCATTGTTGCAGTGTTGAACACCGAGAACCCGACTACAGCTCTAGCGGCCACTGGAACTGGACGACTCCTGTCACCGTAAGTGGAAAATGACGGCACCTCTAGAACCCGTCTTCAAGGCTGTGACCCTAATCTACTTTGTTAACTAATTGTATAAAATATTTTTTAAAGAAAAACCCCTCCCACACGAAAATTGTTAATTTTGAACTTAGTATTATTTAGAATATTTCCTCAAAATCTTTTTTCGAACTTTAAAAGTCACAAGGCTTCTAAGAACCTCACGAATATCGAAACTAATGAACCTACCCTTCCCATCTATTAATTGTATAAAATACCTCGATTCCCGATGTTTGTATAATCTCATATCTATAAATATTGTAAATAAACAAATACACGGCACGTTTACAGGGAAAGTCATATCTGTAAAGCTGGTAAAGCCTTCGTGTAAAAAGAACCGCACTTCTATTTATTTTTGTATAAATTTGACTTCAAATGGAGTTTTCCGTTTATCCATCAAGTCCATTGAAGTATTTTTCTATGTTGAAAAAATACGGCATTTTGTACATATATAGTTTTTTGTCCAGTATTTTTTCATTGTAAACAGGATGTTTTGGTGGAAAATTCGAAGGCTAAAAAAATCCCTATGCGGGTTTCGAGAGTTACGCTTGGTGCTTTAAGTTCAATTTTCTATTGTAAGTAGTCAACTAAACTATACCGGACTTGTGCAGATTTTGCTGTATAGTTAGCTTTACCACCCGAATCAACTGTCAAGTTGACTTGGTGAAACCACTCAGTATGAGAAATTAATCAACGAGACAATATCATTATTGGAAGTAAAAATTCTTGAAAATGTTCATGTATATATTTCACTATTATCTACAAAATAGGGCGCATACAAAAATTATTCGAATAGGAAAAATAAGGAAGACGTGTACAGAATAGGAATTGACTGGTTTTAAATGGAGAGTGCCAAAAAATCCTCTACTTTTCGCTAGTCATAAAATAATGAGTTTATTTGTCGATTAAGTTTGTAGGTTTTTTGTTGGAACGTTTGTGCAGGTTTGTACTTGCCGTGACCAATTAGGTTATTTCCGTTGCAGTTTTACCAATTAGCAGTATTATTGCGACGGGTGGATAAATTTTGATGGTCGAATTTTAAAGAGGGGAAATTAAAGTTGAAAAAGTTGAAAACAATGCTGCGGATTTTAACGAGAAACATTGTAATGAGCTCCTTGAATGGTTTATTTTTTATTATTTTCTTCAAAAGTTACAAAATGAGTTATTGCAAAAAAAAAAAAAAAGTCTCCACCATTCAATAGGGACGGATAAGAAAAATAGAATATTTGAATTTTGAGGCCTGAGAGTGGAACGTGACGTGCCCTGCTTCATCCTTTATTTGATTGGTCTGAGAGATGCAAGTTAGCCAACCTCTCTATGCGTCACACCGTTTCACCCCTTTTTTAGTGACGTCAAAATTTGTTGTAAATTTTACATAATATGTAAAAACGGTTGACAAGTAATTTTAAGATATATTATATCTTAAAATTACTTGTAAACCGTTTTTCTTCTCAAACGTTTGTGAGTCAACACAAGGAATTAACGTTAGCGATCCGCAGCTCTATGAGATGGAATGTTGACGGGGTTGCCATGTGCCTGTTTAGTAGCGCGCTCTGCTTCCTCGTTTCCAACTTAGGTAGTCTGGTCCTGGTAGAGTTTTCCTGAAGAAAAAACTGAAGCCGTGTCTTTTTTACGTGGCAAAGCTCAGATTCAGATTCACATTCAGCGCCCCAAAAACCTTTTATACCCGCTCTAGAACCTGCTACGCTATTTTTTACGGCCCTTTTGTGACGTCACTGGCCTCAGCTTTCAGTTCAAAATCTCAAATATTTCTTTAACTGCTCTGTGCGTTACTAGACGGATTTCCGAAATAATAATTGGTCCAAGTGTGCTGAATCCGAATAAGATGGAAATGATAAATTCCGAACTTTTCAAGAAGCTCATTCCCACAGCCACTAAAGTTTTTACATTCAACCATCCACCCAGCGCAGTGCGTGGATTCTGCATATTGTATCTATCGATGCCATTAAATTTTCATATTTCGGTCAAGTTATAAATCAAAGTCTACCCTTCCTCGTACCTAATATTAAATGTTATCTTCCAATCATGTATCTCAACAATTTAGGTAATCAGGAGTGTCAGATGGTTTTGAGGGTACTTGCTAGTTTCAAAAGAATCGTGTACATAATCAATCGAAAGTTTTTTGTTTGTTTGAAAGATGTAATTCTGTAGACCACTATTTATTTTAAAAATTTCGTATTAAAAAGTAGACAAATTCATTTCCATGTAAATAAAAGTGTAATATTATTTAATGGAAAAGACAACGTGCAATTATTCATGTACCTTTGAAGAGTTATATGCATGTTGTTGGATAAAAAAGTTAAACCAAAGATTATACTATACATAAACATAATGTAAACGTTAGGGAATGTTGATGGCCAGAGTGGATTGTACATTCCGTAGGATCGAGTTGGACTTGATCAGAGCTCCCTCTCATTGTGTATTTTGATTTGGTGGATGACATTTTCGAATGCGTTGTTGAAATTTTATGTTCAGAATGGCTGGTGTGTTAATTAATTTTTTGGTTTTTGTTAATTTTAACCTACGTACCGAGGTATTGGAAAAGCTGTGAAGTGCAAAACTACGCGTTATCGAAAAAAGAAAAAAAACTTGCTTGATTTTCAGTTGCATTACAAGTTGTGATGACTTATCACGTTTCAGTAAGGTTTCACTTTCATTCAACACTTCTATTTACGCCATTTATCTTAAGTGTACGTGTTTTTGGCCATATGTAGAATGTATTTCTGTTGAACTGAAAAAATAACTAAGAAATGGTTAGGTTCCTCGCCCACAGCGGTGCATTACTTATTCAGTAGGCAAAAATAGCTCCTTCTATTTTCATGGTAGTTTCTTGCAAACCGTTATCGTTTTAAACACGAAAAGTTCTGTTGAATTTTTCGTTCATGTTTCGGATGTTAAGTTAGTTTTCTAATTCGGCAAATTTTTACGTTTGTGATTTTTTTTTTTTTTTTTTTTTTTTAAGAAACTGGTTATGTTTTAACGTGTAGACGAACATGAGAGAAAAGTTACTTTGTTTGTGATTAAGTTTTACGTCTGTTTACTGTTTTTTAGAGAGAAAATGAAAGATTAAGACAGGGTCTTGACCCTGTGATGAATAAATAGATCCTATAATGAAATTGTCGTTATTTCTTTATCCCCCGAATCACTCGAATTGCAATGAAAGTTTTGGTAATTTGGAAATGGAGGAAATGGAATATCAGAATTCGCAGATTTGTTTTGACTTGCTCTCCCTCTTGAACGATGAGGACGTTTTGGTTTGATGGTCCTTGAGAAGTGACTATCAGCTTTACGGGAGAGGAAATGTATGCAATGGCGCAGTTGTTAGAAAAAAAAAAACCTCTCAAGGTCGGTCTAAATGTGTCCCGACATTAACTTGAACGTGGGTGTCGGCGTTTTACTGAAGATAGTTGGTTGGTAATATTCTGAGTAAAAAATCTCATCAATCTGATCACATTTCAATTCAATTAGGGTGCCGTGTGAGGTGTCATCGGTATGAACTTGATAACACTGCATTTCATTTTAAAACAATAAAAATAAAATAAAATTTAAAAAAGTTAATAAGAAAGTTTCTAATTTTATAGAGGATTTTTTTCTGTAAACAAAATTATTATTTTCTGTGTTTAATTATTATTATTAATGTTAATTCTATGACAATAAAAATTAAATTTTATTTAAAAAAAATTACAAATGAAAAAACTGTTCCTACAGTGTTTGGACAGATGTGGGATCGCGAAATAAGGATTCTACGTTCCAAATTACTCTGAAAATGATACCTTATGCAACCTGGTGGTTCTGGGATCCCAAAAATAGAGTTTACATCCAAAAATACTTCGAAAACGACACCTAATTCCACCGCACTGCCAAAACCCTTTAAAACCCTAGGTTTTAACCCCCCCCCCCCCCCCCTACAGCTGTAGCTCCTTTTTGCACCAGAGCTCCTCCACAGAGCACACTGGGCCAAGGCGATCGGGCTGGAAACTTCGAAGATGATTCTGGGACCCCCAAAAACGGATTCTACGTCCTAAAATACTTCAAAACGACACCTAACTCGACACCATAGCCATAAACCTTCAAAACCCCTTCCGTAGCCTCTTTCTAGCCCCACAAAGCCCCACGCGTTAGTGCGATCGGGCTATAAACGTTGCGGACACAACTAAATAAAGAATAATTAGGTTTCTGTCAAAATTTCTGATTTAAAAAAATCCTACTTCCCAACACGGCAGTCCTAGTCGGTTGAAAAAGCTTGAGACATACCCAGCCATCCACAGACACGTTCAGCATTGTAGATCAAGAAAGTGCAATATCATTTATTTGTGTCTGAAGTGCAAAAATGAAGTGATTTTCTTGAGGACGTTCTTATCGGCTTTGCGGGCCTTGGGGTACACGCCATAACTCACTATTGGAAATGGAACTGGATATCCACCCGACAGGCCAACCCTGTCACTGGCTGTTGACGGCCCTGTGTACGGTATCGAGCACGGCATGTAAACCCCCGACACCAAACTGTAGTACTGGGAGACCCGCGACGTACTCGGCACGGCTTGCGAACTCGTCTTGGGCGGCGCTTTGGCAACTTCGGCGGAGCAGGAGTCTTCGGCCGATTCGTAGCTGCTGCTTCTGGTTGACGGCTGGTTTGCTTGAGGCGAGCAAGTTTCCGGTGGAAATTTGTTCGTTGAATTAATTTTAGCTTGGATTATGCTGGTAAATTGATTCAACTCGGTGTTGCCGTCACTTTGTTCGTCATCTTCAAACGGGTTTGACGAAACTTTTCCCACTTCCGATTCAGGTTTCGCCCTCTCATGATTGCATACAGTTTGCTCGCAGGTTTCAATCCTCTCACGGTAAACCAAACCTTGGGAAGAAATTACTCTTTCCATTTGAGATTGGGAAATATCCCCTTGACATCGCTCAAAGGTAGGCGTAGATGAATGACGGTTCATCAGAATTGAGCACGACTCTTGTTTAATGCTAGCACGCAGTTCAGCGATCGATGCGTCGTTGTTACTTTCAAAATGGTTGGCGTCTTTGTCTTTGCTATTTTGGAAATACGGACAAACGTACGGTTTCTCGGCGTTGGGAGATTTACCAGAAACAGGTTCCGCGGTACCCACTGAACCTGACGGATTTACGGAGCCTGGCAAGCTGTTCGTCAACGGAAGAGCTCCACTGCTGTGAGACGGATTACTTTGAACTGAAGGGTTCATAGATAGCCTGCTCGTTTCAATCCACGACCCAGGATAGTTTGTCGGGATTCCTTTCAGCGCATTTTCAAGCGTTGCGGTCATCGATGAAAAACGCTTCTGGTCCTCGGGGGTGACATATTTCAGGAAAATAGCTTGTTGAACGGATTCTGAAACAGAATGAAAACCATTCAGGGCCTCTTCCCCTGGTGTGACGTTTATGTGATAGGTACTCATCGCTAGGGCTCGGATTCAAGCATAGGTACCTATCAGCTTCTTTTTTTTTTTTTTTCCTTTCGAGTAAACTTTGAAAGGCGCTTTTCGGTTGTACCTCTCTGGAACCAACAGCATTTTAATTTATCGGGAGTCCCGAATCGGGACAAATGCATAAATCCGCGGTCTTCAGAATTGACGCGTATAAATGAATATTCTAGTGGTCTTCGTACCAATAGGTAGTTTTTTTTCTTTTCTCAAATTTCCCCTGAATTAGGGTCGTGAATCAGGCTTAAAGGTTATTAAAGCCATGTCATGGTCTCATTCATAAGGTTTTTATGATTTATAGACACATTTTATCCTTAATAATCAAACTATCTGCCCAAAACGGCCTGAACTTCTTGAAATGTTTAAGGAATAATTTTGTGGGAAATCATACCCCCCCCCCCCCCCCCCGTCATGAATACATACTATGTAATAATACATCTATTAGATGTATTATTCCAAGAATGATAAACCAAAATTATAAATTCAAAAAATATGTATGAATATCAGTTTAATACAGGAATTCTTCTGCAGTATTTGGAGCTCCCCCCCCCCCCCCCAGCCAGCATATGAATTTTTTGCCCAAAATTACTCTGAAAACGACGCTTCAATTCTACTTCCTTCCTCCTCAACGACTCTGAAAACGACGCTCCATTCTACCTCCGTCTAGGTCCTTCAAATGCAACGTATGTCGCCCCAATGAAACACCCCAGATCCAAGGTCAGAGACCCCCGTCCAACAAATCTTCGAAAACCCAACTCGACCCCATAGCCGAAAACCTTCAAATACCTATATAAGTAGCTCCTTTTTTAGCCCCACAGTGTAGTCGAATGGCTCTCAGACCCCTCACAAATAGATTTTACCTCCGAATCATTATGATGGGGCTTTTGAGCATATCTATTGGGCCTAAATCAGATTTTTTCGAGTTTATTAATCATATCAATTCGAGCCCTATTTATTGCTTATTACAACTTACTAATTCGCTGCACGTCCTCTCTAAAGAACTTCAGGCGCTTTCGATACCATTCTACCTCTTCATCCAACTTTTTACTATGTTTTGACGTCGGTTTTGAAAATATCTGCCATTTGCTGTGCTTCTTGTAGGCTTTCAGGACGTTGTCTATGATGGATTTCAATTCCGCTCCGTGCGATGCAGCGAATTTGTACTTCATCAGATTGTACTCGACCCATTTTATGCGCCCTTTGAGCTCTACTAGTTGTGAGTGCAGATCTGTGCGGAAAGCGAGAGAATAGACTGTGATGTTTGAATGGTTTGAGGCAATGGATTGAGGCAACTGATGGAAGAAACTATCAGTTAGGATAGAAAAATATCTCATATCGTGCGTTGTGGCATTCGTAATGAGAACGACCACAGTAATGCAGTGCGCCGGTGGTCCTTCAAGTTGACAAAAATAAACCGGGAGTTTACAAAATAGGTAAATCCCCACCTGTCTACGTTAACTTCTTTGCCACATCCTGGAAGTGGGATTCGATATACCAGCACGAGATACGGAACTTGGCTTTATTACAGAAAGCAATTAAATCACAGAATTATTAAATAATTTTGGTGGAAGACACACATGTGAAACAGAACGATAGGTAACGGTGGGTAAGTACTCAAATCAAACGCGAAGGTGCCAAAAATAAGGACGTAGGTATCGGGTGAAGGCTGTCACTGGCCTGACGCGGATTTTGACAAGAAAACACTAAAATGAAGGTGTGTCATCACAAGGCCGACACAGCATTGATATGAAACACCCAGCATAAATGCGCAGAGAATCAATCATACTTACGACACCATCTGGAGTATAAATCAAAACTTCATGGGCTGCTCGAGAACGGATGGGCGCAGAGCCCCGTATACGGCGTAGTTTAAAAAAAAGGAATCAATAAAATTGTCAGCTGAATGCCTGGCATGAATACGCCAAGGTGAGCTTGTAACAGCTGAGAGCACTGCTGCTGTCCACTCGCTTTGGTTGGAAAACTTAGTACAAGGGAGACGCAGGAGAGACCTACTCCGCGGCTGTCGATCGTGTGCCGGGAAAAGGAGGCTTCCTGTTTTCCTGACCCCAGGAGCAGTCGCTCGCGATGGTACTGGTCCACGATCACGTACTTCCCCCTCCTGTAAGCTGGTGTTGTTTCACCGAAAGAGGTGTTCACCTTTGTGGAACTGCATGATCCCTATTAGGTATGCCTTCAATATCTTGCCACCGTTCATTGCAGGGTAGAAAGCTACCAATAATGAACTTCTAACTGATTCATTTGCTCTATATTTCATAAAGTTAATTGCTAGTTGGTTTTAGCTAACATAAAACTTATTTTATGGAGTCGAGAAGATAATGACCCTCACATTCCAAGTAACCTGGCACGACAGTAATTCCATCTTCGGGTGAAGGTTGAACTTCTTCAGGCTGATAGGGTTCCCTGTCTTTGAACTGTACTAGTTGTGATCTCCCTGAAAATTCAAACAGCAGATGATGTGAGAAGCTGTTTAGGCTTATCGGCTACCAACTCAAATCTCACTCACAAATGGCATTTATGGACGTTTCCAGGTAGTCTTTGCGGTTGAGAAGTTCCAGTATGTCGAAGAAAGCGGTCGTGATGAATTCTATATCTTCCCAGAATTTGGAAATGACTCTGTTGACAGGCTCTACAAGGCCGAGATTTTCAACAGATCGCCATTCTTCTTCGGTCACATTCACCAGCCGCTCGTAGGCATTTTTCAATTGGGTGTACTCGACGTGGAGGTTGATGTGGTAGGTCCTGGCCTCATATAGTTCCTTTTGCAGATCTGAGCATTTAAACATCGGTTGAATAGTTGTAAGTTTGTAATGTTCAGATGCCACCAGTACAGGAATGGACTATAGCTGAGAACAATTATTGTCCCATCCCTGTACTGGTGGCATCCGAACCTTACAAACTTACAACTATTCAAACGATGTTATAGGACCTATTTACCTGGTAAACTAATTTGACCCGACGCTGCTAGACCTAGGTACCACCTGTGGTGCCATATCTGAGACCTTGCCAAGGAACGCCGATGTCGTGCCTTCTCCCAACGGTGGTGCCGCCATTGGGACGACACCCTGGCACTTCCTGCTCCGATTTACAACTGGTTTTTAAGAGGGGCGACGGTCAACTGGCCAGTAAAGTACCATCAGTATACTTTCATTTTACTCGCCAGTTGGTGAAGCCTACCTGAGGGTATAGCCGGCTAGCCATCATTCTTGAGATTGGCGCGCCCGTCATAGGATTTTTGTCGTGCTCAATAGGTATAAATCATGAAACCTAATCCAGAGTAGTTAACTTAGTTAACGTAGTTTATGCTAGTTATAGTAGTTTTTTTTTTTTTTATTGACAGAATTAATATTCGGACGTGTAACGTATATCAATGAATAATAAATCCTTCTGTATAATTTGCAGCGTTTTAAATATTAATGATTGACACAAACTCACCCGATCCTACACTAGTTTTGGAATACGCACAAACATTTTGTTTACGCACGAAATGGTTTGTTTTATGGTGTAAATCAAAAGCCAGTAACGGTTACAGTGGTAATAACCTTCCATACGCTTACCCCATACGATCATAAAACTTACTCATGAATCATCACTTGAATGGAATCCGGGATCAAGAACAAGTCCTTAAAGGTGAAATCACGTAAGCACTCGAGAAAATCTTGAATCTGAATTTTGTCTGTATAAATTTTTAACTGTTGATGCTAGAAAACCTGACTTGCCTTTCAACGTGGAGAACCTTACAGGGGGGATTTCTCCCGACGAAACGGTTGTTCTATGTTTTAGTGTTGGCACGGAGAGGTGACGCACAACATTTTCGGTAAGAACTATTGGAGTGATGAGATTTTTTTGAAGTATTATTTTTAGGTAACGCAAATTTTGAATGTTAACAGTAGGCGATAAGCCGAAAAATAAAGTAAGAATACATTTTATTTCGGATTCTCTCAGAAGGCCTTGACTTATTCCATTCTTGTCATTTAACTTGGCCTACTGACTTTTCCTCTGCATGGTTGAGTGAAATAGCGAAAAACTCCACCTTTCCCAGCACGTTATTCTCGGATGCGAACAAAGGCATTAAACTTCAAAAGATTTGGAAGGGCTGACGTGATCAACCATAGAGCATGGGATGGTTGCAATAAAGGGTTGCCATATATTTTTTAGCCCAAGTACTTAGTCCTCCCCATTCACTACGAAGGTGCAACAACCCTAAAGAAAAAATAGCTCGGAAAATTCGAAGTAGGTAACCATGAAAAATCACTACTTAAGTAGGTTCCTTTCAATTGAAAGCCGTTTTGAAAGCGACAAATTTCAAAAATTCAGCATCATTATTAACTAAGACTGGGGTTCCAAAACGTGTTGACTGGCAGACCACTTTTTCAGGGGAAACTCCTCTGCAGACCACGCTTTTCCCCGTTATTTTTCGTTCATTCGTGGTGGTGCCAAGCCACCCTAACATAAGGCCCGAACCCCCCCATCATGACGAGGTTTGGGGCAGAAAATCCTTCTTGGAATTTTTGACTTTTTGGCCATGAAAGAAGTTGTAATAAAATCTGGCAAAATCGGGGATTCTTGGTGAGATGTGTAGCTTCATGTTGGATTGCCATAGACTAATAAATATCAAATATTTAATAATATTAAAACATATTATGTTTTAGCGTTTCAGAGTTAGTGCTGTGGTGGTGGAGAGCGATGTTTTTTTCATTCCAGTCAAACATTGTCCCGCACTCCAGATTTCAGTTTCAGCGAAGAGGATCGGAGGGATGAGATAGGATCAAGGCGAGATCCGGCAACCCCGCCCTCACCTCCTTACCATCTCCCCCCCCCCCCCCCCTCTTCCTCGAGCACAGCATCCTCGTCGCGTTCCCATGACGACCCCCCACCACCACACATTTCCATGCCGCATCCAATTATCCACATTAGCGCTCACACTAACACCCACACACCCTGGGACCAGTGCTATGTTTAAATTGCGAAAAAACTCCAGGACTGATTGTTCGTTGTATGCTATGATTTCGTATTTTGCTCTCCTAGAACCTCATCCATTTTCCTTCCATGTGTTCTCGAATTCACAACAATTTAAGTTAGGTACGCCAATTTACAGTTAGGTATGTCATATGAAATTCATGTTACGCCAGGTCAGGTGCAAGTTACAACTGAGTAAGTTATGCTATGTGGAGGTTAGAAAGAGATGACCCCTCTACTGTTGCAGGCCTTAAATTGTTTATTCACAATAAACGATTCTAGCATGTGGTTACTCATCTACAGCTCAGAGTGCCTAACTTAAAGCAGTTGAATCTAAACTCAGGTTTGCAATCCTTTACAAATAAAACCACCTCCCAATCTTTGAACACATCCATGACCTCTTGATTTGTTCGGCTTCTGCAGGCTAGTTCCTCCGGATCGAAGACCAATCCCTGAATTAGCTATCCTCAGGATAGTCCGTTCAAAACGACGTAACTCCTTTTTGAATCAGAGTCCATGACTCTGAGCCACACGTCAGGACCAGTGGCATCCGACCACCATCAAAGGGACACCCAAACCATTACGCAAGATCAGCAAGGGTTGCACACTATTAAATTCCCTAAATTTAGGTTTTGTGTTTGGCGGAGATCCGGAGGCGTGAATCCTCGTTCTCGCCGCCGGTGTTTTGGAGGGAGAGGGAGGGAGTGTGGAAGCACCTCTG
Source organism: Pilophorus perplexus (assembly GCA_955831195.1). Lineage (NCBI taxonomy): Eukaryota > Metazoa > Arthropoda > Insecta > Hemiptera > Miridae > Pilophorus > Pilophorus perplexus. The sequence goes on from OY037016.1 coordinate 14,918,938, forward strand.
TCCAGGGAGTCGCACGAATTGTCACGAGCTGCTGACCTGGGGGAAAATGCACCCACCTAATTGGGAGATAAGATTGCTGAAGATTCACGTGATTTGTCAGCGTGACTTTTATTGAATTGACAATAAAAGTTGGAACAGGACAGCGGATCCAGGCGTCGGAATCTCTCCCACTGACTCAGCTTCCCAGCAGGATTGATCCTTAACAAAGCACGGCGATTAGGAAGCATCACTAATTATACATAGTAGACAGTACGTTTCGTATGTAAATGGCAAATAAATGCATTAAAATAGCCGGTCAGGGGGAATGCTGACTCGGCGGCAGGAAAAGAGGGGTGCACGGTCGCGTCACGATCGTAGCGCGACCCGCTCCTCCCGCCGGTACTAGCGTTGGCATGCTGGTGAGATTGAGAGACAAAGGGGGTACAACCCCCACAGCATCAATCTGACGATCTGTGATGGCTGAGAATGATGCTCTGGCATTTCAAGTGTCTTTATTCCAAGCTTGACAGCAGCAGCTCATTTTGTGAGGTGCTGTCTAAAATAAAGCGTCAGAAACGGCAGCACCCCCACGTAATAATCACGAAGATATCACAACGAACCCGGTTTTTCCAATCTAACCAAGCATCCTCCAAGGCAACACGTTTCGAAAATAGTGACCGTCAACGACAAGCTGGTTGAGTGCCTAACCAGGTAAACACAAGTCTTTCAACGTTCACTATGAGAGCCAAAATATGAGAAACTTGGGGGTGAAAGCATCCATCGATGCTACGTCTGATTGGTTCGACTTCGAAGGAAACAGCAATCTGGGGATTCTTATTGGGCTGCATTGGATGATGGAATGTTGGAAAATCTTTCTCTTCTTACGCCAAGTGGCACTGGCTATAAAGTCCACCACACCGCCGTCTCTGCTGAATGGTTGGATGAGTTTTGAGGAATACGAGACAAGGAGAAGATCCTCCATATCCAGATGTACCGCTACGATTGTCGTGCTGTTAGTTAAAATTGCCGCCAAAACTTTGAAACTGGTACTGAATTACCATCCACTCCTCTGGGAGCTCACTGCTCATTATTCAGAAGAACCGCTTTATAGAGCAGCATATTACGCAGCTTTTGATCTCATCACAAATAAATTGCTGCTTTTGCCGTTCGCCGTATTAGGAATAATAACGTCACTACGCTCTAGAGCAACGGTCTTAGCGCTATTTATACTCTCGTTGTTGGAGATTGCCTGTTCAGCTGTCTTCGCTTCGTTCACCATGCTGGGCTTGATCGTGTTAACGAACTGGTACGCAGCTGAGCCGCTGTTTATGATTCCTGTGATAAGCAATTTGGTTGGTCTGCTTTCAATGGCGTACTACATTAAATTTATCGTCCCCGAGAAACTAATGAAGGTGAGAGTGACAAACCATGAGCTGAAGCAACTACTGGAACCGATGGTCGACAGCGTCCACTTCCCTATTGACCATATTTACGTAGACGATACGTTACCCTCGCCTAACGCCTATTTTTTGGGGGTGATGGGTGCCAACATGATCGCCGTGACTCCAAGCTTGATGAAAATCATGAGGCACGTTCAGGTGACCGCAGTAGTAGCTCACGAACTCGGACATTGGATTCACGGTCATAACTACGTTCAGGCGACGTTTTCGATATTCACAGAGCTCTGCGTCGGCTATGGCGCGTACCTTTCATTCAACAGCGCAAGTATCAACCAGACCTTCAGATTCCAGGTAAACCTCCTACCAACCCACCACTATAATAAATAAAGCCTGGAATAATAAGCACACAATTTCGCCAAAATAAGCACTCGAAATGGGCGAAATATATTGATCGATGTAATGTACATTGATTTTTGCATTACCTATAGGTAACATTATATATATAATGTTTTGCATATTATGCAAAATATGGAATATATGGAGAATCAACAACAATTTAATAATATTATTATAATATTAATATATTAATATATTATATTATGCAAAATCACCAACCTAATAACCTACATTATGCAAAATATGCACCTCAAGTCAAAATACATTAAAAAAGTAAGATGTTTCTAAAATGAACTGAATGTAGCTGTGAGCATCATCCAATATTTATAAAAAATATTATTAGTAAGGTATGTATCAATAATTGATACAAACTTACTAATATTTATTATCCTTATTACCTATTATATACCAAATAATATTTATTATATTTATTATTACTAAAATTATTATCCTTAAAAAATTGTAGTAGGTAATAGATTGAGGAAGAAAAACTTTCTTCCATTTAATGGTAGGTACACACCTCGATCCCAATAATCATATCGTAATGAACCTTGGTATGCAGAAATATGTCAAAATGATATCATGCTATTTCAATTTAATCCTCACACGTTCTAATCGCTTGAGATAGCCTCAACACGTAAAAGCGGAACGGTTAACACGATAAGAAACACACAAACAAAATATGCAAATTCCAGGCTCTAATAATAAGCTTAAGGGGGTTGAGCCTAGCAACTTTCACTTGTAGCAGACGAGCTATTCATACCTACCTACTATTGATATCAAAATTTCGTCACAAGTTTTTTTTCTACATTAAGGAGAATGTACCGTAGAAATTTAAAATTGATAATAATTATTATGTTCTATTTTTTTTTACCACATATTATGTAGTAAAATTCTACACTGTGTACGTGCCAAGTAACCCCACCGGATGGTTTTAAACAATTACGTTTTGCCTATTTTCAGCATGAAATCAAACACGCGAATAATAAAATTTTCTGAGCTTCAAAGATTGCCCAAACTCGTGAAATTTATAGATCACAGAATCATGCGATAGGATGCTTTCCATTGTCTGTACAAACGGTAAACATTAATTTAATGGTAAACATTAAATTGTCAGCTTTGTGGAGGAGAGACATTTTTCAAAGATGGAACTTTTCCCTTGCGCGCCGCTTGAATGAAAAAGTTGATTATTTCACGAAATAAACAACTTTTCCATGTACACTTCTACTTGGGAAAGTTTTTTCTGTGGTGACGTTTTGGCTGGGAAAGTATTTTCCTAGCAAGTCTGAAATGGGAACGTTTTTTCCGCGTACGCTTTTGGTCTCATTCTGAAGGGCCCCTTAATGGATAATATTAATATTAAGGGGCCCTTCAGAATGAGACCAAAAGCGTATAAGGAAAAAACGTGGATAATTATCCACTCACTCCCTCTCAATCCATTCACTAGTTTAGTGAAATACCTACTTAAACTAAACTACACTTCACTAAATCAGCTGCTAATTTGCTGATAAAAAAACAATTATTGTTTCTGACCGAAAGAAACACAATAATCATTTAAGTAGGAAAATTCTGATTTTTTTATCTCGATGTAATAATAATAATATTTAATATAGTTGTTGTTGATGTCTTATAATATTTAATAATATTAGGATACGATATAATAATATTATGATTATGATGACCTACTTTTTTTAATGCGACAATAGACGAAATATGATACGATTTAATGCACGAAAATTGGAATATTGAAATGAAATGAAAAGGTTTATTTGTAAAAGCCTTCCGGCGATACAAGGGAAAATTGTGATATTTCGGATACGACCCACAAATATTCGGATTTTTAAGATAGAATACGATGCACGAAAATTTGGATTTTTAACTTAAAATTGGTTCAACCCCTAATGATTAACGTAATTATTACGTAGGTACCTTATCATAGAATTATAATCCATTAGAATTAGAATTATTCTAGAATTATTTAGAATTATTCTTGTACTACGCTTCTACCCGAATGTCTGCAAAACTAAATTTGTTTTTATTTTCCAACTCAGGAAGAACCACACGCCTTGATCCCGGTGTATTTGTGGATGGCGTACGGGTCCTCTTTGATACATGACCTCATGTCTGGGATTAACTCAGTCGTTGGATGCAGGTGTGAGTACACAGCAGACAGATTTGCCGTTTTGCAGAATATGGGCTCTTCGCTGAAATCCGCACTCCTCACGCTGGCCGCCAAATCCAACGCGTTTCCGCTGAACGACAAATGGTTTTCAGCTTGGTTCCTCCAGCATCCCTCAATTCTTGAGAGAGTCAAGCGCATTGGTGAAACCTGAGCCTGAATTTTACAAAAAAATAAAGATGTAGGGATACGACTTGAATTGAGTGAATTTTGTGTACCTAAAAGAATTCTCCTAAATCAGCAGTAGAGGAAAGGCTGGTCAGTATACTTTCACTAAAACTGTCTAGATGTGGGACACTTCCAGAGCTTCCATGATGAGGGTAGCCCAGGGAATCCTATCAGCTACCAGTAGGTCTAAAAGGCCAAGGGGTTCTCTGATCTGACGAAATTTGCTTTCAGGCATGATAAAAACCTTACCTACTCGCAAGTTTAAGATTTATGTGGAGAAAATGACGGGATGTCGTCCCAACCTGTTGGCACCGCTGTTGAAAGAAGGGACGACACGGATTCTGCACTAAGTACGCAATTCGGCGCCACCTCGCGATGCCGTGGCATGCCGCACAGTGGAGCTTAGCCGGAAAACCCTCAAACCCGAAAATTGGTCTTGCGATGGTCTTGGCGTCTTTTCCGATGGTTTATATTTCTTCAATACTTAGTTGTAGAATACATTGTATTCAATACAATGTATTCTCTAGGATGTCATAGATAGAAACCTGAAATTTGCTGGAAGTGTTCCTGATATATTAAGCCTTCAACCCTTTTTGAAACACCATGATCCTCTTGGGAGGGGGGTGGGGGGGGGGGGGGGGTATTCTGAATTCTTAGTAATTAATCGTGGTTTTAACGAGTACCTATAGGTACTCGTTAAAATTCGGTACTCGATTATAATCCCGGATTTCTGAGCTTTCAAAAAAAGCTCCTCCGATCACTCCTCTGGCTGGGCTATTTCGATTCTCGACACTCTAGGGAAAGATAATTGGTATTATTGTTGTATGTGAATTAAAGAAATTTTATTTTCCACCAAAAAAGTTTTAGAATGAGTTATTCTTTTTTTCTTTTCTTTTTGCTAGAATGAGTAAGATTACTCATGAAAATTTTCATCAGGGAACTCCTTCAGTGACTTTAGGGCAAACGACTGAAAAGGGTGCAAACATTTCATTGGTTTTCGGCTGTTCCTTAGGTAGTACAACCTTCTCAGGCCTGCAAATCAAGATTCACAACTAAATGATGTCACTTGTCAAAATTCGGGCGATCATGATTTTTTCCCGAAATCGGAGGTTTCATCCCACTGCACACCCAAATATTATTTACGCCACTGGTACTTGCCGCTGTGTACTGCGGCTCGACCCGCTACAAAATACTTTTTTTCTGCGGTTGTACCGTACAAAACGAGGAAAATCCTGTTAATAGGGGTCCGCAGTCACGTAGTAGGATGGACGTAGGAATACCCCAACGCCAGTTATTTCCAGACACCCCAAACCCTTTTACAACAAGCGACTTCCTCATTGCAATGCTCCCGGATGTTTCAGTTGTTGTACCAACAAATAACTTTGACCTTACCGCCCCAAACGGACCGTATTTAGAGTTTTTATAATGCTGAAAATTACTTCAGACAAAATACAAAAACTATGATAGGTACAGCGAGTTCCACCGGGGTTCGGACTTCCGTGCGTTCATATGGTGTGCTCCTTCATTACCTCACAGTTATGTAACAACGAAAAGTTATGAGGCAGGCGGAATATTCCGGGTTGTGCAATCTTCAGTGATTGCTTTATCGCGGATGGTTAACTAAATCCACTAATGGAAGTTTCAAGGTGTTAAGTGTCAGAGGCTCCAAGTCAGCACTGGGTAAGCTAATTTTGGCGGTTGTAAATTTAACAACTAAAAATAAAAACCGACGACGGTGAGCTCATCATTAGGAAGATATCAGAGGCGGGTTTCTTCGCATGTGGCAGAGAAGTACGTGGGGGATGAATGCGTAGCTTATCAAGAAAGGGACCAAAAGCAAAGGAAGGGTAGATAAAGGACATCCGCTCCTCCTCTTCCGCTTGGCTGATCGCACACAGCCCTAGACGCAGACACCCAGACAGTTGCACACAGGCCCTGTAGTCGTCTCTGGATGACTGCCCTAATCCTTCCAGTTACGCAGTTCTTAGAGCTCTTGGTCTTCAGGGCGTAACGTGTTGAAGGGTTTCCTTTGATTCCATACGATCCTGGAATACACGGTCGGTCTCGACATTCTGACAACTCCTGACTGGCCGCCGCAGTATTACCAATACATTAGATACATTTGCCTTAGTTAATAAAAACGCTGCAAATTTTACACAAGGATTTATTATTCTTTGATATAGGTTACTTGTGCAGAAATTTTTTTTTTTTTTTTTTTTTCTGGATCGGAAACCACCCGGTCTTAGTGCTCGCTGGGCGGGGAGAAGTTTGGACAATTCGGCATCTTCTGAAACGACGGCTACCGCGACCCTGAAAAACTCTGACGATTTCGGTCAGTCCGCCGTCGACTGCCAAGAAGGTAGCTAGTGCCGATCACTGAATCTTTGACACTACTGCTGTGCATGACATTCTGAATATTGTAGAATTTTTTAATACTCTGTTTGGGAGAATGGGAAGAAGGAGAAGGAGAAAATCCATCTTACGCTGCTGGGGCTCACTAATTATTAAGGTAGGTAATCAAAAAACGCATTATACAAAGTGTGGGAGAAAAGTTGTTGAGGGTCGGTCAAATAATAAAATTTATTTAATAAAACAGTTGCTTTGAACCGGCCTATTGCTCGATATAATTATATCGATAAAAAATTATCGCCACCCTAAGGTGGGGTGATTCAAAATTTAATTCGCATTTGTCAACTATGAAGGAGGGGGAAACATTGTTACTACGGCATCTAAGTAAAAATATCCTACGAGTTTTTTGAAGCTGAGTGTTCCGGAGCGTCGACGGTTTGTGGCCCATAGTGACGGCGGATGTGAAAGAAGTCTGGGTTGTGAACGGAAGGGGATGCTCCCTCTGCCATGATAAATTGGTGATGATGATGTTCACCGTTTCAATGAATGTCATCATTAGTGATCAACATCATCAACAATAATTATTATTGTTACTTTTTTAAATATTATTCTTCGGTATAAATTGTGCAACAATTAAGTACCTACTTCTATGTCAATAAAATTAACTTTTTTTAAATTTTATTTAATTTTTCCCCACTCAAAAATTAAAAAAAAAATCCCGAACAGTGTACTGAATTCATACACTGTTTGGGATTTTTTTTTTAATCAGATGTAGGGCCCCGGAAATATAGCCAATATACGGCCAAAAATAACTCGAAAAACTCGATCCTCCCCACTCGATCCTTCAAAAAACCCTCCCGTAGCCCCTTTTTAGCCTCACGGGTTAGCTGAAAAGCTTACCGGCGTATCATTTTTGGAATGTCTTCAAACAAAATACTATTATAAGGACAAATTTTGAGGCCGATCGGCCCAACCGATGAGGTTGGTTATTCTGAGACTAAAAAAACGTTCACAAACGGATTCGGATTTTTATTTCGAGAATACGCTAGTTTTAAGATGTCAAGCTACTAAATTCATAATCATGACAAGATTAAAATTTAATTTTAATTTAAATTCAATTTAAGTTTCGTCGATTTTATACCTAGCCCCTTCATATGATGAGCCTACTATTAACTTTGAGACATTCACGTGTTGCGGGTCAGCATCAAGATTGAAGGCTCCTGTTGAATCCACTGCCTTGCTGGTAGGTACGCGCGCCTGAAATTTTAAGACTACCTATTGAATTTCCCTCCAACATCTTGTGATTAACCTTCTCAACATGCACAAACGTCAAAATTTGTATTTATTAGATATTAAGTACAGATTTGGGTGAGAAAACGTCTCAACGAAAATACTTGACGGAGATCGACCAGTGTTATCATTGTGTCCGCCATGAAAGCTTCACAAAGATAACCGGACAGTCAAATTTAAATCCTAAAGTGGTTTCCGTTCCTTTTCTGTGCTGTTTATTGTTCTATGTGATGTATTCCGGAGTTATCATCACGTTTTTTGTGAAATAATGCTTGTTCTGGTTCTCAGCGTGAGACGCAATTACAAAATGTATTAAACAAATTGGTAACAGTATTATAATAATCGTGGTTCAAAGTAACTACCAACCCCCAACATGGTAAGTTTCTACCTGTAGATTCTGCAGGCCCTGTTATAACATAACATTTCCACTTAACGGAGGGTATCAACTAAATTTCCGGCGGTGTTTATTTTGAGTGGTACCTAATAATGTGTGATTTCAAACCACCATTTAGTAACGATAGTTTGTTTTTAAGCGATGGCCGAGCATTCGTACCAGGGTCGGGCTGGCTTCGCCGTAAAAATATCTTAGATAGAAATCACTAAAATCGTGAATTCATTCCCTTATTATTTTTTTTCTCTGGTTAGCCAGATATATTTGAGGCCTACCTACCAATGAAGAGCAGGATCAATGTTTTCCGTCTCATTTTTCTAGAAATTATCGGACCCCAAGACGAGAATAATAAGGAAAGTCAACATGTTCCCACCTCCAGAGCAGATCGTGGCAGCCCCAAGACGAGAGGTTGTAGCAGATTGTGGGGTTATCATAGCTGGCAATGAGTTGATCAAATATCCTCCGCTACAGAAAGAGTCGAAGGTAGGTAGGTCTACTCGTTCTATACAGTGGTTGATGGGGGTAATGATAATGACTTGAGTTTCCACGTTGCAGGTTCTCGATCAGAAAAAGGTTGACCGGGAGAGTCAAGCCATGGGCAAAAAACAGGCAGATCAAATCAGAGAGCTGAACCTGCTGTCGATGGGTAAACAACTGCTCGATTACTGCAAAGAAGGCAATGCCGTTGAAGTGAAGAAACTGCTGATCGAAGGGGCACCGTTCATCGCTGATTGGGTGAGTTCTGTGATGTTATTTCTTCTCTATTAAATATAAGTTTTGGTATGTTTTCGATCATACTTACGCTGTTACCGAAATGAGCCCTAGTCTGAAAAAATAAGTTGAAGTCAGACTACGAAATGACCGTCGGGAGCAATGTGAGTGTTAGAGAAGCGAACAAGAAAAATTAGAAAATGTATTAGAATGATTTTAGAGATGATGAGAATTGGACATTTTTAGAATGTAGAATATCAAAAATCCTCCTAAATCGGCATTGTCTAATCAAAATAAACAAAATAAAACACGATCCAAATTAATCAAATAAACAACCAATCAATTATCAAAACCAAAAAACTAACCCAAACCAAACAAATCCAAACAAAATTTCGAAATTACTTAACAGGCTCATTTCGTTCATTCTCAACTTATCGCAAAACACCATCGGAGAAAAGCTGCAAATTTTACACTAGGGTTTATTATACTTTTATATAGGTTAATTGTGCACAAATTGATTCTGTGCCATTAAGAAAATATTTTTGAAAAAAAAAAGAAAAGAAAAAGTTCTATACAATGTTTGGACGGATGTGGGACCTCGAAAAAACGAACTTGACGTACAAAATTGCTCGGAAAATACCACCTTATTTTACCTCCTGGGATCCCTTAAAAATCCCATTTGTTGCCCCATGAAAGCCCTATAGATCCCCGCGGCGAAATCGGAACGTTCTTGGACCCCCAAAAATGGATTCTCCGTCCAAACACACTTATTAAACTCCACCCCAAAGCCGAAAAACCTCCCATAGCCCCATTGTAGCCTCATAGCGTCCCAAAGGTTGGTGTTCGGGTTGAAAACCTTGCGGGCACAACTGGATGGTCATCTTAGAATTTTATTTAAATTTCAGATTTAAAAAAATGTCTTTCTGCCCAAAACAGCTCGGACGGCGTACGGACATCTAGTTTTTGGAATCTAGACATCTTGAAACGTATAATGTTGTTTTGAAACCGATCAGCACTTTTGACCTCCTTCAATTACGTAGGTGTATTGTTCCAAGAATAATAAACAAAAATCGGAGCTCTCATCGTCTGGCTTTGCAATTATGAAAATGGGCACATAATATGTTATTAGCCAATGGCGCGGGTGATAAACGAGACCGTGTCCCGATGTGCCCCCCCCCCCCCCCCCCCCCTACACCCTTTCAGTTCAGTTGTGAGATAGGTAGAGTTCCAAAGGCACTATGTTCATAATCAGGCTGCCACTTGTGGTTGGAACCACAGTTGTGATGGACCAGGTTGATGAGTAAGGACGTTCTTCCATCTTCTGTTCACTGAAGTTCATAACAGGGTAGATTCCCAACCGCTGTAATTCTAGTTCACTGTGCCCTAATATTTGGTAAATTCCAGGTTGGCACCAGTCCATTACACTTCTCCGTGATGAACAAACACGTTGAAGTGACGGAGCTTCTCTTGAAACATGGTATCAGCAAAGACACGAAAAACAAAGTCAACAGGACCCCCCTCCACGTCGCCGCTCACATGGGTTTGGCCTACATGGTGAAGCTACTTTTGACGTTTGGCGCCGACGTAAATTGTAAAGATATGGTAAGTACTAATACCAACAGTCGAACTTCGTGTGTAAGAAATAAGATGAGTTCGCAGAGCAAGTTTTGGCCGTATGGATTTGAATCAGAACGCTTCCAGGAGTCAAACTCTCCCTTCCACTTTAAGACCACTTTGGTATTCCAGATCTTCAGCTGCTCGGCGAACGGCGCTGGGGTTTGACAGGGTGAGGTGTCATTTTCGAAGCAATTTTTGGTGTAGTCTCGATTCATGTGGCTTCTAAACCTATCCCCCCTTGGATGCTCTGTAAGGCTTTTATTGTGCTACTGGCCTCGACGAGTTTTGGCTGAGGCTCGTGCGAGATGTCGTTTTCGGAGCGTTTTGGGCGTAGATTCGATTTGTGTGGGTCCGGACCTACCTTATAATACCCGGAATGACCTTATAATATATGACATGCAGTAGTAGTGGCACCGATAGTAAATCATATTAAACTCATCAATCATATCATCTTATTACATCATATTAAGTTAAAATAAATAAATTTTATAGTTATCTCCCTTTAATCCCTCCCAAGACAATGATTTGAAATGCCCCAAACAGAGCAATAATTTTTATTTCGAACTCTTTGCCAAGATACTTGGTCATGTTGGCTACCCTGGGGAATTTTAATTAAATGAAAGGGAAGGTGCGTGGCCATGGCATACACCTTCCCTGGATGGCATTGAAAACATCATCATAAGTGATATCATTCAAATTCTTTTTGTTCTGTGTGTGTTACAGTGCACTAAATTGAAGAATTCAAATCGATTTTAAGAGATGGTGTGGTAGCCAAGCCACAATGACATAAAACACCCTCCCAAGACAATCCCAAGTTGACACGTCAAGTTGACTCTCATGCTGAAACGTCGGCTCATTCTTCGTCTTATCCGACCGAACCTCATCAACTTTTCACCCACTCCCAAAGACAATCTCTAATGTAACCACACATGTATCGTAGGAAAACAAAAACTAGGTTAGTTCCAGGTCTGACGGCGTCTGTCGACTGAAGTTGACAGATGTCTCAATGCCTTCTGCTGATGTACCGGCAGACCTGGAACGCGAACCTTCAGCAAACTGTTGAAGAGTTACTTCACAGTGATTCATGTCCTGTAAGTTTCATCGATGTCATTTTTAGAAGTATTTTTGGTCGTAGAATCTGTTTTTGGGGGTCCCAGAACCATCTGACTTGGGAATCCTAGGGGTTTTCGTGGCGCTACATAATTTGTAGATCTGGAAGAGATGAGCGGACAACTTGACACGCCGAGCACCAAAATGAAGTGAGAAGGTTATGAGAGAGGTTTCAACTGGGTAGGGTTATCAAGTTCAACAGCTCTCAACCAAACTCATTCGAGCTGTCAACCTACAGATCAAACCGGCGACGGTGACTATTCGCCGACCGAGTGACCTGGAACAGCAGTTATCTCAACTGCGCGTGTCTCCGTCGATTTCTGTTAACAGTCCGTCATACCTGGAACAAATCACGGCCCAGTGGGCACACTGTCTATTACAGAGCTCATAGATATGTTGATCCAAAAATGTGAAGAATCAAAATTTGTAAATCGAATTTTACGCTGATTCCAAACCTCAAAATGCACTTAAATGTTGTAATGACCCACCTTAAATGTTAACCGTTTTTTCCGGGTTTCAGTTGAACATGACACCTCTCCATTGGGCTGCCGAAAGTGGGGACTTGCTAACCGCCAAAATCCTCATCGACTACGGCGCTGATATCGATGTCGTCAATAAATTCGGGAAAACGGCTTGCAGCATCGCCCGCTCGAATAAAAATATGGAAATCGTTCGCTCAATTCTGGTAAGAAGCGTAGGCTGAACGCCTCACAAGCGAGGAGATCTAAGGCAACCTTTGAAACGAGATACTGAAAATCAGTTGACAACACGATTGGTTATTGTCAAGTAATTTACAAAAAAAAAAAAAAAAAAAAAAAAACGCTAAAAAAGCTGCACATTTTACACAAGGTTTTATTACCAATTCTTTGATGTACGTTACTTGTGCAAAAATTTAATTCTGTCAATGAAAAATTTTGGAAACTTTTTTTTTTTTTCAAAAATTTGATGGTCACGGTGGTCATTTTCGAATTCAGCACACCAAAATACCCTCATACTACAAAGTACAGTCAAAATACCCCAAAATACTCACCTCGAAACTCACTTTTTTGCCAAGCTATGTAATCATCTTCAGTATGACGTTGTTGTACTCATTACTTGATAGAATTTTCTTTCCGGTCTGTTCCAGGATACTGAACTGCTTCCTTTATCGACTCGGGCCCTGAAAGTGACTGACATGAGATCGAAAGTGGTTTTAACCTCTCGTGATATGAAACCAGTGGCTGAGATTCTCGATCCAAGTGCTGCAGGTACGTTACCGATGGTGCTTTTTAAAAAATTGAAGAAAAAACTTGTTTTATCGCATTTTGGAATTGTTGTTTCAGAAATGAAAAGCCCAAAAACTCCAGAAAAAAAGAAAAAGAAGAAAGTGGTTGTGATAACAACGGACAGTGACTTCGAAGGGCCTGTGGGAGCGTTGAGATTGGGAAACGGTATTGGACCTCCGGACAGGAGTGAAAGCCCTGAAGAAAGTACTGAAGCTCATTACCTTAACATCTCATGATAATGTTACTGGTTCATCCACTCACTTTATCCCTGAATTATTCCAGTGTCGGCTGACAGCGCCATCAAGTTGTTGCAGTCACACGGCGTTACAATTATGGAACCTGATAGGGACACGGTTGTATCTTCTGCAGTCCTGAATGGTCACATGATTCGCCTCACAGGTAAATGCGTAAACAAGTTCAGGTTGAATCAAAGTGCGTGTGACCTGCTATATTGTGGTATTGTCGTAACAGGTATGCAGATATTTGTAGTTGATCGTTTTTGCATTTCGTGTTGAAGTGTGTGAGGAGACACTAGTCGGTTAGTTGAACTGCGAGGGTGAGGGGTTCAGGAAGTCATCTGACAAGGTGAGCACCATGTGGGTGAAGGATGGTGGGGTTTGGTGGTGAGCGGTACGCTGAACTTAATTCCTCTACGAGGAATATCTCCTAGAGGAAAGGCTGCCAGAGTAAGCAGTTCACTGTTGCCTTCTCTGCTGTTCTGCCTTCAAGAAATTTAGCAGTTCGTGAAATTTCCAGCATTTCCTGAAGCTGACTTGGAGTCCTCTTCTATCCCTGAGTTGTACTTCGTCTGATCAATATATGAAAATATTTCATTCAGCTCAATAGTGGTTTTCGCGCATATTTTGTTTTTACTATATGTATCAATCTCCTCTTTTTTCGTCGTATAACCCTTTATTAAATAAATTCTGATGTTGTTTAGAAAATAGAAAAACGTTCAAAGGTACGCGGTCGGGTAAAAAGGGTGAATTGAAATTTAAGCCAGGCACGCTACTTTCAAGGTCCCAGGGGCACACGTTAACGTTACCCATTGGGGCTCAAATTTTGAGTGGAATTTTTTTCTTAGGTTGGTTTTCCTACTTCAGAACAATGTTTGCGCCTGAGAGAGTTTTTTTAGCATGGAACATGCTTTAGCCTTGAGCTAACATACTAATCGCTTCCCTTTCGAAAATTGCAGAAGCCGGAAAGTTGGCTTTCAAGAGCTTGGAGGAAAACGTCCGATTCGACAAAATGACCGCTTTATCGTCCGACGATGAAATGGGACCGACAGCGAAGAGAATCAGATGTTCAAACAGTCCCCCACTAAGGATGTCCATTGGCGAAGATGGTAAAACAGGCGATGTCATCATAGGTTCTTCTTTGTCCGATTGCACCATAGACCTACCGTCGTCCAATTCAAAAGAGGATACGATAACGGTAAGAGGCGATTAACAAAACTTTTGCCACATTTAATCTGCCGTCGTTAGTTAAAACACCCTATTTCCATTTTTTTATTTCGCGAAAAAAGGTGTTGAATGAGATTTTGTAGGCCATCCACACAATTCGAGATAGGATAAAGTCTTTTACCGAACCTTTCAAAAGGAGATGGGAAGTTCTAACTTGGTGTAAAAGACGCGCCACGCCGAAATCTACTCAACCATGCACCTAACTCCAAAAACACCAATATGGTCGATAGGGTGTTTTATCCTAGGACGGCAGTAATGTTCCCATACCATCATTTTCGTACACTTTTCACTTCCCAAAATTCTACATTACATTTCAGAACCCAAATGATCGAAATAAAGTGTACCTTCAGAGGCTGAGGGACAAACAGAAGGAAATTCTCAGGCACCTTGAAATTCTTGAAAAACAGCGGCTCATAAAACAGAACGAACTCACTCAACTCAATCAACAGATCCGAAGCCTGGAAAATATTTCTAATGTCAAAAAAGTGAACCCTTGAAATTTAAGAATTGGGCCGATTGAATGACTCTACAATCTCGTGAATGGAGATTGTAGAATCATTGTGGATAAATAATTGAAATGATGGGTAGATTTTAACCACCACAACTCAGACCAGCATGTTACCGTCAGTTAGTTGGTGTACATAAAAGTGTAAATATTTTTTTATAAGGTACCTCAATCAATGAAAATTTTAACTTAACTTTTTCAGTGTTTCTATGACCCACCACCTGGGAATGAAGAACACTTTGTAGGTATTTAATGCACAGCCCGGGCTCCAGGTCCTTGTTAAATTTACTTTTGGTTTATTATTCTTGTTTTCGCGACGGAGGTCGACGACCCCGATCGGCCTCAAAATTTGACATTAACCATTTCAAGAGGTCTAGATTCTAAAACCGAAATGGCCGTCCACCGTTAGATAATCGAATGATCATATTACTACTGGGGATCGGATGAAACAAACGTATTACTTTTACTTTTCGAACAGAACAACTCTTCTCCATTTGAATGTTGAACAACTTCTTAATGGAATAATTATTATTGCCATAATGAACAACTACCTAATGAAATTATTGGTATCCAAATGAAACAGCTAGGTTTGAAGTGGGATCTCGGATGCAAAGACACCGCCATGGTGAGGTCATCCAATCCCCAATAGGTAGTAATGATCATTCGATTATCTAAATCATTCGTTTTTTTCGTCACTATCATCAGCAATACGACAGACAAGTTATTCGGCGTCCAACGACTGAATTTCCTATGACCCGCTCAATTACCCAATTATTTGTATTTTAAGAGAACTAATGATTATTGAAAAGCGAGTAGAAGAGGTCGGAGGCCGGGGGTTGGCTGATTTTAGCCAGCAGGGGGTGGACGATAGGAATTAGTTATTTTCTCGAAGGTGTGTATTTGGTGAATGATTTTAATGGCTGTGGACTGAATGATTCTTGATTCAGGGCAACAAAATAAGGCACCAATCGCTTGGAGGAACTGAGGGGTTTCCTTTTATGTCAACGTGAGCTGAATACGAATTTGAACGATTATGTTAACACGAAAATATTTCCTCCTGGATTATGTAATTCCGACCGTATAACTGATAGTGATTCTGACTCCACGGCTATCAAAAACGGGGATTTTGGAGCACAACTCGTCTACCTACGTTGTTGAAATTTGTAGGCTACGTTTGTAGCCAGCGGACCCATTAGTTAGTGCTGACGTCAGAGCAAAATACACTGATGATTCATAACGAGCCATGGCGGACAAACAGCGAAGAAGAAGTCACAGCCTGCGAGCACGGGTGGATCTTGAGGATTATGGGTGTGTTCCCAGCTATGTCTACGTTCATATCCAGTAGGAATGGGTATCGTTATAACAAATCGATACTTTGAGTCGATTTTACATCAATCAAAAATCTATCGATACAATTCAAAAAATTGATTTCGTTCAAAACGGATTTTAAAATTGGCATTCTTTATTCTGCTCTTCTTCTTGTTTCAAGAATGAAGGAGTGTTGCCCTCGGCATCCAATGGTAGGTAACTTCTTCTTCCTAATACGCCTTCTCCGCGCGGAGGTTGGTAATACGGTACTACACAAATGAAACTCAACTTTTGGTTTATTGGATCAAACCTCAACCTGACTTGGAGAAGTCCCCATCCTCGTCAGTCTCTCAACCTGCACACCGTCCGCAAGTGACAGTGTCCCTCTCCAAAGACCGCATCGACCGTCGCTGTCCCGATCCCTCAGGCGCTCTACAAGTACCAGACCCGGTGCATAGCTGGAACGACCCCTCGACATCGAGACCCAACGGTAAATACAGTCTTCCATATTCTCTTCACATTCTCCACTACCAGTACGCCGAGGAAATCTATTGATAGGCTGAAGTTGTACCTTTTGGATTAGGTGAACAGAACAGTTACGTCTCCGACGTCCTTTTATGTTTCTTGTGATTGTTTCATTTTTATTTTACGTCTCTCCGGCGTGCCGTTTTAGGTGTTTTCTGTTTATTTCGACGCCTTCAGCGTCCCTTTTTCTGAACCCTTCAGGTTCCAGTATCGATTTCGCAATCGATACACCTCTTAGTACCCTTCAGGTACTCACTAGTAATTTCGTATAGTATCTGTCTCCAGTACCCTTCAGGTATCCAACTATTCTGACAACAGTATACCATCGATACACCATCGTCATTTCATCAGATACCCTTCAGGTACATCCCCCATATAACTTGTATTTCCTCCCTTGTTGTTTGTACATACTTACCGCGACACCTATACATATAATTAGGGGTAAAACGTATCGATACATCAACATACCTTTTTGTATATATTTATTATTCTTGTAATTACATTTTAATGAGTTTGGTTAGGGAGAGAGAACGACTCCTCTGCTGAATACTAAATTGTTTATTCAGGTAAACAATTATAGCGTGGGGACCGGTTTCGAGCAACTAAGCTCATCTACAGCCCTGACAAGAAAATCATTTGTCATTAGCATCAGAGGAAAAACCATTTACTATTGTCAAGTTATGTACCACCATTCTGGACCGTTTTCGTCAGTTATAATTTTTCACCATTTGTGTTTGTTCATATACCTTCAGTATAATATAATTTCGAGTTTACATTGTTAATATAATTTTATGGTTTTTCCTCTGATGCTAATGACAAATGGTTTTCTTGTCAGGGCTGTAGATGAGCTTAGTTGCTCGAAACCGGTCCCCACGCTATAATTGTTTACCTGAATAAACAATTTAGTATTCAGCAGAGGAGTCGTTCTCTCTCCCTAACCAAACTCATTGGATTAGACCTCTGCACCATCGGCAAACAACCACTTTGTAATTACATTTTGTTTAACCATAAATTGTATTCAATTTGTCCAATTACCCCGTCCCAGTCAGAGTAATTGAGTGTATCTTTCAACATCTTAGTTTTTGATCAAGCTGCTTCTAATTGGGTAATTTAATTATTATTCAATTTATAACAACACGCTACTGCCCCCGAAGCCAGCCTTAACTCGAAGTAGCTTACACTTGATTTACCATCTAGTTGTGCCCGCATGGTTTTCAGCCCGATCGCCCAAACCCCTGGGGCGCTATGGGGCTACGGGGGTCCCGGAACGATCTGATTTCACTGATGCGATCTATAGGGCTCATGGGGCTACAAATGGGATTTTTGAAGGATCCCAGATGGTCAAAATATTAAATTTTTTTAATTTTTTTTTTAACTCGGAAAATTTTTCCGAGTTAAAAAAAAAATTAAAAAACAAATTTTCCAATCATTTTTCTATTAACACAGAATTAATTTTTACACGAGTAACCTATATCAAAGAATAATAAACCTTCGTGTAAATAAAATTTGCGTTGTTTTTATTTATTTATTTATTTATTTATTTTTTCGTAGAACTATACGAATGAAACTCAAATTTTTTTCGTAGGTTTGACAATACGGACCAAATGGGCAGGTACTCCAATCACAGAGCAATTTTCAAAACGCACTGTTTTCTTTGATCAATAAAGTCAACGAATGGTAAAAAAGTAGGTAACGAGCTAGTTATAACTTACAACAAATTGTTGTCAACAATACCTAATAATTATTGTTTAAATTATTTAACAAATTTATTACCAACTGATACATAAACCAAAAATTTAATTTAATTCAAAACTGATATTTAAGCGAAGGCAGACATAATAAAACCGACGTTTTTAATCTCCTTATTACTCCAACCATCCCTGAAAGCGCGCATTGTGATCTTGGAATTACTCAATGATAGATCGGATCGGGGCGATAATGAAGTACATAATATGTACATAATATTTTTTTTTTTATTAAGTTCAATTTACCTACTTCGTTAGTTTTGGGGAGAATCATGGGATTTTTTTCTTATTATCTCGATTTTAATGGGTGAATGGTAATCGATTCTTTTGCAAGAAACATCGACTTTCACTTGAAATTGGGTATCGATAACCATCCCTAATCTACGCTGTGTTGGTGGTTTCGTAAGCGTTGTGTGAGTGAAATCTTCTCCGTTACTCTGTGGTGTAATCATCATTCGCTTTATGGGAATTTGCTGAATTCAGTGGTGTGTACTCGAAAAAAACAATTGGAGTTCATTATTGGTATTTTTCAATTGAAAGCGGACTCCCTGATTGGTCTAGGAAGTGTTCAATCGGTGGAACTCTACCCTCGCCAGGAAGGCTTCTTACTCGCTGTTTCGTGATTGAGAGTTGTGCATTTTCAGTTGGAAAGAGCTTCAATCTTCATCATGCCGTCTGTGGAGGTGCCGGCCAACCCACCGCCTCCGCCTAAGGTCGAAGAATCGGCACCAGCTGCCAAGCCGCTGGTCGGGATCATCTATCCTCCACCTGAAGTCAGGAGTATCCTTTTCCGAGTTCTAGCCCCAACTTGGGCTTCTGATCGGTTCATTGACGCACATTCTGCTCCACCTTCTAATACACATTTAATGTCTACTAGATGATCGTATTTCCCATTGATGCACTCACATTGTTTTGTCTTAGCCTTGACCTAATAATCCAGACATCGTTGACAAGACTGCAAGTTTTGTGGCCCGAAACGGTCCGGAGTTCGAATCAAGAATCAGGCAGAATGAGTTGGGAAACCCAAAATTCAACTTCCTCAATAGTGGGGACCCTTACCACGCTTATTATCAGCACAAAGTCAAAGACTTTAGGGATGGCAAAGGTAGATTATTGTTGATAAGTAAACTAATTCTCTCCGAGGAGCCTCGATGTAACATTTAGTTCATTTTTGTTCGTTTCAGGTGTGGAGCCTGCCGCACCGGCTACTGCTCCTCCGCAAAAAGCGCCGACTGCAACGCAGTTGAAGCAGCAGGAAATTTTAAAACAAATTGCCGAACCCTTCGTGCCTAAAGATCCTCCTCCAGATTTCGAATTCACGGCTGATCCTCCTTCTATATCGGCCCTCGACTTGTAAGTTGTTCAAGATAAATTTTCAAACATGGTTTAACCGTGGCCGGGTGTACGAACTTGATTTAAACACTCTTTCGTTAGGCAGCCATTCGGAAGGAGCAGTGGTGCGTTATACCGTATAAATACGATTTTCCAATCCATGTTTAACCCTCACCAACCGCTGGTAAGAGACCAGAAACACCATTGCTGAGTAAGAGACACCATTGCTGGTAAGAGACCAGAAACACCATTGCTGTTTCAATTTAAACGCTCGCTGTAGGTATTTAAATACTCGGCAGTTGTAACTCGGCGTTTTCAAAGAGCTTCAACCCGTTATAAAACCTACTACACTAACTTTTGGTTTATTATTCTTGGGTGTCGAAAATTCTGATTCGGCCTCAAAATTTGACATTATTCCTTTCAAGAGGTCGAGATTCCGAAAACGAAATGTCCGTCCACCGTCCCGGCCGTTTTGGGCAGCAGAAATTTTTTTTAAAATCTGAAATTTTCACAAAATACTCGGTTTACCATCTAGTGGTGCCCGCAAGGTTTTCAGCACAAACCCGTGGGGCGCTATGGAGCTACGGGAGGTTTTTTAAAGGTTTCGGCTATGGGGTCGAGATAGGTGTCGTTTTTGAAGTATTTTTGGACGTAGAATCCATTTTTGGGGGTCCCTGGACGATCCGATTTCATTGTGGGGATTTAAAGGGCTTTCATGGGGACAAATGGGATTTTTTGAGGATCCCACGTCAAATATTTTCCGAGTAATTTCGGACGTATAATCCATTTTTTTGAGATCCCACATCTGTCCAAACAATATAGGGGAAGGTGGGGCAGTAATGACCACGTCTTGCATTCCTCGTTGGCTTGAATATTGGCGCAATGAGTCATACCATATTGAGATGGTAGTGAACTTGAAGGTTTAGCACCACTAGCACTCAGACAGAAGGCCTCGCTTCGCTCGGCCGAGGAGAGAATAAAATATATTCCCGAACGTTCAACGAACCTGCTCCAAACCCTGATTTCTGCTCCACTTTTGGAGCTAAGATGCGCCCCGTGGCGCAACTTTTTGCTGGTTTCATATTTTTCTTGTCATCTACTCGCCAAAACGGATTTTTAATTTTTTCAAATTTTGTTGAAAAAGTTTAATTTTTGGGTTTTCCACTTTAGGAGATAAAAGAATCCTCATTAAACCTCGTTATTAGGTCTGTTAAAAATTGTACACCCAGGCTACAGTCCCAATGTGCAGTAACCTAACCTCGAATTCAGTCCAACTTATGTTATGTTTCAGGGATATAGTCAAGTTGACAGCACAGTTTGTTGCTCGTAACGGCCGACAATTCCTGACGAACTTGATGAATCGCGAACAACGGAACTATCAGTTCGATTTCCTCCGCCCTCAACATTCACTCTTCCAATACTTCACCAAACTTCTGGAACAATACACGAAGGTGACTGACGAATATTCTTATACTGACAGCGAGTTGAACACTAGTAGATAACTCATTGATTGTTGGCAGGTTTTGATTCCTCCGAAGGATATGATGGCTAAACTCCGGGAGGAGACGAGCACCGCTGGAGGTGTTTTGGATCAGGTCAAGTACCGGGCGGACTGGATTCGATATCAGGAGGTGCAAAAAAGGAAAGAAGAACTGGCTTTAGAGAAAGAGAGAGGTAACGTAGGGATATGTCATTTTTAAGGCTACCGATCTGGATTTATGACCATCCGCATTTAAGGCAACTTTTCGAAAATGAAGGTTTTGCGCTTACGAAAAATTCGTCCTAAGGGTTTAATTCATACTGGTATATATTCTCCACCAGAGTATGTTAAAAACAATTTGGTTATTTCCACTAACTGTTTCTATTAGATCCGTGAAGTTACTTAGTTTCGGTGAGACCGCTCTTCCCCTCAGCAGTTGATTCCGAGAACACTTTTCCCTTATCTATTATCTTCTTTCTTAAAACATAAAAAAAAGAAGAGCTGAATGCCAACTTTAAAATTCTCGTTCCGCCCTCTTTCTTTTATTTTTGTTTCAATTAAAAAGATAATATGTATATATATGAGAAAGCTGTCCTTGACATCTTCCACTCCCAAATACGACGAAATTCACCTACCTTAGTTTGTCGGTCAGTACTAAATCGGTACCTACTAATAATTATTGGTTCGTGCTCACTGAACCATTCTCAGGATGCAAAGTTTTCTTTCATCAATTTTCGTTCGGTTTTACTGTTTGTAAGCAATGGTGCAAGCTCTTTATCACCTTTATTTTTAAAATGTGCCCACACTTTTTTTTGAAGATGCTGGGTTCATTCATTTTAATGGCACAGAATAACGAAACAAAAGAAAAAAAAGTTGTGCGTCTTCAGATTTCTTGTGTTTTGACATTCAAGGCAACTACTAGTCCAGTTCCAGTGTGGGTTGGATCCGACTGGGCCAATAGTTAGTTACAACTTACTTAATTGGGGCTAAAAAGTGTTGAAAAGACAAAAATGGATTATCGATTTTTTGACAGCGTGAAATCGATTCAAACGGTCGATTTTCCGAGCAGAAATCGGTTATCGATGTCCAACCCTACTAACATACTGCTCCCTCAAAATTGTTATTCTTTGACGATTTCAGTGGCGTACGCTCAGATTGACTGGCACGACTTCGTCGTTGTCGAAACTGTGGACTACGTTCCTGGGGAGATTGGTAACTTCCCTCCGCCCACTACTCCTGACGAAGTGGGCGCCCGGGTGTTGATGCAAGAAAGGATCCACGATACGGACGAAGGCCGACCGATGCAGGTGGACAGCGGCGATGAAGACGAGAAGGACGAGAGCGACGAAGAGGAACGTGCTCCGCCGGGCGAGAAGGGCGCTGCTGACAACACTCAGGTAGGGAGTACAGACAAGGAGTTTCGACTTTTACATCATGATGGCCACAGCTGTAGCTTATTCTTTGTCATGTTAGGTACAAGACATGGAAGAGGAATCTTCAAGTGAAAGTGAAGACGACGAACGACAAGCGCCACCGCCACCGCCAATCAAACCAGTTGACGCCAAGAAGTCAATGCAACCTCCTCTTCCGCCGGCACCGGATAAAGTCATTGTTAAGAAAGATTACAATCCCAAACAAGGTACAATACTACAGCTGAGCTCATACAACTACCTAACTAACTTTTCACCGCTAACTAACTACCTTAACTAACTCTTCACCGCGCTGCTAATCTTCGCTTTTCTTTTTTCAGTCAACAAGAGCCTCAAAACTGAGCGGGAGAACTATTTGATATCTCCATTGACGAGCGAGAAGATCCCTGCGAACAAAGTCCAGGAGCACATGAGGATTGGTTTGTTGGATCCGAGATGGGTGGAGCAAAGAGACAAACACATACATGATAAGATGAACCAGGACACGGTGTATGCTGGCGGTGAGTTCTGCTCTTTGAGATTTTTGGAAGAAAAGTTCTTTTCACCATGTTTACTTCATCTTGGTGAATTGCAGGTTCTGCTATCGAGGCTAGCTTGAAAGGTTTTGCTGAAAGACGTACTGATATTTTCGGTATTGGTGACGAGGAAACTGCCATCGGTAAGAAGATTGGCGAAGAAGACAAGAAGAAGGACGATAAGGTATGTTGTTGTTGGTGTGATTTGCAATTCTTAGCGCCCCCTTCCTTTCAACTGATTTTGATGCTTAGGTCACTTGGGACGGACACACGTCGAGCGTCGAAGCTGCAACTCGAGCCGCCCGAGCTAACATCACCATTGAAGAGCAGATCCACCAAATCCACAAAGTGCAGGGTCTGCTCCCGGACGAAGAGAAAGAGAAGATCGGCCCCAAGCCCGTCCAAAGCCGCCAGCAGCACCAAGTGGTCCCGCCGCCGCTTCCACCGCCGAAAATTCAAGCACAGCCTCCGCTCCCTCCGCCACCACAAGTCGCTGCTCCTTTGCCACCTCCGCCTGGCATGATGACTGCCCCTCAGCCGCCCATGATGATGGTTCCTGCTCCTATACGCCCACCAATGATGGGTCAGTCGTTGTAACGTTTTCAAAGTTCCTGAATGTATATCTTTACTTCATTATTTCATTGTTTAATTTCATTATTGTCGTTCAGTTCCCCCTGGTGCATTCCCGGTGGTTGCTGCTACTCCCGGTGCTTTCATGGCTCCCCCTGGCACTGCTCCTCTTCCACCACAACAACCTCCGGCCCCCCAGGTATGCTCCATAATTTTCATTTTAATTCTTAATTAGAAATTTTATTTTTTAACTATGAATATACATTGTTTCTAGGTCAGCAACATTTTGAAACACGTGGCCAGCGCTGTGGATGTGGAAGACGAGCCTATGGCTAAGAAACTGAAGACAGAAGAGAGCTTGATTCCCGAGGCACAATTCATCGCTCAGAATAAGGTAAAAGATAATATCATGCCACGAATTCACGTCCTCCTAAGAGTCTGCAGAATGCAGAGGCCACACGCTAGGAGGGAGGGTGGAAATCACTGTAGGGGGTAGAAGGCAAGCCATCCACTTACTTGGCTCGATCGTGAGTGATTAAAGTCAACATAATGAACAAGCAGAAAATACTGGGCAGGGAGGAAGTGAGACATGTTGGTGGGGGGAGGAGAAAGATATAGGATAATGAGAACTGATAAAACCAATAATGAAAACTAGGTACAAATTTGTTGGTTTTTTTTATTGTTGATAAGGATCTGGGATGCGTATTGATATCCTGATTTATCGAATATCGATGTTTCGTCACAATGTATTGATTGGGATTATAGTCCGCACAATATTTCTTGCCACTTGAGTTTTCCTCCTAAAAGTTCTGATACCCAGCGTTGCACCCCTCTAATATGTCAACGAACATGGAGGCTGGGTGGATCATAAGATTAGGTTTCAACTGGCCACTGAAAGACTAAGTGGAGTCTTTAAGATCACTCTAAGCCGCTTGGATAAGTGAGGAGCTAAAAATCATTAAGTTAACAATAACACTGAGGGGAATCTTGAGGCTCCCGTCCCAGCTACGTCCTTTCTGATCCCCCTCCAGGTCTGTGTAACCCGTTTTTGGATCTGAAGTTGTGACTTGCGAGTGGTTCCACAACCAGGAAGGTAACTGGACCTGGTGCAGATAGTGTACTGATCGACCAGGGATATTGTCACTGCTAGGAGCCCTTTGCGGGTGTTTGCCAACTGGGTCAGCTACCTTTCCAACCTCTTAATGTCTGGTGGTAATATTTGTCACCGTTCCCGTTCGTTTGTTCCGTGTTGAGCGATTAGCGTTACCCAGGGAACACCACGAGGAGGTTGCTCAATTGGCTCAGATGAGGAATCCTCAATATGACCAATTCCTCGTAGTGGTTCTTCAAATAACTTTACTGTACCTCCACCGATAAATCTCTACGCTTGTTGAACGGCGCCCTTGGAGGGAGGTTTTGAACCAGTGGGATTCGATGTACTTGTTTCTCGTGGCTGGAGTTGAAATTGGTCTTAAATTTTCCGTGGAACGACTCACACATGTTGGTCCGATCTCCGCATTGACACCTTCGCAGGACCACAATTGGCAGCTGTCATACATATACGTGTTCGTCAAGTATTCAACGGTTTCCAGACCCAGTGACAGGAACAGTTCGCGGTCAACGCTCAGCGTTCGGTCCAATTAACAGAAAGATACTGAGGCCTGATAACCAGAGCGGCCCATTCCACCCTTCCAAAAAACGCTGCAAATTTTACACTAGGGTGTATTATTCTTTGATATAGGTTACTTGAGCAGACATTTAATTCTGTGTCAATGGAAAAAATTTTCGAAAAAAAAAAAAATTTATTTATTTTTTTCAAACTTTTTTCGTTTTTACTTGAAAAATATCTGGCCTCCTGAGATCCTTCAAAAATCCCATTTGTAGCCCCATGAAAGCCCTATAGATCGCATCAGTGAAATTGGATCGTTCCGGGACCCCAAAAAATTGATTCTACGTCCAAAAATACTTCGAAATAGAACCTAACTCGATCCCATAGCCAAAAGCCTTCAAAAAACTCTTCCCGTAGCCCCTTTTTAGCCCCATAGCGCCGCACGGGTTTGGGCGATCGGGCTGAAAACCTTGCGGGCACAACTAGATGGTAAACCGAGTATTTTGTCAAGATTTAAAAAAAAATCCTACTGCCCAAAACGGCCCGGACGGCGGACGGCGTACGGCGGACGGACATTTTGGTTTTGGAATCTAGACCTCTTGAAACGGATAATGTCAAATTTTGAGGCTGATCGGAGTCGTTGACCTCCGTCGCGGTGTATTATTCCAAGAATAATAAACCAAAATGACCTGAGAAAACCACCGGCTCAATTCACCGTCACCCACCTTTGCTCCATCTGCCCCCATTCATTTTTCTCTGTCAGGATACCTGAAAATATCGTCATTGATTCTCCTAGCAGCTTCTGTCTTCAGAGCACACCCCAACACTCTGGGGAACCCGCTGACCAGTGGCCTCCATTACATCACGAATCTTTTATCTCAGCCTCTTTTTGAAAATATCATGCGTTTACTTCGGCACACGACAAAACTACTATTCTTGAATTTACGCTTTCTTTCACAGGGTCCAGCCGCTTTCAAGGTCCAGGTGCCGCTCATGACAGACAAACCCGAATGGAAGTTGAACGGCCAGACGCTCACGTTCACTATGCCGCTGACGGAAACCATTGCCGCCCTCAAATCCAAAATTCAAGAAGCCGTAGGAATGCCGCCTGCCAAACAGAAGCTCCAGTGTGAGGTAAATAAGGCTTTCTCGTTGAACTATTAAATAGTATAATTTTTCACAAATTTTGTTATCGATGGATAAAAATAATAGCCATAATGAAGATGATTGCTCTTGTCAATTTATCAAAGCCACTAAACTATTGAATTTAATAGGGCATGTTCTACAAGGATTCGAACTCCTTGGGATATTACAACATTGGAGCCGCTACTATCGTGCAGCTTCAACTCAAGGAGAGGGGTGGCAGAAAGAAGTAACGTCCCTCAATCTTCAATTTTCTCTCATTTTGCGACACATCTATAATATCATATTGTCTTGGAAACTACTTCAATCTGTTTGACAATATCTGTTTTAATTCAAGTTTAAATAAACTCCTCGATCTACTCAATTCTTGGTTGTGTGGGTTCCTTTTTCCGGCTTATCCCAGTCAAAATCGACACAAAAAATCACTAAATTTGTGAAAATTGACGAATTTTGTTTTTGTTTACTAATCTTGGAATAATACTCCTTTGTAATCGCGAGGGAGGTCGACGACTCCGATCGGCCTCAAAATTTGACATTATCCATTTCAAGAGGTCTAGATTCCAAAACCGAAAGGTCCGTCCGCTGTCCGGGCCAGTAGGAATTTTTTTAAATCTGAAATTTTGACGAAATACTACTTGTTTTACCTGTTATGCCTGCAAGGTTTTCAGCCCGATGCCCCAAACTCGTGGGGCGCTATGGGGCTACGGGAGGGGTTCTTTGAAGGTTTTCGGCAATGGGGTTGAGTTTTTTAGTATGTTGTTCAGACCCATCAGCGTAAATTAAATCCAAGTTTGCAACTCTCTAAATTTTAATGGTGTGGAATTTGAGTAGCACGCGAAAACCCGCGAACTTTTTGGGCTCATTTCGTTTTTTTTTTTTTTTTTTTTTTTCTATATCTCCTACACTATGCATTTTTCGACAATTGACTCCAACAGTTACTGCCCTTTTGGCGAGAACTAAATTTGCGACAATTTCAGATTAACTGGAGCTCTGCGGGTCAATTAGGGTCAAGCTGCCTTCTGAAAGTATTTCAATTTTTCCAAAAACGATCATTTTAACTTTCCTCCTTTACACCAAAAGTTCGGCTACATAGCTTATCCAACGAGGAAAAGTCATAGAGTAAAAGCTATAGGTAATTTAATTGTCCCATTTAAGCGCAAACATGGGTCTGTAGGTCAGATACTTCGATACTTCGATATCGTTCTGTAGGTCAGATACTTCGGTTCTCTAAAAAACCAAAATATGGTACAAATCGTCGCTGTTGAAGCAACACCGCCTAACCCACATCTTCCCAACTTCGCCGATTTCACCAAAAGCTGTTTCATAAAAAAAACAAAAAAAAAAAAACAACTGTTTCATGAAAATGTCCCATTCAACCGCTCCATTTAACTGGTTCATTTAAAATCTGTTCCTTTAGAAAGCTGTTTCATTTTAAAACAGCTGTTTCAATTCATCCGAAAATGCACCAAAACCTTTTCTTTTTCTATTTGTACGACAACGACTGACCACTTTGGTTCTGCTCTTGTCGTTGTACTTTTATGCCCTGATGATAACAAAATTTGTTGTCTTCGTGATTTAATCTTCTGAGACATCAGCATTAAATAAGATTTTTCGGTCCAAAATAAGACGACGGAAATTTTCCACTGAGCTATTCCGATTTAGATATCTCATTTTTCCCATCTCCCGAAGTCACGAATCTAGGGATTCAGTTAAAATTGTGTTGCGGGTTTTGGCAGCTGTTAGATTAATCAATCAGTCAGTGAGAAAGCATGGTCAATAACTGGTACGATCTACCGCAATCTTCTGAAGGGTTTAAAACTTTAAAAAAATTGAGCAACACGACATGAGGAAGTGAAGTTGCCTTAAGTGATCAATAACTGATAAGTACACTTTCCCATAGCTTCACTAATTCCATAAACTCAAAATAATGGGTTGATTGATTTCTAAAAATTATTTATTTAGCACAATTCCCCCGACATGCTTGGCATTAAAAATGTTTACAATACCTACAGACAAAACTCCCTTTACTTTACTTTTAATTCATAAAACACCTCATACCGATTAAGTACAAGAACGTGACAAATTTCGTATTCAGGAATACATCTTATGACTAGATATCTTATTAGCAGGTATCAGAACACTGTTGGACAGTTTTTGTTAAAATGCTAGTTGGGCACTTGGCGTGTGCTTAGGCTATTTCTTCCACAGCGTCATCAGCGGTGATTTCTTCCTCTTGTTCTTCTGGTGCAGAGCAGGGCACAGACGTTGGGTTTTCACATTGGGCCACCTCGTCCACAGCGGGTTCTTCAGCTTCGACGATGACGTCCTCTTCGGGAACCTCTTCTACGCTCCTTTTGACTTTAGCCGGCTTCTCTTTCTGCTGTTTGGGTTGTTCTTTTGTAGCCTGTTCGGCCTTTTTGGGTTTGCCGGCCTTTTTGTCGACGGGAGCCGCTTTTTCGGCCTTATTCTTAGATTCAGCTTTTGGGGTTTTCTTTTGTTCGGCTTTTTGCGCAGTTTCCTTGGGCTGGACTTTCTCTTTCTTGCCTGCTTTCTTATCATGCTTAGAGTCCTTGATGGTTGGTTCCGCTGCTTTTTCTTCGTTGGCGCTGGCTGCGATTTCCTCTTGTTTGCCTCCTTTCTGTTTCTTGTTCTTCAATTCCGCGGTGTCCTTCCCTTTTTGGTTCTTCTTCGAATACTTTCCTTCATTGTGCGCTCGCCTGAAACAAAATCACTGGATGTGAGCTTATTTCGTTCATGTTTTTTTCTCTCATTTTTTAAACTTTTTTTTTTTTTTTTTGATCGAGGTAAATAACATTAGTATGCCAGGGTGAAAGTAACGCTAGATAAGATAGTCCACGTTTAACCCTATTCAAACATTACATGGCTGCTCTTATCTCGATACACCCCCACCTCACGCTTACTATCATCAACATCTTGTGAAGTCGTGAGGATACGCCTATCATTGAAAATTTATTTAAATATGTGTTTTAGGATTTCATGCTGTCCAAATAAATCCTAACTGAAGCGGTGCTGTGATTCCGGGTCAAAACGGCGCAGGATTTCAGAACTCAAAAGCTTCTTTGTTGGATAAGATTTGCCCCTTTTTGGGTCTGCGATCATCATAGTGACCTGAACTCTCTCATTCGAGTTGAGTAGATTACTCGATTGGTTGATTAAAAATAATTGTCATCAATTTAGACGCTTACCCTTTTTCATCTCGGACTCTTCCTTCTTTGCTGCCTCTTCTGTCCTCCCTCTTTTGCTTCTTCCCTTCTGCCGTATCGATGATCAAAGCGATCGATACCAGCAAAATTCCTGCCAAAACCAGCCGCCTATACCTGCTCGGAAATAGCTCATTTTAGGTTTGGAGCGAATGAAAACAATCGGGAAAATCGATATGGGATATTTAAAGAAGTCTAAAATATTTTGTTGATCAAGAAAAATTGAAAATAAGTCACTCACCCGCTCATGTTTGTTCGAATACCGCGTGTACTACTCGACTGAAAGATCACTAAGAACTGTTCTTATCTGACGACACGTTCAAACCTTATATTTTAACTCCAGATAGGGCGGCTGGCCAATCCAGTTGGTACACGAATGTTTATATAGTTAAAAAAAAAAAAAAAAAAAAACTCGAGAGGACTACGCTTTGTTTACGGTAGAAACATGTTGTTCAGCGTTTCATAATGCGAAGTACTTGTGATTTCAACCCACGTCAGTGTTGAGCCCTCAAGAGGGTTTCTGAGTGGAGGCTAAAATTACTTTACTGCGGACTGAAGTCGCTAAATAATGCCGTGATTAAACTGGGAGTGGACAAAAGCTAATATGTTGGCTATTTACGTCAGAATGTGGGACCATTGACGGTCATAAAATAAGGTCAAACTCCGAAGATTTGAATTGTTGAAAGTGATGAAACAAGTTGAAGGCAGAAATCATATTAGGATGTCACAATTCAAAACCTAACTGAATTTTGAATTTTCTTAAAATTATTTTTCACTTTTCTATTCAACTATTATCTTTAAAATTATTTTAAGAAAGTAAAGACATTTTTTTCAATTTTTATATCTGCGGTGATGAAGGGAAATTGTGCAGCAAATACACGGCATTATTGTAAATTCCAAACTGACGTCGCGGGATGCTGTTATGAAACTATATAATTACATTCTTCTCTCCACGTTGATGTATGAGGCTGAGATTACTCGGCTCAGATTCCTCACCAGACTTGAAGCTGGGTGCCCCTCTAGTGGGTGTGCACGTGCTGAAAAGCACCATCAACTGGTTGATAAAATTCTCAAAATGCCGGAGAACGGATCCTAAAGTCTGTTACGCCCGTTTGGCCGCTATGGAAACCTCAATTGGCCATTCCAACTTAAAAACCCTGGGCCGGTTCATGGCCGCCGTTGTGAGACATTTTGCAGATGAGAATCAATCCTCGGTCTAATCGGAGAACGGTCCGATTTCACCGTGGGGATCAATGGGGGGTTTGAAGGATACTAGGAGGTCTAATAACGTTTCGTTTTCCGAGTAATTTTGGACGCAAAATCCATTTTTTCGAGGATTCGACATCTGTCCAAACTTTTTTTTTCAAAAATATTTTCCTTATGACAGAGTTAATTTTTGCACAATATCAAAAAATTAATAAATATCAAAGAATAATAAACCCTTATATAAAATTTGCAGCGGGGGTTTTCCCCCGTCTTTCTCGTATCGTGGCATTTTACTTTGCCGCCAAGTTACCGCAGATTCACCGCCGTTTCCTTGGCGGCAGAACTTGAAAACCGAAGGCGAATGTCGTTTGTGATCAAACCTCGCATCTCCTTCGCCGGCAGGTGATTTCCGCGAAGTTTTGACTCGACCGATGGGAGCCTCTGCGACCAAAAGCGCTTTCAAGAGAGCCTCCGCCAACGACAAGGCCACTCTAGTAATGTCCACGACTCAGTTTTACCTGAAATAACGGTCGATTGCACGACGGTACATAAGGTAGTTATCCTCCCGCAGAAAGTGAAACTACTGCGCGACACGGTGAAGACATACATGAGGAAATTGGAGCAATCACTGCAGTATGAACAGGATTTGGCGGTACAGCTGATTCAACGAGGAATGAGAGAGTGAGAATGTCATAAATTAAGTACCAAAATTATTCTCGTTTTGGGTATTCCACAGTACTAGCCGCTAAATTCTAACTGTGTCGATCTTTTGGTTAATTTTCACTTCAAAAAGACTGTTTTTGAGAAAAATTTCAGACGTGCTAAATGCATTGTGCGCAAGCAGTTGGTTCTCAAAGAGCACTTGAAAATGACAGATAGGCAATTGGAATCGTTGGAGTCTACAATCGATGCTCTGGAGACAACAGCATTAAGTGCTAAAGTAAGTTGGCTCATTTAAAAATTGTTTATTATTCTCCGAAACATGATTTTCTCGACGAAGTGTCGAAATTTCGCACATTCATGTGTCCTTTCGTATTTCAACATGAAGGTGGGGTGAATGATGTGGTGGCGAGCGCTCTCCATGTAGACATCATCGGGTGGTCGTTGAGTAGTGGCTGTGTTGATGCTAGTGGAAAGCGTTTTCGATAAAAAGACATCATGCGGCCGTTTTTGGTACTGGTGGCGCTTTCCCCTTTCGAAGTGAAGACATCATTATGAGGGCATTGTTCAATATTAGTAACACTAGCTGTTTCGGTGCTATTGGACAGCACTTTCGATGTAAAGACATCACCGTCTGAGAGCCTTCACAAATGAGCGCACTTGCGCCCAACTTCCTTATTTCAAACAGTGCTTAACCCTATTTTTTTTCTTTAATCGATTTGAATAAAATTTTACTCCCAACGCCAAAATTTGGGACTTACACCTAACAACATTCCATGTTTAATGCGCTTTTCCAGGTCTTCGAAGGTCTGAAGGCAGGAAACCTCGCACTGCAACGAGCCAGCGAAGTTCTCAACATAAAGAATGTGGAGTTTATTTTGGAAGAAACTGTGATGGCTCTTGAAAAACAAGAAGTGAGCCATCACTAAATCGCAGTTTTACAAAATGCAATCAACAAGAATTTTGCTACCAAATAATTCCTTGAGTACATTTTTCAGGAAATAAACAAAATGGTCAATCACCTCGGGTTATACAGAACTGCAGAAATTGTGGATTCAGATTTAAATCGTGAAATGGAGAATCTGATCGAGAAAAGCGGGCCAGCTGTAGTAGTATCGGCAACTTCATCCACAAATATTGATAAATCATTCGACAAGGCGTTAGATAAAAAAGAATCAATCAGCTTGCAAAAGAAATCTTTCAAAGGTTTTCATTGACGTTGCACCTGTCATATTTTAAGTGAAAACCCTACGACTACCTCATGTTAAATCCCCTATGCGCATGTTTATTTACAGCACAAAGATCTTGGAGGTCATTTTTCCTCCGGAAGTCCATTTCCACAATCAGAGAACCCTCGTCGATCGAGGATGTCAAAGAAACACTCCAAGGGCCGGACAACAGCAGACTTTCCACTTTGGACATAACCCGCGCTCCCAAACCCAGCACAAGCGCACCTCCGACGAAGAACACCAAGAAAACGAAACACAAGAAAACTGCTCCTTCGGCGGCCTACAAACCCAAAGAGCGAGGGGTGAGTAGATGTGGTCGGAAATAACGATGAACAGAAAAATTTATTTAATGCTTTGTACGAACTTTAATTTTCAGATAGTCATTATGAACTGATCTTGTCCTTAAGGAGTCGAAATCCAGCTTTTGCCGTTCGACTGGTTACCACCATCAGACGCCCACCTCACCCTTTAAAGGCTCAAAAAAGAAAAAATGCGATGCCGCCTGTGGGCGTACTGTTGCTTGTGATTGTGTTAGCATCTAATGTTATAATATATTATCCTATGACCGGAGGGCACCACCCAGGCCACCAGATTAGTATAGCCCAAAGGACCCCAAGACCCCCTGACCAGGACCCTAACTAAAGCACCTTCTTTCACCAACGTCAGAACACATTTTCGAATCAGGGGTGAAGATTTCCTGTTGGAGCAGTAAATGTCTAGGTTTGTTTGGTGAGGCGTGCAAATTGCGGTTTCAACCGCTCCCGTCTCATCTGAACTCGCAGTGCTTGGAGTACCCTGCTGCAGTTGTGCGTACGCTTCCTACCAAGTATAGCTGACCCTTTGGTTCCGAGTAGGTACAACCTTTCAGGAGCAATTTCTTCCTTATCATTGTCTTGGGTTGAGTCTCAGAATGTTTTAAAGCATCAACCGATGCAGACTAATGGGTGTGGCGTTTAAGGGATTTCGACTAGCATGCTGAAGGGAACTTACTTTTGTGGTCCCTCGTATTATGAACTGTAGAAATTTCGTCTCAGAAAACAAGATAAGTTTATTAAATTAATTGAGATTTTACAAATTTTGTAAAATTCTAGAATATTAATGATTAGTTACGTAATATAAAATAGAATTCATAATACGAACATGAAATTATTGAATTTATCCCCGATCCTTTTTGCGGACGACACATATTTGTTTATTAAAAGTTCAATGCTCTTTTGCGAGACAAAATCTGCATCTCTTGAGATTGTGAACAGAGATTGAAAATAGAGGTTTGGATTAAGAAATGTTGTCAGTGTTCGACAACAACCTGGTTGACTAGGTTTGACTGGTTATCCCACTTCTTCTTCTTCCGTGGCTCAACAACCCGCGAGGGGTTAAGGCCGCCCAAGTAAAGTCCGCCAGTCATCTTGGCGTTGTGCAGCTACTCTCGGAATCACGGATTCCCAGCAATGAACGCGCATCTGTCTTGACACCATCTACCCAGCGCAGTCTAGGGCGTCCCTTTCGTCGGTTGGAATGAATATCCTCTTCTAGGAGCCTTCTAGGAACTGAATCAGCGCTCATTCTGGCAAGGTGACCCGCCCATCGAAGGTGGCCAATCTTAATATGAAGGACCAGGTCCCTGTCGTTGTATAGATCCTTGATCTCCGCGTTTGTTCTGCTCCGCCAGGCCAGCTCATCCGGACCAAATGTTGCTCCGAAAATCCGTCTTAAAATTTTCCTTTCGAATCGCAACAGTTGGTTTTCCTCGGTTTCGGAGAGTGTCCAAGCCTCGGAACCAAAGGTGAGCACCAGGCCTAATTAGCGTCTTATACAAACGGATTTTCGTTGCTCGTGACAGGGTCCTACTCTTCATATGCCGAATCAAGCCAAAGTAGCTTTTGTTGGCTGCTACAATTCTCTTTTGGTTTCGGCGTCCATGACATTGTCTTGGGCTACCAAGGAGCCAAGATAATGGTGATCCCACTGTACTCCACATTTCTTGATAGTTACATCTTTTTACCATCGCTCTTCTATGTCTATGAAGAGGGTTCGTTACATTACACAGCAGACGTCCGGTTCTTCGATTCAGTTTACGTGAGTTATTAGTAAAAGAATGAGCCTTTCATGTTATAAAATTATTTATAAATGTTATATTATTTATAAATAAATAAATTGTGATGCAGTGGAGGCTGAGTGGAAGGGCTCCTAGAATCCCCCCCCCCCCCCCCCTCTCATAAAACTCCATATATGGGGTCAACAGAGGAAGTACAAAGATGTACACTTCAATAATTTACTTTACATAGCTAAATTAGCTAAAATTATGAAAGCACTCGAGAAAAATCACACTTTTAGCCGATTTCGGGCTACAAGAACCATACAATGAAATTGATAGCACACCCATTTTCCCCATCAGTTTTACCCTGAAAACACCCCAAACGTCGAGGTACGCCGGCTTGTTCGCATGCGCACCACAGTTAAATATCGTTGATTTCCAAAAGTTGGCCGAAGGAAAACGGCTGTTGGGCTTGGACCGATAGAGTGAACCGGCCGGCCAAATGGGGCTTGAATGTTGACGCCACAATCACGTAAAGGCCTGTGGGGGGAAAATGGATGAGTACGGGAGGTAGAAAGGAATAGCTTTTAGGTACAACACAATTTTTTTTAACCTGGATAGAGGCTGAAATCGTGTCTTAGCTGTTTCCAGTTGACGAAGGCGCCTGTATCTCCTTCTGGGGGCACCAGAAGGAAGTATTCCGCACTCAATCGTTCGTTCCTTCCATCCGCCTGAAACACAATGACAGGTTTTGTCGTTTGAAAATAGTAACTAGAGCTCATTGATTCAGAATGCTGATGCTCACCTTGTATATAAAAAATGCTATGTGATGTGGCTGCCCACTGCCATGTTGCAGCAAGCAAATTGACACACTTAGAGCGTCTTCCTTCTTTGGTGGCTCTACCATGTATGGGTGGACACTGAAATTAGATCAGTAACGTTAAAGTACTGTGTAAGTTAAAGTGAAATGTGAAACGCTACAAAAACAACTGGGGGGGGGGGGGGGGGCTGTCGTTTTAGCATGGAACGTGCTTTAGCCTTCGACTAACTTGGCAAAAAGTGTCACATTTTCGGATGACGAAACCGGGGAACGCCGATGGGTGACGAAATTGTCTAATGATTTCCGCTTACAACGGAGCCGTTGCAGGGGGAATGAAACTTCTTTAGTTTTCATCGGACAGAAATCGTTCACCACTCGTTGGAAAGCTCTGAATTTATTAGACAAGGTTCTTTTCTACAATTTGAGTGTAGCTGTACGGAAAGCTGAGTTATGCGCATGACATCAAATCATTTTTGTGTACTAACATGTGACCGTCCACAGGAAAACGTACCTTAGCTTCCGGATTTTCCCTACTGTCGATTTCTTTCTGCTTGGCAACGTTACTAGGCAAAGCATGTTCCATGTTTCTTGAATTTTAGCCAAAGGCTCTGAGCAGTACCCTGTGGGGTTTTTTTGAGCTATCACAAAGGCTCTTGGCTTGAGCCGAGTGAGGTTTCTTTCTTCAAGTAATTTTGGAAGT
The DNA here is from genome assembly GCA_955831195.1 of Pilophorus perplexus. Classification (NCBI taxonomy): domain Eukaryota; kingdom Metazoa; phylum Arthropoda; class Insecta; order Hemiptera; family Miridae; genus Pilophorus; species Pilophorus perplexus. Next base: position 14,955,289 of record OY037016.1, read on the forward strand.
CCCTACGGGGATTCCAATGGTTGTCCGCCACACAGAAGGCGTCTACGAGGCTTTCGGTGAACGGTTGTTGTATCAAATATCTTTATCTACATCTATCTACAAATAGAACTAAATAATGCCTGCCTGGTGTCCGGGTGTTTTTCGGGAGGTCCGAGGCTGAGGAGGAATTGAGGGTTGGTAGCAAATAATTCAATATCGTTCCTCGACCCGCCAGCACTGACTCCTGGAATCCACTCATCCGTCTCCTCTACGATCTGAAACAAAATTTCCTCTTCAGCAGTGATGAAGATCAAAGATAAAAGGCATTTCCAGTAACTGGAAATAATTGTAATAAACTAAACAACTGTTGTTTAGTTTATTATTCTTGAAATAATTGTATTCGTGTCGGATTCCGATAACTACGAGTAAATGTCCGACGGCCGTCCGAGTCGTTTTGGGCAGTAATAGTGTTTTTGAAGATCTGAAATTTTGAAAAAATACTCGGACTACCATCTAGTTGTGCCCGCTAGGTTTTCAGCCCGATCGCCCAATCCCGTGGGGCTAAAAACGGGCAACGGGAGGGGTGTTTGCAGCTAAATTCTCTCCTGTTCACCCTAGAAAGCTAAAATTCGGTAGGGAGCCTCCTTGAGACAGAACGAGACGAATGACGTGGTCGAGAACCTGTCGACGAATCAAGCGGATTGGTTTCATTTCCTCAGAATTTCTGTAATTTTGTCTCATCGAAAGCTGAACTCATCGAAAAAGTATTCCCAAACATAATTTGCCGTTTTATCTAAGAACTAGCGGGTCGGCTTCAGCGGCGCCCGGTACCTACTTTACAGAACGCTAATTTTCGTAATACAGAACGCAAAATTTCGTAAGTGATCAGCAGTTCTTGGAAACGGGTTGCCTTGCCTTGCGTGTTTAGTCAAAACATCACAGCATTCTCAGGCGGCTCCAAGCGGCCAAGCTCCACTTCGCTGTTCCAATTCTCAAACATTTCTATAACAGCTCTACGCGAAAATTTAGGGATTTTCGAACTGAAATTTTGAACGTTTTTTCTTTTTTTTAAAGAGTTGAATCGGAATATGGTGTTACATTTTCGATCGTTTCAAGGAGGGAGTGAAAAATGAACTTGGGTTTGTCACGAGCATTTGTTGTCTCCGTCTGCTTCAAGTCGTGGGTGTAGAAATGTCCACCCTGTTACATAAAGTTGGTCGGGTATGATCTGGTTTCTTCGGTGAAAGAGGCCAATAATTGTATAATTATTATGCAATAGGTCATCAGGTAGGGCAGGAATTAGCGCTCAAGCAATTCATGTGTTAGTTGGCAGAATATTTTGAAGTCACCATATTCAATTGTCGTGACGTTTCAGGTTGGAAAAAATTGGTCAATCCGTCAAGATTTGAATGTCAAATGATGGCCTATAAATGTGTTGACGTCAGTAGGCTCATCATCTAAATCTGACACCTTGAGACGCCGTGCAACGCACCGGCAATCACTCAAGGGCGACGAGATAATGAAATGCGAGTTGATTGTTCTCCGAACAAAAGAGCCATAGCACCCCCACCCCTGCCGACCATCAGGCTATAGCTTTTTTTTTTCATCCTGTCATTTGGTCCTTTTTTTCCTTTGCCATCTTCCTCTCTCTGTCTCCTTTTTCGGACCAACAAAAGCGAAAGACCAATTTTCTGTTCGTGTCGAGGGAGGAGGAGAGTGAATTATTCACCGTGAATAGGTAGGTGGGTAATGAGAGCAAAACGTCTTCAAGGATTTTCGCTCATCACGTTCACGGTCAGTTCGCGTCGGCTCTCCAGCAATCTTTATTTATTCTAACTTACAAAATATCGGCGCAGCTTGTAGACAGGCGTCATATAATTATAATAATTTCAATTCACGTAATTATTCCAGGAATCCCTAATTCTCCTGATTACAACAAAATTTGTCATTTAACGAAAAACGGGGCGCCAACTACAAGACTTAGTAATTTACGTCGTATAACGGGCCGGGGGGGTCACCAAGGCCGCCCGTCTCGAGAGAAATCTTCCAAATACCCGGAAGGCGATAGACCGTCCTGGCGAAGGTCGAAGAAAGTTGTTGGAATCCTTTACATTCGCGCCCTTCCTTACTTTTCCCCTTAAACGCCTTCAACTTTGGCGTCCGGACATGGATTTAGAAGGCTGGATCCCATTCTCAGATTTTGGGTGAATGGGAGTTTAAGAATCGATCCCGAGGCGGGTGTAATTGGAGTATCCAAGTGTTGAGGTGTTGGAGGATGTGACTGTGAGTTCCGGGGTAGATTTCTCAGGCATCACGATTAGAAGGTCGAACGTGATGCCTGGGGTTTCTCAGCTGGAGGCAGTGATGGCAATAATCTGTTCAGATTAATTTCACTGGAGCCGTCCAGATAATATCATATTAAGATGCTCCTACAAGACCTTTGGAAGCTTGGTCTCTTTGGGCCGTATTCAAAAACGCTCCTAAGGACCCATGAAGGCCCTTGAAGAGGTTCAATAGTCCTCCCACCAGGACCTGTTGCGCCATTATCTCTCCCCGGTCCACTGATCCCAGAGCAAGATACCTTCTCCTCTCCAGGGCCTCACACTCGAAGATGAGGTGATTCGCTGTCTCCTCCTCATCTCCGCAGAACCTGCGAAGGGTTCATCATTTATGACCCTGTTAAAATGCTTTCTGAAGCTCCCGTGTCCTGTATACAGGCCCACTATGAATCTCAGTTGTGTCCGCCGTAAATGGTATATTCGCCCTCTTACGGTCCAGCCCAGCCAACAATGTGTGTCCATATTGTTGTGCTAACTCCAGTTAGGAAGAAACTGTAGTTGATGCGGTATGAAGGAAGTAAGTCCCAACCTGTCAGCTCCCTTCTGGAGAAGAAGCGACCGCCGATTTCCTGCGGGAAGTTCAAAATCTGCGCCCCCTAGCGGTCGATGACGCTAAAAGGTGGTGGAAATTCGAAAAATTGAAAACGCAACTGGCCGACCGGTTTAATGCTGATTCTTTAATTGATATATATATTAACAAAGCCATACTGGTTTTGTTGCTTCGAGCTGCCTGGAGGAGAGCAAATTTGCTCTTAAGAGGAGGAAAATTGGAAATCGGCATTTTCACCAGTAGGTACAGCTTTTTTGCCGTGGCGAGCCCCATATGTTAATTAAGCCTTAGACCACGATTGATTTGTATTCAGGCTATGTATCCGAATACATTAAAATATTCTCTTCATTAAATTGGCCTTCGTCGATTTTACAGATCAAAAATACTTTTAAAAAATAAATAAAATAAATAAATTGAAAAAAAAAAAGGCAGTGGAGATCATTTCCGCCACCTTTCAGCGTCATCACTGTGCGACGTCAGGGAGTAATTACTAGTATTAATACTGTACCACTTGCACTGCGGCAGAAATCGCTACTAAACTGCTACGATAGGTATTAAAAACGGTTTTCGTAGGATGACTTATCCAGGGTTTTCAAATCTATGGGTCCGTCGGAACGACTTGTTTCGTAACCCGGTAACAACCCGGCACCGTAGGTTTTTTTTTCTTTTCTGGTCGGAATAAAACGGGAACATAATGGATGGGCAGGAGCCTACGAGAAATTAATTTATGAGAAACAGAACGGGTTATGCTAATCAGGCGATACCCAGGGTTGGGCACGGAGACCAAAAATATATATTCAACGGGCAAAGCAAGAAGAGGGGGTAAAATGCAGGTTCACGAGTGTTATGAGACCCATTTCGCCGGTTTTGGCACTCCGTGAAATTCGCTGCGGCTACGACACACTGTCACACTGTCCAAAACGTCGTACAACTCACCTCATAATCAGGAGGAGCGTTGACCCAATCCGTGTCCACGACGTCATAAAGATCATTCACATACACGTCAACTTCTTCTTCCTGCAAAAGACTCAAATTGTACTCCGTGGTAAATTCACTTTTTTTTTTTTTTTTTAATTCACTCACGTACTTACTTGTATAATCCTAGTTTTCCTTTGGGAGTAAGTGAGAAGGTTTGGGTTGGGGGCGACATTCTCTGAGACGTTCAGTCTGTTGCCAGATGAAATGCCGCATCCCATATATCACCTCATCACCTTTTCATCTGATTATCTGCTAAAAACAAGTCTGTAATGATCAAGAATTTATTTTAAAAATTATTTACAAATTTTACGCAAGGGTTTATTAGGAGGACTTTGGAGGAAATTGTGCAAAAATAAATTCTACGTTAGTAAATAAAATTCGACGTTAATAAGTTAAATATATGAAACATAAAATAACATAGAAAATATGTAATATATTATACTTTTTATTTGATTTTATTTTAAATTTTATATTGTTATATAATATAAAATTATATTTAATATAAAAATATATATAAAATAGTATTGCCTATGAATATAAAATTTTAAGTTATGTAATAAATAAAATTCTACGTTAATAAATAAAATCTACACTCATAATAATAAAAAATCCATACTAATAGATAATACTCATAATTTTTAAAAAAACCTACTATTAAGTACATATAAGACATTTTCTTAAAAAAATAGGTAATTTGTTAAATAATTTAATTTTATATTGAAATAAATAGACGAAGGAGAACGAAGAAAATGCTGCCCTTTACACAAGGGGTTTTTTATTCTTCGATATAAAACAGCTGTGCACAAATTAATTCTGTCAATAATAAATAATTTATTATTTAGGTAATTATTACCTATTTAAAAGAAAAAACAATTCCTGTACAATCTTTGGACAGACGTATCACCCAAAAAAAATAGATTATGAGTCCAAAATTACTCCGAAAACAACACTTATTTGACCTCCTGGGACCCTTCAAAAGCCCCATTTGTAGCCCCATAAAAGGCCCTAAGATCCCCCACGGCAAAATCAGATGTTTCTGGGAGCCCCAAAAATGGATTCAACGACCAAACATACATTGAAAATGACACCCCACTCGATACCATAGCTTAATACCTTCAGAAGCCCCTCCCGCAGCCCCGTTTTAGCCCCACAGAGCCCCGCGGGTTCGAGCGATCGGATTCGCTACAGGTCATTTTGCTTTATTCGACGAGTAACGTTTACATATTCTTCCGGTTTCACAGCCATTGTCCAGCTGACCTCAATCCCGACCAGAACAGTCCCGTTTTTGTGGATTCGACTCGCGTGCCGCAATTTCATCCAACAGGGAGGAACAAAGGGACATAAAATCGATGGGAGTTTCTATGGAATAAATGGCACTCGTGACCAGAAGCTTCCGCAATACATAAGGCGGTTATACGTTAGACCACCGGGTCACCCGACCAACCAGACCGTGTCATAGGGGGTGAAGGCCGCGGGGACACGTAACACTAAAACCCATTAATAATAATTTGACGATGGACATCACTATTGATTACCAACACCTCAAAGAAGGTGAACGGTCTTCAATCATTTTAATATCGTTTTCTCGATAAAAACAAACTCGGTAGTTTGAAAGCTTGAACCAAATAACACAAAAGTTTTGTGAACTTGAAAGCGTCCGGCCAAAGGAATGAGCCAAATCGTAAGGTGAAACGGCCGAAGGACTTGGGACGTGTTCGTGTTTGGAAAATAAATTAGGAGGAGGCACGCAAACAAAAACAGGGAAAATGAGCTCCTAACTGATTCAGTTAAATGCAGATTACGTGCTTGAGGAGTATCCGTCCAAAACTGCAAGTTGTATTTAGTACGAGGGAGTTATGTGAACGTCTTTATCAAAATGAGATGTTTTCAACGATACATATTGGATGTTTTGAAATAGGGTTGTTCGTATTTTTCTGTGGGTACAGAACCAGAGGCGGGTGAACTGTGTACCCACGTGAGATTGTTTCCCTACATCATTGGTCCATGTTCACCACTGGATATGGAGAAAGGGGCAGATAATTCTGGGATAGACGGTTTATCCGTACGGGATGTATGTTTGAAGCAGCATCTTAGTAGGTAACATCCCAGGCTCAATTAGGTATACCTACTTGATGATTGTTATAGATATAGATGAGATTTCATGATGAGCAATGATTTATTGTTCCTCTGTTTTGCTCATCCTCATGAGGATCGACGAATTTCACCAGTTTTGTGCACAAAACTGGTGAAATTCGTCGACCTTTAAAGAAGTTGGTAACACGATGGTAACAAGGAGCTGTGAAGGTAACACTGCTCTGCACATCAATGTCCTTACTGTGAATTTCATCTCAATCTTAAAAACTACTTCAGCTGCCCCGACACCCAAACTAACCCAGCTAACCCTGGCAAAATGATGGAATTTTCATTTTCAAAACTTATTTCCCCCCCTGAAACAAAATAATAGTCACAGCTCAGGGAAGACAACGGAAAACTGCCGTAAGTTTTGGTAAGAAGATAGAAAACTATCGATGGTATTGGGAGAAAGGAAGGAAAAATATCGATGGTTTTAGGAAAAATCCAAAACCCTAAACGTTTCGAAACATATCGATATTTTCCCCGATAGCATCGAAACTAGGGGTGGGTATTGGTAAACCGGTATATCGGAATATCTATATTTGAGCACCAATATATCGATAATTAGCTTTCGGTACGGCTCAGTTTAAAAAGCCACTTCAAGTACAACGACAAATCAACTAGAAAACCGATGTTGCCCAGGCTAGGACCAATTCCAGCATTGAAACATGAGCACTGAAGCATCAGTTAGAAGTTATATTTAATATTTATTTAATATATTTTATTTATAATATTTATTTAATATTATATTTAATATATTATTAAATATAATATTAATATAATATTTATTATTAATTAATTATAATAATATAATATTAAATATAATATTAATATAATATTTATTATTAATTAATTATAATATTAATTATAATAATATAATATTAAATATAATATTAAATATTATATTAAATATGCGCAATATCACAAAAAACAATTTTTAACTTCTTACTTCACCCATCAAAAAAATTATTAGATCAAATTTTGATCTAATAATTTTTTTGATGGGTGAAGTAAGAAGTTAAAAATTGTTTTTTGTGATATTGCGCAAAGTTCAAAATCGCGCTACCTACCCGCCAACACCAAGCTGTATTACCTCCCTTTATCGCCTGCACTGAGGCGGAAATCCCTACAGGATTGATGAACAAGCCTTGAAAAGCGGTTGCATGCAATGTACCGACAGTTGACCCGTAGGAATTGTTTTCTCGGGTCATGTTGCATTTTCGTGCTGAACTTGCGGTAACTGGAGCGCCTTTATCAGAAGATGCACCTGCCTTTTCAACTGACTTGAAGTTCACGATATGCCACCACCTCCCAACGGGGCTATTTTCTTCATTGTGTAGTTCTATAATATAGTTCTATATTATAGGGTTCTCCATAGCTTGAGCAGGAACTGAATATCATAAAATGCTATTCATTATAATACCTATTAACTATTAACTTATTAACCTATAGGTATCAATTAGCGGTAGTGGTAGAACCGCGTAGTCAGATTTTAATTATTAATTTTTGTACGATTAAAAAACACCTGGGTGAAATTTGCAGCGCAGGTTCGTGTTATGGGCTGATAATTATCATAAAAGTGCAATGGTCCAAACGATTCGAACCCTTCGGACTGTTTGGCTGTAAGCCTTAAAAATACGTCAATTTTTTCTACCTCTTCTACTTTTTTTATTTTCGGGAGGTTGAGATCCACCTGAGATGCGCGCAAATAGGCGCATTTGCGCTCAACTTTCTTATTTTAAATGGGATCCCCTAATTTTTATGTCGGATTTGGATTCCCGAGCCAATTTTACGTCTGATAAGCACATTGAGCGCAATTTTCGATGAGCAACTCTACCCATCTTCGTTGTTTACAGTCTGATTGAGTCGGCGTTCTGAGTCCTACCTAGAGATCTAAATTTTAATACTAAATCCTGAAATAACGAATTCCAAAGGTCGGCAAATTTAGAAGCGAGTTTAATTTCAACGATTTGAAGCGATTGCGAGTAGGTAGGTATGCTGTGTGTCTTGTAGACCTTACAGGGGCCGGCCTCTGCTCAGTTTGTAAGTTCTGCCAGACCTTGGAAGGGTGGAGGGGCTGCTGCTGGGGTCCCCTTGACTCGGGTCGAGAAATTGTTGACGTTGGTTCTACATCCCGAGATTCTGAAGAACGTTTTTTCAAGATTTGGGTGACAGTTCATTCAACACTAATTTCGGACATATTCTGGTGTGCGGGAAGACGAGTTCTCTCTCTATTCCAAAGATCGGGAGGTTTTTAGGAATTTAAAATTTATATAGGTACCCCATCACTTGACCTATTATTCAAATGGCCGAGCGAAACGAGGCCCCTCTGTCAGATTGCTAGTGATGATTAATATCCGAAACGCATTAGGTAGGTAATAGAAAAGTAGGTGTTGCATGATTAGGTAGTCAAAATTGTTAATGTTAGGTAGTCAAAATGTTAATAACTTAGATGATTACGGTAAACAACTTAGTGTTTTAGCAAATTAATTGCAGCGTCTTCGGATATCGATTTCCAATAATTATTGAGCGATAATTGGATACCAAAACGTTCGAGTAAATAAGGCGGTTGGGCGGCTAATGTATTATTTACTCACTTGGGAGTAGCGACCGGTGTTTGGGGGGCAAAGTTGGAGGTCAGAATTGGTTGGAGGTCTGAGGGTGACTGGCCAATCCGCCCCCGCGAGGGATCGAAGGTGACTGCCCACAACACATTTCACTGATCAGAGGTGACTGCCCGACCCGTTAGTGGCTTTTAAAATGGTTCGACGCCTGCAATTATTTGGGGTCGTTTTTGTTGGTGTACGTCATGAATCAGTTGAATGTGAATCTACCTAATGCGGTTAAAGAAGGCTTCTTAGGGCACGTTTATCAAAATTTGGTTTATAAAAAAAATGCATTAAATTAACAAATTGTGTTACCTCGAGTGAAGTCCTGAGTAGGCTCATAAGATCCTTGATTTTTTTTTTTTTTTTTTTTTTAAATTAGTATTTTCCTCTGATAAGGCTATCTTTCAAACGTTACGAAAACATTGCAAAAAACCCCTCACCTTATTTTATAGGCCCTTGGGGAAAAATGAAATATTTGAATTCTAGGCCCTGATAGTGGGATGTGGCGTGCACACTTCATCCTTCTATTTTTATTGGTTCGAGTGATACAAACGTGATACAAGCGAGTGATACCTACTTAATGCGGGCCACATCACATTACTCAAAAAATTCCTAGCCAACAACCTTCCAATTCTTGAGAAACGTTCTTAAACTTTCGTCATTGTCAACGTTAGCGATCTGCAGTTCTTGGAGAGGAGAAATGGTGAAATAAACAGAGTTGACGTGTAGTGTGTGTTTAGTAAAAAAAAGATCGAGCAGAGCCGTGGCGGCTCTCCAGCGCGGTCCAATGTGACGTCACCGTCCTCAGCTTTCAGTTCAAAATCGGAAAATTTTCTATGACAACAGTTGTGCGCGGAGCTGTCATAGAAAATAGTTACTACGCAGACTTTCATAGAAAATAGTTACTATGCAGACTGTCATAGAAAATAGTTACTATGCAGACTTTCGAACTGGAAATTGATGCCAGGGTAAAACGCGAATATGATGTTAGAAATGCGAAAGGCCGAAGATCTCATGTTATATATTATACTGTATAATTTATACACAAATTTTGTGTATCTCCATGAAAATTTGATAGAGAGCAATTTGCCTGGGAGAACGCCAGTTCCGCGCAAAAGGCTTGAAATTGTGAGATAATCCTTTCCAGTTCCGCGCGGCCCAGTCCCGAAAGCTTCGCCAATTCCGCGCAATCTACAGAGATCTTCCTCCTACCCTATTGCCCTATTGCAACTGGAACTTATCCTGTTGACTGTCCGTCCACAATGTTATAATATAATCTTACTTTGACCGAATAACAAGGCTAAAGCTCAGCTGCTCATCCTTAATGGTCCTAGAAGTTATCATCTTAGCTCAGTGCCGATCTGTCCTTTACTCGTGTTCAACAGTCTCCTCGCGTTCGTGTTCGAGAGTCTCTTCGGGATGTCTCAAAATCTTGTCGAAGTCACTTTTAGTTTGGGTGGCCAGATATACTGCTTTTTGCAGTACAGTACTGCTTTAAGGTATACTTACATGTGATACTGCTGTACACAGAGACCCTTGTGTACAGCTGAAATGTACTGCTTATTGAAACTAGTAGAGTTTTGGGAGAGCTACTTCCTGCCTACTTACTTACGCACTTGACAATGTCTTCCAAAAAACTTAAATTAGATGGGACACCAACACCTCTTATCAATTGGAGGAAGAAGAAGTTGGTCTTTGAGTCTCCAAGTCTGAGCTACGGTTTTTGGTTTTCAAATGGGATTCACTAGTTCTTAAATGCAAACGAATAGTATTGAGTATTGATCTCCTTCATGAGATATTGTCTGCACCGTATAGTCATAATAATATTATGAACATATTATGTTTGGGGCCAGTGGCAATGATTTAACCTAATGTGATGTTTTATTAGACATTGAAACTTTTTTGTCTAGTTCCTACGACTATTTGTTTAAGGTACCTACTGCTTCCTCGAAAAAAAAAAAAAAAAAAAAAAAAAAAAAAAATGGCCACCCATTGACCGTTGATAGTGCACCCAGCTGACTTGAGAGTATGTGACTCACCATAGTTTTCATGCACAAATGACCTTTTCCGCCCCGCGCGGAACTGGTAGTATAAACCGCGCGGAACTGGTAGGATTAACCGCGCGGAACTGGTACCCAAAATTGTGATTGCGCGGAAAGGGTACTCACCCATTTGCCTACTCGGACTATAATGTATTTAACTCACGAGGGGCTACCACCTACCATGATATCCTTAATAACCCTCCTGTACCTTTTCTTTATTTACTTTTTTAAATTATTTTTATTTTTATTTTTATTTTTTTATCGAGTAGAGTAGGATTAATTTTCTCACTCGCTAACGCTATTATTATTATTATTATTATTATTATTATTATTATTATTATTATTATTATTATTATTTATAACAGAGAATAATAAACTCTCGCGTAAAATTTGCAGCGTTTTTAGACTCCCTATCGAGGACTTGATAGACCAAAGAAATTCCCTCCCGAAAGGCCATTCGTTCGAAGGAGGCGTTTTCGCCAAGAAAAACAACCCACTCGAGGTGGCGATTTCCGCGTGCTATCCAACCACGCGATGAAAACTCATTTTCCTCTTACCTACCACCTCCGTTGCGTGGTATGTTTCGCGTGTGCTACCACTGAGCATAAACGGGTGTTCCTTTTAGATTTTTTTTTTTCTTTTCAACCACCCATAGAAAATTTATTCTCATTCGACGTCCGCCAACTGCAGCTAGTCCAGTGCAGTAAATTAGAAAATTGGTAACGAGTTTTTTAAAGTATCAACTTTGTTTAGACAAATGCAGGGCTTCCACAATAATATAGAATTTAAAAAAAAATTATTCCCGTGTTGTTTTCCACAAAAAAATTATTTTTTAACTTTTTTGCTCGCGGACCCATTTTTTCGGGGGGGGTCTGTTAGCACTTGCACAATTCCCTGAAAATGAGTTATTTCCTACAAGTCTCCCTCATCTCAAATAAACAACGTATGGAGGTTTGTTTAATCCTAATTTCCACTGTTGGAACCTACTTAGTATGGAGACAAAAGTATTGTTAATGATGGCACGCAGGCCATTTCGGATTGAGTGGAGAAAGGAATTTCGCTCAAAGAAAAATAAAATCGGGTTGTATTTTTTTCTGTAATTAAAAAAAAAACTATTATCTAAGTTCAACTAATCAAGCTTTATTAATTTCATGAAATGAATATTTAAAAAAGAAATGAACAGTCGTAGAAAGAGTATCAATTAGATGAGTGAACTCGCAGTTTGTTTTTTGCAAAATGTTGGAAGTTTGGTTTAATGTGATTCTGCACGGTCCTCTCTTCAAGGCAGATGGAAAATTAGTTAAGCCCTGAAATAGATCATTTAATTTCGAAGCTTCTTTTTTTCATAAAATTTACTAATTTCTACTAGTACTACCTAGTTTTTATCGATGTTCGTTCTACTAGTGGCCTGGCGGACCACCAAGTGCCACTCTTTGAGAAGCTTTGAATTAATGTGATCCATCAAAATTTGATATTATTTAATAATAATAATTCACCCATTTACAGTTCCTCAAATTGCAATTCTGTCAGGAACATCAGTACGTTTGTTATTTGCGAAGTTTTCTGAGAACTGAAATAACCTAGAAAGTTAGTCAATCAATAATCCCAGATTGGCAGGCCTTACGTGACTCAACGATAAGGTTGACTTTATTGTAGCAGTGAGGGACTTGTTTTGTTTACAGGTTATTATTTGTAGAGAATTTCACCGGTCATTCAATGAAGTGGAATGTTGGCGTGCCGAGATCCCTTCCTTGCTGGTACACTGCTAGAGGTCATAATATAAAACATATTATGTTTTACGATTGATTATTATTTACGATAAAGCATTAAATAAATTGGGGGGGGGGGGGGGGGTGTCAGTCGAAGCTGTTTTTCTTGCAGAACGCTCGCAGAAGTTTGTAGAACAATAATCATGATTGAACGTGGAAATTTAAGACGGTAAATCGTTCCCCACCCTAATGTGTGCCAATGGAGGACAAGTGGAGGACTCAAAGCGATGTTGGCAAAAGGTTTAGGCTGCCTACTTAATTTTTTGTCGTTTTTATTTCATTGAGTCCATTTTTTCTCAAATCCCATTCCTCTTTTTTGAGGGTGAATGGCGCTCCTCCGCCTGGAACAAGTAAAAAAAATGCCTCATTGACGTTCACATCTGATTATGCCACGGCTGATCAACACTTAGGTGCAGGCAAACAGACAATTGATAGTCATTGAGATCCATTAGACCCCTCCAGGGTGATTGCGTATCCATCAGGGTCGACCGAACGACCTCAAACCTCTCAAAGATGGATGAGGTTGCAAGTGCCTAACGTGTCCTCGTCAATTCTATCGAGCTAATATTCCCTACCTAGTAAAACAAGGGACTTTGAATAGAATAGTATCTATTATCATACTAGCTTCACCATTAAATAGCGAACTCATCATCATTAACAGCGACTATTAACACAAGTGCCTGCAAAATAAAATGCAGAAATCCCGACAGTGATGCAATTCAGTGACTTGAATTCACGTAGCGCAAATAGGAAGATGAAGCAAAGCAGGAAATTATTCTTGAGTGTACCACTTTGGAAGCCTTCCTTATGCCGCAGACTCGTCTATAGACTCTTGTCTGGGCGTAAATCTTTGTTTACCGGTTCCTAACAGAACAGTAAACACAGGTGACTTGAGTGTGCCCTCAGGATAGAAGTTGGAGGCCTTTTATAACGAAATACAGCCACAGTGATCCTACGTGACTCCTTCAACTAAAAATAAAATATTCACGGAAGTCAAATATCCCCGTTAAACTAACAAGAGCGACATTGAGTCGATATTACGATACAAACCAGCTACACAAAGAAGTACTGCGGGGTGGGGCCTATTTGAGCGCCGGTTTGTTTCTACGTTACAGTCGAGCCCTGAAACATCGGTAGACTGTTCCTTCTAGTGTGACGAGACATCCCTTATTTGGGGGAACTTTCGCCTCATAATATGATGTCCTCCGTTCATAGATCATCAAATAGATTAAGATCATTTTGTTATAATTAATTTAAAAAAAAATTTAATTCTTTTTTAAAAATTAAAATCTTTTTTTAACACTAAGTGTTGATGAAGTGCTTATTTAAATTAGTAAATTTTACAAGATAATGTTACTACGAGATTTTATTACTGGTACTACCTAATGTAATGATGTGCTTAAATGGAACAATAATTACTGTGCCATCAATAAATTATTCTATTCTATTCTATTCTATCACAACACACTATCATCGTTCTGGCACCTCACAATTTCATGAAATTGTACTGTATTAAGAGTATTAATAATGATTAAGTTGAAGATAGTATTAATACTATCAGTATTAATTAATACTGATAGTATTAATACTATCTTCAACTTGGGCTTTGAACCCCTAATGAAGCGCGGTAGTTGATTGAGTTGACGATGCAAAACAAATCATGTCAGTCAATCAATCAATCAAGCCGACACAAGGATTTGGAGGGAGGTTCTTCATACAACCCACCTGATAACCCAGTATTTCAATAGGCAGGCGAGAATCCAGGACATCCTTTTCGGATTTTGTTATTTTGAATATCCCCCCCCCCCCCCCCCCCCCAAAGACACTAGTGTCCTAAGTGAACCTAAGTGAAATGATGAATCCTAGGTCAAACCAGACCTGAGCAAGGAAGTGCCAACATGGGATGTAAGTTTGTGTGGTAAATCTTTGAGGTCAAACTTCCGTTATTCATTGATCCTTGTTCGCCATTTAGTCACTTATCAAATAACACTGCAAATTTTACACAAGGTTGGTTTTTATTCTCTGAAGTAGGTACGCAAATTGTAAAAAAATCAATTTTATTTCAATAAAAATCGAGCGAAGGGAGAAATGGACACTTGCTGTAAACTTAATGAAAATACCTAATCCTTTGCAGTTTCACCACCAGAGCGCTCTTATATCAGTCCCATGCACGGTCCCAATACGAATTTTATCTGCTTCACATCTGACTTCACCTGTAGGTGAAATGGAAACGCTAAAATGGAAACTCCATGCCGTTTAGTTAGCAAAGAAAGTGGATACCTATTCCACCTTGTTTACCAAGTACGCTGCCCAATTTCACCAAACTTAACTCAATGGGACATTTTATTTAGCGAATGTCGGCCTGCATATTCAACGCGGGGGTCCCACAAAGACGGTGACTTGGTTTTCTAAAGAGAAAGCGAGACCTTCCGGCGTCACTTGGAAGAAATTCGGACGCGAGGGTGACGCAACAGGTTCAAAGAGGTGCAACAAGGTGACTCCCGACAGTCGACGAAGTTTCAAAAAGGTTTTCGATATGAAGAGTGATTCCTATGAGCCTTTACAAAGGTCTTTATTTCGATATTAGATCTCCAAGAAACCGCAGTTCTGCAATTGTTCCAACAATTGTTGCTAAAAAAAAAAAAAAAAAAAAATCCATTGTGTTCTCCAAGAGGAAGTGCACAGAGCTGAGCCGTCTGTTTGATTTCCTCCCTCAGAGCTCTTTGTGATTAATCAGCCAGAAAAAAATCCACTTTTTTTTCAATGGAGTTTTCCTGGCGCTAAAAACTCATCTGACACCCCCCCTGACTAATCTCGCGCGGAGTCCTCGGTTTCCTGATATCACTTTGAGCCAAAGGGGGACGGCTCCCGGAAAGCCTTTTGTCTTCGAAGGTCAGAATAGTCGTGCAATCGCCAGAGCAACGGAGAAGAGCACAATGGACAGATTCCGAGGTCCTTTGATCTTGACATCAAAGCAAGCCCCAGGTTTTTGGCGAATTTTCACAAAAAAGTTTGCGTTGCCGCCAGTGGGGTATTAACGCTTTGGTACAAGTTTATTTTGGATTGAGGACCAAAGCAAGATAATATTCAAAGGGAAAACATAAAATGGTGCCTACATGATTTTCCAAATGGAGGCAAGTCGTGTGATAGTCCAAAAAGGGGCTGCTTTGGATGCACTTTCCCACGTCTTTTTTCGAGAAATTCGTCTTAAAGATGTCCAACCTATACCTAAAGACGACTAGGAAGGCAAGCAGGGACGAATAGTAAAAATGATACCTAATTAAAAACCAAGAAACGTTCGCTTACCCTTTCAAATGCTCTTGCCAGGCAGGGATAGTTTTCCGAGATAAACAAAACGTACCCAGCTTCCTCATGTCCTGCTGAACATTTTCATCAAAAAGTTGATTCGATAAAGTGTAGTAAGTGTGTAGTCTGTGTAGTAAAGCCAGAGAAATGTGCACCGAACCAAAGAAGAGCTAAAAACGCCGAAAACGTTTTTCGGAAAAACAAATACGACCTGGTAGGGATGTTTCAAAAGACTTTGTAAGGAATGACATATCAAGACAAAAAAGTATCGATATGCATCGATACTTAGTATCGATACATATCGATACGTTTTTGTCTTGATATGTATGGTAGTATCGATACGTTTTTGTCTTGATATGTATGGTAGTATCGATATTTTTTTCCAGTACCGGAGCCGATATTAAATAAATGATATAATGTGAAGCATAAATTTTATCCCTCACATTTCATTAGTTTCAACACCTTCGACATGTAGGTACCTACTCAACAGTACATACCTCTACCTGTACCTAGATTGCTGAGAGTCTGGCCAAATTAGGTACCACCTAGGGTTGCCAACCGTCCTCCCCCGGGGAGGACAGTCCTCCCTTTTGGTCATCTGTCCTCCCGAAACCCGGGACCTCGGGAGGACGCCCAAATGTCCTCCCTTTTCTGTTTGTGGATTAATATTTCTTCAACAAGCAATATAATAAGCAACAGAACGAGAAGAAATGGGAAGAGGAAGAAGGAGTGATCACATTTCTTATCAGCGTTGTCGTTTTCTGTCACTTTATATATGCCGTCTCATGTTTGAATACCGGTGGTTGTTATCGTCTTCACATGGATCGCGATTACTTTGTGAGATTTTTGCTTAGTTTTTGGTGGCGAAGTTGAGGTACAGTTTGTGCTAAAATGGACACGGAAGCCGAAAGTGATGCTGAGGAAGACCCGAAGTGTTCGAAGGCTTGGACTTCTAAACGTGAGTGTCCTTTAAACTTTTTGTGGGAGAAGGATTACCTATAGGCACGGGTAGATAAGGTAAATCCCAAAAAAGCGTATTGCTCCTTTTGCAAGAAATCTTTCTTTATAAAATATGGTGGAATAAGCTCTTTGAAACGTCATGCTTCCAAACAAACTCATAAAAGTAATGCTTCTGCCATCATACAGAATAAAACGTTGGCATGCTTTATGTCCAGACCAACTTTCACTCCTGAAAATGAGAAAATCGTTGCCGCTGAGGTGACAAAATTGTATCCCATGGGGTGTGACATAGTGGTAGCTATTTAGCTACGAGAGGATTTTTTTGAAGGCTTTTGGCCATGGGATCGAGTTAGGTGTCGTTTTCGAAGTATTTTTGAACGTAGAATTCAGTTTTAGGGGTCCCGGAACGATCCGGTTTCACTGTTGCGATCTATAGGGCTTTCATGGGGCTACAAATGGGATTTTTTAAGGATCCCAGGAGGTCAAATATTTTCCGAGTAATTTTGGACATAATGATTATATTGTAATCCATTTTTCGAAGGTTTTGATTACCTACCTTTCTTGTTCGTGTTAGTTGATGGAATTTTTCTCGTATTATATTTTATATTATATAAATAAAATTCTCTTTTCGTATCAGAAAATTTTGTTTGTGTTTTGAAATGTTTCGTCTACGTTGTTCGTGTTTGAACGTCCCCTCAAAAGAGGGAAAGGACCATTTTGAAAAGTTAAACTTACGATGTAAAATTTATTACAAGCAGGCAAACCCATCGGTAATCACCAATGGGTTTGCCTGCTTGTAATAAATTTGTAATAGACTTTTGGATATCGATATCCAAATTAGGACGTTCGTCATAATATTCGTGATATTATGATTGAAGTGCATGTACGACAATCAATACCTGAATATTGAATTACTATATGGGTTAAATATTCAAATTTTGAATGCAGGCATGCATTTTCATAAATGCATTTTATAAATTTTATAAAAGTAGTTCCTAGCTTAATACCTGAGTGTACTACATAATATTATTATGTCAATACCTACCTAGTTTGGTTTAATACCTACAAATCTGTATTTTCAAACATAAACCTTTTTTGGCTTATTTGTGTAGTGCATCAGTTAATTTTGTATTCCGGCCCTTCGTACGTTAGGTAGTAAAATTATTTTCATTAAATGAAAATAATTTTGAAAATGAATTTGTAAAACTAATTATAATACTATTGCAATATATTATATTGCAAATATCAATGTTGGAGTGGATGTCCTCCCTTTTTACACGGTGTCCTCCCCAATTTTCCCAAGCGTCCTCCCGAACAGAATTTTGGAGTTGGCAACCCTAGTACCACCACCTCCATGGAGCTGCAGCTCTCAGTGCGAATCAGCTGTCCTTAATCTAAAAAGTACAATCAAAATGGTTTTCCCTTTGTCCTTTTGTGGAAATGTTTTTCACGAAATTTAATACCATAAAATACTAAAATACAATTTTTGTTGTAATAGATACCTACATTAAGTTGCCTTCTCTTCTCTTGTCAACAACTTTGAAAAAAAGTGCCTAAACAATAAAAAAAAATTCAAATTGAAAAAAAGAAGACTTCACTTAGTGATTTACTTATTGCTTAGTTTATTTCATACCTAATGAGTACTATTATCCAGATATTGTTCTCTAGCAATAAGTAGGTAGCTAGTTAGGTTATAAATGGGGCTTTTGGGTGACTTAGCACTAGACGTCGAACGAATAATTCGACACTAATTATTAGTGTTGTTGTCGAAGTAACTTTGATTGTAGAATTTCTGCCCTAGTAGGCAACATCCTTCTTTTTCATTTCGTACGAAATTTTTTGCGTTTTATTCTATGGGGAGCACACTTGGGTCCGAATATCGTGATTCACCACATGAACAGTACAATCCTAAACGTATGCGGGCAAGTCTCATCAACAGTGTGAAGGTGGTTGCAAGTGCACAGTCACAGTTCTACAACAGTTGTAGAACATAGTACAACAGTTGTTGTTACTGTTGATGCTAAGGTAGTTGATGGTTGATAAACGATGATAGTCATTTTCCACACTTTAAACCTTTTAATAAAATTATTAAAAGTGTCTGGGACCGGTTTCGGGTAGTTCCTTACCCATCCTCAGCCACTGCAATAACATTACACACTCGAATTACTTATAAATTATGGTACTGTTGTTTCACTAACAAGAAGTAACTTCTTGTTAGTGAAACAACAGTACCATAATTTATAAGTAATTCGAGTGTGTAATGTTATTGCAGTGGCTGAGGATGGGTAAGGAACTACCCGAAACCGGTCCCAGACACTTTTAATAATTTTATTAAAAGGTTTAAAGTGTGGAAAATGACTATCATCGTTTATCAACCATTGATAACTTTCCACTACCCCCTGGACTCATCATCATTAAGGTAGTTGAGCAATAGTTAGGAAAACTAAACTATAGTTTAACTTAACTAACTAAACTAAAGTAGGTATACTTCCACAGCAGGTGTGCAGATTCTGTTCAACAGTAGGAGCAATATAGCTCCATCCAGATTACATACGTTCGGGAACAGATGATTAGGGGAGCTCACCTTTATTGGCCAACTTTGGGCAGGCGTTACGTCAGTTGGGTGATGAGGAGCACGTGGGACAGGTCAGATGGTCGATTTTTAGTTTGACGTAGTTTATCAATTGAGTATTAAATACTCACTAAATTTTAGTAGTTGCAACGAGAAAAACAAAAGATCACCGCGTTATCCCCGGACGGTAAAACCCTACCACAACCCGTTCCGCTCACTCCAACCCCAAACTTACCACTGTGGGAGGAAAATGTCTAGTATAAACGAAAGCAATCTGAGGAAAAAGGTTAGTAGGAAATTGCCTACCGCCCTACACCCCCTTTACTTCCTTTTCATCGGTCACAGAGCAGCTTCGTGCCGTTTCAACCCGACATCTCCATACATACGGGAAAAAGTCAATTCGCCAATCGTCTATTTTCAGTGAGTATGATACGGCAGGTAGTTTTGGTGGACAATTTACACGAAAAAATTTCACACCTCATCGTGTTGAGAATTCTACCAAAATGATCAAACTATCCAACTAGTTATTAGATAAGGATAACTATCCAACTAGATATTAGATAATATTACAACGAGAAAACCAGATTTTTGACGAAAGCTTGTGTGGGGAGGGGGCTCCAAGGGCGAATTCAGGTTTTTTCTGGGTGGGAGGGTAGGGGTATTCACGAAAGCTCAATATATTATATTGGATATTATCCAAGTGACAAAGCCAATAATATCCCGTGCAAATTATGCCTCAGGGGAACAACTTCCTATTGATCGTAAAAGCAGCTTGTAAAAAATCAGCTTGTAAAATGCAATTTTACCACCAAAAGAGGTTAACCTAGGTAATAAAAAACTGGGAATTTAAAGTCTAAAACTGGGAATTTGGTGTTTTTGCCGATATGGGTTAAAACTTTAAACAATCGTCAAAAATCGGCTATTGCACTTACCGAGGCGTGGTTGGTCGCATTAGACGCAGAAGTGTACACTTTTGCGTCTAATGCGACCAAGCGCGCCTCGGTATAAGTAGCAAGTAGGTACTTATATGGCGAAATTTTGTTGGTTCGGCACTAAGTGTTGTAGGTTTTGCAGAATCGTCAGAATAGTGAACCAAAATCTTCAAGATTGATGAAAAACCACGTTTTTAGCAGTTTTTTTTTTGTGGCAAAAAACACATGAAGGAAGCATTTGAGACCCATCAACACATAGACGGGCGTGTTCAGCGTTAGATTTCCTGTAAGATTAGCATCTGCTCGTTGAAAAATAGTGAAGTTGGAAATTAAGTGAGTTTTTTTAAAATTTGAGTACTGTACAGCGGAACCTCTGCGTCTAGGGGAAAAACGGACTTCGGATTCGGATTCAGCATCCTCGAAAACCCCCAGTACGCCTGAAGTGGGCATTGTCCGCAAGAGGAAGGTTCCTAAATTTCGTTAAATTTTTTTCTGGTATCATATTGGACCGAAGTAGCCGAGAAATCGTAAAAGTTCTTAAAAAATATTCTCGGCTCTCGATAGTTTGGATCGACGTGATATAAATTCGAAAATACGAAAATGTAATGGTGAGTCTTTGCTTTGAGAACAACAAAGGATTTCTACTATTTCGTTCGAGGGGAGAATCACTAGAGCGAATCGAAATGGGTGAGTGGCGGAGTTGTAGGGCCCGGCCTTGTTATCTTACGAGCGTTTATTATCGTCACTAACGATTTGCAATGCCCTAAACTACATTGTTCGAGCGGTGTTACATCCCATTTTAATCGCCGGCGGTTTTTTATTTTTAGTTTCGAGCGAGGCAACTTTACTATACGGGAAACGTAAAATTATTTATAGACGGCGAGAGTCGTGGAAAATCGGGTCGCATCGAGTTTTGAAACGCTTTACGATTCATAACAACACCGTAACCTTGAAAATGTTTCACTACTGTTGACACTCCGCGGGACGGCTTTTACAACATGCGAACGAAATCATATCGAAGCAAGTCGGCCAATCTATTCTTCGGCACAGTTTGAAAAAAAATCTGACGCTCAAATAAAACCTAAAACGTTGCTTTCGATTAAGCAATGTGTAGAATTATGCAGAAAACTGGACGCTTCGCAGGAACAGGCTACAAACACGTGGCGAAGGTGTCTAATGCATACGTCTTCAACACACAAGGATCGAATGAACCTCACTTGGGAGCCCTCTGGCAGTGCAAAAATTTCTGGTGGAGCTGTCAAAACATGCCTTCGTTTACTGAGAACGTTAAGCTAGCCACAGCAATCTTCGGCTGAGGGGGCCACCGAGAACCCGGCTTGTCGACGTACCTACAGTCGTAGTGATAAGTCTTGTATTAGGGACTGGACCTGGACCACCAGAAGGCAAATCGAGTCAACGGTACCATATCAGCGAACCACGTGCCGTCAGGGCGTAAGTTCAAGGTGAGGCTGAGTTGATTACCCAGGTAAAACCAGGGGAGAGACCACAACGGCTATAATAGCCGTTCCCACAAATTTAAAAAAGACAGAGGAGGTGGGAGTAAAGGAAGAACGACAGCGTCTCTGATCAGCAACCTACGACAGGGGGCTGAGAGGAAATATGGAGAGGTCGGCTACTACCTGAAGCAATTTCTAATAGGAAACCATTATTATCACTCATTCCTTAAAAAGACATGTCTTCAGGGAAGGCGACCGAATGTAAATACTGCTGAAAGTAGGCCTACTTTCTTTGTATGTCCGCATTGGTAGCATCTCAGGCAGGAAACGCAAGAAATTCATGAGCTCAGCCCAGAGCCGGTCGTTGCCAAGGTGCCACAGATGAACGAGAATTGGGGTACGGTTACGTACTACGTGACCACTATTCTCAAAGAAAAGGAGAAAACCCGAGAATGGGAAGAAGAAGATGCCCAAGCCAAAATGTAGGGAATGTACCTGTTACAGTAGGAGCACCCATGGAAACGGATGTTGGGGGATGTACCTACGTGATTATAATGTGTTCCTAATCGCTTCTCTGGATAAACATTATATTTGTGTGTTTGGGGGAATGCCTCTAGCGTCATCTAGGATTATGCCCCCGGTGTTTTTGGAGGATGAGGAGGGAAGTGTATGAACACCCCTAATTATGGCATCTCACGAATTGTGGTCGTGGTCTACAGACTTAATAGGTGATGTCGATACATTAATGGAGGAAGCACAAGCTACAGGATGGTTGGATAAGTCGAGTTGTCCGGTAAGTAGAGTGTATTCCTCGGAATGGTGCTGTGGTGAATCCAATATCAAACACAAAGTGTCGTGATTGGTATTGGTTCTCCCACAGCTCGCAGTTAAATCGACATTTGGGTGACTGGCTTCCACAATCTAATTGTCGCTAATGGTCGTCCTGGTCGTCCAATTAAATCATGTGAAGGGCAGTTCTCCTGGTGCCTACAAGCGAGGTGTCGCTAATACTCGTAGGTGCCTGAGCAGCAGCCCCGCGCGGAAATTTTGGGCCTACAGTAACTGATCCTGCGTCCCCGACCAAAGTTTCGTCAAGGGATGCCTGGTCAGGGGATCCAATAAAAAGGCACTGCGTCTAAATTTAGCAATAATACTTAATGAATTCAAGCGATCAGTGTAATGAATACCGATGGTGAATAATGGATGGGCCGGGTCGGGGAGGTGAAGCCTCCCCCTCGAGAAGCTGGTTCACCCACTCTCACCACTGGCCACAGCGCTTCCCGTGGCCCCATTCGGGACCTCTTGCAGCGGGCTGGCAAATGGTGGAAGAAGAGTGGGGCCCATGGTTCCCACAGTACCTATGTACCGTTGCATGTTTCTACAGTCCTCATTGCATGTTGCATGACTTCTTCAATTCTCCGATGTCCATGAAAAAAAAAAAAAAAAAAAAAAAAAATACAATGTTCGTCTACAGCTCTGTCGACCATATTTACCTGTTGATGAAGCCTCCGTTTTAGAGGAACGACTGCCTTGCTTGGAGGGACGTATTTAATTATTTTTATTGCATTCTGTTGAGTTGGAACTCTTTCCTACTGTTACTCTATCGTTTTTAAGCTCTTGAAACTGTTAGGTGCGATTTCCATGACTCGATGTTTCTATTTCACACATAAACTAGCAAGAAATTTCGAAATGGATAAACACCAATGGATTGATAAATATCTGCTCGGATTAATGGGAATTCACCTTGTGATAACTCTGTGGGCAAGTTTTTTGTACTTGAGGACAATCTTCCGGGTGAAGAAAATGCCAGCGCCCCCGGTGATATTTGAAGATCAAATAGATCTAATGGTTTTTGAGCATATGAAAACGAAAACTAACATGGCTGCGTGGGATGGTCTGCTGGAGAAAGTGCAGGAATTTGTGACCATTATTTTCAGAATCACATCCAACTACTACCCTTACGTGTGGAACATAACGGCTGACTTCACCAAGTCGTCGTTCTACCGAGCTGTGTGGTTTTCAGCGATTGATTCTCTCCTATTTGAATTGTCTCTTATTCCAATTGACGTTTTCTTAGCCTTTTATTACAAGTTGGATCCTTTTCTGATAATTTTGAACGGAGTTTTTCATGCGATGGAGTTAGCAGCGCTTTCCTGTTTATGGGCATTCATGGTGACTTACCTGTTTGAGCTCGTTGATGCATCTGGGATCATTATAACGATGGTGCTTTTGAAAACCGGAAGTGAGTAAACGTATGTCACATTCAAAAGGTAAAAAAGATTAATTGATCACTGATGGAACATGCTGCTATACCACCAGTAGGTATAGTTGTTACTACCTACCAAATTTATTTTGTCTTCCAGATATGATTACACTTGCATTGATAATGAAGTTCCTAGAAGACCACATACTAAAACCTGTGCCTCTTCATCCTGGCTCCACCATTGCACGTATGGCTACCAGAATAGGGTACCCTATTAACAGAATATTCATGGACGAAATTGCGATAGAGCCTGAAACCAATTATTACACAGTCATGGGGTACAAAATGGTCGTCATCACGACCAAGTTATTGGACGTGTTGAATGCTAATGAGATCACTTCTCAAGTAGCCTACGAACTGGGAAGGTGGCGTTACTCCCAGAATTTTTTCCAAACCGTTTTTCATTTCCTTAGCTTCTTCGCTAGATGCTACTTTGTGTACCTAACCTATGGGAATGAACGTGTTTTGCTGCTGTTCAGAGTTGATCCTGACGCACATGCTATTATACCGTACAAGTTGGCCTTTGAATTTCTTTGGGACCCGTTCCACGAAATTTTTCACGGATTGGTCAACATGGTCAACACAATCGCCTCCATCGTTCGAGACGACTACGCCTGCAAAGTGTGGGAGCCTCAAAGCTTGAAGGCAGCGCTCATCAAATTATCCCGGTGGACTAAGCTGTATTACCCCCTGTTGGATCCGTGGCATGCAGCCTGGTTTCATGGAAGCCGATCAACCGAGCAAAGAATCGCCACAATAACAAGGAAATATTCTTCATCAAACAATCAATCAGACTCTACGATGGACAACGGTGGAACAAACTCTTCATAATGCAGTACAAAGATTCACAAGAACAAGATTGTTCGACGATAAGAAGAAGGCCATATTGTTTTGTAAAATACCAAATCAATCAAATCAAATCAAAATCTTTTTATTGTTCAAGGTACCTAACGTTTGAGTGCAGACAGCTTTCCAGTGAAAAAAGATAAGAGAAAAAGAACTTATAGAGATACACTTCCTAGTCCAGTTGGGTCAGCATGTCGATCTGTCCTTTTACCTTCGATTATACCAAGACGCCTTCAGAAGGCTCGAAATAACCAGCAATGAAGCTGCCAAAATTTATCTAGCCTAGCAGCCGAAATACAACCAAATTCATTTGTAGTACGATTTCAGGCGAATTTAAGTCAGAACGAGCCAACTCCCCCATACCTGGGGAGGTAAACTCAGACCCGGGTGCTTCTTGACCAACAACCAATAACTAAACCGGCGGGTCCCAATTATTGACACCCGCCGGTTATCACCGTCATACACGGATATCTCAGTTGCCACAATCATTGTGCCATTATGGAATCGATGCAGAGTGAACGGGGTGCTCTCCATATCCTCGAAAACGGTTTCAGGTTCCGAAAACAAAAACGCTGCAAATTTTACACATAGGTTTACTATTTTGTTATATAGGTCACTTGTACGAAAATTAAATCTGTGTCAATAAAAAATGTTAGATTTTTTTTTTTTTCACTTGGAAAATATTAATTATATAAAATTTTGACCTCCTGGGATCCTTGAAAAATTCCATTTGTAGCCCCATGAAAGCTCTATAGATCCCCACAGGGAAATCTGATCGTTCAGAACCCCCAAAAATTGATCCTACGTCCAATAATTATTATAATACTTCGAAAACGACACCTAACTCGACCCCATAGCTAAAGATCTTTAAAAAACCTCCCATAGCCCCATATTGTCCCATGGGTTTGAGCAATTGGGCTGAAAACCTTGTGGGCTCAACTAGATGGTATGTAAACCAAGTATTTTGTCAACATTTCAGATTAAAAAAAAGAAGCCTACTGCCCTGGACGGCGGACGGACCATTTCGGTTTTGGACCTCTAGACCTCTTGAAATGGATTATGTCAAATTTTGAGGCCGATCGGAGTCGTCGACCTCCGTCGCGTGTACAAAGGTGTATTATTCCAAGAAAATTAGTGATATAGATAATAAACCAAAATCTAAATGACGGTGTTGAATGGTGGTTGTGTTGCGAATGGTCTCCACATAATATGAAAGATAATATCATCTGATGATCTGTCTCAAGTTGAGACTCTCAACAGTCAAAAACATGCAATATCTAGTTCAGGCTACCATACATACAGTCGACAGAACATTAAATTTTAAGAGTTTTCAAGTTTTCACACTCCACGGTTTCGTCAACGACACGTACGTTACACTGGTATTCGGCCTCCTTCGTGACAAAAAAAACAAGCCATCAATTGAATTGAATAGATGAGCGCAACCTTTTTGTTATTACGCGAGAGAACCTAAGAAACAGTAGGTATCTAGCGACCAAACTATGCCACACAACACATCATCCACGTGATGCTCATTACGTAAACAACTGCACCCTAACGACCGATGCGTAATAAAACCTTATGCCGATCAGAGGTAACGAACGGCTCAGGCTGCAAAAATCGTTTTGGAGTCGTTGGAATCAGCCTGAAAAGCTCATTCCATAGACCCTTGTACCAATGAAATCGGACAAAAACTTTCGTCCCCCTTTTGAGGCCTCCTTAGTTACACATCAGAGATAAACAACTTTCGTCGTGAAGGACCTCCCGAAAACCGATGAAGGGGATGAGGGAGGAAAAATCAAGGTAGCCTATAACCACCCCCCGAACTCGCTGATGACAATGAGACCACCCTCATGAAAATCTGTTGAGCCGCTCGGGCGTGATGCTCTGTACACAAAAAAAAAAAACAAAAAAAAAAAAAAAAAAAACATACATGTCGAAGAGGTGAGCGCACCTTTCCATTTTTTGGAAAAAGGTTGCGCTAAAAATGAGTGCTACACAACGTTCTTCCGAAGACTGTGTGACGGATTTATTAAACTATATTTTCCGACTTCGAACAGGCCATACACAAATAAATAATAATTATTATTGTTACTATGCATTTGGCCAGGTGCTCGCTGGTTGCAGTTTCCACCTTGGCCAAAATTTGGTATAGATCCATTCAGCGGTTCGGGCTCGTCCAAGCATATAACAAGCTTAAAGTTTGCTCGAAGTTTATTTTTTATCCCAACAAAGATTATCGACCAATTTCAGTTTTGATGATGCAGTAACATCGGTAAACCGGTGATCTCTAAGACCATCAACCTTGGTGTTGATTATTCCGAATTCTACTTTAAAGTATAATAGAATGCGCACACATATGTATAGGTTTTGATAGATTGAATCTATTCTTCGAATCCTTTGAAGTATAGATGGGTGGCCTAGGAACCATGCTGCGAACAAATCGTCCAAGAAAGGAAACGATTTTATTTTGAGGGCCACTCTCACCAGAGCTTGTCTCAAATGTATCGGTTCCCGTACTTCGCACGCGTACTCGTCTGCCACGAATTCATATCTAGCTTTGAAGGTGTTGAATACGCCGTTGAAAAGGTCTCTTACTGGAGGCCATATGAACTGAATGGACAAATACGCAGGAATAACAGGGTGTACGTTGGGCTTCATTTTGAAAACTCGAGTCACTTTCGAGTTGCCGTAGGTGAATATCCACAAGCATCCGATGGCGACCATTTCGATTGTGTAGGCCGCGTAAGTGTACAATGGGTGCCGGTAATGCCAGTGGCCGAACTCATGGGCGACCACGCTCGTCGTTTGAGTGGCACCAAGCGTTGTTATCAGGGATTCCGTTATGATGACGACCTCGGAAAATATGGAGCTGGAGTAAAAGGCATTCGCGTCATGGCTTAGGGTATCAACGTAAATTGTGCCAACGGGATATCCAACATCAACCGCCAAGGCTCTAATTGATTGCCCAGTTTCGTCATCTTGAAGCCGTTCATGTGACCAATGCATCAGATGTCTATAGTAGAAGCTCATGAAGAGAATACCTGAAAAGAATCATGAAATATTGAAGTTATCTGTACTGAACCCACGGTTTGGGTCTATCGGTTATAGTGTAATGAGCGTGTCGGTTGGCCCCCCACAGAATTTCCTGTTGATGAATGCAAATGTTGAAGACAATTTACTTACCAAACACATTCAAAGCCACGTGTCCCACCAGGATGCTGCCAGAACCAAACCTCTCAGTCAGCTGTATAGTCCCGTAAATGGTAAGAGCTCCTACCACAAAGCGGAAGACCACCTCGACCACCTGCTCAAACACCACGAAGAAGGGATTACCTACTCCAGAAAGCACTGAGCCCAGAAGAAAAATTGGTATCCCCGCCGCGACGTCAATACTGCTGTCAATCGCAGCAAACAACATCGCTTGCACAACTGGCGACTTCCCATCGTGGATTAAATAGTCATAGTCTTCTACCAGCTCCCAGACGCGAGAAACGTAATTGAAGACCAATTTAGCCACCTTGATGTTTAATTCTATAATTACGTTCAGTAAAAGTCGATCAGTCTCATATTGCGTGATTTGTTGCATCTTCTGATACATCGCTGGATTTATATTAATTTCAGTTGGAGGTTCGGGCATGTCTTTGAGTGCCCTTGTGTTTCGGACGATCAAATATATTTTCCACGAGTCTATACCAATAATTGCTAATATTAGTGCACCCCGCAGCACTCGCTCATCCAACAGCACACTCAGCTTCATCCCAATCACAGTTATTCCTCATTCATGGTGTCTTATTTGGTAATTTTTGGTGGTCCCAGAGTGATCTAATGGTGTTTTAGATTGATGTTTCTTTAGTTTGTCAGAAAATGATCTCTGTGCGTGTGTTTTTATATCCTTGAATTCGCTTGTTCCTTTGCAACCAACAGTGTAATGTAGAACTTTGATTGTGAAGGATTTTCAAGTT
Organism: Pilophorus perplexus; assembly: GCA_955831195.1. NCBI lineage: Eukaryota > Metazoa > Arthropoda > Insecta > Hemiptera > Miridae > Pilophorus > Pilophorus perplexus. The sequence goes on from OY037016.1 coordinate 14,983,986, forward strand.
GCTCCATGTAGGTGGCTCCCATGGTCCAGATCACGCTGACTCTCTCCACGCTCTTTGAGTGGGACTGTGGTGACGTAGCTGTGGGCATTGTTTCCCTTCAATTTTCCTCAAGCACGATTGAATTACTCCTTCAATCATCTCAAAAACCTCGTCAATTAAATGTCCAGAGAAGTATCTGACCAAGTACGCTGGTACGATAGGATGTAGGACACCGTCGTAGAAACCAAAAAATTCGCTGATGTCGTAATTTCCATAGCTCAAATAGTCGATGTAGCCTTTCGCGGCCAATCTTATAACAGCTAGAGCTCCAGAAGTCTGTAAACCGCTTGGAGTCAAGTTGTGATGGCAGGCGGTGCACGGTTGAGGTACAGATGCGACCCATCTTTGTAAATGAAAGAAATCGGTTCGCACTGGGTTGTCAGAATACACCATGTTGGTCACTTCGGAGAATAGCGTTGCTTGCATGGTAAAAGGTTGCACAGGGCTGCCATGACTGAATATCGTAGTACGCCGTGACAGTATGTAAACGAGAACATCTGCAAAATAAGATTTCTAATTATCGTCTGTCTTCAGCATGGCTCATTGCTTTGAGAATATGACCGTAGGGAGATACCTCCGATAACTCTAGTTCCGCAGCTCATAACTGCAAACTTGGCTTTGTCTCCTCCAACCTCATCAGTTGCTACGACAACGATAGCACTAATCCCAGCAGCTAGTAGCATATTCCCAGCCCAAGCCAAGATCATTTTTGTTGCGAAAGTTACAACTGGCAAGGGAGAACGGGGGTAGTGGCACTTCCACCTGCACACTTTCCTTGTCAGCCTCGATGGAAGATAACAAGAACTTGTGATCATTGCATCCAAAGCAAACATCAAAATGACCCTTTGTTTTACTGGATGGTCCACCAACACTGTTTCCCACAGATAGGGGTAGTAATTCGTGTGAAATTTGACTTTTTTAATCCCGATCGTTAGAAGACTTTCCCCAGCAGCTATTGCCGAGTTGGCTCCTTCGTTTTTGACTCGAGCATCACCCTGCGGGCCTACATCAGGTTCAGGAAGGAGGCGCATCTTGTGGATGATTGTCAAGAGTGAATAAGTGCCCCACACCACCAGCACAATATCTGCCATTTGCCCAATTAGCACGCTCCATGAAATACAATTTGTGGTCAGTCTTGTCATGTTGTTGGTATTTGTTATGTAGGTATGTAGTAACTGTTGTAAGAGTTGCGTCATGGCATTACCATGGTTTCTTTGCTCCTTGGCTATTTTTGGTTGTATAGGATAAGGTTCGGATTGGGTAGGATGGATGCATTATTGAATGGGACTTTGATATTTCGTGGGTAGCACGGGTGCCCCAGTTATTGTCTTCAAAGCCGGATTTTCGAGTGTAATAAGCCGGAAGCTGACTTCGACTTCACATTTGCAAATGCTTTATTACTCACAAAATTGCTGTGTGCATGTGATTACAAGAAAAGGCGTATTAGGGAGCTTGAAAATTGTGGCATATGGGCTAGAGGATGATCTCGTAGAGAAGCACACTCTATAGTTTGGTTAGGGAGAGAGAACGACTCCTCTGCTGAATACTAAATTGTTTATTCAGGTAAACAATTATAGCGTGGGGACCGGTTTCGAGCAACTAAGCTCATCTACAGCCCAGAGTGACTTGAGGTGGTTGAACGTACAATTAGTTCTGAACCTAATTCAGGTTCAGAACTACTGAACCTGAACTACTGAACCTGAATTAGGTTCAGAACTAATTGTACGTTCAACCACCTCAAGTCACTCTGGGCTGTAGATGAGCTTAGTTGCTCGAAACCGGTCCCCACGCTATAATTGTTTACCTGAATAAACAATTTAGTATTCAGCAGAGGAGTCGTTCTCTCTCCCTAACCAAACTCATTGGATTAGACCTCTGCACCATCGGCAAACAACCACTTTGTGACACTCTATAGTGTTTTTATGACAGTATGTATTTAGATGCCCTACTTCACTCCTACTCATCGACGATTCCAGACGAGTTGGAACGCCTGGACAGACTCCCACGTGGAAAAACTGGTCCAAAGACCGGAAGACTTCCCCTCCCTTCCTTCAGGAATCTTTTCAGGGCTCAAGGACGTCCAATCTTCCCCTCCTCTCGTCCGTCGTCGGGGGTCGAAGAACGCGGCCAATTCCGGACATACGAGGCGTACTTGATCCGTTCACGCTAACGGTTCGTCGAGGGTCCAACGCGTATAACGGCGCATAGGGCCTATTCTATCTCGTCTACCGTTTTTGACCAATTTATAGTGTTTTTTTTTTTTTTTTTTTTCCTCTACACTAAAAAGCACCGTTTGGGCCTCCGAGTCCGACGGCAGACACCAAAACGAGGTTACGTCAGTGAATAAAATTATTTAATTATTAATATTTGGCGCTTCAATCGTATTTGAATGAAAAGAAAATCACGAAAATGGTAGCAATTTTTTTTACCCAAAAATCATTCGTCTCCAGTTTTAGGTTTCTACATTTTTCAACTACTCCACGGTAATTTCCCTTCATAGATACTTTCTTCCCTTAGTTCCCAAAATCAAAATCATCGTTAGACAGTGATTCATAATGACATGGCTTGACTCGAGTATTTTCAGCATGTGGCGAAGGCAGCAATTCGTCCAGCCGTCGATGTCCACTTCGTTCCTGTCCGATCTACAAGAACAGGGGCGACAATGGTTTTGCCCAAATTCGTGCGGGGATTCGTCTAAGGGGTCCGGCGATTGTGATTCCTTCTGTTCCAAGTTTACCGAATCGGCTCCTTTGTACCTGTGCATGATGTGCATCTTGGGAATAGTCGCCACCGTTCAGGACATACTCGACACATATCGCTACGGGCTGCCGACGTGCGATTGGCGGTGTCTAGTTCCTGACACTAATCTATGCTTACTTAAGTAAGAACTAGTTTTCAGACAAAATCTTGTCGACAATAGAGTTTTACCCTTGAAATGAGGTAGTCTGGCAAATTTCATCTTGATAATTCTTAAACTCATTCCAGAACTGCCAAGTTTGTGTCGAGCGGAGTTAACATTATTACGTACGTCATCATTTTACTGGGAATACTCAAGTCCCTGCCGGAACTCCTACTGCCTTACCTGGTCATTCAGCTAGTCACCATCGTATTTGCCGCAGCCGACGTAGCGATTGCAGTTGCGAACAGACGCTGCGCTCTGCGACGCGGGATGTTCGTCAATCTGGCATTTATGATCATGAACTGGCTCCAATGCTACTGCCAGCATCATATTATGACAATACGAAAACCCTGTGGGTGAAACGTGAATAAACTACGACGTTTGGGAGAAACAAATTCAGAGTTTTATATGTTTCAAGAAGTGAAGATTCCAAAAAATTGCTCGGTTCTCCTTCAAGTTGTTGCCGCAAGGTTTCCAGCACAATCGCTCCTACTGGTCGGGTTTTGTGGGGCTAAAAAGGGACAACGGGAGGGCATTTCGAAGGTTTGCGGCCGTAGGGCCGAGTTAAGTGCCGTTTTGAAGTGGTTCTGGACCTAAAATTATTATTGGGGGTCCCAAAACCAGATCTGTGAGTCTTTCACGGGCTATGAATTGGGCTTTTAAGGATGCAAAGAGGTCAAATGAGGTGTCGTTTTCCGAGTAATTTTGGGCGTCAATTTTCATGACAGAACCAATCTATTTTTCACAATTTATACCGAAGAATAATAACTACAGTTTAAATTTTCCAGTGTTGTGGAGTTTAAAATACTGTTAACGCCATTTCATGCAATGCTAACGAACACCAAATTATTCCAGGACGGTTTAAAGTCTCAGGAGATTTTTCGACACCCACCTCCCATGGAATACATACCTCGTTGGGGGATGTTGTAAGTGACCGAAATTGAGCAGGTGGCAGACGAGTTTTTTTCCTTTTTCGGGGTCCCACCAAAAAAGAAACAAAACAAATAAATTAGAAGGCCGCGGCCCTCAGCCCAGAAAGAATAATTATTACTCAACCCAACACGCGAGCGATTATCTCACACAACGTCCAATTCACACACGTACGATTCACACGTGAAGATTCGCATCGGATTAATCGCCCTGGTTAAATATATTTAATTACGGTATACAGGCCGATGAGCGTTACTGAATTAATGCGGCGTTATTCCTTTCGGTGTCTTTTAAAGAAGCTTGGCGAGTAGGCGGTCGACATTTTTCTACGACAGTCAAATTGAATGGTTTTTATTTCTTATTTTTTACGAATACCAGAATGAAGTTTTTTCTAGAGCTCACGCCCTTAGACGTTTTGAGGGCCATTCGGGGAGGTTCAACTTATTTTTAGGGTTCGGAATTGTTGCCAAAGGCTGAGAGTTCAACGGACTCTAACGAATCTCAAAGCACTCATTCAAAATGATATTATGGGTAGGTATATACCTAAGATGAGTTTTAAAAATGAGAACATTCAATCAGGCATATTAGCCTATTTTTTATTTATCGTGTTTAGTTAATTCCATTAATCAGGTCAACGCTGCTTTTTCTGCTGATTTGCAGATTGTATCTTCAGCTAAGTGGTAGGGATGGACGATATGATATAGATACATCGAAATATCGATAGTTTTGATCGGAGATTTTATTATTTGACGCTCAGATATAATATATCGAATCTACAATATACTTTATAATAATATTATTTTCGTGATGTCAGTATCAAACCCTCTACATTGGATCTCTTCAGATGGCAGCCTGGGAGTCCCATGGTAATTTAAAAAAACAAAACAAAAAAACAGTCTTGTACCAAATCAGGACAAAATTCGTCTTGTCGGTTGAAAATTAAATACCCTTCAGATTTGGAGGCATTTTTTGTTCAAAAGGGGAAACTTTGACCAAGTCTTATCAACAAAAATATGATTTTAAAAATAATTTTAAAGCTCTTTGGGTCAGGATCAGGTAGGTATCTATGATTGGTATAATTCAAACCATAATATGATTATTATTAGTTTTTTATTTAATTATTTTTAATTTTATTTTGTCACTTTTTTAAATATTGACCCAAAAGTAGCGGGAAAACGGTCGACGGCCAACTTTCATGTTCTCCATTTAAGTAATATGGTCTCCATTTAAGAAGGCGGTGGAGCGGATTTAGTTAGGTACCTATTAAAATCATTGAAGCATGTTCCACGATCGTCCAATGTTTAGCCGTTAGGCTCAAGGTGACAGCAGATTTTTTTATTAATAATTTAATTTCGGCGTTGGCAAAACAACACATCTCGCCACATCAGGCCATTTTCAAGTGGGGAAATTACATAATTGGGCGATGGCAGATGGCAGATACGATGGATATGGCATGACATTGTTACATTCTGCCATCTTCCAATTTGCTCATCTTCGACATAATATGATATTATCATAAATGGTCAATTCTTTTTTCATAACTATTAGGGAGGGTAGACGCCTGGTCGATGCAGAATGTATTGAAGTATACTATCATATACTAGAGGCAGCAAAAATACCGATTAAAAAAAAGTGACATACCTATCACATTAGCCATCTTAGCACAGATATATCCGCCCGTTCCCCAGATTAATAATATTATTATTAAATATTAATATATAATATTATATTAATATTATTAATCTTAATTGCCTAATATTACTGATATATCGATATTCTTCATATCCATACTTTTGTATTCGTCACTCATCAGATGAAATTATTTCTGTACAATGAGGGGATCGCGGTGCCTCAATACGTTCCCCAGTGGTAGAATCATTCTACTAGAATGAGAACTAAGGAGTTCGTTTCCGAAAAGGCGTGCAGCTGGTGGCGGTGGGGTCGTGATGTTCCCATGAGGTCGACGACCATCCCGAAGAGATGAAACGCGGCCCGCCTTTTTCTGGACACTTCAGGGACCTATTACGACCCTCCAAGGAACCTTCGGGCGCCCACAAGCGAGCGAATAAGGCGGGAAACCATTGAGAGGTCTCTCTAGCGATTGGGGGCTACCTTCCTGCATTTCAAGCTCGTGTGTCATGGGGGGTTTCCCGCCTTTCGCCAATCTTCCCTTCGGAATATTGGTGCTCGACCACGTGGTCGATTATTCATCGCTGGCGGATTCCTCAACAGTCCACTGACCAGAAACCATTAAAATTTAATTTATAAAATTTTTATACAATGTATAAAATGATGTCATCACTACCTATCCAACGCAAAACGAAAATCAAGCAAGACGCTCGTCTCGCGAAGCCTAACTTCAGGATGTGGCGCCTATGTACCTACAAGTGACAATAAACAAGAATGGCGTAAAATTTACCCTATATTTAATATAGGGTGTAGGGTGTGCGGCGCACATCTTCTTCTTCTCTGTGTGTCATACCTACCCGATAATGGGCGTTGGCAACCTCGCGCTACTAACTTCTGTTGAGCGTGTTGACCAGTTAACTGGTTAACTGTAATAATTATCACAGAAGTAGCAGGGACCTTCTGTTTAATGTTGGCTCCAAATGGCAAAATTTAATGCGAGAGGCTTCCCAGGGCAAGAAACTCTCGGTAGTTTTCCATTGCCTTCCGAGAGGTGATTATCAGCTCCTTACTCAACCATTGGTGATTTTGTCCCTTTTCTTGGGCAGTGCTACTGGGCGGTATTCTGACATAGTCTCTTTAGCCAAACACTGTACAGAATCCATGTATTTTACTTTTTGGATAATTTTTTTAAATCAAAATGGAATCAATTTTTGCGCAATTTATACCAACGAAATATAGTAGGTATAAAATTTTGGAGCATAATTGCAAACTTATTGATCATAATTCATCCGGCCAATAATTATTATTGATCTGATGAATTCTGATTGAGAACGAATTCATAAACTATAACTGAAAAATATTGTTTACTTTGGAACCCTTCTTTAAGGCCCTGGTTATATAAGACGGCGAGGCCATAAATAATTTAATACCACTATTATTCTTTGCAATATACAGCTTCGCAATAAAATGCATCAATAGTGCTTATTGCGCGGGAGATTCCACCTGCTCCAAATTGGCAATATTCCCGGTATGATTTAAGTTTTCTATTGTTTATCAAGGCCCTATTGGCTTCCTTTAGATGCCGGCACCCTACAAACCGATCAACATTATTCCTGATGTGTCTCCTCGTGACTGCCCACTTTTTCTTTCATGCGGGGTCGTGTCGAAGTCCCGCTGGTCGGCGAAGGTGATCAACTCATTTCATCTTCCTGAACTCGCCGGCTCTCCGGAACAGGAGCCCAACGCCGACCAATATAAAATATTATTTTTATGGTGTGTCCAATGAAGCCCTGCTAGAGACTTTATTCGCCGAATTATAGTTGAATTATTTCAGTACCCCAGAGCAACATGAACCAGTGTATTCATTTCTTTGAAAAATTTTCATTGGAGGGTTTGTCCTTTTTTCCTGGGTTTCCTTGTACGCCAAAGTACTCCGTTTTCGGTTAACTTTTCAGTGCCAGGGATGTGTTATTGCAAGAGAATTTCACTGCTGGAGGGAGTCAGCTATTATTAGACGAGAGGTTTCTATAGTCAAGGACCGGCCAGGAAGGCCGATTTCGACACCAGGGTTTTGCTGGACGGAGCCTTTCCGATTAGCGACTCCGTACACTCCACAGCTCGGATTAACCCAGCTAGAAGAGAAATCAGATTGAAAAACAAAGAACGATGAAACACAGATGTTGCTGAGTAACAATAGCCCGAGCAATAACATTGACCTCGTCGGGCGTGCAAAGGGTTCACAGCTGCTGAAATATCTTAAGCTTAACTAGGACAGGATAAGGAAACAATGGTCCTAAAAATAAAAAAAATACTATCAGTCCAAACTAGACTTGGGTGAATAAGCGGCCACATCGTGGGGGGAGTTTTCCGTGTTTCGTCACGTCAGCACTGCCACAAGTTAAACAAAGTAGGGAAATTATTTTGGAAGTCGTTCCTGATTAGTTTTCAACATCAATTGTTAGGCGTCGTTGTCATCTGAGACGGCTCGACTTGATGTCGCGATCGTGAGCTTTGACGTTCGACCGTCACGTACGCGCAAAACAGTCGAAAAACGTCTCGAAACATTTTTTATTAAACACTATAATCAGCGCAGTCTGTCAAAAGATCTCAACGAGTGCCTCAAATTCCCTGCTTGGGACTTGGTTGAGGGTAGGGATATTTGTAAGGGTACGACCCCATTACATCAGCGAAATATTGTCGTGTCCTGTCGTGTTGACCTGGTTTTGCTTCGCAATGTAGTCTCCACGGGCCTTGGAAACTTGACATCCGAGATTACGGGTCTAACGTTCACAAAGAAACCATACGAGACGTAGTCTTTTGTTTCCATGCGATGGTGATGCTCCAAATGCGTTAACAACCCCTTAAATATTACTTAAGGCCGAATAATAAACTAAAACAAATAGCTTCCTCTTGACACGTGTCTGAGTAGATCTCAACGTCGAGTAACTTGACCCCCGCGTTATTGATGTATGTATACATCAATAACGCGGCGGTCAAGTTACTCATGTATACATCAATAAACCTACATGCTTTTTGCCTCTTGTTGAAGGTAAAGTTGTTGTAGGTTCTTTGTGGAGTCTGATATCAAATATCGGACTCCGAATTTGAAATTTTCCAGTGTATCAGCAACCTCACCAACCTCATTTCATTGTTTTGGAACCATTGAACAACAAAACAACCCACAGATCTACTATTACCGAAAATACTGAGTGGTTAGAAAACATCGTTCTTTGTTTTGTCTGCCACTTCTCGAAGGTCAAGAACTCCTTTAAATTGTGAAACAACATGTAATAACATGATATCAGCGATTCACTAGTAGGTACGCTGACCAGAAGCCTCACGCAAATCAGGCTAATGCAAAATACGACTGATTGCAACGTTCTGAAATAGGCTTCCGTTGGACCTGCCTCAAAAAACATACGACGCGTCCAGATTCTCAAATTTCTTGCACATTATAAGCCGCTGCAGCCGCAGTGACCACCCGCCGCAGCTAAGGCAAAATGTATCCAGTGAATTCCGGAAGTCGAAGGCATCTACCGTCAAAATTGCAGGTACTATCTAGGTCCAATAAGTGATCGCTAGGTACCGAGAACAAGCGCACCTGCAGATCGAGTCAAAGTAGAGTATCGCTGCGTTCGGCAATATTGCTGAAAGTTGTTTTACTTTTCATCAGGCTCTGGATTCGTCCGATGGTATGACGTCACTTGGCCAATCATATGACGTGACAAGTAGAAAGACATTTGCATCACTCCTCGAGAAACAAATTCTTTCGAACAAACAAAAGCTTTCATTCTCCCACTGACCCCAAACTCGAGATTTGAGGTTAATGAGTCATTAGGTCTCCTTGTGATACCTCCGTTTTCACTCGGAGTGTGAATCACGCCCAACAATGAACGGACATTGTGTAACATTACGATGGTAATCCTCTGCCCCCCTCACAACCCTCCGGCGCCTCCAGAAACAGACCTCAGCAGACACCTCACAGCGTTCGGTCTAATCGCGTTGTGTTGACGTCCCGTATGACTCACGACGGCCAACTCCGTTTCATACAAATCTTGGCTTCGTCGTCCCGCCCACTCATTGCAGTATCGACTCACCGGGAAGGCGGTTTGTTTGGGTTCCCGTTCTCGAATTTCGACTAACAATTTGTGAAAGTGTTCGAAAAGCAAACTACGATTCAGGAACAGAAGTGACACAGTGAACTCCGAAGCAAAACTCCTTCAGGACTATGACCCGCCAGAAACCCGCCAAACATGACGTCATCTCCAAGGGCAATTACACTCCAGGTAATGACTTAATTGCCTATAAGCCAATAGTTTTGCCTATACAATAAATTGCCATTGCATGCGCGGTTGGCAAAAATGTTTATTTTGAAGGAAAAAAAATTTAAAGTTTTTGTTAAAAACCTTCAAATTATTTAGTAAGGTATGTACCATAATATGGTACCTACCTTACTTATTGGGACGTTACCGTTTATCAAAAAAGCGTAGGGGCTCGCTTCGCTCGTTCATTTGAGCGATAATATCCAGGAAAACGGTATTTCACACTGAATAGTGTAATATCGTAAGGGACTGTGGGGCAGTTGTGACCATGGGGCAGTAATGACCACGTGTTGCATTCCCTGGTGATTTTAATATTGGCGCTATGAGTCATTCATAGGTGGCAGTGGAATTGGCTTTGCACCAAAAGGACCGTTCCCTGTCCATCTTCAGCGTGCACGGTGATGCAAGTGTTTTCCTCTCAGAAAGGAAATTTGTCAGCAACCTTTCACATTCAAAGCTTTGCATGAAGGAAGAGTGCTATCGAACTGCTTTTTTGCTTCACTTCACGTAAAATTTGCCTAGTTTTATAGTTTTAGAAACTAACCTATATCCTATAGTAAAAAAATCGAATCTTCAAGGAGTGAAAACAATTTGTTTATCTGTCATTGTCTGATTATGGGGCAGTTATGATCAGAGTTGCTGGGGCAGATAATAATATATTATATTATAACCAGTGGTCATAAAGGCGCCAATGGTCATAACTGCTCCATGTACCTAAGGTATGTATACCTTAGGTAGGGGAGAGTTGGGTAAAGTTCCACAACTCCCACAATTATGCTTCAAATGAACCCAAATTTTTATGGCATCTAGCCTAACATCTCACCTATAATTGGTACGATTTTGGTTGACTAATGATTATTTGTTTCTGTAGAACAAATGAATAAGTGAAAAAAGTCAAAGTACCCCACTTTATGCATCCTTTCCTACAAAGTGGGGTACCGGTTCCGGTATAGTGGGGTAGGGAAGAGTTCGGTAAAGTGGTGTGGCATATAAAGTGGGGTACCCTTTGGTATGTGCCATAGAAAGTCCGTGATTATGCTTCAATTGCATCAGAATTTTTATGGTAGTTAGGCTAACAGATGATCTAAACTGTGTACCAATTTGGACGTATTTGAGGAATAATCACTTGATCTATGGGGAAAATACAAGAGAGTACCCCACTTCATACGCAACCCCACTTTACCCGCCTCTTTTTTATAGAATCGACATTTTGGAAAAAAAAACTTTTTGATCCTTAATTTTCAAAATAATAACGTTTTTTCAGCGTAAATTGTTTACAAATAACGAATGGATGCTCAGTCTTACAACTGCACCACATTCTGATTTGTAACTGCAACACTTTTCAAACACAATTGTAATGTAAAATTTATAAAAAGAAAACATTCAAAACTTTGTTTAAAATTGGCCTTATAATAAAAGGAAACACTATATGGCACCTTATCTATTACAAAATCTAGATGACTTAGATTGAAGCTATGAGGAAACGTCTACGATTCAAAAATGAGGAAACACTGTTCTCCAAAAAGTCACGTCAAAAATACAAACAGTTATTTTAAAATATGACCCTTTCTAGGGTTGTCTGTGGAACGTTGAAGTGATCACTTCCCCTCTTGTAGCCCATTGCACCTGCGAGCACCGAGCTGACCGCCTCCTCCGTATCCTCTTCATTCCACTTCTGGAGCTTCCTTTTCTTAGGTTGGTCGGTCATTTCTGCAATGGAATACCTACAAAGTGTATATATTAAGTTAATATTAATTTACAGTGCATTTAATTAATAAAACAACGAAAAAAAATAATTGATTGTGAAATATCTGTATTGGAGGTTTTTCAATAAAAAGGTCCTATAAAGTGGGGTACCTTTTTTAGAACCCCACTTTACCCGCACCCAGGTACCCCAATATACGGGACTGTCGATTTTTTGAAAAAAATTGTGTCCCCCCTAAGAAGAATGACATACAATGCTGCGTGACGCCCTAAAACGTGCAGGAGAAGTTACTGATTCTAAAACGAGCTTGAGACAGATGATCACGGGCTCCTACTGATCACCATGCACCTTTTTATTTAAGTCCAACATTTTTCAAAATAGTATGAAAAACTTCAAAATACTCTCTTACCTGTCAAGGTGATGTTACGTCTTGAAGGTCGAAGCTGGACTGAAGGATGACCTTGTAGACTGTAGAAAGCATGGAAATCTCTAGATAGTAGCACCTGCCTGGTCAGTAGGGGGGGTACCCCACTTTACAGGCAACCCCACTATACCCTACTCTCCCCTACTTATTTTCTAGAAATGGTATATATATTGAAATGGTATATATAATAGTATATAATATATTATATTGAACGATTACAACTGTTTTTTGCGTTTTAATAACTCCTTCGTTATTTACAAAAAAATCATTTTAGCCCTATTGCTCAGCTTCAAAAGGGTGGTCACACGTGCCCCATACCGTGGTCATAACTGCCTCACTTATGACCAAACTTGATCTTTAAAAAAACACCAAAAAATAGCGATTTTAGTGGTTTTTTGTTGTTGGTTTTTTTAACTTTTTCTTCGACTAAATCGATTTTTGTGATTTTTTGACTTTTTCTTTGACTAAATTGGGATTCCACTGGCAAAAGGGTCCTAGTTGATGCAGAGTTTTTGTTGAGTTGTTTTTGCTTGAGTTCCAGAAAATTCAGTTCCGTGCCTGTAATTATAGGATTTCTGGAAAATGGTCAGGACTGCCCCACTTTCCCCTAATAGCTGAAATTCGTCATCTAACAACAAAATTAAAAAAAAAAAATTAATCATAATCATGGGAACTGACTGATGCGGGTGGTTAGTGAGCCTACGTGTGTTTCTGACAATTTAAATTGTGTGTCGTCTGATGGGCGGAGATCCGAAGTGTGATGATCTTAGTGTAATATCCATACATACCTAGCCACGTTCTGAATTAGTATCGGTTGTTAATATAGCAAAATTTGCTATATTTAATATTACTATATCGAAACCAATATTATCGAGGTATTGATACTTTTCTTTCGGTGATTACGGGTATCGATATTTTAGTGGTATCGTCCCGTCCCTACTTTCTCATCTGCCTAATTCCACTCATTGAGAAAACAACGCTCGCCCACTCCGCCTCCACATTGCTGGATTTCAACCCTAGGGGGAACTCTCGACATCCCGAGTGTGGACCCTGCGATAACCAAACTCTCCTCACAACCAAATTCTTCCAACCATAGGCGGACAACACACTTCGGAACTCTGTCCATCATACGAAACACGCGTAGGCTCATGACCACCCGCACCGGTAGTGTCAGTAACTATGATTAAATCATAGTTACTGACACTCAACAAATTTTGTTGTTAAGTAGGTGACGATGTTCAGCTAGGTCTCGGTGAAACGTATTCTAAGTTAAAAATCCCAATTCGGCCATAAGGGTTCTCTTGACCTTCACCGACTCAAAAATTTTGATTCAACCTAGCCATTGGTTGGTACTCCGATTTTGAGCAGGCTTTTGACGCGGCCGTGATCTGTCCAACTCCGCCCTGAGGGTCTCGAATAGGCCTATCAATTTCCTCCCGATCGATTTTATAATCAGGCGTCCCATTAATCAACGGTGGAAAGGCGTATTATTTTGGCGCGGCAGACTTGTCGTTTTTTGACATCGCAAAACTCGGAGGTGCTGAGTGAGATTTTGCGTTTGGATTGGCACTTGAATTATGAGGATGATTAATGTTTCAATCTGAGTTAAATGCGAATGAAATTACGTGTGGGGCCCACAAGCTAGATTAGGTACACCAATAAAACAAAGTTCGATAAATTAGGTAAGTTGTCAGATTGTTTCTTCTCCGTGATCTCCGTCACAATCCATGGGCAGCAGCCTATTCTTTATACAGGTCTTGGTGCTCCTCACTGCTCCTCCCTACTATGTATTGATTGTAGTGTCTTTTTCGTAGTGAATCTTTGCGTTCGGAAGTGCCCGATGCACTTGATTCTGAATCTGAGAATAATACTGCCTGTGCCACCTCGTCTCATGACCTGATTCACTTGTTAAGTGTTCTGCTTCTAGGATATTTGTGTCATTGATCTGATTTGTCCCGCATTAGTGGGGAGTTTATTAAAAATAAACTGGGTTCGAGTCCTGATCACGAACAGGTTTTCTAGTGCGCCTTTGGTTGAAGATGTAAACAACGGAAATTCTCGAAGGTTCTTCGGCCTTTTGGACGGTGTCCAAAGATGCTGAGGTTTAAACTCTAACGAGTCTGGCCGTGGGGTTTTTGTGGGCTCATTTCTTCACACGAGGCATCTCGAGGTTTTCATGGGAATTCAGGAGTTCATTTTTAATTGGGAATTGTAGAGCAATTAAATAGTTTTCTGGTACGAAAAAGCACCCAATAACCTGCGATCACCGTCATGGAAGGAAAAAGCTAACGTGACTTTTTGGCCCGTGGAAAAATCTCTCTTATACAGATTAGGTACTACTATACAATACTATACTACATACAACCACAATGCGCAGAAGTCGGTCTCACTTTCTAGCCGTCAGCTAAAACTTAGCTGACGGCTAAAATTTAGCAGACGGCTAAAAAGTGAGACCGACTTCTGCGCATTATGCGCCGCGATTGCTACATTAAATTTTAATGTAGAAATCGCGCTTCGGGAAAGCCATGTGTCCCTTCCCCGCGCGACAGTCTTTCCAGTTATTTCGTTTAGTTTCCTTAACTAAGACTTAGGAAGGGTTAACTAAGACTTAGGCTACTAAAACTTAGTAGCATATTGTTGAATAAACAACCCTAACGAATCTACAGCTTTACCTCGCGAAACTTGATGCATGAAGTTGCTATTAATATCATGCATCAAGTTGCATCAAACAATTGTTTGGACGTGGTACAACGATTAAAATGTATAACGATATACCATATTTATAACGATTATAATATAACATTAAATGTTATATCATAAATAAATTTTATTTCTCAGAAGGTTTGATTGAACATTAAATGTTGAAAATTTTGCAATTGATAAAATTTTGTCTAAAAGTGAGTTGGAAGTGAAGGCTTCAACTTTTTCTTCAGAAACGTCTTCTGCGGAAAACGTTGCAGGAAACGTTCTGTAGAATGTTGAGTGACTTCTGTGACTGACCTTGCGTCTGCTGAAGTTAAATTTACTGAATCCATGTTGAATGGCACGATAATCAAATCAAATTTTGATTTTACCGACGAATTGGAATTGGATACAATGGAACTTAGAGGAAGAGTGTCGTTCGTACGTTTTGTATCTTCGTCGGCTAGAAGTTGAAAAATTACGCGAACTGACATTATTCTTGCGTGAGTTTTATTTTCATGGGCCTTTTCCTCTCTTTATGCTCAAGATTGCGCCAAGGAAGATTTTATTCGCGGAATTGAATTTATTTTGGGTGCCACATTCGAAATTGCTAAGATTATATTTTCGACAATAATGGCTTTTATATTTATTGCACTTTTAGGAATTTGAGGGTAGTACGCAGAGGATTTTGAAAGTATTCGTATCGAGATCTTTCTTGCTCATTATGTTCAGTGTGTTTGCGATTAGGTTAGTTTTTGTCCCCACTGATTGAGGTAACGATTTCTAGGGATGGGCCGCGGCTCAATTAAATTTTTAGTTGGGACATTTTTGAATGGAACGCGGTTTTGTTTTCATATTGATAGCAAGAAAACAATTCCATCTCAAAAGCCAAACACACCTTCACGATGTATCCTCAATCAGGTTATGTATATCCATACAGCCTGGGTTTGCATTTCCATTTAGGCAAACCCCAGAACAGGACAAGGAACCTGAGTACCCCCTCGTCTGCTCCGGCCGCCTCTTGGGGAATTCAGGTTTCTTCAAGACTGCGTCGCCAGGACCCTCAGTGGCCAAACTGAGGGAATTAGTGATGTACATGCCGAGGATTTTGAAGGAGTATCTGGACGTCTCCAGTGAAAATACTTCGACCAGATCCACAGCCTTCAGAGGAGAATCCCCAGGAGACAACTCGTCGTCTAGCGTGTTTCCTGAAAATCCTATAGGATTTACCCTGAAACACCCAGTAAGTAGCTTCAGCGGCAGCGAGAACATGAGTAAGCGCCTTCGGATCTGCTTGGGCATTTTGGGTTCAGTTACCGTAATACCCAATTGTATAAAATTGTAAGAGCCCGGGAATTTCATCTACATGGAATACCATAAGCCTACTTACTCCACGTGTATTGCGGGTACCTTCTGAGCCAATCCTACAGACCTCAGCCCGGTCGCCTTTGGTTCTAAGCAGGCGACTCCCCCGCTTTAAAAAAAAAAAAAAAAAAAAAAAAAAAAAAAAAAAAAAAACCCCTCTCCAGGAGGTCAAACTCCTCTGAGAAGTTCATAGACTCCCCTGATGAGGTGAATGTCACCAGGTCGGCTCGCTGTGGGGTCTGTGCACTCAGCTGGATGAATCATTTTTGAGGAAGAAACAACGCCCGGCCTGTTGTGGAGGTCCGGAGCTGTCTCGAATTCCCAAACATAAACTTTTTCCCCCCTGTTTCAAACCAATGTTCCCAAAGCTTGAACTGGCATCTGTTCAACGAAATGACACGTATAGAACGTTGTTTTTCATCACGCATTCTGACGTCGACATCATTAGTAAACTGCGATTTACGCTGTGGCGCATTTCATGTCGTGATGATTCTCCAAACGGGCCAGAGAGAGTTCATTTCGTTAATAAGTGAACCGAGTTCTGAAATTGAGTTCACTGAACTCAACAAGGCTAAAAACGGACAATGCAAAGTAGGCCTAAAATATTCCATTACACGAACTTGAGTTCAACGGAAATAAAGGACTGCTGCATTGATGAGTCATTTTTTCATCTAAAGCGATCTAACGTCGTAGTTTCCAAGGGTGTTCAACCCGCTAACGAAGCGGATAGTAGGCCAAGAGCAACGATGGGTCGAAGATGTGGAAGTCGGAAAGGTGGCGTGCAAACTTGGCGATAACAAATCTGCCGTGGATCTTCAATCTTCTTTGCCGGAGCGAAAAGAGGAACTTTTTTTCGAGGTCGGGAAATAAAATGATGAAATAAAGTAAGTAGTGAGGGCAGGATTGGTACCTGATGGCGCGTCCTTGGCCTTGGGATTGACGTCAGACTGTTTGGTCGATTGCTGCTAGGTCAGAGACCCTGCAGACCAAGCTTTTAAAGTGCAATACATCCACCTTGCAACCAAACCGCTTATAGCCGATAAATCCGATCGCTGATTATCCATATATCGCGGTGTCGATCGCAAATTTCAGATTATTCCCAACCCAAGAACATATTAATATCCATAACATATAATCTAACATATAAACATATAATATTATGTTATGGATATAACCCATGTTGAAACCAAATTTACCATTTTTACCTATGAGTTCGATTTCAAAACGATATTTAATCAAATATTACAACCATTAGGTTTGAACGGGGCAAAGCTTTGTAATTCTTGGTAGGTATATCAACCGTTGTGACTGATGAATAGGGCTCTGATCAACATGCAATCTTGAATAAATAACTAGGCAGCAGGTCACACAAGAGAAAAGAATTAACTAGCTACTCAAATGAAAGCTTATTAAATTTTCTACAATAAGGGTCGTTAGGCATGTCATCATGTCATAGGGTCGTAAGATATGCCATTCTGCGGTAAAGCTCAAACTATAGCAAAGTTTTTCTTTGCATTTTTGTTATGTGAGAATGATGAAATACTCACTCTCTATTTATACAAAATAATGATTAAACACTTGTATACAATATGCACCTTTTTTATTTCCAAAACTTGAAGAAATCTAAATCAAATCGCTATTTGTGCAACGCTGCAGAAGCTAAAATAACTAGTCTACCAAGTTGGCAGTATTATTCTGTTCTTCGTAGGTACGCAGAAACCATCGCTTACGATGATGATGATTACAATCATTTACTGAGTCATTCGTTAGATAAGCCTCATTGCTTTCATTTGCACTTGTGGAAGGAAGGAACCTGCCGCTTATTTAAATTCATTCTCTCATCGCTAAATTGGCTTACCTCAGAGGAAATGACAACTGGTCACCAATCACCAGTAAATCCCCCGGCAATCGAAACTTATCATCTATCAAAATGACGTCATCACCCTTGAATCGCATTGGCTTGGGTAAAAAAAACAAAAAACGATAGCTACTTCTCTCCCTTTTGTCTTGGCGCGAACCAGAAACGAGTGACAATTGTGTCCACCATATCCACACACCCACACTAGGAACAAAAGCCGGGATTACTTCCCACACGGGCACCTACCTGTCTATTGTGACTGGCTCATCGGCATTCAGAATGCAAGTTGTTCCAAGCTTCCTCTGATAGGCCGTCAAGGCCGCGGAAGCCGGCTTTAACACTACAAAAGCAAAACTTGGGGAGGAAAAAACAAAATTATAAATTCTGGGAGCTATTCGTGGCGTTTTATTACACGAATACCAAGTACCGTGTTGGCCTGACTGAGAGGCTGTTGGGCTTCCTTGAGAATTTTTTTCTTTCTCCTTGCTAAGAAGCTGTTTTCTTGTTATCACAAAATAATAAAGTTCTTCACGGCCAAAAGTAGATAAGTTCGAAGGGTGTCATTGGTATCTAAGTGCCAATTTTTCCGAAGCTTGGAGATTTTTTATTTTTTATTGACCAGCTCAATAATTGTACAATTATTGTACAAAAAAAAGTGATCAAGGTTTTGATGAAAAAGGTTTAGACATTTCCCACGACGCCATTTTCCATTCAAGGTGCCCACAATCAGCGAGTTAATGGATCGGTCGACGATTGTAGGTAAAACTGTTGAAGGACATGATAATATTTATTTCCTTAATCTCATTGGAATCCGATCAAAATTGTGAAAGTTATGGCTGTGGCAAGGAAATGCGGACAGACAGACAGACACGGAACCAAATTTGTTCAGGAGGCTCTGAAACGCAAAATGCGAGTAGAAAATTAAATTTTGATTATGGAGTAGAATTTTTTTTTTTAAATTTTAAAGTGGAAACAAAGCTTCCGCTGCCGTGCAGACACGGAAGCAAAAAAATTAAATGATTGACAGAAAGCTAGAAGTTGTTTCCTTCAAAAGAAACCCACATAATATATTATGTGGGCATATATGCCCACACAATATTATGAGGAATCTGAGTTTGCACCATCGTGGGAGGTGAGCTTAGCTTTCGGTGGCCCAAAAAACTGCTAATTTTTAAATACTTTCTGGTTTTGGCCCAAAGGCCAATGTCACCTAAAAGGAGCAACTGACAACAAAAGTTACCTATGCAGTTCCTTTTTTAAGAGGGTAAAATTCTTCGTCGAAGTAGTACCCTATAGATCCAAGTTAAGCAGTCTGGCCACTTTCAACGCCCAAATCATCTAGTTCTCATACTTTTATTTCTTCTGAAGTGATTTAGAGTATTTTTCAAATTATTTCGAGGACCAATTTCAAAAATCCCGGAATTAACAACCTGGTTGCCGCCAAAGCCTTCTTTATGTTTATGTACAGTAGAAGAGCTTTGAAGGCCAACATGGCTTAAGTAACAATAGAGAAAATAAACAGAAAAAATATCATAATGGCAACGGTTATGGCAACCAACTGAAAAAAATAAAGTGAAAAACAGAGTCGGTTAAAAGGTTCATATTACGACACATCCCGAGCTGAGAACTCGGCTGGAAAAAAAGCTTCTTCTGAGTACCTTATGCAACTGCGAGGGAACAATGTGAATCGGCTCAGATGGGAGTTTTATAACCAGCCTTTTGTGTTTGGTGGCCTGCGGGAGAAACGGCATTGCCGTGTTAAGGCTGATAAGTTGGACAGGTGTGGATGAGAGGGGAGAAAAAATCCTGGGAATTTTCATCTGAGGTGTGCAGTGGGATGGGAAAACAGTTCTTTGTGTGGGTATGACTGCTTAATCAGGACGACACGTCGAGAGGTTGACTCGATAAGGAAACGGTCATTGCTACCCGATCTCGAGAAGGCTGTGGGTTCTCAAGTTGCGAGGGGGCCACGAGGATACTCCATATGAGCCTTATCTGACTAATCCTCTGACTCATAGCTGGGACCCCGAATGAAGGCCTTAGGGGTCACCGGGTTCGTGGCTATTGGGGGCCTTCAACCTCAAAAGGAGAGTTGCAACTTGAAAGTGGTTTTCTGATAACCTGAGGGACATACGTGGGCTCAATAAATTCCACCAACGCCTCCTTTCAAACACTACCTCAAAACATTGATGTTGTAAATAAGCTTTGATGGTGGCCACTTTGCAAATGATAGTGCTTATTTTCATGTCGTGACTCTCACCCATACCTTAATAGATTGATTTCACCAATCACTTGACTTACTTGTTAATAGTCTACCCATCGAATGATATCAGGGCCGTTCTCAAGAAAACGTCTAGCTTAGTAGTCTCTAGAGCTACTTCCTAACTTATCCCATCCTATAGGGATATATACGCGTGGACCACATATCGCCGGCCTGTATACATCAACCTATAGGTTAATGAGGTTGACGACTACTGAGATTCCCTTCACCACAAGGCATGGGCTCCAAGGCGATGTCAGTTTGAGGCAGGCACCAACCTTTCGCGGTGGCCTTTAGATCCTTAAAGGGTTAAGTTCGTGTCCTGGTCCGTATGAGTTTCCGGGATCCCGAGGCGGGACACCACATTTGCGAGCTTTACTTCTGCAGCTGTTTTGAGCTTTTGTCTCATGCCACTTAGTAAAATGGCCAACAAGAATGAGCAAGAACCTGAGGAAGAGACCCACCACCCTTCCTGACCCTCTGGATGGCACACCATAGGAATGCCGATGGAAGTTTACGCGTACTACACAGAAACGTTAGTCATGTACCAACGCCCTGGGAAAGCCAACCTGGCCCATCACTACTCAATTCCTCGGTCGAAGGAGGTCGTTGGTGTCATCGAGGAAGGGAGAGGGTAAGAAGGTGTACGCTATCTCTGCTCACCCCCACTGCCTCACTACACTGTGGGCCTTTCAACCAGATTTTTGGTTTATTTATGCCGACGACTTAAATAAAAAGGCGGCTGATATCGCCCATCGATTCTATTTCAGGATAGACCGAAGAATACACAATGTCATAAGTTTTCTTTTCACGATTTGAGAAAGTTCAAATTTTGAAAACTGCTTTAAATGTGCATTTTCGTGAGGATGACCCACTTTGGCTATGACGAACTTCTAGACTAACCATTACTCATTTGGATCATCACTTCGGAATTTAAAAAAATGACATCACCCAAACTGTATGCGCTAGTGTCTCGGCAGGCGGCATTAGCATTCCTCCCAACACGTACTAAATGTGTTCGTAACGAATTCGTTAAAACCGTATTTTTCACAAATTCAGCTACATTTTTAGCATGTTTCAACGTTGAGAAAATTCGCCAATCCTTGAATTTTTTTTTTTTTTTTTTTTTTTTTAGCGGACCCTCAATCATGGCACGTGTATTCGCGAACACGTTCCACTCATTGACATGCATTACGTAAAACGAGATAAATATTTGAAGTATGGAATTGCCACTCGTATTCGGACAAATGGTGAACGACTAGTATACGGTCATTAGCCTCAACACCGAATAAAACTTATACATGTAATGTACCTACCTATAATTTACTTGTAATTTACCTATAATTTAAGTATTCTTAATTGAATTCATAATTCAACAACCTGGTTCAAATTTTAATTTTCTTGACATGTATTTTTGGCCTTTTGATATTTCACGAAGATCGAATTTTTTTCAACCAGTCCATAATACGTGAACTCCAGCAATGAGGTTTTTTGTGTGCTCCTTTCGAACCTTGATTTGTACCAAACCGATTCAAACCTCCCACGTTCCATATTCATAAGGCCAAACCATCTTTTTTTTTCTTTTTTCAAAACGCTTTTGTGAATCTCCATGAATAAATTAGCCGTCGAGACAATGGGATTTAGAGGCTCCAGACTCGAAGGTCTTCGTGTGAGCGAAGGTGAGCATAACTATGCATGTAACTCGAAATCCCTCGAGAATGAGAAAATGTATCGATGAAGTTTTCCTGAGAAATATTGACTTTGAAGAGTCATCATGACAAGCGTGTAAAATTTTATGCGTGAAGAAGGAGATTCATTAAAATACAACGGATAATGAAATAATACCACCCATACTTACTCTGGTATGATAAATTGCACCTTCGCGTGAATAATCGTCTTATTAAAGGCAATGAGAGCGTCAATACTAATTACGCGGCGGTGTGAATCAATAGAAAGCGGAGATGAAAAAATCACGAAGGGGCTCATTAAGTACTTGTAATTCACAGTTGTAAGCTTCGAAGGCATTTGCATGTTACGGCTTAGGGTTTCAATCAAACGCTTCCACTAGGAAAGTGGGATTAAGCACAGAACAAATGACAACTGAATCCATCCTTGTACTTTATTCAAAATGGTTTTATGGCTCTATAGCTCTGCAATCAGTTCTGCAGGTCACAAACCAGTTTTACAGCCCTGCAAACCGGTTTTATGGTTCTTAAAACTGGCTCTATAACTCTGCAACCATTTCTGCAGGTATAAAACCTGTATTATAGCCCTTCAGACTGGTCCGGTAACTACTTCAAACCAATTTTGTAGCTCTGCAACCAGTTCTTTCGAACTTAACTTCTTCCAAACCGATTTTATGGCTCTTAAGGGGCCTTTACACTAGTCAATAATATATTATGTGGTAAAAATTGAGAAAATATTGTCGAAACGAGAATAGTTGCTCGGCAATATAGAGCTAGATAATATCTTATATTGCCTATAGAAATGTTGTTATTGAATAATTATTCATTCGATTATAATCGATCTAGAAACTTCCATTCCCACCGCTTCGTCGCTAGTGTCGCATTTTCCGGTTTCTATCACAACAAAATCGCAAATAATTTTGTTGCAGCATTTATTGCTGCTCGACAATTGTGACACTTCCTCGGCAACTGCCCCCTCCCCCCCTCCACCACCCTGTCTGTCAGCCCATCATCATCTTTACGTAATTTACCTTGAGCCGTTGTGATACTCGTGAGTGAAAATGGGCAGGAAACAGTCCCGGCAGGAAACAACAGGAAACGTTCTGGTGAAAGGAGTGGGAAAGTTTAATTTCAGGACCCGCATGGCACTACGGCGGGCCCTAATTGGCGCTTTTATTGTCCGCCGAACCGCCCGAAAAAAAAGGTGAAATCGCCAGGCGTAAAATGTCGGTTAAATTGTTGATAGATGGGAACATAATACCTACTTATTGGTAGATGAAAAGCGACTTCAAGTAGGTACTTAAATGCTACAAGTTTTCTCCGCTTTCTGGAGAAAATTGACCCGTCCTGATTTTTTATTCAGCTTCAGCACCCAATCATAGTTGGAAGATTTTCAGAATTTTAGGCTTTGTAGGGAGGTCAGGGCATTTTGCATATTTTCATACTTGTATGAAACTTGTAAGATGAATAAATCCACCGTAACTAGGTATTTTGCGTCGCCAGTTTTCAGCCACTTTAGAGGGGGTAGTCAACCATTTCAAACCGGTTTATGCCAACTTCACACTGGTTTCCAGCCACTTCACGACTGTACACATAATGTGTGCAAAATAAATTATTAAAATTAATAGTGTCCAAATAAATAATATCCAAATGAAATAATAAGGTCCAAATTAATATATCCAAATTTTGGGTATTATCCATGTCAAAACCAAATAAAACAAGGAGGCTGAATGACATGCTCCACCCTCGACACTTAGTGCTGGGGTCCCCCTCGTCACCGGCTTCTGTTGTGCAGTATTATATAATATATAATACTGGGTATTATATATTGGGTATTATATAATATATTATATGCAGTAGGGGTATTATACTACAGTAGAATAATAATTCTTCTTCTCTTGGGTTATAATTATACTACAGTAGAATAATAATCTCACTATTATAATAATATCATAGTTTTTTTTTTCGCCTCCTAGCAAAAATCATGTACGAAAGGTGTTATTATGTGAGTTCACACGATTTTCTCTTCGTTTTTTCATCAGTCCTCCACGGTGAAGAATCGATTGGTGTTTTATAAGGCGTGGTAGGCAGGTACTTGAAGCAGCTCTCCGAAGTGCAATTCTAGATGCAAATGTCATCTCTACGAGGTCCATGACGTTAATGTGGCCGATGAGAAGTTTTCTGGCTGTCTTTCGCCTCCCACACGGTGCAGATGCACCTTCCGACCCCCTTTCCTGGCTGATTGGAACATTTTGAAAGACTTTCACTTGCTAGGAGTGAAACCTTCCTGGACGACCTTTCTCCTGGTGGGGCTTCGCCTCATTGGGCCCCGTCTTGTCAAGCCTCCCACATACCTCTCGTCATATCAGACCCCAAGGCCCCTTCACTCGACTATTTATATCCTCCAGGTTCTCTGATATCACTTTGAACTGAGTGAACTCATGATGGGTAATCCATCTGTAGATCCAACCTTGCAGATTTCGCTTCCAAGAGTATACTTCTTATTTATGGCAGAATGCACATTTAAATAGCGTTATCTCAAGAGCAGAATGTAGCGCTCTTTTGTTTATTATTCTCGTCGTTGGGCCTCAAAATTTGTTCTTATTGAATTTCCAAAAACGGCGCACTTTTTGGTAAGAAGGAATTTTTTCCATCAGTCCTTTTTGACAATAAACTCGGTTCTCCATCTAGTTGTGTCTACGGTTTTCAGCCCTTTCCCGAGCCTCCATCGTGCTTACCCGTGAGGCTCTTTAAAGAGCCCCAATTGGGGCTAAAAAAAGGCTTATGAATGCGAGGGGTTATCGAAGGATTTATGGTAGGGGGTCGCGTGGGATGTCGTTTTTGAAGTGATTTTGGACGTAGACTCTATTGATGGGGGTCCATGTATGGGGCTTTAATCGGGCTTCAATTTTTTTAGTCCCCCCCCCCCCCCCCTTTTCAAATTGTCAATTCTCAAATATCTATTTAAGAAGCTATTGGGTGGAAAGATCAGGTAAATGTTTATCGGAAATAGCTGAACCGAGTCATCGTGGGCAAGGTCTTGATGGGGACATGGTGATCCAATGACATTTTCGGTTTTATTTTCAAACTTTTTTACAGATAGGTATAATGAATTTATATTGTTTTTAATAAATGGGCCAAGTATAGCGCAAAAATATTCAGTCGGAAAAAATTACTTTTTGAAAATAAGAGGCGCTTAAAAGCAGGTGAAATAATTTTTATTGCAATTATTGCACTGGACGACCAGATTTACGTTTTGTTGAGAATGACTCATATAGGTTTTATTTTTAAGATTGTGAAAGAATAACGAGGCCTACAGACCCCACTTTGCGCTTAATTTAAAGCTAATTGAATTGCCTCCCACTTTTATTCCATAACTTCTACTCATAAGATCGATAGTTTAGCCGCAATTTCGTTCTAAAGAAGGTATAAGACTAAAATTGTCACTTTTTGAAGAAAATGGCCTATTTTCAAAGTGTCGTAATTCGATGACTAATAATTAGTCAATTATTGATGTACAGAGCTGCAGTTTCAATCAATTTACCACAAATTTAATGCTCTTCAAAAACGTATACAGTAGCTTTTAGCGGAAAATGCATAGTCCAGAAGATATAGTAACTGAAAAAAGTCCGAAAATTTAACGGTTTTTTTGGTGCTACACTTTTTCCACAACTTGTTGAGACTTGCTTACCCTAAGGTGTACTGTACACTACCCTAATGGGTCCAAGCAACATACTAAAAAATCGGAGATAGGTACATCATGTTTTGCGAATTTAGCGATTTTTTGTGTCGATTTTGACTGGCCTACAATGAGGTGACAGCATTCGGGGGTCTGGGGTCATAACACAAAATGTACACATTCAGTCATACTGAAGAATATACATGGTACATGTTCCCTGACGAAGGCACATCACAATCAATTCTATTTATTTCTTTAATAATTAATCTTTTTCAATTTTTTAAATGGTTGCCTTTTTTTTTTTTCTTTTTTTTTTTCTTTACATTATCAATTTTTCCTGTTCTCTAATATGATTTTTTCTCTTTTTAAAATGTGATTTGTTATTGACGCAATTCAAATTAAAAAACAAATTTTGAGTTCGTTTAGTATGAAAATGTTGACTTGATTTGATTTTTTTTTTTTTAAATTTTATCCCGTCATTGTACGCATTTTTTGGTCAAATAGGAAAGTGACAACATCCAATCTTCAAATTTAGCTTAGTTTAGTGCGTCAGGTAAAAAAAAGAACCGTGCCGCTATTGGTCAATTTGGCGCGGTGGGCCTATTTTCGCCGGGTTACACAATCAAACGTGACTCGGCTGTCGGCTGTCGGGTTGCAGTTTTGTTTGATCCAATTCGTGACACATTGAAAAAAAAAAACTCTCCAGCAATAAAACCCGGCGTGTTTTTTTTTTTTTTTTTCTGAAATTTTGTTTGTTCTTACATCCCATTATCCCATTGCGGAAGGATTCCCGTTTGCCACGTTCGTACGGGAAGTAATTTCGAAGGAAATTGAAAACAATTCAGCCACACTTTCCCTGGCAGACGTGAACCATAATCCACTTCATATTCCTATCAAGTTTCTGATGACATTGGCTGACTTGCAGTAGTTGAGACCGAATTGGGGTTCATTAACGTCATTAGGCGGGTGTTTTAATTTTAGGTCATTTAGGAGAGGAGGGTTTTAATTGGCGTCTAACGTAGGTACAACGTACGCGAAGCAATTACGCAAACAAGAGGAATTGACTCGTTTGTAGTATCTGTCGTAATGTTTGTTCTGTGCCTGAATTATCTGTACACGTCGCCAAGTGGTTTGAACTATCAATAATTGGTCCTTATCGCGAACCTTATCGCGAGTGTGCATTTTGTTTCCCCGATCGTAACATTTTTTCTCCTTTTTGCATCGAGCACATCACTCGAGCGGTAGCAGCTCGATCGCTGTTGTAATTTGAGCTACAAAATTCAATTTTTAGTTTATTATTCTTGGAAGCTACTCGCGACGGGAGTAGAAATATTCGAAGATACCAAAAGTGAAATGCCCGTCCGCCATCCAGAAAGATTTTTTTCAAACCTGAAATTTTTTAAAAATTCTCCGATCTCCATCTTCTTGTGCCCGCAAGCTTTTCAGCCCGATCGCTCAACCCGTGGGGCTAAAAAGAGGCTACGAGAGGGGGTTTTGAAGTGTTTCGGCTATGGGGTCGGTTAGGTGTTGTTTTCGAGGTAGGTACCTATTTTTGGACGCCGAATCTATTTTTGAGGATCCCACATCTATCCAAATAATGTTTTAGAGGGTGTGTGTGTGTGTCAGTGTGTTAGGTGCTTTTTAAGGTTTTCATTCTTAATTTTTCAAGTGTTTTTCCTTTTAATTTCCAGTTTTTTCTCAATTTTTCCATTTAGAATTCCAAATAACGGTAAAATTTGATTTTTTTTTCTTTGAATAAATAAAAGAAAAATTACTGTTTAAATTGTACCTAATCATTTACACAGGTCACAAAAAAAAAAATTTATTTTTTATTGATGTAAAATTAATTTTTGAAGCATTCATTACATAGATTAGTAGTTGTAAAATATGCAGCGTTTCTGTTTTTTCATTAGGTTTCAAGGCAATAAAAAAAGTTTGAAGCCAAGACCTTGAGAAGTTGGAGGCCTGGCCCGGTCGCATCAGTACACTGGGAATAGTATCATCTTAGTGCTTTTAGATTTCGTTGAAAGAAACTTGTGCCAACTTTATTATTTACCGCCAGAGGGGGCCTAATTTTAGAGCTGATCTTTCGACTCCCGACGCACGCGGACTCCAACAGGGCCGAATTCTTATCAACTATGCAACCTCCCATTGCAGAATCTAAAATTACCACAATTGTGGTTAAGCAAAACTAGGACTTAATAATTAACTATAGGATTACCATCGTTGGAAATTATCAACTTCCTTTGACCTCTTCACGCGCAATTTCTGGCAAGATGCGTTCTGAAAATGGGTTTCCCAAAACATTTTTCTCCTCTAGTAAAAACGCTACAAATCACGGGGAAGTGATCGCCTGTTATGCGCCTTCCTGTTGATGATAGCTCGACCCGAAGTCTCATCTGACACTGTCTTGCCGGTTTCTGAGCTCTTTTACCCGCTTAATTCTCGACTTCCTCGTCTACGAAAGAGAACTTCCTCGTTCCAGTCTATGAGACGTCACATTGTGTCGACATCCACGCGATCCTCTAGCCGCGGAAATGGGATTCAACAATCCCAACTATGATTTGCCAGTGTAACTCTTCTAATTAAATGCGTAATATCGTGCGTTAATCACTTCTGGTTACGTAGCTTAAAGCACTAAAACACGCGCCACATTCTAAAGAGTAGCAGCTACTCTTCAGTTCTAAAGAGAAGCAGCTGCTGCTTCAAAAATGCAATATTGCAAGAAACATGGATTCCTGTTGCTCCCTTTGTCAAGATTGAGATCTTGAAATGGACTTGACATACCGCGAATAGGTCTACTAATAGGCCTGCCTACTAAACGAAAAGGTCGAACTCAGTTCGCATTTCTACACAGTTGCATAATAAAAGACAAAGAGGATTCCAGGTACAAATCACGTGATGCATCTCAAGTTTCCTGACGATGGAATTTTTAATATATTCTCTCGATTCTTTATGCGTAACTTCCTTATGACTTGCTACAATGAAGTGATGATTTTGCTGGAAAGAAGAATTCCTCAATTGTGGGGAAATCCTCTTTAACGGACATCAGCGAACGGAAGACGAGAGTGCTTCCTCGCTCACCCGCTAAATCGCGGACGACCACTTCCAGGCGTAGGAAACGGGGGTTTCGCTCCCTTCCTTCAGTCACTTGGTTAGTCTTGCTCGCCCCTACTCGCTCTAGTATTAATGACTCCTCCCATGATCGGCATCGCTACTATGTGCGATTATTCTACTTAGGCTGGAAACAGGGGAAACCCTGGTCTGGAGCGGAAGGCTCAGTGGTCCACTTTCTTATCTGATGAGAGTGGGCTTAGATCTAGGAAACCCAGAACCATCTATGAACTCATCACCAGAGATTTGGAGGTGGCATTGGGGCTGCGACAGTAAGTTTTATACCTGGACATCTCCAATAAAAACACTCTGCTCGTCCACATTCCATGCCTGCTCTGCAGACCCGGTGGAACCCTCGACATCTCGAGTGTGGACCCTGGGAAAGCCAACCTGGCCTATCACTTTCCCATTCCGCAGACAACAAGCTGTAGCGTGATTTTGGACAAAGCGTCTTCGGAACTCCGCCCATCACTCCAAACACAAATTAATTTCTTTGAATCACCACAAGTAGGCACACTCCCCCCCCCCCCCCCCCCCCAACTAACCAGTAACCACTCACTGGGCCACTCAGCCGTTGGTGTGTTTTAAGGTATTTCTGGACCTCTTAGGTACCAATATGACGCTTCAGCTGCTCGTTACATCGTGGTGTTTTTTTACCATGACCCACAAGCTCAACGGGAAACGCAGTTGAGTAGAGCAGTTTATTTCTGTTGAGTCTCGTCACCTAAAACAGCCATCGTCTAAGCCAGTCGGAAAATCTCTCATTTCCTGCAGTAAACCCCTGAACCTTACTATTATCTATTAT
The DNA here is from genome assembly GCA_955831195.1 of Pilophorus perplexus. NCBI lineage: Eukaryota > Metazoa > Arthropoda > Insecta > Hemiptera > Miridae > Pilophorus > Pilophorus perplexus. The sequence continues at coordinate 15,013,382 of OY037016.1, forward strand.
TAACTCGAAAAATCGTTCTAATGAGCTGGAGAAGAGCCAGGATGTTATTACCAGCTTACAGCCGCAAAGCTCAGGAAATACAAATAGTTTTTAAAATCAAAATACATTTAACTCACGTCAAATTAAAGCCTGTCACGGAGTGCCTTTCTCTGTAAATAACGATTAAATCGGTGGGAGGCCAGATGTGATTAAGCAATGCTTCGTTAAATCCTAGATTTCCCCCCGTTGATGCGGTCTAAATCGTTTATATTTGAATTTAAAATTAATAAAATTTAACGAGAAATTTTATAGTTAACCTCTAGAGTGCCTTTCTCTGTAAATAATAACAGTAATTCATTTATTGAGCTCCTTGAAAAGGTCGGAATTCAGCTTTTCTAATAACATACTTGGATTCAGCATCTTCTAAACCCCCTTACACACACTTTAGTTCGAAAGTTCGTGTAGTTACGTGCAGAACTGTTTTAGAAATGTTGGAAATGTTGATCTGATCGTGGAGGGCACTTGACGTCACACCTCGCCTCGCTGGGCATCGAGTAGTTGGGCAAGTAGCCGCCAGAGCGCTGAATAATAAATTTTAACGGAATCAGAATAAAAACACTCGGCCCGGGTCGATTTTCAAATAATCCTCTCTGAAGATGATAACTTCGATGCCGGATTTTTAAGTGACCTTATCTACTGATTACCTCGATGCTCAATTTTTGGAGTTGGCGTTTTGTGTAGCAAAGTTGGCTAACTTGCATAGATGCAAGTGAGTGAGAGATCTCTCGGCCAATCAAAAGATGCAGCCCACATCATGTACCCCCTCCAGGTCTCCGAATTTAAATATTATATTTTTCCTTAGGCCCCATAAATAATAGACGGTTTTTTTTTTGCAATGTGGACCCGTTTCCATTACTTTTGAAACATGACCTTTCCCGGAGAAAATTTTAAAGAATCATTCAAGGAGCTCATTGAGTCAAATGTTGAATTTTAATTGAGGAAATCGAGGATGAGTACGTGATCGAGAGTACGGCAGAAGGAGCGGTGTATGTGGGACATCTGTGAAACCACATTGCTCGCTCACACAGTCTCAAGTGCCTCCAGAGTGGACCCACAGGGAACCCATTCGAGCGTGTCTCGAGGAATGCTAACTTGGCCAAATCTTATCCCAATCCTCCTAATAAAAGCTGATTTCGGACATGGCACACCTTCAGACCTCTGCAATTGTATAAAACGGGTACTTTAAATGATTATCACCGAACAATAAAAAACAATTGAAAAATGGCCTGCTGATAACACTCGAAAGTGACCACATAAAACGTTTAGAATTGCCCAATAAACCAGATAACCCATATTGCTCCCCAGTTAGGACTTTAGGAATGAAAACTTGAGTTGGCTTGGTAAAATTGCCTTTTGGCGCTCGATCTGAAATGTATTGATTGATGCTGGAACATAACATGAATAATTACCACAATGGCTCATACCTACCTACTTCAGTTTATTGATTTATTAATGCTGCCTGGGAAACAGCATACGACTATTCTGTTTCATTGAATGTTAACCACAAAAATCGCCGGTTTTCCACGAGGTTTTTCTCGTTCTGGGTCTGCGACTCCAAAGGTTGCGATTTTTCAAGGCTTCATTTTTTGGGTCAAGTTCGAGCTGAAAACCTCACTGAAAATCACCTTCCTGATTCAGTGGCTTTGTTAGTGTTTACTTCGGATGAGACGAGGCCATGTCAACGGGTCTGTAGGCAAATGAAGCCGTCGTAATAACCGCCGGATTTATCGTTAATTTATGCGTGTTTTGAACTTTGTCTTCACACAACTGCACAACAGGAAATGTTAAAAGTTTACGAGCAGAAGAATTTCATTTCATAGCTTCCGTATTCGGTCTCATTGTCTGTATTTTCTTCCAACAACCTGCTCATCTTAGTGCTTTTGGAGCAGTGAATAATGATATTGGTGACTTGTGTATCGACCTTTGATAATGTCAGGATTTTGGCACAGCCTTATCTATAGATCGAGTTGGCTCGGAGTGTGTCGACGTTTTCAAACCGGGGAAAATCTCATTTTCCGGGGGTTATCCGAGGAGACCTGGTTAAAACCCTTATCTTCACTGAATCAAGGTCATCTATAATAATTTCATCTTCAGTACGCGTTACTCACCTGACTGAGCGCATGAATACTGTGATTACGTCCCACTTATTTGAGCTCATCGAGGTCAGACTCCACCACGTGCTCAAAGTAGCCTGAGTAAAATAGGTATGTAACTATAACCGCTAGGAAGAATACTGGAACATCGATCTTACAGTATATGGATGGAATTAGTGAGGTCGGAAAGTCGTTCCGCTGGGAAGTTTCTTTGGAACTACTTTCACGGTCGTCTGTTAATATTTGAAAGGATGTCGCCAAGAATTGAGGGGTTTTGCATCAGCCGCGAGAAGCCGTAAGCGTTGCGATCAATAAACAAATTTTAAATTTTAAATGGCTTGTAGTTATGGGAACAGCCCTCACTGTAGGTACTGGTTCACGTACGTATACGTTCATCTATTGATGTAAGCGGGTGTGTGTGTGTTTCAAATCTATACGAGGCAGCGTAAACATTTACAATGCGATTATCAGAAAATATGTTATAATATAACTAGTCTCTCTGGCTCGCTTCGCTCGCTCCCCTAGTGGGGTGTATTGCCGCCTGTGGGGTGTATTGCCGCCTGTGGGGTGTATTGCCGCCTGTGGGGTGCGTAGCATCGATGGACACGTTCAAACCCCTACTCAGACATAAGGCCTCGCTCCGCTCGGCCCCTCCTATTCGTAGCAGAGACGATAGAAAAAATCGGCGTATTTTTAGGGCTTACCGTTTAGGAAATTATTATTTTTAATTCAATTCAACTTTTTTTAAATAAAGGCCTCTCCATCATTCAAAGTTCCCTGGACCCTCCGTTTTCTAAGATCCCTGGCCCCGCGCGAATTAAAACGATCCAATTGTCTTTTCACCGTGAAATCGCCCCCTCCCCCTCGGTTTTTTTGAAATCCGACTTCGGAATCGGATTGGCCCTATTTTGGCGCGCATTTGGCTCGCGGATACCATACCCAAAAAATGGCTCCTTACTGGGTATTTTTGAACCCGAAAAAACGTGGGACAAACGCGAGAAAGACGATTTTTCGACGAATTTTCGACGAATTTCCCGGGCGAATTTCGGATTTTCGATTTGACCGACGTCTACCTCCAGGTCTGATCTATAAGGCTGGTATTTTTTCGTAATTTTTTCGACCCCTTAAACGGGCTTTGGCGCGAGTTGAAAGTGGAAAACGTAGGACAAACGGGAGAAAGACGATTTTTCGACGAATTTTCCCTGGCCCCGCGCGAATTAAAACGATCCAATTGTCTTCTCACCGTGAAATCACCCCCTCCCCCTCGGTTTTTTTGAAATCCGACTTCGGAATCGGATTGGCCATATTTTGGCGCGCATTTGGCTCGCGGATACCATACCCAAAAAATGGCTCCTTACTGGGTATTTTTGAACCCGAAAAAACGTGGGACAAAAGCGAGAAAGACGATTTTTCGACGAATTTCCGGCGAATTTCCCGGGCGAATTTCCGAATTACGATTTTACCGACGTCTTCCTCCAGGTCTGATCTATACGGCTGGTATTTTTTCGTAATTTTTTCGACCCCTTAAACGGCCTTTGGCGCGAGTTGAAAGTGGAAAACGTATGACAAACGGGAGAAAGACGATTTTTCGACGAATTTTCGACGAATTTCCCGGGCGAATTTCGGATTTACGATTTGACCGACGTCTTCCTCCAGTTCTGATCTATACGGCTCGTATTTTTTCGTAATTTTTTCGACCCCCTAAACGGCCAGCGAGCGGAAAGTGAAAAAACTCTCTCGGGAACGCGTTATCCCGTACCAACAAACCACACGGCTACCACACGGCCGTCGGCCGTCGCCCAACACAATTTTATATTATTGTATGATGATATGATATGATGATAGGTGTAAACTTGTGATCATAGGTGTTCACATTGTTGCTCCGGTCCAGTGATGATCACAAGTTTACACCTTTCGAAGACCACCACAGATTCTCAATTTTTGTTTCAGCAACCCGCCTATCTATATCATTTTCTAGCAGTTCGTGTGGAATGAAATTTATTGACAGTTTCTATAGGTTACATATACCTAACCTTCAAAGTTTCGGGAAAAATAGATCAAATGACGGAAGCCGAAGGAACAAAATTTATCTCGCGGCATCACCTCGAGGAAAGCGCACGTTGAAATATAATAAATTTTGAACCTACTCACGTAAGAAAAACATTATTAGGACGTTCCATCCCTAACTGTGGGCTTCCAAATAAAAAGTTAAGTGCACCCCTCTTCACCATTGCCCCCTTCCTCTGCCTCTTGGACCGAAATCCCGACAAAATTGCCCAAAATCCGTATAGCGCACACCTCTCAAAACAAACGTCCATAGGATCAATCGTCTGGGGGAATTTCGTCAGCGAATACGTTCGTCGCCCCGCCTCAAGATACCTACCTTATTATCGACTAACGACGATGTTCCGAGAAAAAAGAAAACAACATACGCAGGAACAGGGATGATGCAAGATAAACGTCGTGTTGGAGTTTTGGCTCATCAACAATGGATGAAGGACGATTATTTTAGCAGCGGCGGAGTTTTTTTTCCGGGGATACCTACTCCGGTATTATGATAGAGTCAGAATCAAATCCAATGGTCGGGGTCGCGGGAAAAAGGCTGATGAATGTTTGATGGGGCCCGTGGCTGATGCAAGCAAGAAATACACGAGAGGAGAGCTCAAAAGGCTGATGCAATAAAGAGACACTTTGTAAACGCTTGACACGATCCAAGACCTATTGGGACCTTGGAAATTGAAGCCTTTTAGAACCTAAGGGCCTAAATGCCAAAATAAATTTTAATCAATGAATTAATTTCGATTAATATTCAAAAATAATAATAAGTTAATTCACAGTATGTAGAAGCTCCGTTAAACCGAATCTATAGAGTGGAAAGTGGAACGAACAAATCTACAACTTGTGGGGCAATTAATTTTATAGCCTCACAAGTTGTAAATTTGTTTGTCCACTTTCCTTTTTATAGATTTTAACGGTGTTGTTCGAGCATACGTAAATCATATAATGGGGTTTTCAGGGATGTATGCAAGATAGTTCCACCCAACTATTGAGCACGAGGTAGATATTTATCGAGCATACCTATTTGGTGTCATTATCGAACATAATATGCTATATCAATCAATAGGAAGGAGGTATATTAGGTATATCAATCCGAACTCGAATTATAGATATCGTTGTATCTTCTCCTTTTTGTACCACCTTTTTCTAGGACTATTATTGGTTTCCCTCGTCACAAACAATTTGGCGAACCTAATCGCAGTTGTGGTCCAATTAGGGGCAGCTTGCCCAATTCGTCCAGACTATTTCATAATACTCCCGTCCATCAACTGCGTAAATGATTATAGTCGATATCATTATTAAAATAATGATACCGAGTTATTTGTACAAATTTTGTAACTACAGTGAGGTGATAATGTAAGGTGGATGCGGCGAGATAGTGGGAATCTATTTTATAGATATATTAGTGATTCCCGCCACTATACAAGCGATAAACCAGTAATATACGTCAGCTAATAAGACGCAGCGCTGACTCTGAACTTTATACATCGACTATATATTGTCGACTAGTCTGATTACGCGATAACTATATAGGTACTAAGAGAAATCGTAGACCAGTTTCGGTTTGTTAAACCATCAACAAGACTAACTTAGTTAAGTAGGTATTGCACTGATAATTGTTTAATAATATTTTTTCGTGGAAATTCACTAGGTATATAGATAATATATTTCAAAAATCATCGAAATTGGACATTCGAAGTTAGGTTGACACATGTTATGTAGTTATAATGGTCTTCATTCTAGAATTTAAAAAGTTTTAATTCGGGTCTTGATTTGAATAGATACTGGCGTAGTTTTGATCGGGATTACCGGCAGACTTCATAAAAGCGGTATCAGAAGTAGGATTCCGTGATCAATTGGTTCAACTCATGAAATCTAGCATATTTGCAGTTACCCAGTTCCGAGGCTTGAGGCCTGTGTGAAAGAAAGTTTTCATCTCTGCCACCTGCCAAGGAAAACCTCAATCATTGGCTGGATGGATGCAAAGCTGCAGCCACAGGCATAATAGTGGTTGAAAACCCTTCAGTGGAAGCGATCGCTGAGCAGCAAGAAGGAGAGGAAGAATTCCCAGATTACACCAGACACCTAGATCAGGCCGAATATGGCCACAAGGAGGGCTTCGAATATTATATCAAGGTTGAAGAAGATCTCAAGTCTGAATCTGACGTCTCTCATGTGGAATCAGAGACTATGAACCATGAGACAGAAAACGAAGTTTTTCAAGCCCCCGAGGAGAACTGGTATGGTTTTTTTCTAGAAATTAAAAAGAGTTTCGATTTGGGTTTTGAAGTGTTCATTGGAATTTTCGTATTCATACATAACAAAAACATTTTTGTGCATATTATGAAGTGAGGTGCCTGGTCCGCAGACTCAAAAGATTAATTTGTTGTGCTTGTACAAAAGATGTTAAATTCTCTTGTGATAACTGCTGCCTAATTTCAAAAGTCGGCCATGGCTTCTAGTTAGCCGAGATAACGTGGAAATTATAGTCTTCGGCGGGGTTAATTATAATTATAATCCGCGACGTAATGACTTGTAGTTTCTAAGCGTTTAAAAGGGTGTGGAATCCCGCCATGTAGCTCAATGACTACCAAAACAAGCTGCTGCAGCGGCCGACGTGACGCAAGGCGGTTTTGCGGTCCCGATCCGCCCGTTTGCGGTCGCAATCTTCTTCGGCCCGGACGTGCGGCGGGAAGTTGGCCGCAGTTTGCGGGTTCACACGGGCGGTATTGAGGGAGCACAAAGTAAAGATGGGCCGTTTCCTTCGATTTCCCACAACCTTCGCGGAATACCGCTGCGCGTCGTCAAGGCTTGAACTGAAACGTTTCCTCTACGTTGTGTAATAAACTGGACTGGTTCCGCTGATGAGACTACTGATCTTCCACTCGAATTTGAGCAAACAGTTTTCCACGCCCAGGTTCGGCTTGTTTTCTGCCGTTCACTTCCTGCAGATTCACTTTCTTCGCAAAAAGGTCTCAAAGATGAACCAGATGTCTGGCCCATCCCACGCGTTCGTTTTTGCCAACTGATATTGCAAATATCAACTTTCACCCATAAAGTGGCAAGTGACCCCTCGAAAGGTTTCGGACACGACCGGATTTGTGTTTTCTCTGAAACAGGAAGTGGAATTTGGCGATTTCGTTTGAGGCAAGATAAAATCGGGTCGCGATTTGGGGCCGCCAAGCAGATTTTTCCAAATCCGAGAGGAAGGAATTCCCGTAAAAGTGCATTGAAATAATTTAAAGCATGATAAAATCATTGGAAAAAAAAGAAGACAAAATTTGGAAAATGAAAACGAGGAAAGAATAAAATAGGTAAATAAAAATGAAAACAAAAGAAGAAATTTTGAGAAACGCTGCGAATTTTTCAGAATACATAATAATAAATAAATAATGGGTATATTAAGTACAATATAAATGTAATATCCACCTGGATGAGTACAAATTTTGTAACGTTTTTGTAAATGTTTAAAGAATTCAACAATTGGCAGTGAAATACAAAGTTTCTTATGTGCCAAAATCTAGTTCGAAGAACTCATTAAATTCATATGGTGGCATCTTAATCAGTTTCTTTTTCAAACCTTGAAGCTATATTCTTAAGAATGATGAGCTTCAACCTTTTACTAACTTTCGAAACCCGTTACACGACTATATCTCAAACAAAATTTCGTGACATTTAATGTCACGAAATTACAGTAGTCAACAAAATAGGTATCGTATCATTTTCTGGTAGCGTGCTTCATTACCAAGATGTGTTTAATATGGATTTAATATGGTACACATCATGAAAGGTACAAGAATAAACTTTGTCCTTAAAATTCTCTGACTTTAATTCTAAGGACCATCAAAACGTCTGACCTCCGTCGCGAAAGCAGGTTGTTTTTTTTTTTTTAATACTAAAAACCAAAACTGTAACGCGGCTAGGCTAGTCCTCTTCTTCCGCATTGTCAACAGGTAGTTACTACCAGAAAAAGGTCTAATGTGCCGGCTACGTGACCCGGTAGAGGTGCAATGTGTGACACGACAGCGGCCATTAGACTGTTAACTTGTCCGCACGGTCCACATATAGACCCGTAGTAGACCCACATATAGACTCATAGTCCTGCTAGGCTGGTAAGAAGGTAAATAGGCGCTGAGCTAGAAACAGCTCATGTGGATCGAATCCGCGAATCAGTAGAAGGCTGAGTCTAGATACAAGTCTGCACATCGGCCTGATGGTTCCTTCGTAAAATTAAAAAAAAAAAATGTAGAGTTAGATTTTGAAAAGAAAATACCTAATTCAGTTAATTGGGAAGTTATTCGATTTTTCGCGCTCTTGGGACCATTTTGGATTGGGGGAATGAGATCTCGTCGCATTCCCGGCGCCAACAGGTCGCTCCTCAGACTGTCAGTGAGAAAAGAACGGGACAGGAAAGTCTCGAGGAAAAAACCACTTCCGAGACGGGCCAGGAAGTGGGACAACGGACGAGAGAGCAGAGCCCATGTCCCGTTTAGATGCATAGGTCTGGACACATAGTCCCCACCTAGCATCATCATCATCTATGAGGCGAAAGGGGGAGTTCACGAAGCCGACACGGTCTACTTTCACTCAACCAAACCTTCATTTTTTTCCAACGCCAACATTCTGACGCACTGTCTGGCTGTCATGAGCTGTTATGACATAGCTCGACCTCAACCAAGTGGTCAATTTTAGGAATAAACTGAGCGACCTCAAAATTTGTCCATATTTTTTTTTTCTGACTGTGCCAAATGTGTTCTTGTTCATAACCGTACAAAAAAACATGCCCCTACGCATTCTATGAGAAAAGAAGCGTGACCGCCTATGGGTGTATTGTCGCTTGTGATGTGTGTTCATCATGGTACATATTTTGTATAATGTTGTTGGGGGACACCCCCAGACCCCCGGATGCTCTCACCTTGAGTCCAACGGCTAAACAGTGGATGAACGTGGAACACACTTCATTCGCTTTTAATAGGTAACTAAATCCGAACCAAACGGCAGTGGATTTTTTTTAATACTTACCAGTCCACAGCAATGGTTCCTGGGGTTACAAAATTTGTAAAACTCGCACGTATCGAGCAACGAAAATTCGACGCCAAAAAGCTTCACAATGGCGATTCTTTGGCGTCGAATTTTCGTTCCTCGGTACGTGTGACATTTTTTGGCAGTTAGGTCAAGGCTAAAGAAAAAAAAATGCTAAAAATCATGCTAAAAAAAAAAAAAATTAATAATATGAGTTGAACCGTAAAATGGCTGTACAGTGTAGGGGTCAAACTTTCCATACAAATCCGTAAATCCGTAAGATCATTAGAATGTTCGGAAATTAAAAATTAATCCAATGCCGTTTTACCGCGGACAGCGGGCGCGTTGTACAGGATTTTTGACGAACCACAGGCTGAGATTTTAGTTTCCGGCATCATTTTATTTGTGCCAATTCGAGTCTCGTTCAATTTTGTGACAAGGGACATTATATGATTCTTTTACTAGGGGTGAAGATTTTTTTAATTCCAGAAAAAACGGCAATTTTTTTATTCCAGATAAAAGGCAATGCCATCCATTACCTACTACCAGTTTCGCCAATGGTAATCGTTTCCCGGGAAATCGAGCCGGCGGATATCCTGATGTCGCGAAAACGATTGATACCTACTTCGAGTTTCGAGGGTTCTCGATTCTTTGCCGACCTAGTTTTTACCGGTCTTGGCCAGTCGTATGCTATAGCAACGATAATCAGCCGGACTCGATTAATGACTGGCTCGAACGGTTCGAGAAACTAGAATATCACTCCATAAACTTTTGTTTGAAGAAAACAAGAACAGACTTTCTGATATAATGTAAGAGAGGACCGTATGGTCCTAATTGTATCAGATTAATAAATAAAACAGTCAAACAGTCAAACAAACCATATTCAAAGTACGGCGTTTATCAATGATGATCCCTAATGTATCATGGATGTCGACGAAGTCACCATAAATAATAGGGCTAATCAAAATCTCTGCGCTCGTGCCCGGGTGAAAACAGTTTCTTTCGGAAAATCCTGTATTTTATGAAACGAAGGAATCGCCTTTTTTAACAGCCGAGGGAATCTTCGACAAAAGCGAACAATTCTTTGCCCCAAGAAAATGGAACAAGACCAGTACGTGAAGTGATATACCTATTTACATACCGGTATAATCGTGATTAGTTATTAATTAGGTCTAATTAATAACCTTAAAAATGTAAGGTTACTTGTTAATTATGTAAATTATGCAATATAATTATTATGCGCCTAATTTTCTCGCTCACGGGGCTCCTTCGCTTCCTAATTCGGGATGAGTTTCTGTGTAAACCTTGTCGTCACAGTTTGTCGGGCCCCTCGAGTACGAAAAAACCGGCGCCGCCCACACGAGTGACGCAACGGCTGGGACGGTAAATAACGTTTAAAAATACGCGCGGAGCCGCAAATATTATTCTGTTTGATCCCCCTTTTTTTTCAAATGGCTGCCTCCTAACAAATTCGGACTCTTATTTTATTCCGATCGGAAGACCATCTTAATTTTATCGGATTGCTTGTTATGTCGAACAAATCGGTAACATAAAAAACACCGATTCTTCGCTGTCCTCCCCAAGCTAGAGTTCCATTAATTGCTTGCTGCTAATCTTCGAATTTATGGGGTCAAGATAGTTACAATAATTTTAAAAGGACACCTATTGAAATATTCTATAGGATCCTAGTGCATGTATGAATATAATATATTCGAGGTATGCACTATATAATATGCAATGAATATGCAATATGCAACTATAGAATATGCCGATGAAAGCACACTAGTATAATATATAATATATTATACTAGTGTGCTTTCATCGGCTGTTTAATCAGTCAATTTTATCTTCCTTTGATCGATCTAAACGAACAACTTTCCCTACGATCATTTAAACCACTTCATATGCTTCAATTCCAAAAGTGAAATGACTGCCCATTGTCCAGGCCATTTGAAGCTGTTGGAAAATTTCCATTTCCACATTTAATGTAGCTTGGTACATGCTTATTGCCAGGGGCTTGAAGAGCTAGACGCCAACCTGTCCCAAAGACTTCTGCCCGTAGGTAGGCATTTTATTACTCTAATGGGAAAGTTAGCCCTGGATCACCGTGTGGATCTATGAGGCTTCAAAGGGGCTACGAATGGGGCGTTGGACCTGCTTTAACCAGGAGGTCGAGTGGGGTCACGTTTTCGGGGAATTTTTGAACGTAAAATAATATTCTATATTTATATATTAATATTAATATAATATATTAATATTATTATATATTATTATATTAATGGGACTCTCTGACCCATCCGATCACACCGTGGGTTATCGTTTTCGAAGTATTTTTGGTCGTAGGAAACATTTATGTGAGTCCCTGACCCTTTCAAACTCACAGTGGAGATCTATTGGGCTCCTATAGGGCTGCAAAAGGGGCTTTTGAACTATTTAAACCAGGAGGTAGAATGATGAGTCATTTCTGAAGTAATTTCGGACCGAAAATCTAATTTTCGGGGTCCCATATCAGTCCAAATACTGTTCAGGAAACATTATCTACATAAAATGTTTATTGCCTACCTATTTTATTTTTTTAATGTCTTTTTAATGATACCTACTTATTTTATTTGCCTATTGTAATTTTTTAAATGATACCTCATAATTATTATTGTTTATAAGCATAGAATTAATTTTTGCACAATTTATTCCAAAGAATAATAAACTTGAGTAAAACATGCAGCTTTTTTCTATTAATAATACTTTTGGCTTTTGCTGTCATGATCGTCACTGAGTCACTGTTGATTTGCAGGTCCTCAGTCGTCACAGAACGGATATGAAGTACCGATTCCTCGTCCCAACATCCCAGAAGTGATCGCTGACGGCGGGAAGCCGAGGAAAACATATGCTGCTGCAGCGCAAGGTAATCAGAAAAGCTTATGTTGACGTCGACTACGGCAATTTCCACTTCTCGATAAATTCCAAACCAGGGTGATGGGATGGGGGGCAAGTTTTTGTTAAATGCCCCTTACATACGAAAAACCAACCGGGAATCTTTCCGACAGGTGTTATCAGAATCAACGAACCGAAGTCAATTAGAGAGTTTCCCGAAACACTGGAGCCCTGGTTGAAAAGCGAATCTCACAAAACGGATTTACACGGGAAATAACGGGCACCCCATTGTCGTCTTTGATAGTAGTAACAAACGACCGCAACAAGGTAATTTCCTGTCCGAATTGCCGTTTTTTGGGCGCTATCGAACAACACACGAGCTTAACGACGTTGCATAAGGACCAATTTGATGCAGGGAAAGCAGTGGTCCGAAACAAAGCTGCTAATTTTCCATAAGGGAATTGCAAATCATTATTCCCCGCCAATAAAAAACTAGGTATTTTAAGAAAAATTAAAAATTTTTAAAAAAATCCCCTCCTTGAGGTCGGATGTTTTTGGGACCCACACGAGTGGATTCTACGTCCAACTTGAACTCGAAAACGACACCTCATTCGATCTCTCGGCCAGAATCTTCCACAACCGGTATTTATATCACCAAAGAGCCCCACGATGTTGTGCGAGCGGGCTGAAACCCTTGCGGGACCGTCTAGATTTATTATTCATTGCACCATAAACTAAAAATAATAAATTTTGCTCGTACATTTTTTGATGACTCCGGAACGATTTCATCGTCTCGGAAAGAAGCTGCTTGTTAGGTTTGTGTTGAGTCGGGCGGGGAAGTCCGGCAGGTATCTGATGACGGGACGAGATTCCGGAGGATGTGACTCAGCTGGAGTTTCTCATGAGGAAAGATCGTCTGCATGGGGGAAGTTACGAGGGGGACGATTGGTTTCCGCGGACCTTAACGAGTAGGAAACACCGATAAGAAGGGTAATTCGAAAAATGGCCACATTGTATAATCGGCTCGTAATATCCCATGGGGAAGAACACAGCGGTGGTGCTCATTTTTTTGGGTTGCCGAAAAGTGAAAAAATCCTCGAGTTTCTCCTTCGCCTCCAGAGCTTCCTAAAGATCTTTCCTCTTGCAGAAGCTCCCGCTGAGTCAGATCCTTGACGATGACCACAACTACCGGACGCTTCAAAGCCCCTGGAATAAGAGAATTACGTAGTCTTGTCGTCACATCCACGGAGTCTCCTTTTATGAGTCGTAATTACTCATAACGACGCATTGTTTCATGAGTTTGCTTGAATCTGACAGGAACCTGGGATGCCCTTGCACAAAAATTACAACTTAACTAATTCTCTAACCCGTTTTTAAAATCTGCGAAAACTCTCGTGCGTATTATCGCTATTTCAAACATTCGCTGGGATCTCGGCCCTCACCCTCTTTTTTCTAAAAATACATCGACGGTTTTTTTTCGCAACAACTACACTATGTTTACAAACCAAACCTTCTGCCGTGCGCTATCAGCTCCTCCTTTTCATCTGGGTCAGACTTATCGTAGTCTTATCGCTTGAACGATAATCCTCCGAAACGTCTCGTTTATTTCAACGCAAAATATCTTAATCCTACTATTTCAACTATTTTTATTAAACCTCAAATTTCGTCTTAGTATTTAGTTTTCCCCGTTCATACGCAATTTTAATTCCATCATTCACTCCCTAAGATTCCACTATGGCGGGGTTTACCCAAATGTAGTCCGCGAGCGCCATCGATAAAAATCAAAAATTGGATCAAATGAAACAAGCAAACATTTTAACAGTAAATATTTTATGACATAAAATACTCTGAATTATTACCAATATTATTTGCTTTTCTGAAAAATTATTTAACGTGGATTATCAGGTCAGTAGGAAATGACCTTCGGACTTCCGCTCTAATGAAATTTCAGAACCTTTGAACAGCCCCCATTACTTGAAACAAGGGAGTCATCCCCTGCTGTTTACGCCAGCCAACCCAGAGCCATTAAAATGCCACACAAATTATTGAAAAAGCTCTAGCAATAAGTCTTATTTCTCCATGATGTTTGCCTCAATAACTGGATGACTGTTTTATAAAAATCCGACTTCAAATTTGGATTCGACGTGAAAAAAAGTGTGGGGGAAAAAATAGTAGGTATAAGACAAGAAATTTGCGAAATATAAGACAAGAAATAAGGCAAGTAAATTGCGGTAAACTAAGAATTTCTCGGTGATTTTCCCGAATGTAATGTAAAAGCAAGCAGACAAAATTAAAGTCATGTATTTAATGCATGTAAAAGCAAGCAAGCAAATTTAATTTAATGAAGCAAAGCATAATTTTGACAAACTAATTTAAAATCATTTTAATCATAATAATTATGATTAAATATTAATAATTATATTAATAATTATTATTATCCTCCCTTCTCGTCTTAATCCTAAAAGAGAACTTTCTGGGTCACCAGATCTTCTTAAACTTTCCTCAGTAAACTACTGGTGATGTAGACACCGAGACGAGGGAAGTCTAGCTCAGGCATCCGCTCTTTTATTTTTGGGAAGAAGTGGGTAACAAGTAGGTAAACTGATGACGTAAGTCTGTGTCAGTCACTGCTGTCACTGCTATTTGAGGCACACTCCAATTAGACTGTTGGAAGTGCCCCACCGGGTTAGTGCACCATGGGGATAACTATGTATGGCAGTTTGACTAATCCCCCACTACATAGTCTGGTTAGTTAACCAGAAACTAAGAAACAGAAATTACAACTATAATATAGTATATATTATATAGTCGTAGATTCTGTTTCTTTTTAGATCATAACTTGCAAAAAATAATCAATTTTCATGCATGATCCCATGGGATTCTGCCGTGATGTACTGAGTTTCAAAGGTTACCAGTGCTTGGCTGAAAATTGAACCCTGAAGAAGTGGCCCACGAGCTAAAAAGCCCTCCTTAAGGTATAATGATAATAATCATTATTACATAAATTATTTATATTACCTACGTCAAATCTCCCTCTTTGTCAAAATTTAATTTCTTTGTCAAAGACTTATTTAATAAGGGAGGATCACCAAGATTTCCTGTGTGATCAAACTCATCGTGTGAACTCCTATAACAAAGGCCAATGCGGGCCTACCATTATGGCCGTTGACCCCCGCACTGGATAATTACCCCCAAGTTTGTCTTGTAGCAGCTACAACAAGTAGCAAGGACGATGATATCGTTACCCGGCTAATAGCGAATTTCCGAGTGTGAATTGACGTAGCTCCCTATCAAGGTGATACTGTGGCAGGTGAGATGGCCGAGGTGATGGTTGACAGAGCCCTAAATGACATGTTGCACATGAGTCAACTCGTTAAACAATAATTTGGTAGCACTTTAGTTAAAAATGAATAAGAGTCAACGTTTTCTACGAATTTAAGAAGAAATCTCATGTTGTAATCAGAGATACTGCAGTATCTTTATGTAGGATGCAGTATCTTTACCTACCAAATTTGAACAAATCCAGACTGTAGGTATTCATCCCAGTATACCGTCGTACGGACTCGACGTTCGGTCGCACTACTACCGACCCTACCTTGCGCATGACGGGAGGTCCAAGATACCTCTCCAAAACTCCTCTCTTCTTCACGATTCCTCTCCGAGCAGATTTAATTGCGTTAAGCATAATATATTATATGAATAAGTGCTATAATATATATATGCTATTATATTATGGTGCTATCTGGGGTAACTCTAATCAAGAAGCAAAACTCTGATAGCATGTCGACATAAATTTATAGAATTTATGCAAACCAGAAAATTTATGGTTTTTCATTTTGCATTGAATGCAAAATTCATTAAATTATAATGTACCTACTTAAATGTGTGACAGGAAGGCTCAATTGTGATTTTGAAAAAAGCATTGTTTTCAAATTCAACACATACACTTTTCAAAATCCCATCATTACATTCAAACGAATCTCATCGATAAAGGGCTGTCCAATTTTTGAACCTCTAGGAACCTACATCCATACGTCCATTGATTAAAAACCTATCACCATCCCTTAACCATAAATAACGACACAAACATCGTAGCAGCGCCATCCAGTAAACACAACGTACCTATCTCTTTTCACTGCGAATCGTCATAACATTGCGTTCGACCTTGATTCACGTTGGCCCTGTTTTAAGATGATAATGATAACTGTCGTACAGCGTACATATCTGAATAAGTATGTAGTATTTGAATTCAAAATGGATCAGGTCATGACCGTATTTAGCCTCAAATAGTGTCGATTACTAGGTAGAAAACCCCTGGTAATTTATTTACCAAATATCTTATTGAGTTAGAATAGGCTAAATGACATTGTGTTGTCTATGTAGTTATTAATTGAAGGGTGCCATACGCATAAGGGCCCAAGCGCTTTTTTTTCGAATTTTGGTTTTGTGCAGTTTTTCCCTAAGGTGCTTGGGCCCTTAGGCGAATGGCACCCTTCAAGTGCTATAAATGGTCAACTAATGGGGTCTAAAACTCCCTCTGACATCACCCTTCAGGGTTTTCAATTGAGTTACAGCCTCAGATGTAAGATGCTTTATAGCAGACTTGGCGAGAAATCGTCTTGTGTGAGAATTGCCTTAGATGTGAACCTTGATGACAAAATGAAAGTGTCTCACGATGTTTGTCAACAAGCTCGTTGTTAGTTTCCAGAGAAAAATAACTTGAGGCTCCATCATCTCTCACGACTACGGTTCTAAACCATTCCGTTCAAACTATACCATTTTCTTTTTCCCCCGTCTCGTATTAAATTCTCGAGAATTTAATTCGTTTTTTATCCGAATTTTGGTCTTCACCAACTCTTTAAAAGTGGTTTTTTTAAAAGTGCTATACCATGGTGGTGGGTGACGCAAACCTACTGTTTCAACAGATTCTGTTGGGCTGTTTCTACCTACTTACGATCGCAAGTGGGTAAGATACAGAGCGTCAAAAGGCCGGTTGTTGGTGCTTATCAACGTGAATAATTATTAACATTTCTAGGGCAAGTAAGAAACGTGAGTGCAGCTGCTCTAGAGCTCGAATGCGGATGTTATCAAAATCGTTCGTAATGGATACTCGTTTAATTGCCGGAAATCACTGGAAACGAGTTGAAAACGTGATTGCGACTGTCACTGATAAAACATGAGCTCTCAAACGTTACTCCAGAATAAACATATTGGCCAGGGACTCGATATCCGCCGTAAAAATCGGTAGACTTTTCGTTATTCCAGTAAACACTGTTGATGAAGAAATTCAATTATCCACACTTCGTGGAGACTTTTCTGCTGATTCGGCTCCTCATCTACTAATCTTCTGATGGACCTCTCTGCTAACAGTTAGCGAATTACTATTCTGCTGATTGAGCTCCTCGCTCTCTACTAGGTACCTACGCTGATTTAGCTCCTCACTCACTACTCGGCTGAATTGGCTTCTCATTTGGCATGGTTGACTGGATAAAACGCTGCAAATTTTACACAAGGGCTTAAGTACAATTTTTTCTTTGGTAGGTACATAGGTACGAATTATCCAAAAAATTGAAACTTAGAGACTGAGACCGCCAGAAATGGATTTTACGTCCAAAAATACTAAGGAAAAACAATTAAAAAGAATGATTCAACTCAAAAACTGCGGACGTGAGACGTTTATCAATTCTCCTATAAAATTTTCAAAAATGCAATAAGCTGGTTTGGATAGCAACCGCCTCTTATAATCTATATCAGATACAGATTATAAGAGGCGCTGGTGTGCTATAATACTTATTATTATGCACAATGATAACAATTGGTAACACAATCAATGCTCAATGAGCATGTTTCAGTGAGCTTAGATCGATTTTCTTTCTTTGCCAGTTGATAACGCTCGGTTTCCGGGGAAACACGTTAGGCCACGAAGACCTCTGAAGAGAGCCTGTTGGGGCAACACGTTTGGCCACACGATGAACGACCCGTCTGGCCACTCCCGGCGACCGATTTTCGTTTCAGACAAAATTTTAAACGGCTGTTGACTCCGTAGAATGCAATCGGTTTTTTTTTTTGGAAACAGCCTGGACAGACCTGGAAAGCGTGGGGGCCATCCTAGCAAGCCTTGGAACCACCTGACCAGCGTTGGGACCATCTTGGCAAGCTTTGGAATCCCTTAGCCAGCTTGGGACCCGCTCTGCAAGCCTTGGAAACCCTTGCCCAGCTAGGCACCAAATGTGTAAGGACTAATTTGGACAGGACTAAAATGCTTGGGACTATCTTGGCAAGCCTTGGAGACTGGTATCAAGCTCGGTACCATATTGCCATGACTTGGAAACTCTTTGTCCGCTTGGGGTGGGCTTA
This sequence comes from Pilophorus perplexus, assembly GCA_955831195.1. NCBI lineage: Eukaryota > Metazoa > Arthropoda > Insecta > Hemiptera > Miridae > Pilophorus > Pilophorus perplexus. The sequence goes on from OY037016.1 coordinate 15,031,822, forward strand.
GCAAGCCTTGGGCAGCTCTGGAACGCTCGGTAGGTACCATAGCCTTGAAAACGCATTGGCAAGTGATTCACTGATGATAGCAGTAATTTCTTGTGGCCAAACGTGTCCCCACGCTTGCCGTATTGGTTGACTAACGTGATGCGTTTTCACCCCTCGGTGGCCAAACGTGATAGAACTCCCAAATTCATTTATCACTTCAATGGCCCTTCACATGTCATTCATAACAATTTTATTATGAAAAAGTAGGATTTAAAAACACACCCAGTAAATTTATAAAGTGCCAGGGTTTTTTTTTTTTTAATTCAAATTTAAAACTGAGATTTATCGCTGAGATGGCGATTTTTGTTGTGAAGGCAGAAACAAATGAATCTATCGTATAATTTTACTCGTATAATCTATCGTATAATTTTAATAATTTTAATTTTGGTTTTACTCCTTGGTGGAACCAGCCTGAATATGAGAATAATCATTGATGAATATGTTCCTTGAGTGAACCTTGAATGGTAAATGCATGAAATTTTCATGCAATCGTTTGACGCTTCTGCTCCCTACGTGCAATCAGTTCAGTGGTTTCCTAACGTTTAATTTGGCTGGACAGATCATCAATTTAGTGGAGGATCTGGGGCTGAAAAGCTTTGATAGGTACTACAGCAGTAGTATCAAAATATTGATACAAAATAAAAATAAATTGATGATCTGACAGTCAAATCCAACGTTAGGAAACCGCAGCCATGGCTGTGATACTTTACCGATCCAGATTTCGATCTTGAAAGAAAAAGAAAAATCGCCAGACAAAATTAGATTCTAGATTCTATCGAGTGAGTGAAAATTGATTCACAAACTCGACTTTTCAAGTACCGTGTACAAGGTACACAATTAAGTGTACCAGGTACAAAATTAAATGGGTATCGATATCCAAGACTGTGCGTAACTCCAAAATAAACGTCGGCAAGGGATATCCGCCTTAACACGTTGAATAAAATCGCTGCCCGGGTCAAGGAAGACACCTTGATAAGCAATTCATTTGAGTAGATAATGATTGTACCTGTTATGGGTTGCTTTGTGGGATCGACACCTTCGAGATGTGCATCACCTTGAAACTCGAATTGGATCAACGAATTCCCCACATGGGTCTCGGTCAGTGACTGCGCAGATCTTCAGGTGAATAGAGGAAACGTGCTACTTACGGCTCGTGCTGAGTCATAATTATTATTTTTAAATTGAAATCAGTGATGAATCAGTCATTACTCAGCTTCCCTCGCGGCAAATCGGAATTTCTCGTCCTGGAAATGTACAAAATTTCCGGTAATGTTGTGACGTCATCGGATCAAGCGGTGAATGGGACATCCCACAAGAAAGGTGTGGGGCACTGGGGGTGGGGGCGGCTCGTGGTGGGGCGAACCCCGCTTCGGCCCCGGGACGTCTCCCGGCGCCTCCAGTTGAACTGTAGCTCCTGTCACGTCGACGTCCGTGGAGGGAAACTGTTGAAGACGCCGAAATATTTTGTCGTCCATAAGCGGCCTCCCAGGGCCCCTCAAAGAGATCACAACAGCCGCATGGAAGGCCCCGACCTCTACCGGATTTATCGTCAACCCGACATGTCCTTTCAGTCTCGGCCCGTCTTCCCGCCCTCGATATTTACTACGTAGAATTTTCTCTCGGTTTTCATTATCCCCGTAGTTTTATTTCATGATTTTTCATTCCGGAAGAAATAATTTCCCACGCAGTTCTACCACCTTCACCCACCATAAACATCCGGTGTCAGTGCGCCGCGTAGTTCTCATCTAAAATATCCCAGTTGGTGGTTTTTTTTTCTTTTTTCATTCGGAATTTTTCCACTAGCCAAAAAAACTACCAATTACCGCTATGGATCCGACTACAGTGCCCGGAGTGTTGCAAAAAACTGTGGTCCCGTTGATTCTCAACTACATACCGGCGATTATCACGTTGGTCGTCGCTTGGATCACTGTTTCCCAACTCTACTTCAAGAAAAAGGATGAGCCGAACCCTAACAAGAGTGAGTACTCAAATTTGTGCTGACAAAACGAATTGAATTTAGGGCCCAACCTACTCAAGGCTATGTTTGTTTTCCCGACTCCTAACCTCTCGACCTCTATTTCACCTCTCCCCAGACGACCCCAAAACACCGTTTCTCGACGGAACTTTATCAAATTCCGACAATGACCTCTCAATTTGCCATGGTTATCGACTACGAAAACTGCTTATTATCATTTGGGGCATTTTCTCGTTCTTCTTTCGGCACTCAGTGCTTTCCTAACCTCTTCTACAAACTATCTACAAAAATATCAATACGGTCAGCACCTCGAGTACGTAGGGACCTGGTAGTCTTTTCGCATGAGAGAGCTCATTAAAAAAAATTAAATTCACGCGATCCCGCTTACATTGAAGATTGTTGTGGAAATCCGGAGGCATAGAAACCATAACCATAGCGACGGATATAGACGGTACCTTTTGGTTTATTTTTTGCTTATATTGTTGCTTTTGAAGGACTTCGTATTGAATTAAAAATGATAACAGTTTTTGAACAGATAATATCTATTTGAGCAGATAATATCACATAATATCCCATATTATGGGACCCCGAAAAACATTAACATTAAATTTTAATGTTCAATTTAATAGATCATGCGTCCAAAATTACTCGAAACTGACACCTCATTCGATTTCAGGAAATTTAATGGGGCCTTCTGCAAAACTGCAGAAGAAATACAAATGATTTTGTATGTGGGTGGAAAGTTCATTCATTGACACGGTCAGCATCATCATCTTCAATGATTGTGTAGCCCATCGATCCCCACGGTGAATTTGGATGGTTCTAGGACCCCCAATATTGGATTCTTCGTCAAAAACAAAATAACACCTCACTCGACCTCTTACCGAAAACCTTCAACAACTCCTCCCGTAGTCCACTTTTTAACCTCGCGGGCGATCGGGTTGAAAACCTCGCGAACACAACTAGATGATGATCCGAGTATTTTGCCAAATTGTTGGATTAGGTATACAAACATTTTTTAATCGATTTATCATGAAACCTTTCGGGCCGATCACAATGTCAAGCGCAAAATTTGCAAAAGTATTTAATACTGGTTGATTATTCAGAAAATAAGTAATACGTCAAAAAACTTTCATATTTCCCTACATTTTCGAATACAGCGCAATCCTATAGAGTTGGTACTAAAATTGAGTAAATTACCTACCATCTCGAACTTTAAGAATAAATTTATTAGTTTTAATCATGTCCTATTGATGACTGATTGATGATTTAATCATGTCCTAACAAGTGAATTTTGGAACGCTACAGGTCCCAGTAACATTTGGGGTGCCACATCGGTCCACACTGTTCAAAAAAGTTTATTTTTAATTTTTTAGACATAGATTTAGTTTTTGCCCAATTTACACCTACACCAAAAAATTATAAGCCGAAAGAATTGTAAAATTGTTATTTTATACTATAAATCTATGTCATGATATTGTTAACATCAATAGAATGAAACAACTGTTGCAAGGATGACCCAATGAAATTTATTCGTGGTCGTACATATTATCGGATGGATAATTATTTTTTCTGATTGGTATTAGTTGTTTGGGATGAGGCAGAATCAGTACAGGTTCATTTTTTGGTCGTTTGGCTTTGAATGATTGCACTCAAAATCATCAACGTGTGCTATTACGCCGGTGGTCGACCTTGTCGGCGTGAAATTTTTTTTCTCAAGAGTAGAATCGCCAAATGTGATACGCCGTTTGAGTGGGGCGAAGTGCGATTTTTTCTGGACATGGCAATGTTACGAGTGAGTCCTTAAGAAATTTTACGCAGATTGCACACCAAATTTAATTTATGATATATCATAAACTATATATATTAGGGTCATTCTCACAAAATCGTACATTTCTAGGTCCTTAGTTTTCAAATTTTGAAACCACGCGTAGAAACTTGGAAAAATCTACATGCCATCCTCGGTCAATGGAATTTTACCATCGGTCAATCTCAATCAATGAATTAGGTAAGCATCCAAAATTACTCGGAAAACAACACCTCATTCGACTTCCTGTCATCCTTCGAAAGCCCCATTTGTAACCACAAAGATAGACCACCCATAGATCTTCACGATGAAATCCGATCGTTCTGGGACACCCAAAAGTGGATTCTACTTCCAAAAATACTTCGAAAACGACACACTACTAATTATCATAACCTGCAATAACCCTCCCGTAGCCCCTTTTTAGCCCCACTGGGTTCGGCGATCTGGATGAGAACCTTGCGGGCACAACTTGATGGTGGACCGAGTATTTTGTCAAAATTTCAGGGTTTTTTTTTAATTCCTACTGCCCAAAACCGCTTTTTTTGTCATACAGTATGGCTGCAAATTGAACGTGTTTTGAAATATATAGCATACAGTAGTGATACGTTCAAACAAAGTAAATTTTTCATTCAGTGCACAACTAGGTGGAGAACTGAGTAGGTATATTGTCAAAATTTTAAGTTGAATAATAAAACTGTCCCGGACGGCGGACGGACGGTTCATTTCCAAGAATAATAAACCAAAAGAAGAAAGAAAAACGCTGCAAATTTTACACAAGGGTTTATTATTCTTTTATATACGTTACTTGTGCAGAAATTTAATTCTGTCAATGAAAAAATAAAGAAATAACTATTTTTTTTGGATTTTTATCTAAAAAAAATTTTTTTTTTGGATTTTTTGTTCAAAAATGTTTCTTTTTCAAAAATGCTGTATTTTTTACTCGAAAAATATTTAACATCCTGGGATCCTTTAAAAATCCCATTTTTAGCCCCACGAATGCCCTAAAGATCGCCCCAGTGAAATCGGATCGTTCCGGGACCCCAAAAAATGGATTCTACGTCCAAAAATACTTCGAAAACGACACCTAACTCGATCCCATAGCTAAAAGCCTTCAAAAAAACCCTCCCGTAGCCCCATTATAGCCCCATAGCGCCCCACGGGTTTGGGCGATCGGACTGAAAACCTTGCGGGCACAACTAGATGGTAAACCAAGTATTTTGCCGAAATTTCAGATTTTTAAAAAAATTCCTACTGCCCAAAACGGCCTGGATGGCGGACGGCGTACGGCGGACGGCGGACGGACATTTCGGATTTAGAATGTAGACCTCTTGAAACGGATAATGTCAAATTTTGAGCCCGATCGGAGTCGTCGACCCCCGTCGCGAAAACAGGTGTATTATTCCAAGAATAATAAACCAAAATTAGCCCCTCTGGAAGATTTCGGCAGCCGTCCCTGGTAAATAAATTCGCGTAATACAATTGCCACCCCATAAATCTGGGTCGGTGGTTTTCTAAGGTAACGTTACTCTTCTCTTCCGTAGCGACGAGTCGTTAAGATGCAAAATTCTTAGATCGAAATTCCTCTCCCGCTCGACATTGTTTCGAATCCGGTTTCGCAACTCGTGTTTTGATCTTCGGCTTCGCCCCAAAATTCGCCGCCCTGACGGTTCGGGATGGGCGTTTGGCCTTGTCGTTCCCTCAAAAACGTGGATGTTCGCCTCTTTCCGGGGTCTGTCAAAATGAAAAAGGGATCTTACTTCGACGAAATCGGGCTTTCAGAGAAACAACATGTCGTGTTCAGAGAGTCTTCTCGTGGCCGTGTGCCTGTTAACCACAATAGTCAATCCGGGTGAGTTTTTTTTTTTCGCTCAAACGTGACAACACTAGACATTGCTACGTATTAAATAACGCATTCTTTGGTTATTGTGTTGGAAATTGTTCCCGATCCTTTTCGGGCCTAAAAGCGGCATTACGAGGACTATTCTCAGATAACTGTACAGTAATGAGACCTGATAGGAAATGCACACGATTAAATTTTGAGTTCATTAAATGAGGTCATTAAAAAAAGGTTGCATGTTCGGCAGAGCAACCTAAATGACCTGAAATTATCGCGTATTTTCCACTCTGCTGTTAAGTCATTTTGACGAATTGGACGTGGCCCCTTGAAGATAATATCTTCAAAATATTATTTTCCCTAAATGTTTCGGAACTCGTGACTTTTAAAGGTGTCACCGTCTTGTGATTTATTTGAGTTGGACGTTTTATCGGTTGGAAACTCTATTCAGGCTATATATCTGACATTTTGCCTTTGGAATGCGGCGGAAGCTCAGAACTTTGGAATGTTCGGGTCACCGTGCCGTTATACCGTAGTATGTCCGGTGAAACCAATAATTATTTAGGGTTGCAGGACTTTCGTATTAAATACGAAAGTCGCTCAAAGTATAAATTTTATACTTTGAGCGATGCGGCAATGGAAGACCTTGCAAGAGTCGCGTGTGACAAACATTTTAATAGGAAATATTTCAGTTTAGCGCCTGGTCCCATTATGGCAATTTTTCCTATAACAAAGGTGGAAAAAAACAATAATAAAGAAAGAAACCGGATCCCACGGCCTTTTAACAAGGCCGGTTTTTAAAAAGTTTTTCTTTTTAAATGCCCAGCCACTCGTGGGGACAGCTGAGTTAGAACTCCTGCTGACTAATTTCAATGTCGGCCCACCTACCTCCTAAATTGTAATTCAGCTGAAATCAATACGGGTCTGTGGATGACAGAAGAAGAAGTTATAACTCCTTTCATAAAGGGGCAATTATTATTATTATTATTTTTTTTTATTTTTTTTTTTTTTACTGAATTGTAAATTCTGTCAGGTCTGTGCGGAATCCCTATAGGGCGGAAACCTTTGAGGACAGAGTATTTTTTTATCATCATTCTTGGAATCATCTGTTTTCGCGATGTGAATAAGAAATGTTTTTCGGCCTCAAAATTAGTTCTTAAGCGTTTCATGACGTATAGATTCTGATAAAAACCCGACCGCCGTCTGGGCCGTTTTGGAATCTATAAATCTGAAATTTCAATATATATATTATAAAGTGGGTATAGAATATTATATTATACCTAATATAAATTATAATATATATTATTTATAGTATAATATAAATTGAAACATCAATAATTATGTGAGAATAATTAATTAGCGTCAATGATAGTTATAATTATTTGCAAGGCGTACGAGATTGAGTAGGTAAATTTCTTGGTTAAATACCTTCGTGACGTGTGGTAGCAAATGATCTTGGCAGGGTGGTTTTTTTGCTCTGACGAATTTGAATCTGAGAACCATAAAACATTCGAACAAGTACCTACTTGAGTCATCTTCTAGCAACATGGAACAAACGTAAAAGAAAGAACCCATCAAATCATAATTTCTGTTTCATAAAACAAAGTAGTTTCCTTTCAATATAATAAAATTGTTAATTGATTTGAGGTACTATGAACAATAAATATGTCCAGGAACTTACCTTTTCCTCTGGAGGCAAATATCGCCCCGGCCAGAAAAAAGGGCATATAATGTATATTATGTCCTTTGAAACTTGTGACACGAGGTGATAAAAATTGAAACATCTATAATGTCCATGGAGACAAAAAATCGAATGGAAATGACGGGAAGGGAAGGGACAAAGGAAATTCTCGTGCTAAACTTACAGATTTATAATAGAGGCCAAAGTAATGCGTGAGCACTTCGCTCAGATACCCCTCCAGAGGTTTCCCCTGTATTAGGCTTCGTTGTCATTATATATTATAATACAGGTCGCTGGCCGGCCAACTTGGGATATATGACATATATGACATAACTGTTCATGTACGTATACCTGAGGAATCCCAAGTTGGCCGGCCAGCGACCTGTTTTAGGAGAAAAACCAAGGGATTATCACGTTCGAAGATGGTTAGTTGCGGCCCAATCCCCTTCGAGACATATGAGTTGCGGCCCACGTTCCTGAAGGGGTGGTATGGGTTGCGGCCCAACACTTGATGATCGTGTGAGGCCCCCTCAGTCAGTCCATTAGCGCTACCCAGGAGACATTTTCATTAAAAAAAAAAAAAAATCCTCAATCCCGGGTTTTAGAAACACTTTCGGGATTGCTAATTCTAACGTCAAGGCGACGAATCAACTGGCCAGAATTTCAACCTAACTTTGGGGACACAACTTTTTTCAAGTAAACGCAACAAAATTGAATGCGTGGTTCGAAGGCCGCAATTCATACGTGCATCCTAATGACCTGGGCCACAACTCACCTATCGTCACCCTTCCCTCCAACCGCTCCGGCCGCAACTCGTACGCATCCATCACTTTTGGCCACTGAGGGGAGAAACGCAACACGTTTGGCGAGCGTGGGGACACTTTTGGCCATGGCCAAAATCTTGTGCACAAGATGAACGGCGCTTTTGGCCAGTCAGTTACTGTTTTCATCAGAGAATCACTTGTCAATGGGTTTCCAAGGCTTGCCAAGATGGTAATGAGCTTTCCATAGCTGTCTAATGCTTGCTAAGCTCGTTCCACGCTGACTAAGAGTTTTTAAGTCATGCCAAGCTGGATAAGGGTTTCCCAGGCTTGCCAGGATGGCTGCTTGCCAAGTTTTCCAGAGCTGGTCCCAAGCTGGCTCGGGCTTGGCACGATGGCCTCCACTCTTTCCAGGCCTGTCCAGGTTGTTTCCAAAAAGGGAGAGGATCGCAATCTCCCGGGGGCCAGACGAGTCATTCTTTGTGTGGCCAAACGTGCTGCCTCTCCACTGGTCTCTAGGCTCTCTTCAGATGTCTTCGTGGCCAAACGTGTTTCTCCGAAACCCAAGTCGACCTGTGCGAAATGGTTGGGTTGATCGAGTAAACCAAATTTGTTGTTACAAAATTTAATGTTACTGCGCTTGTAGAAATACGAAAGGAATTGTTTTGAAGGGAGACTCCGGTGGCGATAATATCGTTTAATTATTCAGCGAATAAACCCAAATGTTCTGAAAAGGCATTTCAACCTAACAAACTTGATGAAGCCGAAACTGAGATATTGCAACCTCACTGCCTCCATTGAAAAGATTTGGTCGTCTGTGAGGCTCCCCTGACTTCACCTTTCTTTGGAGCACCCTTCGAAAAGAGTTTTCCAGTGTGATTTTTTACGGCGTGAAATCGGCCCAGCCGAAAACGATAGGAGGGGGAGTCGGGACAAATGAGGCGAGCGGTGGCGTAACGCTAACGTGGATCTTGCCAGTCCCCGAGGAACCGCATCGCATTGGCCTGGAATCGACTCCAGGTGAAATCTTATGGAAGAGAAAAAATCTAGGTCTCAAGCTTTCTAACTGCACAAAAACATGCATCAGAAGAAATTAACTATAGGTTAACTCCTCTTTGTATGAATCCATTTTCTTCGGTTGTTGAATGTCAAGTGACCTTCCTTGATTCCTCCAGAGATCTCCTCGCGTGGGCTTTGTCCTCAATACAAGATATTTCCTGCATCGTTTCAACTGAGATTAGAAATATTTGCGACTGTGAATTATTGACATCAGAGGATTTATGAGTTTCGAGTTATCTCTTCGTTTGATTTACAACTAGTTGAACGCTGTACATTTCCACTATTCCCAGTCAGATTAATGCTTCAATAAGGCAACATATGCATACAACGCCAACTTGGCTACTGTTGTGGGTTAAACAGATGAATGATCACAACCAATACCAAAGCTCTGATAGTACAAATCTCACTTGTTCACACAAAACCTGATAAGACATGTTTCAAACGTCCTCATTCCTTGGGCCTTCCCATGTGACGTCCTTTTTATTTGTCGGCCGGTTGAGTTGTCATGCAGATTGTTACGACAGTTATCTTGGTGGGCTGTATCAAAATTCGATATGGATTCAATCTGCCCTCGACGAATTCAATGGACGTCCTCAAATCTTAAATGACGTCACCCGACCTTCTACCTAATCAATAATTATTCTGAAAATAATTCACGGTCGATGAAAAAATCCTATAATCGTTGAATGTCATGAAATAAATGATTAATTTGAGATTTTTGAGTTGGCGTTTGAGCTGGGACACCATCGCGATTACGGACAAGTGCTTGATCCGTATACACCAGGGTTTCCCAGACCCGTCTGCCGTCTGCCGACCCTCACTAGGTGTTTAACTTCGAGAAGAATTAATACATTCATACTCAAATAAACGTAGTGTGAATAATAACACTGAATACTGAAAACAATAGTTGATGGGTAAAATTGCGTGGCTGGTGGGCGGGACCGAAATGGTCTCTCGGTCGCTTATTTGCTCCTCACCATCCCCCAGGTGGCGGTCTGTCTTCCCATTCCCGCTATGGACCATCTGGAAGGACAAGCTCGGTGAGAGCAATCTCCTCCAAGCTCAGGAGCAGTTTAAGCAAAATGTTCAAAAACGTTCGAAATAATCTCAAAATGTTCTCCTTTTTTCAGTTTTTTTGCTTATATTTCAAAAACTAAGCGATTTTCGTGGGAACACACTATTAGCGAAATTAAAGGAAACAAAATTTCCTAAAAATTGCATGTTCTACAGTTGAAGATTGGAACAATAGTACGGCCGCTAGAGCGCGCCGAAAAAAGGCCACTTTTACTATGTGCCAAAAACAAATAAAACCTCACCAGTTTTACTTACCTGCTTAACCTACCTCAAACTTGGGCTGAGTTTGTAAAATTTACATTTGATGTATTTTTTTTTTTTATAGTGAAAGTCCACCCCACCAATGATAAGGCATGGCCTGGCTAATTTACTAAACTTTTATTTACCACAAACAACAAATTTGGTGTCATGTATCTAAATCTAAATACTTTAGTTAGATATTCTAGATATTGTTCCGCGAAAGAGGTCCGTAAGCCAAAAAGTTAGGGAAGCCCTAGTATACATGGTAAGCTCAGGGTGAACATTTTTCACTGGACTGTGTACGAGGAGTGTTCAGTGGGGCCGTTCTCGACGTGTTATTGTTTTAAATGTGTTAGAGTAGAAAAACTCAATGACACCATGACATGTTACATACAGTAGGCCTGTCACCTAGTATGTGTTGTATGTAAACATCGATACCAAAACTGAGTGGCTGTCGTGCATAAATGTATTTATGTATTAGATTTGTCCTTGTCGTGATCCTTAATCTGATGGTCGGAAAGTACCTCATGCATAAATGCACGGTGTTACCCTCTTCGATAAAATTCATTTCAAAACCGTCCACAAGGCGGCACCCCATGCTTGGAATATTATGTATTCCGGCCGGCTGGCTCCTTGTCTGGAGTCCAACGGCGGCTGTGATGGAACCTCCGTAACACCCCCGTGGGGGGGGGGGGGGGGATCTCGAAGTGTGTCAGCCGTCCAGGTGTGTTTGTGTGATGTCGTCGACACACGTGGGCTCCTGTCGGCCGTGCGGTAGTGTGTGTGGGAAGTCGTACGAGCCGTGTGGAGTCAGAGGTGTGTGGAAACTTCTCCCGACCACGTGCTTCTTCTGCTACCCCTTTAACGGTGTTCCCGCCGAAAAAAATTGAACTGAATTGAAATAAATAGAATATTGTACACAAGGGTGTATTATTATTTGGTATAAATTATGCAAAACGTTTCTCTGCAAATAAACACTAATTGTTTATGTAGTCTTATTAACAAAAAAATAAAATAATTAAAAAACTATTCATGTAGGTACGTCCAAAATTACTCGGAAAGCTCTCACCTTATTCGGTCAATGAAAATTGACGTAATAAATATTGGCGAATTGGCCCAAAGACAATGCCCATTCCGCGTGTTCAATTTTTTGCGCCCAAACCCATTACTTTTTAGTGCTTCAAGTTGGCCCAATACCATTACTTAAGCTCCTAGCGGTGGGCCCAAAGCCATTGAATTTTGGCTCAAAGTCATTTCGTTTTAAAGTCTTTGGCCCAAAGTCGAACCACCCCATATTCGACATCATAGCATCCTTCAAGAGCTCCATTTCTAGCCACATGAAAGCCTCTTAGATCCCCCCCCCCCCCCCCCCTGTGAAATCGGATGGCTCTGGGACCCCCGAAAAATGGAGTTTACGTCCAAAATTACTCCGAAAACTACACCACACTTATCCCTAAATCCTTCAAAAAACCCTCTCGTCGTATTTCACAACGCCTCATGGGCGATCGGGCAGAAAACCTAGAATATAATGTATTCTATATTATAGAATATATTAAATCCATATTATGGAGAACATTGAGAATGGAGTCCTTTGTCAACCCCGTTCTAACAAGACAGATCAAAATTTTAGACCTCCGCCCCGGTTGATTATTCTGAAAATAAAAACCTAAATAAATGGAAAAATTGTGTATTGTTTGTTAGTCCTTGTATTGCTCTATGCAATTCGAATTTATACTTCACCTCTGCATGAAACCCCCATCCCTCGACACAAATTCTAAAGGATTTCATACCATTCGTTTCGAAATAATAAAAAACACCTCTGTCATTTTACATGATTTTCTCGACTCGCGAAATTGCTGTCGAGACGAGTGATGTGTATGTGCGTGAGCTGAGTTATACGGCGCACTTAAATTTGATTTGAATCGGGTCAAGGCAAGTCGGGGTTGAGTCGTCAGTAGAAAGTGGCGTCCCTGTCATCTGGCGACCGTTTTTACTTTTTTAAAGCTCGAACGACATACAAGTTCAAGTTCAGATGTACATAATATTATTAAGGTTTATTCTCGGAAAATAAAATATAAAAAATCAGATTTTTAAATCTGAAATTTGTGACAAAATACTCTTTTTTCCTGTGTGTCAGCAAGGTGGCCCGATCGCCTAAATCCCTGAGACTCATCGGGACTAAAAAGTGGCCTTTGAAGGATTTTGGGGTGGGTTAGGTGTGGTTTTCGAAGTATTTTTTGGACTAGGACCAAGCACTGAACAAATACTTATTCAGATTGTTCAATTTTCAAATATTTTTTAAAATTATTCCTTACTGACGTTGAATTAATAGTTGCTCAACTTTTGCCAAAGTAAATATTAAACCGTTTTTTAAACTTCGCAGCGTTTTGTTACAAATTGTGGTGAGACACGTGGTCGTTTTACTACAGTGAATCATCAAACTCCCCAAAATGAAAGTCATGAAAACCATGTGTCCCATTTACCTGACTGTTTATCTCGGGAGCCTTGGCCAGTTCTGGGTAATCCCACGGTGCAACGAACCCTTCAGATAGCTACCCTGCTACCTCATCAAGTAGGATTTGGTAGATAGCTCTCGCCCCACCAACCAGTCTTTTATATTCGATTGTAAACCTCTTTCCGTCTATATTCCTCGACCGTCCTCTTTCGGTTCGTCTTCGACTGTAGACTCTTTTGAGTTTGTTGCCCATCGAAAGGCTCCAAATGACATTCAAGTCAAGTAAGTTTGACGTCAAGACTTTTCGAGGTATTTTTGGAACCCATTCTTTGGGTCCCAGTCATCCAACAACACATGAGACTTTTGGAGGCTACCAGGAGGTCGAATAAGGTGTCATTTTCCTAGTAATTTTGGGCGTAGAATCCTTTTTCGGGGGTCCCACATCGGTCCAAACACTGTACAGGTTCACCGTTTTTTTTTTTTTTTTTTTTTTTTAATTTTTAATGTTCAAGTAAAATTTTAATAATGGCAGAATTTTTCGGAAAATTTATATCAAAGCAAAGTAAACTCTTGTGTACAATTTGTAGCGATTCTAGTTTGGTCGGTCTATTGAGCTTTGTTTTCGTTCTACTTCCCTCTTAAGATTGATGCGTTATCTTACTGTTGTATGCCCTGACTTGCCATATGGCTACACTATTATGTATAATATGTAGCTTCCTCTATCTCTCCTTTCTCGTCGGCATATAAAATGGAAAAGTTGCGTTTTGCTCACCCGCTCTATTGAACAAAGAAATGCAGCGGAACTGGCTGGGCAGGATTCCCACTGACCGAAGAGAAAGTAAACTCACTATTCTTAGTCTCTGACCAAAGAGAAAAAGTTTATGCTCCCCTCCTCAAAGTGTTCTAATCGCAGTGTAAATAAAACAATCCCATCGTGAACTATTTTTGTGCCAAAGCGTCAATGCGGTTGCAAAAGGTTTTGCAACCGCAAGACGTTTTTCCAAATTGTTTCCCCACACACTGCTAATTATGTCCATGTTTGGTTTGGTCGTGTGCCAAGTACCTGCAGTATTGGCCGAGCATGTAAAACGTCCAAAATATCTGCCCTGAACAGCCTTCGAGAGGCCACACGAAGGTCTTGACCTCCCCCTGCAAAATTGGGTTCTTTGTTCGTTTAAAATTGGCCCCCTCTATGAGATGCACTCGGGGGTAAATACGCAGGGGCCGTTGGACGTGGTGGGGTTCGTTTCCCTCGGTTTCCCCACTTTTTTTCCTAGAGTTTTCATCTCTTCGTCCTCGTTCGGTGTATTTTCGTCTTTTCTCTTCCTCTCCTTCCTTCTTTATATACTAAAACGCAGTCTTATTTGTGTTGGCAGACGATGCTCGACGGAGAAGCAGCGTGGAGCCCAAGCCTGACAAGAAAACTGGTGAGTATACTTTTTGTGGCATTAAATTTTAAATTGTATCGCATGAGCAAATTATAGCAATTCATTTTTGTTAATAACTATCTTGACCAGTGACGCTTTGGAATTCGACTTTTTTTCGTACAAGTACGAGTCTAAGTTTAGACCTTTCACAAACCCCTCACTGCATTGTAACAGGTCAAGAGCGTTGCTAGGCCTTTTACTTAATATTACATATTAAATATCCAAAATAACTAAATGAGCTGTTGTGAAGAGCGACATTAAGGCTTCCTTCAAAACAACACACATGACCTTTGGTTTTTCTATGAATGGAAATTATTTCAAATGAATCGAACTGGTTTCTGACACTAAAAGCTAGCGTCTTTTCCCTCAAAACTGGTTTCTGCTTCCTAAAAAGTGGGTAGGGTATTTACCTGGTACTCGCCTCGAATAAATACCTCCCCACATAAATACCCAACCTCTCAAATTTTAATTTTTTTTTTTTTTTTTGCATTTTCAATTGAAAGTATAATTGTGTATTGCGAAATCTTCATCACATTAAAGAAGATAATATTAAAATGCAAGTCAATGTTAGTGCTGTTAAAGTACAGTGGCGAAATGGTTTCATGATTATGAGCCTACAGATTCATAATATGATCGTGATAATATTATTATGTTCAACCCCTTGAAGTGCTTGAAACTTCGGCACAGTGTGGCCTTTTGAGCCGTAAGAACGTTTTACATGTCTTTTTTGTTTTTTATTGTGGTTAAAATACTTGATAAAATACGTACTCAAATCATCACAGGACCCTCCTCCATATCGCAAAAATTGAAAAATGTTTAAATTTTATTGATTTCTAAATTTTTAATTTGGTTTTCAAAAGTTCATTTAAATGATTTAATGAAAATTAGCCTTTCCAAAATTATTAAAATGCATCTCATTATAAATTATTGTGAGAGGTAAGAAAAATTTAGGGCCCCTCTGCTGAGCACTAAACTCAGAAAACCAGACTCCCTAGTCCTTGCCCCCTATGCTTGAGAATCTCCTCAAAAGTGGTTTCGAGGGGATGTTAGTCATGGACAACTGTCGAGCACAGTTCAGCTGCCTGAAGGAATTGCTGGAAGATGCTCTGAGGCCCCTCAAACTATTTCTAGTTGATATTGCTTATGAGGACCTCAGCCCTACTTTGTGAACGTCCATGGACAGGTTTGGCAGTTGATTCTAAATTTCTCCGAGCCGCATTGGTCTTTTCAGGGTAAGAAATTTCACTCGATCAAGGAAGGCCTCATCTCGAGATTAGAATGAGTTATTCATAGTGTGTTCTGGATCGGGTGAAGGCCGTCCTCTTCTCCATCGTTGTTTGAGGAAGACCTCAATACCGCAGTGTTGAACAGGGACGTTTTAGAAAGGAGAGAACTAGTTATACTTTTGCACCATAAAAATATGGAGACCCAGCAAAGCCGGGGAATACTACAATAAATGGGAAACACCAACCACACTGAGTTATAATATAACCTTCGCTCGTGTTCGTCGAAATCGGGGCCTTGAATCATATTTGGTAGGGGTTCAACTTCGAATCACGCTCGTAATTTACTCGCTACCTTTCTTCCAATTACCTTTTTCCCTCAAGACACTAGAAGTTTAAAAATTTCCATTCCATTCATATCGATTGCTTCTCATAATGAACGACGTTTTTATAGCCGAGCGACTAAATTAATCAAAATTAAATTAATCAAAAATCTATGGAGATTGAACTTTGACTTGCTATATTTTTAAGCTGGAAGTTTTTTCCAAAGCATTTTCCACCTGGCTAACATCGTTCTGGTTTCTCTTCAGCTCAACCTTCTCCAGTTCCGGCCAAAAATAAGAAGAAACAAGCAGACAAGTGGTCGGGAAGAGACTCGAAACAGAATTTTGCCCACGAATGGATCCTGACCAACCTCAAGGGCCACACGGGAGCCATTTTGGACATGGATTTCAGCTCTAACGGGAAATTCCTCGCCACATGCGCCGATGGTTAGTAAGAAAAAGACCCCACAGAGAGGGTTAGACTGAATTAATAAGGTGTCCAAACTGATAACAGTTATGGGATTTGGATTCAAGCTGGCTAGCAATTTTGAATATTCACGAAATGGAACGGCTTGATAAACACTACTAGGTGCTCGAAAAGTACTGCCATAAAGCTTAATTAAGCCGGTTTATGGCAGGTAAAGGCATAGACATATTATTTGGCTTAGATATATCTTGTGGCTGGGGGTCATTCTGAAAAATGCACAAGGAAAATATTAAGATTGTCAATTCAAAGCCATGATAGAGTCGCGATGCCTTTGAATATTGAAAATGTTGCATTATAACAAATTTCAAGAACGTATGCAAGATATGATGACTTTTGCGAAAATTTATTGGCCCAATGAAAATAGAAAACTTATGAATTATTGGGAACTTTTCTTACAGAATACATTTTTGTATAGGATGAACTATGGAAGTACCTGTTCACATAGTAAAAGCATCAATTACAGAACACTAACGACAGAGGGTCATCTGGGTTCTGTAATTGTAGCTTTGAACCCTTTAGCGACTGAGCCTTCGCTCACAACTTTCTAATCAAAATTTCATCAGATTTGTTCAAACATTAGGCGACTAAATTCAGGAAATGCAACAGTGCCCGAGTCAATTTTTGGCCATTTTGAGTTAGCGTCAAAATGGCCAAAATGGTTAGAGTCATTCTCTTATAGAAAATGACTCGCTGGATCCAATTGTGTAGTCAGATTTGAATTTCCAGTGAGAAAAAAAAAAACGATTGAAGCAACAACACATTATTAAGTGACGGAAAGTCAAACCGGCACAAGTTCAGCTGTTTGAGATCTGGCTTGGCGAATAGATAACGAGAAAAGTCCACGTGGCGCATGTAAGCTCCAAAAGTGGGAAAAAAACAGGGTCTGGAGCAGTTGACAGGATGTTGGGATCGCTGTGGGACGAGAGGTGTACGAAGGCGTCGCGGCTGCCTCCACCAACCCTCAACCCCCTCAAACAGAGGGTGGAACGACGAGGGTTGGCTGGCGTAGCAAAAACACCCATCTCTCCAAGGTGTGAGGGTGGGGTGTTACTTTATGTGTACGGTGGGGCTCTTAACCGTCAAGTCGTTTTTTTTTTTTTTTTTTTTTTTGGGGGTCTCCTGAAAAGTTGGGAAGATCGACTTTGTGGCACCTTCGTAGTCTGAATATTATTCAGCGTACTTTTTTAACAGAACTCAACTAGTTCACCCACCCGCATTTAATGATTAGGAGAAGAGTGGCCTTGACTCTTTAGGGCACTATAAAACAGCGCCGCCCTGTATTACCTTCATGTTGACAGTACATGCCGAAAACCCTTGAACTTGGTCCCCTTAGACATCGTCTGCATCTTGGACAACAGGGTACCTACATCAGGAGCTCCTTGTAGGTAACATTCAAGGGGAGTACCCCAACCCTTGTCAAGATGTGATAATTTGATGCTCTCATCTTGTGGTGTGCCTGCGCATTGGTTCTAGTTGATAGTTACTGGACCGTGAAGATCACTTACGTTCGCCCTAATGGGGGTTTTTGAAGATTTTTGAGGGTCGCCTGAGCAAATTTTGATCGTACAATCATTCTACGGAGACCCAGACCTGACATTCTAAGATGATCAAAAACATTAAACCCCTTAGCAGTCCAATTCGCATCGTTTCTTTTGTCGTTTGAGCTCGGTGGGATTTTCTCGGTTGTATCATTACGAAGCTAAAATCCCCTGTTTGGAAACCCTATTTGTCCACTCAAAACAGAAACGCCAGTGAAAAATGAATTTTTCAGGAACGCTTAAATATTCCACATCCAACTCGGTATAAATTCAATTCACATTCAGCTCAGCCGACTTGATTATAATTCTTTGCGTGCTACGTAGAAAATCAGGCCAGAATGACCATTAATCGACCTCACATTAAAATCCGTTGTCGAGGTCGAATTTATTATGCGTGAGATGGTAAATAATGAGAGGTTTCAGACAAAAGAAGAGTGAAGGTTTTGCTGGCTGTACGGTATAGAGCGATGGGCCTTGAACCTCGTTAGAAGTTATCAATATTTTATTAATGAGATGCCTACATAAATTTGCATTAATGGATTGACCACCAGATAGGGAAGTTCAGAGTGTAACGTCAGTTGTAACGAGTTTGGTGGCGACATTTGGGTGAATTTCTCCTGAAGTCCACGTGCAGTGGAATTTTCTGTTGATTTTTCTCACGGTTTGAACGTTTTGATTCGGTTCTCGGGTGTTCGAATGCGATACCTTGGTCTTAGTGTCATCTATTTCACTCTGTCGCGGTTATAAAACGATTGGCTAGGGGAGGGGATTGTTTGGGAGAAACGACACAAAGAGATTCGCTGTTTTGGCAGGGGAGCACGGGAGACCCTCAGACCCACCGACTAAATCCGTCTTTTTTCATAAACCTTCGAATCGTGTTGTGGAAAAACAAAGAGATGAAAGAGTGGGCGGGATGGACAAGTGGAACTGACAACTTGGCGCTTAGGGATAGCAATTTGGAGTGTTTTGAAATTGGACGCTTTGTGGTGTTTGTAGCAGTTGATAGTAATACAGCACGGTGTCGCTCTTGGGCCCACAGTAGGGCTGGAATAAACCGGCCTGAGAGGCCTATGGCAACACTCGATGCTTCGGGCAAAACCATGTATACCCTGGACTGCCCCTAAGGAAGTTCTGTAGGTGCACCTTTCTAGGAGCAACTTGCGAAACTGCTCTGACCAGGTTTTCCTTTTCCTCCTCCGGCGATACTCTGACGCTTCTAGAGCATCCCGGAGTGTCTATCCCAGATCTTTCCACTTTTCCTCCGTGGGGTGACGTGAACATGGATTGCGCCTGTGGAACTCCGCCAAATACCACTTACAAACATTGGCCGAGGAACACAACCTCGCTTAGATACACTAAAATCACCCAATAGGGGACCTGTTTTTTCAGTGTTGCCCATCAAATCTTTCCGTAGAGGAGGTACGAAATTGATGGACCTCAAGAGGTTAGCTACGAGAAGATGAAAAAGCGTAAATCCTCAAACGGTCACTCGAAAAAACTGGCAACACCTATTCTCACTTGAATGTCCTCCTAAACATATTCCACTTACACTATATTTTATAAATATGCACAGGATCTATGAAGCTCCCCTAACGCATTTCTATAGAACATAACCAATTTGTTTGGTCAGGATTTTAATAAAGATCCCTTTAGTTGCCAATAAATAAACACCTGTACGAGCTGAGCATGTTCAACTCTACGTTCAATTGTCCCATTGTCTCGTTTTGGTGTCTGAAACGGCTGTTTTAAGGCTGTATGTGTGTTTATGGACCAATCATTTATTGAGTCTACCATGAAAGGTTTGAAATCTCGCTTATTATCTCCTATTGCGGAGTTGTTCAATTGATTTTGCGCTGAATTGTAGAGTAAATGTGGTATGTTCAAGATACATGACCTAATTTATGAAAATTATGTTGTAATATGAAATTATTTGAAAAAGTTAGCTTTAACGTTTGTTCCTTTTCGGGAAATTCATGAAACCTTTCCTGGTATGAACAAGTTGTTGTTTCTACCAACTGACGGGACTAATTTTATTGGTTTTTATTTTTATTTGGAAAGCATTCTCATTGGTTGATGATCACAGATGATCCTGGCGGAACGAGCGGGAATTCCAGCGGGAGCGAAGGAAACAAAGAGAACTCGAGTCCCCGGGGAGGCGCAACGACGTTATCGAGACGCCAGAAGAAGAACCGGGGGAGAAATAGCTCTCCACCGACTGCGACGACTTTTCAAAAAAAGAAGCTGAAGAAGCATTGCCACAGTGTGCTCAGGCAGTACGCCAAGCTGAACCTTTCAGATTTAGATCTTTTTGAGACGATAAGGCACTACACGCTCCGCCCCGAAGATTTGTTCTTGTTGGGGTACCCCGTTGAAAGCAGGTTGTATCCGGGGCGAGCGATGATATTCCGAAACCAGGCGAAGCCCTTTGACGTGAACGCGAAGGAGTTTGTGCCCAAAGATGAGTCTGTGTATGCGTCTTTGCTAGTGCAGAATTCGGAGCCGTTCAAACAAGAGCCGGTCGTGGCAGTGAAGCGGCCGGAGCCAGAAACTACCAGCGAAGAGAAGAAATGCGTGAGGTGTCAGAAAACGTTCTTCATCACTTCGACTGGTGAATATCTAACACAAGAGCACTGCATGTACCACTGGGGGAAACTGCTTAGACCTCCATCTGGTGGGAGCGAGTGCTTCTACAGTTGTTGCAAGGCCAAGAAATTCACAAAGGGCTGCTCTACGGCGAAATTGCACGTCTGGTCTGGTGTGGACCCTGGAAGGAATGGTCCGTTCGATGGATACGTACGAACGCGCCCAAGAAAGACCGCTCCCGCAGACGGCAACTACGGAGTGTACGCTTTGGATTGCGAAATGTGCTACACAACTTCGGGCCTGGAATTGACCAAAATAAGCGTCGTGGCTCACGACGGCCGTCTGGTTTACGACACGTACGTCCGCCCAGAAAGTTTGATCATCGATTACAACACGAGGTTTTCCGGAGTGACGGCCAAAGACCTCAGCAAAAGGACCAAACTTCTGAAAGACGTGCAAAACGACCTCATGGGCTTCATAACCGCCGACACTGTCCTGATCGGCCACGCGCTGGAAAACGACCTGAGGGCCCTCCGCATGATCCACACCACGGTTGTGGACACGTCCATCATTTTCCCCCACATCCTCGGCCCTCCTTATCGTCGGTCTCTCAAATCTCTCGTCCACCAGCTTCTCAAGCGCGACATACAGCGCGACTCTGGTGGCCACAACTCCTACGAAGACGCCTGCTCCTGCCTAGAACTCGTCCTCTGGAAAGTCCGCAAAGACCGACAACTCCAAGACGAACTCCTCTTAGGCAAATGATCTCAAAACAAAACAAAAAATAAAAAACAAACATGATGAGGAATGTCGGTGTGATTAGTTCCTAAAAGACTGCAATTTTTACGAAAATAAAAACGGACTTTATTTGATGTGAGATATGATAAGTGTTCAAGTCATTTACTTATCAGACTTAAGCATATGGCTGGATAAAAAGATGTTTTCTACTGAAATTCGTGTTCCACCATTTGCATTTTTTATATTTTTCAAAATTCATTTTTTTCGTTTGTCATTCATTGTTTCGCCTCATTTATTTATTTGTTTTTCAAAAGACGCTGTTTCAAGTGGTCATGGAAAAAACCCCACCAATACATTCTCATCATTATGATCATAGCGATCATCAATTCATTGTTCTTTAAGTGAGCAAGCCTCATAACTTCATCGTGTACATTTGGTCATCCTCTTTCATGATTTATTTGTATTGTAAAGTCGTCTGTGATAATCTTTTTTACGAAAAGAAAAGGTTGCAGAAAATAAAAAACGATTTTTTTGTTTTTGAGTTGAGTTTTTGTTTTTCCCCTTTTCTTTTTTTGTTTTTATTGTGTTGATGAATTGGATTTGGGTACAATTTTGGTCTGTTAGATTGTTGGCCCAAACCAAAACTCAGAAATTGACGAAACCAGGTCTTGTATGTCAATTACATTTTTTATTTTCTGTCTTTTCATTTTCCCGTTTCTTCTTCTATTCTTCTTCTCTACAGCTACTTCTGCATCTTTCAGCTTTCTTTCTGGAGCTTTCATGAATTCATTGATGGTGGCACACGAAATTTTTATTCCATTGGGAGGACAAATGAGGTGGGTTCAGCGATTTGCAGGTTTTCAGGTTACGCGGCAGATTCGTTTTGTAAACTGACCTTCCGAACTGAGGAAAGAAGCACGTCTGGTCTCCTGAGTCACGTCACGTCCTCGTTTGATTCGCCCTGATGCGAATCTTTGTAAACTTTTGTCGTTTGGAACTGAAAGGCGTCTCATGTTTGGTGTTTTCTCGCGTGGAACTGGCCAATTCCTGTCGAGTGGCACGATCTTGAGCGTCGTTCTTTTCTAAACTACCTTTTCAGGTTGTTCCGGTTAGCATGGGGGCATTTTGGGACAGAGCGCCCCATCCTGCGTGATCACGGTTGAAATGCTTTAGGTAGGATGACTATTGAAAATGCGTCTAGGGGCTCTTCACGATCCTTGTGATTTCAAATATTAGGTAGGCGTCTAATACAAGTTGCACCGTATGCGCAATTACTATGGTTTGGAGCAAATACCTACACGAAAGAGTAGTACGCGCTGATACACGCAGCGTCTCACAAGTATAAGTGTTAGGACGGATTATAGTGTAAGGCTCGTCAAATGTGAATACAGAGGGAACGTGGTGGAAGTTAAGTCTTCAAGACGTATATCTGAGAGAAGATAATGGTTAGGGATAAGGCCAAGGGGGTTCTATACATCTCCAGAGAAACCAATGTCTAGAACCGACACCTTTTTTTCCCCTGGAGATTTCAGAAATGAATCCGAAACACCAGCCAGAATATCTGGACGCTGCAGTTAACTGAATTTTAAATCACAACCAGAGGGTAGCTCTGGTGTAACATGCTCATAGTGCCGCAGCCTTGAAGGGGGAAGAAAAAGAGGCACAACAACACTTTTTCTTCTTCGTATACCTATAAGCCATGAAAAATCCTTTTTATTGAACTTCAATGTATTTTTGAATCACACATCTCAGTGATATCAGTGAATCCGTGGCCACCGGTGCTCCGTGCCCTTCAATGGCATCAATGATTAATTGTCTCACATCATGCCGCACGGAGCACTGATGGCCACGGATTCACTGAAACACTGAACTGTGTGGAACGACCTTTAGAAATTCACGTGTAGTCTGGCTGATGAACGTAATTTATTTCAGTAGGTACCTACTTTATATTATAACAACATAATGATTTTTGTGATCTTACAAATAACTCTAAAATAAAATAGGCAAATGAAAAGTGTAGCACGTTAATTTACTAGTCGACAAAAATCGTTTATGAAATTGAAATAAGTTCAATTCACGCTGTAGACATCTGTAGTTCTGGTTGTTTGGCGCATGCGCACTAGGGCCTTTTGTAATGGTAAGGATTTGAAATACTTCAGCTTCCAGGAATTAAGTTTCGATGCTTTTGAATCAGTAGTTTAATCTGAGGCTTGGAGGCTTGGATGCAAAACCCTTTCAGTATCAACTCAGCGGTTCTGGTTTTTTTTTTTTTTTTTTTTTTTTTTTTTTTTTTTTTTTTTTTTTTTTTTTTTTTTTTTTTTATATAGACCTCTCATAATTAATTCTGACTGCCTCCTCGATCGTAGAATGTCGTGCATGCGATTTTCATTTCCTTTTCCGATCGCATGCCGGTCACAAGGTGGGACTAAAAAAGTTCGAAGAGCAAATAAGTTCAGGAATTTCGAACTGCTCTGGAAGTGGCGGGGAGGGTTTGATTCTTGGTTGTGTTCACGTTCTGGTTCGGTTCCGAACGGCCAGAACTGCTCTTCTGCGAACTCATTTCAACTCCAGCCTGATTGTACTGAACTGAAATAATTGAACGTTTGGGTACGCCCGTATTCGACCTGGAGATCAGCACCACCTGCAGGCTTCTACGTGAGACACCCTAAAGTACAACACACTTTAGATAACCATTATTTAAAAAGCGGTATGAGAGCAGCAAAAGCGTGAATTCAATTTTGCCGCAGGTTCCTCTCTTCTTCCATGAATACAGAGAACACTACCAGAGCCTACCACTTGAAATATATACAAACAAACTACACCTTCCAGCAGTACCTACCGTGTTATTTTTACGTTTTCTACCGTGTGTTTTCAGATAGGGCCGTGTACGTTTGGAGCACTAAAGATTGGAAAGAAAAAGAGCACAAATACGTTCGTTATAACGTGGAATATGACCACGCGTCACTCATAAGTTGGAGCCCAGATTCGAAAGCCTTTGTCTACAACAGGTACCACGAGAACGTCTTAGAAGTTTGCAAGCTGGTCAAAAGAAACGACGGGTGGATCCAGTCGGTGGCGAAAGCCGTGACGTACCAACAAGTAAGTAACAGGTTGCAAATACCGTAAAGAAAATCAGTATGACAACTTACTTGGAGAGGCGTGAATTGCTGAGTTCCATTTGTTGCAGCATTTTGAACCCAACCTATGCCTGACAATGCACTGGCAGAGAATCATGCTTTTTTCAGTTGTCTAGAAGTAGGTTGGCGACCCTAGTCATGGTTATGTTGGTTGAATTGAAGGCAGAGCCTTACCACATAATATTAATAAATCCAGCAGTTAAGCATCTTACCTGGGCGTTACCCAACTGACTCCCAGAGGACCAAAAACGTGAGGGCACTTTCTCTTGGGAAGCCCATCTGACTCCCGGGGGCTCATGGCCTGAAAGAAAACGCTAAACACTGCAATCCCATCTGACTCCCCCCCAAAATATGGGGAAAGGCACATTGGGGCCTTGCAAGGTCTGTTATCCGGTGTTGCATTTTTAACCACATCTGCACGTCTGTAAAACGGAAGGAAAATTTGTGGAAATCACCCTCACAGCTTCTGTAACCGCTGGGAGTCAGTTCATTCAGTTTTTCGCCCAAGAGGCGTCAGTTGGGCTTTTTCATTTTGGTTAAAGTGGCGGTGTTTTTCCCCATCAGAAGTGGGTCGTTTCAGTCAGCCCAACTAGCAATTAAAAAAATGCAGTTGGAGTTAGGGACGTTCAATAGGTAGGTACTTCTGAAGTGTCGATACCAGTTAGTACTTTAATGGCAGTACCTAATCAATACTATTCAAATATCGGACGAAAAATATCATTATTAAGATGAAAGTTGGAAAAAATTGTGAACACTCGAACGATAATAATTATTGTTAACAATTATTGTAAAAAATACTCGAAAAACAAAATGTTTATAAAATCACTTTATTGTATACGAACTTCATCAATCACTTCATTATATACAAAACAAGCAAGGAAGAGATCATTTTCGATCGTGCTTAGTTGTAGGTTCCTTATTTAATTTAGAGAATAAAAGACGATTTTCGACGATATAGTACACAGAATGAGAATGATACTGTATCGTACTGAGTATGTTCTAACGAACAATAATCCATGAGTGTTTAGAGTGAAGGACCAGTGGGGTAAGTGCGACCTATTTTCGAGTCGACAGTTTATCACGAAAATTACAAGTGATTTGCGGTCGCACACCCCAAAAGGAGGGGCAAGTGCCACCGTGAACCTTCCTAACTGTAAACTGAATGAACATTAAGGCTATCAATGAAAAATACAAACATAGTTACGCCATGAAAACTATTATCTCGATAGAAATGGGTTTTTGAATCGAATTCATTTTATGAACGTAAAAAGTTCCACCACAACAGGTGGGTAATTCGACAGAGGACACACTTTTGGGGTTGCCCCTCACTCGTTCCGTAGGGGGGAAAGCCCCCCCCCCCCCCCCATCTATACCCTCTCACGCGCACAATAATGCGCAAATGAGACGTAAGTACTTCAGTTTATTAATAAAGAATAGTTTCGTCTAAAATTTGCCGGCTTTCTGAGGATTGGGATGAATTTTCTGGCCAAGGAGGACACGAACTACATAACAATCACAGGAAGAAACCAAACCAAAGGAAGAAAGTTTGAAGCCTCCTCCTCCTCCTCCTAGCTGACCTTCCATTTCGGTACCTAACGGCCAATGTTGGTGGCGTGGTGGTTTCATAGTTTGGACTAGAATGGTAGCATGGAAGAAGGAAAGGGAGTCGCACTTAATACGGAGTGGTGGGCTACCTGCCAAAGACTGCCGAGAGTAACGCAATCTGGGCGCGTATCCTTCGTCACTAGTAAGTTTACCTGGTGCCCGCTAGGTAGAGTCCGGCTTTGGTGATTCAGAAGTTATCGGCATTTGCGGTTCGCGAATATTCGGGGAATAAAGCCTGCTGTCTCTGAACCCCCCAGAGATGGGCCGCTCGTTTTTCTTATTTATTTAGCGGTAAGACAGTAGTGGGTGTAACCTGGCGCGATCTGTGGACGTAAAGGCAAACTCCTTAGCCCTTATTAGTATCGAGGATACTCCCGCTAGCGGTCGAATGCGGGACCAAATTGGGGGGGGGGGGGGTATTGAAAAGGAGGGGAACTTTAAGGCACATCTTGTAAACACAGAGTGGAGCTTCCTTTCCTTCTTCTTACCTAGCTTACGGTTCTATGTCAGTTTTCTAGTGACTGGCAGCAACATCAAGACCTTCAAGGTCGATCGGCACATTATGGTGTTTCAGTGAATCCATGGCCATCAGTGCTCCGTGCCGCATGTAACGCTGGTGTGTGGACAATTAAATTGTATCAATGATAAATTTTATCATTGATACAATTGAAGGGCATGGAGCACTGATGGCCACGGACTCACTGATAACACTGGAACAGGGGTTGAAATTGAGTGATTTTTATTTTTGAGAATCGCTCAAAATCAAAATTTGAGTTATATTGTTCACTCAGAAAATAGGTAATGATTACTTTTTGAGCGATATTTTTTCGCTCAAAAATAAAACTCAAAACGCTCTATCTCTCAGGCTATTGAACCTACAGATCTGCGGTTTGTCTCATTCGATTCAGCTTCCAAAATACTATAAGAAACCACCTTGATAACTTCAAAAAAAAAAAAAAAAAATAGAATGGTGGCTTTGCTCTCTCTCCAAATATGCGAAATATGGGTCGACTCCGAGGATTTCGGATTCGAGGAGGGAAATAATGCAGAAATAGAAAATTTAGGTAATAAAAAAAGGAATTACTCATTCGATAATGCGGATTGTCTTCCGAGTATAATATCGGTTGATTCGATGCCAATACGATACCAGTAGTATTGATAGCCTCTCATATCGGTAGTAGGTACTTAGGTGTTAGGTGCACTACTGGGCTGGAAATTTCAGCCTGATGTACAATAATTCCAGAAGAAATTGTAGTGTCTGCGCACTGTGGAATTGAGTTTGCATAAAGCAGTATGTAATATGAAATCTCATTGAGAAGGAACACTGTCACTCTGTAATGTAGGTACCTGCTTGTAAACCGAAGAGTTGACATTGACCGTTCTACGAGATGGTTTTATTCGTAGGGTCACAAAGACGAAACGATCGGCTTGGGAATATCGCCGAATGGGAAGTTCATTATGACCAGCTCCGCCGCGACTGACTTGATCCTGTGGGACCTGAAAGGCACCGAACTGGCACGTCTCGACACTTACCTCATGAACAACGCTGCGGCAAAAATATCACCTTGTGGCACGTTCATTGCTGCTTCTGGTGAGTAGAGTACTGGAAATGTAGTGACGGCCATGCTGATCACCTGAAGTCTTAGGGCGTCTTTCACCATCTGTGAAGTCCGGGTTTAAACCTCCAAATGAGTAGGTACCAGTGAAATTAGGGAACCGTGGTTTTTGAGATTTGCGCGACTCTACGTCGAAGGTTCAAAAGTGGGCCCCAATGGTTGTGAGAGGGGTGTGTTAGGGCCTCTTTCTCCAACTTGCCACTCTACAAATTAGATCCAGCTCCGCGCAGTTGCCCTGTTTAATAAGGAATAGACATGCATCCGAATTTCGGGTTAAATTATTCTGTGCCATGTTGTTAGAATTCAAAAAGAGGAAAATACATCATTTTTGTGACAAAAAGTCTTTCACGTAGTTTATATTCATCCAAAGTTGTCCTGGTTGATTCAGAAAGTACGTGCGTGACGTCACCTACGGACCTTCCATTTTGACGGCCAGGGTTGCCAACTCAGAAAACCGGTGTTTTCGTAGATCGTTCCCATGAACGATCTCTTGACATTTTCAGGACTAATTTAAATAAAAATAAAAAGTTTCCTGCTATTCACCTTAACCCACAAACAAATCAAAACAACGGCCGTGGTGTCACGTTTAACCTCAGAGACCGATCCTTCAGTTTTTAATTGTTTTTTAATTGTTTGTTGGCCAACATGGCGAACTCGTCGACCAATGGGAGCTAATCGCTGGTTTCCACGGAAAATTTAAATTGCTATTTTCCCATAAATTCTATATATTCCTTATTGGTGCTCTTTTGGCCGTTCAAACCTCGGACGTCGAATTTTAACCAATAGTCACGGGTGGTGAAATACGCCCTTAGAATGCTTCGGATATGCCTTTATTAACCGGTGTGTCACGTGCGAGTCATCAATTCCTGGCAGTCAAGTTGTCTTGTAGCTTATCGCCTGAAATTGATCTTAAATGCTCTACACCCTAAATGTAGTGTTGGCCATCCTGATCTCTTGTAGAGAGAACTGCCATATTTAAAAGGGTTAGAGAGTCTGAAACTCAGCATCCAAGGCTTAAACCCCTGAAAGAACGCTGGTTAACATTGAGAATTGTGCGGAGCCCCTAATGTTTCACCAACTAACCATTCCAGCTCGGCGCAGTACACCATGTTAAACTACTCTTTCGGGAATTTAAACATGGACGTCAGGTGTGTTGAAAGACTCCCATGGATGGTTTAGGAACACGTGTATGAGGGTTGCCTGCTATGAGGCCAATATTCGAAAAAATTGAGGGCAACCTCGGACATTGGATTTGGGGGAAAATGTGGCTGTACCTTTTCCGAAGAATGGAATCATGTGCGAGACATAAGTTTTTGGCAATGTTTTTTAGGTCATGGCCTAAAATTTAACTGCCTTACGGTTCGTTTTCAGGGTTTGCTCCTGACGTCAAAGTTTGGGCTGTCTCGTTCGCCAAAACTGGAGAGTTCAAATCCGTCTCGAGGGCTTTCGAACTCACCGGGCACTCGTCGGGCGTCTACGATTTCGCATTCAACGCCGATTCCTCTTTGATGGCGACGGTGTCAAAGGACGGCTCGTGGAAGCTATTCAACATTAAAAGTGGAGTACCTTCGTTATCCATCGAGTAGTTTACTGAAGAAACAACTTTTCTTTAAACTGAATTCCTCTGTTTTCTCCTGTTTAGTTGAATATCATCAAGGGGAGGAGCCTCGCCTCATGAAGACTGGAAAATACAAGACTGATGGGAAGTCCTGCGTGGCTTTGTCTCCAGACGGGAACGTGATAGCGCTGGCCAGCAACTCCACCCTCACCGTCGTCAACGCCCTCACTGGGGAAATCGACAAGGAAATAACCAACATATACTCAGGTAAGTTTACACACGTGTACACTGCAGAAATTCCGGATTGATCCTGTGCTTCTTTATACATTGTACGAGGTCTAACAAAATTTTTGAAGCCCTCAGATGTAACGAATTGGTCAGTTGGGGTTGTCTCTAGTCTCCTGCATTAGTCAAGAGTTCTTGTTCTTATTATTTTTCTTTAGGCGGTTTGAGTGATTCCTCCAGTCAACGGGCAGGTTTTATTCACATGTGATCCGTTTTTGACATAAAAATAATTGCTGGAGGGTGTTAGACCAATCATTCCGTACATGAACAATTCAAAAATGTTAAAAAATTGATGATGAACATGAGTTTTTCTCGCTTTTCTTAAAATTGGTATCTGTGATTATTGGTATAGATTCGCTATCATCCCATCAATTGATTCTGGG
The DNA here is from genome assembly GCA_955831195.1 of Pilophorus perplexus. Taxonomy (NCBI): domain Eukaryota; kingdom Metazoa; phylum Arthropoda; class Insecta; order Hemiptera; family Miridae; genus Pilophorus; species Pilophorus perplexus. Next base: position 15,061,650 of record OY037016.1, read on the forward strand.
GACAATTTTTTCGACCCTCGTAGGGGTGGGGGGAAAATGAACATGATAATATCATTTTATATAATATTATCATTGTATCATTGTATATAATATTATTATACTCATCAGTAACATTAAACATTGACCCTGTGCGTCTGAAGTCTTGCTAAGTTTCCTTTAAAACCTGCCCAGCAATTCCTCTATCATAAGGGATTTGGCCGCGGATATTCAGTTATCAAAAAGAACTGAAGTTTGATTGAATTAACGGTTGGTCTAATAAGTTGCGTGAAATGATTGTGTTTTATTCAGATTTGTTTCGTTATTTTTTCTAAATTAGCGATTTTTCTTTACACTTTTAAAACATTTTAAAGTATTTTTTGCGAGTAGGCTATTTAAGTGTAGCGATATTTTTTTAAGGAACAGTACCGATAAGGGTTTGAGTACCTACCTACTTGAAGTTGTGTTCCTAATTCACTTTTGGATGTGTTGTAAATTTGGTGGTACTCCGAAGTCACCGCCATGTGTTGTGGTGAAAGGGGGCAGGAAGGCTAAGAAAATCCCAACGGGTGCTCAAAACGTCGAGTTCGTATCCCGGATTTGATTCTTTACAGTGTTTAGGTCAACGTGTCTTCTAGATAATATCATATTATGACGTCTCTAAGGTTCCCAAGAGGGTGCCCACAGTTTGACTTGAGACGAGCCGTGGGCTTTCTGGATTGCGCTGTTTCACCTACTAGAGTCATCAGTTTTCCCCATGTCTTTGCTGCTACCAGTACGTGCTGACTCCTGACCTTGAATTAAGTTCGTTTAATTCCAAATTTTGGAAAAACTTCGTTTGGCATAGGGTCATTCCGTAACTGATGGGCACCGTCATGCGGGGATGGAAGGATCAGTGGCGCCGGCTAGTACAGGACATCGTAAAATCTTTTTGGGACACCTAAAATACACTGTCAAGTGGGACATGGGTTTCTTGCGTTCAAAAAATTTCCCATTGCGGGAGTTATGGCTATGCCAAAGATGTATAATATATCAGAAAAGCGAGTGAGCCGCGGCTCAGTAAAAAAGAACCGCGGTTCTTTGGCTCTTCTGAGTTCAGTTCGGACGGCCACGCAGACAGACAGACTCGGAACCAAGTTTGCTCAGGAGGTTCTGAAACGCAAAAATTTTGCGCAAGTGGAAATTTCAATTTTGGAGGACAAATTTTTTCGATCCCGAAAGTGAAAACAATGCTTCCGATAGCCTTGGTACGTAAGGTACGGAACCGTTAAAAGTGGGACAGATAACACAATGTGTTAAATAAATAAATAAATATAAAACCTATTATGCATGCTATAATAGCATGCTAGCTTGCTGTGTTATAGCATGAGGTAGTGTGTTACAGTACCTTAAGCTATCCCTAGCACGATTCCTCATGACTTACAGCGCTCATGTGGCGCTCAGTGGTGGATGCAGATCTATTGCTCTCCCATCTGTTGAACTTTGGTGAATGACTCAAAATCGTGGAAAGCTGATTCTATTCTTGTATCTTTAGTTTCAACGCTTTTTGCAACAAAACGGCAATTTACATAACAATTCGTTTAGAAATTTACAGCCTGAACCCCCGGCAGGAACTACATTCCGTGCATGATGTACAAATGAATTTTTTTTAAACTACTCTAAATAATTTAACTAAGTAAAGGGCACAATCAGATTCCACAATGGCTGGTAGTTGGCACACATGCATATTAAATATGCAAATTTTGACATTACAAAAATAAATTATCCCACCCCCGTTCGTTTATTTTACACATATTTCTAAATTGATTATACAAATCCAGACTAATTTCGTGGTAACAATGGACTGTTGTATTGACTTTGAGGTGAGTTTGCAGAGCAGTTCTGGCCTTTTGGGACAATTGGCGCAAGAGCGTTAGGGTTTTCCAAGGGGAATGAGGTTACCTCGTCTTTCAAATAGCCCTGACGCGTCATAACGCTGATGCAGATTTTTTTTTTTTTTAGAAGGAAAGGTTTCTCACGCGCATTCATTTTCGGATATTCGTGGAAATAAAAAATGTCGTTGAAGAACACCTAAAGTTCTGTAATTCCGAATCCTTCTGTAAATGGAGGAACCGGTTTGATTCCTGGAAGCGTTTGAGCTCTGATATGATTCCGAATGGCCAGAAGTGCTATGCGAACTCGCTTATTGCAACAAGGATTAATTGTTATTGATTATAGTATTGAAGGCTATAATAAAAGCATAATAATAATTTATCATCCTTTGTTCACTTCTAACTCTCATAAATACATTTATAAACGTCCTACGGTTTGGTACTGGCAAGCTTAAGGGCGTACACATCGTGCCTAAGGCATGACTCGATAGATTTTTCCGTATTTTTCTGGAGTTCAGTATGCTTCATGTTGGTACATTGTTACTTTGGCTATCGGTGACTAATTGTGTTGTTATCACTTGGATTACTTTGCCATCAGTTTGCTATTCGGCTTCAGCAGGGACTGCATCGTTGTTTCCGTCAGGTTCGTGAGACGCCCCAGATGTGGTAACGGAATTTTGTGGTTTCAAATCCTTTCCGCTCCTGACGCTCTCTGGCATGGGTTGTTCTTTGTAGAGCTGGTGTAGGTGAGCCAGGACGTCACTGTCCATCGCTGGCTGGGCTGGCATGACTCCGACGTCCTCCCCGTCGTCGATTTGAAGCTGGAATGAAAATTCCCACCAATTAACGTTTCAAACAGGTGAAAAATACCGATCGCATGTGTGTCACTCACCTGTTGCTGCCTCCAGGCGTGGAGCCAGGATCCTTTGACGGGAGCTCGGTACTTGTAGGGTGGGCGTTTCGTCTCTCTTTTGCTGTTCCCGTCCGCTTTCTGGGGCCCCACAGGCGCAGTGTTCTGCTGTGGGCCCAATTCGAGCATCACCTGAACATCCGCATTTGGCCCTAGCCGGAATCCAAACCCGACGCGTGAATCAATCCCTGGAATGATAACAAGGCACTGTCTGAGCTTAGCAAATCTGCGACATCAGCAAAGATTGGTGGTAGGTTTAAATTGTTACCGGAGAGCTTTTGATGGACAGGTTCCTGAAGCCTTGCGGCCTGGCGGGGAGGTTACGCCCTGTTGGGGCCTGGCAGGGCATTTACTGCAAGCCTGGTGGACCGCTTGAACCACCCTGTGGGGCAGTTATTGCGCTCGCTCTCTCCCTGTCTACAGTAGCCAATACTTTCCCCACTCCAGCTGCCCCACGGTCGCCTCCTCATTTCCACATAACCTAAAGCTGGGTTCTTAATTTTTACCCCAACCCTGTTTCGTAAGTTCTCATGTCATGTCAACAAGCCCCGATGAACAGCAATTCCATCGTAAATGGAGACATTTAAAAATTTATATCGTTTCTTTGAAATTTCTCAACTCGTTGGTAACCAAGGGATTTATGGGGCCTTCGGTATTCTCCTTCGCCTCAGCTGATATCTTGCGGATTTGCACACTCTGTTGATCACTTGACCCTGTAACGCACTGACTGCCTCAACCGCCTGTGACGAAACCTTTTTAAGAAAAATCTCCTCACTTTTACTTTACCGCTTGAGTAATTCCAGCTAGCGTGATTATTTCTTACCTTTCCGTATCGGCGGTATGTTGGTATAAATGAACGATAGCAGCGTGGGCAGCTGTTCCGGGACGAACAAACTGTTGACAGGACCTGAAAGGTTGTAAATTCAATTAATCGTAATAATTTTGGCGGATCACTCAGAATATTGATCCCTACCTAATATATATATTAGGTAGGGATCAATATTCTGAGTGATATACACCATAATATATTATATTAGGCCGACGTCTGTCTGACCGGAGCAATAGACGGGGTTTCTAAGTGAGGTGCTTTCAAAGTACTTTTGGACGCATCGATTCATCAGGTTCCCTACCTTGTTAGACCATTTTGCATCGATGGAGCGTTTAAAAGAACTCGGGTTCAAATCACTGTGTTCAACATCTATCCAGTGGAAAATGCGGGTTCGTAATTATTTAATTGGCATTACTTAATGTGCCTTTGAATCGAAGAGGAAAACTTTCATTATTACTCTCGTAGGACGCTTTAAATACTTAATAGTAAATTGTTTATTGATAAAACAATAAGTTTTTCGTAGGGTAAATATTACGTAAGCCTCAATTTAACAGTAGGTGTGCGAATTAAAATTTGAACATTGAGACGATTAAAATATGAATGGAAATGTTTTAGAGGGAGTTATTAACCATAAAATTAGATGAATATATTTTAATATTGAATATTATTCGATTATCGTACTTCCCACTTACTAAGTGGGAAAAAATTAGCCATAAAAACTAAGGGAGAGGAAAAGAGTAGTTTTGTGGTTGGACTAAGATTATTGGTTGGTTATTATTGATGATGTGCCATAACGAAGTGACTTTATTCCTTCCTAAATTAGACTTCGATTATTATTAATTAGAAAATTATCAATGTAGGAGGCTCACAGTGGTCAACGCCCTGAGGAATGTGCTCGATGGGAGTGCCAAAAATATGAACATTTTTCCGAAATGATGAGGTTCTGTTGGGGGTAACCATGTTCGGTTTTCACAGTGGAGCAGAAGTCGAGTCCTACCTACTTGACTCGGCCGAATTGGGGAAAAAACTAAAACTCTGCTGATTCCTAAATTCTCCCTGAATCCACAGAGCTTTTTTGGGGGTGGGGATGAAAATTAAAGACACAGCCAACTCCAGTTGTTCTGAAAATGTACCGAAAATATGGGTCTAACGCCATTTGGATTGGACAGTGAACAACTACAAAAACTGGAAATAGTGCAACTATTAAATTTCATAATTTCACAAACCGAGCTCGATGGGTGAATCGGACAAAGAATTTAGGAGTTGCTATTTGAAATAGAAATCTAGGGCACAAGTGCGCCCGTTTGCGGCGTATATCACCCCACCCAGTAGTAGGAGGCAAGGCAATGGGAGAAAGACCCGTAATTATATCGAAACATTCAATAATAATTACATTAGCACTGCTAATTTAGCTGTTAGATGGTTCTCCTTGTTGCTTCAAAGATTCTCAACGTCTTTTGACTTCCTCTTAAATATCCAGGTTCGATTGTCCTTTATCTCAAATCTGTTCCGACTTCATTATCCTGGTCACCAACTCTTTGTTCATTGTGCCGATTGTTTTCCACGTTTGTTTCCACCCTGTGAATATACTTTAAGTAACCGGTAATGTAACTATTATTGATTGATTCTCTACATTACAACACTTGCACATGCAATAGGATAGTTGTTAGTGAAACTTCAATAGCAGGATTATGCAACTCCATAAGCACCATAGTGATGGCATTTGTTCTTCTCAATAATTGTGCTGGGCAGACGAATAGGCTTCAGCTCCTGAGTCGAACGCCCTGAACTTTTGAAGCGTTTGATGTATCAGTAAACGCATAGCTCTAATTTGGCTACAATGGTCAACTCCAATCTCCAAGTATACCGCATAAATAGCCACCCAACAGCGCCCATTCATACACCGTAGTCCTGTTGGGTCTGCCTTTGAAGGCAGTCATAAAACCAAGTCAACCATACCGACGTACCTTGATTGGTTTTAGGGGTCGGTTAGCCAACGATTAATGACAGTTTAGCAGGACAAGGTCGGATGTCTACTATGACAAGGCATGTCGCAACACAACCTTACGAAAATGAATTTGAAATGAATTTCGCTGTAGGAGGTTGATTTGAAATTTATTTGTCGCCTTTTGGGATTTGCCAGCGAGTATACCTACTAGGAACGAAATTTATCAGTGGCGGATTGTAAGTGCCCCCCTCAGAAGCAAAGTGTGGATCTTCCTTTGTCCATAACCCAATTGCCAAAAGGTGTCTGCGATTTTCCATTGAACACTAACCCGAGAGATTGAAGCCTGTGAGTCTTTTTGCGCGGTTATCTCAGGATTTCTCTACTACTCATTGTCCTGATATCCCACAGAGTTGAACAACCTTTACGCAACTCCATAGGAAGAATGTTTCTTCTGGGAAATCTTATTTCAACTTAAAATCCCATTTGAGTGGTCCCATATAGCGTGAAAAACGACCGAATAATGGGAGAAGAGATACAGCTGGCTTTCCTTCATTTTTTTCCCTCTATCTACAGTATTCGAACCCATCAAGCTCAAGAAAAGATAGGCCGAATGACATAAATAATAAGAAATGCAAGCTTTTCAGCTCGATCGCTCAACCCTGTGGAGCTATTATAATTAAGGGGCTACTGAAGGGGTTTTTTGTAGGTTATAGGCTATGATATCGAGTGGTGTGTCTTTTTCGGCGTATTTTTGGATGTAGAATCCATTTTATGGGGTCTCAGAATCATCCGATTTCACCTTGGGGACCGGGACCTATGGGGCTGAAAATGGAGCTTTTTTAAGTTGTCAGGAGGTCGAATGAGTTTCCGAATTTTCCGAGTAATTTTAAACGCATAATCGTCCCTCATCTGTACAAACACTGTACAAAAAATGTTCTGTCTTTCAAATAATTTTTTACTGACACAGAACTGTACTCAGTTGTCTTCAGTCGGCAAACTAGCCTTCAAACTCACGAGCTGCCCTCATGACGTCACACTCAGAAGTTTAAACCGTTCAGGACAACTTCCGATAAATATGAACAAAATGAAAGTCTTTTGTCGCAAAATTCAGGCGCATATCCACTCCCTATTATACATTTTTAAATTTAAAACTTTTCACAGACACTGTACCTACATAGCCTAACTTCATCAAACCCACCATTTTTGTTGTTCATGATCTTGGCATGAACGAAATGGGAGTTGCAATGCGAATAACTTTAATGTTGACATAATCATATTGTCACTAACCTCATACGACCTTAATTGTCGTATTAATACGACACTTAAGCTTAATAAGCGTAATTACGTTCGTTAAGGCTATTACAGTACAGTAAAGAAGATAACTATTCTAGACTGCATCAAAGTACAGTTTAATCGTCGCACACATCGTTTAGCACCCGTTATTATAGCCAAACTATAATGCGACCGCATTGCAAGCTAAACATATATGTTTACGAGCTTTTGTTTCTTTTTTCATTTAGTTGATTGAAATGAATTCATTGATCCTAATGTGTTTCATGATGAGCAAATTCCAAAAATTAAATGTCCGTCCGCAGTTTGGAGCAGAAGAAATTTTGTACTAACCTGAAATGTTGATTTTATTTATTTTATTTTTTTATAGGTATGTATACCTCTATCTAGTTGTAGTTGGGTTTTCGGCTCGATCGACCCGAGGTGCTCAGTGGGGCTACAGGAGCGGGCTCACAAGGTGTTAGGCTATGGGGTCGATTCACGTGTCGTTTTCGATGTGTTTTCGGACGTTCAATTTTTTTGGGTCCCAGACCCATCCTACCTCACCGTGGGGATCTATGGGGCTTCTAGGGGGCTACAAATGTTGCTTTGAAGGGTGTCGTAAGAGTGGTCATGATAGTGATAGCGTTCAACGGTAGATTCGTATTACCTACTAAAATAAAAACCGGACGGTAGACCTATGGTTCTACAGTCAGATCATTTAATAATGATTAATTTTACACCAACCCTCTACTTGTAACCAACCGCGCGGTTGGAAAACTATAATCACATGATTTGTCTCTAAAGAAGTTTAGCGCTAAACTTCTTTAGAGACCAATCATGTGATTATAGTTTTCGCGATCATGTTGCGCTCAAAATCCCCCGTGACGTGACGAAAACAAAATTTGTTTTCGTTAAAATTCCATTTAATGGAAACGTCCTGTTAATCATTAATAAATGATAATAATTGTTGGTCAAACAATTGTCTAGAGTAACGTTAGCGTTCCAAATTTCCGATGAAATAATGATTTAATTTAATAGGGGTGAAGTGGTTTTGATCGAGAAGACCTTGTGAAGGTGGTGGGACCGGTTATTGCTTGAAAAAGCAGATTTTTTGTGTTCGCGGGTCCGTTACAAAACAGGCTTGTTGTGATGTTTGCGAAAGTGAAACTGGTATGAGAACTTACTGCTCAGGAAAGCGACGAGAACGAAGAGTAACCCTTTGGACAGAAGTTCCATGACTGGGGGAATTTAACTGAGAAATTTAGGCGCATCGAAACATTTTTTTAGGGATCTTCGAACTGAAAACGCTGTAGAAAGTGAACGCGAAGGTCTGTCGGGTACATTTGGGTCAGGAAGCACGTTCGCTCTCTCCCCAAAGCCTTGACGGGGTTGTGGCGGGGACGTGGGGGATGGGGGTCGTCACGAGGGTGGGATATCACGGGGGGTGGTGGTGGGATGCCTCTCATTCACACCCTGAGGAGACGTCCGACAGCCTGTCCGGACTGAGAAGCTCCTGGAGTTCTATCAGACTCTCCGCACTACTGGATCCGCCACTGTAAAAAAAAAAAAACGAAATTTGTAATCAAATGCTTTAAACGCGGTTCTTAAGTGATTCCTTGCAGAAGAAAGTTGCTTCAATTTTTGCTTGTCCCCCCCCCCCCCTTTTTTTCTTGAATAACCAGAACCGAAAGCGGAAGTTACATCTGGTGAAAGTGGTGATTACTGAGCTCATCATTGAGCAGTGTTTACCGCTTGTGGATGAATGTCCGTTCGATCTCTCCCGTATGCATCAAATTAGTTGGAACGATGCAATTGCCTCCACTTTATGTCCGCCCACTGCGTATGATGGATGTAAAAAAAAAAAATTGGTTCTGAAAAATTAAATAGAAACGCAGAAAATGTTTCACAAGGGTTTATTATTCTAAAAATCTGTAAAAAAAAAAGAAAGATTTACAAAAATTAAAAACTGTAAAGCTGTACAGAGTAGGTAAACCTGACTTTTAGGGGGTCCCAAACTGGATGCTAAGTCTAACATTACCTCGAAATCGACGCCACGCTCCCCCATTATAATTATAAATAATTATTTAAGGTTTTAAGGGCTTCGGCGGATTACCAATTTATAGCCCCATGAAAGCCCTATATCTCCCCACAGTGAAATCGGATCGTTCCGGGACCCCCAAAACAATGGATTCTACGTCCAAAAATACATCGAAAACGACAAGTAACTCAATCCCATAGCCGAAACTCTTCACACAAAAAAACCTCCTGTAGCCCTTTGTTAGCCCCACAGAGCCCCACGGGTCTGGGCGATCGGGCTGAAACCCTTGCGGGCACATCTCGATGGTAAACCGAGTATTTTGTCAAAATTTCCGATTTAAAAAAAAAAATTCTTACTGCCCAAAAAGGCTCGGACGGCGTACGGTGGACGGAGATTTCGTTTTTGGAATCTAGACCTCTTGGAAACGAATAATGTCAAATTTTGAGACCGAACAGAATTTTAGTCCCCCGTCGCGAATAATAAACCAAATAAGAAGAAGATAATAGAATACCAGACCAAGAATTATAAAGCAAAATGATCGTAACTTTGCATGTAGGTATTTGGAGAGTGGAGTGTGGTAGGTACCCTATATTGTAAAAAATATTACACAGCTTTAACTTGAGTAATAATACAAAACATTTTTACATAATAAAGTGTTGTAGTTCATCTTTTTTTCTCTTAATTTACAACATTTACACAAAATGTGCACAACATAAGGACCCAACATGGTCAAGTTGAATTTTCTCCCCTTTAAATTCGGGTTCTCTGCGAATTTTTCAACCTACTTCCTCTATTTATTTATTCTGATCTGAAAGTGTTTATATATTTTTCGTATGTTCAGCGCCCTTCCTACGTACGCCTATGAGAGCAAGGCAGATTAAATCAAATACAAATTTTGTATCCCCTTTAAGCTCCCTGTGTCCCCTTGTGTATCCCTTAAGATCCACTGCAGTAAGGACCAGTAAGAAGACCCTTTGGTAAAATCCCCTTTAAGATCCTCCCAACTCTACTATAATTAAGCCCCAACACGATGAGGAGGAGGAAGACAATGAGACAGATCGCGTCATCTTTAAGCCGTAAGATCCCCTGTAAAATCACTGCATCCCCTTGTACCTCCTGGAAAATTAATTATTCCTGATTATAATATCCCATCGCAATTTTCGAGGCTAAAAGAACTCGAAAACATATACTTTTTATAGTTATGCTTCCAGTTTATTGCACTTGCTTTGGCAAAAAATGACAGTCCGTAGTGTTGGATCTTCGACGTCTGCATCTCTTATCGCTGCACGTCTCTGCTCCAAATCTGTAGCCAGAGTCGAGTTGGTCTAAATCCCACATGTTCTGCTTGTATGGATCGCGATAGCTCCCCTCCGACTGTTGAAAGTCCAAAGGGGAATGTAGAGGAGGGCTGAGGATGAGCTGGCTTGTCTCGAAGGCTGACATCGAACGACGTATAAAAATAATCCCTAGGCGAACAGATCAATCTCTAAACCTTTTCCGTCCAACCACCACAGCCATCCCGATATGTCTGGCTCGCCAACAACAACAAGTTTGAAAATGAATAGTTATCGTTTTTGACTGTTCACAGGGAGCATAACCAAAGTATTGTTCGACGCTGCTGGCGACTTCATCCTCACAGCTGGTGACCGCCACGTCCGCGTCTTTCACAACGTCACTGGGCACAAGACTAACATTCAGGTCAGTTAAAAAATTTACGTGCTTTTTCTTTTTGGTCCCCGCCAAAAAAACATTGTCTCGAGAGAAGAAATTATGTTGTGATGTATGGTACTAAGTACCAGTCTTGTAACATGACATCATGAAGTCAGGTTTAAGACATCTGGCGAGGTTACACAAGGTTATCGAGCGAGTTATAGAGTAGGTAACTCACACTCATGTGCTCACAGTCCAAAATGTGTGAGCACCTTACATCGCCTCACACTCACACACCTGGAACAGCAGATTTGATCCTCACACCACTTCACATGTCACTCCTGAAACTGCGAATTGGTGGGAGTGGCCAACAAAACGTGGCACAGCGCATGCGTAAGCTCCTCACATCCAACCGAAATAAACACTAAATGTAAATAAAGAGTAAATGTGACTTCACAGTGTGAAGTTCACACGTCGGAGCAAAGGCGAACAATTTAAAGTAAAAATTCACAGGACCCCTAGACGTGAAATTCTGATTTTTTTAAATTTATAAAGACGCTCAAGTGAACATCGGAGCTGCGCATGCCCCGTTCAACTGGGGTTATAACGAGGAGGGTCTCGGATAGCGATGTGTGTGGGGGGGGGGGGGGGGGGGGGGTTGCTCTCTAAGTGGATCCGACTTGTTGACCCTATAGTGTTTATTCCCTTCTGGAGAAAAACTTTCCAATTGCTACATCTCCCAGTTTGAGAGTCTCCCATATTCTCCAAGAAGACTTAGTGTTGTCACTTCCTGTTGCAGGTGTGGAAGAAGAAATTGAACGAGCCTGGAGTATCCTCTGCCACCAAAGAGAGGTTGTCGAAAAACATCACGTGCTCTGAAGCCTTTTTGAAAACCTATCAGTAGGAGGAACACTGCAAAAACCACCCCAACAAGACTTTGAACTACGAATTGTGAAAAGACCCCCATCTAACCCTGTTGTTTGCATTTTGCCAGTTGAATTTCCGCTATTTAAACGAACAAGATATGGAGGCCTATTATAGAGACACGTCCACAATTTTGTGGAGAGGATGTTATTAAACGTCATGTATGTTTGCAAAATAAAAATATATTTTAAAATTGTATTAATTTGACAGACTCGCCCGCCACTAAGAAAATTAACAATTTTACAACTGTCAGCCTGGAAACGGAGACGTCTCGATTTTTCAATGGTCACATTTTTACTGCTATACTAATTAATAGCGAGTACCGTTATAGTATGCGTTCTACCCAAAATCTGTGGTCTACGCCCCAACACGCTGTTATAGTATGCGGTTTACGTACAATACATGCGATTTGTACTCGTTGAAATCAGCGTAAAAAGCTCATTCTAACCGAAGCAGTTCCGTTCAAATCAGAAGCCAGAAGTCGTAACGCGTTTTGGCGTAACGAAAATTTCCCTAGTAATCCCGAGTAACGATGCTTTTTGACCAGGCTCTCGTCGCTAAGGAGAGCCTCGTAAAACATTAATGGAAGATTCGTGAACAACTATGTTGGGTGAAATTTTAGAGATCTTTAAAGGTCAAAATCGGTTCAGCAGTCTAGCCGTCTATTGGGAACATACTTGGACATGTTTTCAGATCGGTAGACCGCGCTCGCCCCCAAAGTAAACCACAAATTCCGGGAAGAGCGCAAACTATAACACGGAGGGGGGTAGACCGCATAGTATAACGGTACCAAATAGCGTAATAAAATAAAGCACAAACAATAACAGAGTCAAATAATAACTTTGACGCAATCCACAACCAAGGATCCGAAGAAAAAACCACATTTTATAACATTTGCTAATTTAATCGATTTGAAATACAACATTTTTGTACGCGTGTAAATAAATAAGTCTAAAACGAAATAACGGGGAAATAAATACGGAATTATGAAATCCCATGAGGCGAATTTCCCGATTTTGTTTTCCCCTCAAAAATGACGTCGGCTTTTGAGGTAAATTCGGTGCTCAACACCTGTGATTCGTAACTGCTTGGAGCTGCAGCGTTTTGAGCCGGCTCGTTGACGGGTAACGCGAAAAGATAAATTTCAGCCGTTCATTCGGTTTCAGTCGTTCGAATCGGAATCAGAGGCTTCGTCTTCGGATATGTCGGGCATCGGGAACCTCAAAATGGCCGCCACGCCCGTCAGTTGTGTCAGTTCTGGAACAGGTTTCAAGGTGGCAGCATTTCGCTCACGAAGTGGTTGATTGCGGAGTTGGTGGAGCTCAATTTTTCCACAATGAGTGAAAGTGAAAACATTGTAAACTTAGCTAGGGATGTTGCAATATTATCGATAATGGGGTCTGATCCTATGTCGGAAAAATAAACAAGTTAGGCCGAAAATCTTTCCAGTGGCCCGAAATAAATGGCACGGGTCAGCCACGAAAAGGAAATAGGTCTTCAGTGAAGAGAAAGTCGCAAAGGAAAATACCTGTATTCAAACCGAAACAGGAACTTTTCCAGATAAGCGAAAACTATTCCAACAAAGCGCACTAGCACTGAAATGAGATCTGATTTCTTCAAATTTCGAGGTTTGTTTTGTTGGTCAACTTGGTTTTCGACGGCCAGTGAGTGGCCAATCATACAGCTTTCTACTCAGAAGCCAAGTTCGCGGTTCTGTTCAAAAAATTAATTCTTGGTGGCTCGCTGAAAATTCAAATTGCACCGGAGGGTCCCAAAACCCACTCGTATCCTGACGTGAAGTACTTTCCCGTAAAAATAAATATCAAGCGTACGTAATGTAGGAACATTCAGTCATTGAAAGCGGAGACGAACAATTGTATGAAAGTAGAGATGGACACTTGACTCCCAAGGTCTAGTCTTGTCACTTGACTTGGCGTGGGAAAATCAGATCTGGAGAGACTTTACTCCTGGTGTCACGGATACCGCAAGCAGCGCTATGAGATTTTCGACGATAAGGAGCCTCGTGTAACTCTTGCCAGAAATGGGACGATTTCGATTAACACGTGGACCGTAAATACCCTTATTTCCTTTCGATATTATCAGAATATCTATATTGATTCAATAATTGAATCAGAAGAAATATCGATATTTTCTAATATTGCAACGTCCCTACGTTCGGCAAACTAAGAATAAACTTACGTTCGCCAGAAACGTGCATCGAAGAGAATATCTTGACGTCTCCACCAAATTCCCTAACGCTTTCGACCATGGAAACGTACCGCTTTCTTTCTTGTACGTCAGAACACCTAAAATGATCAAAACAGCATAAAAATATGATCAAATTCAAGATCAAGTTATATCAATAAGGGCCCAAGTATACCTGAAGAGGTTATCAGAGATGAGGAGGGTTTCAATGGCTTGAGCCTCGTTAGCACGTTCAACGTGTTTGACACCATAAAACGCTTTGGCGGGTTCTGTCTGCAGCATTGTGTAGAACGCTTCGAGCGCTTTCACTTCGCCGAGAGCTTTCGTGTCGGCCATTTTCGCAACGACTGCTGGATCCATGAGAACCTCTAGAATGGAAGAGCCATTAGGACACAAGTGATTTTTCAGAGTTGACAAATTGTGCCAAGTTCGAACCTTTCAACGAGTGCTTGAAGCCGGACGATGAATGGATGAGGAGGAATTTCGACTTGTTCTCGAGCAGAAGTTTGTTGTCGGTTTTTACGGCCTCTTGGAACATGTACTCGTAGAACTGGTCTTTGACGAAACCCGGACTGGCGATGAGGACGCATTTGACGACATCGAAATTCACGTGTCGGAGGATCCCTTGCATGACGCTGTCGTAAAATCTCGCTAAACCCTGGAGTCAGAGCGTAAAATGCAGATAAATAACAAAACAAAACCAAGCGGTTGATGGCCAAAGGGTAGAGGTCCAACCCAATATGGAGGAAGGACTCTGCTGATCGTATAAATTGTTTATTTAGAAAATGTAAATGTTGACTACTTGGGTTAAAGAATGATTTGAACTAGGGATGGAAACCCTAAATTAATATCCGGATATTGGCTAAATACTTCGAAAACGACACCTAACTCGACCCCATAGCCGAAAACTTGAGAAAAAAAAACTTCCGTAGCCTCATTTTCGACCCGTTGCGCCACACGGGTATGGGCAATTGGGCTGAAAACCTTGCTGTCACAACTAGATGTGCTGCCTGCAAATAGTCGAGGTGGAATCTTAAGGTTCCACTAAGATTGCTCTAATCCTTTAATAACCTCACTGGGGGGCATCTTACGCCCCCCACTAGATGGTAGGTAAACCGAGTATTTTGTCAACATTTCAGTTTTTTTTTTTTGTTTTTTTTTCAATTCCTACTGCCCAAAGCGGCAAGAACATCATTTTCAAGAAAATATCTTCGATTTTCTGAATTTTTGTAAAAGTGCGGATATCCGATACACATATCCGGTTAGGTAGGTACCGAATATTTCAACCCACTTCTATCCGGTCACAATTTATCCTGATATTAAAAAGAAATATCCGGATACCGTATATATCCGGTCACGGTCTTTCCATCCCTAATTTAAACTAATACAGCGGTCCGCAAAATCGTTAAAGCCAAGATGCTAAAGGCTTTTAAAATAGCGAGTTTTTCCCACTCATTGCGAACCTTGCTTTCATGTTCTGCCAATCAGGTTTTTACTACGCTCTACTTGATTGTCCTACATTGCCTTCACTATACCCAAACTATAACATCAGCCATTAGCCATTTTCTTCTCAAGTTTGAGGGTATAACGACATTCTTGTTAGGGCTGTAGATGAGCTTGGCAGCTCGAAACCCGTCCCCACGCTATATGTTTATAATATAAACATATAGCAAGATAGATATAAACATATAGCATATAAACATGTAGATATTATCTATATAAACAATTAAGACCATCAGCTGAGTCATCTTCTCTCCAATCTCCAAAACATGGGAAACCCGTTCATTTCCACCAAATAGCGTCGACCTTTTCGTGCTGTTTGACGTTTCCTTTCCTTTTCCGAGGGATCGTCTGATCGATTTTCATACGGACTAGCGTCATACTGGATGTGATGAGGCAAATGTGAGCCAAACCATCTTGCATGACGACTGCAGCGACATCTGCATTCTGAAGATAATTCAAGATCACTAAAAGACAATCGAAAAGCATGACATACTTGTGTCTGAAATGATATGTACCTGCGTTGGATCGCAGCACATATCCACGCGTTCGAGGGCTACGGAATCCCATTCTGGCTTGAGTAGGGAAAATTTTCTATTCAATTCCAAATCTAGCGTGTGGTAAGCACCCATCTGAGAATGAAAAACTCAATTAAAACCAAGAATGCACAGAACACACGTTATTTCGAGTTGTGGTACCTTAACGTATTGGTTTTCTTCGACATTACGCCCCTTAAGTCTCAACATGCACGCCTGCGTGTCAAAATCGATGTTTTCCACTCTGATGGTGAGCGTTGTGCGGACTCGGTTGCTTGTTGATGAACCGGTGGCAGATTCGTTTTGTACTTTTCTGTGGAATGGAAAATGAATATAAAATCACGTCTGGGAGGGCAGAGCAGCAGGAGCCCAAACCAAATTCGGACCTGATAGTCGACGCTCGAACATTGTCTCCTTCGCTGATGAGGTTATAGGCGTGCCACATGTCCTCAGGTTCCTCGGGGATGAGTACCACGCACCTTCACAAAGAAATATCAAGTTCGTCAGAGAATAAAGCAAAAATAATGAAAGATCGTACAAGACAGCGTTACTTAGCAATTAGTCTACTCGGGCTTTAATCGCGGTAACAAAATTTGTTGCGTGTAATGCATTTAATAAACTGCACCTGAGCCTAATCCATGGATTAGGCACTGCAGTGCTCAAAAAGATTCACTTGATCCAGTAGGTGACCCATTGGGAGAAATACGAAGCACCTAAGAACAACAATACTGGACTAATATAAGGCCAGTCAAACGGCTCAAGTAACATCAAGATTGTCACCTGTTTTCTTACAGAGCCCACTCAATTACCACCATAAGAAGATGGGCAAGTAAGTGACAGTTGCCCCCTGTTTGGACACTGTTTGGACAGGCAGTTCCACACTTCAAATCTGACCTAAGCCACTTTTGTTGAAAACGGGCTATCCGAAACAAATACCCCTACTCAACCACAGCACCCCCACCTTAATTGGTCATTCATAACTGAAACCCCGAAACACACACACACACACACACAAAGTTTCATCAAAATCTGTTCCCAGGAAGTAGCGTTAATTGAGAAATCTACTTACCCTCACCCTCATAACCCCTCCCCCTCTTTTGGTCGTAAAAACGTGAAACCCCCGAAAAGGCACTTCCACACATCAAATTTGATCTACATGTAGGAAAATCACGATTAATGTTACTTCCCGTCATCGGATTTTGAAGAAACTTTGTCTGTGGGTCGGGTTTCACGCCCCAAATGACCAATTAGAGTGGGGGTGCTGCGGTTGAGTGGGGGGAGGGAGATATGTATATCAAATTTCATTGAAATCGGGGTATCTGTAAGAAATATCCCTCTCCCCACTCAACCGCGGCACCCCCACTCTAATTGGTCATTTGGGGCGTGAAACCCGACCCACAGACAAAGTTTCTTCAAAATCTGATGACGGGAAGTAACATTAATCGTCATTTTCCTCTTACTCCCCTCCCTTTTAGTCATAAAAACTCGAAACCCCAAAAAGGCATTTCCACACATCAAATCTGACTTACATATCAAATTTCATCGAAATCGGGCTATCCGTAACAAATCCGGTCAGCCGTTTTGATTGGATTCGACCTCTGCACCATCGGCAAACAACCACATAAAGAAAATAGTTTGAAAAAAAAAAAATCCTTTACAATGTTTGGATAGAATCCCACACCTGATGTGGGACCTCGCAAAAATAGATTTGCGTCCAAAATTTCTCGGAAAACGGCTCCATAATTTAACCTCCTGGAATCCCTGCAAAATCCAATTTATAGCTCCATGAAAGCCCCATAAATATCCACAGTGAACTCGAATCGTTCTGGGAACCCCCAAAATGGATTCTACGTGCAAAAATACTTCCAAAACGACACCAAACGCGAAACCCCCGAAACTGAGTATTTTGTCAAAATTTCATATTTTCAAAAAAATTCCTACTGCTCAAAACGGCTCGAACGGCGGAGGGACAATTCGTTTTGTAATCTAGACGTCTATAGTCATAGGAAACGAATTATGTCAAATTTTGAAGCAGATCAGAATCGTCGACCTCCGTCGCTGTTACATAATATGTGTATTAAATGAGGTGGTTAGGGTGAGAAATGACTCCTCTGCTGAGTACTAAATTGATTATTTAAATAAGCAATTGTAGCGTGGGGACCGGTGTCGAGCAGTTATACTCGTCTACAGCCCTAACAAGAAAAACATTAGTCATTGACATCACAGAGAACAAACAACTGTATAATATTATTATATGTACTGAAGATACCTATAGGAAACATAATTGAGTAAAGTAAAAAATTTTGACTTTTTAATGATGATAGGTTCATTATTCCAAAAATAATAAACCAAAAAGGACCAAGTCCCATCACTACTTTCCGCGTAGGTACAGACATCAACATCTGGCCGTTGGGTGGTCCTTCACATACTCCTTCACATGGAGTCGCCACCAGCAACAAAAGAAGCCAGTGACTAAGGTAACATGCTGGTATGTCCAGAACTATAATACCTATCCAGTCATAATTCAAGCCAACTCATAACCCAAGTCAAGATAACTTGGAAGTTATGTTATCCGTGTGAAAAAAATTACTTCTAAGTTCATTCATGCGTAAGTAGCTTCCAACAGTTGGAGATTTTTTTTTTTACGCGAAGTGTACCTACCTACCTACCAGTTACTTCTCGTAGGTACACTTAGCGTAAAAAAAATCTCCACTCAACTCCGGCTAAAATCTACCAGAATTACAATGAATCGTGGCGACACGGGAATCCCATTTTTTTAGATAAATACACACAGCCAACAGGGAATTGCTGACATGTCACACATGTGTACATTCCAAGAGAGCCCACAACAAAATACGCACCCTTCGCCATCCTTGTCGACGCTTTTATGAACAAGTTTCATTTTGAGATCACACAGAACCACTTGGGATACGGATTTGGCGAGCAAAAACAACAAGAATTTAAATAATTTGAGGCACCAAAATTAAAAAACATCATCGCAGGCAGATGCCACAAACCCAAAAGAAGGTTAATTGGAAGGTTATTATCGATGTTCAGGGTTGCCAGGTTAGTGAAGGACCGAAACCGCTCAAAAACCGCCCGACCAAGGGTTCCACACGAGGCGAACCCTGATTAAATTTTGACACGGTTTCTTGAGGTTGCGAGGGTTTACTTTACATTAGATTTTCTCTTGTATTGCGTAAAAGAGAGTCGTTACTCTTGAAATAATACTTATATTACAAAAGTTGTTAATAATTAAAGTTGATGATAATAATTATTATTATTATATAAGTTGTTGGGGAGATCTCATAGAAAAAGTCTGATTCCATTCAATTCATTCCTTCATTCATTCCGATTCATTCACTCATTCAAGTCATTTTCAATGCCAAGCAGAATAATTATTTTCAACTCCACCGCGAATAGGTATTATTAGGTACAAGAATAATAAACCAAGACTAGGGGACCACGACCTGCTGGCCACGCCAGCCAACCCCCGACTGTGTCCCGCCTGGCCTCAGACCCCACAAATCGTTTTCCCATATTGTTTAGGTAGTTTTTTCTTTTAAAAAATACAGATTTTTGAGAATTTTGCTCCACTTTTGGAGCTACTTTTTGGTGGGTTCAGACTTTTCTCGCACTATGCTCGCCAAAAAGGATTTTTTAAGACCAATTTCAGATTTTTCCGACTGCTAGAAGTTCCTTAGAATAAAAATGAGCATTCTCCTCCTCCTCGGGCTGGAGCTCCAATATAATACAATCTATTGACGATCTGATGATAATTTCTTACAAATTTCAAATGGAAAGGCCTCACTTTTTTTTCTCGTAAAATTAGGATCGGGGAAATACGGAATAAACGCTGCAAATTGTACAAGGGTAAAATCACAATATTTAGACGGATGTGGAACCTCGAAAAAACGGATTCTGCGTCTAAAATTTCTTCGAAAACGACACCTTATTTGGCCTCGTGGAATCTTTCAATAGGTAGGTAATCCCATTTGTAGCTCCTTGAAAGCCCCATAGATCCTCACGGCGAAATCGGCTCGTTCTGGGACCCCAAAAAACGGGCTCCACGTCCAAAAATACTTCAAAACCGCACATAACTCGACCCCATAGCCGAAAACCTTCAAAAACCTCTTCCATAGCCTCTTTTTAGCCCCACGGTTGTGTGCGATCTTGTTGAAAACCTTGCGGGCACAACTAGGTGGTAAACGGAGTATTTTGTCAAAATTTCAGATTAAAAAAATTCCTACTACCCAAAACGGCTCGGACGGCAGACGGACATTTCGTTTTTGGAATCTAGGTAGACATCTTGAAAGTATAATGTTAAACCTCCGTCGCGATTACATAGGTGTATTATTTCAAGAATAGGTAGGTAGGTAATAAACCAAAGGTGCGTCTATTTCCGCCTATTTGGTGGTTCCCGCCTGCCCTCATTTTGTCAAACGCTCAACTCCAAATCCGGCCGATAGGTAAGCTCGGATAGTTTTTTTTCTTTTCCAGTTCTTTTTGCTCGACGTAGACAAATGTTTTGTGTCTAGCACAAGTTGTTTCATCAACTTCGACTTCAACTTTCATATCTCCGGTTGCTTGCGGATGGGTGTGCTTGTGTTCGTATTCATTGAGTGAAATTTTATAATAATCTCTCTTTTTTGAAGGTGAGTACGTTTACAGTGTTCCTATTTTGTGGGCCGTTGAAACGGTTATGTTTGATTCGTTATGGATGATCGATTTGATCAGAAGAGGTCACCGAGCTAACGATTGGTAAAGGCATTGACACAGAAACCTGCGTTCTTTTCGCACATTTTCAACGCCTTTTAATCATTATTGGAATCTTCCTCTTTATCCATAATATTATGTGGACACGGAGGGCAATCATAAGAGTGTTATTAAATACCAAATGAATACCAAATTTTGGTATTCACCCTGTTATGAGCTTAACGGAGCCGACCGCCATGGTACTCTTCTCACTGGTTCTCAAGCACACTACCTACGCTTCTGTACGCCTCGGTCGGTTGTATTCAATCCGTATTATTGGAGTCTGACCATTTTGAATCTATTGACACTCTTGAGCGGTCACAACAACATTGTACGTTGTTGGTGGTCAATTTGATAACGTTGTATAATATTGAAGAGTCCAAAGAATACCACCCCAAGACTTTTAGGAAAGTCACAAAGAATATTTCAGTGAGGAACAGTGGAAACTTGTGGGAGATGAGACTTGGCGCCTTGACATCGATGTCATCTGATATCAGATTACATTATGAAGAAACTTGAGTGACTTGGAACACGGGGCTATCGTTCGAAACACTTCTCAAGGAGAGAGCAGCGACAGCAAAGTACAACGTTGGACGTTTCTGCATCTCCTTTTATTACAGCCCCAAATTCCCACTCTGTCAGGTAACGTTTCGCTGTGCTCAGGTCTGGGGGTCCCGGCGCACAGTACTATGACATAGTCTCATACCGACCTTGTAGGTATGAGTCAGCTGATCAAAAACCGGTTTGCGTTGGATTCTATCAGGGAAAGTTGCCTTGATCATGATACTTGCACGATACTTCAACTTGCCTATTAGTTATGTACTTCGTGTTTCAGGGAAAGGAAATTGCCCAATAAATATTAAAAAACCATTTTTATTTATTTATTCATTTATTGGTCGTATGGACATTTGAAGTGAAGACACCTTTATAAAAACTGGGAATTAATTTCAAATATTAATAAATTTTATAAGAGCTGCACCACCTCTTTAGCTCTCCACACTTCCTTTTTTCAAAAAATGTTCCATTAGTAGTCCCTTCGTCCTCTGATTGAAATGTCAGCATGCCAATTTTCAGCTCGAAATTCCGGATAGTATAGCCAGAAAGCGGGAGGGAAGATAAAATTAAGTTAGGGGAAGGTGGGCTAATAAGAGACATGGCAAATAAGAGACACGCGCATTTAAAAATATCCCGCATGGTCGAAATGTTCAAAAAAATACAAAGGTAGCTGGAGATCTGAACTAAAAGTTGAGGGGGTCATTCGCTCCAACAGCCTCTTTCCCTGGCAACACTGGCCAACCTACGAAGAACCTCCCCATCAACTTCAGATTCCCAGTGTCTCTTATTTTTCGGTACACCATTTTCCAGTCCGTGAAGACGTTCGTCGGTGCTGGTAAGTTTTTCAAAATGCTTATTCTATGAATACCTTGAATATCCTTGAGCCCTATTTCCGTCAGATTACTTCTTCATTTTTTATGACGATGTCTCTTATTCACCCCAGCTGTTGTGCAGTTGGGTCAATAGTAGACGGTCTGTCTCTTATTAATCCAAATCTCATTATCGAATGTTTCCCGTTTGTTTCAGTTCCATCATGGGTCCAAAACACGCTGGCAAGGGAATTCGGTGCAACTATAATCGTGATTTTATACAAACAGTGATATTTGCCATTAGAAAAGACTGCCTTAAGCGAGTGCCTTCACTCAAACATTGATATTTCTTACAATTTTGTAAGTTTATTTATTCTTCAAACATTTTGATCTCAATTCAATCTTCTAAATATTAATTCAAGTTATTCTGTATTCAGATTGTGATTTGACTGAGAAAAGCCTGCCTTCAGCGAGTAATTTTAGTCAAACAGTGATATTTGTTAAAATTTTGTAAGTTTATTTATTCTTCAAACATTGTGATTTTGATTCAATCTGTTGTTCCTACTTAATTTATTATAATAAAACGTTTATACATTCTCAGGACTTGAGAGCCGAAAGTTTTGGCTGACCTTTTATTCGCCTAAGTTTGAAAATTCATAACTTTTTTTGGTTTGAACCAAATGCGATGAAACTTTCAGGGTATTAAGAGACGCGTTGCTAATTGTCTCTTAATGCCGTTTAGGTCTCCTAAGACTTTTTCTGACTTCTCTAACAGTGATTTCGTGATGTGTCTCTTATTTATCACTTTCGGGAATAAGAGACATTGACTGCTACCAAAAATTTCACGATTTTTTTCTCTTACCTGGGTTTTTCTATGGATCTCAAAAAAATTGTGGGTTTTCCATTTGTCACAAACAACCTACACAAAAATTTACAACGGAAAAAAGTCAATGGTTCGGCTGAAAATAAAAATTTTTGTCTCTTATTAAAAGTTTTGTCTCTTATTCGCCCACCTTCCCCTAGGTACTTAAATCACACCCGCCCGCTTCCCTCATTGCCTCTCACTCCCTCAACTTGGCTCATACGAGTAATTAAGTGACGTCACGGAAAATGATAAAAAAAGTTAACATGTAATTATGTTACACACTAATATTTTCTATTATTAATTTAAATTATATCATTAATATCAACGGAGATAGTGCATTTAATGCATATAAAATGTGAGAATGTCTCAGTTGTTCTTCTTAAAACAAGATCTTTCACGTGAAAATATTTCTAAAAATGATGGAAATTATTATATTGTTTTTGAAGCTTTTGCAGAGTGCGTAGGGGTTATTCATACTTGGAAATTGATTTTAAACCCATCTTTTTAATTGGTATTTTTTAAACACTGCATAATATGCACTGCAGTTTTTAAACACTGCATATAAATACTTACGCTGTGACTCGCCATGAAGATTTTTTCATTATCATTTTCGGACGTTCACGATCCCAAAGAATTTTTCAGAAATGAAATTGGTCGCTGAGATTTTCAGTTGAAACGCGCAAATGGTGGGGGGGGGGGGGGGGGCGCCATCTCACCAAACGTCCATCCTCATGAGCGTTAACTCTGATGTTAAGGGGTGACCATGATTTACCTACATTGTAGGCTTCACAAAGTTTACAGTAAATAACTTTGGATAGGATGCATTGTTTTTATATTTGTCTATTTATGTTGGATGCTCTGTAACTCCGTCGTGGGCCAACATATACTTGACCAAGACTCCTATTTTTTTCAGGGTTCTGTATTTCAGCGGAAATACCGGGGCTGTGCCATGAAAAAGACGAGGCCTCGCGTTTTCTTCGACGTCGAAGTCGGTGGCCTGCCGATCGGCCGCGTGGTTTTTCAACTTTTTTCCGACCTAGTTCCCAAAACGTGCGAGAACTTCCGAGCCCTTTGCACCGGTGAAAAGGGGATCGGCAAATCCTCCGGGAAGGCACTCCACTACAAAGGGATCATATTTCACAGGGTCGTCAAAGATTTCATGGTCCAAGGTGGAGATTTCACTGTGGGGAACGGCACTGGCGGTGAATCTATTTACGGCGGCACGTTCGAAGGTAGGATTATACGTAGAATGGAATGGAATATTGCCTTGAAATACACATATGATATGATTACGTATCAGACCTACCTGTAATTAAGAAAAAATCAAAATTACTGTTGATATTGAGGCCTCTGACTCATGAATTCTTCACTTTTCTGCTAGATGAAGCACTCGATGGTAAACACGACAAACCGTTTCTTCTTTCCATGGCGAATCGAGGAAAGGACACGAATGGATCTCAGTTTTTCATGTAAGACACAACTTGATTTTTCATGTGTCTTAATTTTTCTTTCAACGTGTGTATAACACCACGTAAGTTCTTTTTCAGGATGGAAATATGATTTGGCTAATTTTTCCTGATTTAATATTCAATTTCTTGTAATGCCTTAGTACTAATAATTTGTTCGAAGTATTATTATTGTTTTAACAAATAATGGTACTTTTCCGTTATACCCCCCCCCCCCCCCCCCCACGCGATTTCGGTTGGCTTTGGGTGCCTTAAAGCCATCGGGAGGGGTGTGTATGAAATCGAGTGGGGGGGGGGGGGGGGGTATAACGGAAAAGTACCCAAATAATTATTATTGAAGCATACTTGTTGTAACAGCCCACACAACAAACAAACGCAAGGCACAAGCCGAGGAGTGCTCGTTTTTCAACATGAATTTTTCTTTCTGTTCAATTCTGTCTTTCGTTCCGTTCCGTATTTTCAGTTCCCCAACTTGACCCTAAACCCCTATATTTTTGTTTGTTTGTTTTAGAATTTCCAAAGGAGATGGTTCCGTACTCTTTTGGTTTATTATTTTTCGGGTTTTCACATGCATTGAATTTTTATCTGCCTCGAGATACGTCCTCATGTTTCAAGATGCGCACTTTCCAAAAATTAAATGCCCGAGAAAAATCTCTTAATAATATTCCTACCGACCACTGTTAAATTTTACTAACTACCTCAAACATAATATTGGTACTTTAAAGGGAAAAATGAATAAATAAAAATAACGACGATGATAAAAAATAAAAATAATAATAAAATCCTTGAAACGCAGTTTCGAGGTAGTATTGTGTTTTACCAACTCACCATTTCCATCACAGAAGACATGATACCTTCGTGGTTACTGTTTATGTTATTTAATATACCTAACTTATTTCGATCATCCACCTATGTGCCTAAAAAACGTTTTCCCCTTATTTCTGCTAGTAAAGCCGCTCCTCGGGCCAGGTCGCACTTTTCGACTTATCACATGATATGCTTTTTATCCTTGTGTTTAGAGAGCTCTCATGTCGCTAATGTTCGGCATGTCGCGATACCTGATTTGGACATGCGAGAGTCTCTCGTGGTCTCGGGCGTACTCTTGGGGTGTTGGCCTTCTCATTGCCAATTCATTTTTTGTACGTTTTATTGATCCATGGAAAGTTTAACGCGTGCAATTTAATGGTCTGTTTCTTACAATGCCTATTGATGTTTTTATGTCACTTCCTTTCACTAAAGCTTTTCAATTTTTTGTTAGACTGCGTTTTGGTGACGAAGTGCCTTCTCTCTTCTTAAACAGTAATCCATGTTTTGTTGTAGAACAACACAACCCGCGCCACACCTTGACGGGTAAGACATTCATAGCAAATTTGCAGAATAAATTTGAGTTGAAATATTTCGCGTTTTCTCGTTGTTAATAATGATTCAATTGGATTTCAGTGTGCACGTAGTGTTCGGTGAAGTGGTTTCCGGGCAAAACGTGGTCCTTCACGTGGAGCAACTGCCCGTGGACCGCATGAACCGACCTCTTCAAGATGCTAAGGTGATCAATTGTGGAGAGCTGGTGCTCAAACCCAAAGCCAAAGGTGAGCATCTGTTTCTGTTGAACTGTTGACTTGTTGGACTGTTGGCATGAAAATGGCTGATTCGTTACGTTAAATTTACAGCTAAGAAAGAGGAAAGCTCTTCCGAAGATGTCAAGTCTGATTCTGATTCTGATTCTTCTGCGACGGACGACGAAAAAGCTGACGAAGAGAAATCCAAGAAGAAGAAAAAGAAGAAAGAAAAGAAAGTGAAAAAGAAGAGCAAGTACGTGCATGTGGAAGTTCAGTGTTTTAGCATGGTTGTAAAAAATGTATTAAATTAATTACATTGCTCATAATCTGCGTGTCTTAATTCTTGCTCTTTAATGTCTTAGGCGAAAAGAAGAGGAATTGTCCGATGGTCAAATTACAGACGACGATGGGGACGTACACCCTTTGGTAACTGTGACCAAAATCAGTGCTGACGAAATCCCTGAGGACCCCAAGAGGTAAATTTAATGATGGTGGGAACAAAAGAGGCAGTATCTTAGTTAATCGCAGAAATGTGGTCAATGCTTGGATATTAGTTGTTTCTTCTGGAGGTATTTCGGGGTTCAACAATGTCCTTATAGGGATGGGAAATCGTAAAAAAATAAAAAATAATCCATCACCTATCCACGGTTCACTCGCAACACACGTAGCAACCCGTCAACTCGTAATTTATCTTGATAACAACCTCGAATCAAAGGCTCGCAAAAGAAACTCCTTCACCTACCGACGATCTTTGAATAACTTCCGAACGGGTTATCCCACGTCGAAAAATACTTTGAAAACGACACCTAACTCGACCCCAGAGCAAAAACCCCTCCCATAGCTCGTCGGGCTTGGGCGATTGGGCTGTAGACCTTGAGGGCACAACTAGATGGTAAACCGAGTATTTGGAAAAATTTCAGGTTAAAAAAAAGAAAGAAAGAAAAAAGCCTACTGCCCAAAACGGCTCGGTCGGCGGACGGACATTTCCTTTTTGGAATCTACGTGTCGTGAAACAGATAATGTCAAATTTTGAGGCTGATCAGAATTTTCGACCCCCGTCGCGATTACATTCACCTGTGTACTATTCCAAAAGTAGCGATAATTAACCAAAAGTAAAATATTGTAATCCACAAGTAGCGATTTTTCAAATCGATTCAAAATAAAAACTATGTCGGTATGCCTAAGGGCCGGTTTCACTGAACAACTCGCTTCCGTTAAGCAGCAATTTGAACGGAGGAAGCTAAAATGGTGCGTTGTACAATTTTCCAATGTATGAGGCCTATTGATAAGAGCTGATTACTGCTAGAGGACGTTTAAACGAACATTTTCAGCGAAAATGTCGGTGGATTTCCTCTCCGCTACCTCGGTGTCTTCCAATTGCTTTGAGTTGGACTACCTAAGCTTAAATCTTTTAACAATAAAGCATGATATTTGAACCAAAATTCGCTTTTGTCGACCACGATTTGTGGATGTGGTGGATATCTTAAGATGTTTTCACCGATGTTTTGAAAAAATCGATTTTTGTAAAATCAGTGAATGGTTCCCCATTCCTATGTACTTGTCGTTGTCGGTTTCGTCCACAGCACCTTCCTTTATCGCGATGGGAAGCCTAAAGACCGAGACAAGGATAGAGATAGAGATGGGCGCAGGAAGGACAACGACCTGAGGGAGGATTTGGGGCGAAGGAGGGACCGCAGGGGTAACAAATGGGCGCCTTTCAGGGGCTATACGAGAAGCGGAAAGAAGATCAAAGGTCGGGGTGTCCTGGTGAGTGGTTTACTGCGATATCCATAGATTGATTGGGGTGTATTTCCCATGTCCAACTGGAACTTGTGTTGTTTCAGCGGTACCGAACACCTTCCAGGAGCCGATCCCGAAGCTACACGCCGCCTCATTGGAAGCAGGAGCAGAGTAAAACCATCTCCCTTACTGAATTTCAGGTATGCCAGGTAGTGGACTGAAGCAATCGCCCAAACTGACTAATTTAACAAAACCAATTTTCAGAAAAGGGAAGAGGAAAAGAAAAGGAGGGAAGAAGCTAGAAAGAAGAGACACGCTGAACAAGCAAAAGATGGCGACACCGGGTGAGATCAATGAAAATTTACAAGATGTATTGTTTTGGTTGGGATGTTTTTGAGACTGAATTCGTGTTCCAGAGATAACAAAGATGAACCTAAGAAGAAAGACAAGCCCTCAGATAGATATGGCAAAGAGAATTGGGGTCTGGCTAGAGAAGAAGAACGCGTGAATGATACGAAGGAGTTGAAGAAGAAGGGAACTGACGGAAACGCCCTTGACAGGGAAAGGCATGAAGGCCACGGCCGGGTAAGACAGTAATGCTTTCACGTGTGTGTCGAGCTGTTATTAAAGGCTATAAAGCCTTTGGTAACTACCGTTTAGTTTGAACCGATTAATTTCGCTGACCGAATAGTTTGTACATTTTTTACATTTTTCAGCGTGAGCGTCACACAAGAGACAAGACGCACCGTTCGCGACGTGACAGCAGCCGCCGTGACGACCGCGACAAGCCGGAGGGCAGGAAGTCCCCTTTGAAACGGGACTCGGACCGGCCGCAGAAACCCGACAGGCCGAAGTCAGACGACAGGTCGCGACGGCGCAGCAGAGATAGAGACCGTAGGGATAAAGACAAGCGGCGATCTAGGTAAACAAAAATGATACTGTCCAGTAGTAGTTATTACTAATATAATATTAGATATGAAAAAAACAAAGCAAGAAGCAACCAAATGACCAATTATGGGCGTCTAATAGACCTGATAATTCATTCATCAGTACCTAGTTATTGTTTGTAGTGTGTTTAGTGTTTTACCTGAGCATTGCTCTGATTCAGTGGCGGGATGTCAGATCGCCCGCCTCTTTTCTTCGATCCTCATCTGATTTTATATAATTCATAGCAGCAGTTTAGGCCAAGTATTTCAGTACTGATCTTACAAGTGCCTGCACAATGTTCCTGTAGCCTATGACTGTAAAAATAATCGTATGTCCACCGTAGAGAAAGTGAGGACAAATCACGATTGGAAGCTCTTTGTGGTTATAATGGGCAAGGTTACCCGGTCGTGATGACCGCTCTACATGGAGCTTCGCTTTTGGTTGGTTATTCTTTGAATAATCAACCTACATTTTAGCGCGGGGGATAAGGAGCTCCCGTGTAGGGATGGAAAACCAAAATTAATATCCGGATATTCGAGATCCGATCGGATGAATGTCAATCATCCGGAAACGGTCCTATGTCTGCCGTTCAAATCCGGATATCCGCCTTTTTTTTGAAAAAATCCTTAATTTTGCTCATTTTAGTATGACAACACGTTGGCCGCTATGAACTTCAATGAAGTATTAACAGTTCACGGTCACACGATAGCTAGCAAGCGGCGAGTGAGATCGAGTCTCAGGCGGGGCGAAAATTTCTTGTGGACCTGTCAAAGTATGCCTTCGTTTGCCACAGCAATCAACGGCTGACGGCGACCGAGAACCCGGCTTGTTGACGAACCTACAGACGTAGTGATTAGTCTTGTATTATGGATTGTAAGTCAAACGGAAGGTTCGTTTCAGCTGTCAACCATAGTTAGATTGCATTCACTCGCATCCTGTGAATCGTGTGCATACGCGACTCTCATCTATCCACAGAGTAACAGAGAACAAATCTATCTAATCGCATCCATTGTCAAGCAGAAACGATTTTATCACATTCGTCCGTAGAGACATCGTTACCATATCAGTGAACAATGTGCCGCTAGGGCGTAAGTTCAAGACCTAGGTAAACATAGTTTTCTCTCCCCCGGTGGTTACCGTTCCTACAATTGTTGTTATTATTATTATTATTAATTTTTATTAAAAAGTGGTTAAGAACCTGTTGACTTGCCTTTAAATTTGGCATTTTGTGTTGCGTGATGTTCGTCGCAGTTTTTCCAGCATCTAAAATTTTGACCGCGTAGATTTCTGCCCGATCACCTGACTATGTGGGGCTCTGACTTTAATTTGATGCAACCTCTCTGTACGCTCAAAATCAACGAATACGCTGAATTTTCTGTAAACTTGAGCAATTTCCAATTTTGTTGATTGGGATTATTGTGTTCATGTAACAACGTTGATGTTTGAGCTCCTAGCAGGACCCCGGGCCTCGTCCTCAGCCCGAGCATCTAGTTAGCGGAGGTCGTCCTCCAAACTGCGAGTTAATTGGCATAGCACCATCACAATATGTCTCTATTATGAGAAGACTTCAAAGGCATCGAGATGTCCCAATTCCCTAACCATGGACGGAACGAATCTTTTACATAGTGCTAAAAAGGGCCAACAGGTGGAAGCAATAATTGATGGATTTAATGGATCAATAATTAAATCAAAATTACCCCCAAGCTCTTCTCACCAACAACCGAATAGTTCACCTAATTTTCTTCCTCACGACAACACCAGCCCGTTGCTGTAAACATAATTGAGGACGCCTCCGAATTGATATTATCCTATGTTGGTTATAGTATTGGTAACGGTGAATTCCCAATATTAGCACTGAGTAGTAACTTGTATAATTAGTAACTTAGCAACTTAGCATTGTGCAACAGGCGGTCTAACAGTTACGTTTGAAAAGAATGAAATAAAATTGTTCACGCTTACTGTAGGTCCCGGGACAAGCCTGACAGCAAACCGGACAAAAAGCCGTCATCCGGGGACGTCGTAAAATCCAAGTGGGACGACGCCAAACACGACTCCAAAAACACCGATAGGAAACCCAATAAAAGAAAAAAATCCACAACAGACTCCTCGTCCAGCTCCTCATCCGATTCAGACAATGGAAAATCCAGGCGGAAGAAAAAGTAAAGCGACGGATTCACGTGGTAAATGGTTATTGAATTTTAATGTGTATGTATTTATATAAGACGATTTTTCAATTTCGTGTCGGTTGAATGTTTTACCTTTTCCTTTTTTTTTTCTTTTTTGTCGTAAGTTTTAACATTTCATTTTGTCTTGGTGTAAGTTTGAAAAAGTCACGTGTATACCTACTGTTTAAATTACATCATTCAATCGTGAATAGTCGTTAATGTTTTACCGTGTTTCCAGGGGAAGGGCATTCCATTAAAATAAACTCCGCTGTGTTAGGACAAGGGCATGTCTTGAGATAGTCAGAATATCGCCAACTATTGGCGTATTGTCTTTTTTGAATGTTGAAAACAAAATTATTTTTCAGTCAACGTAGATGTTTTCCTGGCTTCGATGTCCCATCCCTATGAGGCACATCACGATGGCGTCATATGATAACCTCGTATCTTTTCTTCCTCGGCCTTTTTTCTTCCTCGGCTTCGAGTCTGATTAGGTCCTTTCTTCTCGATAGAACTCAGTGTGTGCATGTTGGCCGGTCGTCTTCCCGTCCTCTTCCTCTTACTTCCGGGGTGCCACAGGGCTCCGTGATGGGCCCCTTGCTCTTTTCGCTGTATGTCAATGACATTTCGTCTACTCTTCAATTTTCCAACCACCACCAGTACGCGGACGACACGCAAATCTACCTCACATGCCCGATAGACTGCATCCACCAAGGTATTTCTCGTATCAACAGTGATCTTCAACAGATATCCTCATACTCAGCTGCGAATTGCCTCAGTTTGAACCCCTCTAAGACGCAAGCCATAATATTCTCAAGGACTAAACTGACACTCTCAGGGCTTCCCATGATCTCGCTCAACTCAGTCATTGTTCCCTTTAGCCACACTGTCAAGAATTTGGGAGTCCTTCTCGAATTCGATCTCTCGTGGACCGCACACATCAATTCGCTTTGCCGGAGGGCCTACGGATCCCTGCATTCTCTACGTAGGCTGTCCTTTTTCACGCCACCACTACTTAAGTCTCGCCTCGTGAAGTCTCTGGTCCTCCCTCTCTTGACATATGGCGAACTGCTTTTTGCCCTCTCAATGGATGCTGCATGTAAGCGGAGGCTCCAGGTTGCATTTAACAACTGTACTAGGTATGTGTATAGCCTGAAACCGAGGGGCCACATCTCGTGCCATTCTACCAAGTTATTGGGCTGTACCTTCATGCCATACCTGTTGACTCGTTGCCTCGGATTCCTGTTCAGGGTCCTGCACCCCGATACTTTCACCATGCCACAATAACTTCGTGATTTTGTCGAGCGTCGTCTCCCAGAGGCTAACTTTGCGGCTTTTAGGGCCTCCTTCCGGGTTGCGGGAGGGAGGTTGTGGAACTCTTTGCCACTGAGGATTAGGGCGCTCCACTCCCTTGAGTCTTTCAGACAGCGTGCATTGACTCACTTAGAAGACCATCTTCCCTGATTCACTCTTTTCCTTTTCTTTACTTTCCCCCTTTATTTTTCATCTTCAAACCTTCTTCACTTATATCAGAAGATTCTTCCTTTTTTCTTTTTTTTTCTCTCTTTCTTTTTTTCCCTTTTTTTCACCTCATCATTCCCCTCATTCATTCCCCTTAATGAGCAGTGGAAGTATGTACTTTTGTTTTCTTTTCTCTTATTGTTTCCTTCAGAAACCTTTATTTATTTATTTTTCTTGTACCTGTTTGGTAACTGTTTTTGTTTATTTTTCGCCTTTAGTCCTGTAACTTGTACATTTGTACACTATGAGGAACTACCCTGTTCTATGTACAATAAAACATATTATTATTATCTCAGAAAACCCAAACTTTTCAGGGGAGACAAAAAACCGATTATGACGTCAGAAATGTTGATTTTTATTGCATCGACCGTCCATTTGTCTCAATGGACTACCGTCTCGACGTATTTTAAGCTCCTTGTAGCCATAGAAACTAAAATAAATATTGCAGACCCGATTTTATTTCTAGATACGAGTTTATCATCATAGAACAACCAGAAATACGCCAAATATACGTGGTTATCACCCATATATATATATGATAACCTCGTATATCTGGTTGTTCTAAAAAATGATAACTTCGTAACTACGGAAAATTGGTTATCAAAAAGGGCGCTAGAGGGCAGAAAAATGCGTTTCCGCCAACATTCAAATACTGGCCGATGAGATACGAGGATTTCATTCAGAAAATGCAATAAAAAGAAAAAGGCCACAAATTGAGATACGAGGTTATCATATGACGCCATCGTAATCTAATTACAGTGATTCACTGTAATTAGACTGTCCTCGAATTGTACAATTTTGTCCAAGGAATGGGCCAAATCAACTGTTGCTAATTGTTGATTAGTGACGCTCCCACAAAAGATCTTAATGTCGCCGATGTCGTCTACGATGATTTTGTATATCTCGGCTCAAAGTTGGACAATCCTACGTGCAATCCTCTTCATTTCAAAAAAGTAAAGGTAACAGTTCTGTGGTATTTTCTCGTTTTTTTTTTGCTATCACAGAAAATCTAAGGTTCTCTGAAAAGGGTCCAGTCCTCATTGTGATGAACCGACTGCCGCTGCACCGGAGATTCCTATCCAATCAGAGGAGCTGGTCTGATTCGATCTTGTGGAGTGCTGGGAGGAGCCTCTAAGATCAGATCAGAAGGATAATATCATTATGATTCCGTCCACCACGCTCTCCTACTCCGCCACCACCCTCCACTGGTTTTCCCGTCATTCCGGTTTCCGCCCCATGTGATTTACTACTCGGGAAATTCAGCTCAACTGGAAATTATGCCGACTGCGGTGGTTTGGATAAAATTATGATACAATTGCTTAAGACAATTTTAAAGGAATTGAGCTCAAGATGTCCTCAAGAACTTTCATCTAAAATACTTACCATTTTCCGCGAATCGCGTGACTCATTTTCAAGAAAAAGGTTGAAGAATCAAAATTTGGTTATTTAATAAGTTTATGATAGGTCTTAGGAAGAATTAAGAACATACTTGAATCAACGCTTATTATGTAAACTATGGTATGATGTATTGAGTACGGTATGGATTCTATTGTAGAGCTGACTTGGTCTAGTACCGAAGAGTCCAAAAATGACTTTGTACATGTTATAAGATTATTGGTTCGTGATAAAAATAAAATAAAATGTGCGTCAAGTATATTTAGAAAGAAAAGAGGGGCTTTTCAGTTTCCAAACATCTGATCATATTGATCGTTGATGGTTTTACGGAGCGTTTTCGGCGTGAAGGGGTTAAGGAATGAGTTCATCGAGAGACTGGTATTGTCGTGGAGAGATCTTCTGGGAGTCCGGACCGGAGTACGGGAAAAATCTGAAACAAAAATAATTGGTTTTTACTGAGAAAATTCCTTCAATTGAACATGTGTCACTTTTGGCCATTTTCACATTTTCTGGGAATTGCGGGTTGCGATTGAAAGGAGGATCGTCACATTGACCTTTCCAAGAGAAAAAGCGGGATGAAATTTCCGTAATCCTTCGAAAGGGGCTATTTTTTCAATTTTTATTATTTTAACAGTGTGAGTGGCAGGGGGAGTGAGGTGTCGTTTTCGAAGCGCTTCTTGGCGTAGATTCGATTTGTAGGGGCCCCAGACCTGTCAGAGCTTTCAGGGGGATAAAAGCAGGAGTTTAGGGCCTTAATGGGCTTTGTCTAGTGGTTAAGAGAGAGACTGATGAAGGGCTTGTACAATCCTGAAAAATTGACTTTAAAAAAATATAAAAATAAAAAGCGGCTACGTGAACGAATTTCAAATTGCAATTTGGTACACTTCCCCTTGTCGAAAAACCTGCAAATTTTACACAAGGGTTTATTATTCTTTCATGTAAATTAATTTGGCAACAATTAATTGTGTCTTAAAAAATTAATGATCATAATAATTTTTTTTGCAACAATCAATATATTTTTTATTTATTAATGAAAAGAGTGAAAATCTACAACAACAATAACTACGCGAACAATCCCCGCTTCAGTCCAGCGTGAAATCATCCACGCTTCATTCACATAATTCATCACAATATTTGGACATGTGAAACCTCCAAAAATGGATTATGCGTCCTAAATTTCCCGGGAAAGTCACCTCATTTGGCCTCCTGTGATCATTCAAGAGTCTCATTTGTAGCCCCATACTACGGTGAAATCGGATGGTTCTAGGACCCCCAAAGATGGATTCTACGTCAAAAAATATTTAAAAAACGACACCTAACTCGACCCTATAGCCGAAACCCTTCAAAAACCCCTCCCATAGTTCCTTTTTAGCCCCGGGGGTTTGGGCGTTAACACTAACATAGTTAGATGAATTATTCCAAGAATAATAAATCGAAATCGGTAAACTTCTGAAAAACTGAAATATTTCGCTTTATTGGAAAATCAGCAAAAACAGGATGATTTGATCGTTTAAACGACATGGGACAGCTTTTTTGCGTTTTACCGAAATTGTCAAAAACGTAACATGGCCCCCTAACCGGGTTCAATTGTCTTTGGAAGATGTAGACGTACCTCTTTTGAGGAGCTTGGAAGCAACAAAGCTGGGTCCTTTCTTCACTGAATCTTTCTTGGCCGAAGGAGGCGCCAATTTGAAACGTTTGGGAACTTGTTGGAATACAGACGGCGCTTGGCTCATCCCTTCCAGAAGTTCGTAATTCAATGTTCTTCTTTCGTACTCCAGTTTCCGTCGTTTGTCTTCGGCCGCGCGTCTCTCTTGGGCAGCCCGGCGGATTTGCTCTTCAAGTTGGGCGATCCTCTCTTCAGCCAAGTCCCTCTCTTCTTCGGCCGCTTCGATTCTCCTGTTGAGGTCGCCGAGCTTTTCGAAGTGCTACAAGAAATTTAATTTATGGGAAAAAGTTTCGAGAATGCCACTGAACGTAAGGAGAATAGTCGTTTGGGCCTAATGAGGATAATGAGCTCATGAAAGGGTCGAAATTTCTAAATCACAATCGGATTCAGAACCTTCGTAATCCACTCACTGTGAGGAGTGCCATGGAACTGATTAGATAAAATAAGGAGTTGTGAAATGAAACGAAACATCTGCCAAGTCGACATGGCACATAGCTTCCAAGCATTCAGACTACCCCGATTTTCAGGATTATTAGGTCACCGAATGTATTTGATGGATTTCACACTAGCGCATCCGCAGAGCCCACCCCTCAAGCAATCATATTGAAATTCTTGTGGGACCTCCAACTCCCTCACGCGCATAATTCCCGACAATTTGGGATCTCAAGAGCACCTGCATGATCCCCGAAAATTTTAATGAAATGGGATCAAACTTGTGGAAGTTATGGCTGTAACAAGGAAATCTGGACAGAACAACCGGACACTTGGAAACGGACTTGGGGTAATTGTTTACTATTACTTTGTCACCTCTAACTTTTTTAGTATGAAGACATTTGACATATTAATGTTTGTTAATAAAGAATTTACATTTATTAAGGCCCGGAAAAGTAAAAAAAGTAAGATACTTACTTACTTTAGAAGTCGTCTTCAGATGAGGTACTGTGCCGCGCTACGGGAACAGGAAACATCATCTAGTTGGGCACCTTGCAGAATTTATCTTTAGAAGAACATATCCAGACTACAATAGCCGTATTCACGCTCTTTTTAAAGCCATTGGCCACTTGTACAACGGCGAAGACAATACCCAATCGCCACCTTGTGAAACATCTCCGGACTCCAACGCCAGTACCTCATCTGAAGACGACTTCTAAAGTAAGTATCTTACTTTTTTTACTTTTCCGGGCCAACAAACATGTTTATCTGTCGTTTGTAGGCCATTGCTGATAACATATTCAAGTAGCAAACAAGTTGAAGGTGACAAAGTAATTTTTAAACCCGGACTTGGTACTTCGGTGAAAGAGGAAAATAACAGCGCCTATATTTACGAAAAAATAAAAGTGGCGCTTGAATGTGAATTATACAAACAAAATAGCGCTTCAAGCTGCAGGTTGCGTTTTGCACATTTCATTAGAATATTATTATGTTCAATAGTATCAAAGAAGGAAAGTGACGCTTGGTATCTTATACAGGTTTTAAAACCCAAAAGATAAAGAGCATTATAATTATTTAAGGAATGAACAACTTTTCTTGTTTTGACTTTTTACAAGTTTTGGATTCTTTACTTTACCTGAGACAATGACAATCAAGGGAAATTAGTGGCTGAAAAAAATGCTACTGTACCGCTAACACTGATTGCCTCATCCCTCAACAACTTTTGTCCAGCTGAATGCAAGCAGTCGAAATTCCGACACGATTTACTCATTGAATTTTAGATTGTACTAGCTGACCTGGCGCGCTTCGCTGCACTTCTAAAGATTTTGAAAATTCATTATTTCATAGCTGGGACACCCGTGCGTCGCACGAAACATCAAATTCCCGCCCATCACCTATCGATGATGCACCCGTGGCAACCCGTCAACTTAATTTTTCATAGTAACAACGCTTGTTGGTTTGTCGTAGTGAAGTACCTATCAAATTCCCGTCTATCACCAATTATATGCAGCCCATACATCCCATACATCCCACACATCATCCCATACATCCCACACATCCCATACATCGGGCACATCCCATACATCCCACACATCCCATACATCCCATACATCCCACACACCATCCCATACATCCCACACATCCCACACATCCCATACATCCCACACATCCCATACATCCCATACATCCCACACATCCCATACATGCATCGTATGATCGATGGGTTTCAGACACACGTTGTAGCTCATCAAAACCTTCCTTAAGCTTTTGCGAACATTATAAAAAAAAAAAAATTATTGAAATTGGTCCAGCCGTTCTCAAGTTATGCGATCAGCAACAAAATACTGATTAATTTTTATATATATAGATTTGCCGTGAGAAATAAAAGGGGTCAACTGAGTGCTTGCTGTACGCTGCACTCCAGAGCCACGCGACACAACTGGTAACCAGGTTGGGTAACTTGGATCCCTTAGGCAATAAAAAAAGAGATGAAAACTAGAACTCCTCGTACCGCTCTCAGGTCCCGGAATTAAAATAATAATCTTCTAGGCACTATAAATTATGGGGTTTTCTAACTTACGAAGGAAAATATTAAGCAAACCATTCAATGAGCTCATTTTTACCTTCTTCATGTCCATTCCGGACGTTTTCGAAAAGGACTCCTGAAATGGAGGTGATTGTGAAGGCAGGGAGTGTTCATCTACCATCTCTTCTTGAGTGATTGGCTCCTCCTCGATCAGAGGTGGTAAATTCTCCTTGTTTAAACTTCCCAACTCCTCGGGTACTTCAGACAGTCTTTTCAAAGGCTGAAAAAAAAGAACAGTTATTGGCGCCCAGAACCACAAACAATATAATATATTATCTGGCTATAGTATCTAGTGGAACTCACAGTCCTGGAAGCCCAGCTTGTGGTACTCCACGCTCCATGTTGGTCAAGTAGTTCCAAACTATTGACGCCCAAATCCACGTCCGTCAGGGCGCTTTTCAAATCCACCTCGTCCTGAAAACGTCACCGCGTGAAACAACTGTGAAGACCTGGAAATTCGGGTCGACGAATTGAACGTTTACCTTTTCTACCCTGGCAAGGGTTTCTTCGGCACGAGGGGGGTTCGTTCGGGGTTCAGTGAACTTCGGCGTAATTTCTATCACAGTAGTTTCCAAAGGGTAAGCCAGTGAACTACAAAGATCCGCCGATCTCGGTTCAGTCAGTGGGCTGCTGGTTCCTGAGCAAAGTCAATAAAAAATCAATATGTAGGTACCTTTTGTGACATTTGTTCTACACAAGTAGAAGCGA
This sequence comes from Pilophorus perplexus, assembly GCA_955831195.1. NCBI lineage: Eukaryota > Metazoa > Arthropoda > Insecta > Hemiptera > Miridae > Pilophorus > Pilophorus perplexus. Next base: position 15,099,955 of record OY037016.1, read on the forward strand.
AACAATTCTTCCATACTACTACCTCTATTAGAGAGCTGCGGCGTTTGCAAGTTGAAATCGCTCAAATTATTGAGGCCGTTCGACCAAGGTGGACTGAGGTTTCGGATGTCCTGTCGCTCCCAAGGGCTTTTGGATACAAACTCATCCTGCGACCTACAACATACATAGGTAGTTAGGCGGGAGCCTCTAAAAGACAAGTCATATGGTTAACCCTATGATAGGGCTCGGATTGATATGAGGAGGTAACATGTAAAAGCGCAAAAGGTCCACCGTAACTGATTGTTGAGTACGGACAGAAAAAGTTTTCTTGAGTCCTACCAGCAACATTCATATTCCCTCTTTTTATTCTGATTCAATCGTGCTTAATAATACGGTAAAATAGTTCCTTTCGAATCAAAAAAGGAAATAATCCAATATCATAACTTTTCTGAGAATTTCTTAACGTGGGAACTCGGAAATCGTGCCCATTAGAATTTGGATCTTAGCAAAATGGCGTCAAGCTGTCGCAAACGAACGCAAAAATATTTGTCGGACTCAAAGACGCATAATAATATTATGTACATATTATGTAACAATGTGGGTCGGTCAAATAACCAATCAACTTTCCACGCACATTCATTGAAACGGTCAACATTATCATCACCAATTTATATAACAATATAATATATTGTTATATAAATTGGTGATATTATCAACAACTTTTTACTCGCATTGTTACTATGTAGGTACATGTGGTACAATGTATAAATAATAATAATAATAATATTATGTCATAATATTATTGGCGGCTAATCAAAAGGTTTTGCCCTTCTATAACAAGGGCGTAAAATGAATGTTTTAAATTGGTTGCGAGATTTTTCACTTTTGCAGCAGCACCTCTAACGAGTCATCAGTCCTTACCTGACACCAACGCCATTATTGTCGGAATTTTTCACTGGTTGACAGTTCGAGTCCGATTTTGAAATACTTCCAACGCAGATCGAATTCCGTTGATGTTTGTACACAGGGAACATAAAATTTTTAGTTTTCACGGACGAACTAGACCTGAAACGGACCAAGTAAGCTTAACTGGATAATATCCATATTATGTCGGATACGTTTCAATTTCAAACAACCTAAAGGGGCTACTCACGGGACGTTGGCAGTCTTCTCAATTTTCTGTTGTTCTTTTCTTCTGTTATAATTGCTCTTCAAGAAGCTTTCTCGTTTGCATGAACTCTCAGGGTTCCTTAGGGTAAAACAACATTGTAAGAGGGCCATCCAAACAATAGCATTCATTCGTCAGCCCTGGAATCATAACCCCCGGAATAACTCACCGCATTGGATTTTTATTGGCAGACTCCACTTGAGGACTTTTCAGCCCGTTTCGAACGGTTTTGAAAACGCTCCATGGATCACCACTAGAAGAAAGAATAACCTTGAGGTGAGTAACCAGGGGATGAGAAATCTTGAATGGAATACAAAAGTGTGGACAGGTCAAAGCATCTCATGAAGGTTTTAACAATCAACCTACCTAGTAACTTCGGAGAGTGATCCAACGGTCGATGGAGTGCGGAATGGATTGTCAAGCAGTCCGGTCCGATCTGGCGTTCGTTGAAACCTTAAAATTAATTGTGATGTTCAAAGAAAGTTTAGTTTGTTTTGTAATATCCCACTGCGAGATATCAAATTATGTAAAGACCCAGAGAGCGTTGAGGGTCGAGACCAATGATGACTCCGGGAAATTGATCTGAACGATAGTTTATTGAAGAAACTCAGCAACAGTAAAAAATGAGAGGAAGGACAGAAGGCAGCAGTAAAGCAGAATACAACATCCGAACGTCTACGACGGGCCAAATGATTCGCTCCAGACCGGCTGCTCGGAAGTGAACGTTCGCTCGACCGGGGAGATCCTATGATGCGCTGCCGGACCGCGAAAACCATAACGATACGCTCCCGTAGAACAATTATTACGCCGAAATTTTATCATATGCTCCTGCAATTACGATTCATTGTCAGGTAGGTATGTGGGGCGAACTATGATACGCTCCCGACCAGCCATGTAAGGCCGTGTAAGGGGCCTTTACACGAGCAATTATTCCCTGCAATAATTAATAGTGTTGCTCAGATTTAGTGTTGCGCGTGTAAATGTGACATACAACACAATGCAATTATTCTCGCCATGAACAAGTTGTAAGCAATAATTGCCGGGTGTTGGCCAACATTTTGGGGTCCACACACGCTCCCGGAAGGTGTTGCGTTGTGTTGGAAGTGAAGTCCAAAGGGTTAAGGGGCCTTTACACGAGCAATAATGAGCTCCTTGAATGATTTTTGAAAATGTTTTTCCTGCAAAGGTCGTCCTTCAAAAGTCACGAAAACGGGTCCATATTGTAGAAACCCCATTTCAATTATTTATAGGGCCTTAGGAAAAATATGATATTTGAATTCCGAGGTCTGGAGAGGGTACAGGGGGTGACGTGGGCTGCTTCGTCGTCTTTTGATTGGCCGGGAGATCCCTCTCTCTCTCATCTACGCAAGTCAGCCAACTTTGCTACGCGAAAAGTCGACCCCAAAAATCCAAAATCGAGTTAATCATTATAGAAGGTCATTCGAAAATTGAGCATCGAGATTATTATCAAAGAAGGTTATTCAAAAATCGACCCGGGTCGAGTGTTTTTATTCCGATTCTGTTCAGATTTGTTATTTAGCGCTCTGGCGGCTCAGTGCCTAACTACTCGACGCCCAGCCTGGCGAGGTGTGACGTCAAATTTGCCCGGCGTTCATTTCAAAATCTCTAACATTTCGAAAACAGCTCAGCACGTACCTAAACGGATTTTCGAACTAAAAATTGGGGTGCATGGGTTTTAAAGGGTGCTGAATCCGAATATGTTGTCAGAAATGCTGAATTCTGACCTTTTCAAGAAGCCCATTGCTAAAAATTATTTTTCCCTGCAATAATTGCACAAATTCGAAAAGTTTGCGCTAGAAAAGTTGTACGCAACACAAGGCAATAATTACGGTGAAAAATCGCCTTGTGTTGTATCAACATGTAGCGATGCAATAATTGCGTTGTGTTGTACAATAAAAAATTGCAGTTAATTTTCCGAACCCCTTGGACTTCACTTCCAACACAACACCTTCCGGGAGCGTGTGTGGACCCAAAAATGTTGGCCAACCCTCGGCAATTATTGTTTGCAATTTATTCAGGGCGAGAATAATTACATTGAGTTGCATGTCACCTTTACACGAGCAACACTAAATCTGAGCAACGCTTCTCGCACGCAACTATTGCAAGGAAAAAGTGCTCGTGTAAAGGCCCCTTTAAGGGCTGCGTTGTGTTGTACAATAAAGTTGCATGCTCAATTTTCCGAACCCCTTGGACTTCACTTCCAACACAACGCAACACCTTCCGGGAGCGTGTGTGGACCCAAAGCCCGGAATTATTGCTTACAAACTTTTCAGGGCGAGAATAATTGCATTGTGTTGCATATCACATTAACACGAGCAACACTAATCTGAGCAACACTTCTCGCACGCAATTATTGCAGGGAACAATTGCTCGCGTAAAGGCCCCTTTAGAAAGTGAATGTTCACTTGCTCAAGTAACGATACGCTCCCGTTCAATAACATTGGACCTCTTGAAGTTTTATTAAGGTATGAGATCGAGGGATTTGCTAGTTCTGAAATTCATGTTCGGCATTATGTTACTTAGTCGATTGCATTATGGTACTTAGTAGTTACAGGTAGGTACTTAGTCGATTGCATACGGATAGGTAGTCTCAACAGTCAATAGATCAACTTATCGGATCTACGTACCTTATAATATACATATTATGTATATGTATCAGATTAATAATACACGTTATATCATTAAATGATATACCTACACCAAAACCGGTAAAAACGTACTTTGTGGGGGAAGTCGGAGCAGCAGGCGTTTGTAGCAAGCGGCACTGCCGCCGTCCTAACATGCTTCTCCGTTTCATGTTCTGTAAAGTAAATCCCAAATCATGTACTCATCAACGCATCGTAATGACTGATGAGCAACGATTAAGCAACGAGCAACGATTAGTCTTAAACGCCACCCAAAAACAGTGCGTTGATACTTCACAATAGTAGCTGCGGGACGGCTTACATACCTCAATCCAGTAACTAAAATGATTTCGAATCCTGGTTATTACAGGTTGAAGTAAAATTCATTAGTTCAAGGTATCCTTGACAAGGATTCACAACTCGTTTTCCGTTGAATGTTTTGAAACTGTTCGAGCCCAGCTGCGCAATGTACACTACGCATATCGGAACAGGGTGGCCAACAAAACGCCACTTGAACATCCATCCTCTAGAGAGATGGGTCTTTCCAGGAATTTTATGCTTACCTACTTGCCGTGAAGCAGTTCCTTCTAGGGACGAGTGTCGATCAAAATTTGAATCAAAATTTGATAAGGTTTAACATTAAAACATATTTTAAACTTTATATCGGTAAGGGTATATCGCCTTATTAAATATCCATACGTCGGTAAAATTAAATTTTGAACCCGTGGCAAATACGAAAGGTGTGGGAAAAAAACAAAAACAAAAACAAAAACTGCCAGCTGGAACAGTAAAAAAAAAAAAAGGCAGAATCAAATTCCAAATTTTGGATCTTATAGGTAGGGGAGAGTGGGGCACAATGAAACACGGGGCACAGTGAAACAGATTTTGTACCGGGCGTACTGAAAGGTCTATTTAAAAAAAAGTTTTAATTTCAAAACCAGCTCGTTCCATTCTTGAACATTTTACAGGAGAGACGAAAAACATCAGATTCTGACGTCTATGCATCACGGATTCATCTAAGCTTGGAACGAGCTGGGTTTGCCGTGAACTGGGTTTTCGAGGCCGTTTTTCTACGGGAAGGAACTGGATTAAATCCAGTTAAATTTTGGCGGAAACCGTTCTAGGGGTTTGTAAAATGGGTGTTGGACTTCGATAAAAATCGAAAAAGTGATTTTCGGAAAATTGAGGAACGAGCTGGTTTTGAAACTAAACGCCTCAGTTCAAGGGTTATAAACTTATAACCCTTGAACTGAGGCGTTTAGTTTCAAAGGTTATAACTATAACTTATAACATATATAGTTCAAGGGTTATAATATAATATATTCTATATTATATTATTTTATTATATTATATTTTATTTTATTTAATAATAACTATTGTATTATATTATATAGTTAAACGGGATTTTGGCGGTCCCCTATACCAACATGGCCAGCTGAAATAAACCCTGAAACATCGGAAAAACGCCATAATTCATCCATAAAGGACCATAATTCACGTTTCAGGTAGGTAATAATAATTATTCATCCATAAAAGAAGCCATAAGTAAAGTTTCATTCATTGTGCCATAAATGGAAGGCTCCCCTTGCCCCGTTTCATTGTACCCCAGAGCTGAAACAAAATTCATTTTGTGAAAAATGGCTACTCCTGGTCACATAATAATATTATGGTTTCTATTATAACGCGTTGATTATAATATTATTATGTTATTAATATAATCGAGGCATGACAATCGTCGTTGGCGATGAAAAAGCAACAACATTCCCATCCCTACGTTGGAGCGCCGCGGTCAAAGGGTTGAAGCTGACGACCCACTCCTAACCAATCTAAAAATCATAATGAATATTTTGAAATCTACTCAGAGTGGGAGGTGTGTCATTAAAAATTTAACTAATTGCATTACAATAATTTAGGTCCGTAGAAACTACATTCATGAATAAACAAATCAATCATTGTGTCCTCCATTGTTTTGATCTCCAACAGCAGCAACCATAAACAGCAGATGCGCGGGAGATCCGTGGCCGATTTTTGGAGCACCAAGTTTTTCCTTTACGTGTGATATTTTCAAGTTCTTCCCTTCTACGCGTGATTTTCCATGGAAATCACCTGTCTGAAAAACCACTGTTAATTGAAGCTTCCAATATCGTATATTGTTCGTCGGTCAGCTCCCGCTAGCTAAAGAAATAATGCCCTTTCTGCGGCACGGCTGAAGGAAAGTTGTGAATATCAGGAAACCATCGGTGGTCAACTTTTGCGGGGACATGGAAAAGTACGAGAAACTGGAAAAAATAGGCGAAGGCACTTACGGAGTTGTGTACAAAGCTAAAAACAAAGAAACTGGAGAAATTGTCGCCCTCAAAAGGATAAGGCTCGACTCGTGAGTATATTTAATTTGTAGGATTTTAGAAATGAAGGGGTTTTGGCTGATTTGGTAGATTTGCTAAAGATTTTTTATCACATGGGGAGCGTACCAGTGTGGATCAAGAGAGAGATTGGTGCCAATTTTCAAGCGGTGTTGGCCCTGAGTAACAGAGAGCAGGTGTTGGTGTGGTTTTTGTACGGTGAGAGAAGTGAAAGCTTTGGCGAGGGGTCCTTCCCTAAGGAAGGTCAAATGTTGGCGTCCTCAGACGAGAGGCAACCTTCTCAGTTGGGAGGATGGGATAGTGTTGTGAGAGGGTGGCAGCAGCTTTCCTCAGGATTTAATGAAGAAAATCGGGAGACTGTGGCAGAATTCAGGAAATGGTAAGCGCCACTTAAATTATAGTGCTGTCTCACCTAGGTATTATTTCGCAAACGACCGCTTCTGAGCATGGGGAACGGGGGTTTCGTCACGGGTAAGTATTTACGACTCATCCCGTAATCGGCATCTCTGCCATGTCCTATCCTTTATTTTGGCTGGAAAGGTGGGAAACCCCGGTTCGGAGGGCCTGGTGACCCCTTGTCTAATCTCAAGAGTGAGCCGACCTGGCGCCCCTCTCGGGGCCTCGTCTACAGAACCCTCTGGCGCTCCCACATCTGTGGGAAGGTTGGAGGGAATCAGTGGCAGCATCGAGGTTGAGGCACATGAGTCCTCTATTTGAACATCTCCAGTACACTCACAACAGTGACCAAGAGGTTAGGAGCAGAAGTCTAATACAATATGGGAGATTAGGGAGACTGATGACTCCTCTGCGTAGATGTTATAAAATTTATAAACAATGGTTATAAACCAGTTATAAACCATTTAATGGTTTATTGTTGTTAAATTAAGACCACCAATTCTACCTATAATTTCACCACCATTTTCCTTTGCTCATTTTAGGGATTCCGAAGGCTTGCCTTCCACGACCCTGCGAGAAATTTCCCTTTTAAAAGAACTAGAGCACCCAAATATTGTGGCACTGCAGGAAGTCATTTTCGGCGATGAGAACACACTATTCCTATCCTTCGAATTCATGCTGGAAGACTTGAAGAAATTCATGGATGAGCGGAAAAAACCATGCCCTATGCCATTAGTTAAGGTATTTTACTTGATTATTGATATTTATGTATGACAGTAAAAACCAAATTATTAACGCCCTAATACATTTTCAGAGTTTTATGCAGCAGTTGATGAGTGCTCTGGACTACTGCCATTCAGAGTACATAATTCACAGGGACCTCAAACCCCAGAACTTACTTATCGATCTTGATGGCCACATAAAGCTGGCAGATTTCGGTTTGGCCCGTCACGTTGGCATCCCTGTTCGGGGTTACACGCACGAAGTTATCACTTTGTGGTACCGAGCTCCGGAAATCCTTCTCGGCGCTAAAGTCTATAAAGCCGCCGTGGACATTTGGAGCTTGGGGTGCATCATGTCAGAACTGGTGGGTACTTTTGGAATCTTACTTGATGAGCGTCTGTGCCCGTTATGACATCCTCATATTTTTTCAGATTACGTTGAGGCCGTTGTTCCCCGGTGATTCCGAAATCGACCAGCTCTTCAGGATATTTCGGACGCTGGGTACGCCCGATGAGAAGATATGGCCCGGTGTCACCAAACTCCCAGACTACAAACCTCTATTCCCCCAGTGGGAGCCCCAAGAAATGGACTCGTTCATTTGCAAATTGGAACCAGATTGTAAAGATTTTATTCGGGTGAGTTTTCTTTCTAAGGGCGACTTTCACTGAATTGCTGGAGGTGTAAGGATAACGAGCGGAGTTACCGAGCTATTCACGAACTCTCCGGAACCTGCGCTAAGGTTAACTGTTTCAGGTCTCACCGTTTAACGAGTTACTGAGACAGTAGATGCCGTTTTTTTTTTTTTTTTTTTTTTTCCATGAACACGGTAAATGGAGATCCAGCTACTCAAGCAGATCATAAAATATTATGATCATAGGTTTCAGTGAAGCATTCTAAAATATATGAGCATAATATTGGAATGCCTTTTTAGGTTAATTTTAGAATACTCCACTGAAACCACCAAAACGTCGCTCCACAAATTTTTAGATGCAAAATTACAGCCAGTAGTTGTACTTGCACTAACAACTACTACTTATTTAGTTGAAAAAAAAACGTCGTTATTGCTAATTTTGTTTGAATTGTTGCAGAAACTGATAACGTACAACCCTGATAAACGGCACACAGCGAACCAAGCACTGAGGCACAGATTTTTGAAAAACGCCAAGCTCGTTCCACTCCCGTTAAAGTAGGTGATTTCGGATTTAGTTTAAGAAAATGGTAAGGGAGCGATCAACACATTTGGTCTTGACGTAGGACCTACAAAGTTCGATTGGAGATTAGCAATTTTTGAAGCGGTTTAGTTAAGCTGAGTTGTTTGGAAGGTTTTAGAAAATTGATGAAGTGTTCTGGTTCATTCGAAGAGTTACTTCTCTATTGAGGAATAGTCTTCTGATAATCATAATTATTATTAGAAAAAATTATTATTGTTAGAAGAAAATAATTATTGTTTCCTAATTGGTCACGCCAGTAATTCATAGTGTTGAGGTTCTGAAATGGATGGTGAAGGTTGGTCAACAATTTGTCGGCAAAGTGCTCCTTGTGACCTACCAGTGAGGAGAGTTTAATCCCCAGGATTGGCTCCATTTTAATCTTCAGGAACTTTAGGACTTTTAGTTCCCCAGTCTGGTGCGGTAACTTTATCGTTCTTTTTACAAAATGGAAAAACTCCGTGAAAAATGAATCTTTATTTATTTTCTCACAATCACATTTAGGAATGAATTTTTTCACAATCACGATTTAGGAATAAAAAATAACATCGAGCATATGACCGCCTCTGGAGTCTCGCCAGGAAGTTATTCGGACGTTTGAATTAACGATTACTCAGCCACAGACAGATGATCGAGAACGATGTGACGGAGGATTTGCGGATATGTGAAAACAAACCCCGAACCGTTGCCCTACTTCAGACGGAAATTACACGAGTGATCAGGGAACTTAACAGGGACGTCTGTGGCCGAGTAATCGTTAATTTCAACGACCGCATAACTTCCTGCTGAGACTCCAAAGGCGGTCATTTGCTCAGTTTTTTTTTTTTTTTTTTTTTTTTCATTCCTAAATCGGAGGTCTATGTGATTGTGAAAAAAATTAAATTTGGTTCATTTTTCACTGAGTTTCCTCATTTTTAAAAAGAACGAGGTAGTTGCCGCACCCTTTATGACCGTACATGACTTGTTTGACAGAGCGCTCAGAGGCGGGAAAGAAAAATTTAATGTCTTACAGTTTTTAGACGATAGTTTCCTTCCAAAAGGGAGTTCTATGTAGGGATGGCAACGATACATCGATGTTTTTCCCATCGATGGTTGGGTGCCGATGTTTAACTATCGATGTGACCACCCATCAATGTTTTTTCATCCATAATATGGATCCATATTATGTCCTCCAAAAAAAAAAAAAAAATTGAAATGATGGATTCGTTGGTGGTGTACAGAATCAAACGTGGGTCTTTTCGACGTATCGTATCGAGTTGTTACTGTAAACTATACCTACTAAAAACAAAAATAATGAAAAAATAAAAAAATAAAAAATAAAAATAAAAAATAAATAAATAAACAGCCCCATTAGAAAAATGGCAAATTTTGTAACACTTTTGTATAATAATAATATTATTAAAGTAACATTAATTTAACACTTAATTAATTTAAGTGTTACATTAATTAACCACAAATTTGCCATTTTTCCAATATTATTATTATGTCCCCTTTTTTTTCTACCCCGAACGAAAATCATTTTACAACAAATAATGAAAACATCAATGTATCGATGTTTTTGAGGGAAACATCAATGGAAGAAGAAGAAAAATTGCCGCCTGCGGGGTGTATTGCTGCTCGTGACTATGTATGGTGACCAATGACTTTGTACTTAGGATTGAAGGCTTGTTGAATGTTAGCAGAACATCCTCCCTCACAGGAGCACTAGGAGCACTGCAACCTTTCCACCAAGTTAACCAACTGCACAATGATAAATCACAGTTCTTCGGTTTGATGTGGCACTAGGGTTACTGGCTCTAACTTAGCGCCCAAGCAATCGAATTCGTTTAAAATGAGGGACTGGTTTCGTGGTCCAATTTTTCATCATGCTATCGCCGTTCGTGCTAGTTCTTACTTCGAATGTCCAAAATATCGTAGCAATAAGTTGATCTCATGTGTTGAGGGAGCCCATAAGTAGGAATTTCTTGCAATGTCTGACGGTCTTAGTACCATCTGGGCTGTCTTTGTTTAGTTGGGGGCTTGCCTTGATGGGCATTTGGGCCCCAAGCTTCTGTTTTACCTGAAGGCAAAAAAGTTACATGGGTGAAGTTTTCTTTCGACCATTGAGTGTTCTGCTCCTTATTTTGTTAGATGTCCATTTCCCACTAACATTTTTTCCCCATTATTACACTTTTGCAGTGATGAAGATGTCTCGAACACATTGCCATTTCAAAAATATCTTAGGATTTAGCCTTTTATTAATTTCCTTTTTCAACACTGGTTTCAAAAGAGTAAAAGACGGTTCACCAGTTTTGCTGTGTTAAATGAGTCATTATGTCAGTGATGCACTTTTCTTCCGGTTGGTTCATCTCTTTTAATTTTAGTCCTCCCTCCTATTTGTGCCTTTAAGTGTATAGTGAGATTAAATATTTTGTCCTTTGGGTAGTTGTGATGTGTGTGTACGTGTAGAAAGAAGTTGACCACTGTTCAGGAAGCAGGATTTTGCAGAGGTGGGCTCAGGTGGAGCATAGCAGTTAAGCCAACTTGAACGACTTGAACCGTAGACATTTTCCTAGAAAGTCCGTGGCAGCCAGACTGAAAACGAAAGCCAGGTTTTCTTGATTGTGTGCGCAGTAGGTTGGATCTCGCATTTTCCCGAAAAAAATTGTTTCTTCGATTTCAGGACCCAATAGCAAAATTTTGTTGCCTCTTCATCTAAGAAAACAGCTTGCAAAGACAGAGAGAGAGAGAGAGAGAGAGAGAGAGAGAGAGCTCTTGTAAACATTTCCTTCAGGTTCCATAGTCACCCTTCTGTCGCTGAGGGACCCTCTTTCCCCATTTTAATGGCCAACTCCTCTGCTTTTTGGCGAAGAATAGGCCCGTTAGCCCTCTCATCCTTTTCCCGAACTTTTATAAATCATTCTTTGAGTGCAAGTTTAACATCTTCGTCCTTCCCTCCTCGTTTCCTCTTCCGAGACTGGCTTGAACGATGCTTCCTGTCCTCGACTTTCGCCACATTAACTGAACTGACTGCCACAATAAACGTCTACTGTATTTTAAAAAAAATTCTCTCAAAATAGAGTTCTTCCACAAAAGGTGGCTTCCTCTTCACTAGTGGCATTTTCGTGGATAAACAAAAATACTTCACTTGTGTTATGGAACTTGAAGGAGTCGATATTTTCGAATTTCGCGTTGAGGGTATTCTAGAACGGCAAAAAAACTTCCATATCGGAACCAGGGGTAAAAAGTTCGGAAAATCGAGCCTATTAGGAATGGAAACGTGTCTGGAATCCCCCCCCCCCCCCCCCCCCGTTAGAAGGCGTCCAAATAATACTGAAATGGGGTTGAAACACAAATTGCAAGTTCGTACGAATTTATAAAATTTATGGAAAAATTGCAATTTGAATTTTGGCGGAAACCCGAAGTCAGCTCCTGTTGGTCGACGTGTTGGCCACCATTAAAAAACTAAAAACTGAAGGATCGGTTAGTCGAATAAATTAATTTATATCACAAATAAGTTGAGTCAATACGCACGATCACATTCACAACAAAGCGAATACGGCCATTTTCGCGTTACTCCAGTGTCACTAGTGCCAAACACCAAGAAAATCAAGAAAATTTTGAAAATCGACCTGCCCTCTGGTGTCTTTGATTGGAAACCTGACGTCACCTACACCGGTTTTTGAATCGGCCAGAACAACTTAATATGATTATAAACTACGTGAAAGACTTTTTGTCACAAAAATGATGTATTTTCCCCTTTTTGACTTCTAACAACCTGGTACAGGATGATTCAATCCGAAATACGGGTGCATTTCCATTCCTAATAGTGTGCAGTTGAGCTGCTATTATAATATATTATTCCCTTCATATCTTGTGATTCCCTCCACCCGATAAAAGTTATAACTTTTATTATAACTTATTTATAATTATAATTTATAAGTTATTTCTTCGTTAATGAGACAAGACCGTGCCTTGGTTCATTTTCCTTATTTATATGTACTGTTTATCAGAGCATTTGGACTGATTTCAGTGAAACCTTTTTAAGTGGTTGTAGGGTCACTACAATTTGAATTTTACAGAAAAAAGATTGGAAAAAAAATTGATCCTTTTGAAAGGTAAATTATGTATCGTACTTGATGAATTACTGACGAAAATTAACAGACGTGTTTGAAATTTGTGGTTGCGTTGCTCGTGTCATGTCTTCGTTGCTCGTGTCGTGTCATCAGGCACGAAGGATTAGAAATCTGAATGATGAACCGAAAATTAAATAAATTTTTCAAGATAAAGTGCCTTCAAAAATAGTGGTATTGGCCTGGAGTTTTGCTTGTAAGTAGATAATTTTGTGTAAATCTGTTTAGGCCTAAATACTGAGAGTAGTTGAATTATGTAGGGTAAATGTTGTTCGAGTGGCTCGGCTTTTTACGGTTGCCTTAATACGTAGATGAATTGACTGCTGTCTTTGATAACTATTTTCATATATTTGTATGGTTATGTAAATATATTTATTATTAGTATGAATAATTTGTTCCCTTGATTTGTTTTGGTTATTGTGGGCCGAGCTATTAAGGCTTCTCGATTTTCTCACTTGAAATCGCGGTCAGTTTGGTATGTGGAAGCGTTACAAGGTAAAGTTCGCAATTCGTGATCAGTCGTGATGGGGAGGGGAGGTGGTAGAACAAAACTAAGGAGAGGCGAGAATAGGGGGGGGGGGGGGGGGCTATCCGTCGCCCTATTATCACGCGAACAAGTTGGCAGTTTCACAACACCAGAAATAGCAAAGTCTCTGGGACTAGGTCACTGACTCTATTATAAGATCGTAGGTAGGAAACTAAGAAAGGGAAAAATAATCATTATGGCTTTTACTGCATTTGATGGTGGCAATGAGGCGCGTTTTTCTATTTATCGGAGGGGGAGAGGGGTTAGATGACAAATTCTGATTTTCTGCTGAATAAATGAGGGTAGAGGCACTGCTCCGCTGACACTAGACATATTTGGAGGCTTCTGATAAGCCACCGGCAGGGGATTTGTTCCAGCGTCCCTAGTTGCAAGTAGCCTGACAATATTCGACGTTGCTGGTGTCTGACATAATTTCCGCTTCTCGTTGTAGAAGCGACCACGACATCGTGGTACCTGTCATTTGAATTTCCCACTTCAATATATCGAATCGCCAACTCAAAAGGTACAATTCAATTGAACGATGAAGTAGTTTGCATTAACAGTGCACTTCGGTGAGCCTGTTTAAAAAATAAAAAAAAATGGACGCGTGGGGTAAGTTGAATAAGTGGTGGCTGTGAAAACATCATTGTCTGGCCATTCAGTGATATTGGCCAGTATCACTGAATGGCCATACTATGATGTTTTCACATTGAAAGAGCTCGACACCATTACCAAAACAGTCATTAATGAAGGACTCAACCAGAGTTATGAATTCGCTTACTGGTGGATCCACTAACCCTTTTACAGCTAAGTGTAGGTACACCTGAGACGAAATCTCGAGACAAATCTTCGGGGGTTGTCAACTTGAGATCGCATTTGCTCTCGAGACAGATTATACCATGACGAAGTATACTTCGGCACGCATATGGATATGGATACAAGAACTGCATCCTCTACGGAAAAGAAGGAGAAATTTAGCTGTGGTATAGGTGCACTACCAATCCTGGGGTCACAGTGCATGCTCTGATGAGGACGAGAAAGAGACCGCTCATCGGGTTTGAAAATGTTACTTTTAAGCCAGAAGTTGAAGGATATTCCCTTAAAAAGAACAAATACCTTGTCGGCTATAATTTATTAAACCTGGAAACAGGTTTTAGCTCTTCAATCGTTACTACTCTATTTCTGATCTCTTTTACTCTGTGGCCCAAGCACTACTTTCGTGACATGGAATCATCCCTTTTTAAGGGGCGGTATCCATCGCTGAAACCTGTTTCAAGGTTAAAATGCCTTCATTGCTCGATTAAGCTTAACTCTTGAAATTTACGGGTTATAATTTGAAACAATAGCTTATTATTTTCATAATGCGCCTTTGAACGGTATCCATCGCTGAAACCTGTTTCAAGGTTAAAATGCCTTCATTGCTCGATTAAGCTTAACTCTTGAAATTTACGGGTTCTAATTTGAAACAATAGCTTATTATTTTCATAATGCGCCTTTGAACTGTTGGACTGTGCGCCGGCTACTCATAGCGACTAGGAAAAATCATAGATGCTAAGGTTCGTCATGTTACACCCCCTTCACCTACCGATGTCTTACGTCTTAAAGTATCCTCAATCTTAAAGAATCATCTTCTGAACCCACGTCTAGCAATATTCCCACAATAATGAATTCATCATTCCTGAGTTGCTGCTGGTCTTGTAGTTACAGTTCATTCGGACACCACCAACCAATACCTATTTTGACGGTGCAGACTCGACAGGCCTGGTAAACGAGCTCCAGTCGGTAAACTCTGACTAGGCAGGTTATATTGGTGTATAACTGGATGGGTGAGACTATTATTAGGTGTTAGCGGTAGGTCCTGTGAAGCATCAGGAGAACAGTTTTTTTAAATAGTAAATTAAGCTTGAGCAGACTTGTACCATTGGTAGACCTGGAAAATGTTAATGACGTCATCGTCCCTCCAAATTGTTGGAACCCCGTACATGGGGCCTCGTGACGTTGGGTTTCCGAACTCTTGCATCCTGGCCCCTGTCTCACTGTCGGTTTCATATTCCCCACCTTCGGGCCGGCGTCTTACCAGCCTCCCCAATCTTAAGAGGGGCAATCCTTCGACCATCCTTCAATCGTCTTGGCAAAAAAATCCCTTTGTCCCCCTCCCCCGTTTCTCCTGCCACCGGATTTGTTTACACGGCTCGAATAAATGGCCCCAGAAGGATTTTTCCTTCAATTTCAGGGAACAATTCAGGGCATGGCATTCGGCATTCGAGGCAAAGTGGGGGTGAATTTGCCTCACCGGACACCTGGTGGGGGCAGGGAGGCGGGCACTGAGGGGAGTGGATGTGTAAAAATATACGCACAACTTCGTCCAGTAGAGCCAGGTCCATAGGCCAGTTGACTTCTGCCCAAAAGTCTCGCACACCGACTCTCTCAACAACAAAATGGTAAGTTCTAAGCAATATCTATTAAATAATTGGCAATTTGAATAAATAATACCTAATTTACACGATTTTAAACATTTTTATTGAATTTTTCTTGCCCACTTAAAGATAATAAACCCCCAACCAAATGCTCCCTCTGTTTTCTCCCTACGCCTCTTCCTTTTCGCCGAATTTTCAGTCAACTCCTACCCCTTTTGAGATTAACGTTTTTAAACTAAATTGCCTTCGAAGCCATTTAAATTCTTCCACCTTCAATATTGTTGGTACATACCTACCTCAAGTGTTATCGCGTAAGCATTTCAGGTTGGTTCTAATTTTTCGTTGAGTGAACTAGTCATTTTAGTTTGCAGGACGATGTGTTATATAAATTATTGTTCAATGAATTATTGCTAATAAGTTGCATTTCAAATTTCACAGGCCGATCTGAGCGACAAGGAAGTCGAAAGTAAGTGGGACAAAATTGGAATGTTTTCATTTCTTTGTTAACTACATCTGCAATACGTTGACTTATAAAGTAAAATTAAACTGTCTCGGGATGTTTCCATTTTATAACTGGGAGTGGGGGTTGAAGGGGATTCTTCGATTTTATTCGCATCTTTTACGGCGGGCCTCGAGGTTTTTACTAAGAATAGCCGAGTTGAGGGGCATATAAGGCTGGCGGTGCTATGGTTCAGCGGCCCTAAAAATAGACCAGTGGTTTGGGATTTCAATAGGCATTTTGGGTTGAAGCCAAAGGGTAGCGGGAGGGTTTCTTATTAGCGAGAGAAATCTAGGTCCCCCCCTCCTGCTATGGGTGGGGAATAATAGAAAATCATTGGCGATTGTCAAAGGGGATATATTATGACGATGCTGAATAACAATTTCGGCGTTGCATGTCGTTCGTTTTAGACGTTTATTAGATTTTATTGTTCGCTGGAATTATTCTCTCTTGATGCCTCGATGAAAGGAATAATTCCAATTATTTATAATTCACAATTATTGTGACAATTTGTTCGTTGCTATGTACTGCTGCTACCCATTGTAAAAAATAAATCTCGAAAAAAAAACAAATGAAACTGTCCTAAGAGAAATAAAGGAAACGGAAAATTGGCGCTGGCGCAGACGCCATTCGAGGCCAAGCTATTTGGCCCTGACGCCTTCAATGGGGTCTTGGCGCCTGAATAAGTTGTTTTCATTTCCTTATTAGTCGGGGTGTTGCGGGGTTCAGTTTCAAATGGCTTAATCTGCCCTCATTAGGACGAGAGCTTAAAGCTTATTAGGACGAGAGTGTGGATGGGTATCGATATATCGGAAATTTCGATATTGTGAAAAAAATATCGGTATTTCCATATCGATGTTTGTTACACTTGATACATCGTATATCGATATTTGTATATATTACTATACCGTATTTGTATATATTACTATACCGGGTGCATAGTCCCTGTTCCTGTAGCGAGTGGGGAACATAAAATTATCAGTCGTAATTTTAATCAATTTTAATTTTAGTTGTGACTTATATCTAGTTTTGAAATACATTGTATCCGTTGTAACAATAACAAATTCGCTACAAATTAAAAGAATACAAATCATTTACATTAAATTAATTAAATTAAATATCAAATTTTGATACCTGGATGTTCCGGCAAGTAGACAGGCATAAGTAAAAGAAGCAGCCATGGCTTGTATTCCGCAAAACGTTTCCTCAATTACCTTTATTGCTGCACACTGATACATAAACTAGTTACAGAATTGTAAATCAATTTTTAAAAAAGCCAGTGTTCAACAACGCGGATCTTTGAATCTACGAAAATTATTCAACTAGTTATTTCTGGTAAAACCTAACTTTGGTGGGAAATCCTTATACCCCTGATCATGAACTGTCAGGGATGTGAGGTTTGTGACCAGGTAATGAGACTAATTGTTTCACTGGACTAACTTCGCGAAAACAACTTTTTGCCTTTACGGCAAGTCAGGCAGGAATTTTACCCGGTACGACGTATTGAAAATTCTGGGGCTACCTACAATAACCACCGGGGATTGTTTTCCCTAGGGGGTGATTTCGGGGATTTTTTCCCGCAAACCGCTTCATTCGCTGACTAAATACTTCTGGGTGATGCTATATAGCGTACAGTATACTGTTGTGCGAGGTTCCAAACGCTACGGCTCGAACATGCGGGAGTAATCGACTATAATAGTCAAATTATTTGAATCAGACACTCGGAAGAGATACATTGTCAATTCTCAAACTTCTATTATATTGTAGTTTTTATAACGAAAAAATGTTTTAAATTAAAGAATAGAATTTAGTTCGAAAGCTAAACGAAATGAAATGATGGGACTAACCAGAAAGAAGAGGCTAATCCACAAAAATGATTAGAAGCAATACCACCTGATCTAAAGCAACAATAGGAGCAGCCGCCTTAACCACAAACCCACATAAGGTTTGTTCCAGGTTTGACGGAATGTTAACAGAAATCGCTTAGAAACCTGTTCCAGGTCGAAGGTAGGTTGACAGCAGTTCGACGGAAACCGACAGCTCGAGTACCTATGTGCGGTCGGGTTCTGTCGACAGCTGTCCAACTTCTGTCGACAGACGCAGTCAGACCTGGAACAAGCCTATATTTTTCTTGATTTCGACTATACCAGTTTTAACGTCAGAGGGCCGCCAAACGGGTTGAAATAACGTTTTTTCTGAGGTAACGATCTAAAAAATATGATCTTTCAGGTCCTCAGAAACGATGAATTATGGTTTAGGCGGGTTTAGAATTTAAGTGACGATGTTCCGTTCCTTTTTTTCATATTATTCTTGTACTTATATTATCAACAAAACTCATATAAACGACGACTTTAGACGAAGTAGTATTTCCACGAAAGACAGGATTCTGAATTGTTGTACTGATGATGGTTTAACAACCGAAACCAGTCTACAAGCGTATATTTTGTGGAAATATACTACTCGGCCTAAACTCGTATTTTTTACGAAGACGAGTTCCCCACTTTTTTCGCCGCACCCACATTATAAACAATAAAACTACGAAATGCTCTCTCATAATATTATTGAATAATATTCAATAATATTATGAGAGAGCATTATGTCATATTATGACATATTGTTTTGAATTACTACGAAACGCTCTCTCATAATATTATTGAATATGACATATTGTTTTGAATTACTTCTCGATGCATTTTTCTGTCTTCTGATTACTTCTCGATGTTTTTGACCCCTTTCCCCTTCTCGATGTTTTTCCCCCTGGATTACTCATCCAGAAGTAATTGGAATTTGACACACGGGTAGGGATGGGAAATCGGTAAGAAGTATCGATTTTTTGAATCGATTCAGAATCGGATGCTCCAAATCGATTTCCCCAAAAAATCGCCATAAAAGTATCGATTTTTTGGAAAATCGATTCAAAAATCAGTCTTACAAAGAAAACGTTTTTTTAATGAGTGATAACGGTAGATATATTTAATGTAGGTAGGAGTCAAGAACAAATCGTTAAAAAAATTTATTGAAAATTAAAATTGCATTAGTTTTCAAAAATTTTGATAATAAACATTTGATCAGACGAGTAATCAGTTTCACTGTCTGAAAAAGCCATGGCGGACGTTGCTGGTAACTAGTGAGTTTTGTTGTTATTAGCTATTACCATAATTTTTAATCGACCTAAGGCTCGAAATTTGCTTGAATCACTTGAAATAATAAACTAATCTTTATAAATGACGAAAATCGATTCAAGATTTTTTTTAAAATCTGTAGTAAAAATCGATTCACGATTTTTACAAAAATCGGAAGTAAAACATCGATTCACCTAAAAAATCGGAACCTGAAGATCGATTCAAAAAAATCGAAAAATCGGAACAAAAAATCGATTTTTCCAAAAAATCGGAAATCGATTCCCATCCCTACACACGGGCGATATAATATGTATATTATACATTATCGTTTCATCGTTATAGAGCGACAATGCTCGGGGAGTTTGTCGTGTTGTTGGGTGTGTTTATTTATTCAAATCGACAAGCCGTCTCTTGCCATGAGGTGTAGGTACGTAGATGTTGTAGGTACGTTGTGGTCAAGGGTGGTCTATTCTCGGAGTGAAACTTAAGTAGGCATTCCAACCTTCACCCACCCTGGTACACCCTTTCTTATCATGTCGGTAGTAAGTCACGATTAATCATACGTTTGGTTTCATTTGCTTACTTAATACCAAGGGGTACACGCTGCTAATGTGCTGTGTCGTTCAATCTGAAGGACCTTCGCAATTTTTTGGCACCAATCCGCAACAAGCATTCTAGTGTTCGAAAATTCTTAATACGGTTACAATGCGCGTATTTTTGAGCGACTATTTTCCGTCTGACGGACGGCAAGGCTCGTAGCCAAGGCCTGTTTTCGGACGCGACGGTTGGCTAAAAATGAACGGTTGGTCATCGGGTTCTCTTTATTTGGTCGTTTAAAATGTTTCTAAATCGTTTTTCTCATTTGCAGAGGCAACTTTCGCCTTCGGAATCTACGACTTCGAGGGAGTTGGCACCATTGATGCCACCCAGCTGGGAGCATGTTTGAGGGCCCTCGACCTCAACCCCACCGATAGCACCATTGAGAAGCTCGGTGGCTCCAAGAAGAAGGGTAACTACAAATATCAAAATCATCTGTTATTAAAAATTCGTAAACATGTAAACCGGACTCGGTTCACATACACAAACTGGTCTTATTTTTATAAAAATAAGACCAATATGTATAAATACATATTGTTACAATTGCGATCCATTCTCGAAGCAGCGATCAGTAGGTGAGTTCGCAGAGCAATTCGGGTAACTAGTTCTGAACCGCTCAGAGCATGCGCTGTAGAACCAGGGTCTGCTGGATTAAATCCAAAAATTTTATAGAACTTCTAGAACCGATTCTCTGATCTCGCTTGATAATTTTGTGGGACAACAAAGCGTTGTTCACAGTGCAGCCGAAGTTGTGAAATTCCCACCGCTCTAAGGAGACAGAGTTTGATTCTCGGACGCGTTCGAGTTTTGAGTCGATTCCAAACAGCTAGAGAACGCACCTATTAAATAAAAAATTTAGTAGGTAACCAACATCAAATCCAAAAGTGCGACTGAACATTTTTAATTTCCGGATATTGAATCAATCCTGACTGTAGTCGACACCTGTAACACTATCGTCCTCCCCATTTGATAAGACCAGCATCCAACAGTCGGTGTCTTCCATGCGTCTAAGCCGTTTTCCCAGGTCTACTGCCATCCTTCATCTGCTTTGTGTAAAAAACCTTTGTGTAAAATTGGCAGTTTTTATTTACCATTGAATATTGACTGGTAATTTATCTGACACCTGTAACATATAGAAATTTCTTTCAGGCGAGAAGCAGATCAGTCTCGAAGAATTCCTCCCCATCTACTCCCAGGGCAAGAAGGACAAAGACTGCGGCGTCTTTGAGGACTTCGTTGAATGTATGAAACTGTACGACAAGGAAGAAAACGGCCTCATGGTCGGCGCTGAACTCAGCCACATTCTTCTCACCCTTGGTTAGTGGCCTAACTTACAATAACCCTTGAATGAACCCCACTATGAAAACAACCTCTTTTCTTCTCCGAAGGTTTTCTCCTCTCAAGTCAAAGGTGTCTCCTCCTCGTCTACTTGTTGCTATCGCATGTTCCCTGGCTATTGTGTGGCTTAAGTGGCGCCCTCTCCGGTAGATTTTATCAACCACCGTTTGTTTCTCGTTCATTCACAGAAACTTGTCAATCTTACTTTCCGTGTCGTGGAAAATCCTCAAATTAAATTCAGATTCTATGTCATTCTCAAGCTCAATTGACCTAGAAATGGCAACATGAGTGATGAATTTCAGGATTCCCCCGTCATTTGTCTATAAATGAAACACATTTCTGACAGTTGCTAATCCACGTACAACTTTATGTAAAAGTATACACTAATCTAACTACCAAACCAAACCCAGAGAATGCGATGGCGCTCATTACCTAGGGGCGTTACTATACCATTCAAATATCGATACGAAATTTGTTCATAATTATTGAAACTATTAATACCATTAAATTTGTTTTAATTTTTGACGCTTAAACAAATAAAATGAATAAAAAATATATAAATAAAATGAAAATATTGAGTTTGACTTTACTTTGGAACATATTCTTGAAAACGCTTTTTGAGGCGATGAAATTATTGAGGAGTTGTTCAGGAGGGGCCCAATCGTAAGAAATATTGAATCTGTAATGAAAAGAACTAATCCTAAAAAAAAAAAAAACAAAAAAAAAAAAAACAGTAACCTGTCAACGACAACAAATGGTATCGGTCACCAAGTATCGATATCACGATATATCGGAAGTATCTAACGTTCCTACAACTTACCAAAATGTCTAGCTAATTGGCAACGATGATGACTTAGTGGATTCCCTTTCGTCATTTAATCATAAATGAAACACGCTTCTGACCGTTGCCTTCCAACATTGCGATCCATTCAATACCAGTCGTTCCACAGCACTCTTAAGTTGGCCGTTTGAAATTTTCCAGGTGACAAACTCACTGAAGCCGAATGCACCGAAGTTCTTAAGGATTGCCTGGACCCCGAAGATGAGGACGGCATGGTACCATATGTTCGTAAGTATCCACCATAGATTTTCGTCTTCGTCAAAAGACACTTTACACTATTTTCGTCCAATACCCACCCTTGTCGATACTTGTCTCTTTGGCGTTACGTGTATCCCAAAGCTCGAATTCTTACCAGTTTAAATCGTCACCCTGTTCGACTGTGCTCTAACTTCTCCTCAGATAGGTACACCCAAATCTCATACCCTTAAAACTATTCGGTGTTTGATTCCATTTTACACTTTGGGAGCAGACCTTATAATTGAATCGGTCATTTTGAAGAGGGGTTATATCCTATAATTAAAAATTGGAGACGGCCCCTTTTCAAAATGACCGATTCAATTAAATGCGCTCTATTTATCATGGTAAATGTGGATTTCACAGCATTCGATTTCACAATACCGATTTACACGATCGAAGGTGAATATCTAGGTAGGTACCTACTGAGTTTCTAATGTTCATTTCACTTTCAGTTATTTCGTGGAACTTTCGATGTTTGTTGTAATAATGAACATTGTTCAAGTTTTCATTTATTATGCTCTGTTTTGGCGACGGGATCTTTTGTGTCATTTTTGAAAAAAAAAACAGTGGTACCTATTCACTGTCTGGTTTGTTCGTTGAGTCATTGTAAATCGAAAGAGAGAGTTCCAGGGCTCCTTCAGTTTTGATCATTGAAACAAAGAAAATCCAAGTGCTCGTAGAGCTCCTTGTGGCGAAATTAATAATTAATCAGATTCAGGTCATTAATTAATCAGATTAATCTGATTCAGCTGGTAAAAGGAACAGTTATCACTGAGATGAGATGTTATCACTACTTTGAACAACTGCCACTGGGCTCACAGCGCTACTTTCAACAACCTTTCGAAAGATTTGATAGGTACACTCCAGCCTGTGGTACATTTAATCGTGGAATGTGGATGCGTGTTAGGTGTCTTCATTGTCCAGCAGTTTCAATAGTACCCATGCTCTCAATTAACTACTGCCAATGGCATTCGAAAAGGTCGTCAACATGTGCTGTTTTTTTTTTTTTTTTTTTTTTTTTTCAACTCTTTCACGACAAGCGACGAGTTATCTCGCAAGGCAAGTGGTTCTGGACCAGCAACGAGATATCTGGCAAGGCTAAATGTATCCCTCACAAGGAGAAGTGTTTTCTAGACTGCATTATGGTCCTAGATTCATGGAGAAGAAACTCTGATTAACTCTCTGTTAACTGTTAATAGAGCGCTGAATCAAACAATAAGCTCAGAATACCTCGTTTTGATGTTTTGGAACTGTTTCGAAGAAGCCTGAAAATAATGAGGACCAGGCCAGTCATGACTATGGAAAGGGGTGTCCGTCAGCTCTTCAAATCCTGCGAGCACTCACAGGCACTCTACGCACACCTGGATTTCGACGATTTGACTGAAAAAACTATGGAGTTTGGAACTCTCACTCAACCACTCTTTCGAATGAATACCCCTATTGGCTCTAGTTGCAACTTCACTGTCAACGATCGACGGTTCGAATTTCCCTAATTATCACACTTTTTACATGTATTGGTTCAAATTTAACAATTATTTATCGTCTTAAACGTTGAAATTATCGAAGAAGTAAACATGAACTAAAAAAGGCTCATCTACCAGAACACCAGGTTCAATTCATTTCGAAATCTTTCGTCAACAGCCATCTAAATCTAAATAGATATTTTCGAAAAGGTTTTCTGCTCTTTGGTTAGGAAAAATTTTCCAAACCGGTGCGGGGGTTTGGCCAATTCGAAACCGGTAAGCCCATTGAATCTGCCCGGGTAATTCGACATCACCGATTTAAATGTATTAATTATAAATTTCAGCTTTCCTCAAGAAGATGACTTGCCAGTAAAGCCGCTCAATATATCAAATTTTCCTATTTTTTATATTTCGTAAGTGTCGCCTACGAGGTGATCCTTTTTTTATCCGAGTTGCGGCTTTCTTTTTGGTAATGTAGTTATTTACTAACTAGACTTGGCAATGCTGGCGTAGAAGTCTCGCCTTTATACATGGGACAGACAGTTTTGTCATCGATGGACGACAAATCAATTTATATTAATTTCGTAATTTGTGCTAATTTGAAAATTAGTACAAAAAGACTTAATGGGAGTAGTCTATTTGCATGTGCCCAAATCCTGCTGTTTCCTTCACTTCATTTTTCCTGAAAATTATTTTACAGTAAAATCCCCGTTGAAACACATAAGTGGACATGATTTAACTTTGAATGGAGCGTTAATGCCCATTAGAGGTAGAAGGGGTTATTCTACCATACGAATAAACCCTTCCTTTATTTTAACATTTCAAACCCTTCCTACGCCTCGTAATCCTCAAACCCCATCAAATCTACTGCTCGCCCCCCTCCGAGTGTTTTGTTTGGTGTTCGTTAACAACCCGTAATGTTTTTCAAATTGCAGCATTCCTGAAGCGGATGATGGCGAAATTATAAATTAAAAAAAAAATTATAACGTTCAACGATCCGTAAGTTCTGAATGGCCCCGTCGAATGGGAGCACCGTGTGAAACGCTTCAAATAACGCACGTTCGGCCATAAATAGCCTATCTTCTTTCTGCCTATCTATATCTATGTCTCAACTTTTCTTTCTCAAGAACCGATCTCAAAAGTTGAAATTGGAAACTTTGCGGTTGGTTCTGCTGATTTCTGCAGTTTTGGCTCAATCACTGCTTTGTATTACTAAGAACAACAAAAAGTTGTTCAAGGAAAGAACTTTTCATGAACAATGTTTCATTTTCAATGTGCTTGGGCCAAAACTTCGCCTTTCTGTTCTCATTCTTCTTTCACGCCAATTTACATTTCTTTCTTCTATGTCGAATGCTCAGTTTCTCGTTGTCGACTCTGTCGCTTCAAAACCTTCAAAGGGTTCCAATTTATGGAATCGAAGGAGATTGTAATTAAGACTGGATTGTTCAAACGCATTGCAACCAACTTCTCGAACGCTCGTACTTGAAAATTCCTTGAGGTGAAAAACTGTGAAATAACGTGTAGCAAGTTTATTAACGACTGACACTCATACACGAATACCAGGTCCAAACGTAGCATCTCAAGTTGCTCCATTACTCGGGGAGGGTTCTTTGCCCAGTGTAGACAACTTCAATAGACGAACTTCAGCCTTGACTTGTCAGTTGGCGTGCATGGGACGTTTTGGCTCATCTAGACTTTGAAGAGGATATCATTCTTCTTGGTGATCACCCAAGGATTCGTTTTTTTTGGCTAGCGCCAGACTGGTTCCACCTGCTGGGCGCCATTGCAAGACTTGTTGGGCCGTTGTTAGTGCATTTCGCAAGGGATTGGGGCGAGTTGCCGAATTGTTTCACCACTTGATCTCGCAGTTCACTCTAGAATGCCATCTCCTCTTTACATCTTTCTGGCCAGTCAGATAAAGCAAACCAAACTAACCGCTCAAGCTCAGTAGCGATCGGAATTCGAATTCTGTCGACGTCGGATGACAGGCACTGTTGGCTAAATCACGTTACGAGGCCCAGGTCATTGGTGTGTTTTGATTCTGGCGCCATTGGAACCTCTGGAAACGCTGTCCCTCTGAGTGAGACGGTCAATTTTTCACCCAGGGTGCATCCAGTGGCTCAGGCAACTATAAATAGATGGCCCAAGTAGACTTCCTGTGGGTTTTTCCTCGCCTTGGGTACCTAATGCTTTATGCACACTGAGAAGGGGCCCGATCTCCCCTGATAGTATTACGTCAGGGTAGCTCTCCTGCTCTTCCCCGAAGGCAAGGAAAGGCACAAGCTCTACCTGCTTCCTTCTGTTGTCCTTATTCCTGCTCCCACGTTCAGCCCATTTCTCTGAACTTGAGTATGGCTGTCTCAAAGACTGCAAGTGCCTCCCACTTCTCACCCTTCTTCAACACGGTGGTTTTTGGGGACGATTCCTCCAAACTTGCGCTGAGGTCACCGTGGTGGCTGTTCCAGCGTGGGCCCTAGAAGAATGTGTGTGTGTGTGTGTGTGTGGGGGGGGGGGGGGGGGCCTTCCCGTGGTATTGCCTCATCAACAATCATCAATGGCGAGTCCTTTCTCCCCTCACCACAGAGGGGTTGCTGAAGCACCAATATTGGTGTGTCACTAGTTATGAATTGCTCTTTGATCGTACTGTCGTAAAACGGTTGATAAGGAGGGCTCCCGTCTTCAACACACAAGATCGAGGGATCGAATGAACCTCTCTTGGGAGTCCTCTGGCAGGGCAAAAATTTCTGGTGGACCTGTCAAAACATGCCTTCGTTTGCTGAGAACTTTAAGCGAGCCACAGCAATCTACGGCTGAGGGGGGAGAGCTGGGGGCCTCTGACCCAGCTTGTTGACGGACCTACAGTCGTAGTGATAAGTCTTGTATTAGGGATTGGACCTCGACCACCAGAAGGCAAATAGAGTCATCGGTACCATATCAGTGAACAATGTGTCGTCAGGGCGTAAGTTCAAGGTGAGACTCCGTTGATTACCTGGTAGGTGAACATCGTGGTCTCTCCCCTGATTGGTAGCCGTTCCCACAAATTTATTTATTTACTTATTAAAACGCTTCATGAACGTTCATTCGCGTGAGCTCAGATCGAAGCGACCCCAGTAGCCTGTTTATTGCCATCGACAGTAGCGCTTACCTCCGGAGTGCGCAACGCAGGTAGCTCACCAGATGTCGAACCGACACTGTCCATCAGCCGTACGCACTCTGTCGACGGGCCCCCAAATGTGAAACAGCGTCACAATTGCCGAGCATTCATCAACAATATTTTCAACGAACTGACATTCACACACCAACAACGTAGCAACGCAATTTGCTACAATACTTTTGAGGATATTTCAAGTATGAGCCCTACGTAACCTGCTTACTGTGACTATTCACTTACCTACTGATAACGTGACCTGATTGTTTTAACGAAAACTACTCTCTAACGAAACTTACTGTTACGTTAACGAATGAATTACAAATGACGTACAATCATAATTGAACAAAATGTGTACCTGCTAAAATGTACCTCCTCGGGACTACCACTTACTTCCAACTAGTCCCAAAAATACCTAATTGGGACGACAATAACTTGATGACACTGAAAACCTGACCATACTGAGTGATTCACAAACTTTTTTTGTGAAAACCATCAACATTTTACTTTCAAATTCACCTTTAGAAATATCATTTTATTTTACTTTCATGATTCTGTTTTTTCATTTGCAGCATTTCTGGCTCGAATTGCAATGAGGCCCGTACCAACGGAGATTGACCCCAACAAACTATAAATCTCGCCTCTTGTGTAAAAATTTCAAGAGCTACCACGACCGCGCTCTTCTCTTTTACATCATTAATTTATTTGAATTAGGTCATCCTAATATGTTTACAATTTTAAAAAATACCACACTCTACAGATTTGAAAAATCTTTACAATCTTCTCTTACCACTTGTGGTAAACTGTTGTTAATAAAATTATATGTACTTTCTTTGTACTTATAATAATTCCATCGAAATATGCGAATAATAAACCTCTTCTTTTGATTTTTTACTGCCAAGCGTTATCATTTTCCCCCTTTTTTTTTTCATTTAGAGTGTAATTATTGGATTGTTTAGTGATATAGGCAACTGATTTCAACGTCGATGTTTCGTATGAGACTTTGGTTCATTAGGGTTCTTCAAGGTTGGGCCGTTCTTGACGTGTTATCGATTTAAGAGTCGAGAAAGTTGGCTGTAAGTATGTTATCAAAATGTGCAGATATTATGCTCATTGAGGGAAACGTTTCCCATACAGTAGTAGGAATAACCTATAACCAACGCCACACTTCACCTCGGTCCATGTTATCTTATGTTAACTACAACCGTACAGCGCGTTGTGCTTTCTCAACTCTTGCAAATTTAAATCGTTACTGCTGTTCCAGGTCGATCGTAGGTTGACAGCAGTTGGACAGAAACCGACAGCTCGAGTATGTGCGATCGGGTTCTGTCGACAGCTGTCCAACTTCTGTCGACAGACGCAGTCAGACCTGGAACAAACCTGTTACATATTATTTAACGTAAGGCGTGGTTAGTACTTAGGATTTCAGTGTTGTAAAGATTTTTTTTGTAAAGGTACAGCTGTATCGGTATAGCTGAACACTAAATAATCAAACTATGTGGGAATGACGAAATTTGCTGGGTCGATGTTGGGTCGTTATCAAGGCATGAGTAAACATTTACTTTATTGAACACCGGCGACGGAGGGCGGTGATGACACTTACGCTATAGATTTTTCAATTCATGTACTTTTGTACTTTTACTAGGAAGTTATTCCTAGAGTAAAGCTCTTTAAAGCTTTTTTTCCTGGTCCATGAAACCCAAATTCAAAAACTCACTTCGCAACATGTTTGTTCACTCTATTTTTGTAATTGAAAATAAGGTCCTAATCAACGAAAAATTCTCATATATGAGTATATATATAGTTATTTTACTCCTAAATATACTTCCTGACTTGGAGAAAAATTAATTTCACGATATTATTACAAAGTACCAATTAGAAATCTTGTAGCCAAGCGTGGATGAAACAAAATAGTTAATATCGGTTCTTTGACTTTATGCACCTCGGCAACACCTAGTATAATTTGTTTTAGGGTAACATTGTTCCAGAACTCTTGTCTTCAGGTATCTGAGAGTGGTTTACCCCACTCAGAACACCAATTGACCACTTTAATTTTTTTTTTTAACGCATTCTACCACTAGTGACTCGCAGAAGGGATAGGGAGTTTGTGTGAGGGCGGATGAAAAAAAAAAAAAGAAAGAAATCTCCACGGACCGATATCTATCGAGATTTCATCAATTAACAGCGTTTGATAGGATTACGTCTTGAGTGGCTCAACAATCAAATATGACAAATTACGTCACCCCTACGTGACGATACTCTTCACTTATCACTGTTTAAACTTGCTGAGTTAATTTTTTTTTTTTGCCGTTTTATCTTCAGAGAGTATTTTTACCACCGACTCTTATAAATTTTAAAATCACTATCCCAAACGGGTCTTGAGAACAGTTTACCAAAAAAATCCACTTAACGGATCTGCACCATTGAAAAATGAGGAAATTTGCAGCAGTCAATGGTGGAGTGGCATGAAAATCTTAAAAAGGTCAGTGGTATTAAATTAGGCTATGGTTTTAAAGCTTGCCTCAGCAGTGGTTTTGGAAAAGCAAATTCGACAAGTTGAGATTGGAGGTATACCTGGTGGTAGATGAAGAGATAGGGAGGTAGGTAAGTATACTCTCTTTATCTAGGGACTACGTCCACTGTGGCCTTATTATTACTTACCTACTCTTTATTTCGGTTTCCTATCAGTCGCCTGTTACCAGCCATAACTTCGAGTCTCGTGTAACAAACGTTGAAGTGTGTTTGAAAACCTATAGAAGGTTGAAGAGCTTTACAGCTGGTGTGAAAAGCTGTACAACTGGCTGAAGAGCTACAGAACCAGACTGATAAAGCTGTTTTGAAGTCCTCTGAACCAGAATCAGAGCCATAAAACGCTGCAATGTTTACACACGGGTGTAGTATTCTTTGATATAAATTAATTCTGCCAATACAAATTTTTAAAGAAAAAATTGGTACAGTGTTTAGACGGATGTGTGATCCCATAAATGTATTCTACGTCCAAAATCAAACTGGTTTGAAGTGCTAAGACTGGCGAAGGGGCTAAAGAACCGATTTGAAGGGCTTTAAATCTGGTTTGAGGGTACTATAGAACTCTCTCTGATTGCAGAGCTTTACCTCTGGTTTGAAGGGCTGGAGGCGTTAAGGCTACGATTGCAAATGCTACGCTTGCGAACGCTTCATTTGTTCTACCTGGGGGCCTGCGACGTAGGTAGCCTTTCTGGCATAGACGTAAACAAAGAATAGAATGTACGACTGGTATAACCAAAAGTAATCGGTACAATCCCGTCAGTGTCCGTCGGACTGCTCTCGGTGTAATATAGTCAGTCAGGAAAATATAGTGATGCAATGAGTGATACGACTGCGATATTAAGTGTGATAGTAGTAATATAATGAGTAATACATATTTTTGCCCGATAAGAAAGAGGAAACATACAAGCTGATGTGGGAGTATCTGAAGGATCTGTGCAGTACTTACGAACTTACTCTGGACATCAAAATGCTTCACACTGATTTTGAGTTAGCTGCCATGAATGGTGCGTGGAAAGTTTTTCCAGGAGTTTCTCTTGTGTGCTGCACTTTCCATTTGGGCCAATGTTGGTGGAGGAAAATCAATCCTACCCAAATTGAGGAAATGTTATTCATCTAAACAACCCAACTCTCCAGGTGATTGGTATAATTGTTTTTCGGATTACCCCTTCTTCTACCTTCCGTATGCTTACGTAAAACTGATACAAATTTCCCCAGACCTTGATAATGGCTTGAAATTTGCCCAATATGTTTACGATACGTATATTGGGCCTGCCTGTTCTTTCCCAACGAATTTATGGGCCGCCGCATTCCATGTGTGTACCTACACCTCTATGATTCCGTGCCACGTATTGGCAACATCGCGTTCGCAATCCTCCACTTTTTCGGATTAAAGAGGGTCGGTTCGCAATCGTATACTTTCCTAGCGTTCGCAATCGTAACGTCTCCGAAGAGCTATAATATATTATAGAGGGTGAGGAGCTGCACGGGTACAGAACCGATTGAAGTGCTATGAAACTGATTTGAAGTCCTGTAGAACTGCTGCAGAGGCATTATATCGATTATCGAGCCATTATATCGCTATAAGGACTAATAAGGGGCTAAATAACCAGTATGGAGGGCTTTAAATCTGGTTTGAAGTCCTAAAGAACCGAGAGTGTAGATTCCAAAAGTGAAGCATCCGCCGATTTGGGCAATAGGATTTTTTTTTTTTTTTTTTTTTTTTTTAAAGTCTGGAATTTCGACAAAATACTCATCTCCCCGTAGTTGTGCCCGCAAGCTTTTCAGCCTGATGGCTCAAACCCATGGAGGCTACAGGAGGCGTTATTGAAGGATTTCGGCCATGGGGTAGAGATAGTTATCGTTTTCAGTTCATCCATTTTTGGGGCCCCACATCCGTCCAAACTCTGTACACGACTTTTTAGTGACAGAATTAATATCAGTTCCAAACAGCAGTCTAAACTAAGTTTTAGACTTGAGTTTAGTGTTCAACTGCTTCAGCCTCTCTGGGCTGTAGACGGGCTCGAAATCGGTCTCCAAGCTAGATATCTGTATTTATTTCTAAATGAAAAATTTAGACTATCAGCAGATGAGTCATATTTTTCCTTAATCTCCGTTTACAATTAATTTTTGCACAATTTATAACTCCACCATTCTTCACTCTTAGGTAAATTTTGCAGTTTTAAAGGGGGATTTCCAACCTGAAATCACGATCTGGCCCTCTTCAGTTTTCTGCGTGACTTATATTGGGTACGATTAAGATAACTCGAAAAAAAGGTAACTGCAGGTTCAGCACCTCGAAGCGATTAACGAGGGTGGGCCGTGGCGTGGAATGGGCGATTATCGATCTTCCGGTGTACGCGGGACGATGAAAAGGCGTCGTTAGTACCGTCGGCGACAGTTGGAGTGCGCTAGTGAGTCGAGGAGGGGCACACAACCCAACACATCTTCCCCCCCCTTTCAGAAAAGACCCTCCCGCTCGATAACCGAGTTTTATTTTTGTTGTTTAAAACGTCCTCTAATATAGAGTTGCGATTAAATTAATAATCCGGCTCGTTTTTTTCTTTACCGGCGAGCGTAACCGTTTTTTGGCACAAAGTTAAGCGGGCAAATTTCCGGGAAGTGATTTTCGAGTGAAATTCGGGTTTAGACAGGTTGGTGTCGTTTTCCCAAGGAGGTTTCCACCTTCGAACGGGGATGGCAGAGACGACGTCCGAAACTAAAATTGTCTCACGAGGTAAGAAAATAGACTTCCCTCCTCCCCCACCATCACCTTGAAAGGGACAAATATACGCGACCGATTTGTTTTCACGAATTTTTAACGGGGGACTTTTTTCGTGGAAAGGGGGGGGGGGGGATTATTTGACACCTCCCTTACCTAAGTACCTCCTCCCATCCCTACCACAGCTGAGAGGTAATTGAATGGGAATGATCTAGACTCGAGGGTGTTGCAACACCTTAATTCATGCATTTTCTGCCATTCCACGCCTACTTGTAATCTACATAGTAATTTCTTTTTGTCAAAGAGCTACTCATTAATGAATTCATTATCGTTTTGAAATTTTACCCTTGGACCAAATGTCCTAACTTGAATAAACCGAAATTGACGTCAAACATTATTCTAATCTACACGAAATGGTTTTGAAAGTAAATTAACAATGAAAGAACTCAACTTATTTGTCATGGTACATGCTTGTGATTATGTATAGTAAATTTAAATTTGTTGGTAAGTAGGAACTAATACACTGCGCGGGAGGGCTTTGAGAGTGAGCTACTTAATAAGCGGAAAAGGTTAATTATCGGTGGTCTAACTTATTAGGGATAATAACCCTAATGTTCGAGAGGATATTTTTTTTTTTAATATTCGACTGATTTTCATGAAAATGGGCTTAAAACGTTAGAAAGAAGTCCCCGAGAACCTACACATATTTGATCTTTTCCACATAATAAGTAGCCGACTCTTCAAAACAATGACCCCTCCTGCAACCCCTTTCATGGTTTTGTTTCTGTGTGTACCTCCTTGTTCTTATAGGAAGTGGAGGTACTTCAAAAAGTGTTCATTGAACTGGTAAGTTTCAGCCGCATGTCAGTAGGTACCTACAGTAAGAAGACCTAGCATTCATGTTGATAATTTTTCCTCTGCCTGGTTCGCAAACTTTGAAACACGCCATAGGATTTGAACCACGTAGACACGTAAATGAAGTTTAAATGCGGCAAACTTCGAAAGTTTCTAATTGTAAATGCATTTAGAGTCAAAAGATATTTATTTGAAGCAGTAATTGAACCAATTCACGCAATATGTCGAGGCATAACTTCTCCATGACCTTATATTTTTTGTACATAACAGCTGGAAAATGTATACCTAAAATTGAATGCTCACTCAATAAAACTCTTTTCAATAATTATTGTGTGTATTGTGAACTTGAAAAAGTCACAAGTTGTTTTGTAGTTGATAAGTGCCCACTAGTATCCCCCTCCCTCTAGAAACTCCATGCCTGTGCTACGATGACAATTTGAGTCACGTGAGTCTGTTCAAGTAGCTAATCACCATAATAATTATTTATGTACGAGGGGCAAACAAATACCGTATCAACAAGTAGACGAGGACTGTCAGCAGGTAGTCAGAAGCGGAGACATGTTCGTGCAGAGGCGTTCCTTCCGTGTGCTTTAGCAATTATGTGAGAGGATACTGAAAGAAATGCAACAAATACGACGAATTTGACGTGTGGACAATCGCGTCGTTTGTAAAGTGTAGCCTACCATCCCAATCTTTTTAGCTCGCGGACCACTTTTACAAAAGCGAATCCTCTGCTTAGGTAACCGTTCCGATCTAGCTCATGGAAGAAGGCTATGGAAATTGATTATTGAATTATCAAGAATCCTGAATTCATGAATGTTTATGAAACAGAAAACCGTATGCAGAGTGTTGAGTTGTGGAGTGAAGAGCGCAGAGTGAGGAGTGAAGAGTTTTATGAAATAAGGCCCTATCTTCTAGCCGGTCCCTCCACGTCAACCCACACCATGAATCAGGAAAAAAAGGCACTGCAACTTGCAGTTTGTCTAATCCCCACTAACCCAGCCTCAAGTTTTGATGTGGCTGAAAACCAATTAGAGGTGGGAATAAACCGGTTTGAAATGGTCGAAACCCACTTTGAAGTTACTGAAAACAGGTTGAAGAGGTTGGCAGTCCAATTGAAATTGCTGAAATAGGTTTGAATAGGGTATCAATTGAAGTGCCTCAAAGCAAATTTGAAATAATTGCACCAATTATTGTCAAACCCCCCTTTGATGGGGATGAATTAAAAAAAAAAAATCCCTTAGCAGTGGCTGAAAACAGGTTTTAAGTGGTTGACAACCAGTTTCTTGCGACTGCATCATGATGACCAAGTTGAACCTTTTATAGGAGTAAGACGAGAATCTGATATTATTTCTCGATTCACTCTAAAAATTATCTTATAAACGGAAATCTCTGGTTGACTCACAATGTTGACCAATGTCACACCTGTGCTCCATTCCAAAGCAATCCAAATGCATGTAGGACTAATTTCCAAACAAATTTTCAAAAAAATTTCTATTTTCTATTATTTTTATTTAATAATATAGATGAGGTTCCCTTTTTAGATTCCGTAAATATTTAGTTATAGGAATGACTTGAGGAAATTTGATCTGCTTCCTCATACAGTGTTTTTATTTTTTTGGGGAAGGGAGAAGTTATTAAATTAAATTAAATTTAATAACTTCTCCCTTCCCCCAAAAAAGTAAATATTTAGATTATTTCATTTCATGAGATATTTTTTTTATTTTTTAAATTAAAAAAAAATGTATTGGGTCTCCTGAAGTGTTGAACTAGATTTGGCCGTATTGGTGTCACGAGCTGCACCTAAATAGGAAGGTGTTCAGTGTTCACTTGAGTCCTTCACTCGTTGACGCTAATTCACTTGTTAGCGGTGTCGTCACCCTCCTCATTTGAATTCCTCTCAAATCGCTTTTGACGACCCAGTCGACCGAACGTTATCAGTAACGAACGAAAATGAACTTCACCGCGTAAAGAAAAAGTCAAACTGTTAGGATTGTGTGAATTTGAACGCTCAGTTTTGTTCTTGACAAGTAAAGCCCAGGAGCATCTAATAGGGCGATTTCACGCCTTTATGAATGTTTCCTTTCTAAACTCACGAATTCAACTATCCCCCCCCCCCCCCCCCCCCTCAATTTAACCGGATTATAGGAATGTCGAGCTTTAAAGTGACCACCCAATATTAGCTTTACAACACCTCCAATCGGCTTCTAATGCGAGTGCCCTAAATTGCCATCGCGTGCGGTTATCTTCCAAAACATTACATAACACTCATCGATTTCTTCAGGTCGGTTCATTCTAACCATTTTACTCACAACCGCGTAGGCCCAGTAAACAGTCCAGTGAAAATGGGTGACTCACTCCTAACCCATTTTGGACAAAATTACTCATCTTTGACGTTCGGTTTTGGTCAGACCGCACAAGATTGGGTTGACTCATTCGACGCAGGATTTTGACCTCTTAAAAGAGGAATGTATAACGTTTTTGTCAGGCGCTTCCTAGTGGGTAAAAACGGCCAAAAACCAAAAGTATTAAATAACCGCGGATTTTGGATCATCAAAAGTTAAGCTCACCTCCCACGATGGTGCTAACTCAGATTCCCCTCATTTGGTTCCAACAGGAGCGTTTATTTATTTACTTACTGTAAATAATTA
The DNA here is from genome assembly GCA_955831195.1 of Pilophorus perplexus. Lineage (NCBI taxonomy): Eukaryota > Metazoa > Arthropoda > Insecta > Hemiptera > Miridae > Pilophorus > Pilophorus perplexus. The sequence continues at coordinate 15,135,491 of OY037016.1, forward strand.
ATAAATAAATGGAATAATTATTATTGTTAATTTTTGTTTTCTTCAAAAACGGCCAAATCATATTGGACTAATTATTATAGGCTCGATGATAGGATAAAGAGGTTCGATAATATTGAGATGAGAAAGAAAGATGATTCTTCTGCTGATGGTCTGGTTATTTAAAAATGGACAAATCTAGTGGGAACCGATTTTGAGCTGCTAGGCTCATCTACAGCAATTAAAAAAAATATATGCCATTAGCTTCGTCATGAGAGGGTCGTTCCTGAAAAAATTTTAGAAGGTGATTTTAGGTGCTGCTGATTTTATTTTAGGTTTTGTTGCCTACTAACCTACTCGGACTATTCACGCCTTCAGAAGTAGTCATTCAAAATGGATCGGTACCTATTAAAAATAGGCACAAAACATGAAAATTTCAAAAAGGAAGAAAAAACTCAATCGCTTTTATTATCACTTATAAATCAGCTTGCGCAACACAGTGAAGACATTTTCATGCCGCTTTGAGGGCGTCCGATTTATGCAAAATGTCTCCTCTACCAATGACGAGAAGATACCTACTTAAGGGCACAACCCGCATGAGCACAATATGAAGTACACTGGTTCTTCTCCATCTCAATGACCTTGGGAACAAAATATTATAACATTTTCCCTTCTTCATGACTACCTATTATATTATAATAGTCATAACTCTGTTCTTGCAAACCAAACCTAACTATTATTGAGGACCACAGTGGTTTATCTACTCTGTAGCGGCCACAGTTTAAGCTGTCTATAATCCACTAGGATGGTACTACCCTGATAGTGACAGAAAACCATTTCTGGAGAGGTACCAGTATTCTTCCCAGCCTGCGTCATGAAAATGTCTCACTGAGTGTCGCGTACAAAATTAAGAAACTTAGATCCATTTCCTAACTTGGATCATCATCAATTGAATTCCACTACCAAGAGTTGTGGTGAAGGAATTGGAAGAGAACAGGAACCTACGTGAAAGTCCTGAGAAACGTTTTTGGTTGAACTCAGAACCCTCAAGGAACGGTTTGCGTGCCAGCACACTGTAGATGAGCATAGCACCTCAAAACCGGTCCCCATGCTAGATAATATATATTATACCTATATAATGTTTTATATTTGAATAAACAATTTAGGCCATCAGCAGAGGAGTCAACAAACATCCACTTTGAAGTCAGATAACTTGAGTCGAATTAACTCGAAGTAAAAACGCTGCAAATTTTACACAAGGGTTTATTATTCTTTGTTATAGGTTAGGTAGGTACTTGTGCATAAATATAATTCTGTCAATGAAAAAAAATTTTTTTTTGGAAAAAGCAATTTTTTGGGGGATTTTTTTCGGATTTTTTTTTTTTCATTTTGGTTTATTATTCTTGGATTAATACACCTATGTTGTCGCGACGCGGGTCGACGACTCCGATCGGCCTGAAAATTTGACATTATCCGTTTCAAGAGGTCTACATTCAAAATCCGAAATCCGTCCGCCGTACGCCGTCCATGCCGTTTTGGGCAGTAGGCATTTTTTTAAAATCTGAAATTTCGGCAAAATACTTGGTTTACCATCTAGTTGTGCCCGCAAGGTTTTCAGTCCGATCGCCCAAACCCGTGGGGCGCTCTGGGGCTATAATGGGGCTACGGGAGGGGTTTTTTGAAGGCTTTTAGCTATGGGATCGAGTTAGGTGTCGTTTTCGAAGTATTTTTAGACGTAGAATCCATTTTTTGGGGTCCCGGAACGATCCGATTTCACTGTGGCGATCTACAGGGCTTTCATGGGGCCAAAAATGGGATTTTTGAAGGATCCCAGGATGTTAAATATTTTTCGAGTAAAAAATACAGAATTAAAAAAAAAACACTTTTTTGAACAAAAAAATCCAAAAAAAAAAATTTTTTGAGATAAAAATCCAAAAAAAATTTTTTTTAATTTTTTCATTTACAGAATTAAATTTCTGCACAAGTAACGTATATCACAAAATAATAAACCCTTGTGTAAAATTTGCAGCGTTTTTTGTTTTGTTTTTTTACTCGAAAAATATTTGACCTCCTGGGATACTTCAAAAATCCCATTTGTAGCCCCATGAAAGCCCTATAGATCGCCACAGTTTTTCCACGGTGAAATCGGATCGTTCCAGGACCCCCAAAAATGGATTCTACGTTCAAAAATTCTTCGAAAACGACACCTTACTCGATCCTAGCCAAATGCCTTCAAATAACCCCTCCCGTAGACCCATTATAGCCCCATAGCGCCCCGGGTTTGGGCGATTGGGATGAAAACCTTGCGGGCACAACTAGATGGTAAACCGAGTATTTTGTCAAAATTTCAGATTAAAAAAAAAAATTCCTACTACCCAAAACGGTCCGGACGGCGGACGGACATTTCGGTTTTGGAATCTAGACCTGTTTAAACGGATAATGTCAAATTTTGAGGCCGATCGGAGTCGTCTTCCTCCGTCGCAAAAACATAAGTTAGTTGTATTATTCCAAGAATAATAAACCAAAAACCTCCTTTTCGCAAATCCCTTCCCTTCCGAACTGGGTTTAATGCCTAATGTCAATCCATCATCTGCCTAACTTGCTTTAGGGGAAAGCAAATGAAACTGGCCAGCAATCACGCTATCGGTAGTTTTCCGTGTTGGGTGGCAGCCGAATCCGTCGACCTCACGTAATCATATTAGGGTTAACCGCCTTTACTTTCATGACTAGTTTCAACTAGGTTTTTACCAGTTCAATAACTACTGAATCCGGTTATTTGAGTAAATGGGGGCGAACTCCCAGGACCCGAAAAGAGGACTAACCACAATTATTTTTGGTTCGAGAATGATTAAAATTTCACTTAGTGTCAACCATACTAATAATTGGAATATTAATTAATAGAATATTAATTTATTCAATTATTGAATACAATAAATTTTTTATTATATTTAATATTTATTATATTTAATTATTTTTATTATATTTAATATATATATTATAGGTATTTTATATTACATTTAATATAAAATAAAATTTCCATTTTAATATCACAAAAAATGTCCAGTAATCTTATTTAATCATTATTTAACTGACTTTTTCGATTTGTTACGATCTTACTTCTCAACTCTCCTGCAGAGCTTGTGCTCTTCTGTTTTTTATTCTTCTTAGACTCACGGCGACCTCGAAAGCTCGAAATATGTTCATGACGCTGTTTGCTGATATCTGTAGAGCAAAAATAATAGTGATCAAAATAAGAAGGAAACATAATAATATTATTATCTTTCAAGTTTTATTTCAGCAAATTATTTCTGTAGTGCAGTGATAAAAATTGCACTTTTAAATAATGTTCTATTTATTTTCAGGTGTTCCCAGTTTTTATTACAATTCATTATTCCTCCCAATCGGTTAACATGGGTACAATGGCGTTCATTATCATCACTTACCATAGCAAACGTAACTCTACTTAAGGGGGTTGATAATCCACATAGGACCAACGGTTTGGCCATCCTGTACCTCATAATCATCATATCGACCACTACGGCCTTACTGCAGTCGAACCAATTGACTTGGAACATGACGTGGAACATTTCTTCGCTCTAAAAAAGTTTGGATTCTAAATAAGCTCGATAAATCTGGAAGGAGGCAGCAATTTCCCAGTAATTTCTGAGGAACCTACCAGATCCCTGATCGTCTGGCCTATCTCGCAAAGAATGAACAATGCGGCGACTTCGGCGATTATGAGAAGACAGCTGGTCACCAAATAATTAGGCTGGCCACCTCCCTAGAAGGAAAACCAATGCTGATTATCAAGGAAGAAACTACCTAATTATCCAAAGCGAAAATCTATAGATACCCGTAACAAAGTGATGCACGACATGCCGATTAAAATAGCCCCATTCACCACCGAAATTCCAGATGGAACTCTCATCACATCTTGAAACATTTCGAAGTAACTGGAAAACAATCAAAACATTGTACAACTGGAAAACACTCGTACAACCAAGTCTTCCCGATTTTATTCACATTTTTGATGATCAAAATCGAATCACTCACTTGATTATCACCTTATGGTGCTCCATAGTTTGTCTCAAGCATGCTTTGTAGCTCTTCATCAGTTCACTGTCTTTTCTTCTCTCGACGACATCTGTAGGTGGCTTTTTGCCCGAGTGATTAGAAGCATAATGTTGATCAGCTCTTGAATCTATGTCCCTGATGGCAACGACGAGCGTTTTCATTTGAATGATGAGTGATTGCCCGAAAAATACCAATAGCAGGGTAGCAGAGCCAATGACCAGGGCCAGCTCCAAGGCGCATATGCCCCCGAAGAAAAGGGATACTTGCCTAAAAAAAAAAAATCTCATTGTTTGGTGTGCTTTGGCATTGGGGGGGGCCTCAGAGTAGGTAATATATAAAAAAAAGTGGGGCCCTTCGAAGAATGGGCTAGGGATCAAGGTCAAAGAAATTGAGAAATGCGGTCGAACCTAGTTCACATTCATATCTGGAAGGGACAGGAGGGCCCGCGCTGTACTTCTCCTGGGGGAGTGCTGAAGATCAAGAGAAAGAAGATCGAAGAGACATAAGAGGACTTCCCCCAGGGGAAGAAAACAAGCAAGAAGGTACGAGAAAGATTGTGATGGGCCAGAAATAGCCTTAGATACAATTAGATTTTGAAGAGAAGGAACCCATTCTCTCTGATCTGATTGGGATGGAACATCAATGAAAAACATTGGTGTTGGCATCGATGTCAACATCGTAAAGAAAAAATCTGTTGAAAAAAAAAAATCGATGTTTTGAGCAGGTAGGTTAAATTTAGAAAACTGGCGTCACTGGAATGATTGAGGTATACCTAAATCCTATAGGGCTTGTGAAGTCACAACATACATTTTCTTTTCAAACCTCCAGACTCCTTCAAGGTCCTGAAGGAAAAATCTTTGCTTCTTTTTTCTTGCGTCAGAAATATAAGAGAATTTTTAGTCACTTAAGTGAATGAATTCATCAAGAAGAGGCTTTGACAAAAAACAGAAAAATTGCTTATGAAGCCCATTGGGTTGTGATGGGCCAGGATGGCTTTCCCGGAGTCCATGCTTGAAATGTCAAGGATTGCCCGTGGGTCTGCTGAGCAGGAACTGAATGTGGAGACAGTGGGGGCGAGCCGTGCGTTTCACTAGAGATGTCTGGACGTGTCTGGACCTTCTGCCCTGTTTTGCTCAAACCAACGGCAGTGGGAGCACCAGAGGTTCCTAGTGACGAGTCCCTAGAAGGCCCAAGCCCACTATAATGACATCAGACAAGAGGTAATCAGTCCCTCTGCTCCAGCCCGATCACTGAGTCGTAAATACTGGACGCACTTGAGACCTACCTTGTGGCCATGATGTGTGGGGAAGAAGTGACCCCCCCCCCCTCCCCCTCCGCTCCATCAAATAGCAGCTCTTCCTTTCCCTGATGTTCGTTAAAGAGTGACGAAGTGGCTTCATCACACGCTGTACTCATCAATACCAGAATTTAAAATTCGAACAACAAGTCTGGCCAAATAGGCCTATACGTTTACCTTAAAAATTCTGAGTCAATAGTGTAGAAATACCACATCTTCAAGGGTAGATTCTGGTACACACCGTTGACGTACTCTTGGTAGATTGGCGTCTCGTATCGAAAAATCTGGTTGACGTAGCGACTCCCCAAAACGGAACAGGCCACGAGCACCAGCCAACTCGGCACCCCAATCATCAGGTTGCGTCTCATTATGGCGAACCGTTTTTCCATCTGGACGATTTCCATTCGATTCAAGTTCAACCCGTAATCATACACGCCCTCCGCGTGCATTTGGAACAGTGTCAACATGGTTTTCCTTTCTTTGTGAAAAAATAATATCATCGTTTGGGCGATCCCGACGGCCGACATGAAATTCATGTATTGCCCTTTGGCTGCCAAACTGTCCGACTTGGCCATCGTCATTCCGAAACAGGGGAAGTGGTAAGCCATCACGAACACGAGGAACCCGATGTAGATGTAATTCAAAATGTAATATTTTGGGCCCAAATTTGCAAAGATGCCGCTTACTTCGAGCAAGTACCCAAATTCCGATCGCCTTTGTTTTTTGGTCAACTCCGTGTCCAACAGATGCTCCGTTTCCATCCATTTTGGGTAGTGCATTTTCTCTTTGGCACACCACAAGGCGTTTTTGTCTCTACATGTAGCTTGCGTTGCGGACGGCTACCTTGCTTGAAATCGATTTTCTTGGGGTGGAGCCATTACCCGAAATCCAGTTGTCGGAAAAGTCTAAAGAAACTTCGTCATAACATAAACTAGTCAGTATCTATGAACGTTACTCCTTTTGTTTATGAACTCGATTCGTCACAACGTTTTCACACGACTGACCGGGATCAACTGGTTTACGAATGCAACTTATCTCGAATGATGCAAAAACGTGGTATGTAATTGACTTTGAGGATACTTGTCGACCCGGTAAAGATTGATATTACACCTGCACAGAAAGTGGACTACATATTACGTGAGGAGTGTTGAGGTTGACATGAATAATGCAAGACGTTCGTGCTGGTGTTCCATCGTAAATTATTTTGTTAACAAATGAGATGATTAAATCATTTGAGGAGGGACTCGTGTGTGTAGATTGTACACAACGAACAGAAAGGTCAGCAAAATGCTTTGCTATTCAGTTGTGTATTATTTATGTAAAAATATTTAATTTAGTGATTTACTCATATAGCATATGCTGTACACGTATAATATAGTGATGATGATATTGACCGTTTCAATGAATGTGGGTGGAAAAAGTTGTTGAGGGTCTGTCAAATAAGACGAGAATTTGCCAACGTTTCAAGAGATAAAAGTGCAGGGAAAAGAGCAGCACGCGAGGTGAACAGTCGTACCAATGAAAATTTGTTCCTCATTTAATGAGGTAGGTATCATTTTTACGACAACGACTGTTTTCGTAAGCGTAGTATCTCTTGAAACGTCGGCGTATACTCGTTTTATTAAATAAGAAAGTTGATGAAATTTGACCGACCCTCAACAACTTTCCACCTACATAAAAATATACTGTACACAGTACACCTTATTTTTCGACTTGAATAATTTGATGTCGCGTCAAAAATAATTGTTGTCACGTCAATAATTATTATTGAAATAGGGAATAATAAAACGAGTCTTACTCATGTAGGCACTCGTCAATGATTCATTCTCAAACATACTCTACTGAAATAGCAAGGTGAAGGTCATGGGGGGGAAAAGGTGGCCTCTTGCAATCTCAGGGACACATACATAATACAGAAAATCTCCAACACTTATTATTTGTTTGAGTATTTTTAATTATTAACTGGATTGCCCGAAGCATTGAACCGTCAGGCTCAAAAGTCAAAATGAGGTGTTTTCCATCGTGGACGTAAGACACTCATTTCTGAAGAATAGTGAACACTAATCTTCGATAGAGATAAATTTATAAGGCATTTTTGACTACAATCAAAACTTACGCTCCAATCCACAATTATTAAATAATGGTGGATTGGGGCGTAGTTAAGTTTTAATTGTAAGTTTTTGTACGTTCAACTAGGGGCAAAATAGGGCTATTTTCGGCCATGTTCGCCGCACCCAAGAAATAGGGTCGGATCATGCTGTAACACTGCATTTAGAATGAAACTCCCAGTGGATTGGTTGCGGTCTGCCGGTGGTTGTGATGTTATGCCGTCTAACGTCAGTGCAGGGAGCCAACTAGAAGAGTTCGATCCACCACCGTATCTAGTTGCGACGACCTCCCGTAAGATAGCATTAGATGGTGTTCAGGCTCTTCGTCCACCAGGCCCCCTGCTTCTGACCCTGACAATAGTCAATCGTCGAGTAAAAAAGGCGGCAAAAGCAAGGGTTTATTATTATTTTTTAATAACAATTACAAAAGCATTTTGAAATAGATAGGAATTTTTCATATTTTTATAGTACCTAACTATAAAAATTTAAAAAAATTAAATTATTATTATACAGAGTCCTATTCATACGTGTGGAAAGTAGTTGAGGAAAGACGAACGTAAATTTGTTTGGGTATACATACCCAACATGTACAAGAAAACTAGCTAGGTTATCAACGTTGTGTTGCATAAGAAACAAAACACTAAAATTTTCCACAAGATTCTAGCCATCATCGGCTAGAATTTAGGCCTAGGCCAGCAGCAATATACAAACAAACTAGACATTAAATGTCCAAATTTTGGACGAGGAGGGGTTAGCCAAAATTCGGATACAGGGCTGCTTTCGTAGTTACCAAGGGCCATCGCATCCAAACACCGGGCCATTTAAATGAAACATGGGCGATTCTCCCATTTGGAACGAAATGATGTCTTTGGGAGGCTGCTGGATATGTATATCGGAGACTTGTTAAAGTTGTCAACGAATCAGGGCGAAATAAATAAATGAAATACTGAAATCGGAATAGGCAGTTTTATTATACAAGACTTGACGCTTCGATAGCTATTTCAGAACTCCACAAGGGTAGCCTTTCCGGCCTCCGTCTTTTAATTTGGGGTAGGTAGTTCGAGGGGGGAGGAAGAGGCCGGTACCCCTTCCACTGCTCGATGCGCTCCAAGGTGAGCAAACCTGGAAATGAGTGGGCGCGCGGAGTGTCAAAATAGGTATGATCAAAATAGGTATGAAGCGTGCGAAATTGGATCGCAAGGCACCGAAACGGCCATTCTGACATTCCGCGGCCCCACGCGGAAAGAAAGAAAAAGAGAAAAGTCAACTAAGCGCGAGCAATGACATAGAACCCCATTTAAGCAGCGGCCTAAGCAGATTACATCAGACAGAAAAGGAAGGTGTCAAACAACAACGCGAGCAGGACAGGCCAGAGGAGGGAAACTCCTGGTGGACGGCACGGTGGTCACGTCAACCTTGAGTGGAAAACCCTCGTGACCGACGGAGGACTTACAGTACAAGAAGAATCATACGTACTGGCAAGAAGAAAATCAGCCAGAAAATACTTACAAAAACAGCGTACAGCAAAACTATGTACAAGGGTAGCCACTGAAGAAAAGTTATTTACAACATAGGAAGGTGGCACCAAGAAACATTAGTCATAACGAGTGTCATGAACAGTATCACAAAATGAATATCGACAGCTTTTAAGAAGCGATAGCAAAAATTAATCAGTGCTGTACCAATAACTGACAAATATTAAACAAATACACTCAAGTTCCCGTGAGCCACGTAAGCATCACGAAAGGTTCAAAGGAATAGCGCGCACAACCTAAGGTATGAAACCCTAGTTGTGGCTGGTAAAATTTACAATTCAAGTGTCCCCCCATATGGCTACGCGATCACCGCGCACGGTTTCCTGCGAAAACACAAAAAGAGATTAGTATTGAGCAACAAAAGTCAGCCCGGGAGCGGCCTTTGGAAATCTCCCGAAAATATGAACATGAGCAGTAAAGAGAAAACGACGAGGCCAAAAAAAAAAAGCTGGGCCGTCGTTCTTGGAAAACCTCAACTGCGTCACTACGCCATTTCAAAACGTAGGGAAGTGTAGTTTTTTTTTTTTTTTTTTTATTACTCGTTTCGAGCTGATACGGGCGCCGCGCCGCTCAGTCCCACAAAGGAATAAATAATGAGACCAAGAAAACCAGCGTCGAAGGGTTGACGACCGGATGTAGGGATTATACCTGGCGTGACATGTGTCGGCTGATTTATGACTCGGTAATTGACCATTCGGTCTATCCTGACTCAACATTAAAAATTTCCAGATGCTTGTTCCTGTATTTGTTTGTCGACTCGGTTTCCTCGAAAAATGAAGTAGAGAATCCATCGACCATTTGAAAATAGTTTCACAATTATTGTGAGGTTGAAATACAACGTTGACTGAAGAAAATAGTGAGAATAAAAATCTCAATTGGTTTTCGTTTCATCTGGTTTTTTTTTTTTTGTATGAATAAATGAAGTATTAGCCTGCGGGATCCCGTATAATGGGGTTTTCAGTCATTTTATGCGTAGAGCCAAAAGAACCCAAGTAAGGTATTGTTTCCTCGGTATGTTCGTTTTAGTTCGAACTAGCGATGAAAACTAAACATTGTAGTTAGAAATATTGCCATCAAGGTGATTGATGTGATTTTTGCCGTGTAGGCAGTAATAATATTATTATCATATTGATATTTTCATATTATGATACTTCGCCTTTTAGACGGTTAATGACGATGATACAGAGTTGGAATTTTTTTTTTTAAATCTAAACCAAATTGTTTTATCAATAGTTTTGTCCACACATTATGCTTATGAAATCGAACGGGGGTGTTTCGGGATGCATTTGCAACCCTGGCTCTACTTTACTGGAGCGTGATCAGCGCCCAGTCCAGCATTCCCGCAGGTTAGCTGTGTTTATTGCGTGTCTCTCCACGCCGCCATGTCGTGTCTTTCCACGATGTCGGTGGGTCATCATAGACCGGCCATTAAATCGACCAATAATAAAATGGACTTCACATTCTCTCCTTCCGCGAAAGACCTAGTGTCAGCCACGGCATAGACAGAATGAATCTTGTCCCCGCCGGATCTGAAGAAAAGCCCATAAGGGGACGCCAGCATAAAATGCTGCCGTAGAAAATTAAGCCCCAAGGGATTGATCCACTCCAATTTTAGGAGCACCAGTCGCGGATCAATGCATCAGATCGGAATGACGGAAGTTTCGGATGCCACCCCTAGTCCGGAATTGAGGTGTGCACCCTGGGGAAGGCCAATGACGCCGCGATCTGAGTGCAAGACCCCCGTAATTGCGGTAGGGATTATCCATTGCCGCTACGCATTGGTCTATACACAAAGGCGCGTGCATCAAGGAGACGTTAAGCGAGCTCTTTCTTAAGCGTCCATGCCAGATGTTCGATTACGTTCGCAAGAGTGCAGAAATTTTTTTGTAGGTAATAAAAAGGTTGAGCGAGTGAGGAACATTTTTGTCGTTAAACAATGAATTTTAGTTTTGGTGGCTGGGACCAGCCTGGTTAGATTCTTCGTCCTCCTCCTCTTCTGATTCAGTAAACAATTGAGGTAACAAACTGGTATCATCATTCAGTAGCCTCAAACGTTCATGAGGATATTTAACCCTGATTTTGGTCGTGAGATTTTCCAACAAGTACCTATCACCAGGTAAAATTTCAACAATTTTGTAGGTCCCCCGAAATTTCGGAGCACATTTTTCATTTACTCTCGGTTCTACTCGTCGAACCACTAAATCCCCTAAAGCCAGGGGTATGACCTTGACCTTTCTGCCTTGAAGACGTTTTGTGTCGTATTGTGCCGACTGGTCAATACGACGTTTCGCATCGCAGCGATCAGCTGACAAATCATTTCTAGAAGGTGATAAAACGTGATCATTTACTGTAATCATACCTGGAATGTGTGGTTGCTTACCATACAGTAATTCCATCGGGGATTTCCCTGTAATTCTATGAGTAGTTGCATTAAGCAGTAATTGAATCTGAGGGGCCAATTGTCGAATTGAACGCGGCTTTATCATTTGGGCCACAGTAACCATGTTTGTTATGCTGGACATTACTCGTTCGACTTGAGAATTAGCCCGGCTTGCGCCAGTAGCAATAACATGAAATTCAATTTGGTTATCAGAACAATATTGCGTAAAAACATTAGCAGTAAACATGGTTCCTTGATCGGAAATTATACGATTAGGTGGTCCAAAGTATTGTATTAATTCCGCAATAGCATTTATTGCGGCTTTAGCAGTTAATGTTTTAGTGTGATGTAACAAAACATACTTGGTAAATGAACAAATTGTTACAATGTAGTAGTCCGGCGATCCGGTACCACTTAATCTCCCAGTTACGTCCACGTGGACTGTATGGAAGGGAATTGGTTCCTTTGGAATTGAATGTAGTTCCATCTGTTGTTTACCAGATGGATTTTTTGCTAATTTACAAGTGATACAATTTTCGACAAATTTACGAATATATTTGTTCATGTTTGGAAACCAAAATTTTTCCATTACCTTTTCCAAGGTTTTCGGGTGACCCATGTGCAAAATTGATTCATGTATCGAATTTACTACTACCCATTTATAGGCGCGAGGAACCATAGGTGCTTTTCGCGTCCGTTTATTGTGTTGGAATATTCTGTATAAAATGCCATTTGAAATCTCATATGTGTTGGCGACTTCTGGCGATAAAGTATCGTCTTCTATATGGTCCTTAATAAATTTGATTTCTGTGTCTTGATGTTGAGCGACTTGTAACCAATCGTTTGTGAGTTCAATTAGATCTACGCGTTCCATTTTAAGTTCGGTATGTCGGGTATCTGTAATTCGACTGAGGTTGTTAGCTATGACCTGATAATTCCCTGTGTTGTGTGTAGGCGGATAATCGTCAACATTCGTTTCAAATACATTAACTTCCTCAGGCGCTTCTACTGGATATCTAGACAAAAAGTCCACCGTTTGCATTCGAGTACCGGGTCTATACATAATTTTGAAAGTGAACATCTGTAAATAAGCCCACCACCTATGGACTCGTGTATTGAGAGTTTGTTTGGCGTAACTAGCTTGAAAAGCTTTGCAATCTGTGACCAAGGTAAAATCAGTGTATAATAATATACTCTCCCGATTTTGCAACGCAAGAACCGCAGCTATTGTCTCCAGTTCATAGCTGTGATAACGAGATTGAACCGGCGTTGCCTTTCTTGAGAAATAACCAATTACCTTACGTTCCCCATTAATTACATTAAAGGCGATCGAGCCAAATCCAGCTAAGCTCGCATCAGCCCAAATTTCTATCGGAAATGATGGCTGATAAATTGTTACTACAGGCTCAGAGGTCAGCAACCGAATAATACGTTGCCTGACTTCTTCATCAGCGGGAGTCCATTGAAAAACACTTTTCGAAGACGTTAGCTCATACAATGGGGCACAAATTGTGGCAAAGTCTTTAATAAAATTACGAAAATAGGAACATAAGCCTAGAAATGATCTTAATGAACTTACATTCCGTGGGGGAGGTAGATCAGTTAAAGCCTTCAATTTATGGTTATGAGGTTTCAAAGTACCATTTTCTATATGATAGCCTAAATAATCCGTACTACGGCGTAGAAATGATGATTTGTCTGGATTTATTGAAAATCCATGCTTAGTCAGAATGTCGAGAACTTTCTCTAATCGATCAAAGGCGTCTTCCTTATTATCACTGACAATTAAAAGGTCATCCATGTAAGCTAAACACCAACTATTCGCTATTTCGCCCAAGGCTTTCGATATTGCTCGTTGGTAAACAGATGGCGCATTCCTTAATCCCATCGGTAATCGGACCCACTCGTACTGGCCATCGGGGGTAATAAAAGCTGTAAGCGGTCGGCTTTCTTCCGCAACCTCAATGCTATAAAAACCAGACGCAGCATCCTTAGATGTAAAATACGTCTGCCCGCCTAATCGGTTAATTTGGTCCTTAATTAAAGGGAGGGGGAACCTTTCCGGCACTGTCAATGAGTTTAACCGGCGGAAGTCAACTACAAGTCGTAATTTTCCGGATTTTTTTGGAACCAAAAGTATCGGAGAAGAATAAGGCGACGTAGATTCTCGGATTATACCAGCATTCAACAATTCTTTAATATAATCTCGCACCAACACACGATCCCGTGGGTGCAAACGGTAAGGTCGACAATAGACTATTTTCTCGGGAGTAAATAATTGGATTTTACATTGTGTTGAGGTAACTGGTCTGCGTGGTAGACCCCTTGTGAAAGTACTAGAATATTTTGATAGAATCGCACGTAATCGGTCCATGTCCTCAGGGGTTTCTAAATCTGTCCTTAATTCTTCGATTTCGGGTCGGAATTTTTCCCTATCAGGGTCTCCTTGTGTTGACCCTTGAATCTCCCGAGGTGTGTGAGTGGATAGACATTCCAGTGAGGAAATTCCATCCACTCTGAGATCAATGACTGGTTCCCTGCAAGGTATAGGCCATTCGTTCTCATTGCCCTTAATTTGCAAATCACCAGTATTAACCACCAGTTTATCAGGATTTAACCGTGTAGGAGGAAGTTTCTTTTTGCCTTTCAAAAATCTTTCCTTACGTGTTTTATTTTCTTTATGATTTTCTGATCGTGTAATTTCATATCTGTCCTTCAAAACCTTTATGCTTATGCCAGTGTCAAGAATATCTCGTCCTAATAAAATAGAATGTGGTGTAGTGTTAATAGGTACCAATAAAAATACTACTGGAATTTCGATTCCTCCGATAGTGACCATTACTGAGAGCTGTTTTTCCACAATAAGTTTTCCCGAGCCTATTCCTGTCAAGTGAATAGGATTAATAAATTCTTGCCCGTTAAATTTAGGGCGTAAGGCCACTGACAACAATGAAACTTGAGATCCAGAATCAAATACAAAATCAAATTCGTTACCTTGATGCTCAAGAGTCCCAGTAGGTGCAGCTTGGCAGGCATTTACCCGCCTCTCTTGCGGCTGGCCCCGGTTGGGGGTGGTTCCCTGGCTGTCGCCTCCAGGTTGTTGCTGCAAGTTCTGCTGCCTTTTTGGGTTTTTGAAGCAGATCCGCCAGTCGTGGGTGTCCTTCATACACTTAAAACACCTCCACTGTTTCTTCTGGTCAGAGGCGGGTGTGGGCTGACGCCCCCGACCATTGTTGTTATTGTTGTTGTCACTCTCTGTCCGTCACTCTCCACGCTGAACCCATTCTAAAAGTCTTTTCAGCACAGGTCACTCACTTCGTCCAAGATGCGACACTTCAACTTTTCACGCACAAAAAAAAATCGAAGTCCCAGAGTTGAAGACAAAAATTGAAAACTCGAAATTTTAAAAATTTTAAATTAAAATTGAGCCCTTAATCCCACTTCTGATATCGGAGACTTGTTAAAGTTGTCAACGAATCAGGGCGAAATAAATAAATGAAATACTGAAATCGGAATAGGCAGTTTTATTATACAAGACTTGACGCTTCGATAGCTATTTCAGAACTCCACAAGGGTAGCCTTTCCGGCCTCCGTCTTTTAATTTGGGGTAGGTAGTTCGAGGGGGGAGGAAGAGGCCGGTACCCCTTCCACTGCTCGATGCGTTCCAAGGTGAGCAAACCTGGAAATGAGTGGGCGCGCGGAGTGTCAAAATAGGTATGATCAAAATAGGTATGAAGCGTGCGAAATTGGATCGCAAGGCACCGAAATGTATGTTGTTTTCAGTCTAATTTTTTTTTCATCCAACAGTAGGTGTCCTCGTCTTGCCTTCCACTCAAATTTGAGTTTAATATTCACTCATTTTCATGCCAAAATTTAAATTTGAAATGCCCAAAAGTTATTCCCTCACGTGTCTCACAACACGAGTTTCTGACTTTGATGGTGAATATTTCCCCTATGGTACTAGTGGCGCATTCTTTCTTTTTCTGGGTAACTTCCCTAGGTCATGGCGTACCATATTCGACGGTTGTTAGTGCCACTGTTTGCCTATCCTAGGATCAGTGGCCTCAAACACCTCTGTCTCACAGATTTACTGTTATTCCCTCACATTTTTTTGAATTGGGCGCCACTGCGAATCAGAGCGCTATTATTTAGTTTTACAATGCTGGAAACATTGGTCAGGTTGCGGCAAAAAGCTGGGTAACACGTGTTTTGGAAAACTCATTTGTGGTTAGTTTATTTGTGGAGTTTGCTCAGGCAAGATCGCTTGTGAGGCATCAAGCCTGTTATTCCCTCACGCCGCATTATCTGTGTGAAGGTACGTTTTAAACCATGTTTAATTAGCATTAATTAGTGTCTATTTAGAGGGAGTTCAATGACCCATCTTCATTTTTCCTGAAAAATGCATTTGAAGAGCTACACTTCCATAAAACATCCATAATGTTATTCCCTCATACGTTATTCCCTCACTTCATGACAAGTGAGGGAATAACGGAACACGTGAGGTAATAACTTTTGAGGTGAATTTCGAAAATAAAAATTTGAAATTTTTGTTCTAAATGCTTGTCCACAGCCCCATGGCGCCCAGGAAGAGTGATGTTTCAAAACTCGTGATGTTTCAAAACAAGTGATGTTTCAAAACTCGTTCCGTTATTCCCTCACATAATACGTTATTCCCTCACTATAGTGATTTCATTTATGGTACTGCATCTTCTAAACGACGAATTGAATGTTTCAAACGATGACGATGACGATGATGAATGATGACGAATGAATGAACGATGATGGACGATGATGAACGATGACGAATGATGTTTCAAAACTCGTTCCGTTATTCCCTCACTATAGTGATTTCATTTATGGTACTGCATCTTCTAAACGACGAATTTCTATGATTGGATTTTTTGTAGGTATGATCAGTAGCCTAACTACAAGGGATTCATGAAAAAATTTCCCTCGAAAACCCAAATCTCATTTCGAGGATTTCGAAATACCAATTTCGTTCCAAATGGGAGAATCACCCACATATCAAAGCCTCAGATTCTAATGCTTCTCGGTATCACCTAGTAGGTTAGCAGCAATAAAATCACTACGAAAATTGTGGTATCGAGGAAATCTACGGGATATCAATGACGTTTGTGAAAATAGGTACCAACGTTCTTATTTTTTGAGCTTCGATTTTCAGGGTTCACCCGCAAAAACTCTCGAGGAAGTTTGAATAGCCGATAAACAAGTTAAAAGTGGAGAAAGATGAATGATGTTAAAGACACACCTAAATCTACTGTTGAAGATATTTACACTGGTTATGGCCCTACGACGCGTGTTTCAGGATGGTAGGTCCTTCATGGTTTGGCCCTTAATGGCCCTGTTCACTAACCAGTAAACGTTGTTCACGGTGGTGACTTGTTTCCGAAAGGAACTTCGCTGCTGAAAGCTATCCCCAAGACAGGCCTAGCGACGAGCAAAATCAAGCCATTTCCTCTTACAAGCGGTTGGGCATATTCGACTTCCCTACGCCTCCTTCGGTAGCTAGATCGGACCAGGAACTAGCTCTACGTCTTCCTCGGTCTTCCAATCCTTACAGACCAATGGTCAACGTAGTCACCTATCCGTATCTGTTGTAAGTTTCATCTGGTAGTTCGGAGTATTGGGTCTGACAGGTTTTGGAAGTACCTACCTACCGTATTATGACTTTTAACAACGGGAAAGCTAATTTTTTAATGAATTCTAGGTTATTATTCTTTTATTTCAACCACATGGTCTGTGTTTATTGGCAGGATAGGAATTTACCTAGAGTAATCCAGAAATAGGCACTTGGTCAGTGAAAAAAGGTTTAGGCGAAAAGGGACACACACAAAATTGCAGTAAATTTTATGCTCTACATTGTAGAGTCTACAACTTTGAAAATGAATCTTTTGGTCGAAGTCCGCTTAGTTTAGGAGTAATGAATGAAACATTAAAAAACAGTAGGTACGAACATTTGGAGAGTTTCCGGCTCCCTCTAGGAGCATAGGGTCCTGAAATTGGATAACTTGACAGAGCCATCCCACAGCACTCCCGAACAACCTGTAAAAATTGCCATCAGTTGGTAATTTTTTCCAGGAACTAAGTACATATCTATACATAAGTGTTAATAATCATAGTGGTTTTTCAGCGGGGATAATAGAAAGGCGATGTTGGGACGAATCGGAATAAAACCACCCCCTCCAGATTTCGGCAGAACTGATTATTTGACGACGATGCAAAGTTCTTATATCAACTACGTGGAAGGACCTATGAGTCCACCCCCTCCAAAGGTAATAACACTCATGGATTAGCAATTCTAACCCAGAGCCTTTCTGGTTGGTCAAATAAACCATCCCTAGCTGTCAATAATGGGAGAGGGGTGTGCGAAACCGTCAACACGCAGGTTACTCTTTACCTGAAATCAGTAAACAGAAGATGGACTGCTTCTATCGGTTCCGCGCTCATCCGCTAGATCGTGAATACTCACTCCAAGGCCACTCCTTTCCAGCACGTCGTACTGTCTGGGCTGGCTCGAGTATGGCTGACAACTACGCCATGACGATCTGTTGCCTGGAAAGGGGGAAACCCTGGACCGGATCGAGGGGTTTGCTGACCCCTTGTCTGGTCCCACGAGAATGGGCAAGGACTTGGAGAATTCACACCCTTCTAGGACAACACCATCATCAGGACCTGTGTGGGAAGGTCAGAGGAAATCAAAGGGCAGAAGGTGCACTCTACCTGGACAGCTCCAGAAGATAAAATGTGACAGCAAACCCTAGGGGAATCCTTGACTCATGACCCAATTCCTCGAACCACAAGCAAGGGAGTGATCATGGAGGTTGCGCCTTCGGGACTCCCCAAGACACACCACCAAAGAAACATCTAAGTTAGGAACACCGTTAGTTCCCATGGGAGGGATGACAACGAAAACCCATGACCTTTTCCGTACGACCCCGCTCCCAAAATTGAAGGCCTATCAATCCAAGAGCAATACTCCTAAACCCATTCATTTTTCTTTTAACCGCCCAAAATTTCACTTGGTCAGTCTGAGATGTTCAAACCCGTCACCAAATACCGCCGGCTCATGACGGACCCTTACAACATAAAAAGGCCAAACCTCGGCACCTTCTTAGACGACAACATGGAATATCTGGAAAAGCTGCGCAAACCGATTAGCGGCCCACCTCCTTACGGTTTGGATTATCAGCCTACCTGGACTTGGGACTTGCCACTCAAGAAATGATTTCCAAGGATGATTTTTCTTTAAATACAGAAATTCTCACCCAAATGCTCATCTACTGCAGCTATAGCGAAGTTGGTAGGTTGAAGAATCTCAACACTGAGTAAATCGGCACTTCTGAACAAATATCAAAACATGGTACAAAATAGCAAAAAATACATCGATTTGTAATAATCATCAAAAGTCCATCTAGTCATAATATCAAAGTGGTGTCAACCATTTGATTGAAACTTTTCAGTCCGACTTTTACACGTTACTTCTGACCCCCAAGATCTGCCACCACATACGTAGGTGATAATACAATGTAATATGTCATATTAGGTATACCTATATACATATCCATTCCAGCTTGGCCAGTGAGCTGGAATAAACGTATTTTACACGCAACCAGCAGAACCGATAGTTTAGTTGCTAAGAATTTGTTACCCTAGCTGCCGCTAAGGATTCGAACCATGTCCTCCTCCTATTAGCGGGCTATCATGCAAATGCGGTTTTTTCGATGCGCCACAGTTATTTCGTGGAAACCCGCATGGTTGGAGTGGCGGGTTTCCGCGAAAAACCCGTGGCGCGTCGAAAAAAACGGCAGGTACTACAATTTATGGGGGGTTCAACTACAAAAGCGGGCCATACACGTACGGCCCGCTTTTGTAGTTGAAACCTCCATAAAAATGTGCATCACAATTTGATGTCATCAAACCTGATGCGTCACCGAGAGATGACAGTATACTATAGGCTCATCATTACATCTTCATAACATTATCCAGCTTTTTGGGTTGACAGACAGACAGAGGCAAATTGCTCTCCGGCCTTCATCAATCAGCAATGACTTCGAACCTTACACTACACCAAGTTTCATCAAATTTTGATGAAAACAGATTTTAAATCTGTTGATGTGAAGTGATGTTTACCACTTATGTACCCCATACCACCCACACAACCCCTTCCATTGTCATGAAATTCTGAAACCCAAACACATCAAACCTGGGTTGCATGTCACCGAAACCCAGCTTTCCACAGTTTTCTACAACTTGAATAGACGAAAGCGATGATGGCATTTCTCACACGCGAGAAATAACGACATACTACACTACACAAAGCACCAAAATTGGAAATAAATCATTGTTTTCAAAACAACTTTATTACCTATCAGAAACTTTCTGACATGAAATTCTTTCAAAGAATAGCAGTAGAGGACCTCACGAGGTGGTTTGTTTATGTACCTAGGTACCTAAGTTTTTAAGGACACAGGTTTCAGTGATGCCAGACCGTCTGGCCCAGACGTCTCTCTTTAGAGGAACATGTCCCCCATTCTGGAGCTTGAGCTTCTTTACTACCTTACTCTGTGAGCTCTTTACTACCTTATTTGAGCTCTTTACTACCTTACTCTGTGAGCTTGAGCTTCTCATGTCCCCCGTCCCCCTAAGACCCCTGTTTTGAAAAATTTATTTATTTATTTAATAAATCCTCCTTTTCCCCCTCCATATGGTTTAAATAAAAAAAAGCCCTTCCCTCGCCACTTTTAGCTCACAGGAAATATTGAGAAAAGTGCCGGGCACAGTCCACAAAAATTAAGCCTATGTAACTACGAGCACCTTGCGTTGAAATTCACGACACTCGTGTTCAAGACCCAAACCAGAGGAAAGGGCCTTTCCTCTGGGAGTTGTAGCCTTTCCGAAAGGCTACAATTTCCCTGGGGATAAAGCTCCAAAGTTGAAGTATCAAAATACCTCGAAACGAAGGCTCGCAAAAGAAACTCATAAGGTACCGACAGCACCAGCTGCTAATGTGACAATTTTTGCTTTCTTCAACGTCTAAAAACGGCAGTAATTATAATATAATAAAAATACGGCAAATAAAATAATATTTTGGCAAGTAATACCTATACTACAGTAATTAATAATATTGTAAAGGATACTCCAGGGATGCTAGGGGTTCCCTAGCATCCCTGTGATTGAACACCTGGAGGAAAAAGAAGGAAGAGTTGTGTTTTCGAGCCATGTTGATCGTGTGGTTGAGTTTTTGACAAGTGAATATACGTCCTTGTCGGTTGTTAAATGGTTGTTATTTTACAATATTATTATAATTATTGCAGTTTTTTAGACGTCGAAAAAAGCAAAAATTGATTCAATATTAAATATTTAATCAATTTTTGCTTTTATCAATCTGATCAACGTTAAACATTTAATTGTATTATTGTAAATTTTAATACAAACAAAATTAAAGCTTAGGGAAAATTCGAACGTAGTTTAATCTGTGGTAGAGACTTTGTAGGGAAAAGTAGGGTTGTTTTTTAAAACAGTCGGTAGGGAATTCCGAGGCAAGTATTCTGGCATCACTGCCGATAAGATCAGATTTTGATTATTCACCTACCTACTTAATGGTGAATAAAGTTTATTCAATAAACTTTTGTTCTCGTCTATTCTTGACACAGTTTTTCGTGTCACAGAGTGTTGCTAAATCACGAGTAGGCCTGTGAGTTCACCTAGCTACCCAATGGTGAAAATAAGTTTGAAAACGTGCGGACGGTCATGTTTTGGAAACATTCATACCGGCTTTCCCTTGGCGATTTTTCTGTCGAATTTACTTCGAAGCTTGACAGGTATTTATCTACTAAGTACTTATATAATATATACGTACTTAGTAGATTATTGACATAATAATATTATTGCTATATTATAGCAATACATTGTAACAATACTATTGTAATAGCAAAATGTAGGTATACATAGTGGTGTTCAAAATTTAACATTTAATGTATTTTTGGACCTTCTAACCTTCTTACGTTTTAATCGCAGCTGCAGCGTGGGGTCCAACGTGTTTTTTTTTTTTTTTTTTTTGTATACGTAGGGACTACCTACCTAGTAAAATTACGACGGGAAAATACGGACAAAACCTCTGTACAAAAGCCAAAGTCCTATTGGCGAATTTCATAATGTTTTTATTGGCGAATGTCTCATTGGGCACTTAAAAACATGAGAAAACCATAAAAGTTGGACATCTGTCACTGTTGATGGAAAGGAACCGATGAATGTCATTAGTTCAGGGAAGTATAGCCAATACCTTCCTACTATACACTACCAAGTGTATGATATTGTTGGGTTGAGTGGTTTCGGCATTGAAACCAGGGTAGTCGTCAATAAATAAAACAGTTGTTGTGATCTTAAAATTAACCCGAAAGTCTTGTTCTTAATATTGGTGTCAGATTTTGGGATTTGCCCTTTCAAAAATGATCACACGTTCTCGTGCGCGGGTATCCCGTTCAGCGGGAGGTTCGCCTTTGCTGGCGCAGACAAACCCGGGGCCTACAGGTAGTGTCGAAGTACCACTGCCGATACCTGTTCGAAGTGTAGATCCTGCTCCAGAGCAAAGCGCGGGGCGCTTCCGAAGCGAACAGACGCAGACCGTAAGTGTCGTTTCAAATGATGTTAGGCAAGAAATGGGCCCCCTCCTAGATGAATTTGCCAGCAACATACAACTCCATCTTGAGGGGCGGTTGGCGATAGCTGGGGAGGAAATCGAGAGCCTGCGATCTGAGTTGGAGAGGTGCAAAGCTGACCTGCAGTCGTTGAAACAGAGCCATGTGAAGCCACCCAAGTTTGATGGGAAGGTTGACTGGCCGTCGTACTTGAAGCAATTTGAATGCATTGCAGAAAAGCACGCTTGGTCGGATGAGGTCAGAGCGGATAAACTGCTCAATTCGCTGAAAGGAGACGCTCCGACGGTACTGAAGCTGGTTAACAATGCACATGACTATAGTCAGTTAGTCGCGGCACTCAACGACAAATTTGGCGACGTAGGATCGACGCAGGCATATTGCAATCAGGTGAACAACTCCTCTACGGCCTCAGAGTGACGGACAGGTTGAAAGGTTAAATCGCACCCTGTGGAACCTGTTGTCCAAACTCACCGAAAATCGACAGAAAGAGTGGGAAATGAAGTTACCCTTGGCTCTGTTAGCATATAGGGGAACCGAACAAGCAACGACAGGCTTTTCTCCTGCTCGCCTTCTGTTTGGGAGAGAGTTGAACCTACCCTTGAATTTGCTATATGGAGCACCGCCGCACAGGGAGAGCAAAACGGGCTATGCTGGCAAGTTAGAAGATGGACTGATAGAAGTTCATGAACTGGCACGACAAAGACTACTGAAGGCAGCAGAGAGTTCGAAGCGGAAGTACGACGTCAAGTGCAAGACACCCTTATTCCGAGTTGGCGACAAGGTCTGGTGCTTCAACCCACGGAGAATAGTTGGGCGTTGCCCGAAATTGGATTTGCCGTGGGATGGGCCTTGTGAGGTCGTGACTGAGATTTCCGATGTCATATTCCGCATCAGGGCCACTAATGGGAAGCTGAAAGTAGTCCACGCTGACCGTCTCCGACTCATGAGAGGAGAGGGATGATGTTGGGTTGAGTGGTTTCGGCATTGAAACCAGGGTAGTCGTCAATAAATAAAACAGTTGTTGTGATCTTAAAATTAACCCGAAAGTCTTGTTCTTAATAATATTAATGAGGAATTACGAGATCGAATAAATATTGGCTTCATAATAACAAGTACATATTCCAAGTAAATATTTAAATATTTGGTAACTTTGAAAGGGATCCGAATTTCATTTCAAGATAAGCTGGAGTTTGGGACTCAGAGCAGGGTGTTCCCACAGGCGTCGCTGATACGTGGGGATCAGCTTATCAATAGGAATGCGCTTTTAACTTAGGAAAACTGCGCTTCCTATAGAAAATTTTACTCCATTCCAAATTGAAAAGTACAAAATTCCGCGACGAATGATCGCCTCAACGTTAAGATCGGTTCGGTCGTTGGGTGGAAACTGCTACCGTGCTTTTCGATTTATTATGGTTTACCATGCAAGCGTAGTTAGTAGGTATAGGTGATTAATGGTAAGAAAAATATAATTTATCTGGCCCTCATCATGTGGGCCGTAAATATTACTTCGTAGATCCACCCATATTCGTTTCAACCTGGTACGATGGTTTGGTGTTAACCGAATGTTTCATCCATCGAATTCAGGGCTGTTCCAGTCTTACTACACCTCATGATACACTTATTCGTTGTTTTCACTTTCTTCAAAGCTTCAACGTATGACAGCTGCGCCATCACACTGAACTTTCGTGCAGAGGCTAACCCACTTTTTGTAAAGGCTCAAAATCCTGTTCCCCCTTCTCGTCGGTGAAACGACAAGAAAATGCTTGCTTCGCACCGAATCACAAAACCAGCCCCACTTGGGGTGCCCTTGAACTGGGAGATTGAGGCGGAGAGAGAAATGGAAATGGAGAGTTAGGGGGTATGATCCCAGAGGCTGATGGTACAAGCTCGTGTCACTTGCGAACTTCGATTTTTTCCGAATGATCTCTGAGGGGGTCCTGTCTCTTAGCCCAGTTCTTCGAGTCATGCGAAAACTGGGGAAGGTTTGTTGATTTGTTGGTTGAAGGGAAGTTGAATAGAAAGCTAAAGGATTTACTGCGGTGTTTTATTTATTTACTTCTTTTCGGAAGCCTAGAAATAAAGTTAGGGTCGCACTGCCTCGTGCCTCGCGATATGGATCTCCTTAATATTTTTCAATTACCTTTCCCTCCGTCTCAACCCCTTTTTACGACACCACTAACTCTTAAAATCTGCTCAAAAAGCAATATAGGTACCTTCTTTTAAGGCGCGCCTGGGCCAAAATGGGATCAAACAAAGACTCACATTACCTCCCCACGTGTGAATGCATAAACCGATTTACTATAAGTAAATATTATTGGGAGATGTTATTCTAGGAAGAGGGCCTGAATCGTGAGAATTTAGTGTACACATAAAACGTTCACGTACACGAGTACGTGAGGGTGTGCTCCTAAATCATAAATTTGTTTTGTGTGGTTGGTGGAGTTTCGAAGGCGCATTCTCCATGTTCACGCTGCTGTTGTTTTTGGAGGAAGTTCGAGGAGGTTCCGGGATGCTGGTGTAAAGCTGGGGGCCACCGATGGCATTTTGGTTATGATGCCGATTCCACGAAACGAGGGTCTGCAGTTCCTTTCTTCAATCCGTTTCGTTAGCTCCAAGATGCAAATCGACAATCTTCGGACCCCCTTGACCAGAAGACGATTAAACTTCCTTATTCAGGGCTGGTACTGCTACCCAGGAGAGTCGTGTAAGCCCACAGGGGTGATTGTTGGAATTTCAAGACAAAAACAATAATAATGAAAACTGGTATAACGCGCAATGGGCTCATTGAAAAGGTCGTAATTTCGCATTAACGTGCAGACGCACATTATGTTGTAAGAAACTTCAGCTTCCTTTAAAACCCCTTTCGCTAAGTGAATTCCTTGTGTTGACTGATGAGAATTTGAGAACGTTCCGTAGGAATTTGAAGGTTGTTAGCTAACTTGCAGGAGTTCCTGGACCAATAAAAAACGGGCGAAAATTAGAACTTCACGTCCCGCTCTCAAGTCCGGGAATTCAAAATTTTTATTTTTCGTAAGGCTTTGTAAATAATGAAGACGGGTTTTCTGCAATGTCGACTCGTCTTCGTTACTTTTGAAGGATGACCTTTCCAGGTGAAAATGAAAAATACATCATTCAAGGAGCTCATTGAGTGGAACATCAATGATTTGAATTTTCTCCGGAAATCGGTTCGGTTGAGATGTTACATAAGTTTTCATGTCGGTTGAGGAAGTTATGAGATTCAAAGCTGAGTGAAAATGGAACGACGTAGCATACAGATGTGTGGAAGAGCCTAAGTTTTGAAATCGAGTAAACATTGAGCCAGTAAAACTGCCTGGTGATCCCAAGTTGGGGGAGGTACTGTTGGTAACCAACCTGCTTTTCCGTTGGTGCGTGTCCCAAGTCCATTACAGCTCCGGCTCACGATATGTAGAGTTTCTGGTTTGTAGGTGGAGTTTCTGGGTATGTCGAATCTTCCCTTCCGAACTGTTGACCCAGTTGCCAAGGCCTGTAGGAACATGGCACAAAAGTCAATTCATATTAGTCGAAAATTGCGCCTATTTAGCGCGAGGTCAGGGCCGACCTAATGAAACTAAACTGCAAGCAAGTCTGGTATTCCAACAACTTGTAGGCATAACGACCTCATGTATGAGTCACAACTGTAGGCATATTAAGCATTGCATAATCACAATCCACAAAATCCTAATTGGACGTCGCGCGCAACAAATCGAGTGATCTAGGCCTTCGCAACTAGGTCATGTGAGCTGTCGTTTTCGAAGTAGTTTTAGACGTAAAATCGATTAACGGGGGTCACACATGTCTACCCTAAGTATCCTGCCGTGGAAAACCTCTCAAATTTGCGGCTCGGAACCGGCGTTAAACAGTAGGTTCTGTAATAACAGTTATTTGTAATACCAGTTACTGGTCAACACGCTCAACAGAATCTGTTGTTAACATCTGATGTTAGTAGAGAGAGGTCGCCAACGCCTGATTACGGGTATGTTAGGTACCCAAAGAAGAGAAGTTCCAGGGTAGGGATCCCAGACACATGTTTAATTCGGTAAAGGTGCTGCCTGGGGCTTCTCCGCTGGAGGTGGAAGGCCGTTTTAGAATAATTTCACTGGTGTCCAGATAGGATGTTCCGGAATGGTGGTCTTCGTTATCCGCGGTTTGCCTATGAACACGGGAGCTGCTCCGAATCAGGACGTCAAAGGCGACATTTCTCAGAGAGGAAGGGTTGGCAGACCCCTCTACAAGATCCAGATTTTCCTCCAGTTCTGACAAAAATTCATTAGTCGGATAAAATGAATCGATTTAACTGTCAGGTGCTGGGAAAAATCCTAGTCTTGGGGGAGAGGGGAGTCCCGGTTTTTCCCGGGCCCACAAAAATAGAGATCTAGCAGACCATCTCTGCTATGTGAGGATTTTTCTCAGTCAGCAAAAGGAAAGTAGCGCTCTTTCCGAACTTTTCAAGTTGACAAATGAATAATGTACAACGACAGGTAATTGTGGGCTCCTGGTAATCAGCAATCTAGAAAGAAACTGGGTCCAAGGCCGAAGAAAATACCCGCTTGGATTAGTAAAGGACGCCATGAGGCTGAATGGAAAAATGGATCGATGAGTGTTGAGGTTGAGATTCCAAAGTTCCTGTGCTTTCATTTTGGGTAAAAATGGCTCGTACATTATAGCTTTTTGGTGCTTATCATATATCATCATACATTACCTATAGGTAATGTTACCATTACCTATAGGTATACCTATAGCTTTTTGGTGACAGTTTTTTTACGCCAACCCCAGAATAGGTTCTTTGCACCTTCGCATGTGCCGGCGTCATCGCAATAATCACGAACAACCTGACCCTTCCCCAAGTCTATTACTACCGTCAGACGGTTTTTCCCACTTTTCGGGGCTAAAGAAGTGCCGAATGAATAAGTGCGGTATGTCGTGAGGGCAGTTAAGGCACCGGTGTGAGTGTCGCTAATGTCGCCGTGACTGAGTGTGAGTGCGGTGCAAGTGACCTCCTGTTTACTTGTGTGTCACGTGACTCCGCCTCCCGCCGCCTCCAGTCGCTTTCTGGCCGCCGCCGAAGGAACAGGTAAAACTAGCACGCCCCCTTCACATTTTCACCCAATTCACCAAAAATTCACCGAAATTCCAATTTTATTTTGACGTCTGATGGTATTTTACTTTCAATGCAATTTGACCAGGACAATCTTTTGCCTCAAGCGATATTCGATATTTTACTAAATTGCGATCTACGAAATACTTTGGTTTGCCTCAACGTTACCGCGTTAGCCAAACTTTTCCTTGGCTGGTCTTCATGTTATTAGTGCATGATGTGTTGCGACTTTTCGGTAGGGTATACTAACAATGGTGCTCCGGTGGCTGTCGATATAAAGAAATGAAGACAATGAATTACATAAATTTTTTAGGTGCTGAGTTTTGGAAAATAATACATAATGAATATCTCAAGAAGGTAGGTTCATTTCAGTTTCACGGTTGCTCATCGTACTCCCAGTTAACCAATTCAAATCCATAAAGAAGTAAAATAGATAAACTCAGTACCCCTCACAATAGGTACACGGTAGCCCAACTGACGACTCAATAATTATTAGTCTCTCACTTTTTTCATTAGTGTGTACGTCGAAAGATAGAATTTGGCTCACATCAAATCCGTAGAGTGTTGCATCGTATGTTGTCACGATTGTAGGAGGACACAGGAGTATAGTAGGCATGAAAAAAAAAAATGACGAAGGATCTGCTTTTGGGAGGCTCTGATTGACAAAGGTAGGTATGTAGGTAGTGTAATGTGGCCTATTTATGAGACATGAATCGAGAAAATGATTTTAAAATAGAATTTGATTGGGCGTACTTGATACCTCCTTATTTGGTTTATCTCAGAATATCCAACCTGTTGCGCGACTGAAATCTGAAATGTTGATCGGCCTCATAATTTGTCTTGTTCGGGCATAGCTATGTGCGCAGTCTGCCATTCATGCAGTTGTAGGCAGCAGGCTTTTTCTTTTTCCTAAAACGAGTATTTTTGAAAAAGTACTCAGTTTCTTCATCGGCAAAGTTTTAACTCTGATCCGTTGAGCTCAGGCTTAAAAGCCCAAGTTTCAAGCATTTTCGATTTCATGGTCATCTTATAATTGAAGAAAATGTCGTGAGACGGTGTGCTTACCTTGTCCATGTTGGAAATCTATGTGATGTGATATGATGTGAAGTTGTTCCCTACATAGGTACTCACGTATCACTTCACCGGGATAGGAAGAAAATATAGAACAGGATTTGTCCTTGGTAATCAATCAATTTTGCATAGTTAGGAGGGGTTTTGTATTTATTGAAAGTTATTTATTTGAGGCTTTATTGGAGTGTTCATTTGACACAGTAAATACCTACTGAGTTTTTAGATAACCTAACCACCGGGTGTATAATATATATAATGTACACCCCACCACATCCCTATAAGGGGTCGTATTCCAAGTAAAACTCGTAGGCATGTTCAGCCTAGATGAATGTTGGAAAATGAAGAACGATTCAGTCAAAGATATCCATAAAATCTGCGTGTTATCTGACCACGACAAACTTTGTAATTTGCTGTTACTCCCCTTTCTCATCTAAAGTTAGGTTTGAATTAAAAAGTTTCGCTCCGGTTTTTTTTTACCACCTTTTGTTCCTCACCTTTGCGTGATTGTCGTACTCAACGGAAAATATTACCACACCATTCGTTGGGCGAAGTTCTCCCGGAAAATGCTCTGTGCAAGAAAAACTTTGTTGAAAAAAGGTGTTTTTCAGGGTGCGCTTCTAATGAATTGTCTTTGTAAAAACGTTCGTTTTGTGTATTTTCCGATTTTAGGTATTTGAACAAATTTCTGTTCGGACCACGCGGACGAATTACGTTGTCAACTTCTGTGAATTCACTGAGTCTCATTTCCGATCGAACGCCTAAAATATCGTTGAAATGTCTTGACACGTACAAATCGGCTTTTCTTTGGAATCGTAATCGTTTGTGTCTGAAGGGTGTTGACGTTGACAAATTATCCGAGAGGCGTTTAGCAACAGTTGGGAAGTCTTTTGGGTTCGTGGCGTTTTGAGGGCGTCTTGGTCTTTGATGTGGCAATATATTCATGTTGGTATTACGTGGAAGTCAGTGTTGAAACTACGGGGTGATTGATTGGCATTAACTGCCCAGGAAAAGGGCAGAAGAACTGCATTTTGGATTTAGATAAGGATTTGTGAACGCATTATTGCTAGTATTTTCTCTGCATTAAAGGTGGGTATTACTGCTACTTTTTCGTAAAGTTACATTTCGTTTCTTTACCAATACCTACTTAATTGTACAATGCTGCCACTTTTAATTAATCAAGCAGGAATTACGTTCAATCCATTACTTCAGCCATTACTTTTGACGCCATGAAATCTCTCTCTAATAATTACTACTTACATTGTTTTCAATTATTTGCAATCCATGACGTTCAACAGCTTGAAATCTCTAATAATAGCAAACCTCAACTCTTTTGGTTTGGTTTACTTACGAGTTAAAAAAATTGTGAACAAATCAACTTTCAATTTCAATGTTTTTTCCCTCATCTTCTACTTTTATGTTGTAATTTTCAAATTGCAACTCATTACTTAAAGGGCGCATTTATAAAAAAAAATTAAAAAATTAATGCATTAATATTTAATGCAACATACAAATTTTGTTACCTCAATTAAAGCCCAAGTAGGCTAATTGCTTAGTAACCCTCTTAAATTTCAATAGCGTTACTAAGTGATGCATTAAATGCAATAATGCATGAATGATAATTAAAATTTGATAGACCCGCTCGATATTGTCATTATTTGAAATTGAAATTGGTAAACCAAAACGAATATGTTAACGAATGGATGGAATGTAATTGAAACGTTACTATTACCTCTCATTAGAGAGAGCATTCATGTCGTTGAAAGAATGTAATGGATAGGAAGTAACGAAACACGAAAGTGATGTTATCAAACTCATCCATTATCCAAACGCTATAAAACTGTTGATGAGATCCAAAATCCTCTATCTTCATCACTGCTGCTGCAAACTTAGGGTTTTTGAGGAGGACATTTCGGAGAACATAGATCCGAACAATGACTCCTGTCAGTTCTGAGGCCAGGTTTGACTCCAGTCCTGGCATCTAAAACCTCCTTACTTCTCACTTCTTCTGTGTGGCCACCCTGGGATTGCTATTTGTATTAATACAATAATTAATTAATTAATTATATATGGGTTAATTAATTATGGGTTGCCCCTTTCCTTAGCCATTGCTTTTCTTCTCCTTGTCTTTTCCTTGACTTGGGGTAGTTATTATTATTATTATTATTATTATTATTATTATTATTCTTTTTCCTCCATTGGCTTCTCCGCTTTTACGATCTTCGTCTCTGTTCGGTTTTCCCTTGCTGAAAACTGTAGTTCAACAGAAAATGTGGCAATACTGCCCACTTTACTTTTGTACTGGTAACACTGTTTGCAGACATTACATGTAACGATAAATTCCATGGAGGAATAGAGGTTTTGGGAACGGCGTTAACACAGAGTGAGCTCTCCTCTCTATTCCTCCATGGATAAATTCATTACATTCGAGTAATAGAATATTTGGAACCGGTTCACTTACCCACCTCTCTGCAGTCAACAATAGCAACTTGTGGTTTTCGGAATCATCATCCATTTGTCTCTTCATTTACTTTCACCTGAAAACGAAACTTGCAATCAATTTTTCCAGTAATATAAGCAGGGGGTGGCTATAGGGGAATACCTAGACCCTGGCACGTTGGCCTTGTCCCATATACATAACTTTGTATAATGTTTGCATGGTCAGAGGCTAGCAGTCTTTGTCTGATGGGAGGGGTCGCTGAATCCATTTTCACCCTCGAAGACATTGGCCTAGTGAGGGCTTGAAAATACAACAAACGTCCTTCAACATATTTTCTTGCCGAGATTTCCTCTTTCGGCTCTCCAGAAAGGGAATGAGGTACCAAGCCAAGTAAGAGAATTAATTTTATTCAATTAAAACTATCTAGTTTTTTGAAAGATGAATTTAATTCATAATTAATTTTCAATTTTAAAAATAATTAATTTTTAATCAAATTTTGAAGCTTATTAAAATTTCTAAAAAAAATTTTAATACCTAATATGTTCTGTAGGATTAGAAATTCCCATCTTTTATTTTGCCCTGGTGGTGCTCCCCGGTTCACACCTGAATTCCATCCCCAGGAAGATGCAGGTAATATTATGCATGTTCAGGTTTACAAACGTGAAAGTTCCCATTCAATGTGATTCAGTGTGATTCCATACCGAGGTTATGGAAATTGTGGAAATGACAAATTATAGACTAGTTTCTGATCGGTGCAATTCAAAATCCACGCGAGCAACCCCGGTAGTTTCCACTTTCTGCCGTAATGGTGCAATGCAAGGGATGAAATAAAACCGTGACCCCATACTGGTTCAACGTAGGCTTGCTTTGAGTCCGGGCAAAATACAAAATTTGAATTTATCACGAAATACTTCAGTGCGGAGGTAGCAGAACACGAAAAACAGGAGCAATAATAAATGTGGTTTTCCTTATATAACTCGTATCGATCCTCCCCCAACCGAGACGGAAAAAGGGGGTTAGGCCAAAAGCAACTAGAACTCACGAAAACCAAACGGAATCGCCCTTAATCGTGTAGGCAAACCCTTAGCCCTTCATGGCGTTTTCCGTTAACTGGTTTTCAGAGTATTACGTGATCCACGTCAATTATTATGGCTTTTAATCAATTAAGCTTAGCCTAGGTATGAGTCGCTTGAAAAAGGGGCCACTCTGAATTAAATGAAGTTGTAGCTTTTTGATTGGAGTTGGAATTAATTCGTTCCCAGAGGGATCTAACGTCATAGTATGAAATTACCCACCTGAATTGCCATAGTATGAATGGTTGTGAGTGAAAATCATTGGAAAATGTTCTTGTCGTTGTTGGTTCATTATTATTGGAATAAGATATAATAATGTTATACCTATTAATAATGGTAATAATATTATATAATAATAATGATACCTATGCGACGGGGGTCTATAATTTTGATCGGCCTCAAAATTTGTTATTATACGGTTCATGGTAGGTTCCAAAAATCAAGTGTCCGTCCAGGCCGCTTTGGGAGTAGGTAGGGTATTTTTTCCTCTAAAATTTTGTTCGCCATCTAGTTCTGCCCGCAAGGTTTTCAGCCGGATCACCCAAACCAGTGGGGCTAAAGAGGGGCTATGGGAGAGCTTTTTTGAATGGATTTGTCTATTTGATCGAGTTAGGTGTCCTTGTCTCAAGTATTTAAGACGTAGAATCCCTTTTTGGGGGCCCCAGAACAATTTGATTTCCCCTTTGGGATTTATGTGGCTTTCATGGTGCTACAAATTTAGCTTTTGAAGGATGACAGGATGTCGAATGAGGTGTAGTTTTCCGAACTTTGGACTCATCCCGCATTGCTGCTTAATATGTTGCATTATGACTGCTGGGTGACACCGCCTGGCGCCCCGGGTGCTTTTACTCAAAGCCTTTGGCTTAAATGATTGAAACCGCGCGATAAAGGCGCAGCTAATAACAAGTACTTAAATGTCAACTACAGCAAGGAGCACCATTGTCTGCTCAACCCCACATTTTCTTCGCATTTTTATCAATTTTTCGTTTTCCTCAAAGTGCAATACTTTTGTGTAGTTTACATGTTTGTTTTGTGTTTTGTCTACAGTGTCTTCGACAAATTAAAAAAAATAAAATAATATTGAATTAAAAAAACGTCTAATTACAATTTTTGCCTGAGAAGACATTAAATTCTTTTTAATATAATACACAATCACTAAAAATATGGCTGCTGAACCTCACCGCTCGACCCAACCACAGGTGTACGGTCAAAACGGGGGTGGTGGAAACTCAGATAGAGCTACGGTAAGAAGTAGAAGAGCACATGATAGTTGGCACAGTTTTTAAAATAGAAATACCTGTCAACTTCACGTGACACGGCAAGGATTGTAGGAGGACGACGAAGAATCGTGGAGTTTGGTAATATTTCGTTGGTTTAACTCACGTTCATGATGCTATTTGGTTCCGTGAGTTTTGAATAATATAAGTGTTCTTCAGTTTGACAGAAATTAGACCGCTTGTTAGTAAAGTCGCAGTTGTCAGACGTTATTGAAAGAAATAATCACTTTGAGAGTAGTTGTAATGTGTACAATTGATGTTAATGTAGGTGGATGGCGAGAGAGAGCAGCGACAGCAAGACAGCCAACAAGCTCCGCAGCACGCAGTTGGGCCGCCACCTCATCTCAATTGGCCGAGACAGCTACGACCGCCGGATCCGAGAGGGCTCAATCCTCATACAGGGGCCAGGCCACCTCCTCATCAAGGGCCGCGAAGAGTGTCACCTTGGGCAGTGTTGAGAACCAAGTTGCCGGAGCAGCAAGGGCTGAGACCCCCGGGATTGGAGCACACGATTTACAGGATGCAGAACCCTGAAGATATGATGCGCCCGAGGGCGTCCCCTGATATGAATGGGTATTCGAGGCCACCTATGATGAGTAGGCCACCGAGTGGGCAGTTGAGCAAGCCGCCGTCTTTTGAGGGTCCAAATCCACCGGGACCGACGCCTCCAAGGAGTCCTTTTCTCCAAAGAGCAGACTCCAGAACAGGTAGTCCAATGTTCCAGATGGGAGGTCCTGGCATGGTGACGCCTCCACCTGGCGGTATGATGAATCCAAGGCCTCCTCCTTTATCACCCCGACCGCCAAGTGTGAACCGCTTGAGCAGAGAAGAAGATGACGACGACGCATTGAGCGGATCTTTGAGCAGACCCGGCAGTGCCGCTCCCCGCCAAGGATTCCCCAACCCGGGTCTCGTCCGTACTCCATCAGGCGGCGTTGGAACTTTGCCATCCCGCCCCCCAAGCCGAACTCCACCACCACCTGGGCAACCAGGCCAGCCGACGCCACCAGGCTCGGCAACTCCACCCAGGACGCCCCAACCAGGCAGACAACCGAGTATAAACAGCTACCCTGATCAACCATCGTCCGCACGGCCTGACGTTCTGGAAACGGACAGCGGCAAATCTTCAACGCCCAGCCCTCGCCCACTATCAGCAGCAACGTCACAAGAAAGCGACGCCCCACCACCTTCAGCTGAAGTCAAACCCAAAATTGACTCAACTCCTGAAAACAAACCCGCAGAAGAAAAAGACTCATCGTCTCCTAAGCCCGAAATCAAACCCTCAGTGGCACCTCCAGAAGAATCCTCAAAACCTATTCCTACACCTGAACCCACAAAAGGAGATGAAACTCCTAAACGACCTAACCGTTTAGAAACCAGTAAAAAAGGTACATACGCCCCGAAAAGTTCATTTTAAACACCCTCATTACAAGCAAAAATTGAAAATAAGGCTGTTAGGTTTGCCTTCTTCAAGACCTACGAATTTTGTTTCATTAAAGCGTTTTCCAGATGGCGTTTTCCATTTTTCAGATGGCGCAGAGACCTTGCGGGATACGCCTTCTGACTCTAAAGACGGCCCATCAACGTCTGATGATTCCAAAGTAAGAAGCCCATTTTGTTCTTTTCACGTGGAACAGTCCAAATGCTAATGTCGATCACCTATCAGTTCGATCCAATTTGGTCGATGTGGCCAAATCCAATCGATTTTCTGTCAGCCAGAAACGGCCGGGCTGTTCGTGAATAAGTGAATGGCTCGTCTCACGAGAGGGCTCGCTTATTCGAGGAGCCTTAAAATAGCCCGTAATCTAGCAAAGGTTTAACCTCTAAAGGGCCTTCCGAATTTCGAACTTCCTTATGACTGAATCACATCCAATTCCCGTTCATCACCTATCAACGATGCACCCGTGGCAACCCGTCAACTTACTTTTTCATAGTAACAACGCTTGTTGGTTTCTCGTAGTGAAGTATCAAATTCCCTAAGATATGCCAAGGATGTAAACAACTTCCGTCGCGAACCCGTTTGAATAGCCTAAAACCTTCCCCGTGCTATCCCGATCATTTCGCAAAAAACCGCATCAAAATCCGTCCAACAGTTTGGCCGTGAAAGGGAGACATATATACAAATACACATACAGATACCGTCATTCTTAGAAAGATAATAATTGTTATTAGGTAATAATAATCGATAAAAATCTCCAATGCTGTACTGTGTATGCCATACACTGTATGGTCTATCTCTAATATTGTGAACACAGGCGTCTGGAGAACAATCAACTGGAGTACGAATATTTTCAAAGTTTGTTTCCCTGAGAGAATCCCTTCGTTTTGTATTCTACATTGAAATCCGTTTACAGAGGAATTTTTTCAAGAAGACCAAGCAACCTTTCTATTGAATACCTGAAGAGTTTCACGTACTATGTATATTTCAGGAAACTGTTGTGAACGGGAGCCATGACTCACCGAAGAAACTCCCGCCGAAAAGTTCCGCTCCTAAAAAACTGGGGACGGTCCCCAACGCGGCCAAATCCCCGAGCAAAGCTCTTCCCAAGACTCCAGACACTCCAGGGACTGCTGAAAGGAAAAGTAAGATACTTGAACAACTTGGCCTTCCTTCAGGTTGTATAAATCTCAGTTTCATGATTGCCCTCTTTTTTTAAAGATTAGTTGCATAAAGAGCTCCATTAGGTAAATTGAAGATTGAGAACGGAAGATGTGGGATGAACCTAAGCGTGACAACATGCCATTACTCCTCATCTTTAAAAGGTCTTTAGCGTAATCGCTGGCAGTTTTTGCCCACACGCCGCAAACTCAAGGCCCTCAAATTATGTCAACTTGATTTAAATAAATAAATAAATTTAAAAAAATAAAAAGATTCAAAGAAGTTAACTTAATAATGAAATCTTCTGTTTTCTTCACAATTTCTTGTCATGCTAACAGATTTACACTTTGATGAGGATCGCCTGACGCATGTCAAACCCAACTTGAAGAAAATAGACTCGAGTCGTCAAGACACATACAATCCAGAAAGGAAAAATGAAATGTTAGGGGATTCACGAACCCCTTCGAGCAAACAACGCGTTAGAATAAGCGAACCCGAAGAAGTGACGACCTTAACAGAACAAAAACCACCGAAAACATCCAACAACGAAACTACCCGACCCCAATTTTCCCCGAAACCTAAACAAGATTCGTTCAGGGAAAAACGCAATCAACTGAAAATTCAACGTTCGAAGCAAAACGAAACAAATGCTTTACGCACCACGCAAATCGACAGCCTCGACATATCGCCAGGACGAAGTCGTCAAATCGAGATAAAAACGAAAAAACGGGGTTTGAGACGATTGTGGGCCAGTTTTTCATCATTTGATTCAACTTCTGAGAAATCAAGTAAAATTGAAGTTTTTGAAACTTCTTTTTCACTGCACACAAACGGAAAATTAATGCAGCTAATGAAAACAAACTAAATGTTATCATTTTTATTCAGTTGGTGTTCTAAAATTGTAATTTGATTTTTTTTAATGAGCATTGGTGGAGTGAGTATTCTGTTTATATCCAAAAGCCAAATCTCTTACTGCCAGGACCAAACAAATTTACTCTTGTAATTTGACATATGAGGTAATATCTCATTTGTACTGCAGCCTGATTAATGTATCTATTTTATTTTAATTTCATTTTCATTCTAAATAAGATTCTGGTTTTAGCTTGGTGTCTTGGTGTAAGATTGGTTGGGAGATTGTTGCTAGATGGGTGTCTCATTTCAACTATTGAGTCAAGCTGTGGACACCCGGATCTTTCTCCTGGGGACCTCTGAGACGTGTCTTATCTAGTTGACCAGGTTCCTCAACACTGCTGCAGAAGCAAATCCAGGTTGCAACCTCGACGCTTTGAGGGATCATTCCTGAGGGATTTCTTCGCCACTCCTGCTCCTTTCCTCCACAAACCCGGGTCCTGTTCCTACAGTATCTGTGACTTGGAGTTATGGGAAACGTTTCGCAGGTTGC
Organism: Pilophorus perplexus; assembly: GCA_955831195.1. NCBI lineage: Eukaryota > Metazoa > Arthropoda > Insecta > Hemiptera > Miridae > Pilophorus > Pilophorus perplexus. The sequence goes on from OY037016.1 coordinate 15,172,515, forward strand.
ATGTCTTAGAGGAGCTGGAGGCAGAAGTCACTGGAACCAAGTTGTTATTTTATTTATCGTGGAAATAGACTACTTCGTCTGAAATCGTCTTTTTATAGGATGGATTCCCACTATCTCGCCGCATCTACCTTACGTTATGTCACTGGAACCATCCAGATACCTTCCACCGCCCGAGTCTTGGGATGTGAAGCCGTTAGTTCCTATTGCTTTGCCCGTGAAAATAGAAGCGGTGAGGAATCTGGCTTCCTAGTAACACAGGTTGATAGTGGATTTTTAATTTGTAAGAGAGTGCTCAGGAAAGGGGGTCAGGGTGCCCCCAGCACGGAAGCTTAGTGGCTTATTGTGCTCTATCTGAGCGCCCTAGTTCTAGTTTAAAATGCCTATTCCCCTGGTGAAGGTCGTTTGACAAGGTGGTCGCACGGGAATACCCTCATAATCTACCTCAAGTAGGGCACTTCTGCAGAATGCGAGTGCTGGAAATTCAAAAATGATGTGAGTGGCGGTTTCTTCAGCCTTCTTGCACAGCCTGCATAGCAAACGCCTTCTGGAAATCGGACTATTGGATGTGCTAAAAGCTGAAACGTTCAATCTGTCTTGCCAGCTCGTCGGGACGGTCCCATCACCACTCCCCCCCCCCTCACCACGCTGTTAACCTGTTTTTGATGTGTTAGACCCGTTTGGGCACCTAATGCTATAGAGCACTTGGCGCTCAATTTTTTCTTTCTTTTAAACAAATATCCTTCTGGCTGTATTTTGGAATGCTCACTCGTCAAATGAATAAAATACTGTGGTTTAAAAGTGAAATCGGATCTAAATACTGACATTAAACACTTTAAACACGTGTAACACAGTGCACTTAGGATTTACACCACGTACAAATTCAAGAGCCACTTCGCACAAGGGTTAGATTACCCCTGCGGTTTTCAGGAATCCTGAGCATATCAGAATTTTCCGTGTCTTTCATCTTCTGATTTCTAGCGTACCTTGAGTTTGGTCATGCGCATGAATGCTGATTCCCACCGTTTCAGAGCTTCCCATGAACAAGATACAAGTCGGAGCTGCTCCTTCGCCGAATCTCAAAGTCGTCAAGTCCAAAATCGGCTCGCTGGAAAACGCCAAGCACAAGCCCGGCGGTGGGAACATCAAAATAGAAAATCGGAAGTTGGAGTTCAAAGCTGGCCCGAGGATTGAAGCGAAAAACGATCAGTATACTCCGGGTGGTGGCAAAAAAGAGGTACAGTTCATGATTAAATTTTACTGGTTTGCAGTCGACAAAATTTGTCGCAGTTTCCTGCCCCTCGTCCGACATTCTCGGATTTAATACACAAGCGAATTTCACAAATGTTTTTGATATTTAGGGATGTTAGTTGATAGTTTTGATAGATAGGGAATTCACTTAACTTTTTTCGCGTGTCCTCCAAATGGTCACCTTTTTGTTTCCTCCTTTCATCAAATCTTTTTCACTTCAACTTCTTCTTCCTTTTCTTTCCATTCGTACCGGTTCCACCAGGACGTGCGCCAGCACGTGCTGGCCATGCTTATGGCCTATGGCAAGAGGAGTGAGCTGCCGACATCACTGGGAGACTTGGAATTCTTCCCATCTGTGGCTGGGAGATGACGTGGGCTGAAGCTTTTTGCTCTTGGTGCGGAGATGCGGAGGGCCCAAAGAAGGATGACATTGTGCTCCCGAGCCGCCTGGCCGGTTTAGGGTTTATAATATTCTCGTGTAAATCCAATCTCGATTTTGAGATGTCCATTCACATTAGTCTGACAGAGAGGCCTGGGGCTTGGTTTTTGAGATATCTGTGGTTGTCGTTTCCACTTGACAAAATCGTGGGTTGGCACCATTGCAAGGCATCCCTCTCCTTCCTGCGGAGTGGCATTAAGGGGAGACGAGGGGGTCCTTGGGTCCAAAAAGTCGATTTTGGGGTTTTTGCATTTTTGAAAACTACACTATATCCTGAACTCAAAAAAAATTTATACCAAGCGCTTACCATAAATAGAACAGTCACAGCGGTATTTCAAAATTGAAGTGTTCACAGCGCGCAGAGCTCAGAAGACCTCAGAAGACCCTAAGTAAGAACGTCCTCCTTCGGCAGTCTCTATAATATATTATCTTCCTCCAATTTCTTCCTTGCTGAGGCTCTCTTCTGTCGATCTTCCTTGGTTATGTTGTACGTTGCTATTTCTGCTTTTTGGCACGTGCTTTCGTCGATTGACCGCAGAGAATTAAATTTTGGGCAATTTGTGCCAGCGGGGATGACAAGTTTTTCGAATACGTAACATTTTGTTATATTCCCGTCATTTTAAGTGCTCACTGCATCATAAACGCCGACTTTCATTCTTTCCAAATGAATAAAGACTCGTATGGTAGGTAAATAATCAAAACAATATGTTATAGTGAAAGAAAACAACCACGAACTGAGAAAATGACTCCGCCGCGATAATTGCACAACCTTGTGAAAGCAACGAATATCAATCGTTGTTGTCTATATTTTCTCAGTCCAGAAGAGAGATAACAAAAGGGTGGACAGTAATGAAGTAGTCTCTATGATATTATTCTGCTATGTTTTCGTTCGAAATCTGAGAGGATGCGTTGCAGTAGTGAGTCGCGCCTCGCGCGCCTCTTTTCAAAAAAACCCGTTTTTCTCGAAATGGAACTTCCTTCCCATATTGAGTGGCGTGTCAGCAGAGGTAGCCAAGTTGGCTCGCCTTGTGGCGCTCCCTGGTCCCCACTGTGGGCTGCTGAAAGCTCCTAAAACCACTTGAAAAAAAAGTTGCCGCCTGAGGGTGTAATGACTTCATGATGTGTGTTCTTCATGGTACATATTTTGTATTATAACTGCTGGGGACATGAAATTGTGCGTAAGATATTGCCAGTTTCGTTTCACTCGAAAGGAGAATACCCAATTTGGCAACTTATGATCTCGTTCTTTACTCTAGTTACAGAGTAGTATAAAGAGAGATCGTAGTTCAGGAACACCAAAATCCCCTGATCAAGAGGATTCCGAAGTGATTTCGTTATAATCTAACTGTGTGCCAAATGGCATCCAAATCTGTTCATCCTTTTTTGAGTTGTAAATGGTGTGATATCTAATCCGACGTTGTTTTCTGTATTTAGTATAGATAGATAATATTATATTTATTGCATTATAACCGAAGTCGTTTTGCAGATTCAACAAGTGAAATTGCAGTGGAACGCTAAATCCAAAATCGGCTCGTTGGAAAACGCGACGCACAAGCCCGGCGGAGGGGACAAGAAAATCGAATCGATGAAGCTTGCTTTTAAAGACCACGCAAAACCCAAAGTTGGTTCGAAAGATAATCTCAAACATGTTCCCGGAGGTGGAAACGTCAAGGTACTTTTCGGAATGTTTTTGCCTGTTCCAAAAGTCGCTAGTGTGTGGCAGCTCAACCCGATATTTGAATGATGTTTAAATAATAACTCTAATTTTTCAGATTGAAGACCAAAAATTAGAAATAAAAGCTTCTAGTCGAGTGGGGTCGATGGACAACGTGAAACACAGGCCAGGAGGCGGCGAAGTGAAAATATTTGACGACAAGGAATACATGAAACAAATGATGGGTTCCCAGAGTGACGTCCACTCTGCGTCGAACCAGGTATCTATGTATGTCGTTTAATTCTACGAGCCACCTACAACGTGTGTCTTGTGATCGTTGTTTGTGTGACGATGTTGTTCATACGCCCTTCTTCAAGTGTGTGAACGTTATCCCGTGTCTGTGTGGTATCTGTGGCGTCCCTGCTGGGTCACTTGAGGCACCATGTACAAATATCGATATTTTCGGTTTCAAACAATATTTTGAAAATAATTGCTTTGGGAACTGACACCACTGGTTTGGGTGGTAAGTGTTAATTTTGGAGGCGCAATGTCCAAAATCCGGCGTTCCGGCAAAAAAATAAACAGTAGGTCCCTACTTTTTCTGTTCAACACGCTCAACAGAAGTTAGTAGCGAGAGGTCGCCAACGCCCATTTACGGGTATGGCGCTCAAAGAAGAAGAAGTCCAAAATCAAGCTGTACGTTAGCCGAAATTCGAAACAACGCGAACTGATTCCATTTCCAAATGAGTAAGTAAATGATAGATGAACGAGGTCCAGTATGTTGGCAATGAACCCGATGAAGTCCAAGGGTAAACATTGTTTTTCCTAATAATTGGAAATCTTAATGATTAAGTTACCTAACGTTTTTTTCGATTTTGGTTCACTGCTTGTGGTTGGTGGAATTTGGTTGTGACGGACCAGCTTGACTTTCCCAGGGACCACACTCAAGATGTCGAGGGTCCCCCTTAGAACTGGATGGATGAATGTGGAGTAGTGAGCTTTCACTGGAGATGTCCTAGTACGACACATACCGCAGCCTCAATGCCGCCTCCAATTCGCCTCCTGAGTTTCGCCACCTCCTGAGATCAGAAAAGGGGTTACCAGGGCCTCTGCTGCGGTCCAGGGTTTCCCCCTTGCCATCTAAGATGTGATCGGACGTGGTAAAATTGCCAATTGCGCCGAGGCCCTCGCACCATTCACATTTTAGCAAAAAATATCGATATTTGTACAAAATTAAAACCATATAACTGTCTCTGTAAGCTCTAAACTATACTCATCTAGCACCTTTAAAATCAAAACTTATACAAGAAAAGTGATATTATAACATTTCAGGAAATGATCCGAAGAGAGCGAAACTTGCGTAAAACGGCTCCTCAAAATACCAGACAATTCTGAACACAAAATGGACCCATAACTCTCTAATACCATACGTTGAAAGTATGGGAAAAAACAAAACTTAACTCACAGTAGCTTCACATGTCTACACAGCTTTTCACTAAAATTATGTTGCTCATAGATACACAATTTTAACAATAAAATGGAACTTTTTATAATAAACGTTTTCGTACATTCGCAAGACACGCAGCTATCTAGTTTTGTCTTATTTAAATTTTTATGTAGGTAGAAACAACACCCTCAATACGTCACTTTTCAAATGAAATGTCGGAATTTCTAGATTTTCCGAGTTATTTCTAAATGTTTTATTCGTAGTTGCATTATGTGCTGACAGTATGATGGTTGTCCTTAGTTGAAAATTTTAAGAATATTTTTTTTCTTTTCGATAAATCTATTCTGGACAACTTTCGTATTGTGAGGCTTTCAAATGTGTAAATAGCCGAACCGTTTTTGTTTGTGAGAAATTTTTAGCACAAGCGTTCCTGGTAGTCCTTGTCCAAGAGCATGAAATTTCTCTGCAATTTTTTTTTTAGATGTGAAATATCCGATATGATTGCAAAACTTGTGAGTAGGCACGATATCACCGAATTATCAGATTTTCGATACCTCGAGTATCGTAAGTATCGATACCAATACACATGTGTTTAATCAGGGCGCTGATCAGCCTGGTTCGAATCCGGGGACGAACACCACTGAAAGACCAAAAGTCAATCACGTGTTGTAATACCTGTCTTGTTGGCCGACAATTCACCTCTGAACGCAAGTTTATGTGAATCCTTCTATGGAGCAAGACTTTCTAAAGCTTTTTCAAGTAAGTACAGTGCGGGGTCGGCTCCTGCCCAAATTGTGAAAACCAGTTGGTTAACGCAAAGAAACCCACTTTACTTTCCTTTTTTTCACTTTACACATGTATAAATACTTATACACAAATTTGTGTATAAGTCTTGTTTTTGTATTGGTATCGATTCTTTCCCTGAAATTCTGGTAAACGATATATTGGTATCGATACTTTTCTGCCATTATGTCCGAAGTATCGGTACTTTTTCCTGGAGTATTGGTAATTTTGGTTTACTATTCTTGGAATTTGACAGTATACGTTTCAAGATGTCTAGATTCCAAAAACGAAATGTTCGTCCGCCGTCCGAGCCGTTTTGGGCAGTAGGTTTTTTTTTTTTTTTTTTTTTTAATCAGAAAATTTCACAAAATACTTGGTTTACCATAATATGGTGACTGTATTATAGTTGTGCCCGAAAGGTTTTCAGCCCGACCGCCCAAACCCGTGGAGCTCTGTAAGGCTAAAAACGGGCTACGTTGAAGGGTTTCGGCTATGGGGTCGAGTAAGATGTCGTTTTCGAAGTATTTTTGGACGTAGAATCCGTTTTTGGGGGGTCCCAGATCGATTCGATTTCACCGTGGGGCTCTCATGGGGCTACAAATGGGATTTTTGAAGGATCCCACGAGGTCAAATATTTTCCAAGGTGCTATCATTCATTTAGCTGCAATCATCCAAGTACATAAAATTGCTTCCTTTAAAGCTGCTAATTGGTGGTTTTACATGCTCATTTGAGACATCCTCATTTTTGCCATTTTCGACTCCCATATTTCTAATTAGATAGCTATAATTCATTGCAATACTATTTATTTATTTCTGTAGATGAACTCCTCACAATATTTCTCATTTCTTCCCCTGGGGGGCTGAGCATAAGGTACAGTCTTTGGTCTCCCAGTTTTGGGGGGTTGGTCCGAAATGAGGACCACACCTGTCAAATTTTGGGTTTGTGTCCATTTATGATCGAATAAGCCCAAGTCCTGATAAAGTCGGCAGGGGAAGGTGAGAGAGACTTCAAATCAAAAATTAAGAGACATACGAGAATATTCGACTCATGATAAATAAGTGCAACATATTATGTAAGTTGCACTTATTTTTTAAAATCGCGGGATGATCACAGAAAATCGCGGGATTCGGGATTCGTATTGAGAAGTTGCTGCTGTTTATATGTGGCTGCTGTTTATGTGTGTTTTACTTTCGACCCGAGTTGATGACGTTGGTAAGCTTAGCTCCCTGGAGCGTGCAAAAAAAAAAAAATAATAATAATAAATAAATAAAATAACCTTTATAAGATTGTCTTCTAATTAGTTACCTAACGAAATCTTCATTCCTTGTATAGATTATTGGTATCATACACATTTACCCCTTGAATGGGGCAAATGTGTACGAACGTTGTGGTGTAATTGTGTAATTGGGTGTTAACACAAGCAATTGCTTGAAGAGCTCTCATCTCGCTTGATTTTACAGCTGCTTACACAAAAAAGTTAATAACAGCCATTAGAATAGGAACAACAATAATTGAATAATAAATTGAATTGAATTGAATAAAACTGACTCTAACGTATTGATTTCAGAGACGAACATCCCGGAGTTCCTCCTCATCCAGAACCCGATTGTCTGGCTCCAAATCCGGAACCCGGGAAAATCTAACTGACGACTTGTATTCGCCCGACAAGCCACCCAAACCATTGACCAAACCGACCGACCAGAACTCGAACCAGCTCCACCGGCCCAATCCTGAGCCTGAGAAGCAACAGAACGGGACAGACGAGCCTCCGGTGAAACCCCCGGCGTCGGACGGCCCTTCGAACCCCACTGACGACAAAACCTCCGCACAACTCAAAGAAGACTTCCACTCGGTCATTGAAAAATCACAGACGGAAACATCGGAGAAGGATTTGACGAAATAGATCCATCCTCGTGTGGTAGATGAACTGTAATGGTTGAGAAACGTAATGTTACCTTTATAATGCATATTTTGTTCTTTCGTGATACTAGTTAGAAATGTTGTTTTGTTCCAGATTTTCGCTATATCATTATTTTACGCTAACGGGTTTTATATTGATTATAATTATTTAAGTAGGGCATATTCGTTGATCGTTTCATATTAGATCCACATCTTTATAGGGCGTTTTTGACTCTGTTGATTTGTCCACATTTGGAATTTCCGGGAACTCACTGTTGAGATTTCGAGGAACTTAAAAAATATCAGAAATATTGGCACAACAATTTGCTGGTTAACACAAAAGATTTGCCGTTTCGTCACGACGATTTGTAATATTTTAAAATGGAGAGTATTCAACAAATGAGCAATTCTTAAACCAGTTGGAGAAAGTACGAAGCCAAATGGCTTTCATATCTAAATTTATTTTGAAAAAAACCAGCGTAGAAGAACAGATATTTTTACGCCAGTCGTTTGGTTAACTGCTTTGAGTGTAAATACGTCCTCCTGGTTGATAGTGTAGGAACCCGAATCACACTCCCGAACCCAGCATAGTAGAATTCGCACCAAACTTTAAAGTATGGGATATTTTCGAAGTGCAATTGACAAGTAAACGGGTGCTAGGTAGTTTGGAATGAAGCGCAAAATCGAGTAGCGAGTAGTTTGGGAAAGATGGGGCGAAATGGGGGGGAAATAAAGTGATCAATCAACTTATCTTAATTCTCGCGAATATGCAAATCGACGGAAATAACGGTCTGGAAGTTACAGCAGGTTGACGCAACAGCCAATTCCAATTTGGTAATGATGACATTCCCAAGAGCACTACCTAGGGTATGTTAGTTTTTAGGTGCAGTTGGACGTTCAGAAAAAATGTCTCTCATCACCTACAACCTGTAACTTGTCCTGAAGGGGACGAGTTTGCTTAGGGAGTGGTGATTATACGATACAATTTTCTAGCACTTTGAATTAAAAAAAAAATAAAAATAAAAAAGATCGTGGTAGTTTTGAATTTCTTAATAAATTAAAGAGTATTTAACAGTGTTGCCGTCCTAAGGACTTATAGCCGAATCGACTTTATGCTATCCAGCAGTTTTTGGCTGTGAAATTCGTGTACCTATAGGTACCATTATAATGGGGGATGTTCTTAAAATTTTATCTGAATGAAAATTATTGTGGGAAGGGCGGGAAATAAACGGCGCTCAGTCCTTGTTCTCACTGCCTGCCGCATTTAGGATGTGGTTGTAGTTCGGCGAATTTAGGAAGAAAAAAGGCAACATTTAATGGCGGAAATTTTTGGGATACTCTAAGTCTACGACTTTGTATGACATACAAACGTGTCGCTCAATACAGAACCGTATTGATTATGACTACTCCCAATTCCGCCTATTTTCCTCATTTCGCCGTGCTTTTGGGGCTCTTCCGGTTGAGGCGGAGGGTTTGTTTAGGGTTTGTCCACTACAATCTGGTTGTGTTAGGCTGTAAATAGAGTTGGCTTTACTCGTTGTTGTCCGCAGTGTTTCGCAGGAGCTGCCCCAAACGAGCTGGTTGATGGAGTCTGACAACCCCTGAGTCAAAGCCAATGTCTGACTTCTGCGTCGATCTAGAGTTTCCTCCAGATCTGATTAAACCGCGTTAATCGACATTGCAGAAGTTAATTAACGTAATGAATCCATCCTGGATCCGCTCTGTCATATGGGGAAGAGGCGGCCGTTTTCCCGACCTAGCGGCTTGTCTGTGCAGAATTGTCTTCAAGTCGTTTTTCCTTAAGGAACGACCCCCAAAAACTCCCGCAGCTACTGCTGTATACCATTTAAGTACTGCTTCGGCTTCAAGTCGGTGGGATCTATTCTTATAACGGCAGAATACTCAACCGTTTAAACCGCCAACATTGATAAATCATGTAAAACCTGGCTATTGAATTGGCAATCGACACTTTCCATGAGCCAATTGGCAATTGTTGCTAACGTGCATAATCCTCACAAGTGGGATATCAAAGAAACTGCATGATCATCTGCGATGCATCATGGCTGTTGATTCTTCTGTAGCCAATCTTTTTGAACATTCAACTGGCACATCCTAAAATTTTTAGGACATTTATTGTTCCCTCAAAACTGTGTATGCAGCAAATAACGGACTACCTGATATTTTACTGTGCGACATTTAAAATCTTCAATACAATAAGGGTTGACATCATATCCTAATTTCGTATCACCAATAAATAACAACAAAACTTTCATTTACTTGATACCAATACTGACCAACGCTCATATCAACGGTTAAGTGCATTTTCAAATCCGAAATTTTTTCCCGCACGTTATGAAGTAATAAGCTAATCGTTGTGAAACATTCACAAAGCTCATCGTTATCAACTCATCACACTTGTAATACTTCGTATATGTATAATCTTTTACTGAAAATTCGTCTCGAACGGTAGGATGTTCCTGCAAGGTGTCGATTTTCTAAAATCCGAACACGTCTAGAGTGAAATTATGAACGAGATTTTGAAAGCTAAAAACGAAATTCGCGGATAAAAAATGTGCTTTGATTAGATTGTGATTCTATTTGCGTAGTGGAAGTCTGAAATAACGTCACTTCGGGATCAAATATCGACCTGAAGTTTGAATACTGTAAACTACCTAACTATTTAAGATAAGATTTTTGAGTATTAAAAAACGGATATGTGGAGCGGACTTGTGAAACAAGACAAGACGTATCTGATGCTTATTGTAATCCTTCCTTACCATGAAAAAATTTATAGTTTACCTACGTCATGTAATGAATTTTATTATAATAAAATATCATTTACGAAAATGTGATTTTCATACTTCCTATCTCCGGGGTTGGCACCTAAATGGATGAAAATGTTCTTCTGAAGCGTTATTTTTGTCAGGCAGAAGAGCCCCACGCACATATTTAATATTATCAACATCTAATAGTATTAGATGTTGTTATAATACATTATATTATAAGGTATTACGTGTTTGTTGTCGTCTTCCAAATTTAATTATTAACCACAACCACTCAATTAAAAAGACATTCGTTCTAGGGATGCTCAAGATCGATGTTTTCTCTTCAATGTATTGACACATCTATCTATATTACTTTTAAAATCGGCTCCTCTTCTATGGACCTTATAGATTCGGTAGGAACCTTAAAGATCTTAGATACTGCTATAATTCTATCTAATACTTAGAATTAGAATTTCTAATAATATTCTAATTTTTATTAGAATATATTATTCTAAACTCCTTAGATATCATAATAACTAACGATTGCATCTGCAAACAGGGACATAACCATTATGCATCTGCGAAACTATAAAGATTTGTGGATGCTGCATCCGGTAAAAATAATGGAAAAGTTTTAGTGCAAATTGAAGTTTTTGGGTTGTCGAGATGGAATTTCGATAGTAAAAGTATAGAAGTCCGTATGTTGAAAAACCGGGGGAAACAATAAAAAATAATGATTACCGAGGTATTGCTCGATTTTTTTTTTTTTTTTTCCAATAATTGAAAAAGTTAAACCTACGGACTTTTACTATCGATTTGTAGTTATAAAGCAGCCTCATTTTCCCAATTTTTTTCACCAGGTGCAGCAATATGGATTATTTGAAATTGGCCATTCGGGAACCCTAAACAGAATACAATGAGTTGTCACTTGGAGGTTTCGACAATACTATCCTGTAGGGGACAACCGCCATCAACCCCGAAAATCCTCCGTGGGTAAGTTGGACTACGAGATTTCTGAGGAATAAAAAAGGCCCTACTTAACTAGGTACATCAGGGTTTTTGAAGATCTTTTCGTGGAAAAACGTGGAAAAACTGCTTCAAGCACAAATTCATCTACGAGTAGATTTTTTTCCTCAGTGAAGAGCAGGATGTAGGTACGTTTCGACCCGGACATGGTGGTGATATTTTTTTATGGATATGAATATTTTTTTCGGGAAAATAATATAATATTTCATATTATGATATCAGGGTAGATGGAAACTGACTATAAAGTGGATACTCAGTATAATGGAAGACTACTGCTGGTCGGTTCTTCTAAGAAATCCAGGCGTTACTCACAAATTCGGAGTTTTTTGTGAAGCGGGAAAGAAAGTAAAGATAGTACGGAGCCAATCAATTTGGATAAAATAAAAGGAGTAAAAGTAGATCGTATTAAAGAAACTTTTAAATATTCATGTCTATACCTACTCCCCAATCGCCATCGTAGCCTAATTTCAAAATATTGGGTCAAGTTGCGGAAAAATCTGTAATTTTCAGATTCAGCGCCTTCCAACACTAATAAATTACCAAAAATCATCGTAAAATATTTCAACAATATTGTTTTGCAGGCCTGTGCGTGTATAGCGAGGCGGAATTGGTGGCGTCTGTCACCATCTAGTAACAGTTTGGCAGAGCTCTGTTTCCACCCTCACTCGCCAGATATCGCGGTGGTGTAACGTTGAAGGGGGCGAAGGTTGAGTGGGCGCCTTCGATTGTTTCAAGGCGAGGGTTAAACTAGAAGTAAGGCATTAAATTGTATTACAATTTATTAAAAATTTTATAAAATCGATAAATACTAATCGCAAATGTCAAACAAACCCCTCCAGCGCCGAGAGAATCTTTTCAACGACTTTGACCGAACTTTCGTGATTTTTCGACCACTTGGATTTAGTTTGATGCGACACATTTTCTTTTTTAAATCTAGTAACCTTCCGCTAAGATAACTTTCCTTCTTCTTTCATGAACCAATTCAAATGTCTAGGCCAGGGGTGCCAACTCGTAGCAAGGAGGTACGTGGAAGCTTCCAGGATGGCACGCGAGCCTTGAGAAGGATTTTTATCATCAAGGTTCAAAAGTTGATGTCTCAGAAATCAAGGGAAATATTTTTGAATATTAGTAGAGCTAAAAAAAAAAAAAAAATAGGCCCTACATCTTCTTCAAACGCTGAAATATGCTTTCAAAACAACCGGGCAGATTCTCTGTTAACATTATGTTGAGCGTTCATAGTTCAGTTGAGTTTTGGTTTCATAGGAAAGTTGCTCCAGACTAGGTCTAGTTTAGATCTCGAAATCCGGAAATCCCGAAATTCGTCTTTTCGGCTCTCTATAACGCTTGTCCACTTCGTCTTGTCCTGTTCTTGTTTTGAGCCTTTCTACCTTGTTATCTACCTTGTTCTGTCGTGTTCGAGCTTTTCTAAGTTCGTGGCCCTTTCAAGTCTGTTTGAGCCTTTCTAGGCTTGCAGCCGTTCCAACCCTCTTCTCTTCGTCTTGTCCTGTTCTTGTTTTGTGCCTTGTTATTTTCAACTTCATCTTTGGTCTGTTCCCTCGCGTTCTGTCCTCCTCTTCTTCCATTCTTGTCCCTGTTTCGAGCCTTCTATCTTGAGTTCTTCTCATAGTTCGCGATATATTTGGTTTTCAGTTTTCTTGTACATGGCTCCGTGTTGGTTGAAATCTCCAACATTCTGGGCCTAAAGTTTGTGCGATTCCTTCATTTTCCCGTCCATACGAAGCCAGGAATAATGAATACATAATCCCTCATCAGGTTTGTCTGCCTGCAGCGTCTACATGACTGACGCCAAGACGCTCTCCCCGCTCGTAAAATTCTCATTCCTGCGCCTTCCAAGTTTCTTCGTTGCTTGTAATTTGGTGGAGCGGGAAACGCCAAAATACGATATGACAACCGTCCAATTTTCCCTCTCAACCTCGCCGTACGTCCCCTTGAAAATTCTACGTCCCAGCCAGAAAGAAAAAAAAAAACCTGCAACCCCCGTAGGGCGTAGGGACATAAAAAGCTCCCGGGCTCCGAACGAAGGGACTTTTGCCCCTGGATACGACGAAGCCGGTTGAATGATTGAGCAAGACGAAGGGTGTAAAGTATAATTGAAGTGTGCAGATTGCCGCCTCTAATCTTGTTAAGGGCCGGGGACTCGGGGGCTATAAGGCCTCTGATTGGTTGAAACTTGTATGTTCCGTAGGGAGGTCGAGATGGGCTCCAAAGGGAGGTTGGACGAGTTCACATATCCTTTTCCGTCCCCTTCACCGCACAATTATGTCTCCCGTCTGAGTTTTCTCACCCCGAATGCCGGATTACCTTGTTTAATTTTTCCAGCTTCTGGTGGGGGGAAAATACAAAGTCATGGCCTTTCCTCCTCATCCATTTTACAATGCGGTTCCAGTTATAACTCTTGTCAATTGGGCGTGGCAATTTCCTGGACCGAAACTCACAGCTTCGCAAAACGGCCAATCTTTGGTGTCAGTATAGCTAGTTGGGAATTGGTGCACGCACAGTTTAGAATTCAAACTTTCTATTCCGTGGAATTAAAATCTATCTTGACGAAAACACCTGATCAAATTCGAGAAGATTTGTTTTCATGGGATTTTCGGGGTGCAGAAACCGAATATATTCCGAATATGTTGTAATTGAATTAAATCCAAATTTGGGAAACCTCCGCAGCGGAGGTTTCTCTGGAACTTCCCTATCTAAACTTTTTATGCTGCCTTGCAAAGAAGGTATGGAGAATTCCACTTGGCAGCCGCTCATTCTTCTATTAAAATCATTCTGATCCCCAAGTATTCTTTCAACATTCACAGCTCACATCCATTCTTCCCCCATACTTCATAATCCGCCAACAAGCAAACGGTTGCGTCCATCAGCTAACGTGTCCGAAAAAGCGATCGTCAAGGAAGACACGTAGGACACCTATACGTGTCTCCTCGGCGTATACAGCTCCTCGTCTTGTTCCTCGTGTCAATACAAGCTCCAACAGAGACGTGTTTGGTAACATGGCATAACAGAGTTGGACGGAGATTCCCACAGGGACGAATCCCGTAGGTGTGGCTAATCGGTGGAAGGCTACCGTGACAGGTCCCCATGTTGTGCCGACGATTCTCTTTGGGTTGTCATCACATCCTGGTGATATACAACTTGGATGGCCGCCGGTCGACCTTATTGTTCCAAAGGACTACTTCAGGAAAAGTGTATTTTCTTTACGCTACATTCGCCACAGTGCGCCGATTTGAAGGTTGATTCGTTCCTGTTCCGCAGTACAGTTTGTCAGAAAGTGCAGGCAAAGATGTCTAGAGAAAAAATAAAATAATAAAACTCCATTTCGTCAGCCTAACGGATCGTTGAGGTGTCAAATAAAACCCCCAGCGGGAGTGTACAAACTCCGTGCGGTCATGTACAAACTCCGTGGCTCTACCTATATATAGGTAGGTATATAAATGCAGTCCTTTTAGCGCTACCCAGGGTGCACCTCGAGGAGGCGAACTGATTCACACCGCAACAGCCTCGCGGAAAATCGCGAGTTGTCAAAATGTTGTCAAAATGTTACGATCCGAGAGATGTTGCCCGAAGAGTATGCAAGCATCTGCTGCCTCAGAAATCCCTCTTTTTTTCCGGATTTCGGCTGATTTTTCGGGCTTGAACCGCATTTTTACGTAAGTCATGGCCTGAATGTCCTTAAGTGCTTCAATAAACTTGAAGATGTGCGGATGACTTTTGTGGAACATTTGATTAAATTTGGAGTGAAAAGCCTCACAGCTATTCGCACAGGAAAATTCGCTCCAGAGAGTGGGTGGAAATGAGGCATCATCAGCTATAGCTGATAGATGTACATATATGTACGTGTCTAACAGGTAATCCAAAAATTTGTCGAGTTTACTGTGGCCGAAAATCAGCCTCGAACACTGTCCAACCTCCGAATTGACGTTTTTAAATTCTGGGGCGAGCCGTTCGTTCTGAATTCGTCGCCACCAGCTTTGACATACGTGTACCTGTAGGCCGCACGGAATTTGTACTCTACCCTTCGAGCCCCCCGCACGGAGATTGTATTTTTGCTTCCGTCGACGGGGATTATCCGCACGGAAATTGTACATAGCCCCCCCCCAGCGCTCCAATTTATTCTTCATCTTAATTTCATTAGTAGGTTTTCAGCTTTTGAACCATTCGCGACGGTGGTGAAAAATTTTGATATGCCTCGAAATTTGTCCTTAAACGTTTCAATATGACATATTGTGTAGATTCCAAAAATGTCCGTCCGCTGTCTAGGCCGTTTTGAGCGGTAGGTTTTTTTTTTTAATCTGAAATTTTGACAAAGTAATCGGTTCTTCATCCAGTTGTTCCTGCAAGCTTTTCCGCCCGATCTCTCAACCCCCTGTGGCTCTTTGGGATGGAAAGTGGCATTGGGAGGGGGGTTTGAACCGTTACAGCTATGGGGTCGAGTTTTGGTGTCGTTTCCATCTTCAATCGTGTTCTCGTCTAGAGGTCGAATTTGGTTTCGTTTTCCAAGTAATTTTGGGCGTAGAATCCATTTTATTGACGTCTCACTTCTGTCCAAACGCTGTATAAAAATGCAGTTTTTAATTTTAATTTTTTGAAATAATAATAATTTTTATTTACGGAGGTAAAATTAATTTTGACACAATTTGTACCAAAGAATAATACCTTCACCCTTGTGAAGGTAACAGCTGCAACGGTTTTCATTAGAGGGAAAGTTCTCTTTGCTGTGAAATGAACGTCAAGATGCTCCTGGGAAACTGATTCGGTTATTAGGAGCCTTCTAAAAGCGATGCATTTTTTCCTCTTCTGGTAAAAACAGTAGCTACGCCTTGTTATATAAACGCATTGTCGTATCGGGGTACAATATATTGTGTTGCACGGCAGTTTGAGTACCGTAAATGTCTCAAAGTGACCTGGTGCCAGGTCGAACTGCCGACAAACGGCCCCAAAAAGACTTAGCGGGAACCGGACGGTATTTTTATGACAGTTGTAAAAACCCTCTCTTTCTTCCGAAGGCTTTAAGATGACTCCCACCGTGGGTTCCATTCCCCCCTCCACAAAGCGTTTGTTTGTCCAATTAGTGCAGCTCCTTCCGTCCCCAAAAGTGAACTTTCCGAGTCAAAACGTTTCTGAAAAATCTGTCCCTTCAACGGGGGTTTTCCCTTTGGCCAAGTGAGCATAACCAGATGACATGATTTACAACTTCTCATTGCAGGTTTACAAGCTCAAGATAGCCCCAACTATTACCGGCATATAATTTCGGAAGGTCCCATCATATTGGTGATTTTCACCCGACCGTAACGCCGGGGTAAACGTTTTACTGCTTTTTTCTAGGGACATTGGAAAGCTCGGGTTGAAAGGTTTCGGTCAAATTCGAATTATTTTCTTCTCACCGTTTGGTGTCTACATACCCATAAGATCAGCTCAACGTGGTAGCCACATTTCAAAATAACAACTTGAAAGCTGATTTAACCCAAAACCCAAAGAAAACTTGAGTTCGTCGAGGTGTTCAATAACTGGACCAGCGGTGTTCAATAACTGGAGCACTGACGTTTTTCAGCTTAATTGGCAAATATAAAAAGGTATGAAACCTAGACTAATTTTCGAATATACCAGTAAATTCTACAGTTTCTACAGAATCTAAAACCAGTTTCAAATGTGCATGACATCAAGAAGAGGGAAACTGGGAGGAAGAGAGGTGCGCATTTCTCCTAAAGTGTTCAATAACTACTCATGTGTGTTCATGTACGGTACTCGGAGAAATGGAAACCATTTACACTCGCCATGGAACCCCTTTTTCCTGGGGAAATGTGTACTACCGAGGACTTTATAAAAAATAGTTGTTTCAAAATGACGAACTAAATAAATGAAACCTTTGGTGATATTTGAATTCAGCATTAAACAGGCTATCTTTTGAAAAAAAAAAAAAAAAAAAAAAAAAATACCTGCAACATGACGGCTGATATTCAAGTCCAAAGTTGAACTATTAAAAAAAGCATACGCAATTATCCCACTTCACATTACACAAGTTATGAAAATTTCTTGATATGTGTATACATTATACATTTAACGTATAATGACAACATTTGAGGCCCATCAAATGTTTTACCTTCGTCGCAAAAACTCAGGTTGATTATCCTGAGAATAATAATATTATTGCATAATATGTAATATAATAATATAATAATATAATAATGTTATTATATACCAAAAGTCATGAAGTCCCAAGTTTTTGCCTGAGGCAAACAGGATCTTCTTTAGAAAGAACTACTTACTTGCCCCTGAAAATTGATCACAAACTTATGCGGAGAAAGACAATTTCGGCTTCGACGTTCAAAGCGGCCCCGACGGCAAGTAAAACCGTAAAAAACAGCCGAATCTCCGAGAGATAATCAAACCGTTCATCCATACATTAAAGGAGCCCCCAGCGTAGTTTAGGGCGTTGGGGTCTGCCTTGATCAGAAGGTGCAGTAAAATGGGGGTCCCAAGAGGGGATGAGAAAAAGAAACTGGATAAAAAGAGGCGGGGAAGAGAAGTCCCCGATGAATAAAACAAAAGGGGAAAGGAGAAAAAGCTGAAACTCGAGCAGAGGGGGACGAAATTGGGGGATCAAGAAACTTGTGAAGATGGTGGATTTTTATTTTAAATTGAATAAGTTTTTTTAAAGCTTGCGCATTGTTTTTGTTTTCGAAACTATTGAGTGGTTTTAATTTTTTCTAATTTATCGAAGTTCGTTAACTGTCTGATGCGGTCCAAAAAACATTTTCTAATCCTCGTGCTCCTATCGTTGGTTTCATCTTTACAAGTCCCTGAGGAGCGAGTGGGGGGTTGGAAAGGGGTGGTGGGAGTGCAGGGAAGGGTGGAGTTGTTTACAGCTCGGCGTTGCCCCTTTTTATTGGCTCTTATTCCTTATGCCGCAGTCGCCTGGGGAAATACACGAGGAAGCTTGTGACATTACAGGCGGGATCCATCACCCCCTTCGGGCCGCCTCCTGCCACCCCCAGACCCCCGGACCCTAAGGGGAGGGGTGGCCCCTCAATAATACATCACTCGCCCCCGACACAATGTATATTTTACAGGAGGCGGTCCCCACCTTTTTCTCCCCGTCATCCCCGGAGCCTTCAGCGTCTGTACCATCAATACCGTGTATGAGGTGGAAGAGGCTTTGGTGTTGGCAAGTGGCCGGGGTGGAGGGGGAGGGGTTTGGTGACCCATTTTCAGGAGTAGAAAAAAACCTAATAATAAATTGCAAAACTAATTGAAAACTAGGTGCTAAAATGAAGAAAAGCATAACTAATTGAATTTAAGAAAAAGAAGAAAATCAACGCTACCCTCAATCAATCAATGTTTTTATTTGTGGTTATAGATAACTCAGCCCTTTCAACAAAGGAGTTCTCACAATATACTCGTATTTTATATAACACCCACGAAAATAACAGCAACTTCTACACACTTTCATTTGAATTTTATGATAACGTTCTTCTACACGATAATGAAGCTCTTAATTTAGCAATCCCACATCTACCAACAACTCCTCCAAAAACTTTCTTTTTCGCAAATAATTTGCTGCATAACTGAACAGGCGAAATACTAGATCTTTATTAGACGAATAAACAGTTATAAATATATTTCCCATTCAGTTTCTCGGACCTAAAATATTGCAATCTCTCACACTCCTGCTGTGGGCACCTACCGAAGATGTGAACTACTACTGTAACAGGTACCCTTTTACTGGTATTGCACAATATGCAAATTTTCTCGTGGTCGACTTTCGTTAGTATCCCTTTGTGACAAATTCGGAGCTGTGATTGGTTTTGCACCCTCAACTGTGCGATCAGCCGTTTTACTTCATACAAGGGGAACCTCCCAACTTAGGTAGGTACCTATCCTTGCGCGCTGGAGTAGGTAACCATCGATCAATCCAAGATACCTAGTTGGCGTTGTAAGACGAGCAGATGACTCGTTCGTAGTCCTCATACGCACACAATGTTGCATATGAGTTCAGAATCGTCCTCCTCTATTTTGCCACCATCTCAGGCTGCTGGGACTCCCACAAGTCTGCATAGCCCAACTTGATCAGCATAGCCTTGTACTGGGAGGCCCAGTTGTACCGTTCGTTGGCCCCAGAACTGCACGGATATCGTTAGACATCCGCAAAATCTCCTCCGCCATTTCAGAGCCCTCTCCAAGATAAATGCACCCAACTTTAGCCTCCCAGTTTCAGCTCTCAGCATGTAGTGTGGGCTACACCATGGTAATGTGAGCTGGCTTTTGAAGATTCTCGATTGGACCACTCCCAGTTTTTCCGTATACCTCAGCCTCCATATCTCACTGGCGTACATCACCACGGACGAAACCATCGCCTCAACCAGCCTGGTTGTCGTTTCCCAGCTCGAACACCTTCCCGTGCACGCTTCCCCATGATTTCAAGCCCTTTGACACAAAATGGTCTTTTGCTTCATTGAATACACCAGAGGAAGAAAATGGAACACCCACAGGTAACTCTTGGACAAATTTGATTTCATCTCCTCCCGTAACGCGCTGCAAACCTTAGTTCTATGGCCGCCAAACTTCTGGAAACGCACGACTTGGGTTTTTTCGGGGTTTATGGTCAGCTCCAATGACCTTGAGTACTCCTCCAGGGCACGCAGCTTCCTTTCCATATCGACTTTACCTGATATTATCATCGGCAAAGGAGAGAAGCAAAATATCGCTATGCGAATTCACTTTCACTCCTTCCAGCCCCCCATCGAGCATGAATTTGTCCAAGCCCACCCCGGAAAATGGATTATGGGTTCAAAATTACTCGGAAAATGACATCTCATTTAACCTCTTCACGTCCTTCACAAGTCAAAATTTGACAAAATTTGAAATATATGTGGGATATTGAACTAGCAGAATAACTACTACACCAACATTCTGGAGTCAGCCATGAAAAACCTCCGTCAGGTCTATGATGAAGTGCTAACTGAACTGTAACAAACATGAAGGAGAAGAACCGGGACATGGCGTCTTATTGTTGTTGTAGTGGTGGTATTCATTCTTAAGTTTTATAACTTGCGAAAAGTAATTAAAAAGTACATTTGAACAGTCGTTTTCTATCAATAATTATTATGAGTGACCTCGGGGTGGAAGAGGAGGATGGTGGGGGCGAAGATATTACATCAGAAGTGGGATGAGTTGACCCAGGCGTCCACGAAAGTGTTGATCCTGCGCTAATGGGGCAGTTGAAGCAGCAAAACAGTCAGATGCAGGCTCTCCTGAATTTTCTACTACAGCAACCCAATTCATCACCCGTGATTCTTCCTGCATTCAACCCCGACATCGAGGGATACAATGCATCCTCCTGGTTAGCTACAGTTGATTGTTGTTTGGAGAAGAACAAACGCAAGGGGTCAGCGTTGGTGTTGGCTTTGACTCAAGCTTTGAAAGGGGAAGCATCCCAATGGTTCTCCACTAGCGTGGTAAGTCCTGAACTCTCATGGGAAACGTTCAAAACTGCTTTTCTATCCCAATGGGGACAAAATGAATTGCCGTCTGCTGTTGCTTTGGAGGTTCTCAGTTCGCATCCAAGAGACAAAAATGAAGGTTATGTCACCTTTGCTAGCCGCATGATGAACAAGCTAACTTCTTCCTGGAAGGGCCTTTCTCACGAGCAGATAGCAATTTCGGTTCTGATGGGGCATCTTGGACAAAATAATCCCCACATAAAAAGGGCTGCCTACAAAGAAGATTTGAGTACCCGTGATAAATTTTTGAAGGAACTGCGTCTTCACACTCCCCCTAGTAACAAACGTTTTAGTGACTCCCTGCAGTCACAGGACTCAGCTTCAGCTCAGAAAAAACCTCGCTTTGGCGGCAGTCAGCGTAGTGGTCAGTCATCCCCCTGCACAATTTGCAAGAAGGTTGGACACAACGAACGGAACTGTTACTTCCGCCCATCCTCATCAGCATCTTCGGGTGAGACCGAATCCTCTTCACGAGCCCAGCAACCATCAAAGGACCAGAAAGACTCCGTACCAACTTGCTACAGGTGCCAGGGCAAAGGTCATTTGGCAAGTCAGTGCTCAACCAAGGACAAGGACACCAGGAAGGATCAACAGCTGCCAGAAAAAAAGGTGGCTCTCTGTCAAGTCAACCCCACTGGAACCTTGATGCATAATGGTGAGTGCTTTTTGTACAACTTTGATAGTGGGTCAGAGTGTTCTTTAATTGGACATGCCTACAGTGAAAATTTTCAAGGTCAACATGATACAAGGGAAATTATTTTGACTGGTCTTGGGGCATCATCAATTACATGTAGGTCTCAAATCAAATGCAACATTACCATCAATGGGATCGACCTTATAATTCTTTTCCATATTGTACCTGATCATTCAATTACTTACCCCCTTATAATTGGGAGAGAAATTCTGAAATCTGATCTGTTTATGGTAGTCACTGAAATTGAATGCATTCTTAGATCTGGTAGTTTTAGTGAAATTTCCAAGGAAAAGAGGGAAAACCCGATGAAGGTTCATGTAGTAACAACAGCTTCCATGCTCCAAGAAATGCCTTTGTATGATGTAGAGTTTTTCTTTGAGTTCTGTGACCAGTTATTGGGAAGTGACTACCTCAATTGTCTTGGCCACATGGCTTATCCCAAGTTGGCCTTGGAAGAAAGTCGCTCAATTCCACCTACCGTTGCCAATACCTTTGTTGGTTCTCTCGTGAAAAATTGTAAATTTGATGACATTGTTTCTAATATCCCGGCAGATAATTTTCCTCAACTGCTTGCAATCCTTGAAAAATATTCTGAGTCTTTCATTGTTGGAATTCCAAAAAAACGAATCACTACGGGATCCCTTGAAATTCGCCTCACTGACCCAAATTTGACTGTATACCAGAGACCATACAAACTAAGTCCAGCTCAGCGTGAGATGGTTCGAGAGCGTGTGGCTGAACTAGAAGCGGCGAAGGTGATTCGTCCAAGTCAGTCCCCATTTGCTAGCCCGGTGTTGTTGGTTGCCAAAAAGTCAGGCGATTTCCGTATGGCCGTTGACTACCGGAGGTTAAATGCTATTACTGTGCCAGAGCGGTTTCCCCTACCCTTAATAGAGGATCAAATTGCTCGATTGCGTGGTGCTAAATTCTTTTCGTCCTTGGATATGGCTAGTGGGTTCCACCAGCTGCCACTCCACCCAGAATCGATTGAGATATCAGCTTTCATAACTCCAGATGGACACTACGAGTTTCTTGCTACCCCATTTGGACTGAGGAATGCTCCAAGTGCATTCCAGCGGTCAGTCATGGCCGCCTTGGGCTCCCTCGCTCATAGTTATGCGGTAGTTTTTATGGATGACATTTTAATAATAGCAGAAACGTGTGAGGAGGCTTTAACAAGGTTGGATGAAGTTTTGGGAATTTTGACAGCAGCAGGGTTTTCTCTCAATCTCAAAAAATGTTCTTTTGTTGTCAACCATGTGACATACCTTGGATATGAGGTTGAAAATGGTGTGATTCGTCCCAATTCATTGAAAGTTGATGCGCTCACAAAACTTCCTCCCCCACAGACAGTCCGCTCACTAAGGTCATTCATAGGACTAGCTTCGTACTTCCGCTGTTTCATTCGTGACTTTTCCAAAATCATGGCACCTTTGTATAAGCTTACAGCCGGAATGTCTCCAACTACCAAAATCACACACTGGACACCTGAACATGAAGCGGCTCGTCAAAATGTTATCTCGTTATTGACCAGTTCTCCCGTACTTATGATTTTTGATCCACGTCATCCGATTCAGCTGCACTGCGACGCCTCATCGGAAGGTTTTGGAGCAATTCTCCTGCATATTGTGGACAAAAAGCCACGTGTAGTCGCATACTACAGCAAACGCACTACTCCGACAGAGGCTAATTACCACTCGTACGAGCTGGAGACTATTGCAGTAGTGAAAGCTATACAGCACTTCCATAGTTTCTTGCAGAACTACCCCTTCACAGTTGTGACTGATTGTCGTTCTCTCAAAGAGTCTCAACTCAAGCGTGATTTGGTTCCTCGAGTTCAAACGTGGTGGGCTTTTCTTCAGGGGTATAATTTTTCCATGGAGCATAGGCCAGGAGTGAAAATGGAGCATGTTGATTTCCTTTCAAGGAATTTAGTGGATGATAGGTCCTTGAAAATGGAAGTAGGGTTTACTGCTCACCATGAAATTACACTTCCTGATCCTCCTTCTCTATTGAAATCTGATGCAGCTGACGAAAATAAATTAACAAGAAAATTTCGCCCTCATGGTCGTAGGAGAGTTGGCCATTGTAAAATAAATCATGACAGTTTTAAGGATTCTCAAAAACAAGTTAATATTATTACTTCAGTCTCTTCAGACTGGTTGCTTGCTGAACAACAGAAGGATTCTGAAGTCAAAAATATTGTCTCTATGCTAAATGCC
Source organism: Pilophorus perplexus (assembly GCA_955831195.1). NCBI lineage: Eukaryota > Metazoa > Arthropoda > Insecta > Hemiptera > Miridae > Pilophorus > Pilophorus perplexus. The sequence continues at coordinate 15,196,214 of OY037016.1, forward strand.
CAACAAATCGATGAGGAAGTAAGTGATTCATATGAGATTCGCTCTGGAGTTCTCTGTCGGAAAGTGCAGAGGAATGGACGCACCAGGTGCCTCCCAATAGTCCCTCACTCTCTGCGTTGGTCCGTAATTAATAACATTCACAATTCTATTTTTCATTTAGGTTGGGAAAAGACCTTGGAAACCATGTACAACCACTATTGGTTTGAACACATGTCGAAGTATGTGCGCAAATTTGTTGATAACTGTGTGGTCTGTAAAACTGCAAAACGCGATTCTGGAGCAACTCAAGTATTGCTACATCCTATACCAAAAACCCCTGATCCTTGGAAAACGGTTCACTTGGATATTTCTGGGAAACTAAGTGGCAAAAAAGACACCCGTGATTACTTATTTGTCTTTATTGATGCCTTCACCAAATTTTGTCTCCTTTCACTAACCCATAAATTGGATGCATCCAATGCTGTAAAAGCATTGCGCAATGTAATTTCATTGTTTGGACCAATGACTCGCATTATAGTTGACCAAGGCAGAAGCTTTACTTCTCGAGATTTTCAAGAATTTTGTGCCAATCACCAAATAGAATTGCATTTTATAGCCACTGGTTCTAGTAGAGCGAATGGCCAGGTTGAGCGTGTTATGGGTACCTTGAAAGACATGCTAACAGTCGCGGAAATGGACGAAAACCGATCGTGGCAGGATGCGATAGGGGATATTCAGCTTACGCTTAACACCACCCCTCATCGTGTCACTAAGGTATCCCCTATGGAACTAATGTTTGGCATGGTTTCGCGCCCCCGTGACTTGATCATTGCTGGTGATGATTTTGCGTCTGATACGCCTATTGATATCCCTGCAGTTAGAGAACAGGCTTCTGCTCAAATTTCGAAACAGGCTGACTACTCGAAACGCTGCTTCGACAAAAATAAAGCCAAGATTATCCCTTTTCAGGTGGGCGACTTGGTTTACCTTAAGCAAGAGGAACGAAACCAACTGAAACTGGATCCCAAATATAAGGGGCCAGTGAAAGTTACCAAAGTGCTCGAGAATGAGCGCTACGAGTTGAAAACTATTGACGACAAGAGAACCTATAAATATGCTCACGACCGCCTGCGAAGAGTTCCAACCGCTTCAGAGATTGGACCTTCATTTGATAGTGATAGTGACAACTGAACGATTTATTAATTACAAACGAAGAATTTCATAAATTCTGATTGGTGTTGGTACAGGGATTTTCAAGTTGCATTTTGTAGTTCTTAAAAAAAAAAAAAAAAAAAAAAAAAAAAACGGAGATTTTTTTCTCCCTCCTTTTCTGTTTTGTTGAGAGTATTATGTTTCAACTCAAAATAAATTTTATTGATTTTTGAAATTGTTGTGATTTTGAATGATACAAGCCCTTACATTGTTGAGAAAAATCTGATAAGATTTATAAAACAATTTGTCTTGAAAGAAAGAAAGAAGTAATTGGCAACAGTAATAAAAATAATAATAAACAATAAAAAAAAAATGAAAAATAATAATAATTAAAATACAACTTTATTAAAGAAAAATAAAATAAAAATTGACATAAAAAGAAGGGAATGGCTGGAATCTAACTTAAACGTTGGCTTAAAAAATAAAAAAATAAAATGGAACGTGTCATCATAAACATTTACTATTCATAATAAACCAGCTGTGCGAAGTAACTGAGCAAAATAACCCTGACCATGAGATGTAACATTGTATCATATAAAAAAAAAAAAAAAACCTGGTTTTCCCATAAACTCAGCCTAATATAAAACCCGCTGCTCAATAACAGCATAACATAAAATCTGGCTATGCAATTTAATAGCATAACAAAGTGATTTGTTGTTGAAAAAATTTAATGAAAAATAATATTTAATAATAACAGTAATAATAAAAGTATATTAAAAATAAAATAAAAATAAAAAGCCTGGCTGTTTGATGTACCTAACAGCATAAAATAAAACCTGGCTGTTTGATGTAACAGCATAAAATAAAACCTGGCTGTTCGATGTAACGGCATAAAATAAAACCTGGCTGTTCGATGTAATAGCATAAAATAAAACCTGGCTGTTCGGTGCAACAGCATAAAATGAAACGTGGCTGTTGGGTGCAACAGCATAAAATAAAACCTGGCTGTTGGGTGCAACAGCATAAAATAAAACCTGGCTGTACAGTGTACAGTGTACAGTGTACACTGGACAGCATTAAAATTTATCAAGAAACAGCTTAGCCTGTGATTGTGCTTGGGCTGTTTCCAGTCTCCTAATGATTTTATTTTGTTTTTATGCTTTGGTGTACCACTTAAATGCACCATTTCCAATGCATCTTTGATGCAACCTTGTCTTTAATGAACCGATACTGCGGCCAGTTTTTTGTTTCTTTTCCAGGACCGCCGAGGCGCGGTCTGCGTCAGGTTGGCCGTGTGGGATATTGAACTAGCAGAATAACTACTACACCAACATTCTGGAGTCAGCCATGAAAAACCTCCGTCAGGTCTATGATGAAGTGCTAACTGAACTGTAACAAACATGAAGGAGAAGAACCGGGACATGGCGTCTTATTGTTGTTGTAGTGGTGGTATTCATTCTTAAGTTTTATAACTTGCGAAAAGTAATTAAAAAGTACATTTGAACAGTCGTTTTCTATCAATAATTATTATGAGTGACCTCGGGGTGGAAGAGGAGGATGGTGGGGGCGAAGATATTACATATATTTAATATATACCTTATAAGGTGTTTCCGTGAAGCTACAAATTTGACTTGTGAAGGATCTACAGTTCCCCCACGATGAAATCGGATCGTTATTGCCGCAAAAATGGATGCTAGGGGAGAGTGGGGCACTTTCAACCAGGGGGGCAGAATCAACCACCTACCTATATCCGCGAGTTTCTAATATTCTGCTTCAAATTGTCACTTGTTCCCGCGAATGCGTCGCCTCTAGGATTCTGGAAACAGATGAGCACCGTCCCAACTGTTATGACCATTCATTTGGCGTCGCATCGATTTCGTCTCACCAAGGAAAAAAAATTGCGATTTTTCAAACTGAAAACATTGTATGAACACTTGCACTTTTTGAAAACTTTATTATATCCTCTGGTTGACTATAATATCTAGTTTAACGTTCCCATATGATTTTTTTGTTTAACAATTTCTTGGAATGCAAAAAATTATGTTTTATAGCAATACTGCTTGTGGGGCACAATCACAGAGTAACAGAGAGGAAACAGAGAGGAAACTCCCTATACTCCCTGTGTTGGCAAAGTTTGGCCGTGAAGTCGGTGGAGGGGGGTGTTTGAGATGGACAGTGGCGCCTCCCAGGGGTGATTGCTCGCAACTCGCCGACGCACGGCCCCCTCCCCTCCCTTCCACTTCCATCCCCCTCCCCCTCCCATCCGATCTCCCCCTCAATCCCAGTCCTTTCCCACTCGTTTTCAATAGTCCTCAAATCACAGGAAATCACACCTGTTGATAATTTCCGTCGATGTTGGAAATCACCAACAGGTGTGATTTCCTGTGATGTGAGGACTATTGAAAACGAGTGGGAAAGGCCTGGTAGTGGAGGGGTAAAAGAAAGAAAGTCTTCCATCAAAATGGTCTCTATAATTGTTTTCTTCAAGAGAATAATGTTCTGGTGAGAGATAGGGGATAAATTGAACAACAGTTAGATGTTGGAGTGTAAAAAGTATCTATTGCAAATAATTAACTGGTAGGTATTGATGAATAAGTGCAAAATAATTAACTGGTAGGTATAAAAATACAGATAGGTACTCAAAGCATATGAGTACAGACCGGTGCGTAGGTAATAACAAACATTATAAAATTACATAATATGTACATACTACATATTATATTATAATAATAAAATGAGTATTATTATTACAGATGGGTACCTAGGTAATAACAAACAATACAAATTTGATAAATTAATTAAATTATAATAAGGCCTATTTAATTATGGAGATTAGGGAGAAAGAAGAAGATAAAAGTGCGTAGGTACTAGGACATAAAAGAATCTAGCATGGGGAGTTGTTTCAAGCTGCCCTAATGTAATAAAAGTAAAAAATATCTATTGATGAATAAGTGCAAAATAATGAACTGGTAGGTATAAAAATTCAGATACTGAAATCATATGAGTAGGTAATAACAAACAATATAAAATTACAGATAATAATAATATGAGTAATATTATTACTGCCGTTGTAAGTTAAAACACCGTATCTCCTTTTTTTTTTTTTTTTTTTTTTTTTGTGAAAAAAGCTGTTGAATGAGATTTTGTAGACCAACCACACTATTCGAGATAGGATAGTCTTTTACCGAACCTTTCAAATGGAGATAGGAAGTTCTAACTTGGTGCAAAAGACACGCCACGCCGAAATCTACTCAACCATGCACCTAACTCCAAAAACATCAAAATGGTCGACAAGGTGCTTTATCCTAGGACGGCAGATTACAGATGAGTACCTAGGTAATAACAAACAATATAAATTTGATGAATTAATTCCATTATAAGGCCTATTTAATTATGGAGATTAGGGAGAAAGAAGAAGATGATGTGTGTTGGTACTAGGACATAAACAAATCTAGCATGGGGAGTGGTTTCAAGCTGCCCTAATGTACATCTCTAACAAGAGCAGTATGCATGTTTTAGTATTGACATTGACTATACAAAATCCAATTGGTACCTAATTAGTTTTTGTGGAATGCGTACCCATTCGAATACCGCTTATAGTTCATAGCTTCGTGAGCTATCAGCGTTACCCAGGGAACACCACGAGGAGGTTGCTCACGTTGTCCCCCATATCAGTTTCTCGTCTGAGAAAGTGATAATTTAGTAGTAGTAGTTGACAAGTTATACAAATTCTTAAAGGCCTTACGACTTACTGATGTTGCAAAATCTTGAGCTTCCGGGTATTGGCTAGTCGCTTGGTATTGCGTTCCACTTTAAAGGCTCGGTTCTTCTCCTTACACCACTAGGGAACATAGATTCTGCACATCGACATAATCATTGCTTCGAAAACTGTTTGCTCGTGCTCTTCACAGCAGTTGCGGTTTCGCCACCAACTGAAGTCAACTGCCTGACTCAAGTTATCAGTGAGACGCAGAATTATGTGTCCAGAATATGCGTCCTTCTCCAAAATCTCACGACATTTGGCAACACCTGCTTCCCACATCATAGCCAATTCTTGACAAGGATATTTCATGCCTGAATTAGCGTCAGAGTATTCTCGCGTGGATATTCCTAGAAGGCCAGCATAATCTGCACTGTCAGTAGTGAGACCCACAAGACAACGGTCACATTTAACTTGGTCATAGTACCTCTTGATAGCGAAACCAGCAACATATACTGTCGCCAAGGATTTTTGGCCAAGAGCATCGTTCACATAAACAGTTTTCGGAGCCTCGAATGTATCGGTAGGAAGACCAACTGTTTCCTGCTGAATGTGCGGAGGAACTTCACCACTCAAGAACTGACTGAGGTTGTTCAACAGTTCCGATTTCCTATGCTCACTCTCACAGTTGCCGCGGATATCGCTGCTGATCATACCATTAAGCAGGCAAGTCTTCAGCGCAGCGACAAACTGGAGAGCACTGGGGTTGAAATTACCCCCGCATTTGGCTCGTATACTGCCAAACAAGTGCTCAGTAGGATCTTGATTCAAGTTACGCATAGCAAGGTAACTAATACCCGGAAGCTCATCAATTATGTTTTCCCAAAGTAATTTGGCAGCATTTATGGTCCTTATCCATCCATTCAACGTCGGGGTAGAAGCTCTACGATGAGTTGACGCAGATCCTGGCTTCGGCATGTGCAGAAATACCATAGAACGGAGCTGAAAATAAATAAAAAAGTAAAAAATTGAAAACAGAGACAGTCTTTGGAATTGAGATGGAAGGATAGAATATCATCTCATCACTAATTGGATCAAATCACATCAAATCGATATCTTTTTTTTTTAACCACTTTTCTCACCAGGCATGAGTCAAAATCTACAACATTACCTATCTACTGATTTCTGTATTTTATTTTTCAAAAAGCTCTGAAATTCAATCTGGGCGATCACACCTGAAATAATTGTTCAAAAAATCAATTTCCCTTCTGATCTTTTTAAAATTATAGAAATACCTTTTTAATAGCTCCGTTCCAAAATTCATAGAACATAAGCTGGTTGGTCTTGGTGAGACGTGTGCGTAGGCCTCCCCCTCCGTCCAGTGTTTGAGAATATCCGTTGAAGGAATCAAAGAGCTGGTCAAAGAAACTGCAGACCTCGGCGGTAGGAAGGGCTCGAGAATCCATTCCAGTTACATCTGTCATGAAACACGAAAGACTTCATGAAGGCACAGAGTTTGTTTTTTTAATAATAAAAATAAAAACCTAATGTCGCGCAATTAATTCGTGCACGATTAACTATATCGATGAATAATAAACCCTTGTTAACATTTCCAGCTTCTTTACGAGATTAGGCAAACCAACGTAGAATAAACAAATCAGTATAGTGAGATTATCTATTAGTAAATAGGCTCACTGTATCTCACGTAGGCTTCTATAGCAGACGCAACTGAATGACTGAGAACCTGAAAATTAAATATTCAAATTAATAACGCATGTGTATTGTACGTAATAAAAGAGTGACCTAAATACGGTACGACTTCGAAAAGGTACCAACGAAGATCTGTAAAAAGTCATGAGTTTGAGTTTGTATTTACCTGGGCTGCGAGCTTCACCCGCATTTTTGCGGCTCCCGTTGGTTCGATATGTTCAGGGGAGATTTTCTTCATGAGCCTGAAGATGCCCTTCCTGTCCTCCTCTACAGCTCGAACAATGTAGTCCCACTTAGCGATTCCGACCAAGGGCTGTCCGTTGAGAGTAACATCCTGGGAGATATAAATGATCCATCAGTGGGCCCGTTAAGTAATCCACAAGTTCAATGTGACTATGGCAGTAATATAGAAGGCGTGAAGAAGTTGAGACACGAAATTATAGTTAGCAGTGAATGAATTCTTACCGTTTCGAATTGGAGTGGATGGTTGATAAGCATGTTTCTGATGCATTTAAGCAAGTGGGGGGGATCGAACATGGTGTAGACCTTAACGCCATTGCTTTCAAAAAACGGCTTATCGCCCTCCGAGCCTAACTTAAGGTAAGCTTTGCGGTTAACTGAGTGACCATCGCAAATCGTTACTTTCACTTTGGCTCCTGCCAGGAAGCAATGGTGAAGCACCGATTCGATGATTTCAGTTAATGCAATGCTTTCCATACTACCAGCTGTGAAGTAAAATGCAATAGGCTGCTTCCATTTATAGAAAAGCCCAACAAGAGAAAAGACAAGAGCATGCTGGGCTGGCTTACTACTACGCTTGCCATGCCCAAGATCCTCGTATCCGTAAATGATGTCTTCAGATGAACTGAATTCTACATGTTGCTTCAAGGACATTTCGTCCCATTGCAAAGCACAATAGGCAAACCGTTCATCTTTTGAAGCATCAATCCTCTGTTTGAGCTTTTCAAAAATGTGTGGATTGATACCGGCAATTAAAGGTACTTTATTAATGAGGCTAGTCAAGGTACGGGGAGTAGGAAGCGTGAACAGTGCTCTAAGAAACCGATAGCTTCGTGGAGATTGCTTGAACATAGCAACCGCCAAGAGCTTCTCGCCCAGAGTCCATCGGCGCCTACGAGGCTTCCTCTTGAAACAGCGAATCTGTGAGACCATCAACTGGGCAGCTGGAAGTGACATAGACTCTGCAAACTTCTCTGCCAAAACTACGTCACTTTGGACTGGAGAATTACAAGCTTGCAGCTTCAATGACTTCCGTGCAACAGTCTTACGCATAGCACGAGCAGCTTTACGCTGACGTAGAAGCGCACGGGAGAGGGTTTGCTTTTGAGGCGTTAGCTCACTAACTCTCGTCAACCCAAGCATTCCGAGGACTTGGAATTTTGAGTTGGCTTTGTTAGCAGCAACCTTTGAGGCAATGCTTCTACCACTGCACGTGCTTGCAGATACTTTGGTTCTTGAGGAAGTCGTGGGCGCAGATTGGACCTGGTGTAGCATCAGTTTCTTAGGCAGGGGAGTTGAACTAGCAAGGGGATTCTCTTCGCCATTGCATTCCACTTCACACTGGGTGGATTCACAAGAAGAAATCAAAGGAGACACTCCAAGATCAGAGCAATCCTGTTGTGACAAGGAGACAAGGTTGAATGTACTCCTTGCCACAGGAGAAATTGCCCGATCAGCAAGTGATCCTCCGATTACCTTGTGAGTCATTGGTTGGCTCATCTCAAGCCCTTCAGACTGCAAGTGATGACTCACTGGTTGCACAGCATCACCGCCATCAAATGCAGATGAAGAGCCAGATGCTAAATTACCTTTCGGAGAGCAACAAGTATCCATTCCTTCTGATGACACAGTACTAGATGTAAGTACTTGTACGTGAGACAGTGAGTTATCTGTGTCGCCAGAGGAAATGGATCCGTTTTCAGCAGGTTTGTAATCACCTGTAATGGCGTTAAGGTCACCAGTTCGATAAATGGGATCTGATGCAGGTCGACGGCGCGTACGATGGGCACCCGCGTAGTCCGTAGCCCTGAAGTGACGGTGGCAGAGGAACGAGTACGGTGGGACATCGCCGAAGTCACGCTCAGCCACTTTGCACCATTGTAGAAACCTGAATATCAAAATTGAATCAGGAATGTTCACTTCAAATATGATGCAAATTTAACAAAAGGGTTTATTATTCTTTGACTTAGCGAAAATTAATTGTGGGCCAATAGATAGCCCAACAGCCCAACAGATCCCCAAAGTGAAATCGAATCGTTTTGGGACCCACCAACAGCAGATTCTACGTCCGAAAATACTTCGAAAACGACAGTTAACTCGACCCCATAGCAGAAACCCTTCATAACAGCCCTCCTGTAGCCCCATAGTGCCCCGCGGGTTTGGGCGATCTGGCTGAATACCTTGCAGGCACAATAACATGGTACACCGAATATTTTGCCAAAATTACAGATTAAAAAACGGCTCAAATCGCCAGTTATCATCGCACAAATTTTTTCCGATCCACAGAAAAACATTGAAGCATGGAAAACGACTGCTAACTCGAACCCATAGCTGAAACCCTTCATAACAGCCCTCCTGTAGCCCCATAGCGCCCCGCGGGTTTGGGCGATCTGGCTGAATACCTTGCAGGCACAATAACATGGTACACCGAATATTTTGCCAAAATTACAGATTAAAAAACGGCTCAAATCGCCAGTTATCATCGTACAAATTTTTTCCGATCCACAGAAAAACATTGAAGCATGGATATGTTTTTGAATTTGCCCAATCTTGTTGCTAACCAAGTCACATATCAACTACATAGCAACACATAGGTTTATTGGTATCGCGTCACAAAAAAAGTCTTACGAAATTTCGCATGACCCCCAGCCCAAAAACATATCCATGTTAAAAAAAAAGCCTACTGCCCAAAACAGCTCGCACGGTTGTTGTAAAAATAATAAACCATCGTAAAACTCAATTGAACGTAAATAGGTATGTACCTGCGTCGATCATGCCTGGGAAATGAGTGCAGAGGTTCCCCTGGGTGTGTAGTTGTGGTGACTCGGCAACCCTTCGCCTTGCAATTCCTTTGTGGTGCCTGTAGAGAAATTTCACATTAATTTCAGACTATAATATATTATCAGCAATTTGATGGCAAGGGAATGGAGAGGGTTTATTAACGAATGACCCCGGCTGGTCGCGAAAACGTGAAAGTGTTACTCTGTGTTCGCTCTAAACATAGCGAATCCCAGTGATGATCCCACAACGATCCCAGTGCGGAGGAGACGATCAAATTCGTGAAAATTTTATAATATCAACTCCGGCTTGAATGGTAAGCAAATAGAATTGACAAAGTGGCTTTTGCCACTGAAACGGTTGTCCCGGGGGTACGCGGATAGCTCACAAAACTGAATAGGTACTAATTACGAAGTTGCAGGTGTTAATATAACTTCCGGGTCATACAACAATATCCGAAAATAGTAATGGGGGCATTCGGCAGTCCCTAGGTCTTTGGGAAATAGTTCGCTGGGGTCATTCGGTAAACACTTTAACTACCAGGGGTAAAATCGGATTCAACAAGTGGGAAGAAATGTTTCTGGTACTCACCATACTGTTGAAGCTTGTTAGCAATGTAACTGCTAGATATCGAAGAATGCTGATGACGTAGATTAGCAATGAAAATTGCTTTTGAAATTTGAGGTTGATTTGATCAAAGGAAAAGTTTGAAAATAGGTTGAGAAATACGTTCGATAAACGACGCAATCACGAGGAATGGAAAATGGCGTTTGCCCGCCAAGAAAGCCCGCCGGCAGTTGTTGGTGTTGTACCATTATCTACGATGGAGACACTGATGGCGGACACTTCTGGACTGAGGGTTGCGACAGGGGCGCTCTCTGTTACTCTGTGGGCGAACCCTTGGGGTGATTCTGTGGCCACGCCCCTTTTCAAACTCTGGCCGCGAAATGGAGGGGAGTTTCCACGGCCTGGGCACAATCAACCACGCCGGGTGGGGCAGTTTCAACCGCCGGTTGATTCTACCCCACCAGTTGTTTAGTCATCCCCATTTGATTTTGGTTTATTATTCTTGGAATAATACACCTATGTTTTCGCGACGGGGGTCGACGACTCCGTTCGGCCTCAAAATTTGACATTATCCGTTTCAAGAGGTCTACATTCTAAATCCGAAATGTCCGTCCGCCGTACGCCGTCCGCCGTCCGGGCCGTTTTAGGCAGTAGGAACTTTTTTAAAAATCTGAAATTTTGACAAAATACTTGGTTTACCATCTAGTTGTGCCCGCAAGGTTTTCAGTACGATCGCCCAAACCCGTGGGGCGCTATGGGGCTAAAATGGGACTATGGGAAGGGGTTTTTGAAGGCTTTTGGCTATAGGATCGAGTTAGGTGTCGTTTTCGAAGTATTTTTGGAAGTAGAATCCATTTTTGTGGGTCCCGGAACGATCCGATTTCTCTGTTGCGATCTATTGGGCTTTCATGGGGCTAAAAATGGGATTTTTGAAGGATTGATTGAGAACATTCTAAAAATGACATAATTTATAATATTATTGCTTCATGTGTTCGAATTTTACCCATAAAGTTCCTTCAAGTAACTCATTGTTCCAAACCTGAATTTTCTCGACCCTCTGGCGTATGGTTGAAAGTGCCCCATAGGGTGGTTGATTCTGCCCCACAAGTGGGGCAGTTTCAACCGAAAATCCGAATTTACAAAAATGATTTGTGTGCATTTTGGTCTTTATTTTGAGAAAATTTGGCCACGGCAATTCATAGCCAGATAGGTTGGCCTTCCTTTGGGTGAATAATTTTTAGAAAAAAATGAATACCCTAGGCTCCATTGCATTTGCATTCAAAACTGGTTGATGGTGCCCCACTCTCCCCTACGTTCAAAATACTTGGAAAACGCCACCTAACTCGACCCCATCGCCGAAACCCTTAAAAAAAACCTCCAGTAGGTACCCCCTTTTTAACCCCACAGTGCCCCTCGGATTAGAGCGATCGAGCTGAAACCCTTGCGGCAAACATAGATGGGAACCTAGAAACTGAGTATTTTATCAAAATTTCAGATTGAAAAAAAAAAATATATTCAACCGCCCAAAACGTCCCCCTCTCCCCACCTGGTACACCCGTTTCTACATGAATGAATTCGGAGCCCGATGTGGACAAACTTCTGTATATCGGGTATTATGCAAGTAAAAAGCGTCGCCCTAAAAAAAAAAAACACTTCGGTCGTCAACCTCCGCGTTGAGAAGGCTCAAAAAAGGTCGTCCTCGGCATATTGTCGTCGTGTTTATTTCATGACGGAAAGGGAAACCTTTTTATAAGTTCCCTTTTCACGGAGTTTGCTGACCCCACTTCTTTTCCTCGACTTTTGAACTTTTACGTGAGTAAAAGTGACACTTCCGTTAACTTCTGCCTACCGTTTTGTGTGTAAAAAAACAGTTTTTTAAGAGCACTTTCACTGAACGGTATTTTTTTCTTGATTTATTCTCACAAAGTGTTCAAAGCACAAAATCACGGAGGCACTTGACAAGAGATGAAATTGATTTGAGAAACGGCTCAACATACGGAGGGTCATAAATTAGGGCACACCCCTTCCGTTCTGGTGCTCGCTCAATCGTTTTATTGCCACTGTTGTTATGATAACATCTGTTATTGCAACAATAACCCCATTATAGGATAGTGGGTGTCAACAAAGGGTTAGGAGCCTCTCCTCCTCTGATACCGCTTTAATACACTTCGACCCTTCCCGCTGCGAATTAAAATAGTCAAAAAAACTCACAAAAGGAAAAATCATCACTTTCGGTTCCCCCTTTTTTGAAGGAGGGGGTTTCACGGGCAGCTCTTAGGAACGCTAATCCCACTGATGGACATTGAAGCAATGGACGCCCTAATGAAATTTTGTGAAAAATGAAGACTTGGTTATTGATGAGCGGAAAATAATATTAGCCATGAAAAGTGGATGCAGTACAATGTACTCAATTATGTCATAATTAAGTAGGGGGTTTGAATTAATTAATACTGTAGCGGTTCCTGAAATAGTACGTACCTACCATTTTTCCGCGTTTTTATTGAAGAGTTTTGGCGAACACTATCTGTGCAGTGACCCTGGATCACTGAACCCCCTGAACCCCAGTAGGTGTTGGTCTGATAAATATACTATATAGGTGTATTATATGTATCCGTGACGGGGGTCGAAAATTTTGATCGGCCTCAAAATTCGTCATATTCATACGTATCAAGATAATATCTTTAAGATATCTACACATCTTCACATTGTGTTGATTCCAGAAAGTCCGTCGCCGTACAGTGATGAGGCTAAAAGGTGGGGGAAATTCGAAAAATTACAACATGTGATTCTTCAGCGTAGATATCTTTATTTAAAATAATATAAAACCAGTATGTTTCTTTGTTCTAAACTACCCCCTAAAACTCTGGGAAAGTGTTAACTTTATTTCGACGAAAATGGTCTTTAGTAGGTTCCTTTTAGTCCAGGGTAATTAGACATTCCCACAAACATTAGGTCAGGGAGAAGCGAGTATTTAATCCAATTTTTGGGATCGGGTGGAGGAACTTTTCTCAAGTTTTCAACCTCGGGGCCCCTCCGGAACTTGGTTTCCCTACCGAAAAACCGCTATTTTTCGGCACTTTTTTAGGTTTTCGCCATTTTGACCATGGAGGAATGGGTTTTTGATCATGGCCACTATATAAATCTTTATACTAGATAACATTTACTACATTTTGAGACAACTGCAGCTGAATAGGTTTGTTAGCCTCCAAGATACAGCGTTTCAAAGTTGGGCAATTTTTCCACATTTGCACATTTGTATACATTCTTTTCAGTTTCTGACCATTTTGATCATGAAGGATGGTTTTTCGACTATGGCATCCTTATTTATAACTTTAACATTAAGAGTTATAACTTGGTAAACTCGATACAATTTGCGGCATTTTGAGACTAACTGCAGCTCTTAAGATTAAATAGGTAAAATAGGTAGGTAGGTAAGGTTAAAAAAAAAAAAAAAAAAAAAAAAACGCTCCGAGATACAGCGTTCCAACCACAGAACATAAGAAGATGTTCTTTTTTCTATGTTCTGTGGTTCCAACCAAAATAAGAAACGCCCAACCTGACATCGCTCGGTAGGCGGAAAACCACGTTTTTCAGAACGTTTTCTGCTGTAGCTCGGAAACTATTGGTCTGATTCCAGAAGTATTGCTTCCGAGTCTGCGAAGCAGCGGAAGTCTTGTGTTCACTTTCTGGAGAAAAAAAATTTTTGTTGTCCGAATTCAAAATTTCCACTCGCATTTTGCGTTTCATAGCCTACTGAACAAAATTGGTTCCGTGTCTGTCGGTCTGTCGGTCTGTGGGTCTGTCCGCATTTCCTTGTTACAGCCATAATTTTGAGGGATTATGCGGATCAGGCTCCTTGAGGTCCCATACGAATTTCATCACAATTGAATCAGCGGTACGCTCTGCGCATGCGCTAACGTGAAATTCTTGAAACAGGCATAATTTTCTCAATTTTGATCGGATTTCAATCAAATTTTCAGGAATTGTGTGCGTAAAGCTATAGATGATACCATGTCAGTTTCATCCCGATTGAATCAGCGGTACGCTCAGCGCATGCGTGAACGTAATTTCCTTGCCACAGCCATAACTCCTACAATTTTGATCGGATTTCAATCAAATTTTCAGGAATTGTGTGGGTATATCCCTAGATGGTTCCCTATCAGTTTCATCACGATTGAATCAGTGGTACTCCCTGCGCATGCGCGAACGTAATTTTCTTGTTACAGTTGTTACGTTCATTTTGAACTTGGCACGAGGAAGCTCATGTGCCATTGCCTTGGCAGTGTATTTTTTTCTTCTCGTGAAAGCTGATTAAATTCTCCATCGCAGCTATTATTCTAAAGTGAAATTCTGAAGGTAGCTTACGTAGGTAACGTAAAATCAAACAGCTGCTGTTGCTCCCTTCGAAAAGTCAAAATTCGACTGTTTGTGGTTGAGGTAGAGGGGGCGTTGAGTACCTAGTCGACAATGTAAGAATTTTTTCCCTAGTGGAGGTCCTCAAGGAAAATATTTCTCCAACCGAGCCGTACCCGTACGTGTATTTCCCCGACCGCCGGGATCTCTTGTGTTGAGACTGTGTTAGGAACGCTGGAGATGGGCGTTATTGCTATTAAATAATAATTGCTGGGCGTTATTGCTAAAAAAAAAAAAAATGTTTTCAGTTACCTAGTTCACTAACTACTGGTTTCTTCGGATTGTTTTCAAAATGTTTTGTCAAGTCTAACAGCTGAACCTGGCAGTGTTGACTTTCCGTTCCAGTTCGAACGTTGTTGTTCAGTTGATTTTTCTCTCCCGAAATTCAAATCTGACAACCCCTTCGGACCGAGAGCGTCATTTTCTATAAGAATAAGACCCTAACTGAAAATAGCCGAAAATCAACTTTGTCTTTCAACCATTGTTGCTCCTGCACAGTCGATAATATCATACTGCACAGTATGATACACCATATTATGGTGTATCATACACCATTGAGGGCCTCAATTCCCCCGCCTTCCAAGCCGTGGATGACGCCTAGATAATATCATCATATTATGATGACGCCTAGATATTATCATCATATTATGATGACGCCTAGATAATATCATCATATTATGATGACGCCTAGATAGTATCATCATATTATGATGACGCCTAGATAATATCATCATATTATGATCGCATTCCAGTAGACAGTAGTCATGCTACGGTTTTGTTGATTATTTTATTGAATTTGTGCCAGGGGGAACTTTTTTCCGGAATGGAAAATTTATAGTAGGTAGTAATAATATAACCTTTAATGAGGTTTAGCCGGGGAAATATTTTCTAGGAGGACCTCCTTCGAGCAAATCAAAGAGGCGTTCAGAAGTGCGTGAATCACCACTTTCCACTCAAGGCCATAAACTAATCTAATCTCTCAAACCGTTGTGGAAGAGTCTGATTGCAGGCATCCAGCGCCGGATTAACCTCTCGTGGGCCCCTGGGCTGATACTAACAAGGGGCCCCCTTTATATATGTACATATATATATATATTAAATATGAAAGTGGACCCTCTGGCCAGGAGTATCACGTAAAAACCACTAGAAAATAGCGTCAGTCGCTTCACAACCAAAAACTGGGTCAAAACAGTCAAAAAACTCCGAATGCAGGGCAATCTATTTTTACAATTAAGAAAAAAGTTTCTTTTTACAATAAATTAAAATGCTGCAAATTTAACACTAGGGTTTATCATTCTTTTATATAGGTAGGTTACATGTGCAGAAATTTATTTCTGTGTCATTGATAAAAATTAAAAAAAATTTCTGGGGATTTTTATTTTTCAAAAAAACCTTTTTTTCGAAAATATGTTGTTATACTTGAAAAATATTTGACCTCCTGGGAACCTTCAAAAATCCCGTTTGTAGCCCCATGAAAGCCCTAGAGATCGCAACAGTGAAAGTGGATCGCTCTGGGACCCCCAAAAATGGATTCTACGTCCAATAATACTTCGAAAACGACACCTGACTCGATCCCATAGCCAAAAGCCTTCAAAAAGCCCCTCCAGTAGCCCCATTTTAGCCCCATAGCGCCCCACGGGCTTAGGCGATCGGGCTGAAAACCTTGCCGGCACAACTACTAAGCCGAGTATTTTGACAAAATTTCAGATTATAAAAAAAATCCTTCTGCACAAAACGGCCCAGACGGCAGATGGCAGACGTCATTGTATGCGGGTTCATTCAATTTCAGTGTGTTCAGATTTCATTTTTATCTAGGCTGGTCGTTTTAGTATTAGGGAGGGGAGGAAATTTTGTAGAAGTAGGTACTCGCCCTCCACCAGACAAGTAAACGTGGAGAGAGCAACCACCCATGATCCGAAAACTGCAAGTTACGAGGAGAGGTAGAAGAGTAGGTATGGTCTGCTGCATTCCGCAGCCACCAATGACCCGAACACCACAAGTTACAAGAAGAGGTGGAATAGTAGGTAGGTCCGCTGCAATGACTCCTGTCCCAAAGAATTTCGAGCCATCGACCTCCTTTAAAACACGGCGCCTCAACATTGGTCCAACCCAGGCACACCACTGGTGTGACACCAGAATGGTGTGGCTAACGCTAGAGGGGACGGGAGGGCGCGCTGTACTAGGGAAGATCTAAAGAACAAGGTAGAAGAAAGAAGATTTAAGCAAGGATAAGTTCACTTCATCTGGGGGAAGAAAGAGAGGAGAAGGTACGAGAAAGGTTGTGATGGGCCAGAAATGGCCTTAGACACAACCTAAGAAGCTCTGTACAGCGGATGGCGGACGGAAATTTTGGTTTTGGAATGTAGACCTCTTGAAACAGATAATGTCAAATTTTGAGGCCAATCGGAGTCATCGACCTCCGTCGCGAAAACATAGGTGTATTATTCCAAGAATAATAAACCAAAAATTTAACAAATTATTTTTGTTTTTATGAACCAAAATTTGGTTCATTTAATGCGGTACAGAGTCCAACCCGCTTAGCAAACTCTGAACCACCGCAACAGTGTGGAAAATCCGTGAGGTCTACAACTCGCGTTGGGAGTGTAGACATAGACGACTCCATGAGGTGTTCCGGTTTTCGAGTAGTAGGTAGTAAGTGGAAGTTAGGTAACTTGAAACTTTCCGTTCATTTCCCTCTTTTTCAGGAAAACAATTTTTTGGAGATCAGCATAGGAATAAGGAATACGGTTTGTTAATTTTCAACAAAAAAAAAAAAAAAAAAAAAAAAAAAAAATCAACGGTGGGGAAGTGGCCCCCTTGGGGTGTGCGCCCCGGGGCTATAGCCCCCCTAGCCCCCCCCGTTAATCCGGGCCTGCAGGCATCAGTTTGAAGCGAGCATTTCTGTAATAAACGGGAACCACTCAACCTCATCCCAAACCATGGAGCCGGATAACGTAAGTTTTTGTGTGTTTAATATGTCACCTATCAGTGAAATGCTCCAGTTTGCCTCACTTAAACGTGTATTTTTCAGGGGATGTCCATTGGTACCCTCAAGTATGACTTGCTAGATAATTGGACGTGTTGGACATGTCATAGTAGCTCTCCCATTTTCGAGTCCTTTACAGAAAGCGGTCGTATCGAGTGGCGGGTAACCTTGTACAACTCATGGAAAAAGGTATTACACTTCGAAGAATGTAAGAAATGCTTATCAGCAAATGGCTCTGTTAGTATTGAAATCCAGGCAATTACACACCCTGAAATTGAGATCTATTTCAAATTGAAATTACCGAATCCCGACAGAATCGGATCAATAATTTCGTGTACAGGAACGTATCGTGGACATTCCGGAAGTAAGGAGCTGACCCTGAGCGGCAGCGTGCCGGTATATGATCACATGGAATACGAAGAAGCATCCAGAAATGAATTAGCACCTAAACGCAAGCTAGAATTGGAATGCGAGGCGTTTCTCCTACTCAATGAAAACAGATCCGATAAAAAATTCTGGACTTTAGTTGAACAGAATAAATTCACGGATTTGACCATAACCGCAGGAGATACTACATTTAAAGCGCACAAATTGATTATGGTAGCCAACAGCCCCGTTTTTATGGCCATGTTCGAACACGATTTTACTGAAGCTACTGACAACTGCGTTGCTATTCCCGATTTCACACCTGACGTCATTGAGGATTTTCTGAAATTCATTTACTACGAAGGGCTCAACACTAATGGAAACCTTCTGGATTTGTTGTCATGCGCGGACAAATACGACGTGGAAAAATTAAAACTGAGATGCCAACAAGCTTTGGAACGTAAGTAACACACCGATTTATGGAGGTGTTGTTTTTAGACTGGCGTGTAGCATCCGTTTTCGGTGCCCCTTCTCCGCCGTAATACTCTACAAATTTTTTCATTAAAAAAATAAAAAATAAAAATAAACAGTTTGTTTTATTAATTTGCAGCTAGAGTTACTTTAGTGTAAAGTGTAGTTTTCTGAATTATTGTCTTGGTAGCCAAACCGAGCTTCCCAGTCGGTGTTGTGCTTTGTTTGTGTTGCCTTCGCTTGTCATTTGCTAATTTGTGTTACGGTTTGTTTTTCATTCCTTAGGTAAAATAAAAAACGCAGTCCAAGTGTTGCTCAGAGCGGATCTTCTTAGGGCGACTTCTCTCAAGAAAAAGTCCATTGACTTCATAGCAGCCCGTGTCCAAGAAGCCATGAGGACACCAGATTGGAAGTTGCTTACTCCTGAATTATTAACTGAGATTATGCTTTCCGTCGCCTGATGTGAGCTCACCGAAAACTCAACAACCTCTATGGTGATGTTTGATTGAATATAAAATTCCTCCGGAATTTGACTTATTTTTCATTTTTCTGTCAAAAGGGATTACAAAGGATCAAGGGCACCAATTCAGTACACATGTTAGTTGAGGAATAGTTTCAGTCATATCTCTACTGCCCTGTACAGTCATCAAACAGTGGGTACCTAATTAGAATATTAGTCTAAAAAATATGTTGTTTGATTTTTTTTCCCTCAAAAGGGAAGGTGGGGGTGTAGGTACAATCGTAACTTGAGGTTGTATTAAATACAAATACACTAAATTTTAGTGAGGAGATTTTTCTTTTTTCACCAGAAAATTAAAACAAACTTTGGAGAACCCGGTAAATTACTTCAGATATGACATAAATCTATGACATAAAAGTGTGATGTGAGATGATTTGGGCGTTGAATGCCTCTCATAACGTTCGGTTTCAGCGAGGCGGCTCAACCGAGTGGGGTCGATGGAGCATTCTTTCGACGCAGAATTTTGTCCTTTCAAAAAATGACATAACGTGCTTTATCAATTCCTTCTGTGCAAAACTGGACAAAACCAAAAAAGTAATAAAATCGCGGTTTTCGGTCACCATAAGTTATGTTCATCTCCCATGGGTTTTATGGTGCAAACTCAGATTCTTCACATTTCGGCCCATTAGGAGCGATCAAAACCACTTCCAGCTTTCCGCCAACTTCGGTTTTTTTTTTTTTGTTTTTTTTTTTTTTTTGTCAGAAATCAGCCTCATTCTCGTTATTATTCACCCGATTTGGGTTTAGTTAAAACAAATGTTTTCCATTATATTTACTCATCTAAAACTCTCGGGGATCCATTTCTTTGACGTCTTTGGCCCCCTCAGTAAACTCCCTTTTACATTGTACACAAAACCCTTCTGCAGCGGTAATTGATGACAGTGTGGGGGGGCTCAGGTGGCGGCTTAGCGCCTCTTTAATTCCCTTCAACCCGCTCAAAACCCCTTCAATTTACCTTCCTACATTTACCGCTGTGTTTACCTGCTTTCATCGGGGAGAATCACGGTATTGAAATAAGAGGGGAAAATGTCTCGAACGATCGATGAAAAATGAATCCGCGGGGATTTGTGTCTGAGAAGCTTTAAGTGTGCCGAATTGAGGGCAAACAGACCGGGTTTCAGCCCAAGACGTTCCCCGTTTGGGCCCATTGAGTTTTGATAATACGACGGTTTTGGGATCCCATATTTGGATGAGGAGCATGGAGGAATAGAGGGAATGCCCTCTATTCCTCCATGGATGAGGAGAATAAAATTGCTTGTTGAAGACGCTGAGGAAGCATCATTCATTAACGTTGTGGAAGCATTATAAACAACTTAGGTAGGTATTGCAAAATGGGCACCAGTCCTCCTGAGTCACCAGCTTATGGCCCAGATTCTCCTCCAAGGAAAAACTAGGTTTTAGTGAAGCTCCCATCCCTTTGGCTAAAGCCGGCGTCCGCGTCCTGGTGAGTTGCCGCCAAGATCTCCCCACAATAGAGAGTTTTTGCAGACCCTTCCACCGATCGGTAGGAGGAAATCCGTAGTACGAATCTGTAAGGAAAGGGGGAGTGCGCATGCGCGAGGACAAATCGGTAAGGAATCTGTAGCAGTAGGCGGTAAGAATCCTTATTCCTACGGGTTACCAAATCTGTATAGAAATCAGTATGAAAAGCAACATAACCTGACGCTTGTGTAACCCCGTTGTAACCTCAAGATGTTTTCTTGTAAACAAACGGGCTTGGATTCTGCTTTGTTATTTTTTGTTCTCAGTTCGCTTTGTTCTCTTCTGTTTTATTCTGTTCTACACTCGATGGATGAATTGGAAATTTTTATTCCGCCCATTTCCTCTTCACAAAAAAACGAGTGGCAGTAGGAGTCCTCGTAGGACTTGTAATAAGTAGGGCTGCCAGACGTCCTCTTTTTTCCGGACATGTCCTCTTTTTCACACCCTGTCGTCCTCACTTTTTTCATTTTTCGGGCAAATGTCCTCTTTTTTTAAAAATCTCTCATTTTCTGAAATTACCTCGAAATACCTGAAAATCGTTTGGGCTACCTACCTATCTGGAACAGCCTGCTTAGAAAAAATCTTGTTCTTGTTAAACCTATGTCCATCGTGGGCGTTGACATCGAATACAGGCAGCTTCTTCGCCACTCCAAATCCCGTTGGTTGTCGTTGTTTCCCTGCATAAATCGTGTGCTTCAAATGTCGTATTTTATGTCTCAGAGCAACCCTCCTATCCTAATAAAAAAATCTGTTTGAAAAGCCAGAAAATGAAAGTGACTTGTGGTTTCTACACTCATTAATGTTTTCTTTCAATGAAAAGATTAAAAAATTGGAAGCCAAACATAACTCAGTTTTGGAGGTGCTAGCTTCGTTGGAGGACGTCGAAGATTTTCTGACTGAAAGACTGAAGGAGAAATTTCTCCCTAAATCTAATTTCTCACTAAATTTAAAGCCATGAACTGCAGTCAAAGATGGTGTGAATATTTCCATCTTGTCGACCAATCAGAGAAACACTCACAGCTTCTCAAATTGTGCCAAATTGTTTTCGCCATTCCTGCCCATAATGCCAACGTCGAGAGAATATTAAATATTCTCATTCCATCAGAGAAAATTTTTCTCTGATGAACTCTCAGTGGATGAGAGGAACTGACTACATGTCCCCACAGTAAAGGTTTTTCATCAATCAGATGGATGATGGTTTGTTACCTACCAAATCGGGTATTAGGTATAATATGTTGAATGTTGAAACTAAAAACTTGAAGTAGATACTATTCCTATTAGAATTAGATTATTTTCTATAATATAATATAGTATGTGCATTTTGTATATTATACGTTATATATCTTGATGTCCTTTTTTTCCTTTTCTCTCATCTGGCAACCCTAGTAATAAGAAATACTTGTGAAACACTCAAACGCAACAAGTCAAAACTTCACGGCGACCTTTTTTTTTGTTGGATTTTCATCCATTTTCCTCTTCACAAAAAACCGAGTGGCAGTAGGAGTCCTCGTAAGTGCTTGTAATAAGAAAATTTCTTATTACAAGTATTTAATACTTGTGAAATACTCAAACGCAACAAGTCAAAACTTCACGGCCACCATTTTTTCTTGAGGTATGTGAGAGTGAAAACAACGTGCGCGTCACTTTAGTAGTCAATTTTTCCATACGGATCCGTAAGGAATCTGTAGTGGGGTGGTTGAGGTGATTAGCTTCCAGTCATGTTCGCCTAGACAGCCCATACGGATTTCCTGCTACGGATTCGTGGAAAGGTCTGCAAAAACTCTCTAAGATGTCAGCACAAAGAAGAGTCTGCAACTTGGTAGAAATATGGGACTAAGGCACAGGAGGCTCAAGGCTCTTCTTTAGCGGAGGGACGAGCGGTGTAAATACGGGCTATGTGAGGACATGATTATGTTTAAATAGGATTATGTGAGAAGCTGATTAAAAACCCAGTAAGAATGTTGAAGTTATACACAGTAGGTACACTTATTCATTACTAGTTTTACGGTGTTTAGAAAATTTGTATTTGTAATTAAATTATCTTTAAATTACCAAAATTGTATAATACCTGTTACGTTGGAGAACTAAGTTATTCAACATAAGGTTAAGTCTTCAACCCCCAGTATTCATCCCCAACTATTCGTTGGTACAAATGTACCAAAATATCAAATTTTGGAGACTTGTCATGCTCAGCGTTACTACCAGTGTCCCGAGGACAACCCTCGGGAGTATGAATTTTGTGTCATTTTCGGAGGGGTGTTTGAGGCAAGTTTGAGAACCGTTTTGTTCGTACTGCGCAGCCTTCCCCCCATAAAAGGTGAACGGCTCGTAAGGGGAGCGTGACGGTATATCTTTTGTTATTGCTTCCTATGTGCAGTTTGCCAGGGTCGTCCACCCAAGTTACAGGGCACCAACCCTGAAACCCTTCCGTT
The DNA here is from genome assembly GCA_955831195.1 of Pilophorus perplexus. NCBI lineage: Eukaryota > Metazoa > Arthropoda > Insecta > Hemiptera > Miridae > Pilophorus > Pilophorus perplexus. The sequence continues at coordinate 15,219,010 of OY037016.1, forward strand.
TTTCATGAGAAAATGTCGTAATATTTAGCAAACAAATGCCCGTGCAGGCCTCTGATTGGTCTCAGGTTTGTTCAGAATGAATGGGCATGAGTGGTTCGCTCAAATCAATTTGGAGGTCAAAAATCTTATTTACTTGGCGTTCTTTTCATCGGTCGATTTGTGCCGTAGGAATTTTTATGATAATCTGAAATGCAGAAAAAGTACTTGGTCTTGCTTCTAGTGGATTCATGTACTTTAGGACGTAGAATTCATTTTTGTGCGTCCATTATCTAGGTACAGTAGGTATACAAAAAAGTCTTGTTTAAATAATTTTTTATCGACTTACTTTTAATTATAATTCTTGCTTTTAAATTCTTTCTGCTTGCTTCTGATTGCTTTCTTCTTTTAAATAATCCAAAATTGCTGTAAAATTTTCAGCGTTTTCAACATGAATCTTTCAGCTTCTGTCTTTCCACTGCACCGTCATTCAGATTATCCTCAGATCGGACGTTCTCGGAGAAGATAAGGTTTATTGTAGACAATTAGGAAGGACATCAGAAAAGAGGGACGACAACAAAATTATTGTTCGTTCCGAAAGTCATTCAATAAAGATAAGTCAACGCACAACTAATTGTTTAATAGACTCGCCCCTTTTCGTGGGGGAGATGAGGGTTGATAGGGAGGGTGAAATGGGAAGGGCGGGTGATAGTTGGGCAATGAGCCCAACCCCCGCGATTATAATATGATAATGCTGTAAGGGATGCTCCTTCAATAACATCCCCCAGTGCTGCCACCAGTGCTGCCACATGTGCGCCAGTTTGGCGATTACAAGGGCTGGAGAACCCCCTTCGGGGTAAAGATGTGACTTGCATGAACATCAGGGGAGATGAACTGGAAGAACTTGACGCACCAGTTTATGAAAATCGATAATTTCCTGTACAAAACCCATTAGGTTTACGTTTTACGATCTATAAAAATTTTCTGTCGCATATTTTTCATCATAGACTGAGATTTTATAGCCGGAATGTTTTACGAAAATGGCGCATAATGCACAACGTGTATTTTATTCATTTTCTATTTTTTTATTTTTAAGGCAAGGTAAACTGCACTTTGACGCTGAGAGTTCTTCTTCGGAGCTCTTTCTATAATATATTATATTGACATTCTATCAATATATATATAATTATATATATTAAATATGGTAGTAATATAATAAACGTGTACATTATATATAATAATTTTATACATATTATGTTTGGCAGTTGGGGGTCACTAATAAATTTCGCGCATTTCAACTGCAAGAATAGGTAGAATAGGAATTTAACAAAATAGTAATTCGAAAAGTAATTCGAGTGTGTAATGTTATTGCAGTGGCTGAGGATGGGTAAGGAACTACCCGAAACCGGTCCCAGACACTTTTAATAATTTTATTAAAAGGTTTAAAGTGTGGAAACGGACTACCATCGTTTATCAACCATTGATAACTTTCCATGGAAACTTTCCATGGTTGGTATCAGTGCACTACCCCCTGGACTCATCATCATATTTAACAAAAGGCATCGCAAAGACTTCATCAAAAAACTCCAAGATGGCCTGGTTAATGATCACTCAACTGGAGACTAGAAAGAAGACTGCAGATGACAATGTCATTCTTTCTCTTGTTATTTTGATGTCATCAAAATAACAAGAGAAAATTAAGTCTTGTCAATGACCCGACGGAAGACTTCAGGATGACTTAGGTAACAGAAGACATCACGAAGATTTGATGAAAAAGTTAATTGATGCCTTAAGAGTTCCAAAATAGGTCTTTTGTTAAGTCCTGTCCTTAATATTATGAAGACTTGAAGAAAGACTTCAAGATGAATTGATGGAAGACATCAAGATGACTAAAGAGAAGACTTGACAGATAACGCAATGGAAGACTTCAAGTTGACTTAAAGAATAATATTCTTCATATATTATATGAAGAAGAAATTGTGAGTTTTGTGAAGGAAGTCATCCTCCTTTGTTCATACTTTTTCTGGTAAGGTAGGTACTTAACTAGCACAGCATCTCTACTCCCACATTTCGTAAGATTTGTCTCTGTGGCGAAAACATGCTCCTCCAAGTTATGAGTTTCGATAACATATTTGCGTTTCCCTTTCCGAGTTCCCCGGCTTGCCAAATCGAATGGTTTTGGCGGCCTTCCACTACTTGTGGATGGATTCATCACCTTCGATCATGTAATAAAAATTGTTTTTCCAGCTGTTTTGTACGGTTGGAAATGAAACCCCAATAGGTAAACATGCTGTCTTCTATTTACAGGCGTTATAACGCCTTAGTTGTTTTAGGAAACTATTAATTTTGAACTCTATTTCATCTTTTGTTAGCCCAAAGTAGGTAAGGCGCTTACTGAATACAAAAATTTCCTCACCGCCACCTCTTGAAAGTTTATATCGCTAGGAGTTCTTCGAAAAACGAGATCCCAACCAAGGGTGATAGGCATTTTGAGTTTCGGTGAAAAAAGTCAAAAGCTTGAAAAAGGTGACCCACAGCGCCGAAACGTCATTGGATTTGTAGGTTCATCACATCTGCCACAGACAGGATTGGTTTATCACGCAAAACTGAATTTGAACCACCGAGTCAATATCATCTTCTTTGTCCTCTATGGCCTTTACTACGATTAGCTTCTGCGGCAGTTCTCTTCTCGTCCATCCTTATGGAAACTACGGGTGGAAAGTAGATTCTCCTCCTCTCTTCCACCATATGCCGACCTTAACACTCCTTCCAATCAATCATCTAGCTGACTAAACTGTTTTAGGGCGAGGGGTGTGCCCCCCATAATTTATAATGGATATCACGCATGACATTCAACACTTGTGATCCTCAATGTAATTCCAAACTTGGTCCGCCTCCCCTTTTGACTGAAAACCAAATCTATTGCAAAACTGTTTTGAGCTGCTCATTTGATCGCAAATCATCAGCGCAAATCATCAAACTTCTGACATCCAATTCTGCTATTGTAATTGACTTGGCGACTTATTGTGGGGACTACTCTAACGCACCTTGACTTCTGTTTTGTCCACCATTTGAATGCTTTCAACATACACGATGGGCAATCGTATTAGTCAAGCTCGGTTGTTGTCTTCAGGGTGTCTTCCCACGTCCACAGCCTTTTGTGAGGTTGAGGGATGAGAACAAAGAAAACCACCCTCGATGTTTCAACGTTCCGGGTTGAAACACCGAAAATACACAGTCAATACAATTCAACCCGATTGTCCCTTGAAATTTGTGACGGTTGTTGGCACTACTGCACAGCTTGTGGTCAGTTAACAAGAAACTTACGTATTGAGGCGTTTTTGAGTTTTTTACAAATAAGATTATAAAATGTATAAATACATATAATAGGAAATTTCCTATTATAATGAATAGTTATTTATAACAACATTAAAAATGTACGTTTTTCAGTTCAAAAACTTAACTGTTAATTTCAACCTTATAAAGTTGTTTCCTCGCATTTACTCACAAAACAGCCTATCCGAAGAGCTCATCGAAACTAGTGGCGACAATAAAAAACGTTTGACTTTTTGATTTACTCTTCGGTTGTAAATTTTTCCTGCTCAGTGTCGTTCAATTTCACATCAGTCCCCACAAGTCTTATGTTTAGCACTTGTTTCACTTCCGCTTTTTTTCACTGTCGTTAGCTCACGGACAAAGCTTGATGACGAATTCAATCATGATTGATGATGCATCTCATCTTGCCTTCTGGGCCGAGGCAGTACAGAGACCATGATTGAGTGTTAGTTATATAATATATTGTATTTATTGGCCTCATCAGATTAGTGGTGCCGAGTTCAAAGGTTAGATACTGTAAAAACTGGCGTGTCCTCCCGCAAAGCCGGTACCTGCTCCCCTGAAACAGTTGTCTCCTCTTTCTTAACTGGTTTCTGCTTCACCAAAACTGTCGACTACGACCTCAAAACCGGTTTCTGCTCCCCATTAGCTAGTTTCAAAACCAGCCACTTCTGTTGGCTCGAAACTGTATTCAACCATTGGAAAACATTTTTTCTTTCATGCAGCCCTGCACAGCTTTTTCTTCCAGGTGAAATTTACCTAAATACGACAATTTATTTTACAGCTCACCCTCATGATTCAACAACACAGATGATTCTCGCTTGGGAACTAGTTCGAGTCAACTGGGGCAAACACGTGAAAGATTTATAGGCGTGAACCCCACTCGAATAATCACGAAGTCTCCGTTTTTATGATCTTTTACAGCTTTGCTGCCGTCTTCTCTGCCGCTCCTTCACATTCGATTTACCTCCTTCTCCCGAGAAACGGTTTTATGCTTCGGGGAAACTACCTGAAGAAGGCCAGTAGAAAGGTAGGTATGATGGTATGCGACCGAAGGTACGAACATTCCTTACTATTACTACTTATTACTACTACTAGTACCTACTTCTTATCAACATTACCCGCAAATAATAATGAGGCCCGCACCAACCTCGGAGAAAAAAAAAAACTGGTTTCGGGTCAACAGTTTTCAAAATATACTCACAATCGCTCATATTTCCTCTTGCTGCTGTTCACAATGTTCCCATCGAGTTCAAATAATTGTCGAGATAGAAATCCGAACATAAATCAAGACGTGTGGCCCATCTTCCAGTCCCAGCCAGAGGTCCCCTTTCCCTGAGTTAGAAGTCGATTAATCATTGTCAAATGAAAGCAAAACAACCAGATAGGATCGACTGAGGGGGTTCGTATTAATAACAGAGTAAATCGGATTTTCTGAGGGGGAATGAACAATACTGCGCTTTCGATCCCGCCATTAGCTTCCCCCGTTTCTACACTATCATCGAAAGAATATACCGGAGAGAACTACCTAACTGTAAAGTCCACAAAAATACCAAATACAATTCAGCCGCATTCAGCTACAGCAGGAATCCGTACCTATTATAAAAGACGAATGTAGGAAAAAAACTTTCCCATTTTAGGCTCGCTAGGAAAATACTTTCCCAGCCTGGATATGCTAGAGCGAGGTATGCGAAACCTGAAGGACCGACTCCATGAATGCATCGCCCAAGAAGGAAGACATTTAATGGACATAATCTTTCATAATTAACCAAATTTGTTTTCGTAGACAAAATTCCATTGTTTTCTTAACATTTTAAAATTTATTTCAATCTGATAGTTATCTTCAAAGTTGACGATTTCGTGACTACTTAAAATCCACCCGGCTTATCTGCGCCACAATGTATAATGTAAATGGCGAAGAAGAGGAGAGACACCAATGACACAAGAGAAATTTCCTAACAAGTTTATTATTTTGTATACTTACTTGGGAACGTTTTTTCCTCATTTACCATAAAAGACAGAAAGATTAGAGTATAGATGAAGTTGTCTATTTCATCAACAATTAATTATTCGCTTTTTTAGCGCAACCTTTTTCCAAAAAATGGAAAGGTGCGCTCACCTCTTCGACATGTATGTTTTTATTTATTTTTTTTTTTTTGTGTGTGTACAGAGCATCACGCCCGAGCGGCTCAACAGATTTTCATGAGGGTGGTCTCATTGTCATCAGCGAGTTCGGGGGGTAGTTATAGGCTACCTTGATTTTTCCTCCCTCATCCCCTTCATCGGTTTTCAGGAGGTCCTTCACGACGAAAGTTGTTTATCTCTGATGTGGAACTAAGGAGGCCTCAAAAGGGGGAAGAAAGTTTTTGTCCGATTTCGTTGGTTCAAGAGTCTATGGAATGAGCTTTTCAGGCTGATTCCAACGACTCCAAAACGATTTTTGCAGCCTGAGCCGTTCGTTACCTCTGATCGGCATAAGGTTTTATTACGCATTGGTCGTTAGGGTGCAGTTGTTTACTTAATGAGCATCACGTGGATGATGTGTTGTGTGGCATAGTTTGGTCGCTAGATACCTACTGTTTCTTAGTTTCTCTCGCTCATTAAATATATCGTAATAACAAAAAGGTTGCGCTCTATTCAATTCAATTGATGGCTTGTTTTTTTTTTTTTTTTGTAATCTTGTTGTCTTGTTCTTGGTTTTTGCGTTGTTTGTGTTGTTCTTTGCTGTAGTTAACTTTTCTTGTAGTCTGTTGCGTCTGATCATTTAACAAAGTTTGTTAAAAGAGCATTTCATGTTGTCTCCATTTTGATAACTAAAATTTTTGTTGTTCGCTGGTTGATGACTTTTCTCGATGTCTTGACAGCCCCTAGAACCGAATTCAAAAACGCTCCTAAGAGTAAAGAAGGCGTTGTATGGAGCCCGTAAGTTTCTATAACGAACGCAGGAGGAGGAAAGGAGCTCCTGTCCATATGGAAGCCTCCAAAGCCCTGACGTCTGTGATTGGCCACATTGTTATTACCCGATTAACTACAAATTGAACATTCTAATGTATTGTTCTTGGTTTTGGCGTGTTGGTAATGTTCTTATTGTTCTTTGTCCACTTTTGATAACTTTCCCTTTTCTCTGTAGGTGTCCGTTTTTGTTGGCGTCGCTCCGTTTTCAACAACTTGTACCTAAATTATTTTGTCGTTGGTGGTAGTAGTGTTGTATCTTTTTCTTGTTGTTGGCTGGTGTGGGGAATTTGGCAATTACGCCCCCACGAGAGTTCTTTAAGACCGGCCGGCAACGCCGCCTCTAGTTCGCACTAGGTTCACAGGGGGCAGCAGCCCCCGGCCGACGCCGGGTCCACACACGTGGGGGGCCCGCGAGGTCAAGTTCCCGATACCGAGGGCCTCCCAGCATTAACCCGGACTTCCTGTAAATTCACCTTTTAAATATCCTTATTTGTGATCACCATTTTACATTTATAGTACTATGGAACGCCAACACACTTTTTTGAATGGGACCGCTAGCCTGGACTCTCCCGCCGACAGTAGTTATTCGGACGGATTGGCCGGCTCAGTGGACCCCACTATTATTTCGCGCAGGGAACTAGCCCAGGCGGATATTGACGACAATTCGTTCGTAACAGCCGGGAGTGGTTCCCTCCGTAAGGGCCTCGGGTCTGAATCTGATGTCATAGCTGCTGACAATTCAGTCGTTTTAGCTCAGAATCCCCGAGTGTCAAGTGTGGATCTGGGACGCTCTTCTCTTGAAGTTGACAATTCAATGTCTTTGGAAGATGCGACCAGACTCCCTTCCGAAATCCTACGCATCCCTGCAGGCCCACACCATTGTGGTACTGTAGGGACAAGCGGGATTTCCAAACTTGCTCCGACATTATTTACTGGGATAGCAGACCACAACAAATTGTGCAGTGCCCCAGCCAAATATGTTTGTGCACTCCCTTCATCTTCCTCCAAAACAAGCGGGAGCGAAATCCTGGTCACGCCTGAGGCTTTCTCCCAAACACACAAAACACTTGTTAAGGACAATTTAAATATTGTAGGAACACCCGTCGAACATGTAGGTACACCGATTACATCCGATCAAGCGGTGTTCACTACAACTGGTGACCCCGACGTGAATCACTTCGCAAACTTTCCTTTCCCCCGGAGTTTGAGTCCATTATCACGTCGGGGTCACCAGTTGTAGTGAATCCACACTTGACACTCGGGGATTCTGGGACGCTCTTCTCTTGAAGTTGACAATTCAATGTCTTTGGAAGATGCGACCAGACTCCCTTCCGAAATCCTACGCATCCCTGCAGGCCCACACCATTGTGGTACTGTAGGGACAAGCGGGATTTCCAAACTTGCTCCGACATTATTTACTGGGATAGCAGACCACAACAAATTGTGCAGTGCCCCAGCCAAATATGTTTGTGCACTCCCTTCATCTTCCTCCAAAACAAGCGGGAGCGAAATCCTGGTCACGCCTGAGGCTTTCTCCCAAACACACAAAACACTTGTTAAGGACAATTTAAATATTGTAGGAACACCCGTCGAACATGTAGGTACACCGATTACATCCGATCAAGCGGTGTTCACTACAGCTGGTTTTCTAGGTTATACCTATCTTGTTTTGTTAGATTCTGATGAGCTGACGTTTGGTTCGGATCATTGGTGTCTACCCTCTTGCCAAACAAAAAATACTTACCTACCCATCCATGAACCTCTGCCCAATGGGATTCGGTTCATCTCCTCCTGAAGCCTCCAATAAGGTTTTTCCCCGAGCAATTTTCAACCGGGGCGACAAACCCTGTAGATTTACTGCGCGTCCAAAAAGGTCGTGATAGGTGCGGGTGGGGTTATATTGGCCCAAGGTTTCCACTGATTTACACCTGACGTCAGTGATTGGCCCCTCAGATTTGTGGCCTGCCAATCCAACACCTACAACCCTTAATTAATTTATTTCGCTTCACCATCAACTCGTCCCCTTTCCGCTTGTTATTTATCGGTTAATACGGGGTTGAGGCTTTGTTTTCCCCACAAGCGGGTTTAGATTGCTTCGCCTCAGTATAAATCGCTTGACTGATTGCTCTTAGTGGCATTTAAGGGTTCGGAATGCTCTGGCACTGATTAAACTATTCAATAAAGTAAGCTTGTGTAGCATTGAAATGGCTGGTAGGATCTTGCAAAGAGATTGTGAATACGTTCTCGCGGTGATGAACATAGTTAAATAAAACCATTATGGTTTTATTTCACTGTGTATACACGTCGAGGCTTGGGCCATAAGTGATTGTTATAACTATGATTAAACTATCATGCCTAGGTAGGTACACAAATTCGTACTGCCCAAAACGGCGTACGGACTCAGTACGCCGTTTTGGGCAGTACGAATTTGTTTAAATTCAAAAATTTGAAGTGCTGAAAGCCATTGACTTGAATTGGAGAAGAAGTTCTCGATGTGATTTCCGAATATTGATTTAACAAAAAAACCATTTCAATTGAAATCAAGCTTCTTGTGACGATATTACCAGAATATGCAATGATATTATTATACATTGTACACTGTATCCGAGGATTTAGAGATAAATTGTCGTGCTTGAAAAGGGAAAACAACTTTCGGTGGGAGGCGCATTAGGAGGCAAAAAAATCTGTGAATGTAGAGTACGTCCTTGTAACATGCCCTACTTTCACAAATTTTTTTGTCTCCTAATGCGCCCATTTCCACCGAAAGTTATTTTCCCTTTTCAAGCACGTCAAATTGTTCCAAATCCCTCGGTCACACTTTTCTTCTTATGTTTGTTGTGTTTTTACTTTTGCAGCTTTTCGCCTTCTACCGACTGAAAGATCCTTTTCACAATGGAGAAGTAGGTCACGTTTTACTCGGTCCGCTCCAGTTTAGGTTATTTACGACATTTTCAGTGACAGTGGAGGATCGCAAGAAAGCGCATTATTGTCCCAACTACTGGGCGTTATTGGAGTGCCGGCAATTGCTACTCAAACATCTCCATTATTCAATAGTGTTCAGAGTAGAATGTCTAGTCAGATTGTCAAAATGAGGTCGAAAGTTTGCATCTACCATAGAAATCGGCGAAGGAACAAGAACAAAATGAGACGATCTCGTATCGAACTGTGTATCGAAAATAGACGGAGGATACTTCTGTCTACACGGGCACTTGCTCTGGATATTTATATTCTCTCGATTTTAATCGAGTTGTGGGTGTTGGCTCGTACAGAAAGGAGCTCAACGTTCGCCAAACAGAGTTCAACCGAAAACCTTCGTTGGGCAACAACTTGCCCAACCAATGCACGGTCGATCAAAAAACTTCAATTCCTGACACTTTGGCACAAGTGTCGCATTCCCCAGTACGACGTACCGGGTACGTTCTAAATGAAACGCTGAGTCAAATAATCTAATTTAGGTTTAAAATTCCATTTGGAGTTTCAATGTGGAAGTGATTTTCGTGATCGTTCAAATCAAGATCTAATTCATAACGGGCGTTATCGATTTCTACTAATATCGCCTCTATAAAGTAGCCATCGTATTCTCTTCGGCAACATGACGGCCCAATGAAGGTTGGCCTGGCTCCAATAATCGAATCGAAAGCGGCCATAAAGACTTTGACGCATCGGTAGTGTCGTATAACATGGTTATAGAGCAGACATCGAGGTTATGGCCTATGAGAGAGGCAATGATGGCATTACCCTAAATATCCCCCCGCTGTTGTCATGTTGGATGCCCCCTTTTACCGCCGCAGGAACTTTCCCGCTGATCCACTCTCGTACTTTAGCCAAACACGGGGAATTCAACTTTCCAAGGTTTATAAGAATTCAAGTCAGGGATAATGATAAATCCTTCGGGGCCACAACAGAAAACTTGGAGTAAAAGAAAGTCAGCCAAACGGTAGAAGGGGGAAACAAAGAAGAATGAGATCCTATAAATCTAATAGGTGTTTATTTCCCTTTTACCCCAATATATATTCCAAAGGCAAAGAAGGTAGGCAGAGATAGCAGAAAGAAAATGGTTCCAAGCTGACAAGGGGGGCAAAAGAGGGTAAGGAGGAAAGAGAAACAGAGCTTTCAAACAATAAGAGTAGGAAAAAAGAAAGATACCAAGGTAAGTGGGTTGAAATGGGGTGGAAAACCCCGAAGGAAAGAAAACGGAATTTCCTTATCAAGGCAGGGCGGATCTTTTTCCCAGACTGAACAACATGATTACACTGCCATTGTTATTCATAGCCTTCTTGATTATCAAGGCGTTTTCCCCTTCTTCATCCAATTATCTTGAGAATTTCGCCCCTCCAGATGGGGCTCCCACTTCTTTTTCCCTGCGCCCCTTTTCGAACTTAGCATTTTCATCCTTTTTTTCCCCTCTTCATTTCCCGGGCTATTATACGAAACGCGCTTTCTTCGGAGTGAATCGAGTCCGAGCGTTTTATTCGCCTGAAGGTTGGATGAGGATGTAATCCAAGAAGATGAAATTTTTCGGGTGGTCCAGTCCGTCCTGGTATTTTTGTAATGGTGAAAATTCTTGGGAGTATTTAGAAGAAAATTGATTTCTAAGCCGATATGGAGGATACATTAAAAGACATTTAATAAAAAGCCTCGTTTATTCCTGATAATAGTCGACTCCGACGCTAACGGCGCCAATTTGATGCGACCACATGCTCGTCGAAAACCCTCCGTGATTGGTCAGCCTGATGCCGAGCAAATTGTGATGTCGTATGATAGTCGGCAATGAAGGAAAAGCGGGGGAGAGCTAATAGGGTTTATTGTGTACCAACAAAGCTACCAATAAACCGGTGACGCATCGGGTTTAGGGACGTTTCATTCATCCGGAGCTCAATTAAAACCCCTCACGACAGACATGAACGAAATCGAATGCGTTGGGTTCACGTCCCCTGCCGCAAATCTGGGGGAATTGAAATGCTTATCTCACCAGCCAAATCTCTGAATCCTTCCACCGGTCGCTGCATACGGGAAAGAAACTCTATATCTGCAAGGCATTAAGTCGTATTCCACTTCCCCTGAGGAATCCATGAATACATCTTGATTTATGTTCTGAACCGACAACCCAATTCTATTCAACCAGTGTTTCTGCGCCAAATTTTTCCTTTTGTGTTTCAAGCCAGCACTACTGCTGTTTTAGCGAGCATGGGGCACTCCAAGCTGGACTGTAGGAATTTATCCTGCGTTTTTAGCGCAACCTTTTTCCAAAAAATGGAAAGGTGCGCTCACCCCCTCGACATGTTTTTTTTTTTTTTTTTTTTTTTTGTGTACAGAGCATCACGCCCGAGCGGCTCAACAGATTTTCATGAGGGTGGTCTCATTGTGATCAGCGAGTTCGGGGGGTGGTTATAGGATACCTTGATTTTCCTCCCTCATCCCCTTCATCGGTTTTCGGGAGGTCCTTCATGACGAAAGTTGTTTATCTCTGATGTGTAACTAAGGAGGCCTCAAAAGAGGGACGAAAGTCTTTGTCCGATTTCATTGGTACAAGGGTCTATGGAATGAGCTTTTTAGGCTGATTCCAACGACTCCAAAACGATTTTAGCAGCCTGAGCCGTTCGTTACCTCTGATCGGCATAAGGTTTTATTACGCATCGGTCGTTAGGGTGCAGTTGTTTACGTAATGAGCATCACGTGGATGATGTGTTGTGTGGCATAGTTTGGTCGCTAGATACCTACTGTTTCTTAGTTTCTCTCGCTCATTAAATATATCGTAATAACAGAAAGGTTGCGCTCATCTATTCAATTCAATTGATTTTTTTCACCATGGAAAAAACTTTCCCAACTATGTATACCTGTAAAAATGGTGGAATGTGACTAGATATAAATGGCAGGTGTTTGTCAAAATATTCTACTATCAATCTATTGGTCTCTGGGAGCAATTCGAGTCTTATTCGTCTTCGTCGCCATTTACATTATACAGTGTGGCGCAGATAAGCTGAGTGGATTTTAAATAGTCGCCAAATCGTCAATTTTGAAGATATCGGGTTGGAGTAAATTTTAAAGTGTTATGTAACAATTGAAGGGAAAGTCCGGATTCGTCTCAGCACTCGTCTCATTGATAAGAAAACAACTGGATTCGTCTCCTCCCGATTTAAGAGTGATAAGACCATGGCTGGATTCGTCTCACCTCTGAACTCACTATCAATACTAGACTGTTATTGTCGCCCTTCCCAACGTTAACCGGTAACCTGTTCCCTTGGGCGTAACGCAACTGGGCAAATGAGAACCGCAACGACGGCTGCAGCAGCCGCCCGACTGGACAAGAAATAGGCAGCCCAACTGGGTTCTCTGAGGCAGTGCGATTTTTTTTTTTTTTTTTTTTACCCCACAGCCGAGTGGATGTACTTTGCTCGAAAGTTAAAAATACTCTGATTTCAACAAACTATGAGAAATATTAAATATTGAAATTTTCAATCTGTTTGCCTTTCCGACTTTTTATTAAGGGGCCACGGGAGTCAATAGGATTATGACGGAAAACGACGATAACCACAATCATGATCCCTACACTCCTGCCCAAATTCGGTTTCCTCAATTTCATCGCGAGTGACTTAGTTCACTTTCCTACCGTTCTTTTTTAACCGTTTACCAGTTAGGTGTTATCGGGAACTGAGACGAATCAGGCCGTAGGGGAGAAGGCGCTCATTTAAGTAGGAGACGAGTCAGGCTATGGGTTTAGTCTCTAATTGCTAACGTGATACTAATTGGAGACGAATCCGGATCCACCCCAATTGAAATGTGTCGAAGAAAACAAATTTTGTTAATTATGAAAGGTTATGTCCATTAAATGTCTTCCTTCTAGGGCGATGCATTCATGGAGTCGGTCCTTCAGGTTTCGCATACAAGCATATCGGCATATCGGTCGAATTGATGAATTTCCGTCTCAATTTAAACCTCTAACTCTTGATGGGTGCGGGGTTTATGGGTGTAACTCTGGCTTTTAAATGACCCCAACTGTTTGCACGATTTTCCCTAAAGAGTTGATTATTTCGTGCACTTTTACGAGGGGAAAGCATTTTCCGTGGTGACGTCTTTGCTGGGATAGTATTTTCCCAGCGAGTCTGAAATGCGAAAGTTTTTTCCACATACCATTCGCCGCACGTTTCGAGAGTTGTTCGTATACGAGTATACTCCCTTCAGGCTTATATTTCCAATGTCCAATGTCAACGCATTCAAGCCATCGCCTTTGTCCTGCAGGTGAACGTCGATCAGGGATCTGCAGGGCTACAAATGGGGCTTTTGGAGGATAGTAGGTCAAATGAGGTGACGTTTTCGGAATAATTTTAGAAGTAGAATTCATTTTTCGGGTGTCCCACATCAGTCCAAATATTGCACAGAAATACATGTAATGTTGAAATGTTTAAACAAGTAAATTTTTTTTATTAACGATTAATTTTTGGACAATTTATTACAAAGAATAATGACTCTTGGGTAATACTTGCAGCGTTTTTCTCTGCTAAGCAAGTATGATGTTTCGTTTGAGTGAACCCCCAACAAACGCGAGCGTGCCAGGGCCATGGACGCAGGGGTTGCGCGACGCGTTTGTGCAAGTAAACTCACTCGTTGAAGCGGCCTTTCAATTACGCCCATTTAAATAGTATTGAATGTTAGGAAGGAATGATGAGATCGGCCGGGAGGGGGGGGGTTGGGGGGGGGGGGGGTTGGAGCCCAAGTAATGAATAGGAGCGGGTCGCCATGGTTACCGGGGGTGGGCGGGAATCCTCCCCTCCCACACCCCCTCCTCAGTACCGCCAGAAACTTCTACGGGCTTCGGGCAAACGGATAAATATCGTCCGGGAAAAGGGAACGCAGGTGTTCAGGGGGAGGCGGAAAGGCGGATAATGTTCCCTTTAATAGGCCCAGTTGCCACTTTCCTTACGATTAATTGTTATTTGCACGCGTCTTCCTCCCACCCCGCCCTGAAATCCCATTCCCTCCATTTCGATTACCCCATTCCCATTCACAACCGCAGTTACTATCTAGAAATAGGCCAGGCTGGTTTTCATTTGGAAGGGAGAAATAAAAATTGAAAAACACATCGGAGTGTATGATGAGGTATTTGCGCACTGAATGAGACATTTTAACCTGATTTTGACGGCCATAAATTTCGGCCAAAAGCTTCTATTTTCAAATCCAACTGGCTATATTAGAGCACCAGCAGGTCGACATCGAGACGATTAACCGCCATCCGATCAGGCCGAGCTATTCGGTTCAACTCGACGGGAAACTGAGAATTATTAGCTCCGATAAATTGATTAACCCTCGCTGAGAGAACTCCGCCCCTAATAATCAGAGGACGAAGGTAATTGGGGAACATCCCTCACAAAAGTTCCCGCCCGATGAACGTACGGAGTTTAAAATGATCATTTCTAGCAGGAAACTTGTCTGAGAAATTGGGGTGCCGGATGTAAAACATTTTTCGGGGAGGATTTGTTTGTTCGTTTACCCATTTTTATCTGTCGGAGCAGAAATCTGAAATATTGAGCTTATACTCTGATCAAGTCAGCAAGATTTGTGCCTAATCGATCCAACCGGTAAACGGCAAAAACTCCCCACCCAGAACGAAAAACCTGAAAATAGCTCCCAGCCGTAGAAACTTGTAAGTCCTCAGTACATTATATACCTAGTCCAGTATTGATAGTCCAGTAGGTATGCAGATAATTTTGACCTCCAGAAGGTGGTGCAAAAGATTTTATTGTATACCTACAGCACCGTTCATACATGAACGGCCAATTTTGGTCCTAATGAAATGTAAGTATTTGACGAGTGCCCACAAAACGATCCCCGGCACAACTTTTGGCAACCAAAAAAACCTCGACATTTTCGGTATTTTTTCAGTGGTTCGCCATAAACTAGAAAACGGCCCACATTTCGTGAATTACACAAGAGGGCAAAATTCTGACTCGATGAAAAAGGAAATTGGTCCAATAGACAAATTTTATCAGTCGATCAAAAACTCCCATTTTTCCAACTTTTCCGATTGTACGAAACTTCGCCCCCAGAAAAAACGGCCCCGTCCATGAAATTGAGAAATAACGTAATATGGCATAGGCCTACCTCTCATCTTCGTGCATTTCTCTTCTCTTCTCTCTTTCCTAATTTATTTTATTTTCAAATTACCAATATTACCTTCTTTCTCAAATTCACGGATGGGGGCGTTTTTTCAGAGGGCGAATTTTCGGGTCACCACTTCTCCACACACTCTAAAAAAAGCTGTTTTAACCTTTTTTTGTTTATTATTCTTGGAATAATACACCTATGTTTTCGCGACGCGGGTCGACGACTCCGATCGGCCTGAAAATTTGACATTATCCGTTTCAAGAGGTCTACATTCAAAATCCGAAATGTCCGTCCGCCGTACGCCGTACGCCGTCCGGGCCGTTTTGGGCAGTAGGAATTTTTTTAAAAATCTGAAATTTCGGCAAAATACTTGGTTTACCATCTAGTTGTGCCCGCAAGGTTTTCAGTCCGATCGCCCAAACCCGTGGGGCGCTATGGGGCTATAATGGGGCTACGGGAGGGTTTTTTGAAGGCTTTTAGGTATGGGATCGAGTTAGGTGTCGTTTTCGAAGTATTTTTGGACGTAGAATCCATTTTTTGGGGTCCCGGAACGATCCGATTTCACTAGGGCGATCTTTAGGGCATTCGTGGGGCTAAAAATGGGATTTTTGAAGGATCCCAGGATGGTAAATATTTTTCGAGTAAAAAATACAGAATTTTTGAAAAAAAAAACACATTTTTGAACAAAAAAATCCAAAAAAAAATTTTTTTTGAGATAAAAATCCAAAAAAAAATTTTTTTAATTTTTTTATTGACAGGATTAAATTTCTGCACAAGTAACGTATGTGGGGATTCAGTATAGACCCCACGGTATCTTCCTTAAAATTGGTCGGCAGCCGCTGCATTCATTCGCAGCGCGCTCACGGGGGGGCAGCAGCTCCCGGCGCCCACGTGCGGGAGGCCGGCGGGATTACGTTCCCGATACCGCGAGCTCCCCATGGTTCACTCGGGCCTCTCGTACATCGGCGCCATCCTTATCCTTATGCTTGGGATCCCCATTCTACCTATCGTAGATTTGGATATCTATCGCACATTTTTCGCTGGGACCGCTTGCCAGGACTCCCCCTCTGAAGACATTTCAGTTGGGGAAGCCGGCTCAGCGGACTCTATTTTAAATTCACGCGGGGTACTTGCCCAGGCCGATCCTACCGACAATTCGCTCGGATCAGCCGGGAAATTTACCCCTCGTCAGGAGCAATCTGATTCTGATGCCACTCCTACTGACACTTCGCTCGGTGTAGCTCAGAAGCTGATTGTCTCAGGTATAGATCTGGGCCGCGGTTCTGATGGAGGCAATTTATTGTCTTCAGATGATCCTGCGACCAGACTCATTTCCGGGAATAAACGCGACCCAATTAGGCTAAATCCGTTTGGTCAAATTGGGGACTGCGATATTCCCCAAATTGCCCCAACGCTATTTACTGGACAAGCTGATCACAACAAATTGTGTCAAGCCCCAGATAGATGTGTTTGCGCACTCCCCTCCTCATCCTCCACAAACACAGGGAGCGAAATCTTGGTCACGCCAGAGGCCTTCTCCCAAACACACAAAACAACCACTAGGGACAATATAACCAATTTAGGTACACAAATTGCTCATGTAGGTACACCTTCCACACCCGGTATGGAGGATCTACCTACAACTGGTGACCCCAACTTGAACATGGAGCCTTTGCTTCAACCTCAGGGTCTACCTACAACTGGTGACCCCAACTTGAACATGGAGCCTTTGCTTCAACCTCAGGGTCTACCTACAACTGGTGACCCCAACTTGAACATGGAGCCTTTGCTTCAGCCTCAGGGTCAACCTACAACTGGTGACCCCAACTTGAACATGGAGCCTTTGCTTCAGCCTCATGGTCTACCTACAACTGGTGACCCCCTCCAGAAGACGCAATCTTCACTTCAGTCGCGGCATGAAGGTGGCATGAATTTAAATTCAAATTCCCCCACCAACATTCAGACATCTTCTTTTCTTAATATCCCACTCAATGGAAATTCTGTTTCCATCAATTAAATCTTGGGTCGTCCCCCCAAGCTAACACGAGTCAGAACGGAGTTTCTGCACCATGGCTACCGGGCCTTGGAACTCGACTTCCACAACGTCAAAACGACGCGTTTTTCGACGTCATCATTCGAGAGTCACTCGAACCATCCCGATTTTTTTTTTAACTTCATCTTCAGCACCGGCTTCTTCAAGCCACACAACTGTGTCCACACACGGTCGGTTCTAGAACTTTTGCCGTCACGAGTCCCAAAATTCAATACCTAATTCATCCTGGAGAAGGACAGTTCTCCCTGCGGGTATGCACGGACACTTTCGTCAACTGGTTCACACAGGTTCTGGCAGCGTTTGACGCAAGGGATGCCTCATCCTAACATTGGATGCTCCCTGCAATATAACCCTAGACCTCGTAACCATGACCCCACAAGTTGCCGCATAAACGCAGTCATTTCACAACCCATCTCTATGGCTCTCTATGCCAACCTTTCGGCCGACATGGCCAGCCCATTCTTTGGGGACAAATGACGGCATCCAGAAGTTCACAAAAACACCACCGACCGCGTGCTCGTTTTGGCACTCGGTGCTCTCACGGCCTACATGGTCATCATTTTTTTTTAAATTTCTCGGACTACTGTCTCCCCTTGCCGACCAATTTTGGGGGGAGCCATGTGGGGATTCAGTATAGACCCCACGGTATCTTCCTTAAAATTGGTCGGCAGCCGCTGCATTCATTCGCAGCGCGCTCACGGGGGGGCAGCAGCTCCCGGCGCCCACGTGCGGGAGGCCGGCGGGATTACGTTCCCGATACCGCGAGCTCCCCATGGTTCACTCGGGCCTCTCGTACATCGGCGCCATCCTTATCCTTATGCTTGGGATCCCCATTCTACCTATCGTAGATTTGGATATCTATCGCACATTTTTCGCTGGGACCGCTTGCCAGGACTCCCCCTCTGAAGACATTTCAGTTGGGGAAGCCGGCTCAGCGGACTCTATTTTAAATTCACGCGGGGTACTTGCCCAGGCCGATCCTACCGACAATTCGCTCGGATCAGCCGGGAAATTTACCCCTCGTCAGGAGCAATCTGATTCTGATGCCACTCCTACTGACACTTCGCTCGGTGTAGCTCAGAAGCTGATTGTCTCAGGTATAGATCTGGGCCGCGGTTCTGATGGAGGCAATTTATTGTCTTCAGATGATCCTGCGACCAGACTCATTTCCGGGAATAAACGCGACCCAATTAGGCTAAATCCGTTTGGTCAAATTGGGGACTGCGATATTCCCCAAATTGCCCCAACGCTATTTACTGGACAAGCTGATCACAACAAATTGTGTCAAGCCCCAGATAGATGTGTTTGCGCACTCCCCTCCTCATCCTCCACAAACACAGGGAGCGAAATCTTGGTCACGCCAGAGGCCTTCTCCCAAACACACAAAACAACCACTAGGGACAATATAACCAATTTAGGTACACAAATTGCTCATGTAGGTACACCTTCCACACCCGGTATGGAGGATCTACCTACAACTGGTGACCCCAACTTGAACATGGAGCCTTTGCTTCAACCTCAGGGTCTACCTACAACTGGTGACCCCAACTTGAACATGGAGCCTTTGCTTCAACCTCAGGGTCTACCTACAACTGGTGACCCCAACTTGAACATGGAGCCTTTGCTTCAGCCTCAGGGTCAACCTACAACTGGTGACCCCAACTTGAACATGGAGCCTTTGCTTCAGCCTCATGGTCTACCTACAACTGGTGACCCCCTCCAGAAGACGCAATCTTCACTTCAGTCGCGGCATGAAGGTGGCATGAATTTAAATTCAAATTCCCCCACCAACATTCAGACATCTTCTTTTCTTAATATCCCACTCAATGGAAATTCTGTTTCCATCAATTAAATCTTGGGTCGTCCCCCCAAGCTAACACGAGTCAGAACGGAGTTTCTGCACCATGGCTACCGGGCCTTGGAACTCGACTTCCACAACGTCAAAACGACGCGTTTTTCGACGTCATCATTCGAGAGTCACTCGAACCATCCCGATTTTTTTTTTAACTTCATCTTCAGCACCGGCTTCTTCAAGCCACACAACTGTGTCCACACACGGTCGGTTCTAGAACTTTTGCCGTCACGAGTCCCAAAATTCAATACCTAATTCATCCTGGAGAAGGACAGTTCTCCCTGCGGGTATGCACGGACACTTTCGTCAACTGGTTCACACAGGTTCTGGCAGCGTTTGACGCAAGGGATGCCTCATCCTAACATTGGATGCTCCCTGCAATATAACCCTAGACCTCGTAACCATGACCCCACAAGTTGCCGCATAAACGCAGTCATTTCACAACCCATCTCTATGGCTCTCTATGCCAACCTTTCGGCCGACATGGCCAGCCCATTCTTTGGGGACAAATGACGGCATCCAGAAGTTCACAAAAACACCACCGACCGCGTGCTCGTTTTGGCACTCGGTGCTCTCACGGCCTACATGGTCATCATTTTTTTTTAAATTTCTCGGACTACTGTCTCCCCTTGCCGACCAATTTTGGGGGGAGCCATGTGGGGATTCAGTATAGACCCCACGGTATCTTCCTTAAAATTGGTCGGCAGCCGCTGCATTCATTCGCAGCGCGCTCACGGGGGGGCAGCAGCTCCCGGCGCCCACGTGCGGGAGGCCGGCGGGATTACGTTCCCGATACCGCGAGCTCCCCATGGTTCACTCGGGCCTCTCGTACATCGGCGCCATCCTTATCCTTATGCTTGGGATCCCCATTCTACCTATCGTAGATTTGGATATCTATCGCACATTTTTCGCTGGGACCGCTTGCCAGGACTCCCCCTCTGAAGACATTTCAGTTGGGGAAGCCGGCTCAGCGGA
Organism: Pilophorus perplexus; assembly: GCA_955831195.1. Lineage (NCBI taxonomy): Eukaryota > Metazoa > Arthropoda > Insecta > Hemiptera > Miridae > Pilophorus > Pilophorus perplexus. The sequence continues at coordinate 15,239,259 of OY037016.1, forward strand.
CTCTATTTTAAATTCACGCGGGGTACTTGCCCAGGCCGATCCTACCGACAATTCGCTCGGATCAGCCGGGAAATTTACCCCTCGTCAGGAGCAATCTGATTCTGATGCCACTCCTACTGACACTTCGCTCGGTGTAGCTCAGAAGCTGATTGTCTCAGGTATAGATCTGGGCCGCGGTTCTGATGGAGGCAATTTATTGTCTTCAGATGATCCTGCGACCAGACTCATTTCCGGGAATAAACGCGACCCAATTAGGCTAAATCCGTTTGGTCAAATTGGGGACTGCGATATTCCCCAAATTGCCCCAACGCTATTTACTGGACAAGCTGATCACAACAAATTGTGTCAAGCCCCAGATAGATGTGTTTGCGCACTCCCCTCCTCATCCTCCACAAACACAGGGAGCGAAATCTTGGTCACGCCAGAGGCCTTCTCCCAAACACACAAAACAACCACTAGGGACAATATAACCAATTTAGGTACACAAATTGCTCATGTAGGTACACCTTCCACACCCGGTATGGAGGATCTACCTACAACGTATATAAAAGAATAATAAACCCTTGTGTAAAATTTGCAGCGTTTTTTTTTTTAGCGTGGTGGCTCTGAAGGAACGATAAAATCCACTACACCCATGCTCTGTGTTACTGCTCTCTGTTACTCTGTGACTACACCTCTTCCTAAAAGTTGGATAGCATCAATCAGAGAGTATAAAAAGCAACAAAAATTATTATATTGGCATGATAATATTTGGGACTTTTTTTCCGGTTTGTCGTTTCAGGGAATTTTATTCAAGGATTTTGAGTAGGGCGTCGAATGAAGTGTCGTTTTCACAGTAATTTTGAACATGGAATCCACTATTAGGTGTCTAATCTGTCCTAACACTGTACTGATTTATTTTTCTTGCTTATATATCAGGAGACACCGTCATGGAGGCAAGATGGCACCTGAAGAGACACTTGGCTAAAGCTGAAGAGTGGCTCAACCAATGGAAGGTGAAGGTCAATCCAACCAAGTCCTCGCTCATCACCTTCACGCTAAGGCCGGGAACAGTCTGCAACGTCAGTCTCTGTGGTGGTTTACTTCCAAGGAAAAGTCAAGTTCGGTATCTAGGTTTGACCCTAGACCGTAGACTAACTTGGAAGTACCACATCAAGAACGTCAGAGAGGCTATGAAAAAGAGGACATTCCTATACTGGCCAATGCTGAATTGGAGATCCAAGCTGAGTTTGGAGAACAAGAAGCTCCTTTACTCGGCTCTCATAAGACCTATATGGACTTATGGCTGCGAGATCTGGGGTACAGCCTGCTACACTTCCACACAACAGATTCAGCGACAACAAAACAAGATCATCCGTTCCATAACAGGTGCCCCGTGGTACGTGAGAAACGACGTGCTCCGGGAAGACCTCCAATTATCCACAATTCAAGAGACCATCACTACACAATACACAAAACTGGTGGAGAAGGCCGAAGGAAACATGAATCCATGCGTCGCGGCAATCACAGCTCCACCAGGTTTTGCGACAAGACTCAAAAGAAGACATCTCAGACATAATCGAATCACTACTCTCACTGCTCATAACAACGCAGACATCCCATCCCAATCAAACTAACAGAACAACCCATCCAAAAAGCTCATCGAAGCTAGTGGAGAAAATAAAAAACTTTTGACTTGGACTTATATTTTGTTTAAATGATATTTTATAGCTCATCGAAGCTAGTGGAGAAAATAAAAACTTTTGACTTTGATATTTTATAAAAAGAGCATAATCATGATCTATCATATTGTTAACCCTTGTGTAAATTTGTGAGTTTTCCACTATGTGGAGAAGAAGCCTTCTTAGCACCACACCCTGCTTTTTGGGCATCGCATGCTTTTTTGTCATTTTGGAGACGTTGAGCTTGAACTGTAGATCATAACGTATGGCAATCAAAATCCGACGACTCCCGGCAGACGAATATTTTTGTGACGTTCCTTTAACATGTTGACCTCAGACAGCAGCAGGTGGGTGGAAATGACCTCGAGCTGAAAAACCAGGCACAAGTCAAAACTTCCTCTGGAGGACACGTGCTGGCGACTTTTGGGGGTCTGAGAGGTCACGAGGGGTGATTGGTGACGAACAGATGCCGTGGACAGCAGGAGGCAGTCAGGCCCCTTAATTGCTCTAAACATCGGTACGTTTGTGGCCAAGTTGGGGATAATGCAATCGCAAAGCAATTCCGTAAATTACGGCTCCATGAACGGCTATTAGCTTTCTTACCTGCTGCTCGACAAAGGATTATGCCTTTTCCGCGGTGCACAATGTAGTTAGTACACAATGACCAACCAAATACAAATGTCTACGAGAACTGAAAAAACCGTCAGCATTCCAAACGGATAATACGGCCATTAGGAGGAACTTTAAGAAACCCTCTTTGCATTCACGAGTATTCAGCATAAAGAAGTGAGCGAGGTCGTTATAACGGTTCTTGTACGTGTGTTTGAGAAACCTCAACTTCCACGTGGAATATGCTGATTTTTATTGACTTTGAACATTTTCCGTACCGCTGAGGGCGAAAATGAGCCACATTTTTCAAAATTTGGCCAACAGAATGATGGCTAACTCTTCTCTTTTGATTGATATTTTCCAGTAGTTCTTCATAGATGATGGTTCTTCTTCCCTAGTGAGCAATTTTCGAATATTCATTTTCATCTTAAGATTAAGCAATAATCAGGTAGGTACCTAATTGGGTTATAGGGCCAGACACCCCTCATGAAGGGCCTTTTCTGAAATATCCCATCACGAAGTGGACGATCAAACTGGTTCGGCGTCTAATTTTGCCCATCCATCAGCAATACCGTCTTTCCCATCTGCTCCCTTCAGCCTTTCAAATTGTCTTCGATGAGAGAGGATTATTATTACAACGTGCTTGTTTGGATTCACAAGGATGTGCCTGCAGACTGACATCGGCCATTAGTGAACAAGTGTTAAATGTCACTGTGTCGCCACAACTCTCTCCTTTCGCTCGGAGTTCGCTAAAATTAGATGGTTGGAGGATCACCAAAGTAGGTACAGTATGAGGAGGGAAATCAGCTGAGGAGTGAAGGAGGAGGGAAATCAGCCACCTGTAAAGTCAGGGGCCATTTGAGAAAATGGTGTGGTTCAAACTTAATTTTTTTAGGTACCAACTAAAAAAAAAAAAACTAACTAACAGAACAACCCATCCAGAAAGCTAATCGAAGCTAGTGGAGAAAATAAAAAACTTTTGACTTTGAAATGGTGTTCCCGAAAAGCTGTTAGGGTAATTTGAGAATAAGCTAAAAACGCAGATTTTAAAATCCCAACTAACCATTCCAAGTTTAAAAAAGGAAAACTTTTGGTCGTGGATTTTTTAAAGTGAAACTTTTATTACATCGTCCCAAATTTTTTGGTCTGTGTGTCGTTTCTTGTAACGTCACGCTACCGTTGATTTTCGCTTACAACCGATTCGTTGCTACGGAACTTCATCTTCGCCAGTTATCATCGTACAAAAATCGTTCACCATTCGTTGGAAAGCTCTCGATTTATCACGCATTTCTTTCGTACTTGTTCTTTGTCATTATGTCCCCATTTTATATTTATTGATGTTATTAATGGATGCAGTAAACAATGCCGCTTGTTTTGTTGTTATCAGTTGCCACGTTAGAAATCAATTTGAGAAAACGCCAAAATGAAGCCGTGGGTAGAGATACAAGGGTAGGTGAATGAGTAGGAAATGGGGGGGGCGGGGACTAGACATAAAAAACGTGTCCATCGATGCTACGTACCCCACTAGGGGAGCGAGCGAAGCGAGCCGGAGAGACCAGTGGGAAAAAAGTTTCACTTTTATGTACCGTGGTTTTTTTAATTTGAAGGCGCATAATAGTTTGGTCATTCAGCATTTTGTGTTGACGGTTTCAACGGATAATAAAATCCCGCGTGGCTGATAATAAACGGCCTCTGATCAGAGGCCTTCATGAGATGGCAGTAAAATACTTGTCAGGGGTCAATAATATTATCTGTATGGATCCCCTGTGACAGGAGGGGGGGGGGGGGGGATCAGCTGATAATAAACGCCTGGGGATTAATAGGTTGTGAGGCTCAGGGCGGGAGTCGATGCCGCCCAACCTCTTGCTTCAAGATTCGTAGAAGAACTTGCAAGCTGAGAAAAATTGCAGTTAACACCAGAAATCCGCTTATTTGGCTGATTAACATGAAACAAGGATCAACACCAGCGAGGAGCCAGAGGGCTCGTAAGAGCATCATACTGATTGAATTGCGGATAATGCGCGTCGCCACATTGTAAAACCCGCTGATTGAACCGGAGTTTGGAGCCCGCGGAGGCTACGGGGTCGTTTTCCCGCCGGTGGGGCGGTATGGATTATTTGGTGACGGCCATGTTGAGCAAGCGCAGATCTCAACGACCTCTCGCTGAGCTCCTCGCCGCCCCAGACCACCATTTTATTACTATCACCCCCCCACCCGCCGGCTCCGTCCGCACTTTTCTACGGGACTTGGTGGGTGGGGGCCACCAAACCGTTTTCCGCTCAACGCTCATCTCTCGGTTGGCAGATTGTTTCAGAATGACGCCAATCAACATCAATCAAAAAGATGGACAACATTTGTCCACCCACCCGTTCCCATCCATCCGACAAAATTTTGTGGAACGATGCATCAGGCAATCAGGAAGAATCAATAGGTGCAAACGAGGACTTCAAGTGTTGATGATTTTGATCACGAAAACAGGTCATAATATGGTCGAGGTTTTATAAACCAGTATTAGGGCTCCTCAAACAGGTTTTTGGGCTCTTCAAACAGGATAATAGAAATTTCTAATATACCTACATATTAAAAATATATCAAATTAAAATATATAAAAATTTTATATTTTAATAATATTAGGGTATGGACAATAAAATGTCAAAAGTGAAAGTGGCCCTAAGACAGTGCAATCAACTTCGCCGAGCTCCAGCGAAGCATGGATTGTAACAACCAGGAGAGGAGTCGCCTCTCTTGTTGCCGAACGCAGTGAGGCTCTACTTTGACTCGATCATTGCATTAAATGTAAATTTTGTCTGCGAGCGTGTTCTGGGATAGAGGTGGAGATATTGGACCTGAAATTCTGAGGGTAGACACCTTAAAGCTTGCTGTTTGTTTTTGGTGACGCTGGGGCGAGTTGTCGCGGCAACAGCGGCAGTTGTAGCACTCAAGAAATTCAAGAGTTCGAGCCGAATGATTTGCTTTTAGGACCGGTTTTTGAAACCATAGTCAAATCACCGCAAACGAGTGGTTTGGTGACCACCGTCAAACGCGATTTTACAGCCGCTATTTTGTCGGCGTTTTTAGAACCATAGTCAGCGTTCCGACAGCTGACCACGCCGCTAAAATTTTGGCGCCTTGAATATTTTCCCTAGGTGAAATTTTTTCGTAATTGCGGGTTTTGACAACTCATTTGTGAGGAAGGAATTCACATTTCCCGCTTCTTCTGCCTTCAACATGTCATTATTTTGAGCGTTATTTGAGCGAAAAAAGTAAACAATTATCTCCATCTCTTTCTACCACTCCGCACCCACCGCGCGGACTCCGCGGCGGGCCGTCTCGTCAGTCAGTTGTTCCTCGTCAACCAATGAAAGCGGTGGTCACGGCTCCGTAAAAATTTGACCCCAGGGTCCTGCTGTGGTTACCGTTTCGTAAAAATAGCGGCCCGTAAAACGGAAACTAAGGTTCAAAAAACGCTTTTTCCGTTTTACAGCCGTCAGAGTCGTCTTTTACGGCCGTCAGAGTTAACTATGGTTTCAAAAACCGGCCCTTAGTGGTAACGTCTTGTGGTTTTTTTTGTTGTTGGTTTTTTATAAAGTGAAACTTTTATTACATCGGTTTTGAACGAAACTACGTCTGTTAAAACGAGCTTTTCACGCTGATTTCAACGAGCACAAAACGATTTCTATGCGATAACCCATTCGAAAGTTATTCCAAGATCGTCGGTAGGTGGGTACGAGTATCAGGGATTACGCGGGTTGTGACCCCAGATTACAGATTGTACCTCCCCCCCTCCTACACCCATCCAGCACCCTTTAATATTATATAATATATAATATAATATATAAATGTGGGCATCATTTCCTGAAACTAGTGTGAATAAAAGGTTCACTTTTACCGTGGTTTCATAAAACCACACCCCAATTTTTTTTTATCTGCCAACTCGCAGCGGCCGCGTGAGGCATTGCCCCCAAAAACTGGTGTTTGGTGACGATTATCGCGTTTTCCGACCAATCTCTCGTGGTTTTGTGCGAAATGGACTCCAATGGCTCATTTCTGCTTTCAACATCTGTGGCCTCCTCCGCTCAATACTGCAAAATTTATCAAAATTTCATTTAATGAAATCGACAAAATTTGGCTATACGGCCCTTGCAAGGCGAAACTCAGAGCAACTTGGAAGTACCACATCAAGAACATCAGAGACGCCATGAAAAAGAGGACCTTCCTGTGCTGGCCAATGCTGAGCAGCGAGGTCAACAGTATTATTGCCTACTTTGATGAGCTCTTTGGATGTGTTGTTCTGTTAGTTTGGTTGGGATGGGATGTCTTGGTTGTTGTGAGGAGTGTGAGTAGTGATCCGATTATGTCTGAAATGTCTTCTTTTGAGTCTTGTCGTGAAACCTGGCGGATCTGTGATTGCCGTAACGCATTGATTTATGTTCCCTTCGGCCTTCTCCGCCAGTTTTGTGTATTGTGTAGTGATGGTCTAGTTGGAGGTCTTCCCAGAGCACGTCGCTTTTTGAATTATTACATTTTATTTATAAATTCGGACTTACATTTCGATTTCAGAATTGAGACCTCATGAACCGGATAATGTCAAATTTTAAGAGCTATCAGAGTCGTCGACCTCCGTCGCGATTACATAGGTGTATTATTCCAAGGATAATAAACCAAAAGGTATTGTAGCAGAAAAACAACCATCTTAAAGTGATAAATAATTTATTTTGACTAATATAACCATATTAGGTACATGTAGATTATATACAAAACATCAAATTACAATTAAGAGATCCTACGAGGGACTCCATAGAGCTCAGGAGAAATAACAAATACACAAATTTTCTCGCTGTTTTCGACAATGACTATATACAATATGGTACTATTACAACGAAAAATAAATAGTATATCAACTATACATTTGTATGACTTGTTGGGGACATAATTCACTCGGTTTTGATTCGCCGTATTTACATTAATAGAGGAGGTCTGTGCGTAAAGGCCTACATGCCCTTCTGGCGGGGAACGGGAAAATCGACCCGCCATGTTTCTATACAGGTACCAAGTTTTAGGAAAAAATTTCCATTTGAAGAGTCCACTCCAAGAAAGATGAGGGTCACTTTTTTCGAAAATGAGAAAATCGTTTTTGAAAGTTTCAAGACTCGCACTTATTGTTTAGAAAATTATTTTTTAAATAGTAGGGCGCGCTAAATTTTTGCTAGCTCCCAAAGATGCTGTACAGCTTTGTTATTTTGGCAAAAATTAAATTTTCGGGCGATTTCTGACGATAGATGAATAAAAAATTGGGGTGTGGTTTTATGAAACCACGGTAAAAGTGAAACTTTTATTCACACTAGTTTCAGGAAATGATGCCCACATTTATATATTATATAATATTAAAGGGTGCTGGATGGGTGTAAGGAGGGGGGGGTAGGTACAATCTGTAATCTGGGAGGCACAACCCGCGTAATCCCTGAAAACGTACCCGTGGCAATGACGCTTTTTGACCTGTCTCTCGTTGCGAAGGATTACCTAGTACCTATCAAACTAATCGAAGGCTCGCAAAAAATACTCACCCACCTACCGACGATCTTGGAATAACTTTCGAACGGGTTATCGCACAGAAATCGTTTTGTGCTCGTTGAAATCAGCGTGAAAAGCTCGTTTTAACAGCCGTAGTTTCGTTCAAAACCGACGGCAAAAGTTGAATCGGGTTTCGGCGTTTCGAAAATTTTCCTATTAATCCCTAGTAACGACGCTTTAAGCGTGATGTTACACAAAACGACACACAGACCAAAACTTTTGGGACGATGTAATAAAAGTTTCACTTTAAAAACCCTCAGAAGTATGCAAAAAAGATGAATGTCTGTGTGTCGGAAAATATGAAAAATCTGCGAAAAAAGCAATTATCAATCAAATCACAACCAAAAATTAGTAAAATAGGGTTTTGAGTTAGGTTTTGATTGAGAACCAGAAACTGAAGTGAAAAAAAGTCGCTTTCTCCCACTTTTTCCCAGTGAAATTGTTAAATTTTTACTGAGCAAAATTTTCAAAAAAAAGAAACTGAAGTTGAAAAAAGAAGAAGAATATTTTATTGAAGCAAAAAGTACAAGTACGTAAGTTTACTCAAACATTGTATTGTATTGTATACGACATTCATCTTTCTTGCATTGTCGAGAACTGACTCATCTTTTTTGCATTTTAGTCCGAAATTTCCACGTTCGATTTCGGCTGAAACCATCATCTTTTTTGTGAATTTGAGGTTACCAACAGAAACTACTTGGTCCGAAAAAGGTATTGCCAACTTAAACTCATTTTCGAAAACAAAGTGACCCTCATCTTTCTTGGAGTGGACTCTTCATTTGTTTTCTTTGTACCCTTGTTTTTAGTGTTAGCTGTTATACGCCCTATGGGGAACGCCTGTGAGCGTGTGTGATTCTGATTTGTAATCAATTTTTTTTGTATTGGGTTTGTTTTTATATTATTTTTATATTTAATATTCATGAATATTACTTTTTAGAATGACTGCAGTCATTCTAAAACGCTGCAAATTTTACACAAGGGTTTATTATTCTTTGATATAGGTTAGTTGCGCAAAAATTATTTCTGTGTCAAAAAAAAAAGTTGAAAAAAAAATTTTTGGATTTTTTTTTTTTTCAAAAAAAATTGTTTTTTCAAAAATTCTTTATTCTTTACTCGAAAAATAGTTAACCTCCTGGGATCCTCCAAAAATTCCATTTTTAGCCCCATGAAAGACCTATAGATCGCAACAGTGAAATCGGATCGCTGCGGGACCCCAAAAAATGGATTCTAGGTCCAAAAATACTTCGAAAACGACACCTGAATCGATCCCATAGCCAAAAGCCTTCAAAAACCACCTTCTGTAGCCCCATTTTAGCCCCATAGCGCCCCACGGGTTTGGGCGATCGGGCTGAAAACCTTGCGGGCACAACTAGATGGTAAACCGAGTATTTTGTCAAAATTTCAGATTTTTAAAAAAATTCCTACTGCCCAAAACGGCCTGGACGGCGGAGGGCGGACGGCGGACGGACATTTCGGATTTAGAATGTAGACCTCTTGAAACGGATAATGTCAAATTTTGAGGCCGATCGGAGTCGTCGACTCCCGTCGCGAAAACATAGGTGTATTATTCCAAGAATAATAAACCAAAAGTACTGTTCATAAAAAGTGTATTTCCTTCGAAACCAATGTTTTCCAAGTTCATAAGCCCTTCTTGGGGGGAACTGATCCTGTTACAGGCTGAGAGGGGGATTTTTCTTTCCCCACAATAGACGATTTCCAGATGGAGATCAACCGAAAATTTGACAAACTACTAGGTTCTCGATCTAGATCTATTGAGGCTTTTACGGATGTCTGAAGGTCGAATGAGTTATCGTTTTCTGAGTAATTTGGGACGCATAGTCCATGTTTGGACTGAAATTTCATTGGTTTCCATGGTAAAAATGTGTGGAGTCTGCAAATCGACAGAGAAGCTCCCCATGATATCATAATAAGTGAAACCAACGCAAAATGACAAATTTTACAGATACGTCCCTTTGTCATTGTGCCTTCGTTTACGTTTTATAAAACAGGTGGGGAAGTGCTCGCATAGTTTGTTTGTAACTCGCGTCCATCCTACTATCCATCATTCGTCCTTAGTACGCGAGTAGACAAGATTAAGGGACGTCAACAACAAGTGTATAGTTCGTTGAGCTTTTTCTTGGAGATGTCTTTCCCCGTCTACAGCGACATCAATCGGCGAGTTTTGTTGCCGATACATCTCAAACATTCACTAATTCAGCTCGATCGAAAGTTGCTCGAACACCCCGGCAAACGAGAAACCGGCTCAGTTGGCTGAGGGTAGGTACAACGCTAAGGCTGAGCTTTACAAAACATTATTGGCACTAGATTTACTGTCCTAAGCTCGGGATAAATAGGTACTACTTTGTTTAGCTTTACGGAAACATGGATGGTCGCGGGAGGCGTAAGCTTCCTCGCAATAATCTCCCGAGCGTCCACCATGCGATCCCACCGCGCATGCGTGGGCTTATAACCTTTTTGCAATAATCTATTTATATATATATAAGACGCATTTGTTTCCTGTCTGTCTGTCTGTTCCCTTTTAACTCAAGATCCAGACAACCAAATAACGTGAAATTTGGTACATGTACTCAACATGACATGGGGAAGGTTCTAAAATCATACCCGGGCAAAGCCAGGTATTTGCCCACAAGTAAGAAAATTTCTCGGAGATATTTAACATCTTCGATGCAGTTAATTTCATGGTAAATTAGCTTAGTGACATTAAATTAAAGGGGAAGAACGCACCAAGTCGATTTTTTTGCAAAAAATAGGTTTTGACCGTTCCTTATAGATTTTTTCAAGGCGGACACGATGGTGACGACCAAACTGGGCAAAAACGATCCCATATAGGAGAAAAATGCCAGAAAAGAAACACCGTACAGGGAAAGAACGCACCAACCCGAGCGCCACCGGGGCAGAACGCACCAACTTTCAGGCTCCCCCTCCAACGTCGCACTCCTCCACCTGCGGATCTGTGTGTTTCACGGTCTTTTTTTTAGAACAGAGGGAACCTCATTTTTCTTCAAGACTTCTTTGTGAGTGAAATTTTGAAAATACCTACCAAATCCAGGTCAAACAAGCCATCAATTGAATTGAATAGACGAGCGCAACCTTTCTGTTACTACGAAACCAAAACTGTAACTAAAGATTCGTAACTTGACACACTAGGTATCTAACGACTAAACTATGTCGTCGAGATCCCTCATGAAAATCTGTTCAGCCGTTCGGGCGTGATGCTGTGATAAAAAATAAAAAAAAAATAAAAACATGAAGAGATGAGCGCACCTTTCCATTTTTTGAGGGAAAGGTTGCGCTAAAAACCGTGAATGCCTGATGAAGAGAGAAATCTGATGGCAGGATACTATTCTTGAAACCAGCAATGCACGAACATGATGCGTTCTTCCCCTGTACAGATGGACCCTTGATACTTTGCATAGCGATACGGAGTTTAAAAATACATTTTTCAATACTTTTGACTACACTGCATTCAGCAGTATGCTGAGATTCGAATTACATTTCCAGAAAAAAATTTATCGACCAAAGAACTAATATTGGGTTTTTGCCAGAAGAAATGCGTTCCTGAAAAATTACCAAAATGGGACATGGTGCATTCTTCCCCTGTGGTCTCAAATTTTGAGAAAAAACGGTTTGGGCAGAAAATAACGTATACCTGCTTATTACCGGGGGCTCGTTGAAAAACTTCGAAGCTGATTTTCTCAGAACGTCATTTTTGACTATAAGCCCTTATTGCACGGACCTCCTCAATTCTGAGTGTACAAAAGTTGATGGAGGGGTGGGGGTATTTTGCACGTTAAACTAAAACTTCTTTGGTATTTCGCGAGGGGGAGGAATTTCGAGACAGTTAAGATTTGTTTTCGAGATCCTCTTTGTAGGGCTGGAAGAGCTTTTTGGGCGGCGGCGGCCTCGTGAAATCCGTCGGGCTGGCGGCGGCGGGAGGCGGCGACGGCACGGGGTAGGCGGCCCCGGTGGCCACGCAGTTGACGATCCCGCACCGGCACGACGAGGAGCCGTCGCAATCTGGAGGAGCGTGTTCGTCGCGGAAGACGGGTTGCGACGGAGGGTAGGGGTAACGGGGGTAGTAGGCGGCGGGGTAGGGGTAGTGGAGGCCGGCGGCGGCGGCTTGGAGGAGCGACGCGGCTAACGCCGGATCCGTGTACACGGCGTATGGCCACGCCATCGCCATCCGCTGCCTCTTGTCCTTCATGCGACGATTTTGAAACCAAACCTGCACATATAAATAAAATTTGTTTAAAATAAATAAAACGTTTAAAATGTGATATTAAGAATTTTTACATCGACGGCGGTCATTGACTTTCTGCGCGTCTCACCGTTGTTTTTTAACGTGACGAAGCAAAATAACACATGGCTCGTCGTCAAAGTGCAGGAAACGCAGCCTCTCATAAACGATAGCAGCTTTTTTTTTTTGTCGGAACGCCATTAGCACCCTCAGATCACTTAATTCTGCTACCGGAGACGGCGGAGGCTTTGATCCTCGAAAAAAGCCCCAACAGACAACCCCTACAGAATTTACATTGCCCCTATAATGGAATCTAATCCCGGAGCTACCGGATTCGGGTCCCGAGAGAAAACCTCTGATGAGTTTATTGCGTTGATTATTTGAGTCGAAATGGCTTTACGACCCGTGAAAAAAAGGAGAACCGCTCGGCTCTAATTGGTGAGGGTTGGGGAACCTCGTCGTACAATCAGAAAACTGCATTTCAACACTTTCAAAATTTCACGGTTTAAGAATAATTTTGGACAAACTGTTGACGCTAAGATAAAAATTGAATTTTCAACTTAACGTAAGTTTTTTAATTGTTGTTGTTGTAATTACAACGTACAACTACTTGAAGACCACAGGAGATAAACGACCTATAGGTCTAAGCTTACAGACATCCCATTCCAATCAAACTAACAGAACAACCCATCCAAAAAGCTCATCGAAGCTAGTGGAGAAAATAAAAAACTTTTGACTTTGACTTTGAGGTCTAAGCTTAGAAGGACGACCTAAGGTTTAAGCTTAGAATGAGTAGTTTTGTTTTCACCACCGTGTCCGCCGTTCAAAATATATAATTTATTATATATCGATAGATAATAATCGATTCTTATATATTTTGAACGGCGGACACGGTGGTGAAAACAAAACTACTCCTTCTAAGCTTAAAACCGGATTTTAAAAAACCGTACAGGGTAAAAATGGCTTGCATTTGAGCAAAACTGGGGAAGAACGTCCCAACTAGTTGTTTTCAGGCAAAATGCCCATCGCTAAACGAAAAGTGATCTCCAAAATAAATTTTGAAACAATTTTGCAGGCCAGAAACTCAATAATTTGACCCAACAACTCGTTTTCCTATATTGTGCAGTTTTTTTTCTTCTAAAAAATACAGATTTTTTTAAAGATGCTGATTACGCTAATGTAAAAATTTCCAGTTTACAAATAATTTTGAACAAACTGTTTGATAACGCTAACGTCAAAATTCCCTGTTTTTCCATTTAAAATTAAATTCAAAATAATAACACAGGTTTACAAAAAAAAGGTCAATCTCAGGCGCCGCAGAAAAAACCATCAAACTCTATGTTTTTTGGGGTGCTGAATCCGAATCCGACCCCCGTTTTTTTTCGGTCACGTCCAAATTTTCGAGATATTGGCGATTTTTAGTTTTTTCTACCTTTTTCCGTTTTGAAAATCACAGCTAAACGTGCGGATGCCCAAAAATTCCACAAAAACTCTCTTCTTACTGGAAATTTATCGCTGATTCCGAAAATATATATGAGTTGGTGTCTAAAACCACGAGAAGTGTGTGATTTTGCCAAAAAATGTTGAAAAAACGTGGTTTTTTCAAAACCAAAGTCACGTTTTTTGATACTTTTTACCTTCTAGCGTGAAAACTAAGGCCGTTAATAAAATTTTTCCAATGAGGTCTTGTAGGTAGATTGTTTCTGCGTCGAATGGGACCAACCGTGATTCTTTACCTTCCATAATAAGGGAGCTATGATTTTTCAAAGTTTCTACCCATTTTGGCCATGTCGTAGAACATGAACTCCTGGAGTCGGCAATGCAACTTGATCACAACAAAACTTTGTTCCGAGGAATATATTGGACTCGGAGGCATCAATTCAGACCGACTCAAAGATGGTTTTATTCATCAAGAACTCACGGGATTGCATTTGAAGCCCTGAAAAACAAACGCCCAGAAACTTTGAAAAATCATAGCTCCCTTATTATGGAAGGTAAAGAATCACGGTTGGTCCCATTCGACGCAGAAACAATCTACCTACAGGACCTAGTCGGAAAAATTTTATTAACGGCCTTAGTTTTCACGCTAGAAGGTAAAAAGTATCAAAAAACGTGACTTTGGTTTTGAAAAAACCACGTTTTTTCAACATTTTTTGGCAAAATCACACATTTTTCGTGGTTTTAGACACCAACTCATATATATTTTCGGAATCAGCGATAAATTTCCAGTGAGAAGAGAGTTTTTGTGGAATTTTTGGGCATCCGCACATTTAGCTGTGATTTTCAAAACGGAAAAAGGTCGAAAAAACGAAAAATCGCCAATATCTCGAAAATTTGGACGTGACCGAAAAAAACGGGGGTCGGATTCGGATTCAGCACCCCAAAAAACAAAGAGTTTGATGGTTTTTTCGGCGGCGCCTGAGATTGACCTTTTTTTTGTAAACCTGTGTAATTATTTTGAATAAAGTTCAAAATTATTTTGAATTTAATGTTAAATGGAAATTATTAACAATTTTTGTCAAATGTTTCAGGTACCTAAGTATTTGTACCTATGAAATACTTTTCAATTATTTGATTTTATTTTTTATTTAGTCAAAGGTCAAACGTTTTTTATTGACTCCTCTAGCTTCGATGAGCTCTTTGGATGGGTTGTTCTGTTAGTTTATTTAAAATCCTTTTTTTAAAGTCATTTCATGTAAAACAATTGTTGAACAAGCTGATAACGCTAACGTCAAAATTTCACGGTTTGAAAATAATTTCGAACAAACCAACCGCTAACTCACCTTGATGGTGGACTCGGGCAGGCTGAGCTGAGCCGCCAGTTCGCACCGGCGGGGCCGCGAGACGTAATTCTCCTTGAAGAACTCCTTTTCCAGCCTGGCGAGCTGATCTCTCGTAAAAGCCGTTCTGTACCTTCTGATGCTGCTTTCGGAGTTACCAACGGAATCCTCTGTGAATATAAATAAATAAAATCAGTCAAAAAAATTAATAATTAAAATTAAATATTCAAAGTTTAACCCCGTTAAATAACAAAGCTTGACCCCGAATGACCCCTGAGAATACCGCCTGAAAAAATCCAACGCAACGGAAGAGGATTATAACGGGGCCAGTCGACTTAATGGCTTGTCAAAGTGCATTAGCCCCTGCAACACCGCCAGGTAACATTCCGGTAACCGTTTACCTACTTCATACCATCTGAAAATCCCTTTTTGAAAATATTGCGTAGGTAATTTAACCCATTAAGAGCCCCTGCTTAGGTTGCGAGGAGCCAACTGGGATTTTGTTATGACGTTTAGGGTTCCCAAGCCGAAATTTGTTGTAACGGGCGTAGGGGGAAGTTTTTAAGGGCAAAAAAACTGTGTAGGAAGTTGTAGGGGGTTGTAGGATGTAGTTAGAGAGGCTGCGGGGGTTCTAAGTGGAATGGAGACAGTCAGATAGCTGAGACGTCCGGCGTCTCCTTCAGGCTGTTAGCGTCCGTGCTTTTGTGAAAAAGTTCAATTTTTATTATTTTACTTCTATTTATTGCAGACAATTATGAGAGGATTTATGTGCTGGTCAGAGAGGGGACTTGACCGCCAGGTGACCCCTAACGGGATAATTGCGGACGATAAATTAGTTTCAGAACGATTTGACCGCAAACCGTTTAGCGCCCTTCGGCAATTGTCCACCCACGCAGTTCGCATCTGTCCGCGCCGTCCATCAAGGCCCCCATTACGGGCCGCGTTTCATCCCCCCCGACACGATAAACAAAAGCTTGTTTCAAAACGCCGTAAATCACCGGTCCCCGGGGTCGCCGTCAAACTGGTAGCTGGTGCTGTGCGGAGCAGCGAGGGACATGCGGAGCAGCCTGATTGTCATGAAACCGTGACGTTGCACAGAGTCGAGAGTGGTGTCATTTTCAAAGATCAAAAGTTAATTTTCATTAATTGAAAATTTTTCAAAGCAAATAAGATTTGCCGCGTTTCAAGACCACAAAAATGAAATGTCCGTCCCCCGTCGGACGTTTTGACCTGTAGGAATTTTCGTAAAAATTTGTAATTTTGACAAAATAATCGATTCCTACGTCTAGTTGAGTCCCCAAGCTTTTCAGCCCCGATGGCTCAAACCCGCGGGGGCTCTGAGAGACGAGGTAGGTGTCGTTTTCGACGTATTTTTGAACGTACAATCCATATTTGGGGGATTATAGAACGATCCGATTTCACATAGGGCTACAAATTATGTTTAAGGATTTTATGGATTTGTGTGTGGGATTTATGGATTCATAAAATTCTTCCCCTACCCGTTCTGGGGTCGAATTGTTTGCGAATTATAAATCCCATTTTCGGGGGTCCCGTACCCATCCGTCCACTTTCTATGACGTTACAAAATTTGTGTGCGGTGTTGAAGGTTGTCAGCATGTTGACTGAGGTGTCGATTTCGAAATAAGTAATCAATTTTCGAGAAAGTCATTCATTCAACGACAACAGAACAAGATCGTCCGATCCATGACGAAACGACGTGCTTCAGGAAAAAATTGTCATAACGCTTAGATTCCAAATACCTATCCGTTTTGGGGAGAATTTTTTTTCTTCTAAAAATCTGACATTTTGTCAAAATACTCCGTTCTTCGCGTCTAGTTGGGGTCGCAAGGGTTCCAGCCCTGTCGCTGCAACCCGAGGAAAGGGTTTTCAGCCGTGGGGTCGATTTGGGTGTCGTTTTGTGGTCGTAGAATCGGTTTTTGTGGGGGAGGGGTCCAAATCTTTTTTTTTAAATAATTTTTTGTTGGCATAGGTAGTAGTAATTTTTGCGCGTTATAACGTATAAATCCCAAAGAATAACCGTTGTGATTTGCAGCGTTAAAAAATAACAAAGTTTGGATGTCATGTGACAAATTAAGCTCAATGCTAGTAAGTTGAAAGTTGATTAAGCTTAGTTGCAAATGCATCGCCTTTTTTTAACAACCAGTTTTTTTTTTTTTTTTTTTTTTTTTTCTGAACGTATTTATGATTCAACTACCAGCAATGCGCTTAATCTCAACAATGCACAAGTTGCAGTAATAATGTTTACTACTCACGTTTCATGTCGTCTTTTTTGGGGGATTCCAGTGGAGATTCTGAGTGATTGTTGTTGTTGTTGAGGGCTGTGGTGTATCCAGGCGGGAGGAGGTCGACGACGATCGAAGGCGGAACGGCGTTCGTTTGAAGCATCGTCGTCGCCTGTTGGGCCAAATGTCGTTGACGATCGGACATCACTTGATCGGGGAGTAGCCTGTAGGCTTGCATCGTCAAAGAAAACGGCACCCAAAATAAAAAAAGAACTTTTGGTAAAATGTTACACGAGAGTCACTGTGGTAGTGTTGGGTGTGGATTTCTCACAGGGCTTATATACCTTCCCCTACCCTTTCTGGGGTTTTCCTCTCGTCGAGG
This sequence comes from Pilophorus perplexus, assembly GCA_955831195.1. NCBI lineage: Eukaryota > Metazoa > Arthropoda > Insecta > Hemiptera > Miridae > Pilophorus > Pilophorus perplexus. The sequence continues at coordinate 15,256,763 of OY037016.1, forward strand.
GGGTTCGTCGCGGGGGTTTTCAACGATTCTGCCAACAGTAGGGGTACAACCATTACGACCAATCATCTGGTCGGGAGGCCACGCCTACCTAGCTCCCGATTGGTGGCCTCACGTTAAGGCGAGGGGGGGTGCACCTTGAAGGAAGGCCCAGAGCTCTCTCAGGGAGGCTTCATTCATGTGATAATGCCCCATTCCGAGGCCCTGGGGATAACCCCCTCACTTCCCTTCGGCAACCTTTTAAACCCTTTTAGCAACAATATCCAGACTCTTGGTATTATACCTATTGAGATAAACCACGTGGAGGGAGTTTAGCAACACTTCGGTTCATTTTCGGGAAGGTACAGTTACAAAATGTTTCTGAACCCTACTTATCACCTACTTACTATTATTGTCTGCTGATCGCGAATACTGTCCAATGTCCTTCATGTGCCCTGAATGTAGGAAAAACTTTCCCATATTAGACTCGCAAGAAAAATACTTTCCCAAGTAAAGTCTATGAAATAATCAATTCTTTAGAAAAATTCGTGCAAACAGTTGGGGTCATTTAAAAGCCAGAGTTAAAGGCTTCACTTGAGACGGAAATTCGATCGATTCTGACCAATATGCTTGAGCAAGCTATGCAAAACATGAAGGACTGACTCCATGAATGCATCGCCCAAGAAAAAGACCAAGAGAACCATCTGGCAGTTCCCAATCTCGTTCGAGGTAGTGAATCAAGAAAAAGACATTTAATGGACATAGTATTTCATAATTAACAAAATTAGTTTTCTTCGACAAATTTCCATTGTTACTTTACATTTTAAAATTTATTTAAAACTGATATCTTCAAAATTGGCGATTTGGCGAATGTTTAAAATCTGCGCCACCCTTATAATGTGAATGGCGACAAAGACGAGGAAGACACCAATGACACCAGATACCAATAGACGTAGTCGAATATTTTTACGAACAAATGTACCTACCTGCCATTTACACTATAATATAGTTTACCTGTATAAATGGAGCAATGTGACTAGATATTATCTAGTCACATTGCTCCATTTATCCAGGTAAACTGTTTGCACGAATTTCCCTAGAGTTTGTTATTTCACACACTTTTATTTGGGAAGTTTTTTCCGTGGGGACGTTTTGGCTGGGAAAGTATTTTCATGGATGGAGGCAGAAATTGACAGCTACCTATTGGATTTTGATAGCATAATAAATTTTCTCGAATAGTTAGTATGTACATTTAAAATGTCGCCTCCTCAACAACCACAGAACATAGAAAGATCTCTTTCTGCAAAAAGCATACGACGTTATTTTGGATCTGCCCAGAGTCAGGCATAAATTGGCTAACGTGTCTTCGGCTAAAGAGTATTTCGTTCTTGTCACCCACCTCAGAACCTCATTTTCACTCATCTTCAGACCGACGATGAACTTGGTGCCAAGACATAATTCGCACAAGACAGTCCACCATATCATTCCAGAAAAGTGATAGAAACTTGGGATTCTAATCGTAGCAACCAAATGCATTTGGGTGCATGGTAGGTACTCTTGTTATTTTTACCCTCAAAGAACGAAAGTCCGCGTTCACACTTATCGATCATTTTTGGTTTTTAGGCTAATAGGAAAAATAATAGGAACATTTTTTTTTTTTTTGAATGAAAAGAACAACACGAAGTTTCTAAAAGTTTTCCAGCAAGTCCATTGATTCAGATCTATGGCGTAACCCAGCACTTTGTCCCTCCCCTTCAACTTTCCAGCTCAACCTACTTCTCTCCTACCGAGTTTTACCGAGTTTCCTAAAGCTGGGAAAGGGCTTTTCTCCTCTTCGCTTATTACCAGCCGGAGGGACTTGCTCGCCACCCCGTTACTATATAATTACATCCGGGGCCCTATAAACCCTCAGCCTCAGCCTCATCAAGCTCCAATCAGCTTTTCTCATCCCCCGGGGTTTTCCCTACGCTCCTGATTAAAAGTGATATTCCTGTTTCCACCTTCATCAGCTCCCTCCGCCTTTTCGCTGATAACCTCATCCCGTTTGGTTTAAACATCTCAAACGAGTTGCAATTCATCCGACCTCAACAGCTTAATCAGACAATGTTGCTCTGCGGCTGGATGAAATAGATCTCAGAACCGTAGAGTTCAAATGAAGGGTACAGGGAAAAAACCATCTATATCAAGAAAGCTGCAATCTGAGAAAAACGAGTTTTTCACTTGAAAACTGAATAAAACCTTTATTATGATAAATAATGAATCGTTTTGAACTCTATTCTATTTAATAGAAAACGTTGCAAATTTTACACAAGGGTTTATTATTCTTTGATATAATTAAATATCTGCACATGTGTAAATGAAAAAAATGTAGATTTTGTTTTTCATATTTAAAAAAAAATTTTTTATGGAGTTTTTCCAAACTTTTTTTTCAACATTTTGTTTTGTTTTTTACTTGAAAAATATTTGACCTCCTGGGATCCTTCAAAAATCTCATTTGTAGCCCCATGAAAGAAAGCCCTATAGATCGCAATAGCGAAATCGGATCGTTGCGGGACCCCAAAAAATGGATTCTACATCCAAAAATACTTCGAAAACGACACCTTACTCAATCCCATAGTCAAAAGCCTTAAAAAAAAGCCCTCCCGTAGCCCCACAGCGCTCCACGGGTTTGGGCGATCGGGCTGAAAACCTTGCGGGCACAACTAGATGGTAAACAGAGTATTTTGTCAAAATTTTATATTTAAAAAAAAATGCCTACTGCCCAAAACGGCCCGGACGGCGAACGGACATTTTGGTTTTGGAATCTAGACCTCTTGAAACAGATAATGTCAAATTTTGAGGCCAATCTGAGTCGTCGACCTCCGTCGCTATCACATAGGTGCATTATTCCAAGAATAATAAACCAAAAAGAGCATATATTTATTTGTTTCATGTTCATTAGTATGTTTTTATTACATGTTGGCGAAAAAAACCCACAGGTTACTGCTTAGAGCCTTTGGCCTAAATTCTAGAAACATGTAACATGCCAAAGCTAGTTACGTTGCGAAGCCAAATTTTGTGACACATCGCTGTCTCCCAAAAAACGTGACACTTTTTGCCAGGCTCAAGGCTAAAGGATGTTCCAATGGAAGTTCCATGCTATAAAGGGTTTCCTCCTCCCTCATTCATGTTTTTATGGTAATTTTTTATTATTATTATCACTAGTTAGGACACCCGTGCTTCGCACGAAATATCAAATGTCAATGTGCCACTTGTACCCCCCTACTGACGATCTTCGAATAACTACCCACGTAATCGTACCCTAGCTGGGACACCCGTGCTTCTTATGAAATCAAATTCCCGTCCATCACCTATCACCCTTGCAAACACCCGCAGCAACCCGTCAGCTCCTAATTTGTCTTAGTACCTAACGCTTGTTGACCCGTTTCTCGTCGTGAAGTAGGTATCAAATTCCCGCCTATCAGTGATAGATAGGCTATCACCAATCAAAAATGCAGCCCATGCTTCACCCGTAGCATCCCACCAACTCGTAATTAAACTCGTACCTAACTTTTCTTGACCTGGCTCTCGCCTGCAGTAAGTATCAAAATAACTCGAAACGAAGGCTCGCAAAAGAAACTTGTACCTTCCCACCTACCGTCGACCTTCGAATAACTTCGGAACGGGTTATCGCACAGAAATCGTTTTATACTCGTTGAAATCAGCGTGAAAAGTAACTGACGTAGTTCCGTTCAAAAGTTGTACCTTCATTCCTAGCAATCCGTAGTAACGACCGACCCCCCCCCCCCCCCCCCCCCACGGGCAAAGAAAAGCCTCGTTCACGATGAAGGAAGAGAGTTCGCGAAATCTACTATAGCCTATTAGGTATCTACGTTGGAACAACCTCGTCTATTTGCGCCCTCCCGCACGGAAATTGGTTCGGTCGTTTGGGCGTGATGTTGGAAGATACAGACATACATACAGACATCCATTCTTATTAATTCTCATTAATTATTAATCTTACAGATCTGCCCTATTTTCGATGGGCAAATCCCGAAGTGTGTTAGTATCCATGTAAAAAATCATTCTTTATTTTTAATCTTCTCATTTATTATTATTGCAATTAGAATTCCTTGTAGTCATTATTTTTCATGTAAAAAATTGTTGTTTATTCTTAATCTTCTTCTTCATTATTATTACAATTAGAATTCCTTGTCATAAAAATTAGTTCATTTATTGCAGATTGGCCCCGATTTGTGGCATTTTGAATTGCACAGTAGGTACACTGTTGGATCTGAACTTACGAATTGAGAAATTATAAAAAACTTTATCCACCACTACTCCATACAGAAGGTATTATCCATCCACTTATCATACACACTGCGCGACCCACACCACCAAGAAGAAATTAGATTTATTCCATCCGAAAGATACGCACCGACCTAATCCATTCACTAGAAAATACCAAAATCGATTAGGTACTAGGTACCTACTCCACTCAGAAGAAATTCACACCTGCGCCTTTCAGAAGAAAAACATACGAACGAATTACACTCCATTCAGAAGACATGCACTTCTATCTCCAAATTTCCCACAGCCAAATTGATAATACGGTTATTGTGATAACATTTATTGTGCCTCCTCCCCCGTCCATCGCTCTTGTTGGCAGTATTTCAAGTATTTCCCCTCGCATTCGATTGTCACATTATTAGTCAGCCCAACTAATTTAGACCCTCTAATGAAAGGCCTGTGTTTTAGGAAGTGCGAGTGGATGAGCCGTATATCTTGTCTCAAGACCTCACTAAGGAGAAGCTTTCAAGGGTGGAAAAAAACGAAGAGTTTTTAAGAGTTACTTTCTTACAACACTTCTTAACTCAGTTTACTCGTTATTTATTGGGCTGGTGACAGAAACATGGCCGACAGATGCACCCAACTTTTCCTGGTGATCACACGGAGGTTGAATGATTTTCGCCGATCATTTCGCAAAATTTGCCGTTATTTAATAACGGTTATTGAAAATGCTCTAAGTGGGTCGAACCGTTTCAAAATAAATATCCGTTTCCGTGCAGGAACTAGACGTCTGTTAACTTTTCCTCTCTCAGACGTCGGTCCGTTTGACAGATTAGAGTAATCCTGACGACCACACTAGTCTCTAATTTGTTATTATAGTGGAAACGTACAAAATGTGTCCGCATTAAAGCATTTAATGCTCCTACATGTCCTAATCCTGCGAGTTGAAACGAGTCACATGGTCGTCCCCATTGTGCGGGTGCTTCGTTCATGTTTGTTATGAAGACGGACAGGCAATTCCTTCTGGAAATCATGTTTTGTACGGGACATTTCGCCCTAATGGGTTGACTCGCCAGAAGGCGGCTTGGGTTCAAACAGTTCTGGAAAAGTCACAAAATCGACCGGTCTTGACAGGTGCTGACGTTGCAGGTACACGAAGTGTCTTCATGAGACGAGTCTCGTTTTACAGAAAAAGGAGGCCGTTCATTGCAGTTGAAGACATCAAACTATTTCACGCCGAGGAGACACAAATGGAAATCGTTCCGAGACAAAATTACGTCGGTGAGGTTTCTCAAGCCGTCGCCTTCGTTTCTTCAACTTAGACTCGAGATGATTTGTCTTATCTCCAAGTACAAGAATTTCATGCAACGTACGAGTAATCGCTCTCACACTCCATAAAACAGAAAAAACTCCTGAGTATCCGCCCTTCAAGCAGACACCTAAATACATGGATATTTGTAGTGATGACTCTGAGAACTTCTGAAGAATGTTAACGTCCAATATCGTCATGTCATGACGGTGCTGCTCTACTAAATTGGCTTTTCGCTCATTTTATACTCTGCTGATTTGGCTACTGCTTCACCTCTCTGCTGGTTCATCTCCTCATTCAGTACTCGGCTGAAACAGCTGCTCATTCACTTCTCTCCTAATGTAACTCATTATTTCAAGCTACTTGGCCTTAACAAGAAAGGTTGCGCTCATCTATTCAATTCAATTGATGGCTTGTTCCTTTTGCTTTCCTTTTCAATTTCATAAAACTTTTGTTTACTTCCCTTACTTTCTAAAATTTCTTTTACCGAACTTCTTTTTTCTGTTTCAAAAAGTTGACTTTTCATATTATTTTCTATTTTTCTTCCTCTCATCATTTATCATTTTTCATTAGTTTCATCTATGTGCGGACAACCTTGTCTCATGGAAACTTTATGGAGCAACTTCATCAAGCTACTGCCCAAGTTTATAAAATCTCTTCCTCCAGGATAAATTCCACACATGTTCTGATTCTTTTGAGAATTGAATTTTAAAAACATTCTGAATTTACCGAATAGTTTTGGCTTCACAAAACTTCGAATTCCGACAAGCAACTCTGAATTGGATCTGTTTAATATTTAACTATTTAGTTATTCGAATAACATGACACCATAGTCGAGAAAACATTCATGGTCTGTTGGTCATTCAAACGACAGTTAACGATCCGACAAAATACTAAGTCTTGGTTCAACTCGTGGTAGTATCCGCAAGGTTTTCATCACTATAGGCAATAATAATCACTATTTATGATTTCAGCTATAAGAAAAAAGCCTCTTGTCTGGTTTTATTCATAGGAAGTGGCATGGAAAAACAGCCGAAAGGAAGGTCGTAAAAGTAAATCCTTCGATGATAATAAGATCTTTTGATGATACAGTGATCTCTTTGATGGTGGACTGTGTGAAAGAGGCAACTCGGGGAGTTCGAGGGTGACCTAATAGAGCGGAATGATTTACCGCACCACTTCATTTCCGAGCGCAGATGCGGGTTGAGTCGAAGGAAAAGAGGTCGGAAATGGAGTGGGGAAGATATATATTAGAGCCACTTCTGTCTGTACGCAAACTGATAAGCAGAAGGAAGCCACAAGATGGCGCTATCATTTGCTTCTATCATTCCGTACCAAACAAAGATTTAAATTTAGATGAGAGAACACCCCCTACTCTTGCCATCCCGATCTCTCCCTATAATACTGAACATTTCTCGTGCTTTTTACTTCGCCCAATGTTCTACCCACTTCAAGGCTGGGGGGACACCAGGGGCACAATCTGACATTCAGGATTTCCTGAGGAAGGGGAGGGACCACTTCAAAAAACTTATAAAATTCGAGTGAAACCAATGTGCAAATTGGTCAGGATCCCAGTTTCAGTTTCAGCAGACTTAAAACAGTTCTTTTCTCTTGTTGATGATAATACCTACCTAGTGGAATCTGACAACCGCAGTTTCTTGTAAGCTAGTGAAACATCAAATTCGTACAACTGGTTGCAATTGAAATTGAAATTTAATCAAAATGGGGTCGTTTGTATGCCGGACGGCCGCTATCTGTAACCAGAATACTGAAAAACGACTAACGGGTTCATAATTGCACCTGCTCCTTTATTAAAAAAAAAAAATTGATCATCTTGAAATTTTGTATTCAGACTAAGATAACCGAGGGGTTAACCTATGGAATGCTTCAGTTCACCTAAGTTTACCTAGGTTCGCCAAGGTTTTGGGCTGAAGCAATCCAAGAAGTGATAATATCACAAGAAACAGTTTCTATGAACGAATAGTTACTATGAACGTATGGTTTACTGACCTGGCTCCTGGAAAATCAGCGATGGGTGGCAAATGGGTTTTTACAACCAAGTACGTGGCTGATGGAAGCGTGGAGCGCTTCAAAGCTCGTTTGATGCACATGGAAGATGGATTCCCACAATCTCGCCGCATCCACTTTCATTGTGTTGGTGATGTTTTCACCAAGCAGTTGTCAAGCTCGAAACCGTTTTGAAAAACATGGGGCTGGAAAAGGAAAAAAATCCAGAGTTTGTTCGTTGTTTAGCAGCTAAAGACTGAACAGTTGTGCTCATGTGAATTGTGCTCAAAGCTACAAAGCTATGATTCACCTTGAATTGAGAATTTATCATTTCCGGAATCATAAAAAATGTATCGGTACGTGGAAAACGAGACGATGAGGTTGAGTGTTGAACGTTAATTTATGTTCGTCGAGGGGGTGTGTGCTGTGTGGGCATGATATATGAAGGGATGAAGTTGAGAAGCTTATAACTGTAATTATTGTTCCTCCGAGGCGGGTAACGGAAGGGGTAGAAGTTGGTCGAAACTCCAAGGGATGAAAACTGAGGCAGAATCATCAATTATGTATCAGCAAACCCCCGGAGCCTTCTCATTATGGCTCCTCCTCCTGTCCTTAATACAATTTCTACCACTCCCCACCACTTTCCCTAGTTTGTAATTACCCTCCGGATCAACCCCTTTAGAGCTTCATCTGCGTTCATCAGGCCTTCAGGAATAGCCGTATCGAGACGCTTAATATACTGATGAGTTTATACTTTGAAATTACTCATTTTCAGATGAGATGTAATAAACATAAAATTCACGGAATTTGTTGCGTTCATCGAGTTGCGGAAGGAATCGCATTGGAATCGAAGTTGTGTCCTCCTGTGCGCGAACCCCTTGGAGGAACCCAAACCTTTCTAATTGGCAAAAGAGACCCTCTTCAATTGACAGAGAAGATGAAGATCCTAATGATATTTATCTCCTGCATGCCAGTCTTTTGCAAAAAAAAAAAAAAAAAAAAAAAAAAAACATTCGTAAATTCAGGACAGTTATTGTTTCCCGAAATTTGGGAAATGTGGCGAGGCCACATTTAATGTGGCCTCGCCTTGCAGTTCAACCATGGACTTGGGTGAAGAAGTACATACATGGAATGAACCAACTTTTGAGGTTCCTGTTGACAACCGAGTGACTGTTACTGGAGAATCGACTGAAGAGGATATCTTCAATTTGGTGTCTTCAAAATCAGACGACGAGGCAGAGGATGAAGATCTTGACAGGGAACAAAAGAGAAGCATTGAAAGCATTGAAAGCTTTGGAAAGAATGATGCGGTACCTATGCTGAAACTGTAGAAGGAGAAGATGATCCCAACCTGCTGCTGAACAAGCTCAACGGCTGACATGCTTGTGAATAGAGGCAATGTTACCTACTCGAAACCCCGCCGAGTTGACGAACAATATTGTGCTACCGAACAGGTACAATTTCACGGATATTTGACTCGCTTCCACGTTCGAGAGTAAATAAATTCCCGATTTTCCGTGGGGGCGTGGGAAGCATTTCGGGGGAAAGCAGCCCGTTGTGACGATTCCCCACCCAAATATCTCACCAGCCCATTACGGACTGTACAAAATAAACCAGACACCCCCAGACGGAAACGTGTTAGGAAACAGTCCTTCTCCTCCCTTAATATACCAGGACGAGGTTCGTCTTTGTGCATCGAAGGGTTCCGTAGGGCCTACCGGGTAAAAGTGGCCGAAAAAGGACGCCGCCTACTGTAAATCTGCCTTTGGCTCCTCACTTACTATGTTTATTGGTTTATGACCCTCCTTTTGGAATACGCTGACCCTAATATTCCTGAAATATGACTCGTCAACGCTACCGGGTAATTCTCTCCCCGTTTTTGGTGTCACTTTTTATGGCCCCGTTTTTCACTTTTATTTTTGAAGAAAAGGACCCTATAGGTGCATTGAGCTTTCTAATAATCGAGTTAGAGCTGATGGGCAATAAAGTTCTTTTCGAAATATTGTGGAAATTCGAAGAAAGGTTGTTCGAAATAACTGATTGAGTTGAAATTAAAACTTCATTGATTTTGAGGTGGTATTTTATGTTGACGATTGGGTCCACTCAATATTTCCAACAGTATGAAAAATCGATGAGTTTCCACAACATTTCGAAAAACTTAGTCAAGTCCCCACTGGTTCTAATTCAATTATGACTTGCACTATGTATTGCTCATTGCACTTAAAGAACCCTTTTTATAAAAATATATGTATATGTATATACCTACCTAGTTAACAAGTTGACTGCCACGGCTCCCAGCTAGTATGAAGAAAAATTCCTTCTCACAGGCCACGCCGGTTTTTTTTTTTTTTTTTTTTTTTTTTTGTCTACTTCGGGAGACCTTGCTGATGGTGGTAAAAATGTTATTTGGTCATTTATTATAATTAATCATTTAAAAAAATGGCATGTATATGTGTGATACAAGTGGCCTGTGATCGACGATTTCAGACTTGAAGTGGTAAAACAGAAAATCGTGTATCATTGTGATACAAACTTAGAACCTCACTTACGATCGCATTCAGACTTCACACTCTTCATTTACATTTTATAGGTACCTCAGAAAAATACATGGTGGTCGGCTTCGTCATTGTTATCGGCGTCGTCGTTGTGGTCGTCGTCAATATCCGCCGCACCATACCCAGAAACGGGGGTAGAGGCTCTAGGGATGCTCAAAAAATATCGATATATCGATATTTTTCTACCGATATATCGATATTTTTGGCCGATATTTTTCCCACCGATATATCGATATATCGATATTATTTTTGAAATATCGGGAACCGATATTTTTGAGAGAGACCAGACATAAATCCGAACACCAGCTAGAAATAGGGTCAAAAAACGTGTAGGTAACTTTACTGAAAGTACCTATTTCCAATCAAATACTATGTTTAATAGACCTCGGCTTTCAATAATTGAAATGAATTATTCCTTTCCTAATCCCTTTACCGAATTGGTTCACAATCACATGTGTGAAGAGTTAATAATGTACTTAATTAATGTTGGCGAGCAGATCCACGCAATTCATTTTAGTGCAATGTACAGAATGTTTTGTCAGAACATTATAAACTCTATGATTTTACAAATAATTACCTACTCATTACAAATTATTAAATAATCTTCAAATTTAAACAATCTTCAAACAATTTTAATCAAATTTAAAAATCTTTAAACGATTAATCTTTAAATCTTAACAATTAATGAAAAATCTTTAAATCTTTAATCTTCAAATCTTTAAACAATCGTTTTGTTTAAAAACAAATTTAAACCATTTCTTCAAATTTTTAAGAATTTATAACCTTAATTTATTTACTTGTAATCAAAAGTCGTGAAAGGCATGGATTTTTTAAAATTTCGACTAATATCCGATATATCGATATTTTTTAAACGATATATCGAATATCGATATTTTTCTACGATATATCGACCTAGTAAAACGATATTTTTTAAATTATCGATATATCGAATATCGATATTTTTCTTCAGTGTGGACATCCATAGGTAGAGCCCTCCCAAAACAGCTCATCAAGTCTTCATCATTTTCTAAGAGCGCGAGCAACTCACTTTCAGAAAAGGCACGTTTTTCACTCATTTTGAATCATAATAATTATTACTTACTTTGTTATGAGCAAAATCACAGCTTAAAAAGTGGGCAAAAACGGGAGGGAATGATAAGGGAGATACCGTTTCAAGACCACCGTCTTTTTCAGTTTCTAATTTACTTGTCGGGGCTTTTTTTGTGGCCAACATCGTTCCGCCATTTCTAAATGCCACTCAAGGTCGATTGGCGAGGAGAAAGACGCCGAAACTGTGTATCTGAGAGACACAGAAGCTTTTGAAATCACTCGGGAGCATGTATCACACAGATACACGTGACACTCCTGGCAAGGTCACCTCATGTATCACACAGATACGCGTGGTAGTCACCCTGAATCAGCAGCGCGATAAATTATCCATTTAATTTAAATTAATCCATTAATGAAAATCTTGTCTTCGGGAAATCTGCTTACTTATCAGTCTGAAATGTACCTTTGTTGAAGTCACTGCAATAGAGTTGTAACGTTGGTGAAGTTAGCAAACAGGTGTAACACCAGCCATCCAAAATGGAGTGGTTTGAAAAATTTTCAAACCAACTTTTCAAACCAAAAGTTTGTTTGAAAAGTTGCTTAGATTATCTTAGGCTTATCGATACATAATCTATACTTCACCCACATGGCCACGTTGGTCCCATGTGAGAGACTTTCTTCCAAAGCTGGTGCCACTGTCTCCAATCAGAGGAACCGTTTGTAAATCCCTTAACTGGTATGGTGCTTGTGATAATAAATATATAAAAAAATCGAAATTTAATCGGTTTTCCGTTGCAAGCGCATTAATCAATAGGTTTCAAAATCACTCATTAAAATTTAATTATAGGTTTGTTCCAGGTCTGACTGCGTCTGTCGACGGAAGTTGGACAGCTGTCGACAGAACCCGACCACACATACTCGAGCTATCGATTTCCGTCCAACTTACGATCGACCTGGAACAGCAGTTTCTAAACCGCGCATGTCTCCGGCGATTTCTGTTAACATTCCGTCAAACCTGGAACAAACCTCATAAAATAGATTTGTTATGGAGGAGAATTCTTAATTTAAAAGAGTACCTACTAAACAGTAGGTAGGCACTTAAGAACATCCAAAACGAAATCGTTTGAAATATTTGAAAAAAATAGATAGGTATCGATAATCGGAAGTATTGATAGACATTGTTTCGATAATATCCTTATAACGATCTTTTATTTCGATATTAAATCAAATATCGATATTTCTCAATATCGAAACGTCCCTAATCTTTTAACGGAAGGTTTGTTCCAGGTCTGACTGCGTCTGTCGACAGAAGTTGGACACTGTCGACAGAACCCAACCGCACATACTCGAGCTGTCGGTTTCCGTCCAACTGCTGTCAACTTACGATTGACCTGGAACAGCAGTTTCTAAACTGCGCATGTCTCCGGCGATTTCTGTTAACATTCCGTCAAACCTGGAGCAAACCTAGAAGTTTGCAACAGAGAATCGGTGGCGCCATCTGTGGGGCGCTTCAGTCCCTAAATAGGGACTGTTTTTGCTTACTCATTCGATTAGGTAGTCAGGTTTCGTGAAATCGTATGAAAAAGAAAAAGAACCGGTTCAGATTCTTGAAGGTAGATTTAAGCAGTTTTGTTAAAATTTAACAAAATTTAAATTTCCATTTACTTAATGGAACCCCTATCCGGTGGTAAGCTTGTTGCTGGTGTAGGAGCTTCTCAGTTTTGTTTAAAAAAAAGTTATCCAGAGGCTAAGATTTGTCAGTTGGATTCATCAAGTTTAGTGATTAAGAAAAATTTTGTAAGCCCACTTGGAAAGGGATAAACTTATCGAATATATTGGAACAAGAGACAATGACACGATTAGTAAGAGAGGCCCAACTCATTAAAAACGACTTTTGTTCAGAAGTTAATAGGTACATTGAATTTTGCAAGAGTCCAAATATGTTTGGCAAATTCTACCTAAACGGTAACTACAGCATCCCCCAACGTTTAACAACGTTTAAGGGGAGGAGAATCTCACGTCACACCCCCCTGGGCATCATTTATTCACATTGCCTTCTAATTTGTTCGTTTTACTATTTCACGTGCCAACGCAAAGCCTTTTTATATCCCGCCCAAGGCGAATTCCACCTCCCCTGCTTTCGGCTCTTCTTGATTAATTCAATGATACTACAGACCTACAGGGGGTAGGTATACTCACTTTATGCGGTAACGCTTTCTCTCTCTTATTTCGGTTATATTCTTTTCAGTAAGTCTTCCGCCTGTTATTTCTTCTTACGGAAATATTCCGGCAATTTTTTTTCCATTCTTCGCGGTCATGAGAAATCCTGGAGTGAGAAGAAAATTATTTATTCAAGATCCCAGAGCTTTGAAAGACACACTTAAGCATCCCTTTATGATATCTATAAAAAGTACGATAAAAAAAAAGAAGCAGTGAAAAGGGCACTACAAAAACTCGTGATTTTCGTTTGATGGACCGACAAAAAACCTGGCTTTGTTCCCAATCGTTAATTCATGGAAGTTTCGAATAAAAGCTGTAACAACAAAAGTATAGTTTTTGTGCCGGTAAAAATATTGCGAGCTTCAAAGAGAATGAATTTCGCAACCATTGGACGCATGAGGAAACCCTGCCATTCAGGACTGCTGGAATCTGGACAGCACCAGCGCCACAGAATAACCTGACATGGTACATATGTACAGGAGATTCTAGATCGATTTTCGAGGAATATTATGGTGGGTCAACGAGGTACGACTTCCGGAACCAAGGCACGGGCTAATGAGTGGTCCTCGAGAAATGCCGTGGATGCCAACTCCCGCGGTGTGGTAATGTTTCTGTACACGATTAGTGGCCGTGTCACCACAGTGGTGCAAGCCCATTCTGTCTGCAGGATTCGTAGGGGACGCCCCTTTCAGGTGATGGGCAGTGGCAGGAGGAGTGAGAGTTTCGAGACCACTAGAAGACTCAGCTTTGAGTTCTTCCTATCTGTGGCTTGGCGGTGTAGATGCCGTGAGTGGTCTCCGATCATAAGACCTCAGTTACTGAAAGTCCACAGACTTCTGGCTTAACCAATACCGACTGAAGGTGGCTGATGATCCTGCAAAGAGCAGCAAACAAGAGGACTCAGCGAAGCATGTGCTAATTAAAAGCTCCAGCAGGCAGAAATGTGCCCAGTGGGAATGACAGATGGTCGAGCAACGACTCCCAATTTGAGAAAGATGCCATCACATTTCACCTCACAACCCAAGTTCATGAGAATCCTTGCAGGGACTTCCATGGCGAAGGCAGCCAAGGCTGTCTTCAACTCATAAGATCGTCAGATGCCAACGTCCTCTCATATAAGTTCAAATTCCGGTGATCCCGCCAAAACATGCCTTCGTTTACTGATAATGTTAAACTAGCCATGGCTTTGGGAGAGCCGTGTTCACCCCAGCGGCATATCAGGAACTGGACCTCGTCCACCAGGAGGCAAATATAGTCTGCGGCCACTCAGGGAAGTACAATAAGGGATACCCTAACCCCGTACGTCACCCCGTACCTGAGTGTCATTTTCATTACAGTACATGAGACGCCTTCCAATTGACATCAAACGTTCTAAAATTTTTCGATTAACCAACACTCACTCTGGTTAAAGACGGGTGCTCCTAAATTCTCAGGAATTTCATTGAGTTCCTCAACATCGAACTTTTTAGTTTATATTTAAAATTTGAACATTAAAACATTCCCTTTGTCCTTCATATCAATTCTTCTGATATCATATTATTAATATTATTACATATTAATGATATCACATTAGTAATATTATTACATCATTTCCTATAGACGCAGTTATACTCATTTGAACACTGGAGTTTCTGCCAGTGACACCTTTGAGGGGAACACTTCCCGATCACTATAATTTCGACTGAAACACCGTATTGACATTTCATCAAAGCTTATAACCAGTACCGTAGCTAAAGCCTCGGGCCCCCCATACGGAAATATACCATGCTAGCTACGGCTCTGCTAATAACTCGGGCAGGTTATAATTACATTGAATGTACAAAATCCACAGACATCGGAGCTTTCCTATAGGATACTTCAGATAAACCTTCCATGCCACCTTCTACAGTTTGAGGAACGCAGTACTTTGTTTTAGAACGGTACATGTTTTTTGCCGGGGGTAACCGGGCTTGAAGATCGGACACCTGCGATGTAGGTATCGACGACACTCCTTAGACGTAGACGTGCAACTGCAACTTGCACCCTGCAAGCTCTGTGTCCCAAGCCCACAGGCTGCAATAATAATTGTTATTCGGGGACCGTAGGGAACCTGGTATCCAAAAAGGGTCTATGTTGTCTTTTGAAGACAGTTTAGAGTAAACAACTTTTAATTTGTGTTAACTACTTGGAGTATTGCCTACTTCAAAGGACGTGACTAGATGATACACGAAAACAAAAAGGAACTACTTGTATGCTCACCCAGTCAACCAGAAGAAGAAGGTTGACTTTGTGACTTGACCATTTTCTGAATTTTAGTTCTACTGTACAAAATTGATTTGCTGAGCCCAGCAGAGAAAATACCCTTGAGGCTTTGAAGGGCGCTCGACCGAAAGACGATTCGATTCAAGACCGTTTGGAGCATTTCAGGGTGATCGTCGTCGTGCGACAAAAAGCGCATTGCCTCGTCGACGTTTTTCTTCCGATGGCGGGTGTCGTAGGTCGCGTGGTACCTCCAGTATTTGGCCAGCTGAGTGATCGGCGTGTGGGGCAATTGAGACAAGTGGTAAAACCTCGACGTTGACGACATGTCTTGACGGCAAATCCCGTCGAAAGAGTCGTCTTCGTTTACAGTAACGTAAGGCTCAAATACGCCATCCAGATGAGGTTTGTAGAGTTTTCTAAAGTCGAGGAGTTGACGGCTTACAATATTGTGGACCTGGAGATGAAAGAATTCATCACGGAACGTCTTGCAAAAACATCTCAAACACCACAACACTTACTTTATTCTTGTCTTCACCAAATGTCATCCGAAAGTCACCCTGATACGAGAGGTTGGCAATTTGCATGTAGAGCATCCTCTCAGTGAAGTGCTCAGGTAGCAGCAACAGTGCCGTATGTAGAGCGCTCATAAGGTTCCTTCTCAGGCACATGTCCAAAATCTCGAAGTCTCTTTTGACCGGAGTCAAAATCTTGACCGGCTTGTGCATCCGACCAGCCAAGTAAATGTAATTCCAGTCCAACATGTCATTCACGAAATCTTCCATGTCGACGACGCCATACTGAAAATAAGACGTTTGTCAAATAGAAAACACTTGACTAGCAGAAAATTAGGCATCAGTGGCGTAAATATAGGGTGTGCGGCACACACGGGCAGGTATCGTTGGGGGCCCCAAAACCACAGGGTAAAAAAACGCTGCAAATTTTACACAAGGGTTTATTATTCTGTGATATAAGTTACTTGTACAGACATTTAATTCTGTCAATAAAAAAATTAAAAAAAATTTTTTTTTTGGATTTTTATATTTCAAAAAAAATTTTTTGTGGGATTTTTTTTTCAAAAATGTGTTTTTTCAAAAATTCTTTAATTTTTACTCAAAACGCTGCAAATTTTACACAAGGGTTTATTATTCTTTGATATACATTACTTGTGTAGAAATTTAATTCTGTCAATGAAAAAATTTAAAAAAAAAACTTTTTTTTTTGGATTTTTATCTCAAAAAATTTTGTTTTGGATTTTTTTGTTCAAAAATGTGTTTTTTTTTCAAAAATTCCGTATTTTTTACTCGAAAAATATTTGACATCCTGGGATCCTTCAAAAATCCCATTTTTAGCCCCATGAGAGCCCTATAGATCGGCACAGTGAAATCGGATCGTTCCGGGACCCCAAAAAATGGATTCTACGTCCAAAAATACTTCGAAAACGACACCTAACTCGATCCCATAGCTAAAAGCCTTCAAAAAAAACCTCCCGTAGCCCCATTATAGCCCCATAGCGCCCCACGGGTTTGGGCGATCGGACTGAAAACCTTGCGGGCACAACTAGATGGTAAACCAAGTATTTTGCCGAAATTTCAGATTTTAAAAAAAATTCCTACTACCCAAAACGGCCTGGACGGCGGACGGCGTACGGCGGACGGATATTTCGGATTTAGAATGTAGACCACTTGAAACGGATAATGTCAAATTTTGAGCCCGATCGGAGTCGTCGACCCCCGTCGCGAAAACATAGGTGTATTATTCCAAGAATAATAAACCAAAAAACGCTGCAAATTTTACACAAGGGTTTATTATTCTTTGATATAGGTTACTTGTGCAGAAATTAAATTCTGTCAATGAAAAAATTAAAAAAAAATTTTTTTTTTGATTTTTATTTCAAAAAAAATTTTTTTTTTTGGAGTTTTTTGTTCAAAAATGTGTTTTTTCAAAAATTCTCCATTTTTTACACAAAAAATATTTAACATCCTGGGATCCTTCAAAAATCCCATTTTTAGCCCCATGAACGCCCTAAAGATCGCCCCAGTGAAATCGGATCGTTCCGGGACCCCAAAAAATGGATTCTACGTCCAAAAATACTTCGAAAACGACACCTAACTCGATCCCATAGCTAAAAGCCTTCAAAAAAACCCTCCCGTAGCCCCATTATAGCCCCAGAGCGCCCCACGGGTTTGGGCGATCGGACTGAAAACCTTGCGGGCACAACTAGATGGTAAACCAAGTATTTTGTCAAAATTTCAGATTTTTAAAAAAATTCCTACTGCCCAAAACGGCCCGGACGGCGGACGGCGGACGGCGTACCGGACGGACATTTCGGATTTTGAATGTAGACCTCTTGAAACGGATAATGTCAAATTTTGAGGCCGATCGGAGTCGTCGACCCGCGTCGCGAAAACATAGGTGTATTATTCCAAGAATAATAAACCAAAAGAGGCCCTCGAAGAATTAATAAAATTGAGAAAAATTATTCAAAATTGCCTACCATTATTCAACGGGTTCCTTCCCTCGGGAGAAATTAGAGATGGGACTCCGAATGCGACATTCGATTATTGAAATCATTCAGATGTTCGAAGGCGAGATTTCAGGTAGGTTGTCGAATAATTTTGCATTCGTTTAGTAGCAAAACTTGCGGTATGTTTCCGAACGTTGCACATCCGGATCTCACTAATTAACTACTGACAGCTGTTTCATTTGGACACTTCCAGATCTCCCATTGTTCTGCTTTCGAATTCCTAATCATCAAATGACATTCTTCAATTGCATGGAAATAACTTTGCCAAAAGTAGAAGTACTAGGTTGGTTTCATCCAAACTCCGATGCTGGTACCCTACTGGTTAATGGGCCCCGGAACCGACTGTCGAATAATACTTTTTTCTGAAAGAACTTCATAATTTGAAGGCATAGCAGTGAGTTTTGGGCTCCTACGGTGTAATACAAATTTCCAGGGCACTGTCGAAAATTTCAACTTTGAATCTGGAGGGAAAAGTGCCGCTACTCTCTCATTGGCTGCTACACGGCCGCCATTTCCGCCGTCACCTCCGGCAGATGCCCGTCGGTCCCTTCTTATGCTAGCGCACTCTGGCGGATTAGTTATAGTGCCACCGCGGGAAAATTCAAAAGGCCAAATATTCACTAGTGATTTCCTCTGTTCAGACACCTAATTTTTCAGTGCTAACTGTACTGAGTACTTTGTTCATTACTAGTTCAACTATGTTCGGCCGAATTTTCCCATTTCTCTGACCTAGTTCCGTGGCCCATTTGCATAAACTTTAAAATTCGAATAATTCATTTGGATAACCATTCGGTTTGCCCATCACTCCCAAAAATGCTAATTAGGAATGGACTGTTTCTGGATTATTTATTTATTTTTTATTTTATTTTATTTTTTTAATCGATAGAAGGCTTCCAAATAACACCGAAAATGGGGTTAAATACAAATTAGCAAGCTCGTACAAATTTATAGAAAAATATGAAAAATCTCAAATTCAATTTTTGGCAGAAACCAGTGATCAGACGATTTGCCAAGTTATTACTAGGTACCAAGTTGGTAAAAATTGAAAACTGAAAAATCGGTCTCTGAGGTTAACCCCACATTTAATCAAGTCAATATAAGTTTACTATAATATAGTAAACTTATATTATGCATATATATGCATATATTGCATATTATGCAACAAATTTTCGCGATACATCAATGTTACTGAGCAAAAGCCAATAACCAAGAAAATCAAGAAAAAATATGAAAAATCAATCTGCACTCAAGTGTCTTTGGTGGGAAACTAACAGTTACTGTCAAACTGGAAGTGCTGGACGTGACGTCAAGGACGCCCTTTTTGAATCGACCAGAACAAATTCAGATGAATATAAACTACGTGAAAGACTTTTTGTCACAAGAATTATGTATACTTCTCTTTTTGACTTCTAATAACACAGCACAGGATGATTTTACCCCCGAAATTCGGGTGCTCGTCCATTCGTAATAACAACCTTCATGGAGACCAACGTTAAGCCAGTAAATCGGAAAAAAGGAGAAGAATGATGTTGTCGCTGTTATCGCAATTTTCAAACTGTTCGCGTCAAATAGGTTAGCGACCCAACGATTTTGATAGTACCAAGCAGCACATTTGTTCTGCGATTACTGAGGGAGGTTAAGGAAAATAATAGCAGGAGTGCTCTAGTGGGAGTGTACTCGGGGTTGCGTTGTAGGCGTCACTGTGTCCAGATTATAAACTCACCTTGAAAACAATGTCGTCGCCTTTCAGAGGCACCAAAGTGTTGAAATACACTCGGCACGGCAATTTTCGTTGAAGGAACGAAATGAAGCGCGGTCCCAGTTTTGACATGCCGGAATAATGTTCCGGGTTCATCTGCAAGTTGCGCCAGTGGAAGCCCAATGTGTCGTGAACGGCAAAAATGAGGTCTATCATGGGGGTACCCACTTTGGACCCAGCCTGGGGGAAAACTCCGGATCCATAGGCAAAGCAAAACCTGAAAAAAAATAAAGAATTACCAAAATATTCGGGAAAGGAGGGAGATTCGCGATCAATTCCTCGACGACTCTGCATATGGCCTCAAAGAGTTGGTGTTGGTATTTCTTTACGGAAGAAAAAAACCGGACGGTAGACCTATGGTTCTACAGTGAGATCATTTAATAATGATTACATAATTTTAAACAAACCCTCTACTTGTAACCAACCGCTAAACTTCCTTAGAGACCAATCATGTGATTATAGTTTTCGCGATCATGTTGCGCTCAACATCCCCCGTGACGTGACGTGACGAAAACAAATGGAAACGTCCTGTTAATCATTATTAAATGATAATAATTTCTTGAATCCTTAAAGGCATTGTTCTAGATTTTCTCAGTAATAAAAAGATCATAATATGATATTATCTGATATCAGAATCAGTATAATAGGTACTGCGTAAGTGTGACTTCACAACATAATATGTTATTATCTATGTGACGAAGTTTTCCTGTAACCGACGAGTAACCAATCCAAGTTTGCAAATAAAGCCTCAATCGTTCCCCCATAATTGATTATTTATCAAACTGAAATGTTCTATGATAGTCTATTCAAGTTAACATTACCATAAATTTTCACCAACACCGTAAAATCTCAAGCCTCATTTTTAGCCCCACGGAGCCCTAAGGACCTACCTAGTCGTGTGGGTATGAGACCCCATGAATAGACTGCACGTCGATACTCAATCCGGAGATTTGACTGAATTCGAGGACAACTTAAAACGCTGGTGTTCTGTTGAAACTGAATCCATCCCTCAAGAAGTAGCAAGTTTTCTATAAAACGCTGAATGAGTGAATCAGATGTAACCAACCAAAACCCAAAAGCCCGAAACCCCCGAGTTACATAATCACTCATGGAGTGTAACGCACAAACCCCGGTGAAAGCTGTAAGATTCTCTGAGGTGATATTGAACGGGCTCTCATCAGCTCTGGTAAGTAGTAAGCAGCAAGGAGGAGAGGGGAAAACGCGGCAAATTTTACACAAGGGTTTATTATTCTTTGATATAGGTTACTTGTGCAAAAATTTGTGTCAATGAAAATAATTTTGGAAAACAATTTTTTAAAAATTCCCGTAGCCCCATTTTAGCACCATAACGCCCCACGGGTTTGGGCGATCGAGCTGAAAACCTTGCGGGCACAACTAGATGATAAACCAAGTATTTTGGAAAAACTTCAGATTTTTAAAAAAAGTTCCAACTGCCACAAACTGCCCGGACGGCGGACGGACACTTCGGATGTAGACCTCTTGAAGCGGTTAGGTATGTCAAATTTTGAGTCCGATCGGAGTCGTCGTCCCCCCCGTCGCGAAAACATAGGTGTATTATTCCAAGAATAATAAACCAAAACTGGGAGGACGTCCGGGAAGTGGGTCCCAATTTGAAAATCGGGGAGTAGGTCCCGCCGAAGCATGTGGAGAATGGGAAGTGTCCATTGGTGGAGGTGCTTGGCCTGCTAACCAGTCTTTAACCCTAGACAGCCACCCTGTGAAACCTATCGCTTAAAGCCACCCAAGGACCCACTACATGAGACCTCCAAAGGACACCAGACCCACTTCACGAACTCACTGCTTTCCTAAGGGACCCTCTCACCAGTTTTTTCCAGGAACGGGACCCACTTCCCGGACGCCCCACTGTGATGCCTTGAATGGCTGATGTCTCACAAGAGCACATTTATCTGAAATGAACTCCCACGATGGCATTCAACCCTAACTTTTCTGACAGTCTAAAAGTGATCAGTGCATTTACCCAACCACTCCTTCATTTTGGTCACCTCAGTCAACATTGAAGCGTAAAGTAGATCATCACTACACACTCGTATCCCACAACGTCGGGATCCTAAGATGGTGCTTACCGGAAATATTCTCTGGGAAATATACTCAAAATTTTATCCAGAGCATTGGGAATCAGTGCCAAATTACTGACAGGGACGAGTGCTTTGGTAGTAGCCATAACTCAAAAATCCGAACCGACTCACTGAGTTCATCAATAATCAGCATAAAACAGCTCTACGAAATCATTATTTCACAACACCGAGGTGAATAATTTCACCAAAATCACATTTCTATACCTATGTACCACGAATATTATTGTTTACGTAAGTTGACGCTTGAAGTCACGCGAATATTGCGCTGAGGTGTTGTCTCTCTTTTATGAGACTGGTATTTAAGTTGGTCATATCGTCACGTTAGTGGCAACACCTGCTATCTCATTTTTCTCAGGTTTTCAGGAGAGCCTAAAAACTGATTTCTGAATCCCTGGACCGACTTTTACCGCAAGTCTGTAGCTTAGGACAATAAGGAGGTCCCCAATGATTGATTTCAATGTTAAAAAAACGAAAAATAAATTATAATGAAAATTCAGCTGAGATAGCCGGTGTTGGTGTTTGCAAGGGTGAGTTAGCGGGTGTAGCACGCAAAGTTTATGCTGAGATAGCGTGTGTTGTAGTTTACTACATTATGAGATAGCTGGTGTTGCGTAATGAATAACGGCATAATATGGCATAATATTATTTATTTTTAAATAGTGATGATTATTCATTACTTAATTTTAAATTTAAATGAAATTAATCTAAGTTTTCAATGAAAATCCAGAATTACCTAATTAAATAATTAAAATTATTAAACTATTATCGTAGGTAGGTACATAGGTAAATGTATGATTCGGTGCAGGAATAATCGCTATTATTTTTCGAAAAATCCAAGTAGGAATGCGTTTTCTTAATTATTAAGAAAACGAATTTCACGATTTATTCGTGTGAAATCTCAAAAAGAAGTGGGAGAAGAACACGGATTATTCTTATTCTCGAAAATTATTGAATGCGAATTTTTGAGAATTGCGACTTGAAGGGGTCCAGGCCATTTGCAGCGTTTTTAAAAATAAACACCTTACTCAGCTAAATAAACACCTTACTCAGCTAAATAAACACCTTACTCAGCTAAATAAACACCTACTCAGCTAAATAAACACCTTACTCAGCTAAATAAACACCTTACTCAGCTTCCTAGTTAGCCAGGATAGCCCCTCTCCTGACAACTGAGTGCCTCATGAGTGACGTCAAGGCCAGCGATTCAAATCGTTCAGAACATCTTTAGATAAAAATCCACATCATGAAAGACTTTTTGTCTCAAAAATGATTTTAGTATGGAGCATACTCTTACCGGGACCTAACTATAGTTAGCTTTGGTGTACCATAGCTTACTAGGCTCCTTGTTAACAAGGAATTCAATAACAAGGAAGAGAATTCTCTGTTCTGCTGATTTGACTCCTCACTTGATAAGCTCAACGTGTTAAGCTCTTCATTTAATATTAGTTGGGAAGGTCGGTAGCACAGTGATAGCGTGGGGGACTATCATTGTGTCGCCGATGTAGAGATCATGGGTTCGAATCCCATGTTGGGTGAGGAAGTCCCTTTGACTTGAAGTTTATATAAAACGCTTTCGCTCCACAAAAACCTCACTCGACTCAGGTTATATTGTGATATACCTTACCATAACTGGGAAAATAGGTATGCAATTAAAGAGTTTTTAGTTGGGAAGGTCTCATCTCAGAAAGCCACCTCGTCGCTTTATCCATCTCGACATAATATGTAAGACGAGCTAGTTATAAAAAAATTGTAAAATATTATTTTACAATAGTAATAATTATTATTACTAGCTCATACTAAAATCCTTCAAATCGTCGGAATGTTCTTTAAAAATTTAGTATTAAAATTGAAAGAAGCATAATAATATTATGAAATATTATTTAATCCACTGCAGGTATTTAATCCTACATATATTTTCTCTTTCTTACAAATCACTCTCTGGGTCTAGTAGAAGAAAGATTTAGAGTAGAATTAGTGTGGAATCAATAATAAATTCAACATAATACGAATATAGGATCAAGTTTCTCTTGCAGAACCCTCAACAACAGGTGCTATCTCACATGGAGCAGTTCAGTGCAACACATGCTATCTCACAGCCCTATTTTGTGAGGCCAATTATAAATGAAAAATTGATCAATTTTTGCTTTCAACACGCTCCATCTATCCTGACAACTTGAGGCTAAACGAATAAACCATCAAAACCACTGATTTCACGAGAAAACTCAATAAAAACTGCACGTAACTGAGAGAGTGTCTTCGATTCCAAGCGTCCCCATAGTGATTTCACTGAGATAGCTGGTGTTGACGAACAGATTTAGATAGCCACTGTTAACTAAATCACGATTTACGCGCTCCCTGTTGAGTGGACCAAAAAACTAGCTTCACTAATCGATTCCCCGTCCCATTTTCCTTTAGAATCCGGTGCTATCTCATTTTCGTCAAAAAATGAGATAGCAGGTGTTGCCACTAACGTGACGATATTTTATCCATATCGGATAACTTCAGCGATACCTTTATTGAATGGTTTGAATTTCATAAAATTCATTGAATTTTTAACAGGCAAGTAGGTAAATGTAGTCGTAAGATTGGAAACATTTATTGGGGAAAATTTCCCTAATGTTGTATTTAATAGGGAAATTTTAGAGGGGAGTGAGTCGTTCTGTGGAATCAACCTTTGAAGGATTATCGAGCGTCATTTAAAAAAATAATATTGTAAAATAGGTACGACGAAAAATTATTGACAATTGTGAGGGAAGCAAAAAACTGGCGAACACATTTCAAAAATGTGAGACGTTTTGACGAGAAAATGATGGTGTGGTTGGCCACCCTGGGGAGTATTGATGTTATTGATAACGTCACGACCTCAGTTGTTATCACGTAGAGGCGTAGAGGTGGAATTTAGCTTTGAGTTTCCGCGAGTTATCCTCTCTTTTCTACAGCAGAAAAAGGTAGTTTTTCCGTAGTGATCATGACGGATTCAAAATACTTCACCACCACCAAGAAGGGTGAAATTTTCGAGTTGAAGAGCGAGCTCAACTCGGACAAAAAGGAAAAGAAAAGGGAAGCAGTCAAGAAAGTGATAGCCTCCATGACAGTCGGTAAGGATGTGTCCGCTTTATTTCCCGATGTGGTCAATTGCATGCAGACGGACAATTTGGAGCTTAAAAAGTTGGTTTATTTGTATTTGATGAACTACGCCAAGTCTCAGCCGGATATGGCCATAATGGCGGTGAATACTTTCGTCAAAGATTGCGAGGATACTAACCCGCTTATTAGGGCTTTGGCCGTGCGCACGATGGGGTGTATCCGAGTCGATAAAATCACCGAATATCTGTGCGAACCTTTGAGGAAGTGTCTCAAAGACGAGGATCCTTACGTCAGAAAGACCGCTGCAGTTTGCGTAGCCAAGTTGTACGACATCAACGCCCAGCTGGTCGAAGATCAGGGATTTTTGGACCAATTGAAAGACCTTCTGAGCGATTCGAACCCCATGGTTGTGGCTAATGCTGTGGCTGCGCTGTCGGAAATTAACGAAGCGTCCGTCAGCGGGTCGCCTTTAGTTGAAATGAACGCTCAAACCATCAATAAACTTCTCACTGCCCTAAACGAATGTACAGAATGGGGTCAAGTCTTCATTTTAGACTCCTTGTCCAACTACAGTCCGAAGGACGAGCGTGAAGCACAAAGCATCTGTGAACGTATCACTCCTCGATTAGCCCACGCCAACGCCGCCGTCGTCCTCTCTGCTGTCAAGGTGCTCATGAAGTTCATGGAAATGCTCCCATCCGAGTCCGACTTCGTCCCCACTCTGACCAAAAAATTAGCCCCTCCTTTGGTCACTTTGCTCTCATCCGAACCCGAAGTGCAATACGTCGCTCTGCGCAACATCAATTTGATCGTTCAAAAACGACCGGACATCCTTAAACATGAAATGAAGGTGTTCTTCGTCAAGTACAATGACCCCATTTATGTCAAATTGGAAAAACTCGACATTATGATTCGTCTGGCGTCTCAAGCTAACATCGCTCAAGTTTTGTCGGAGTTGAAAGAATATGCCACCGAAGTTGACGTGGATTTTGTGCGTAAAGCTGTGCGAGCGATCGGGCGTTGCGCTATCAAAGTGGAGCAATCCGCCGAAAGGTGTGTGTCAACTCTGCTCGACCTAATTCACACTAAAGTAAACTACGTTGTCCAAGAAGCTATTGTCGTCATCAAAGACATCTTCAGAAAATATCCCAACAAGTATGAAAGCATCATTTCAACGCTCTGCGAGAATTTGGACACTTTGGATGAGCCTGAAGCGAGAGCGTCCATGATATGGATTATTGGTGAATATGCTGAGAGAATTGATAATGCTGATGAGTTATTGGAGAGCTTTTTGGAAGGTTTTCACGATGAAAACACCCAAGTACAGTTACAGTTGTTGACTGCGATTGTCAAGCTGTTCTTGAAGAGACCAACAGACACTCAAGAATTAGTGCAGCAAGTGCTCAGCCTCGCCACCCAGGATTCAGACAATCCTGATCTTAGGGATCGAGGTTACATTTACTGGAGGCTGCTCTCGACTGATCCTGGTGCAGCTAAAGAGGTGGTGTTGGCTGAAAAGCCGCTCATTTCTGAAGAAACGGATTTGCTCGAGCCGACACTTTTGGATGAGCTCATCTGCCATATTTCCAGCTTGGCATCCGTGTACCACAAGCCGCCGTCAGCGTTTGTTGAAGGACGTGCTGGTTTGAGGAAGTCTCTCCCTGCAAGATCTGGATCATCTGAAGCAGTTCACGAAACAAACGCTACTCAGGTAATACCTTCCCAAGACTCACTGATTGGAGATTTGCTGAGCATGGATATCAACGCCCCCACTCCTGCTGCCCAGAGTCAACCTGTTACCAGCCAGCCAGTGGATCTCTTGGGACTGGACTCACTTTTGGGAGGAGTTGGTGACACTACAGCTCCCCCAGCAGCGCAAAGCACAACTGGCCTCTTGGGAGACATTTTCGGAATCAGTGCTGCTCCGGCTGCAGTTTACGTACCGCCCAAGGCGCTTTGGTTGTCTGCAGATAGAGGCAAAGGCTGCGAAATCTACGGCACCTTCTCCAGGAAAAATGGGCAAATCAGCATGGATCTGACGTTCACCAATCGTGCCATGCAACCAATGACGACCTTCGCCATTCAGTTGAACAAGAACAGCTTTGGCATCACCCCAGCTCGTCCTCTCCAAGTCGTCAATCCTCTTCCTCCAGGCGTCACCCACGAATGCTCTCTTCCTCTCAGCACCACCGGAGCAGTACAACGCATGGATCCCCTGACCAATCTCCAAGTCGCCATCAAAAACAACATAGACGTCTTCTATTTCGCTTGCATCATCCCGATGCACGTCTTCTTCACCGAAGACGGCCAAATGGACAAACGCGTGTTTTTGGCCACCTGGAAGGACATCCCGGCCCAAAACGAAGTCAACTACACTCTCAACAATGTCAAAGGCAATGCAGACACCATCGTTCAAAAAATGCAGCAAAACAACGTTTTCACCATCGCCAAGCGAAACGTCGAAGGCCAAGACATGCTCTACCAATCTGTCAAACTCACAAACCAAATTTGGGTTCTCAACGAGCTCAAAATCCAACCTGGTAACCCCAACATCACCCTATCCTTGAAATCCCGCGCCGTAGACATCGCCGCTGGCATATTCCAAGCTTACGACTCCATCCTCCACTCATAAAATACCCCCAAAGTTCCAGTAGGATCATGAACTAAAAAATAAAAAATAAACCGTTGCAAAAAAATACATGTTGTAATTAATCTTTCATGAGCAATCACGTTGTATGGTGTATAACAGAAAAGCAACGTTATTGTTATTCTTGTACTATTTATTGTGTTAATTTAGCCTCTTATACTCCTATAAAAGTTATCATAAAAGTATTTTTATTTTAAAATTGTTATTATTCTGACAATATTGTACGCTCTGAGTTTTGTTACACATATTATGTACATCGTTCAATGGTATAGCAGTATCCAATAAAATTAATGTATAGTAATTTGTTGTTCTATTATTATTCTCCTTTTAACCATTAGGAAACGCCGAAAATTTTACTTAGGGGTTTATTCTTTGGTCTAATATTTGGACCAAAGAACCCTTAAGTAAAATTTTCGGCGTTTAATTTTGTTAAGCTATTTGATAGCTTAGCAAAATTCTATTGCAATGACGAATGATTTTAAAACTGGTATTTAAAATTCTTTTAACAAACGTGGGAACGCGAGAAATGGATTATATTTACCTACGTCCAAAATTACTCAGAAAACGACACCTCATTCGACCTCCTGGCAATGTGATAATGATTATCCAAAATCTCTCCCTTGATGAAAAAGTCTATATCTGAAGATCATGGTCTTTCCCATCAACGGATAGCTTAATAACTTAAGCCAATGATAGTGTTAACATTTCAAACACTGGCTAAACATATAAAAATTAATATTTCAATGTACAGAAATTGCTCTATCAGTAATGCCTATCACTGGCTTGTTGTAGGTAACTGAAATATAGTTCTGGTTATACAAATGATCAACAGAACGGGAGATTACAGCGTCAATACATGAGTGATTCCATGAAAAGTGGCATTTTCAAATTTAAAATTGAACTACGGGGCGCTCTCAACGTCCACTGGTCTTGGCACAAAGGCCCATCAAAATGTAGGTGTATCCGGATGAATGACATAGGTAAATTAGCTGCATTTGTAGGAAGGAAAATTCCATAATGCGTTAAAATTCTTTTGAATCTTGTCTTCAAAATCTAGTGTAATAAACAATTCAAATTTGACCAATCTATTACTTACCAGACAAATGACGTTTGGCCCGTCAAGTCTATCAATCTACTGAGAGGTCATGCCAGAGTAAGGTGAGAACACTGAATGGGGAGGTTGTCCTAAAATAATATTTTTAACATAATATATATATTATCATGTATCATCATGTCGAAGTCCGCATGACAAATTACAGCTTTACAGGATGAATAGCAGCGATTCGACTTATTTTGGAGCTGCAGCCCGAGGTGTGTCCTAATAATATTATATCCATGTCAACAAAGGATGGTTATTCTGAAAATAATGGATCAATTTAACAGTTTGCTTAAAATCATTTAAAAATTGGGTAAATGTGTATGTATTTAGAAAATTTCAATTAGGTAGTTATATAATTAAATTATGTGTTATGTTATACATAAATTTTATTTTAGGCATTGGAGGTGTTAAAGTCAGCGCTTACAAAATGCAACATTCCTTGACCAAGGAGAAGGTTGTTTTGTTCGTGCCAGAAGGCGGGAGATTGAATAAGAGATAAATCTAACGAATGGAAAGCTCATTAATAATAGAGTTGGCCGGCGGTGTAATACGAGCTTAAATGGAAAACAGGAACTTGAGGGTTTTTTCTGCGCGTAAAAAAGTTAGGATTTTATTACACGGCGAGGAGGAAAAAAAAAAAAAAAAAAAAAAACACCCTCTGGTAATCTAATGAACCAATTTATCAGGCTCAACCCTTCCCGATAATCATACCGCTACCCCAGTTTGGGGGTGGGCCGCTTGTGGCGCTGGTTTCCCCTTGGGGCGTAGTGTCTCGGCTACTTTCAAACAAAGCACTTATCTTTTCCTCCCTTCCGCCGCCGGATTCGACTCAGGTTTATGAGACCGCCTGATCTGCGTCTGTCAAGTAAGTTACTGTTAGCAGAAATTTTCGTCCAGAAAAAAAAAAACCTGTTATAACTAAAAGTGCTGTTGCGGCGTGCAATTTGACGGACTCGCCAGCCAGACCCTCAGGCGCCCTTCAGTGGATCGATCAATAAACTCTTTCGACTCCACCGATGTAAACATCTCCAATCGGAATTCGTAGATAAATTCATCTGAATTTTCTCTAAGAAAAATAGCAAAATTCACCTGCATTTTCTCTACGAAAAATAGCAACATTTTTCTAATAAATTACTAGGTAACGACGGAAATTCGAGACTTTTTCAAAAGGAGTTGCAATTTAGTCTAATTTAACACAAAATTTAAATTTTGCTGAATGACCCTTTTAGGTACACGTTTTTTAACGTTAATTTGGTTCCGTACTTGTAAATAGAGGGCTCACCGACTCAAAACAACTGTATTTTTTTTTTTTTTAATTATACAAACGGTTTTTATTGATCTGTCCCGATTTATGCTGATTTCCTGAATATTTTTCCTCGGCTCTAAAATTAGCCTCTAAGGAAAGGCCATTAGCTCGACGGCTTTTCGTCCATCAATTAAACGAAGTTCGCCGTCGAGAATTTGCCATCTGCTCAATCCTGGTCGGCGGCGCCGTTGCGTGGTAGATCTCAATCTGGAACGGTCTGAAGTGGATGTCATTTCTCAAACGTGAACCTTCTTCATCTTCGGCGCGGGGGTCTCAGGTGATATATTACGAGGTCTGCTCAGTCGATTCGTTATTAAGAGTCCTTTTCAAACCTGCAGCCTCTTTTGTGGTAAAACTCAAGACACAGATGGAAAAACGTTCAACCAAATTGATTAGGAAGGTACCTAGGTACCGAGAAAAATATGACTGCTTGAAACTTTTCAATCAAGAGTCATCGAATATGCAAGAAAAAAAAAAGAACTGAATTTGACATCTAAAATGAATTTTGATTTATGAACTCCAGCATATTAGTTCCAAAAGTCATTTTTTGGGGCAGATTTAAACTTTTTTTTTTACTCAACAATTTTTGTTTTTGAGACTGGTGGACAGGAAGTTGGGGGACGGGGAGGACAATCCCGCTTTTTGGAAATTCGTTCCACATCCCCCATGGGTCGAAAAACTACTCCATATCAAACCCCTTTCGTAGATCAAAACATTCAATCATGATATATCATCATCAGCTCTAGCCTGATATTTCGGAAGGTCTTCAGATCAGGAATTCGAGAGGAATGTGTTTCGAATAAGGCAATTCCATTTTATTACTGTAGAGTGTCTACTGTCTACCTAGAGATATACAGTACCTAGTACCTGTAACTGTTCTTCTACTTCGCGAGCTAGAAGATGTTCCTGTGTCCCCAACGAACCATTTCTTTGCACCAGGTAGGTATTTTTGGTTTTAAATCTCCCTTGAATTGGATTTACCTCCATAATGAACTTTTGGGGGCCATCCATCCCCAAGAAAATTCTGAATCTACCCCTGGGGTCCCCTCAAGCATTCGTAAAAAATCTGGTCACCCTAAAGTAGAACCCCACCCTAAGAGATTCTTGGTTTTCCTTGCAGCCGAAGTAAAACAAAACCGTCAAAACGAAGTTTCCAAAGAGATTTCGTAAAGCGTCGACGAGCGACGCCGGCTTAGTCGGAGGTGCTACCGGGATGGACCCCAGCGGATCGTCGGACGTCTCGTCAACAGACACGGAGTCCACCCAGTTGTTGGACACGGTCCCCTCGTCGCCGCCACCGCCGTACGAACACGTTCTAGCAGAGGTTGGTAAACCTGAAGACAATAGTTCTATACTCTGTTCAATTTCGGAGCGGCTCTGGGCCACCTGAGATCCCTTCACCAAGCGGCAACAGCGCGACGCGTCGGGCAGCACCGATAGCTTCGTCACTTCGTTCATAGGGCTTTAAATTTCAATTCTTGTCCGGATGAGTGTTGTCGCTCCGAATATAGGTAGGCGTAAAAGCGGTTTACAGGATCCTGTGGGATCTCCCCCAAATACGCTTTAGTCACGTCCCATCAATAATGACACGTTCAGCCAATAATGAGCCAGTTTCCTAGTGATTAGTCTAATTGGCACATCCAATCATAGCTAGAGGCCATTGAACGCGTCAGTTAGTAGCTTAGTAGGTAACGTTTCAGTGCGGGAGTGTGGAATACTGTTTGCCAAAACTAATTTTCCTAATTCATTAAAGGTACCTACTGAGAGACTAGTTCTCCCTGCGAATTAATAGCAACCGTATTTAACTTGGGTAAAACCCAAGGTTTTGTGGCGATGTTTACCATTGAGGTGGTTAGGGTGAGAAATGACTCCTCTGCTGAGTTCTCAGCAGAGGAGTCATTTCTCACCCTAACCACCTCATTGGATTAGACCTCTGCACCGTCGGCAAACACCACACGATGTTTACCATGTCAGTGTATTTGGGATTCACATATTCACGGTTCTTCTACCTTACCTAAGTACACTTGTCAAAACCAGTAGATCGGCCAGTTTACTGATTTTTCATGGAAATATGTAAATAATCAGCTTGAACCAGTTTTTATCATTCTATCTCCAGTTTTCAGCGCTCAGAGGCACTAGTTTTTGGCAGAATAAAAAAGAGTGCACGAAAAATGATCGGACAACTGTGGATTTAACAAAGAAACAGATCTTTCCGTTGTCAGAGAAAACTCAAAGGTCATGGCTGGGCGTGTCTGCAGACATAACATGCATGATTGCAATCCATGGGGTTGTAATGATGGAAGTCTCATCGCCAAACTCCTTAGTTACTGACTTGAACGTAATTGATGATGAAAATGAATGATAAGAATACACCTGAATGACAATTATCTAAAGAAAACACAGAATGGGAACAGGACTGATGAGATTCGATGACTTGAATGATAAATTATGAAATTAATAAAAGTGAGTCTAGAATGATGAAACTTGAACTATGAATGATGAAATTGATGAGATTTAAACCTGAAACATGAATGACGAAAGAAGTTATTAATGAGAGTGCATAATATGTCATCATTCATTGTTCCACTTGCTCCATCAATATTGATGAGATTAAAATTTGAACCATAAAATTAGTGTTTCAATAGATAATCATTTGTGGGGTGTTGGGGACTGACGGCTTAAGTGTCAGAATTTAAAAAAGTCATTGCAATTTAAAGATGATTACGCTAAATAATTAAAAAGTTAAATTAATTACAATGAAAGTAAAGATATTAACAGGTTGTCATATTCGTTATGATCACGATACATTTTAAGGGTGGACGAAGTCTTGCGAAGACATAATGTTTATTGCCTTTTGTTTATTTAAATCCCCCAATCTGGACTAGTTAGCCAAGAAAAGCCATGACTTCCAGATTCTGGCATGCTCAACACAAGGAATAAGAAGTGCCTGCTGTTGGCTTGAGATGATTCAATATGGTGGTGGTGGTGGTGGTCCTCATGTGGTCCTCAAGTGGTCCCAAAAACTGAAATTAGGAAAATTTCAGACCAGCTTTCGGCACCCACTCAAATAAACTAAGTTGAGCATTTCCCAATTTTTCTTGCTATTACCTGGATTTCTAACAAAGAGAACAACTCCTTTTTCTTTCTTTGTAAACTTCAAGTGTGAGCCCAAAAAAGAGCTTCGCTTGGACAGAACCTAGGTTTTGAGCTGAAAAGAGCGCCTGACAAAATTTAATGTTTTTATGGAGTTTATTATTTTAAAAAGAGGAATGTCGAAAACGGCTTTACACTTGATTTAAGAGAAATGTGTTTCTTTCATGTTTCTTAGTCAACATTAGCTGCTCGTCAGGAGAGCCAGGAAGGAGGATCTGAAGAAAGCAGCGGATCTGACCCGAACAACCCAAGTCAGCGCCAGCCGCCAAAAGAGATCCTCATCATTCACAAGTCCACGAAATCCTTATACAGAGCTTTGGCGGCTCAGTGGGGCATCACCTGCAAGATGAGCGACCAGTGCCCCTGTCTCGACTGTCAGGTAGGAGGAGACGACAATACTCAGTTAGGCTAGACTGTAGGTAAGTTCGGAGAGCAATTGCGGCAGTTTGGAACCGCGTATCACTCTATCAAGCCCTCGACCTGCTGTGCGAACGCAGAACTCCTTCAGAATCGCGGAACCTTCAGAATGGTCCCAACTGCCTCCTCGACCGTGAAATGGTGCGCACGTGCATTTCATTTCCTTCTCCGATTCGTGGTGATCACTTCCCATACTAAGAAAAGTCGTTTGCTGAGCAGCCGATGTTGAGGAATTCCGAACCGTTCTAAAACTGTAAGGCAGAGGTTGGTTCTTGGGCGCGTTCGATTTCTGATTCGGTTCCAAACGTCCAGAACTTACTCTGCGAACTCGCCTATTAAGACCGTATAGATAAATGTATAATTTTACTCTTCCAGAGCCACTACTTTGACTGCGAATACGACAGAGACAACGACCACGAAAAGACCGACGGTGGACTCGGCGCTGGCACCCCCATGTTCATCTCCGAAGTGATGCACGGCACTGCTTGTACTATTTTGTAAACGGTTTTATACGACAACCTGAATGCAAAACCTCGTTTGGCGTTGGGTCTGGTGGCTGGTGTGGTTAGCCCATTCTAAATAATCTTTTCTCACGCAAGACTATTTCAAATGTGGCTCAACCTGATGCCTACCCTTTCCACACTTTGGTGAATTTGGAATGGTACTGTTCCTTACAAATTAACTCAGGGCAAACTCCGCTGTTGTGTCGCCCGCACTGCGAAGCTGGGCCAAAATTTATTCAATCCGTTTTTCAAACAGTTGGCGAATCATACAATTTAAAATTACTCATTGTACAAGATTAGAATTGCCATTTGCACTGCTTAACCAGCAGTACCATTCCGATTATAACAATCAATTCACCTTCATTATTTTTAGCATTCTAATTGTCCACGAATGCACAAATTTTGAGGTCTTATGAAATCTAGTATAATTACTGCTTACATGTATACCTACCTACTATGCTAATCCAGGAATCCCTTGAAATTCTAAAACCTTCCGTAAATATCCTTCCTACTCTTCCTAAAGTAGGTACTCTCAGTGATAATATTGTACCTACCTCAGTCATATTTCAACTTTGTTGGTCGTACAGTCTCAAACGACGAAAACTACCTATTCTGACACTGACCTATTTACCATTTCTATAGATATCAATTTCCATAGATGTTTCTACAGAGATCTCGGTGTAGGCCAGTTTATTAGGTACAGTCGAACAAGCTTGTTCGCGCCATGAAGGCCTAGGCCGCTTCAACTCTTCCAGGTCAGTATTGCTCTATGTACGCAGGGCTTTTGTACCACTATACTGAACTGCTGATATATCAGCAGTTCTGTTATATATAACAGAAGAGATTAACACCACTTAGAAAGTCAGGGCGTACAAAAACTAGAAATACTTTTTTAGCTTTACTAATCAACCATTCTGAAGACTGTAAAAATTCATTATGAAACGGAAACCTATTGTGTAACCTGTGTAAAGAAAGACTGCAAAAAAGATTTTATCCAGAAAAAAATCAATTTATTTGTACGGTTTGATATCATTATTTTTCTACCGGCTGAACAAATTGTAACACTTTTTGAATGATTCACAACGAACTGCAGAGGAAGGGTTCTCTTTAGGAGTGACGTTAATGATTGTTACTCTGCCGAGTTCATGCGCTTGATTTTCTTCATAATTTTCTACCGGATCCAGCCTTACATTTAGATTTTACATTAACCAGCTTTAGAATGAAGGCGGCTCACGAAGCATTTATCGCACGCATTTATGAGAAGAGGGAATCGTCCGGGTGGCCCGATGCGTCGAGGGTTCGAGCGTTTTGAATAATCAAAAATGAGGAGTGGACATGCTTTTCATCGATAGGTTTCCAAATAACTAGCACACTACACATTTAAATATGCTCGAAGAACACCGTAAGAATCTGTGAAGGAAAGGGGAACGAACAAATCAACAACTTATTTGGGCTGTTTTATGAAGGACTTGGGCCAGGAAGCCAAATGAGGAGTCGTTTTCGAAGAGATTTTGAATCGTTGACGATGTATGGGGGTTTCAGACCTGTTCAATGGCGCCAGCGTGTTTGGTACTTGTACCTAACAAAAAACTTCTTTTTTTTGTAAAATTTATTAGAATTGAAGTGATAACACTGAATTTTCAAACTCGAATTTTCCACTAATTCAGGAAATAGGATGAATTCACACTAGAATATGATGAATGCAAAATATGCAATTATATGCGTTTATTCGAAAGACTGCTGCTTTATGCATTTATAAGCTCAATAAAATTAAATTCTGAATGATCGCAAAGAAGTGAAAATTTAAACATTGGCTTTGCAATGTTTACTATTCAGGAAAAAATGCAATTGTACTAGAATCCGAGCCCTACACTGCCGTGCTAAGTTAAAACGTCCTACAGTACAAAGAATTTGAACCTAGATAGGACGTTTTAACTTTGGACAGCAGTACAAATAACATTGAAAATGGTCAAAACTCTGATCTCAATTTATAATTAGAATCATATAATATAATATCATATTATTATTATTATCATACACATCATAGATCATTTACAGTCAAAGTTTGAATTTGGGGTTCGAAAAGCAATCTGCTGTTTGGGCTGACGTAGGTAACACACAACTCGGCCTCCCCGTTAAATTATTGAGTCACCTTCATGACGTCGCCGATAGGTTCAGATCATCTTTTGATAAATATCATCAACATTGAAGACTTGTCACAAAAATTACTTCTTTTTTACACTGTTTGACTTCTAAGAGCGGCATAGGATTTACCCCTTGCATGTCCATTCCTCAGTCCTAGCTGTAAAAATACAGATTTTGTAAACAAAAAACCTAACTATCCATTGCTGCTTGTCTTTTTGGCCCTTTGACGTTCGGAGCCACTGAAAATGTTCTACGGCCTAGTAATGTATTTGGAAAATTGCGTAGATTTAGCTATCGAATTTTTTTGCAACATCTCAAGTTCCTGCTTCATTATGAATATTTTTCATAAATTTCCTACTACCTATCTTCCTTGATATCCAAGGTACAAAGTACAGTTTTCCAACAGTTTCTAAGCTGCATCGAAATTTTCACTTCCATTTAAATAATTAAGTGCTTATAATTTACGACGCACTAATACCATTTCCTGAATGTGCGGGACTGTTTTCCCCAAAAATGAGCTAGAAAACCGGTCTAGTCGAAACTACACAAATACTATCCTACCTAAATATGCCCACCATGATCGAAATTTGATACATGCAAAGGAAATTAGGATAAATCTAATATAAAATGAAATTAAGATATATTCTTGCACTTTTACAGTAGAGCTCATTTAGAATTAGGCTGAGTCCATCAAGCAATTCACTTAGTATGGCGTCACGGTAGTTTTCACAATTAGAGTACAAATAGGTACAAATAAGGTGAATTCGCACTTAAGTTCGAGCACTAATTGATGTTGTGTGCCTCTATGTAGGTATCCAGACGGGATAACTGACCATAAAACCAGTTTTCAGATTAGTTTTGGCGAAAAGGAAAAATGTTATTTTTCGGGTATCTTCTTAGTTGAATTTAATATAAATGGAATAAAAGTAATTCACTATTTGAGGGAGTCCAGAAGAGGTTCAAAATGTGTGAAACAATCGTCAGCCTCCTAAAAAATGTTTTAATTGACAGTTTATAGTGATGAAATCTGTTCTAAAAGAGTCAATTATTTAGTTATTGTTGAACCGATTTAGTGACAAGATTGTTAATGTGTAACGAAGTATGAGTTAGGTATGTGTTATAATTATTGTTAAATTTTGGGTACTTTCTGGTTATCCAGCCGGATCGTCCAGCTACTGAGGTACGTCACTCAGTGGGTCCAAACGGCTGTTTTTTGAAAAAAGAAAAAAAAAACTTTTGCCTTTCAAAATCTCAAAACATCACACAATTGGTCTTTTGAGTCAATCTAGGTACCCACATCACATAGTCGGTTGTTCACCTTGAGCCAATTAACATGGGAGTTCCACTCCATTAAGAGATACGAAGCTGACAATTTTACCAAACGATTCTACACACTTACTACCATAGTCCGTAATATGGATTAGGTACAGTATATTATTATTATTATTATTATTATTATCCACATGCCTAGGTATCCATTGAGTTCGGGCCAGATAATCGAAAAAGGTGTCGTGTGAGGGTTGATGCGGTTGGATAACCAAAAAGTACAGTTTGGTACATTCTTCAAATACTGACTTACTCCAAAAACGACTGACCGAACCTCTTCAAGGGAGAACACATTGTTTTACATGGTGCATTTTTTATTGGTACGGAAACTGTCTAGAATTACTATTTTATCAACATCTAAGTCCTATCGTAAGCGATATCGATTTTGTTATTGCTACAAGAACATGGAATTAATAAACTGAATTACATATCCGAGTAGTTTTGAATGTAAACATCCCGTAATTATTAAGGGCTCAGCGGAAAAGATCATAAGGTGAGTTTACAGAGCAATGGAGGCGTTTAGTTGCAAAATCAGCTCATTCCACAGTTTCCCGAAAATGACTATGTAAATCTTCTTCTTCTTAATTATAATTGCCCGCAGTGTACCTCTCCGGCTGGTCAGCCACTTAAAAAAAAAAAAAAAAAAAAAAAAAAAAAAAAAAAAAAAAAAAAAAACCACAGGGTACTGCTTAGAGCCTTTGCAAAGCCATGGCTAAAATTCAAGAAACATGGAACATGCTTTGCCTAGTAACGTTGCCATCAATCAACAATAATTGTTTACTCTTTTAGTTTACCAGTTGCCACGGGTTTCGGTAACGCGACATGAAAATGTCAAAAAAATAGTAGCTCTTCACATCAGGCGCAAGTACCCTCTACGATCTTTAATTCAGAAGAGAAATTGACATGGTTAGAACTGCAAGATTTTTAAATCATTTAATTTGGTAGATAGCGTATTGCATGTGTATCGATAAATATTGCCCATTTCACTTACTCGGAGCAGACACACTATAGCTGCCTCATAAGGTTTGTTCCTAGCGCGTGAGTGTGAGCATGAGGCGATGTGAGTGGGGGCGTGAGGATGCTCACGGTGCTGGAACGGATTTTTCAAGGATGTAGGCATACTTACGCGTTAACGAGTGATGTTTTCAAGGAGTGACGCTAAACTGTCGGCCATAGCACCAAGGCAGACAAAATAATTAAGCCTAACAGTTGGGAAAGTTCCCATCGCTCACGCACGAAGAACAAACCATATAAAACTTTCGGCAATTAAATCAAACCTGTCGGCAAGTAAAGTAAACAAAAACCTGAAGTCAGGTTATCAACCGAGTTGTAGAGGGGTTAACTCAGTCATATACTCACAGGCCAAAATGTGAGCATATATGACCGCCTCACACTCACGCTCCTGGAACAGCAATTCGATCCTCACACTACCTCACATGTCACTTCTGGAACCGTGAGTTGGTGGGAGTGACCAACGAAATGTAGCACTGCGCATGCGTAAGCTCTTCATTGCTTCACCCTCACGCACCAGGAACAAATCTAATGCAAAACACATAATATATTATATTTTTGCTTGTTAAATTCAATGTTATCTTCAACGAATTGAATCATGGAACAAACTTACTTGAGTACTTTTGTCGTTTCGGGGTAAAATAACTCAAACTCAATATCAACAAAATCACGCAACAAATTTATTGATAGACGGACATACGTCCTTCAACAAAACACGATAACAAAAATAAAACACTTCTTGGCATTTAGACTAAAAAACGTTACAGAGCCCCCGGATAATTTCAACTACCTACATAACGTAAAAACCATTATAAAAAATTGTTAATTTCGACTTTGACTGCAGAGCAGACGCTACGAATCCCCCAATCTAAGAATAATTACTATTTTCCATCAACTTGCCAATATAACTTTTACAGTGAGGAAATAAAAAATAAGTACGTGCTGGTCTAAGAATGTCTTCAACTACTGTAACAGGCACTGAATGGTAGCAAACATAATTTCCAACACTTTCCAAAGTAGAGTGATGAGTTTTAGTTTGACTAGGGGTTCATGTACGTAGGTAACTTTGAAGTAACTTTCAAGTTAATAACGTTGAATTACACCAGGAGCGTCTACAAAAGGGACGTTACAATTACAAATAGTAATTAATTGGATGCTACAATAACAATCATTGTTATCTTTAATTAAGGGGAATTGTTCCACTCAAGTAAAGGCACTTGATTCTTGAAATAACGACAATAATAAATTTATCCGCTAGCATGGCAAACCATTGAAGCATAATATGCTGTAAAAAATGTAAATGTAAATGTAAATGTAAATGTAACAAGGGAATTTCACCCTGAATTTTCGTCCGACTGGCTGCTGCCGTCGCGGACGTCGTCAGCAGTCCTCTCAAGGAGGATCGGAACTTGTCTGACGATTGCGCTCATGGCTCCCCATTGCCTCGTACCCCTGGGTTGGGAGGAGTTCGCCGTCCGATTGAACGCAGAAAATACTTGTATCGGTGACCCCGCTCCTCACGCGGTCACCCATCCAAGTACTAACCACGCCCGACGTTGCTTAACTTCGCTGATCGAGGGAAACGGTAGTTTACCCAACGCCACACCGGACGACCATAATATGCTGTATATTATACATGTTTTTGGGCAGTGAATAAACTGTCGTTTCCCTTCTAAGCGCGTTTTTGTCAAACCCAACTAAATGGAACGTTTTTGCTGACCTAATTTGGAACTTAAATTTGAAATGAAAACAACTTATCATCTAACAGGTGCTAGTACCTACCAACATTCCAGTGAGGCAGATCTACCAACTCTCCTCTCTACGGTGTTTATACAATTTGATCTAACAGTTACTGTGAGGTTCAGATCTTAATCCCAGCATTTCAGTTTCTCACTACCTACTGTAGTAAGAAATATCGATAGAGTACAAATATCGATCGAGTACAAATATCGATAGTATCGGAAGAAACGTATAAACCACAATGTACTGGAAATATTGTAACGTCCCTTCTTGTAGCGATAATATTCTTCCGCTTTTCATGAGCCACCTATACATGTAACACGTCCATAACTGGGCAGATCACTCAACGACAAGAAAGAGAGACAGAGAAAACAGAAACGAGTCAACAATAAGTCATCGAGTTGAATTTAACTACAAATTGTTCTATACACAATTGATCAGTCTACAAGTGATAAGAATAATCAGCGAAAGCCTACACGCTTATGTATTGTCGAGACACACAGCTGCGAAGTGTCGTTAGCTATACCAGGACGTATTCATGCAAACACCAACTGATATCTAGAGGATATACACAGGCCCAAAGCGATGCTTAAGAGAGCGAGAAACGCTACGGTAGCACCGTTGTTTCATGGGGTATAAAATTTAAGCAGGTACATTCTTCTTATGGCAGAGTGCGCTTCACATTACCGTAAGAGACAAGCAGTAATAGTAATATACGGTATTATAAAAACTTCTTCCTCGGCTTTACGAGGGGGAGAAAGGCTGCTGCTTCGAAGAGCACCAGATTTGCAGTTGCTACCAGCCAACTTCAGACGTTTACCAGCTCCAGTTCGAGGAAGAGGGCAGATCATAAGATACCCGAGTCTACGAAGGTTCGAGCGAGTAATATCGTTTCATGCATGGGCTAAGATTGTTACCCTTACAACAAGATTACTACATTTTACCGAAACCTACCGGGTTAAGTCCTGATGATGTGAATAAATTTCCCGAATATTCAGCAGTAGTAAATGTAACACCATTTCGACTCCACTCCCGATCAACTGATCTTATAAATGATAGACACAGGTTGTCTGCAATGTTGGCCCAGTTTCGTAACTTTTGAAAGATTACCTTTCCAGGAAAAATTTTTTTTTTTAATCATTCAAGGAGCGCATTTTTGTCCAGTTTGTATAATTAGTTACTATCAAATAAATTTGAGTTTACTATTGCATTTTAGTAGTAAACTCAAACAGGTAAAATGTCCCATGTCCTCCACACACGATGCCTAGTTTCGTAAATTTCTACAATGAACTGTCACCGTTTAGTGTGCCATCATCTAAGAGCAAATGATTCACGACTACTTTCGGAGGCTGCCTATTTTTAGTGCCCGATAGAGACCACAAATCACTTACAGCGTATTTTCGGATGTGAGTCTACAAAGTGGTGGAGATCGGCCCTCAATTCAGCAGTCACTTTAGCGGAGTTGGAGGCAGAGATACCGGAAAATTATTCAAGGAATTTTTTGTGGTTCTACGGACCCCAACCCTGAAGTGACTGCAAAGTCTACGGTGTCACACAAAATCTATCGGCCGATCTCCACATGTACACTGATGCTCTCTGGTAGCTAAAAACTGCGTGTAACCTCATCATTACAATGTAAATTCTACATTTATCCTCTAAAACTGCAAATTACCCCAAAGTTTCTTGTGTTAATCAAGTGGTGAATACAAATCACCTGTCACACGTGATACACCATAAGTGGCTGTATCTACAGATATTACAACCGATAATTGAGTTAGTAAAATGAAGGCATCAAAACATTGTGGTGGATTTTAGGAACACTGTGTGGGTCAAAGGAAGAAGATTCATACCGAAAATCCGTAACACACTTCGCAATCCGTAACCATTTGCGGGATAAAGGGAGGAGAATACATAAAAATACATCACACTGTCATGTTTGTTCCCTCAATGGTTGACCTAAACCTAAATGACAGCTAGGCACACCCCGGCATTAGAACTTGGGGGTGTGTGGTGTTCGTCACCAATCCATCGTCGGCGTACTCGTGTCGTTCGGGTCGCGGTGTTGAAGCGTGAAAGAATGGCTCATGCCTAAAACGCTGCCAGAGTCGTGGCTGAAATATATTAGGCGGTATTTCCGCGGTACTCGGACGATGTTTTCGAAAAATTTCAACTCCACCCGATCCCCCGACCGGACGATTGTGGGGAGTGAAGTGCCAGTTGCGTCGATGGTAGTGTTGTTATTCGACATGTAGATGAACGCTACGTACTCGTCCAACCCGGTGAAATCGTCCTGAAAGTAATAAACAATAGTTAGACACATAGTGAGCGCCATATTAAGATAAGAGGGTATCACCGCATTTGAAAAATTACCAATGCGATCATCGCCTGTAATAAATCAACACGTGGAATGTGGCTGAGCCCAAGCACTCTCATTGGACATTCAATATTGGCGTTGCCACGTTGAAATTACCAGACCATGAAGCCCCTATTCTGAAAATGTACTTACATGGTAAATACCAATCCAGTCCCAAATATTCGGTTCAACGTCTGACCCCATCACAACCATCGCAGTATTCTGTTCGTTCAGGTACCAAGTTTGTATGGGCAAGAATTTGACGCACCGTTCGACGTAATCACTGAACACCTGGAAATAAGCAGGTTTAATACCAACATGCACTGCGCCACGGATGAAGTTGTTATGTTTTGATAAAAGGCCCACCTTGATGGCAAAGCTCCCAACAACCGGCTTGTGATCGCTGAAAAACACCGAGTCCACTGCTTTATAAGCTTGAGTCGAGATGTCTAAAGTAACGTTCTCATAAACGTTAGGGTTCACTTTGTACAATATCCTGTCCGTCCAACCAGGCCTACGACTGTAACAAAAACCGTACAACTTGAAACGGATGGTAGCATTGCTCAGACATAGTTCAGACACAAGTTTGGGTTTACCTTCAGATTGGGGATGGGAAATCGGACACTCACAATCATTTTAGCCGATCCCTCCACAACTAACAATCGTCGATTTTAATCGATTTTTCGTCAAAAATCGGTTAAAGGCGAAGCGAACGAATACAGAATACATTAGAAACCATAGAGCAATCAAATATACGAATCTTTAAAAATTCATGACAAAAGGATGCAAACTAATCGCATCTACTCGCAGAAACGAACCTAATGTGGGAGATTGATGTGAAAAAGCGACGATCGATAAAATTTGGCTTCGACTTAGGGAAGACAGCTGAGTTGAACACTCACATTTTCACCTAACACTGAACATACTTAACTAAAAAAAAAAAAAAAAAAAAAAAAAAAACGTGAATCGACGTTTATTGTTATTGGTTCCCTTTGTTCAATCGGTAGTGTTGTGCATAACATGTGGTGGCAGACTCAGCGTTTTAATGAGATTGAATAGTCCTCATTTGAACCAACAGGGCAATCAAATATCAACCCCATTTACCAACATCATAAATTTTAATAAACGTTTGTGCCAGTTTGTGTTAGGTAGTCAGAAATAATCGATCATCCGAGCATTGAAAGTCGATAATCCGAATAAATTGTAAAAAAATCGATAACCAGCAAATTTTTAAAAGCATAAATCGACGATCGATTCCCATCCGTACCTCAGATCGTATTCCGAAGTGTGAAAATTGTATTTGTACGTAGGGGGAAATTCAATCGGCGGTTCGGTCAGCTCGCTGAAAGCATCCCCCGAAGACATGACGATTTTCAATTGATCCTGGTCCAGCAACGATTTCACATCGCCGTTCGTCACTCGTCTTTCAATCTCCTCCGACGGCAGCTCAGTTGGTCGGCTGAGGCGGAAATTCAAATCCCCGAACCAAAACACGTAACTAGAAGAAAAATTAATGAACTATGGAATAAAATCCAGTATTTTATTATGCTCATGGTAAGAATCTAACCACCTTAAATGAGGCGTACAGAACCAGCTCGATCCATTTTTGAAAACTTCATAGGAGAAATAAATAAATTTTTGCTTCTTTTATTGCTTTTTTATTTTTCACTTTTTATTGTTTAAGAAGATGAAGAAAAATGATCTACGCTAGTTGTACAGTTACTGTAGTGGTCATTGGTATTGTAAATTTCTATGTACATACTTATTTTTTTATCCAAGTTGAAACTTGGGACAAGCTGGTTTTGCAGCGATCCGGGTGTTTTTCTTTTTCTCAA
Source organism: Pilophorus perplexus (assembly GCA_955831195.1). Taxonomy (NCBI): domain Eukaryota; kingdom Metazoa; phylum Arthropoda; class Insecta; order Hemiptera; family Miridae; genus Pilophorus; species Pilophorus perplexus. The sequence continues at coordinate 15,301,412 of OY037016.1, forward strand.
AATTTACCGTAAAAAATCTGTTTACAGCTGCCTTATTAAAGTCTGTCTGCAATGACGTTGGGCTCTGGACCTGCTCCCAGCAGCTGACGAATGAATTACGACCAGAATTCGGGAATTTCGCTGCGGTGTGTTGGTCACACTGGCGCCTGTCTGTTTGTTTGTTTGCCTCTGTGAATATTTTTACGATAGTTTGTCGTGTATTGAAAAAAATCAATTTGAACTCAACGTCCTGTTTCACAAGTAAATTTTGGTTTCCTTTGTAATCCTCTCTTATTATTATGATGGTCTGAAATCAAGGTAGGTAAATGTAAAGTAAACTAGTGGTTTTTTTTTTTTTTTTTTTTGTTAACCAACTGGTTTTCACAATTGGGGCAGGAGATGACCCCACACTGTACTTGAAAAAGCTTTAGAAATTCTTGCTCCAGTGAAAGGATTCACATAAACTTGCGGTCAGAGGTGAATTGTCTGCCGACAAGACAGGTATTGCAACACGTGAATGACTTTTGGTCAAACAAAGTGTTCGTCCCCGGATTCGAACCAGGCTGATCAGCGCCCCGACTGAATTATAAACAGACGTGTCACTGACTCTGAATCATCCACGGGGCCACCCTATCCCCCAAGGTAAGTTGTTGTAAGAAAATTACGTTCATTATTTTTTCATCGACCTCATTGCGACAATAATATTTCATTTTCGAAATATGTAAGTAAACAGTAAACATCAGTGAAATCGATGGGTTAACCAGCAGAAAAAGGGCCCTTGGATTGCTGGGGGAAACTTCTTCCATGTGCGCCGCTTCAAGGGATAAAACCACCAGAAAAATGGCACAAATCGGGAAAATTTCCCGTTTTTTTGGTTCTCTCGTTGGCCGCGGGGATCCAAACGTCATTGCAGACAGACTATATCAAGGAATTCCATGCAAGAAGTAGGTCCTACTCAACATTTTATGAAAATCGAATTCATGGGTTTGATGTGAACTGTGCAGAGGAACTCTGGAGGGACCCTAGCGCGCCTTGCTGGGTTTAGAGGCTGAGGGAATGAGCTGCATTCGGCGGGTGTAGGCCTAGCGCCTACTTTCTAAAAACCCCTTTATAAAGGTTATTTTCGGGAAAATGAGAAACGAGCTGGTTTTGCAATTACACGCCCTATTATAAGGAATATTAATGTATTACGCTGAATTATAATATTTACTCGTGAAATAGGATGGAGTCGGTTTCCCTGCCGAATTTCTGGTTCACGAGAATACTGTTGTAGTCATTTATCCTCTCTTGCAGAAGGTGATCGTGTGCAGCCAAATGACAATTAACAAAACACAAAGAACAGCCATAAATTTGTAGGCGTAAACTGACTCCGCCTTTGTTGCCCTGAAGAAAAGAAAAAAATGACAAATGAACGAATTTGAGGCACTCTACATGTGCAAGTATTTCCATGTAGCTCACCCAAAGCCCTTTGAGGCCGGTCCGTGTGACCAAAGACTGCATGTCACGAAGGTGGACGACGTGCTTTCGCAGGCAGAACACCGACATGATGATACCAACCAAACGGACAGTTTTGGCCTTTACGTAACCGAGTCCGGCGAGAACTTTTCTGAAAATGGGCAAAATCGTGAGTTTGCAGATTGCGGAGCGAGAGTCGATGTGAGATTTTGCCGCGTAACTCTCCATCAGGCTCTTTCACGAGTCATGCATGCGAATTGCTCGGATTATTACTTGAAAGAGTTTGTCCATGGGTCGTTAAAGAGCGAATCCACTAAATAGGTTTGCGGTTGAGTCTTGACTTCCTGGAGTCTGAAACAAAACGAGGCACATAAACACAGGTTAGGTAACGCTCTCAGATAAAAACTTATCGTAAATCAAAGCCATGCACACGATTTTTTCCTGTTTCAATGACGCAAGGCGAAGTTTATTTGTGCTGATGAACAGTGACGCAAGTCTGGATTCTAAAATATCCAGAAATAAGCGAGAACTTTACCACTTCGAGAAATGACAAAAGACGTAGACATGTCAAGTTGGTTGATCTATTTTCGGGGATGTACCAATGTATCGAGAATGGATGCAATCCATCAATGTTCAATAGTTTGTGGGTCATATCCCCAGAAAGGACAAAACGGTGTCCCCAAAATATTCTGAAACCTTTTCACCAGTTGGGTAGATTAAACAGGGTTAAAAAACTCCAATTATAGCTTTGTACCTGCTGTCTCGACTGCAGAGATTCTTACTTAAATCTTACTTAGTTAAATCGTATTTTTCATGGATGAATTTGAATATGAACAGTTGGAAAGTCCTTCCTCCGCCTTGTCCGCACTTAAGTGACCCAACTTCACGCTTGTCTTCAAACAAGTGATGCTTTTTGAACTTTTAATGGCGTTTCACTGACCAAAACCGAGATTGGATTATTAGATTTGCTACACTTTTAGGAATGGAATTATGACATTTAGAGAATGGAAAAGGCTTGTACCCAGTGTTTATGTCTTTCCCCCGCCCAACATTTCTGAATTACGTCTAATATATTGTGTTCAATAATTATTCACGACCTTATTTGCATAGGACTCGTGCATAAGTATTTAAATCAATTTTACGAATCACGTTCAACTTCAAGATAATATATTGAATATTATTCCCAAGCCTCACTTGGACTTCCCAGTCCAAGCTCCGTTTTCCACCTATAGCCTAGGGGAGTGTGGGAGAATGGAGGTCACTAAGTCAAGTTTTAACTTAGGAGGTCTGAACGAACTTAAAAGTATTCTTCGAACGTTATTTGCTTCAAAAACTATGATATTTTCTTAATCAACCGCGGTTTTTGCTGGAATGAATGAATGACTGTTTTTAATAGGGCTATACCTAGTTCAAATAGGTATTAGAAAAAGTGGTAATCATGGTGTACTTCCCCGCCAATGTCTTTCTTCTTTAACAACCCCTGCTCTTGTCGGATTTTCTATTGGAATTCAATCCGCTATGGGAAGAATAAAACTAATTTTGATTGGATTGTTGATTCGACCCTTTCACTTTCCATGTTCAGATTTGTCCTTTCTGGGAAAATGACCCTTACAGTTTAACACAGCACGAAAATCTTGAAATACATTCACCTCACCACACTTGGCGTAGTTTTCCTTGTTTTGAATTTCTGTCCACTGTTTGGCTCAATTGAGCGTCAATCACGCATAGCATTCTAGGGCGGCAGAAGAAGATTCTTTTGAAAGGGACAGTTCCCTTTTTCACCTTCCCGTCCTCTAGTTCGGAGGAATGCTCAAGTGTCCCATATTCAGCCGTCTCCTGGTATTCGGTCGTTCATTATCAACGGAATTTCCTTTTCTCGTAAGTATCGACTACGTAGTAGAGTCGTGAGGGAATTTAGGGATTATTTCCACAGTTCGGAGAATAGTCAACTTCTTATAGGATTTTAGGTTACCATTCGAAGAAAGTTTATTAATTTTTGCTTGTTCGGTTTCCAAATAATACTATAACTGTGAGAAATCACCCACATAAAGGCCACAAGCTTGAGCTGAGGAGCGCCCCTCACGTTGGTGGCCGTTGGTTGAACAGAATGAGCAGATTGGCTAAAAACTATCTTAAACGGAAAGTTCAATAAGATTCTTGGGGAGCGGAACTCAACTAGAAACCGGGCTGTGCATCGTCACCATACAAAACTTTAAGGGCACCAATAACTGGTACCTTGAATCCCACCGCAGTCACCAATTGATACAATTCCAATGACATTTAAGTAAGACGCTCAATAGAACGGAAGCGCAAGAACAACGTATTGTTGAATTATTATTCTTGGAATAATGGTTTGCGGAAAAAAGTCATCTGCATGGAGTTATCCTGACTCGTCAAAGTGCAAGCAACGAGGGGAAAGGTTCGTGTCTTCTTGGCCCAGTATCGCGCCTCATGTCTTCGGAAAGCCGATATACGAGCATTATGGAGATAATTCCCACTCCGTCGCAAATAATTGGTTTTTCTGATTTACTGTAGCATTTGCGCCCTTTTGTAAGTAAACTCTTTATTTGATGGGGATGATTATGCTATTTTATTAAAATGTCATTACTTATGCATACATTTTGGTCGGGGATTTTTTTCCCGCCTATGAAAAACACCGGGGATTTTTTTTTCCTAGGAGGTCACTTCGGGGATATTTTTTTCCTACAACCTGGAATAATACACCTATGTAATCGCGACAGAGGTCAAAAATTCTGATCGACCTCAAATTTTGACATTATTCATTTCAAAGTGTCTAGATCCCAAAAACGCAATGTCCGTCCACCCTACGCCGTCCGAGCCGTTTTGGGCAGTAGGCTTTTTTTTTTATCTGAAATTTTGACAAAATACTCGGTTTACCGTCCAGTCGTGCCCGCAAGGTTTACAGCCCGATCGCTCAAACCAGTGGGGCTAAAAAGGGGCTGCAGGAGGGTTTCTTGGGGGGTTTCGGCTATGGGGGCAAGTTAGACCTAACACCTGTGTCGTTTTCGAGGTATTTTTGGACGTCCCAGAACGATTCGATTTCACCGTGGGGATCTACTGGGCTCTCATGGGACTACAAATGGGATTTTTGAAGGATCCCAGGAGGTCAAATATTTTCCGAGTAATTTTGGACGCATAATCCATTTTTCGAGGTCCTACATCTTTTTTTTTTTTTTCTTTTCAAAAATATTTTTTTATTGACAGAATTAATTTTTGCACAACCTAAATCAAAGAATAATAAACCCTTGTGTAAAATTTGCAGCGTTTTTACTGGGGCGGCATCCCTAACATGGTTAACACATCACAATGTAATTAACCATGTTTTGCAAGTCATGTAAATCACATCAGTATTTTCGGATGAAACCAACGAAAACTTGCATTTTGCAAGGACCTCCGCAACAGTAGTTCTCCAGACGCCAATAGGAGCACTCGAGATAGCGACGGCTACCTGCACTGTAGATATATGAAGAAGTAAATTTGCAGGAGCCCTTGAGTTACTTAAGTAATTACTTTTTCTTTGAAAAAAAAAAATGCGGCGATAAGTGCTGCGAACACAAGTCAACCCTTCAATAAGTAGCTTGTAGCGCGGAACGCACAGACAGATGCAGCCCCAAAGCCTCAGCGATCGAGCACTCCCTTCACTCCCCAAACACTCACCCGATGATGAAGAAATCCGGCAAAGGCGTTTTGTTGTCCTGAACCTTATCCAGGCCCAAGGCTTCCAAAACGCTCCCCTCTGGGCTTCGCGCCGCCACGTTATACGTCACTATCTGAATCCTGGGAGGAAAACCATTGAATTAGGCACGGAGTTACGTCAAGTTATTGGGACAACAGGAAATCAAGCGACAAACTCACTACGCCGTTACATAACTTGAAAGTAGAAATCATAGAATACGACAACATAGGCCAATATGCTAACTCACCGCAGCTCGTCCATCGTAGACAACTAAACGATCCTACGAGTTCAAATTGGTACTTGAACGATTAGCGGATTGCTTCAAGGATAGCGTGTAGATAATTATGAAAACTTAGCTACAGACTAAGTTCTCATCCGCACAAAAATTCGGATGACGACAACTTGTCATTATCCCAAACTCTCACGAGGACCGGTGGCATTAGAGAAACGATAAAAGAAAAGTCTCAATGAGGACAATGAACGAAAAAAATGAAAGAAAAACAACGACGAACTACCTACCTATTACAAATCAAAATCACACGAGATGATGAATGACAAGCACCCGTCAAACGACAAACCGAATAACAAGTATGTGATAGTTGGCAGTGTGGCCATCAAGACGGTTCCCCTGTTCCGCCACTAAAATCCCTCTGCGCATACTTCGACAGGGATCTTCGTTATCATTATGTACCTATTATATAATAGGTACATACCTGGTATTACTAAACGATCTGGTATAGGTATATTACATACCCAGTATAAATATAAAAATCAACTATCATCAGAAATAAATCCAGGATCATAAAAAGATGTCCTCAGGGGAGAAATGTCCCGCTTTTAGGGTAACTTGATTTATTTCGGACAACCTGTAACAGCTTGCAGAAGAGAGAGAAGGGAATTAACTCGCCAGTGCCTGTGATTGGCAGCTCAGCTGGTACCCAGCGTTGCCAACTATGGGGATATTACGGATTTCTACCGATTTTTGGGAACATCTATCGACCTACCTACAGGGGATGAAATCTACCGATTTTCGCTAATTTTTATCGGAGTCTACCGATTTTGAAATGGATAATACCCATGTCAACGATATGTATATATTATATCGTTTACGAGGGGCTCAAGCATAAATTCTGAAACTTTTTCAGCACGGAAATGATGTTGTACCTATAGGTGTATTTATGACATGAGGTTTTGGAAGATCTTGTTGCGGGTTATTGCAACTGTAGTCAACCTACCTAGACATAGAAATGAAAATTTCGTGAATCATTTTCTCCCTTGATGGGAAAATCAATATCTAATGATTCACGATTTTCACCGAAAAATTGAAAACCCCCGGTTCGGTGTATTATTCTTCTTCGGTATACCGTATACCTATACCTAACGCGTAGATTTTAGAAACATTACCTACCTATACATAGGTAATGTTTCTAAAATCTACGCGTTAGAGAATTTAATTATTTAATACATTTCATGACGCATAGATCTCAGAAATCCAATGTCCGTCCGCCGTCCGGGCCGTGAGAATATTAAATATTCTCAAAATTCCAAAATTAAATATTCCAAAATTGGAGATTAAAAATAATTTTTAATCTAAAGATAAATATAGATTAAAAAATTATTTTTTAATCTCAAATTTTGGAAGATCTAATTGAGCTAGTACGGCTTTCGGCCCTATCGCCCCCCGCGGGGCAAAGGGGTCGAGTTATGTGTCGTTATTGAAGTATTTTTGCACGTAGGTATAATCAATCTTTTGGGGTCCCGGAACCATCTGATCTCATCGAGGGGATCTATGGGGCTTTCATGGGGCTACAAAAGGTTGATCCACACATTTCAGTAAATCCGTGGCACAGATTAAAATCCGTGTCCATCAGCGCTGTGTCTTTCAATGATAAACAGTTACTGTCCACACACAAGCGTTAGGTACGTGCCGCAGGGAGCACTGATGGCCACGGGGATTCACTGAAACACTGATATGTGTGGAATCCACACTGTGGATCGACCTTCTGTCTGATCCCAGGAGGTCGATGAGGTGTCATTTTCCGAGTAATTTTGTAGGCATTAATCACTTTTCTGGGTCTCTATAGGGGAATATAGTCTGTCCAAATATTGTACCTACAGGAATTTTTTTAAGATAATGGTTTTACACGTGGTCACACGTGTCTACGTTTAAGATTACGAAAAGCTACCTACCTACCTGACTTTTTGTCTTGGTGTCTGTCATAGTGTTGCCATAAACGAGAAACCAAATTAGAAGCAGCCGCCAACTGTTTTTCTGATAATCCGATAACAGTTCAAATACGTTGTTTTCTCATTTTTCACCACGAATACAGTTTTCCTCGCCGATTTTCAACTCTTATTTTCTCCTAACTTGGTGTAGCCAGCCTCTTTGGTGCGGGTGGTGTGTACAGCCGAATTGCGACAGTATGAGCCTCGACGGGGATGAGTTCTTGTCCGACGATGACATGTGTAAGTTTCTCAATCGTACTTTTCGGCTTCACCACACTATTTTGTTGATTTATTTTGCGACGTTTAAAAATCTCGGTCGTCTCTATTGAGCTGGAGGGTAATTCTCAGTTGATGATGCTAGCAGGTGGTCGTGTAAAACGTATCGGATTGTTGAAAGAGGATCGTGCCATTTTTTGTTGTAGTTTCGCCTAAAAAGAATAGACGGAGACACACCCCCGTCAAACCGGCCGAGGTAGTTCCAGGTTGCAAAGAACATTATGTCTCCAAGTATAAAAAACTTCTGAATGGTAAGTCATGATGGATTTTGGAGTATAATACGCCCTGTTCTTGTCATTCATCTGTTGATGGGGGAAATGGGTCAAAACAGCGCAACTTCCACTCCTGCCGAGCTTTCGGGAAATTCATTCCCATACTCGTCAAGCTTTCGGCTTAAGCGCCATCTTCAGGAACAACTCTGCAATACACGTAAAGGTTACTGGTTATGACTAGGGGATATAGCAGCTTAGTCTACCTAGAAACATCTGTTGGACATACTTAGTTGTTGTTAATTCGCCTCCGACCGTCCATCCGTCGTTCCTCCTGCTAGTCCCAAGGGGGAGTCTTTCTGAAGATGGCGCTTAAGCCGAAAGCTTGACGAATAAAGAGAGGAAAAATCACCAGCAAGACCCCCGTCGTTCTTCTTGAATACTACCGGCCATGAAAGCCCGACGGGAACATACGACACGTAATGTCTACTATCTAACAAAGATGAAAGTAAAGCGAAACGGCAGAATGACGATATCTCAGCGGGTATGATGTAGGTAATAGGTCATTCGAGTTCGGAGTGAGGGAGAAATGAATGAAACAAGTTTGCAACATGGGGTTAGCGGCTCAGAGGTCGATGGGTCATGTAGTTAGTGGAGGAAAAGGGAACAGAAAATTGATGATGTAGGGCTGGAACCAAGGTTGAGGCCAATCTGGTCCAGAAGATTAGGCGCATCGACCCTGCCAGTGAAGAGGCCATGAGGGAAGACCATAACAGCCACAGCCCGGCTGTCGGCTGGCCCCAAAATCTCCAGGTCTCTTGAGTGGGTACCATAGTTAATCGCATGTATGCGGTATACCGAGGAATCCCACTCTTTTAGGCGATATATCGTTATAGTATATTACACCTGAGGAAAGGTCTGATGAACTCGGTCGATCCGCTCAATATGACACCCACAATGAGGGCTCCAAACCACACACCCAATCTCAAGGATCGGCAGGACGAGGGCACAATACAAAGCAGGAATGAACTCGAACCCAGGCATTTCTCTTCAGGAAGCCCAGGGATCGCATATAGGGCTAGTGTGTTGAAACATTTTCTAAATGTCTTGGGCATGGGGGGTTCTCATCTTTATCTTAGATTTGGCTGTTTTGGTTTATTATTCTTGGAATAATACACCTATGTTTTCGCGACGCGGGTCGACGACTCCGATCGGCCTCAAAATTTGACATTATCCGTTTCAAGAGGTCTACATTCAAAATCCGAAATGTCCGTCCGCCGTCCAGGCCGTTTTGGGCAGTAGGAATTTTTTTTAAAATCTGAAATTTTGGCAAAATACTTGGTTTACCATCTAGTTGTGCCCGCAAGGTTTTCAGTCCGATCGCCCAAACCCGTGGGGCGCTATGGGGCTAAAATGGGGCTACAGGAGGGGTGTTTTGAAGGGTTTTAGCTATGGGATCGAGTTAGGTGTCGTTTTCGAAGTATTTTTGGACGTAGAATCCATTTTTGGGGGTCCCGGAACGATCCGATTTCACTGTGGCGTTCTATAGGGCTCTCATGGGGCTAAAAATGGGATTTTTGAAGGATCCCAAGAAGTTAAATATTTTTCGAGTAAAAATTAAAGAATTTTTGAAAAAACACATTTTTGAAAAAAAAAATCCCCCCAAAAAATTTTTTTTGAAATATAAAAATCCAAAAAAAAATTTTTTTAATTTTTTTTATTGACAGAATTAAATGTCTGTACAAGTAACCTATATCACAGAATAATAAACCCTTGTGTAAAATTTGCAGCGTTTTTTACACTCATTTTGGAGTTTGCTGGTTTTGAAGCAAAGTAGTAGTAGTACATTTCTCTAACTTTCATGTAAAAATTATTTATGTAAAATTATTTCGTATAGGGTTTATTAGATTGCAAGTTACATAAACATAGTTTTATTTATTTAATTGCAATTGAAAAAAAAAAACTCGGAATCTTCATCTTCAATGAGCTCACAATTTTTGTTCTGATTCAGGACGAAATTTGTGAGCCATTGAAGACGAAGATTCTTGAGTTGGTTATGTTCTCCTGTATCCCTTACTTCTTCCCTTTTTCTTGTTCTTCTTCGCTGTGTCCTCCCATGAGCACCTGAAGCGCGCATGCTCTTGTAAAAAGTCATCCGGTCGTAACCCAACTTATAACTCGGTCTCAGTGGCTTCACCTCGATACCTGGCACCATGAGTGTGAGCATAGAGGTCGTGATGCTCCTCTTACTCTTTACAACAGACTTCCTGGTCACCACCTCAGATCTGTAGAAAACCTCCTCTAGCAGTAGGGCCTTATAATTTTGTTTCGTTGTGAAAAATACCTTCGTCTATCTACTGATGAATGACAATTTGTGGGTCGATGTCGATACATCACCGCTACTGTTCTATTCATGGTTCTAACTTTTCTTGTTATTCTAGGTATACCTCCACCCCCTGACCACACAAACCCAGATTACCATTTGGACAAGCTTCTCAACCTTTGGAATAACAACCAAGAACTCCTGTGGGAAGGTAATGCACCAGGACCTTTCTACGTTGACTTTCTTGCATTGTTGTAAAATACTACACGCGCAAATTTTGGTACTGCATTTTACCGTGTGTTTGTTCGTTTTTAGGAAACGCAATTAAACAAAGTGATGTGAGGCATACATTGGGATTATGGTAAGTTGTTAGTGCGATTTTTCTCTAGGCGTGAATCCAAAAAAGTGGAAATTTCACTGATAACGATTTTCCAGCCAAAACCTTGATCAATCTTGTGAAGAGTTTGAGCTCATGGGTGGTCAACTGTGTGAAAGGTAAGATACTTTACGTTATGTACATAACCCATGCATACAAAATGCATTTCAAATACCAAGTTAAAGAGCATACACTTCTGCGTCGAATGACCTCCTTATACATTAGAATTGGTTCAGCCGTTTAGCCTCAATCAAACGTCAAAAATAGGCATTTTTTAAAAATTTGGCTGAAAAATGGGATAGCACCTGAAATTAAAAAAAAAAAGAAAAAGAAAAGAAAACGAATTTAAACCAAAACAAGAAACGCCCAATCTGTCACCGCCTCACTAAGTGGAAAACCAGGTTTTTCAGAACGTTTTCGGTTGTAGCTCGGAAACTATTGGTCCGTAAAAAATAGATTTATGTGCGTAATTATACGATAAAATCATTCGTATTCAGGTGGTCCTAAAGTGTGTTCTGCGAGCCATTTAGTTATCCGCAAGTACCATACAAAACTTGAAAATTGTACGAAAAAATAAATAATAAATGAACAAAATGAACGACTAATGACGTTGAATGATTTTTTTTTTCTTATGGAATAAAATAGCACTGGAACTAGTGAATCTAATCGCGCAAGTATAAAAGATACGGACAAAAAAACGCTGCAAATTTTACTCAAGGGTTTATTATTCTTTGATATAGGTTACTTGCGCAGAAATTTAATTCTGTGTTAATAGAAAACAATTTGAAAAAAAAAAAAAATATTTTTGAATTTTTTTTTTCAAAAAAAAAATTGTTTTTTTGATTTTTTTTTCAACAATTATTTATTTTTTACTCGAAAAATATTTAATATCCTGGGATCCTTCAAAAATCCCATTTTTAGCCCCATGAAAGCCCTATAGATCGCAACAGTGAAATCGGATCGTTCTGGGACCCCCGAAAATGGATTCTACGTCCAAAAATACTTCGAAAACGACACCTAACTCGATCCCATAGCTAAAAGCCTTCAAAACCCCCCTCCCATAGCCCCATTTTAGCCCCATAGCGCCCCACGGGTTTGGGCGATCGGACTGAAAACCTTGCGGGCACAACTAGATTGTAAACCAAGTATTTTGTCAAAATTTCTGATTTAAAAAAAATTCCTACTGCCCAAAACGGCCCGGACGGCGGACACACATTTCGGATTTAGAATTTAGACCTCTTGAAACGGATAATGTCAAATTTTGAGGCCGATCGGAGTCGTCGACCCCCGTCGCGAAAACATAGGTGTATTATTCCAAGAATAATAATACAAAATCACTGTACTGAATGGGAAAACGTTCCTCGATCGATGCTTCAATGTAATTTCGGGTTAATTAGCGTTTCTGAGGCGTTAGTTAGCGTTAATTGAACGTTCTTCGCTCGATACTTCAAAGCTTTTTTTTTATACTTCCTTCAATGTTCCTTCAAACATCGTACGTGCCTTTCTAGGTATATCTGGAGTGAAACTGCCGCAACAACATCTACGGTTTACTTGAAGTTGACCCAAAGCGCTAAAAAACGCCGGAAAGCCAACGGTTGGGGGATGAGCCCACGAACGAGGATGTCTTATTTGACGCGACGTACGACTACGTTCCAGAAAGAAAACATCGCCTCAGCAGTTGCGGCTAATAAAACAACTCAAATACTGGTGGCCAGGTTTGTTGGTTTGTTTTATTTGTGGTTGTCAGAAGGTCGGCCATACAGGAGGGGTTTTCTTTCAGAAGTGAGCCGGGAAAGAAGGCGGGGGGCAAAGGGAACGGGATGAAAGGGAAACGAGCCTTATTCCTCAGTCCGGAACACGACAATAAATTTCAAACTCCCGAACAGTAAGTGATGTTTGTTTTTTGTCAACTTGGACTCCACTTGAGCGCCTCTCACGAAAATGGTTTCAGGGGGAAAAGTAAGCGTTTAATCCGGCGACTCACGATGAATTCCTCCCCCGCAAGAGCCAATTTCGGGAGCAGAAACCCCGAGGGGAGAAGTTCGGAGAAGAAAAGGTGTTCGAGAAGTTTGTTTTCCACCACGCCGGAAACTTCAGTTACCAATCAGGTGACACCAAAGCAGCAGACGCCGCAGCAACAAACAGGTGGATTGTCCTCGCAGCATAAACAGGTCAGCTTGAACGTCAACCTCGTTTTTAATGCCAGCTGTTTACGAGTATTTGTAGATTCCATTTTTATTTTTAGAAAATGCTGTGGGCAGTTTCAAACGCACTGAAAGCCGTCAAAATACGAATGACAGACCCTGAGTTCAAAACTTACGCTAGTCGTTTGTTCAAAGCTACAACTGACAAATGGCGAGCAATTTCTACTACCCCAGGTTCGTGTTGCGATATTTGGTTTCCAAACCCACCAATAGTAACTGTTGTCGTCCGTACGTGAAAACGTTCTAATATTTCCTTGTAGGTGACCGAAAAGCGTCAACTTCGGACGCAATGTTGGCCGCAGCTAAAAGTTTAGTGGAGGAGATAACTGGGCGAAAAATGTCTCCTAAGTCCGCCAAGAAGACAGCCCCCAAATCGCAAAAGATACGAACTCCTGAAAAAACTGAAGATAGGTAAGTGCGAAAATGCCTTGGCTGCCATCGCCTCGAGAACCCCATTATTAAGACCTTGGCTTCCTCAGTTACTTGAACCACTAGCTTTCCTCTTTAACCTTATCTTCACTAATGGTTGCTTCCGAGATTGTTTGAAGTTTTCAGCTGTAACGCCTATTCCGAAAGAAGGGAGCTCTAGGCAGTATAACAATTGGCGTCCAATCTCTAAATTGCCTATCATGGTGAAGGTTATTGAACAGTTAATCCTCTCCCAGCTGAGAGTTTTCTTGAGCGACGAGGGAATCCTACATCTTCAGCAGTTTGGTTTTCGGTCGGGTAAAAGTACGACGCATGCTGCTTGTGTTCTATAGTCGGCGTGTTGTAACTTAGGTGTTGGTATAAAAAATTGGCCCCGCCCACTGGACGCCTGCGGTTCTACCCTTTCCACCTTACGTGGCCCACTGCTGCCCAGTAGGAGGGAAAATTCCCTCATTCTCGTGGGACTTCGACAAGAAACGGCCGGTTAACCAACCCAATGTAATAATTAGAGACGAGATCGATATGCTAAAATTCGAGCCCGTTTATGCATTCATTTATTCGTTTATTAAGGCCAATATATTCTTCGATATAATATTATTCTTTATTATTAGATAAGAATATTATTCTTTCTATTCCGTTATATTCTTTTCAAGGGTGAATTTTTTTGTTGTTGTCAAAATGAAAATTAAAGTTTACGTTTTTACCAAGGATGATGAGTATTAAATACTCAATTTAATTTAATACTCAAACAAATTTTGTTGTCTCAGGCGCCGAAAACGCGTATTTTTAATGTTACTGGATAAATAAATTATTGCAATCATTGCAATTATAGTGGGGGGGGGGGGGGGGGGCACATAGCGAATGATAATCGATAGTCCCTTCGCCTTAACTCTCACGAAAATATGATTTAAGTCGTTTAAGTCGTTGCAAACAGCTCAAAACGGACTCCTATGAACATTCAGAGCCTAAAAACTGAATATGCAAATATGTAAAATCTCGTTTCTATAATAATAATTACATTGGGATGTTTTTACAATTATTGTAAAAACTCCCCGAAGTTGAAATTTTTGTTTCGTAAATTCAATGAGGCCGTTTTTTAAAAATATTAACGTTTGGGGTGTAGTCTAATGTAAATCGATGCGAAACAGTCCAGAATTTATGTGACGCACCTGCAATACAAAATTTGAAATCTGCATGAGGGTAACGATGCCAACGAAATGGCGTCGCAAAGTCTTTCCATCGCTTTGTTGACGTTTATGAAAGGGCCCTGTTGTTCCTTTTCTTTTTGGAAGAACGTCCACAGTCGGAAAACCAAGCTGCGAGCTTGCGCTTTGAGGGGTTTCCCACGTCTGATAAGCGACTGGGTTTCGTGAATTGAACTCGTCGTCGAATCCATCACAACTTGTTAACACCTAATTATATAATCGAGTAACTCCGTTGAAAAGCCGAGATCTAAACCAAGAAGACAATTTGCGTTTGTACAAACGATTAAAAAAAAAAAAAAGAGAATGCGTGTACGTGAGGACTGGTGAGCGGTAGGTAATCACAAGACGAAATTAAGGCTGGAATGACGTGGAAAGGGAATTTTCTCGTGCACAGGTGGCTCACCTGAAAACCGGAGTGGGGCATGCTTAGGGAGGTTTGGAGAGGGTAAGGTCATCACCGAAGTTTCAACACGCCGACTATAATAATGGACATAACATGGCAGCCTGATTCTAAGAATTTGACTATGGCCTTTGATCTTGTGCCTCATGTTTCTCTCTTAAGTAAACTGGCTCACTATGGGTTCTGCCAGACTACCTTAAGTTTCTTTGAGCAATTCTTGAGTGTCTGGGAACAGGTTATTTTTTCTATGGTGCTGCATCGTCACCTGCCCCAATCCTTGAACTGGTGTCAATCAGGGATCCATTATCCAACCTTATTTCTGTTGTATATCAATGACTTGGCCTTCAACTTCGACAAAAGAGGGGAAAATTTTTTTTTGTTCATAATGATCAACTGTCGGCATGAACCAGGCCGAAGACAAATCTGACGAAGGTAGATTGTAGACTCAAATTTCTCGAGTTTTGTTTTCTTAAGCTTTAAGCTACGACCTCTAACCCTACCGAAATCTTACAGAAATCGAATTCTTCGCGTCTCCTCATACTACCCGTCAACTATTTTAAAATGATTGCCAATCAAATCAAGGTTTTTTACTTGCAGAGGCCAATATGACACAGCAAACCTCAAACATGAGTTGGTACAAAAACGTAATTACAAACTCGAAACACATCAGGTAGTTGCATGATACAAAGCAAACAAAGAATGGTACATGATAGGTGTGGTCATATGGTTCAGCAAAACAAACTAAAACAACTCAGGACGTAAATAGAAACATTACAACAGGTGTGCGGCAAATTACAAGTTGGCACCGAGACAAGGCTTCCCCATCCACGATCCACTCAACTCAAGGCACATCGCTCCATGAAATACCGAAAAACCCCTCCAAAGAGTAGAGTTCGGCTTTGAGAAGATGTGATCTGAACTGAACCTCCTTTTCAAATGTGTCCTACTCTGTGCTTAGTGGCAACAAGTTAGTCGCAGCATCTACGTTGTTTGCTTGGGATAGTTTCCCCAACATTTTCAAGCTCTCCGGGGATCTCGGGTTCATGCAAAACAATGACAGGAGGAGTTTACAGGTTTCTCCCTCCATCACTTTAACGTACAAGTTTGTTCTTGAAATTGGCACGTTTCTTTTATTTTTCACTCGAACTCGAACATTATCTTTATAGCTCATTCATTTTTAATATCAGCTTACGATACTCATTTTTTTTTCTCCAGGGATGAGAACAATCCGCCTACCGTCAGTACGCCCGACTCAATATTACCTGAGTGAGTGTGTTCTTGATCATAACTAGCGTGTGTTCCCTTTCGTCTCTGACATTCTGCTACCAATCGTTTTTTAATTTGTTTATTGTTAGTTGTTTAGTGAGCCATCAAGTTTAGCGATGGCGGTTGTAAAGTTAACATTTGAAAGTATACGTTTTTTGTACATTTTCAAGAGCGTCACTGAACGACAACGGCGTGTTCCCGCTTGATCGAGTTGGAGTTCTGGCTGAGAAATTGGATCCAGGAGGGTAATACGAATTTATTACAAAATTACTAACTTCTTAATTCCCTACGTCTTTTTTTGTACGGTTTCTATGGCAAGTTAGGTTATGTTGTTGGCTTAATTATTGACAGTGATTTGATTTCCAGTCACAAGATAAATACTCCGAGAAAGTCAGGAAGGATTAATTGTTTTGAAGACCCTTCGGAAGTAGATTTTGATCCTGAGGCACTGACATCGAGGAAACGGAAGCGTGTCGAGACTGAAAGGTTTGAACTTGAACTAGGTACCTTAAATTTAATCATTAAGAGAGAAGCGCCATGGACCCCTGAAATAAACGCAAAATGAACTAAGTAGGTAACCTAACAAAACCTCTCTGAATCTCCACCTAAAGCCTAAGGGAGTTTTGTGAGTAAAAAGGAGCCTCCTCTCCAAGGAGTGCTTCTCGGACGGTGTAGGCCTATTGTATACGTAATATGTGTATGAACCTTGCGATTACTTACACTGGTTGTTTGGCGGAGTCAGGCTCTCCCCGAAGACAATGGACGTAATGGTGAGCCAGCGGCTTAGAAATCGAACGCCGAGGAAGGTTGTCGACTTGGAGCAGCCCTGCCGGTCTGACGTTGATGGCGGTAAAATTCAAGAGGACCAACCTGCATGTTGTACAGTCAAACGGCAAAAGCTAGAGATGACTCCTGTCAAGTATGTGGCGTTAATGCTTTCAATGGACCTGCAATGTCGGGGCTTACTTGTAATATCATTATATTGTGTTTGTTTGCGACAGGCCAACACTTGGTACACCTGTGAGGCAGTCTCCTCGACTTTTAGCCAACCGGACGCCGCTCAAATCGAAAACAATACACGAAACTCCTTTGCGCTCTGCAACCAGGCAGACCCCTTTGAAGCCTCTGCCGAGGATCGAAGAAACGCCTCCGAAACTCGGCCAAAGAACTCCGAATAAGCTGACGAACGGCGAGTGTACAACCCCTTTGAAAATCGGCTCTTCCTCGAGAACTGGGCGAACGCCTCTGAAGCCCAACTCTTTGTTTCACGAACCCGAAACTATGGACATCCCGAACGCTCGTGCCATCTTGGACCATTTGACCCCCAAAAAGTGAGCGTCTCTTTACAGGTTTTTAAGGGGAGGTGTCCTGTTAATCTCCCCCCTCCCCCCCCCCCCCCCCTTCTAGCATAACAACGTTATATAGAACATATTGTTATTATGTCAACAAATTCAAAATTTGAAGGCAAGTTTTGGCATCACATTCTTCCGTAATACGATTCAGTAGGGTTGTGCAAACATTTAAGAACCAAAATCACGGGACGACTTAAGCGTTTTGGAGATAATAGCTAATTATTTACTAATTGGCTAATTTAGCTAATTAAAAAGAGAAAATTTAGCTCTACTGTTGGTTGTTTGGCTCTTGTGAAGATGTTCCTTTGCGACGAATTCAGTAAAATATTTGGGGCAGTCTGTAAGATACATCTGCGCATTCCTTCAGAAATGACGATAGGCGTAGGAAACAGAGGCGTTAACGATACAAAAACTGCACATACTTTCTTGTTCTTTACTTCCTGAACTCGACGCGGAAGGAACAAACCTTGGGTTCTTCTCGTTAAAAACTATAAATTTCGTGAAATGGGGTTGTAAAGTTACCTTCGTAAATCTTAAGTTAAATTATAACCGTAAATCTTACAACCCATTTCTTTACAACCCATAATTATTCGTCTTGGTCGGAAATGATGTTCTAATAAAAAACAAAAAAGTCTTCGCCGTTGGTTCTCACACAACTGACGATAAAAAATTCTTCCCTTGAAAAATTTTCAAGGATTTAATGACAGATCCCTAATATTTAATATAAGGGATCTGTCATTACAGGTCTCTACAGTAATTAAACTCGTATGCCTCCTACTAATGTTGTTTACTCACCACCACATCTATAAAATACTTTTATTTTTGTTCATTACTCAAAGAACTCCCTCCCTCCTGTCGGCGCACACTCCGACTAAGGGCAGTCCTCCCAATTTCCTCCAGCTGTTCATCTGTAGGGGCTTTGCGATATTACAAAATATTGTTATTTCTTCCAATTAATTATCGAAGCATAATATCGATATTTCGATAATATTGAAGTTTACGATTGTCGAAAGATATTATCGAATTTTTAAGATGATAACGAACTGGAAGGAGCCTGTTTGGCGGTTTTTATGGAGGCAGAGGTCAAGTGGTTTGAAAATGGAAAATCTACGATATTCATTTTTACATTAAATTTACATTTTTACTTCAAATTTTAGAGAAAACAATCGGGAGGTAACAGTAAAGAATAATATTCTAGAATAAAGAACATAATATTATTATGTTCATTTCATATAATCAAAACCGAACATAATATTATAACTTTCGAGCGATTTTCGGGTTATTATACCTACCATTGTGATTTCATTTCTGATGTTTTTCATTAATATTTTATAATATTCCTTCTTATCTTTATTTGGCCAAAAAGGCGACTATTCTTTTTTTTCTTTTCCAAAATACCACATATCTATTTTCTACATGGCTGTAATTCACCCAGTATAGTAGCAAAAATCCAGTGTTAGGTCAGTCGAATCACAGAATATTTCCCTAATAATTACTTAAGTTGTTTTTTTCTAAACAATAATCACCAACAACAATCAGTTTTTCGTCCCCCTGAAACATTTTTCATCTTGGACATGTGCTTTCAGCCTGCTTGTGGGTGGTGTTTATCTTCAACTGCTCAGAACTGAAGAACGTATGTATATTGTTGTAGGTGTGTAACATTCGAAGATGACAAGCCGCTATTGCCGGGAGACTCGGAAGAGGACTTACCACCAGTTCTGCGGCCCGAAGCTCCGCAAAGGAGGAGTATGAGGTGCTTCTCGGCTGATTTACCACCTCCCCAACTCGTCCGGGGAGATGAATGGTATCCATCAAACGCGTAAGTAGAGAATGGTATCTGGCTCAGTTGGCCAGACTTGGGCGTTAATGCTTACAGGACAACTGACGTCCATCTTTTGTTACAGCGCTGCCAACCATTCTACGCCCGAAGGTCCGACCCAAATCCGCCCAACTCGTCGGGCCTCCGCTCCTACGACGAGCCAGCGCTCGCCACCGGAAACAAGTTGCCGGAGCGTGCTGAAAAAAACCTCTCTTAGTTTATCCGGAGCCCGGAAATCCAAAACTCCCGAAGACCTTGTCGACAGGAAACAAATCAACGTCTCGACTCCGAGACGGTCCGCTCGAATTGACGCGAATTCCTTTCCAAAACGATCTCCCTGAAACCGTCAACCATATTATCGCCAAGGAAACGCCAATTTTGAATCCTTTTATTGTTAGCTATATTCTTAATGCCAAAGAATATCGAAAAAACAGCTACAATTTCCTGCAGGCTCATATTACTCGGTCAGGTAAACTGTGATTTTCGCTGGATGAAATATTCCATCGTTAGAATGTCTTTCTTTTGATTATCGAAGTACTATTGTATTATTTTTAGAAGCATGTAAATAAATCAATTTGAAATTCTACGATGAGCCTACCAAATCACCACCTGACGTAAAAATGGGTGAAGCAAGAAAACCGCTGTATTGCAAAATATTTATTAAGAGTTGTAAGGTTGGCAACTGATCTTCGTAATTCACGACAGACGCATATCGCCAATACATAAAAGGAATGTGTTATACATTTAATTATATTCTTAGCATCACGGGCAAACATTACGTTTTTCAAATATATCAACACTCCATTCACATTCACAATTGTCAGATCAATTCGTAAGTAACGCCAGGATAATAAAAGGGAAAATAAAAGGTTAAGAGATTTCGTTTGATATGAGAAAGCAATAACGAATGTTCATAACAGTGGTTCAATAAAAATATTCAAGGAGCCATTCAATTTCATCAGACTATAAGATATAAAAATATAGCAATAAAATAGGACTTATTTGTTTAATTTTGACTCGATGTAGATGGCACTCCCAATGTATTGTGTGTAACCGTAATTTCAGTCTTGCCGATGTGGGGGAGTCTCCCTCAAGTCTTCAATTTTTAGGTTGTTGAAGTTATAACTTCAAAGTGGTAAATATCGCGTATTAATTGGGGCGGTGAGATATTGGCTGGCGGTATATATATATATAATCTATATATAACGACACACAGACCAAAAAATTTGGGACGATGTAATAAAAGTTTCACTTTAAAAACTTGTAAAACGTTCTTATGAAACATGTGAATCTGATGACGATTTCCCCACAACTACAATCGTTACTGACCAAGAAATCATTCACTCGTCGCTATTGTACCTATGGCGCTAAAATGTTCTCTAAAACAAATCGCTTTATTATCCAAAATGGCAATTACTGGAAACGCACATTCCTTACCCAAACCATTCAATTACATATTTTATTCCAAAAATTCATCGTTTTCATGTTTCTAAAATGCTGTTGACTAAGTCTTGTTCTCGATTGGTTTTCATTCAGTTCACTTGTGACAGAATCAAAATCCACCGGGATAGAAAGAAAATGTAGGGGCGTAGAATCTTGTTCAGCAAATTATAACCACTCGATTTAGATAAAACTTCTGATTGAAAATGTAAAAAATTTTTAATAAATTTGACCATTGAAAAAGACGTAAAAAAATTTGAAAAAAGAAAGAAGAGAATTTGGTTGTTTGTTCACTGCCCAAAGGAACCAAACATCCATTAAGAAGGCGGTTTACCTCTCCAGAAACTACCCTTTTCTTTCCCTCAAAGGATGTAATGCAGAGATACTCTCTACAAAAGGGTTTAGCAGAGCTCGGTTTGCGCCCATTTTTACTCGACGTTCAGTGCATTGGGGCCCGTAGTTCCTCACCGGCCAGCAGTCTGCGCTGATGCCCACCCTCCCAGCTGATGCCAGCTGGGGGGTCGCCAACCACACAGATAAATCCGTAGATCTACGGATTTTTGGGGTATGAGTGTTTGACATCGGGTTTCTGATACAAAATAATTTTCTGACATTAAATAAAAACAAATTTTGTTATCTGCCTAATCACTCTGTCGCGCACTTCCTTGAAAGTATTCCGTCCAAGTCTGAATTGAGGTGCTAATAACTATTAGGTATGCAATCAGTGCGTTGCAACCAGATGACAATAATTGTATGTCACAATACAATAAGGGGGGGCTATAAGTATAATTTGTATTTAATATGATTATATTATAATAAAATTTTCGTTTGTCGTTCGAAAGTATCCAACAAAGTAAAAACGAGATTTCTTTCCAAAGTTTTCCACACGTTTCAAGAAACACATAAGATTATGTTTTTTTATGTAACGTAGGTTGGTAATGTTAACGTAGACCTACGTTAACCTACGTTGTACCTGTACAAGAAGGCGAAATGGGGCTACGGGAGGGGTTTTCGGCTACGTGTGGGAGTTAGGTGTCGCTAGAATTAATTTTTGGGGGTCCCGGAACGATCGGATTTCCCTGGGGGGATCAACGGGACTTTCATGAAGCTACAAATGGGATTTTTGAAGGATCCCAGGTGGTCAAATAGGTAAGATTTCGTTTTCCGAGTAATTTTGGACGTAAAATCCAATCCGTCCAAGCTGTTTTGGGCAGTAGGAATTTTTTTAAATCTGACATTTTCGGTTTACCATGTAGTTGTGCCCGCAAGGTTTTCAGCCCAATCGCCCAAACCCGTGGGGCTCTGTGGGGCTAATAAGGGGATACAGGAAGGCGTATTTGAAGGGTTTCGGCTATGGGGTTCTCATGGCGCTACAAATGGGATTTATGAAGGATTCCAGGAGGATTTTCCGAGAAATTTTGGACGTATAATCCCGCTACTTTTCCTTTACACCCCCCCCCCCCCCCCCCCCACGCGATTTTGGTTGGCTTTGGGTGCCCTAAAGCCATCGGGAGGGCTGTGTATGAAACTCGAAATCGAGTGAGAGGGGGGGGGGGGGGGGGTTATAACGGAAAAGTACTCGAATTTGGGTGCTTTAAAGCCATCAGGAGGGGTGTGTATGAAACACGAAATCGCGTGGGGGGGGGGGGGGGGATAACGGAAATGTACCATAATCCCTTTTTCGAGGTCGCAAATCTGTCCGAACAATGTTCAAATTTTTTTTTTTTTTTCTTCAAAAACCAATAAATACATAATATTATTTTTTATTGAGATCGAATTAATTTTCGCACAAGTAGCCTATCTATATCAAAAATAATAATCCCTTGTGTAAAATTTGCAAAAATTCCTGTGATCCTTAAAAAATCCTATTAAATAGGATTTTGTAAACCCATGAAAGCCCCTTCGATCCCCACGGTGAAATCCGATCGTTCTGGGACCCCCAAAAATGGATTCCACGTCCAAAATTTGTGGTACATATATTTATATTTAAGTTGTATTTAATATACTGCGAAATTTCGATATGGTCGATTAATCTACACATAACTGGACCCCATAGCCGAATGCCTTAAAAAAAAAAAAAAAAAACCCTCCCGTTACCCAGTTTAGCCCCACGGGTTTGGGCGATCGTGCTGAAAACCTTGCGGGCACAACTAAGTGCTAATCCGCGAATTTTGTCGAAATTTCAGATTTAAAACATTATTCCAATTGCTCAAAACGACGGGCATTTGATTTTTGAAATCCACACGTCGTGAAACGTTCTAGGACTAATTTTGAGGCCGATCAAAATTTTCCATCACCGACGCCAATACGTTAGAGTAGGTATTATTCCAAGAATAATAAAGCCAAAATCGTTTTGTTTACCCGCCGCTATTTGAGTTATCCGCCGTTACTTGAATTACCCGCCGACTGGCATCAGCTGGAAGCGAGGGCATCAGCGCAGACTGCCGGCCGGTGAGGAACTACGGGCCCCAATGCACTGAACGTCGAGTCCCATTTTTTAACGGTGAATAACATGACGAGTGTGATGTACAGCCAAGGCAATATCGCAGCGCCGCACAATAATATTGTGATTATATCAGGATATTATATTAGGATATTATCCTGCCAAATGTGTTCTCGCAAATTCTCGAAACAAACCAGAGACGCATAACAAACGACAGTGTAAATGTAAGTGTACTTGCGTATTTTATTGACGGAGGCAATTAAGCCAGTCACGGTGAAAACAACCACATTAAACAATGAAACGATAATAAGATGCCAATGATAAGAGCTTGGCAAGTTAATTCCATAAAATGTTAATTGATTAATTCTGTGTGAAAGACAACGGTTGAGTTCGACCTTACGACGTAGGAGGCTTCTTGTCCAAATTTTTCAAGGCCTATCAGTGTTGTTACAATTGTTTGCTAATCACATAAATTGAGGTATAAAATAGTGCCAAGCAGTACAGTTAAAATTGACCTGATGACGTAATTTTAAAACATTCCTAGTCTCACTTACCTTTGCCCTCTTCGTGAATTATTAACGGGCTCTTGTGAAGGTGGCAACCTCAGAGGTGCATTGTAGGTTTTAAGGTTTTTAGTCGATTAAAAGAGGTTACGCATAACCTCTAATCCAAAAACCATAAACTGGGATACGGAAGAAACGTAGCAGTTTAACCGGCAGGAGCGTCGCCATAGATGGCTTTCACTTTAGCGAGAAGAGAGTCGCACGTCTTCTTGGCGTCGCCAAGCAGCATGCTGGTATTGGGCTTGTAGAAGATTGGGTTGTCCACAGCTGCGTAGCCAACGCCGAGGGATCTCTTCATTACGATAACCTGGAAAAATTAATTGTAGTAGTCTGTGTGGAATCAGAGTTTAAAAGTGGCTTCGGAGCGAAATATTCACCTGATCGGAATTCCAAACCCTCAAAACGGGCATGCCAGCAATGATTGAGTTGGGGTCGTCTTCGGCGGCGGAATTCACCGTGTCGTTGGCGCCAATTACGAGGGTCAAGTCTGTCAAGGAGAAGTCGTCGTTTATTTCTTCCATCTCGAGGACGTCGTCGTAGGGGACGCCGGCTTCGGCCAAAAGTACGTTCAGCTGGCCGGGCATCCGTCCTGCAAAACGAGATAGGGTTAATTGTAAATCGACCGTAAACACACTTCGACTTGGGGATTATACGTACCGGCGACTGGGTGGATACCGAAACGGACAGTTTTCCCTTTGGATTTGAGAAGGGACACCATTTCAGCTAGCGGGTATTGGGCCTTGGCGACGCATAAACCATAGCCTGAAATGCAAGGAAATCGACATTATTCTTGGAAGAACAAAACAAAAATAGAAGAAGGCACTGCTTTCACCATTGTTCCCTTAATCGTCAACCGATTTTGACGGTCCCATGTTTGACGTTTTCCAACGAATAAGTCAGCAACACTCAGTCACTTACATAAAACTGCTTGTAAAAGTCGTCCCTTCTTCTCTTCAATATGCGAAATCTCTTAGGGGTGGCGCACAGTGGTAAAAAGTAACCAAAATCCAAAAATTGAAAATGATCAAAATCAGGTTCTGGGAAGGGGCCTGTCACCTTAAGAGAAATTATGACGACTTTGACGAGCAGTAAAGTTAGTTTTGTTTCCTTTGTAAAGGTTACAAAAAACTAAAAAGAACTAAACCTCTAATTCAACCAACAAACCATAATAAATTCGCTTCTTCGAAATGAATTTTTTTTTCCCCAGTGTTAGACAGCCAAATTTATGGTTGTACCAGTTATTGACACGGTAGTATTACTGCAATAAAAGTTATCATTTAATGATTTTAACAAAACACATTTTTACATTTTGAGTTGATTTATTTATAAATTGAGCCTTGTCGAGTAGTCTCACGCATCATAACGTTGAACTTAGCCTACATGACATGACTATTTAATAATATTATGAGTATTCACATGTAGACTAAGTTGAAAATATCACCCGACGTTTCATCAAAATACCAAAATATTTTCTTAATACCATGAAATTGAAAACATACAACTCTACATACACATTTCTACTCGGTAAACCAGCAGCTTATGAGTTGTTAGTATGAAAAATAATGGCAAGAGGTTAATATGCACTGTTAAACACTGAGGGCAAATTCACACGTTATCTCTGATGATTTCCAAAAACTGGTAGCATAATGAAGTCTAAGCAAAAAAACTGAGAAAAAACCATTGAAACGATCCAATTTTGAAATTTTAAGGGCATGGTGAAGCAAAATAAAACGTATAAAAAATTAAAAAATAAATTAAAAATTAAACATTTCTTCAGCGCTGTTGTCATCGAAAACACGAGGTGTCGATTATAAACCCCTCCAGATTGCTCAGGAACCCGCCTGAAACCTTTTCCCGCCCGAAGACTACACAAAGAAGGTATTTATTGCGTTTCAGAGTTCAGAAGAATCAAGTTCATAAAGCACACCTATGCCTTGTTATTTACACTTTTCGGTGAAACGTCAACCACTGGGGTCAATTCAAACACTGGTCCCTCCTCCATAGGTCACTTTCAAACACCAGCAAGTGAGAATTTTCCCTTAAAAGATGTGCAGAGTGCATCAAGTCAAAATTAACCTTTTGATTTATTTGAAAGTTAATGTTTCCGGAGGTATAATTCAAGACGCTGCAAATTTGTCAAAAGGGTTTATTATTCTTTGATATAGGTTACTTGTGCGAAAATTAATTCTGTGCCAATGAAAAATATTTTTGAAAAAAAAAGAACATTGTTCGGACAGATGTGGGACCTCAAAAAATGGATTATGCGTCCAAAAATACTTCGAAAACGCACCTAACTCAACCAAACAGCCGAAACTCTTCGAAAACCCCTCCCGTAGCTCCATTTTAGCCCCATAGCGAATTAAATGCAAATTTTGCCGTCAAATACCTACCTGAGTCAGTTCAACACTAAGTGTTGAAGCAAGTCTTGCTTCTCAATTGAACACTGGGTAGCTGCAAAACGCCGGTATCTGAAAGTAATGCCTGACCATGACCATCATATTTGACAGAACGGAGAACCCCCTAGGACGGGAAAAATACAAAGGTTGGAGCTCATACTCCGGACAAGTTGGGCGAAGCAGCTACCACATAGGGCGTGAAGACTGAAGTGGCTCAATCCAGTGTCGAAGCTGAGTACTACGCCCTGGGAGAGGCGGCAAAAGAAGCCATCCACCACTGGCGAGATAGGATTCACCAACGCTACGCACGACGCGACGAAAATCCACGACAACCAAGGAGCTCAAACAACGTACAGAACAAAACAGACGTCAGACACATTTCACCAGGGACGTTATTTTGCTCGACTAAACGACGACTGAACACATGCCAGCAGATCTGATGCAAAAGCGTTGCCACGAAGTAAATAATATTATGAAAAGTTCTTCAGAAAATTAGAACACATACTAATATTATGTCTAGCAGTTTTACCTAGATTGATGTTAGGAAAAAACAAGATTATATTCTCTGTTCACGAAACAGCACATATCTGTATCTCTGCAAGAGATATCAATTATGCATTGTGGAGGTTATGGAGAAAGGTGGTGCCTTTGAATGAACAATTTAGTACCTAGAACAGCCGAGGGAGTAATCTTTCTCCCTAACCCCCACATTGGATTGGATCTCTGCATCTCCGGCAAACAACCAACAATTTAATTGTTGATGACCGTCTAAATGAATGTGGGTCTTATTTGGCCGAACCTAATCAACTTTCCATCCACATCGATATTCATTATTATAAAACGCATTTTACAAACGAACAGCAGCACTAACCGGGAGTGATGATGATGTTTTTGGCGTTGGCTATCATCTCCGCCACACCATCCACATTCACTTCGGTATGAGTTCCAGTGATTTCCATCGGCTTGCCCGAACCAGTCGAAGACGTACCAAACCCGCCGAGGATGACGTTAGGCAGCGAGCGATTCATTGCCTGTAATTTTTAAAACGTTATAGCAAAAAACGATAGGGTTCTAGTAGAATACCGCAATCTCACGTACCTTGCACATTATGTAAGACAGGATGGCGCCAGATGATCCGATAAGGGCTCCCACGATCGTCATGATGTTGTTGTTGAGCATGAAGCCTTCGGCACAAAGCGCCCAACCGGAGTAGCTGTTCAGAACTGTGATGACAACTGGCATGTCAGCGCCTGCAAAATCGATTGGTTGAATTCATAAAATCCCTTAAACGTCCATTTTGATTTGTAATCAAAACTAGGCGTCACTTCAGTCAGTCATTTAACGTAGACAGTGCAACTATCATGACTCACAAGAATAGTAGCGATTAATGTTAAAGCTTAATGTTTATCACCCTCCCAATGAGCAGAAAATAGTTTTTTTTTTTTTTTTTGCATGATTAATAATCGGTTTTCTTGAATTGTAAGCCTCATTGTAAGCCTCAATATGTGGATTATTGTGGGGCACCTCAATATATTGAAATATATTATGTACAAGTAATACATATATCATTTACATGTCATGTATATATTCATTTTGAATTAACCTGTACTAAACCTTCGTATGCCAGAAACCGACGCGAGTTTAAAAGCCTTCGGTACAGTTTTGGCCTTCGAGGAAGTCCAAAGCCCTTTCAGGTAACCCGCCGTCCCATTGCCTGTCAGACTGGTCATCAATCTTGGATCGACGTCATTTTTTGTTGATAGGGTTTCTTTTTCGGACCACACTTCAGAGTACCTTTGGGGACACGGACCGCGCACTGTTCGCTTTTTCCTCCCTACTGACCTTATTTGGAGCCCAAAATTATTCAAAATTTGAACAGATCCTACTCATAGGCTATTTATAGTTCCTTGTTCCCATAAGTAAACTGAACTGAGGTCCAAAAAAGAAGCAAAGTTGGGATTTCACCCATTTCGACATTATTGGTACGTAGGAGGTATCTTGTTATCTTGATTCTAGGTTATATGCAGTCAAGTTGAGGTGATTTTTTCACATTTTTATCCATCATGAATGATGGACAGGGTCATTAGATTGTGATCGGCAGTGATGAGTGTACTTGATTCTCTCACTTCATTTTTTCTATTGTGGTTGCAGTGGTTATTGGTTGTATTGATTGTCAACAATTTCCTCCAAAATGAAAAGAAATGGGCCGATTCTCGAAATTTTGAATTGATACATCAGGGTAACGAAGAATATAAAAGTGCGATAGATCTGGATATTTCACCTTTTTTTACACAGTCCCACAAGAAACCCAAACTTGAATCCGTTTTTCGTTTTTCTTGCGGTTTTAACGCAACTTCCTCTCTGGACTCCCAGATTCCGCTGGGAGGGAGAGTATCCACATCTACTGAAGTACCTCCCCATTATATCTGCCGGAGGGAGTAACTCAGATGTCCCTGTAAATCCCTCTGATACTATTCGTTCTTCGGAGTCGAGTTCGTTGCCGTCCGAGCCAGATGCCGGTTCCGGTCAGGAGCCAACCATCCCCGCTAAATTGGGAGGGAGGAATGTAAAAAAGGGCATTCATGATCGTACGAGCAAATCTTCTGGTTCCCTAGAAGCCAGGCTCTTCGAATTTGATTCTGCCACTTTCAGGCGGAACGTCCTTGTGTACAATCCACCGGGTATGTTTGGCACTCGAGAACTAAAGTACGCGACATTCCAAGTACGAGACGCTTCCGGGGTCCTTTAAGAATCGATACTTTTTAGCCATCCCTATACCTCTTGTGTGAATTAGTAGGATAGATCACTCACCGCCAATGGCTGCTGTCAAAGTTCCTCCCAAGGTCGTCGAGAGAGCAGTTGCCGCAGCCAAGCTTGTCAAGCCTCCCATCATCGTTGAGTCGGTGAAGAAATAAGCCATAGCGCCGGCGTTGGCAGCCAAAAGACTGAGATTGAGAGCATGGCGACCCGGCAGAAGAAGCGGAGCTGAGCTCAAAACCCCTTGCAATTTACCATAAGCAACCAGAGAGCCGCTGCAACGTACATCACGATGAAACTTCAACACTCTTCAGAATTGACATGGTTTGGTCTAGCTGCTTGCCTGAAAGTGACGCCGCCAATGACAGTTCCCAAAAACAGTGAGGTCTTCAGCACGTTGACTGCATCGTTTGTCGCCATAGTAGGAAAGTCGTGAATGAAGGTGGCAGCGCAGGTTAGTACAGCAGCCAAACCTACTAAACTGGTGAATGCAATGCGCGGATAGTGTACATTAAGAAATGCATGAAATAGTTGATGCATCACTAGTAGTTGCATGTTTCAAACCTGTGGAATGCAGCAACAAGCTGGGGAAGATCTGTGATCTGAATCTTTTTAGCAACGAGGGATCCAATTCCTCCTCCAATCCCGAGACAAGCTGCCATTTGTATTAGGGTTTCAGTGCTCGGGTTCATTGCTCCTAAAGTAGCAGCGATAGCTCCGGTAACGCCAATCTGGAATTATCGTCTTTACATTAAGAGCACGGGGGGAACGCCAAATTTGTACTAGAACTCCACTCACTATGCCCAAGTTGTTGCCTGCACGAGCGGACGCTTGCGAGCTCAAACCGGCCAAAGCGCCGACGCAGCAGAGCGAGGCAGCAAGAGACGCCAAACTGTGCATTTCGGGGTAACCGGCCATCACGCCGAGACCGTAACCGCCAACGAGAGCAGCTCCAGGGAGAAGGAAAAGACTGTTGTAATCTGGAGGGTCTCCTGGCCTTCAAGTAAGTTAAACCATTAGATGACGGCAGATCCTGGAATACGTCGATTAATCCAAGTAAAGCTCTGTATACCTCCTAAACATGTCCAACATCCTCTTCGTAACAATGAATCCGCCAAACACGTTAATGAATGAAATGAACGCTGCAGACGCTGCCAATACCTGGAACAAGCAAGAAATATTAGATGAGCAATGGAACAAAAGATGGAAAAAAACCTGATGGCACTGAATTAACACGAGAGTGGGACTTGTACAATACCTCCACCGAGTTGGTTGGTACCACGCCGCCACCCATCAGCAGCAGCCCTCCGACTGCGGTAATGCCGGATACAGCGTTCGTGACGGACATGAGGGGCGAATGAAGGGCTGGTGTGACTCCCCAAACAGTGTGGTAGCCGACAATGCCCGACAATGCGAGTGTGGACGTCATGGCGGAGAAAGCAGGATTGGGAGACGCTACGCCCAAGGCCAAGACGGATCCAAGGCCTGAAAAAAAAAAAAAAAAAAAAAAAAAAAAAAAAAAAAAAAAAAAAAAAAAAACGAATCAGTGATAATTGTATCTACTGTAACTTAAAAACTGTGAACTTGATAGAGATGGGTATAGAATACAAAGTATCGATACGGAGGATATTGATATTTTGAAATGACGATATATCGTGCTCAAATAATATTATATCAACTTGGGAAATACCTACCTTTGGGGAAGAGAAAATAATGAGGATATTCATGGTGCACTTTACTACTTTACGAATCGTCGTAAATCGGCAGACTTTTTAACTCTCGCTCTGAGAGAAGCCTCGTCAAAATGTAAAATCGTGGAAAATCAAGTGCACGTAGCGCTACTTGCGGCATCCGTGAGAAAAAAATCAACGTTGATTAACTACCCAGTTTGTTTAGTCTGCTGTTCTGAACTTCAACAACTTATTACAACTGTAGAACTACAACAATAATTCTGAGACGCCGAGAAAAAGCCAAAAGGCGCTTTCCATTGAGGGGATCGTGGATTCTGCCATCTGGATCTGAAGGAATTACGACATCGCTTGCAAACAACCTGGCCACATTATCTTTCAGTTGCCTCGGTATTTTTCAAGCCCCTTTGCAGGCGATTCATGAAGCGAAACAAGGGCGCACCAAATACTTTGCCACAAAGAGAAACGATCACGATTTCTTATTTGGAAATACACTAGAAACAATTGACAAGGAAGCAACTTCTCCTCACCGAGAAAAGAGGATATAGCTCCTTTGAAAAACTCCCGCAGAGATCACAGCGCTTTTACGTCGGCTTGAGACCCCCAGCCTGTGATAAATCGAAGCATGGAAAATGGAGCAGGGCCGACGATCGGAACTACCAGATCATAAAGACCCTCAATACGGGCTCTCAGACGACAGCTGACACTCCCAGGTGATTTCTCAATCAACTGGGTTGAATTATATTGTAATCCCAATGAGCTTGGCAAATCATTTTCAAAATTATGTTAAAGTTGATAAAGCCCAGTCAGCATTTCCACTTTTTTTCAAGCCCCCCCCCCCCCCCCCCCCCCAGACCAATGAAAAGGGATGTGGTTTTAAGCCTGTATACAGGCTTAGAACTACCACGATCAATCGATATCATAATATGATATTATCGCTCACCTCTAGTACTTGATCGAATCTTACCAGCAGTGTACAGTGAGACTTCTTTGCAGCGTTCATTGAAGGGGTTGATTTCAACTTTTTTCTCCTCGGCCTTCTTTACAGCAGATGGTGGAGGGGCGGCGGCAGCCACGGAAATGGGTGGGTTCGGAGGCCAGGCCAGTCGTCCTTTGTCCAACACTATCGAGCCCCGCACAACGTCGTCTTTCAAATCAATGTGAAAATGATCTTTGTCCCCTGCATTGAAACATTAATGGTAAGCAACCAACATCAACTATGAATCTGAAATCAAGTAATCAGTCATACCCATTGACAGCAGCAGTTTAGAGATATTGTTGGCATACAGCGTGGAGCTCTGGGTAGGCAAACGGGAGGGGAAATCAGTCAGACCGATGTGAGTGACGTCATTGTAAACGTACACTTGACCGGGTTTGATGGTCTCGATGTTTCCGCCCGCTTCGGCAGCCAAATCCACGACGACGCTTCCTGGCTTCATCGAATCGATGTGCTCCTGAATTCAATGTAAAGCTGATGAGTAATACCACTAACGTTTCATCACGTCTAAAAACAAATCCAAAAGGGGACCCAGGGTGAAAGAAACTTCTCAGCGGGTTGTACTCGTATAATACTTGATGATATCCTGCTCTTTAATAGAGAGTTCCTAAAGAAACATCCGAGATACGTCGACCGTTAATTTTTATCACCGTAAGGGATTTGTCTAGGGAGAATCAAAGAAAAGCTAACTTCACATAAGACCGTAACAGAGATACGGTCTTATCAAAAGTCACGCTAAATTTAAAGTGCCGCTATTTACGTTCTATTGCTCGAAATTAA
The DNA here is from genome assembly GCA_955831195.1 of Pilophorus perplexus. NCBI lineage: Eukaryota > Metazoa > Arthropoda > Insecta > Hemiptera > Miridae > Pilophorus > Pilophorus perplexus. Next base: position 15,333,692 of record OY037016.1, read on the forward strand.
CGGCGGTATCCTTAAGACCGTAAGTTTATTGCCGTAACTTTACGGCAATAACGTTCGACGTTAGGCATAAGGACGTAAGTTATCACCGTTATTTCTGCACATACGCGAAATCTCGAGTTACGTCGACCGTAACTCATCACCGTTAGGCAAAAAGTGGCTTTAGGAACTCTCTATTGTAGTGAAACTCTCTAGTTTTATTCTGATAGGGCAAATGATGCCGGGTACCTTAGCGAAATAATCTAACCCTAGCACTCGAAATGTCAACATTTCCCTCCACAGAAAGCACGAGACTGTTTGAATTTTCGGCGTCAAGGTGCCCTTCCGAAAGTTTTTTTTTTTTTTTTTTTTTTTTTTTTTTTTAGTACCTATTCAGTTTAGTTTAGTATTCGCACGGTGCATTAATATGTCAAAATATTATATGAATGGGTTCGTGAATGAAAGGCATCGTTCCACCATAATATTATGTTATTTTGATAATACGTATTTTATGATGTTATTACACGAACATACATAATATTGGGCCAAGAAATAATGGAGATGGAAATCTGCAAAAATTATCACGTTGTTACGACTTGAAAAGACAAACTTTCTCAAATTTTGATTCAGTCTCCACAATTAGGCGGAGTGGGGGATATTTTTAAAAATGATCCAACATTTAGGAATTTGTTTCAAAGCTTAGGAGTTATGATGTGATGTTCGTCTGCATCATCGACTTTTTGTCCATTGCACTGATCGTTGGTTTCGCGAGTGAAAATTAACAAAGTGCCAGGCCAAAACACCTGACACAAAATTTGTGTCATTTAATGGAACCTTAGCCAATTCAAATTAAGTTTCTACTACGCATGGGGGTGTCGTCAACGCGGCTTCTAGTGTTCAGTGCATTTCCTCTTCAAACCCACGAACACCTTAAAGGCCCTGAATCGGGCGAAATCAGTGGGGTTTTAATACTTCATGAAACTACTTAACTTACAATTACAAAAAAAAAAAAAAAACTACCTATAAGGCTCTTTTTACAATGCAGCAGTGATACCTTCTTAATGAGGACTGGAGCTTTCTTCCCGGGTATTAGAGCAGTCGTGATGATAACGTCGACTTCCTTAGCTTGTTTCGCGAATAGAGCCATTTCAGCTTCTATGAACTCCTTCGACATCTCTTTGCTGTAACCCCCTGCCGTCGATCCTTCTTCCTATAACAATCACAGCTTGACGATTCGCCAATGAAAGAATGCTTCAGGTTTTCCCCTAGATGGGGTAAGTACCTTGATATTAATTTCGAGAAATTCCGCTCCCATGGATTCAACTTGCTCTTTGACGGCGGATCTCGTGTCGAAAGCCCGGACTATGGCGCCCATGTTGCGAGCCTGCCCGCACGCTGCCAGGCCTGCCACGCCACCGCCGATAACGAGAATTTTAGCGGGCGGCACCTTTCCAGCAGCAGTGATTTGACCTGGTAGCAATGATAAAATATTTCTCGTATTGTACGCTTGGAAAGACGAAAAAAAAAAAAAAAAATCAATCAACTCATCGTTTGGAAAAAAAGAAAGAAAGATATCTCCTCAATTGGGTGATGTTATGAAATTAACACTTAACCTACTCGGATCAATTATGTGCGGAATTTCAATAAAAATAATTGTGTAGTTGTTGTGTGTTGTGACCATCAATGGAACGTACTTGAACAGTACGGCGATAGGAATATTTCGTGATTTTTTTTCGGTGTAGGAAAAAATTCCATCGGATACTTTCTCTTTCATGTTCAGCCTATTGCAGGACAAAAAGAGAAACTGCATTCAAACTGTCCGAATCCCGAGGCCGAAGCGATAAGATGAGACCTCTTGACACAGTGAAATACTCACCAGCGAAGAACCTTGGGAAGTGATTTGCTGCTTCTACTACTGCCCGATAGCCTGAGATATTGGCCATAGAGCTCAAAGCGTCGAAAACTTGGGCTCGGGATATCCTAGGTACGCAGTCCATTGCTGGAAAAATGTTATTGATGTTATTGATACATTTTAATTAATTAAATTATATTTTAATAAATAAGCAGGATGGGGGGGGGGGGGGGGGGGCTACTCCAATGCTTACCAAAAGCGTTGATTTTCTTTTCCGCTAATTTATCTATGAGAGGTTTATTCTGTCCAGGGTACAGGAACGATATCAGAGTTGTCTCCGGTTTGAACATACCCACTTCGGATTCCTGTGGCTGCCTCACTTTCAACACCAGATCTGGAAAAAAAAAACTTCTTGAAAGAGAATCCTAAAACTATCAAAAATCTATCAAAAACTGCTTACCGTTGGAAAAAGCATCTTCTTTTTTGACGATATTTGCGCCGGCTCCTTTGTAGTCGTCGTCGCGAAATTTGGCGCCCACTCCGGCGCCCTGCTCTACGTTGACGGTGAACCCTTTTTTGACCAAAGTAGCCACAACTGCTGGCGTCAGGGCAACTCTTAAAAATAAAAATAAATGATTTAAAAAAGTAAGGTATATTTCGTCAAACTGGGCCACGTCATATAGAAGAAATAAAAAAAAGAAAAAAATTGAAAGAAAAAAAAAGAAAAAGAGTGCTGGCAGATTTCTCGTTTTGAGACTGTCAAATTTCCAATCCTTCACGAAATTTATCGCTCACTTCTGAAAAACCATTACCAGTTAAAATCACCTACTACTACCATTAGGTATACCTATCACCAAAATGTGGGGTCCTCAATGAAGCAAAATCCTAAATAACATTATGTAAGTGACCTTTGGAAGTTAACGTCGCTTACCTTCTCTCTTCTTTCCATGTTTCTTTCGGCACGCCGATTTTCAAACTTTTGTAGGGGATCCCCAAAGGTTTAGTTTCATCTTTCCTTAGAGCGAAACTGAGATGTAATTTGCGCGGACATTTTACCTGGGACGTTTTGCAATAGACCACCCTCGTGTGTTTCAAGGTGAACTGAAAAATATAAAAAGTTCCTTCAGAATGATTAAATTATGATAAATTTTATCAGATCGACGCGAGGTGTTTTACTATGATGATGGAGTTGACTGAACGAATGTGGGTGGTGAATTTGTTGAGGATAATATCCTCAATATTGTATTACATTCAAAACATATGATATATATTATTCTCTTAAGAGAATATTATTATCTAATCAGGGCATATGAGATGAACAGAAAATGACTTTTGTTACAAATTTGGCTATTATTATTATTAATTTGGGTACGTGGGGGAATCAAGTCCCAGATTTATAATGTTTGGGGCAGACACAATTCGACATTGGGGACAATAATATTATGAACGTGCCTATTTACGAAATACAGAGTACCAACTGAAGACTGTACTGACAGATGAATAAAATGTATTAATTTAATTAACAAGTGAACAGCAATAAAATTTAACTTCTATTGCAGATTTATGTTATTTTAATTTCCTTTATTTCAAATTTATCAATGAATTTATTACGTTTTAATTTTAATGATTAATAGCTAAACTAAACTAAACTAATAGCTGGATTTATTACGTTTTAATTTTAATGATTAATAGCTAAATTATTAATTTAGTTACAATAGCCTCCCTTTAAAAAAAATTACTACTTTATTGATTTGTTTATTCCACTCACTGTTCTCTCTCTGAACCATTGTTCATTCATTTATTCACCAAAAAGAGGTAGGTACCTAGGTACTTAATAGGGATATCTTATTTGAGTAAAATTTTCAGGTGAGACATTTTCCTGATTTGAAATATTAAACGAAAGAAAGATTTTTGGGTTTGTATGGGTTCAGATTCTCAAACTATCGATATTTGGGTTTAAGTAGTCGGAATTCAATTATGTCACTGCGATCCTAGCGAGAAAAAAAAACAAGAATCTTTGTTTAACCTTCATAGTCAATAAAAATGAAATACAGTGCCAAGGCAATGGCACATGAGCTTCCTCGTGCCAAGTTCAAAATGAACGTAACGACTGTAACAAGAAAATTACGTTCGCGCATGCGCAGGGTGATGAAACTGATAGGGAACCATCTAGAGCTATACGCACACAATTCCTGAAAATTTGATTGAAATCCGATCAAAATTGTAGGAGTTATGGCTGTGGCAAGGAAATTACGTTCGCGCATGCGCTGAGCGTACCGCTGATTCAATCGTGATGAAACTGACAGGGGACCATCTAGAGCTATACGCACACAATTCCTGAAAATTTGATTGAAATCCGATCAAAATTGAGAAAGTTATGCCTGTTTCAAGAATTTCACGTTAGCGCATGCGCAGAGCGTACCGCTGATTCAATTGTGCTGAAATTCGTATGGGATCTCAAGGAGCCTGATCCGCATAATCCCTCAAAATTTGAGCGGAATTCATTCAAAATTGTGGAAATTATGGCTGTAACAAGGAAATGCGGACAGACCGACAGACACGAAACCAAAGTTGTTCAGTAGGCTATGAAACGCAAAATGCGAGTGGAAATTTTGAATTCGGACAACAAAAATTTTTTTTCTCCCGAAAGTAAACACAAGGCTTCCGCTGCTTCGCAGACTCGGAAGCAAAATGGTACCTATATTTACTACTGGTTAAAGTTTTTAACTGTTAACTAGAGCAGGTAGGCACCTACATATTAAGGAGGTACCTACCCTTCAAATTTCAAGCCTTCAATAATGATAAGAAAGCCAATAGGTAGAAGTTTTAACGATCGCAAAACTTTGCGATTTCGAACCAGAAAAGATATGGCCGCCTTTCGGTCAGTACCTAGTGCCTTCAAATTTTATTGTTTGAATACTTTCACGTTGTTTCGAATGCCCATAGGTCCACAGGTGGAGCAGCAGCTTATTCCACCCAGAGTTGTATTGTGACTATCCTAAACATTGTATCCTAAACATTGTTTTAATTTACGTCCTTTAACAAAAGTCAGTTTCTGTTCATCCCCTTCGGCCCTGATGACAGAAGAATAATAATTATTAGGGCTGTAATCTGAAACGTCGGTAGGTATATAGATAATATCTATATACCTACCGACGTTTCAGATTACAGCCCTAATAATTATTGGTGAATTTGTTGAGGTTTGATCAAAGAAACAAATATATTATTTTTGTTTCTTTGATCAAACCTCAACAAATTCACCACCTACATACACCAAGTGGATTATAATTTTTATTTCCAGCGGTAATGAACACATAGGTACATTTTCTGCGACGGTCAGCAGATCATACGATCGTGCGGTTTGGTTTAGGAACATGTTTATGCTGTCAGAGTGTAAATCTCCAGGCAGAGCTAACAAGTTGTATGAATGAGGAACGGGAGTGTTCGTTATCTGTAACAAATAGCTGTTTTTGTGTTTTTACGTGCGGTAACATGGAAGAGGGTTATCTGAGTTATCAAATTACACACATGCGAGTGGCATAATGACGTGTGTCCAACCCCGTACAACGGACACAAAATTGCGCCTTTACCTAAATTTTAATGTAGACCTACATAATTTTAAAAAAACAAAAAACAACTATTTCCCTACCTGTAGGGAAATTTATTATTTTTTATTTTTTAATTTTAATGAGAAGCACATGCTGGCCAAGGAGGGAGATTTCAGTGAGCTAGTGCTCCAAGACATGGAGGAATTGATTCCTAGGAACTCTATTCCTCCATGGCTTCAAGAGATTTTGAAAATCATGAATGACTAGGAAAACGTAGCCTACATGACATTGTTTGGCCCACGCTACGGGTCGCACTGCAGTCAATTCAATGACGATTTTTCTTTAGATTAAACTCACTTGAGTTGAGTGTTTACCAAGATTCGGTTGCAACAAAGTTTGTTGCCGGTTTGAGTGTGTGTGCCGCTATGTTTACCGACTGCAGTTTTTAGAGGATTGATTTGGTTCAGTGAAATCGTTTCGGGACAATCCGTTTGACCGTCTCAAAAAGTGAAGTTTTTAATTTGACTACACAGCACATTTGATACGAATCAGACTAAACTGGTGTATATAGATTACATTTGAGAAATACTGGTCAGCGGATCCTCTAGCTAGTAATTCTAGTGAGGTAGGTAAATAATATTTTGTAAATAAAATGTCCGATGGTGACTACCGATCGCAGTTAGATGATAGGAGTATTGGCACAAACACAATACCTAGTTAACATATTGAAGATGGGGAGGTGTTTGGAGTGGGAGGAGGCTGCTAGCATCCCAGCATCCTCAACGAGTAAACAACTACAGCTGATACAATCGCCATTGGCGACAAATCCTAGGCATGTTTTTTCCGCGTAAAATTACAGAAATCTCACCATGTTGCCGGTGTGGAATCCGCCGTAGAGGTGGTCGTCTATCCGCTAGGGGGATCCCCAAAAATAAATTCGCGTCCGCAGGGGATCGGCCAACAAAGGGGAATAACCGACGAAGAAAACAAGCAAACGACCCGACGGCGAGACAACGGGAACTGACGCCGGACGCCTGGTAGCCGGCGGGTGGGCAAAGCCCGCAAGACAATGACGTCAGACAGTCAAGAGGGGGTGATAAGGTTGTTTTGTAGTGGGGAGAAAATATTGGGGTTTTTAGGAAATGCGGAGGACAAGTGTAAGGTCTACAGGTCCGACTTCTTCCCACTTCCCGCTAGATGGCATGAGATGTATGGATCGGTTCATCGAACTCTGATGGAGGCGATGGACACGTAGATTAAATCACGTACCTAGTTTGAAATTTTCAAAAACGAAATGTCCGTCTGCGGTTCGAGGCGTTTTGAGCAGTAGGAATGGTTTTTATCTGAAATTTTGACAAAAACTCGGTTGACCATCTAGTTACTAGTAACAACTGTTGTGCACGCAAGGTTTTCAGCCCAAACCCGTGGAGGGAGGGGTTTTTTTTTTAAAAAAGAGTTTCAGCTATGGGGTAGAGTTAGGTGTCCCTAATGGGATTTTTGGGGGTCCCAGAACGATCCGATTTCACCGTGAGGATCTATGGGACTTTCATGGGGCTACAATAAGGGATTTTTGAAGGATCCCAGGATCAAATAAGGTGTCGTTTTCCGAATAATTTTGGACACGTACCTAGTGCATTGAATGGATTTTTTTGAGGTCCCACTTCTGTCCATTCCTTGCACAGAAAACAAAATTTGTTTTGAAGAAGAAAAATTTAATTTTTTCAAAATTGTTCTCAATGACACAATAATTTATACACAATTAACCTATGTCAGAGAATAATCAACCCTTATTTATTTTTCAAAATAATTTTGAAAGAACCTATGTCAGAGAATAATCAACCCTTGTGTAAAATTTGCGGCGTTTTTATAGATTATTCCTGGTTGGAACACCCAAAAAATCGGGTGTTCGTTCACTCTCAGAAATCAATTCTGTACTAGTTGCCCACATCTTGCCAACGTTCCAATATTTGAGCTGCTGACTTCTTTAATCGAAGTAAACCCCGAGACAGTTCTCTCCAACGAAATGGAACTCCGTGATTGGAACAAGGAACAGGTGTAACAGGGATTATGTAACTGGGTACATATCGGGCGATATTCCGCGTAGGTAGGTACGTGTTGGTGCTCCCTCGCAACCCCACAATTCCATTTGCACTCAACTAGGTAGGTCGATGAAATACTTTCCAAGACAACCTTTTTACTTTTTCTTCCCTTTTCCTGAGAAACGTTTTCTCTCTTCTTCTCTCTTCAGCAAAAAGAAACTTTTCCCCTTCCTCTCGCTTTCCAAGTGGCATTCAAAAGTAGGCATTCTAAATCACCTTCGTTTCGGTCCGGCACCCTTCAGCCGCCGACAATCAACTTCTAACCCGTTTTTCAATTAATTTCTGAACCTAAGGAAAATTCCTTTTGAGGGAAGGATTTTAAATTTTAGACTCTGAACTGGGGAGCGCTTGTAAGGAAATTATTAAGCTCATGCTTCTTCTCTTCGTCGGCCATTTCCTCCTACCCGTCGAAATACTCTCCGTGTGCAAGGTCGATAATAATGAAATGGGTAGAATCCGAAATTAAATGTCCTGAAATTTTGACAATATAAGTAGGTAGTAACTACTTATATATTACCTACTTGTATATTAGATACTGCCAACTGTTGGTTCTCCCTCTAGTTATGATCGCAAACTTTTCAGCTCGATCGCTTAAGCGATTTTTAAATTTAAAACCCATGGGGCTCTGACAGAGCCGCTCTGTGGGGCTGAATCGGGGCAACGGAAAGGGTTTTTGAAAGTAGAAATTCTACTGTAGAATCAATTTTTGGTCGTCCCAAAACCATCCGATGTCACCATGGGGATCTATGGGTCTTTCATGGGGCTTTTGCAGGACAAAATTTGATGGGATTTTGAAGGATGCTAGGAGGTTGAATCGAATGGGGTGTCGTTTTCCGAGTAATTTTGGACGTGTAATCTATTTTTTGTAAAGTCATTTGTCATCAGAAGGTTCTGGTAAATGCACTCTGACACGTTTTGGAGTTAGAAGAACTTCTTCTGAAGAAGTATCAATAATAATTATTGATAATCAATAATAATTATATCAATAATTGATATATTGATATTTATATATATAATTGATATAATATATCAGTATATCAATAATTCTTTATTGATATCAATAATTATCGGGTGAGGGGGGGGGGGGGGGGGGAATGCCTGAATTATCGATGTTAAAAAAAAAGAAAGAAAATCGACTCTTATAAGTGCCTATCGATGCTTTTTTGACATCTCTAGTACTGCATGGTGCAAAAAAGTGTAAACATAGTAGGTAGATCGGTTGGACGAAGGTTCTCTGTTACCTATACTAAGTAACAAGTCTTGTTGTTGTTATGTGTGTTATGACACATTGTGTACTCTGTGTGTGGACAAGAACCACAAACTTAGTACCTACTACCTACTGCAGTGCAAGTTAGTAGTGGAAACGGAACATGTGCTTAATGTCAAGACTTGGAAACGTAATTAGGTATGTACCGGCTCTTCCCGAAGTTTTGTCGAACTGAGTTTTACAGGTATTTACTGCCTATTGTAATTAGCCAGGGGGGGGAAATGCCAATATTTTGAACCAAAATGTGGGGGGGATTTAAGTTTTGGAACCGCGAGGGGCGGGCAGCGCGTCCTTGTGCTCTTAACCAAACCATGGGTGGTTTTGGTGTTGTTTTGGTTCAATCAACCATCTGGAAACGAAATTGGAGACTTTTAAATTATGGAAATCACCTCATTTTAAAATCACCTGAACGATCGACCCCCGGAGGCTGAAAGGTTGAAAATGCCGTTTCCATTAGGTCACCCGCTTCATTCTCATCAACTCGTTACCGGTTACCCCTCGGGGAATGAGCTCGGGGAAGTCAAGAGTTATTCTGAAGCCTGTTCCAGCCCATGAGGAACATTCCCACAGGTAGAATGAGCTGTTGTGGCCCAGTTCGGGGTTTGATAAAGGCCGACTCAACGGCGAGATTGTTCTGGCAGGACAATAGGCCTCAACATAGTTGCCCTTATCGCAAGATCGATAGATCTCGCAGGAGTTGACGGGGTGTAGAATGAGAGCTTTCAAGTGAAGTTGATTATTATGCCGATGCCATCATATTTGGTCAGTACCTGACTCTTGAAATTGAACGCTGGCAGGCAGGCCCCAAAAATCCTCAATATTTGTCGTGATGCTGCTTATAAATAGGTTTTATAGATAGATTCCTACGTTTCATGACGCGTAGATGTCAAATATCAGTCCGCCGACCAGGCCGTTTTGGGCAGTACCTAGGTAGGACCTACCAACCTTTTTTTAAAAATCTGAAATTCTCACTAAGGACCTATTCGTTTCTCCATCTAGTTGTGCCCTCAAGTTTTTCAGCCCGATCGCTCAAATCCGCGGGGCTCTGTGGGGGTTAAATAGGCCATGTGAGGGGTTTCAGAAGGTTTCCGACTATGGGGTCGAGTGAGGTGTACTCAAAGTATTTTTTGACATAGAATCCATTTTTTGGGGGTCCCAGAACCATCTCGACTTGATAGCCGAAAACCGTAAACCCTTCCAGTAGCCCCTTTTTTGCCCTCCAGAGCCCCACGGGTTTGAGCAATAGGACTGAAAAGCTCGCGGATAGAGATTTCGGTATCAAAAAAAAAAAAAAAAAAAAAAAAAAAAAAAAAAAAAAAAAATCGCACTGCTCAAAACGGCGTGGACGTTGGACAGAATTTTCATTAAATGGACGGCGGTTTCTAAGTTGGATGAAGGCCTTCTGAAGTAGGTACCGAAGGAAATTTTACTGGCGAGTTTGAATAAAAAATAAAATATGTACTGCTTCGCGAATCAAAGAATTCCGAGCACTGTTTATTTTTTACTAAATCGCTTCATATTAAATTGTTCTTGCTATTGAGAGATAGACAAGACTGTTTCTCAAATGTAAATATTTGAGAGCCCGCATTATCTTCACAGATCAATAAAATTATATTCCTTTTGTCGCTTCGTTTCGCCTTTCAGTTTCTTCGTTTACAGACTCTTTCGCTAGAAATAATTTCCCTTTGCTCCTTCAGGTAATTTGCTAAACGCTTCCCTTTGTAGGAATTTACGTGCCTTGAGAAGGCGATGGGCTACATAATAATATACTTATATTATAATACCGCGATTCGAAGAGAAAACGCTGCAAATGTTACACAGTTCTGATCGGCCTCAAAATTTGATATTATCCGTTTCAAGATGTCTTGATTCCATAAACGAAATGTCCGTCCGCTGTCCGAGCCGTATCGGGCGGTAGCAATTTTTTTTAAATCTGAATTTTTGACAAAATACTCGATTTGCCATCTATTTGTGCCCGCAAGGTTTTCGGACCAATCGCCCACACCCGTGCTTAAACGGGGGTACGAGAGGGATTTTGAAGGTTTTCGGATCTGGGGTCGAATTAGGTGTCGTTTTCGAAGTTCGTTTGGGCGGAGTACGTCTGGGGGAACGATCCGATTACACCGTGACGATATATATATATTTATATACGGGGCTTTAATGAGGCTACAAAATTACTCGCAACCCTCATCTGTCCAAACATCTTACAGATGCTTTTTTTATTTATTTTTTTTTTTTAAATAATATTTTTGAAGAAAATATTATGTTATTAATCACAAAGAATTAATTTTTGCGCATTTAGTCTCTATATCAAAGAATAATAAATTGCTACTCCAACAACGTTGTAAACGTTGAGTACTTTAATTTTATTAATTGTTATTAGTTTTGTCGTTTACTGCTGGTTCGTGTTGGCCATCATGTTCACGTACTACCGTTTTGAATCCTCAAAACGGTAGTTTGTCGTTTACGTTGTTGGAGGGAGCCATTCGTTTCTCGACAAACTTTTTTTCTTCTTGTCCGAAGTCCCTCAACACAGTCAACAGGAAAACTGAAAGTGCGTAAGGGCGATTGATCCAACGGGATACCACATTGGGAAAGTTGCCATCTTTCAAAACAATTTCTTCACATTCACCCTCACCAGTTTTTACCCCCCCTCATGATATATGTGGCGGTAAAACGCTTTCCACGTCTTATATTCCCATTATTTCCAGAAATGGCTTTCCCGCACTTCCTACTATATCAATAGAGTAGGAGGTACCTGCCTAGTAGAACTGAATTATCTAGATTTACATGAAGTTTCACCGCTCACCGTAGGTACACTGCCGTATTCGAAAGCAATTAATTAATCGGCAACCACTATCATGTTTTTAGCGCAACCTTTTTCCAAAAAATGGAAAGGTGCGCTCACCTCTTCGACATGTATGTTTTTTTGTTGTTTTTTTTTTTTTTTTTTTTTTGTTTGTGTACAGAGCATCACGTCCGAGCGGCTCAACAGATTTTCATGAGGGTAGTCTCATTGTCATCAGCGAGTTCCGGGGGTGGTAAAAGGCTACCTTGATTTTCCCTCCCTCATCCCCTTCATCGGTTTTCGGGAGTTCCTTCACGACGAAAGCTGTTTATCACTGATGTGTAACTAAGGAGGCCTCAAAAGGGGGACGAAAGTATTTGTCCGATTTCGTTGGTACAAGGGTTTATGGAATGAGCTTTTTAGGCTGATTCCAACGACTCCAAAACGATTTTTGCAGCCTGAGCCGTTCGTTACCTCTGATCGGCATAAGGTTTTCTTACGCATCGGTCGTTAGGGTGCAGTTGTTTACGTAATGAGCATCACGTGGATACTTTTGATGTGTTGTGTGGCATAGTTTGGTCGCTAGATACCTACTGTTTCTTAGTTTCTCTCGCTCATCAAATATTAATAACAAAAAGGTTGCGCTCATCTATTCAATTCAATTGATGGCTTGTTTGAAGTTGCCCAAACTACGGCAAAAATACTTATTCTACGAGGATATTTGTTTCGAATGAAGTTGTAGGAACTCTTTTTAGCTTTCATTTGAGCACTACCTAGTAGAAGTGTGTAGGTAAATAGGAACCGAGAAAAGGAATTTAAACCAAAACAAGAAGCGCCCAATCTGACACCGCTCGGTAAGCGGAAACCACGTTTTTCAGAACGTTTTCGCCTGTAGCTCGGAAAGTATTGTCCAGATTCTAAATTTCTTTTTTCCCCGTGAAAGCCAAATAGATTTTTAATGGCAGCTATTACACGGGTACTTGTAAAATTTTGATTTGAACGTTGATAATGGAGGGGCAGGCATGACAAAAAAAAAAAAAGGCAAATTTTGGCAAAACCGTGTTTTTTTCGCACATTTTTGCCTCTAACTCGGGGACAGTTAGTCGGCTCTAATTCTATATAAAGAGCAGTGCATTAAGAATAATTCATTAAGAAGAGGAGTGTTTTAGCATGTGCATTAAGATTCTTATTAAGAATATCGTACTATCATAGTACGACCTTAATTATTAAGGTGGTGCTATTGTTCCCGAGGTATGGGCAAAAATGTATGAAAAAGCACGTTTTTGCCAAACTTGCCATTTTTGGTTTATTGTTCTTGTAATAATACACCTAAGTAATCGCGACGGAGGTCGACGACTCCGATCGGCCTCGAAATTTGACATTATCCGTTTCAAGAGGTCTAAATTCCAAAACCGAAATGTCCGTCCGCCGCACGCCGTACACCGTCCGCCGTTCGGGCTGTTTTTGGTACCTAGTAGGAATGTTTTTCAAAAACCTGAAATTTTGACAAAATACTCGGTTTACCATCTATAGTTGTGCCCTCAAGGTTTTCAGCCCGATCGCCCAAACCCGTGGGGCATTGGCATTGGCATTGGAATTGGAATTTTTTTGGAAAAATCTCTCCTGAACAATTTGGTGTTTTTTGGTTGTCACTGCTCTTGCGTGTCCGCGATAATTACCTTAATTAGGTGATAGCCTTCCGCATTCTTTGCTTAACTTTAACACTTAGTTGCGAATCGCAACTTGCGATTATAGCAATTAAGTATTTAATTCCATAGGTGTAATACCTATGTAATTAAATCATGAAGTGCGGCACGTTTCCTAATGAGTCTTGGGAGATGGAAACCGAGAACAGGTAAAACTGACCAATTTAAACACCTGTTTTACATAATTTTGATAAGTAGGTAGTGCACGGAGATGTTCCTCAAAGGCAATTTAGCAACCCTATAGGGCTCTATAAATAGAGTTTACAACGTAGACCCGATGTGCCAATGATATGCATTTTTTCGATGATTTAAGAATGACCCATTTCCAAATAAGGTTGACATACAGTTTCCATTTGCCAGAAACTGTGCTTTTTCCTAATAATTTGGTTAAATTAGGCTGGTATGATTGGTTTTTATTCTCCTTAATGAAATCGAAGCTGCTCTGGAATGACGAGAGTAAAATAAAAACTTTACTCCCGATGAAGTGGCGTTGTAGACCCAACTCTCCGATTTTTCAAAGGGCTCTCAAACTTTACGAGAATATCCAGGATGTCCGGCAAAACGGAAAGGCAAAGGAATTGGAACCATTTGAAACCCACAACGACAAAAGTGGTAGTTAGAAAAGAGCCATCGAGGACGGGTGCAGACTTTAGAGCGAGTCTTGTAATTAAGAAAGAGCAATTTCTGGTATTAATTAGCTCGAACTCTTACACTCGAGGCAGTAATTTCCGTTCTTTTCTTGAGAGATCATTTTGTAAGCCAAAGGAATTGCTGGTCGTTTCATTCGATTTAGACGAGAAATAAAGTATGAAAACTCATCTTCACAAAAAGGATAAAAACTGTAATGGGTGGAACTTGGTCAATTAGCTTCATCAATTTGAATATGTTTCGTCTTTAAAAGGAATCATTCAATTTTTGATTAAGATTAAAAGTGAAATTGAATGTATTTTGGTGCTTCTTCTTTACTAGTTCCTCCACTCTTGCACTCCTACTACTGAATATATTTTGTCCTTTCGACTATTTGAAGTATGAGGACGGAGGAAAAAGGGACGAGAAGGCTGAAACTGAAAAAGGGACGATCTTTTGAATGTTGATCGGACGGGAAAAGGGCAGTGAGGGGGTTGGAGAGATTTACGATTGGAGAAGATTGGGACCAAGTGATTGCGGCGTCGAGGAAGGTGAAGAGTAATCAGGACCCCTTGATAGGGTGGCGACCTTCGTATTAACTCTCTTCTGACACAGATCTCCCACCATTACACTTTGCTGGGGCATCTCATGTTTCGACCTCAGAGTTCGATTCAAAATCTGCTGTTACTTCACTAGTACAATTCAATATCAGTCCGTGTTTGACTCCTCATGCGCACGTCGCTGTAACGACCATGAGCAAAGGAGTGTTATAATTATCCTCCTTTGCTGAAATTATTTCTTCTCCGCCATTTCATATGCAAAAGAAGATGACCTGCTGATCATATCAGCAACTGACATTAATTGATGAGTGGCATTGCCATAAAATATGTGACCCCCACGTGTACATCCATCCCACCCAAAAGATTATTCTGATAGATGGGAAATATAATCGATCTTTAGAAAGAAGAAAAAAAAAAAAGAAAAAAAAAAAAAACAATGTGTGTGAATGTGTTTATGGTTAGGAAACGCTCTCCAATCTTTCCGCCTGACTTGTTTTCTGTGCTTTATTTTCTTTTTAAAACTTTTCTTTTTTTTTTTTTTGCCTCAGGTACCATGTTCCCGCCTTGAGTCTGATTAAAGTCCTATTTTTCACCTTAAATAGTGTACCTACCTACTTATAAAAAAATTGCCATTTCATTGTCGTAGGAGTAACCCCTACACCCATAAACAATGTGATGGTAAATTTTTTATACTCGAAGTGTAAAATTACACTAACCATAACAATTTTATACAATAACTAAAAATACAATTTTGTTAATTGAAAAACTGTTGTTCAATTATTATTATTATCGTCTTTTCAAATTTGTTTGAATAATATTCAATATTATTCAATTATCCAAAGGTATGGAGGTGTATTAAATACAAATTTAATTTAAATTTTTATTTTTTTACGAAAATCCTGGGAACAAAAAGAAAAACCAGAATAACATTCTGGTGTTTATTATGGTGTTTTCTTTTTTTTTAACCTCTTATTTCACCCATAATATCGGATAAAATTATAGATATCACAATAGTTATTATTGTATACTATTAATAGTATACTATAATATATTATAGTATCGATACCAAAATATCAGATCGCCATCAAAATATCGATATTGCAATAATATCGATGACGATATCACATCCCTTTTAAAGGGACCCTTTGTCGTACGAAAACATCGAGGCTGACATTTACAACATCGTTTTGTTGACTTAACTAACACCGTGATCACCATCAGATCAGGTGACCCCTTGTCTGCTCTTTTGTACGAGTATGGGCACGGACTTGAGGAACCCAGGGACTTCTAGTGACTCGTACTCGGTAGGTACCCCTGGTGAGCCACTTCTATGGAAGGTAAAGAGTGGTTGGATTTGAAATATGTGGATCAATCCACGAAGATCGTCTGCGTCCGTAAAGAGTAGTCGGAAACGGCATTGAGACTCTGAAAGAAGTTGTGGAGTAGGTACCTAGGACATCTTCAGTGAAACTGCACTGCTCGTCTACTGTGTGCCAACCTCAAGTGCCTGTGCAGCGGACCTACTAGGAATCCTCGCCCATTCGAGCGTGGACCCTGAGAAAGCTAATCCACCTACAAGCGAAAGCGAGATTTTGGACATGGCGCCTTCGGAACGTCATTCAACACAACTTGTTAGGAAAACAAACCACGCTCACTTAACACCTTACCGTCGTGTCAGTTCCCAGGAAAATGAGTTAATTTTCCCTTGTGTGTGTGTGTAAATCGATGAAGGGCGCAGGATCAATCTGTCAATATAGTTAGGTACGGAGTTTACGACGGTTGTAAAAATCCTACGCCGAGAGTGATAAAATCATTCAAGGGCATTTTATTTGGACCGACTCGATTTTTCCAAGGTATTGCCAATTAACGCTTCGGCGAAAAGATGAAGGTTTTCAAAGGTTTAATCAAGGATCTCCGAGTAACACGCAGGGCTTCGAGAGTCGTAAGAAATAGGGGGCTAATGAAACCTGGCAATGGTCCGAGCCTTTTGCCAACAACCCTTCCCCAGTCCGGAGTTGGCCCTTCCTTCTCACATAACCCATGTAATAAACAACGGTCATGTCAACCCGTCTAATACCTAATAACCTCCTGCTCTCTTTCAGGCTGGGATTCCTTCCGGAGAGCGTCCTGGTGCTGTAGGGTATCAACGTTTCTTGAGAGGGATAGCTCAACTGCATCGTAAAATCCTCGTGTTATTTCCCAGCCCTCAACATCTCATCCCTGAAGACAAGTTGGTGACTGACTGCTCCAACGAACCAATGACTGCAAGATACGCCGGTCTGCCTGGCAACGGCTATTCAATGTAAATGTAATTTGTTTATTGCTCACAATTATCGACCGCGTACCAAAGCCATTTCTTGTTATATGTAATCTGTGCCTGAAAAACGGGATCCACAATGATCTCAGATGCATCCTCCAATGTTGATGATGCAGATGATTACGGTTATGAAGATGAAATCAAGGAGGTAACTCAATAGAGGATTATGGAAATTTCGGTATTTTAGATGTGGGAAATCAACCGCACACCGCACTCTGTAACCACGGATCAGTGCACGGGAGATGGAAGTAGATTCTCGCTCGACCGCTGGCGAGCACCTGGTTTTGTTTTATTATTCTTGGAATAATACACCTATGTAATCGCGACGGAGGTCGATGACTCCGATCGGCCTCAAAATTTGACATTATCCGTTTCAAGAGGTCTAGATTCCTTAACCGAAATGCCCGTCCGCCGTCCAGGCCGTTTTGGGCAGTAGGAATTTTTTTTTTTTTTAAATCTGAAATTTTGCCAGAATACTTGGTTTACCATTTAGTTGTGCCCGCAAGGTTTTCAGCCCGATCGCTCAAACTCGTGGGGCGCTTTAGGGCTAAAATGGGCTACAGGAGGGTTTTTTTTATAGGCGTTTAAGGCTATGGGATCGAGTTAGGTGTCGTTTTCGAAGTATTTTTGGACGTAAAATCCATTTTTGGGGGTCCCGGAACGATCCGATTTCACTGTGGGGTCTATAGGGCTTTCATGGGGCTACAAACGGGATTTTTGAAGGATCTCACAAGGTCAAATATTTTTCGAGTAAAAAACAAAAAAACATTTTGTTGAAAAAACCCTTGTCCAAAATTTGTTTAATGACAGAATTAAATTTGTGCACAAGTCCTATATCACCTATATTAAAGAATAATAAACCCTTGTGTAAAATTTGCAGCGTTTACGTTCGGGTAGGCGGCAGGCCGCCCTTTCCAGTACAACGCAGTTGGAAATTACAGGGCAACCTCCCGTACCCAAGCCTTCTCGATTCATGATTTAGTGTTACGCACGGCTACGTATGCACGATTACGATATTTTTGAAAAGTCGAAACCCCGGACTGGAACCCATTGGTCCTGACCGCGATAACGAGCATGGACTTGGGAAAACTAGGTTCCTCTCGATCTTCATCATCGTCAGGACCCTCAGGTGTTCCCACGAATTCGCTCAGATCAGACGGAAACAGGCTGCACTATAGTCTTAGCCTTATAAGGCATGGTGTAATGCGGTGTAATGCATCTGGACAGCTTCAGTTAGGATAGTTCACACGCTCCTGACGAATTCATTTAGGAACACATAGGTAGGTACTCTAAATTAAACTGATTCACCTGTTCCTACGATATACATATCGTTTTGCAGTTTCTGAAATTAGCTGAAGAATCCAGAGTTAACTTGGAAGCATGGAAAAAAGCTGCTCTGCACGCCAGAAGCAACAAGGAGCTGCTGAAAGAAGAAATGCTTGTGACCATTGAGGAAGTGAAGCAGTTCGTGGCTCAAGTTGAAGAACAAGCGAAAATGAGGAAATTTCGCAGACGTGAGTTCGAGTGTCACCATACTTTAATATTATGCTAATTATTCCAATATTATGTAGAAATTAGTATTTACGAATTTCATCCTCGCTATTGATTTAAGGTACATACGGATCGGGAGAATGGACTAAAATGGTGACCAAAGAGAAACACTTCAATGAAGCAATACAAATTGGTGGAGATGTAATGAAAAAACTCATTGAAGCTCTGACGGTACTACCAGAACCAATAATCGAAGAACCTCTTCACAGCCTCACAGATTTACATGGTATGACACCTGCCTTATATATTTATTTGTTAAGGTTGAGCATTATTAGGGTCAGCCATGATAATTTTGCTAGTGAAGGCGAAAGGGGCGCTCTTCACACTGCGAGAGGGCGGGGTTTCTTGGGGACATCTCGGCGATCATTTGAGCTGTGTTCCATCAAATTCGGTTGATTATTGAGGGAATAAATTCAGGAATATTGTCGTTTTCCTTGATATTTCCGCATATTCAACTGATTTCGATACAGTTTTGTCACAAATGTTCTTCAAGATTTCTCCTAAAAGCTATTAGTCCACTAGTTGTTAAGTCCAACAAATACGTCGGCAACATTCAAGAACTGCGAGGAAAAGTAGTCCCTTCTTGTGATAGGTAGGTAATTCATTTTTAACCTCACCTATTTTTTCATGCCGGCTAATGTTCAACTTTTTATTCTCTTATTCTTCCCGTCCCAACGTTTCTCTGTAATCTATCGACAAACTTGGGGGTGCAGAATGACGAACTCCCGATTCTAGAAAAGCAAAACTAATTTTCCTTGGATAAATGTGACCCCATTTTCGACCTGCGACTGGAAATAGCAATCATATTCTGAATACGCGTTGGGGTAGAAAAAGTGGAAACTTTAATTTAATTTGGAGTTGGAAATTACCGTCCTTTGTTTAAATTCGTCAGTTCTCTGCAAAGTAGGTGGAAAGTTCTAATATCAAATGAATATGTTGTGGTTTTTTCCATCCACTGTGGGGAAATGCTTTATGCAAACCGAAGAGGGTCTGCTTTTCTCCAGGGATCCATCCCAGGACCACCTGTTCGGTATTACTTCAGCGTAGCTTTCCTGCTCTGCCTCGAAGGCTCCCTTTGTCCCCGTCTGCTGCTATTATTCCTGCTCCCACGTTCGGTCCGTTTCCTTGGTCTTGAGTGGCAAATACTAAGGCTACTACTGCCACCCAGTTCACTCCCTTCTCCAACATCTTGCCCTCGACGGTTTCTGTTGACTTCCTCCAATCTCGCACCGCGGTCTCCGTGGTGGGCTCACGGAGAACGTGTGGCTTGCATCATCCTCGTCTCCTCCCCAGCATTTTCAGTTGAGATCATCAAGCTTACGGATTTTTGCGAGGAAAGCTCGGGTGAGAAACTGAGTAACTTCATTGTGACCACTATCATGAAACTGAGTAAGAAATGATTGTTTAGCATGCCAGGTTTCCTTCCAGTCCATCGTCTAGGGTTGATCAGTCTTGCCGTTCATCGACCTCGTGTCTCACCCAGTCAGGACCCTTCCCATGTTTGGAATTCTCTTCCAATTCTCGTCTCTTCCCTCTCCTACTGTTTAATGGCCTTGGTCTGTCTTTCACTTTTCATCGTTTCAGCGTTCTGTAGCCATCAGGCCGATCGCTATTACACCAGGACTTGAGCGGCAGGGCCTGATGCAGTTCTGTATGCACTGCAGATTCGTATGGCACCCCTTCTCTGGACAGCCTCCACCCGAGCCCAGTACTTATTATGTTTCTGTGAGTCTGCCCATATTGCACCATAGAGCAGGATTGCATCTGTGGTGCTCATGAGGAGCCGCTTTTCATTGGTGAAGAACCACCAAAATTTGCCAGCCGCCTTCTCTAGTTGCCAACTACTACCCTTGCTGCTTTGTCTGCTGCCTTGCGAATATGAAGAGTTTCCACGGCCACCCTTATTTTTTTTGGGCTTATTTAGTACTAAAGAAAACGTTCACACACTGTTTCCATTTTAGATGTTGATCCCAAGCAAAATGTCTTACTAAATTCATGCCGATTTCGTCAACCACTTCCTTTCTCAATGATTTCAATCGTAACATCAGTTTTTATTTTTACCTATCAGTTGGCCATTTACCAATCTTTTTTTTTACGCAGTTTTAGCCATTTTAATCTGAAAAGTAAATCTACTTTTGTAGTCAGCGTGGCTTTGAATTTTCTCGCTACTCAATGAATAATCAATGTCAGGCACGTGTTTTAAAATCCATCACCTCTTTTCTTTTGTATGAATACCTCCTTTATTCCTACGGAGGCTCTTTCATTATTTTCACCGGTTATTGTAATTTTCATTCCAGCGAAATATTTCCGAATAAGTATTATACGGAGGTCTTCAATATAGGGCAAAGTTATCAGGTGCTGCGACACGGCCGAACACACATAGAATGAGAGGGGTGGCAAGAATGTTGAGAAAGGAGGGGAGAAAGGACGAAAATGTTGGTGAAAGAGGGAATTCTTTTAGAGAAAAGAGGAGCGACCCCCGTCGTCTTTGGGAAAAGAAAAGTTTTTGCTATTCTCTCAACTCAAGCGTCCTGAAAGTAAGCAAACATAAGAAAGAAATAACGTCTCTTCCCTTTGTCGGCTAACACAAAGGCGTCCAATCAGACGGTGTCAAAGGAATGATTGCAACCCTCCTTTCACGCCAACATCTTGGTTTTTGGGTGGCGAGTAAAGGGTGAAGGGGGTGCTAACAACAGGATATTGCTGAAGATCAAATATGGCGTGCAAGAAAGGCCAGGGGAATTGTTTTTCCTTGAAATCCGTGTAAGACCATTATTGTTCGACATGAAACCGTAATGTTGAGGAATTCTCGAGAAAAGAAAGAGCCGGTAAAAAATGGTGTGTAACTTAAATGTATGTGTAGGTGGGTTCTTAAATCGGTCGTATTTAATAGGAAATTTGCTTTTTGTCAAATTTTTTCTGTCGTGTTATTTATATTGAGGGAGAAGGGACAAATTATTACCGCTCATCGCTATACAGGGGAGGCGGACAAACGAGTTAACCATGACTTATCTGCAATCCTGATTAGGAGGATGGCTGCCAAGCGCAGATCGACCGTCGTCCTCGGCTGCCTCCTCCCTGGATCTCAACTTTGGGAAAGGTCCCACCTAATTATCTATTCGACAGTGTTCAAGTCGTTGGGGGAGCGGAGGAAGGTCTGGGAAGGAAAGCCACGAAGTAAGAGCGAAACTTGGTGCTGCCTTCATGCGTTGGCGAATTTGTGGTTGGGAAGTCTAGTTGGAGGTTGAAGGCTTCGCTGGCAGGATCGAATGGTATGGAAGGCCATTGTAAAACGTGTGCTGAATAAATGTACTGCAAAACTTTTACATTCATGCTGAATTTTTAATCAACTCATCACAACCCGAAATGTCCGTTTGGCATTAATAATTAAATTAATTATCTATGCCTTACGGACATTTCGGGTTGTGATAAGGTTGATTTAAAGTTTTTAATTATAGGAGATAACCCCTTTTCAAAATGACCGATTATTATAGGTGGTTCCTTGTATTTTTGTTTGCGAACCTTGGCTCGGATGGCCGGGATCCTCAATGAGTTGAAGCCCTGGGAATGCTGCAATGCTCCATCGTTTCAGCAGTTTCATTTAGTTCTAGTTCCTGGATGTCTCGGCGTTTGTAACTGGGAATATCGTCTAATCTCTCACGTGAGAGGTACCTCTTGATACCAAGCCTCTGGCAGCAGATACTGTTGGCATAGCAGCTGCTGCAGTCCATACTCAACATCTTCCCGCACAAGATTTGGCCGGCTGCTCCAGATCTGCCGCTCCAGTACAACGTCCTGCATTCCATCGGAGACATGGTGAAAGACCAAAGATTCTCCCAGCTCGTCCAGTGTTTGGGTCCTGCAAACCGCGCTATCTGCAATATTCTGCTGCATATTCGACAAGTGCTTCTTCCCCTGCCTTTGAGCTCGGATTAGGTCAAGTGCCTCGATGCGGTTCTTCGACTTATACAACTCAGGAGCCGCTATCACAATCGTAAATGGCTTTATGGCATTAATTATAGTCTCATGGAGGCCCCTGCCTAACAACATCATGTTAGCTGGGTACTGTATGTTTTATTGCAGACCCTGCCGGTTGAAGTGAAGCCACTTGTGGAGCAGATTCTGTGCATGCGATGACATGGAATTAGGAACGGACGTGTATAGGTTTTTTTTTATTGATGGAAGGCTTACAAAATTTGTAATCTAATAACACCGATAATGGGGGTTCTATCAGCGCTAATATCAATAGGTACCTACCTATGTTTTGTAACGTAAATGGGTGCTTTATCGCTCACACCAGACTTTCCTCTCACCGAACGCATGTCGAGATAATCCTTATTCAGAGTGAGTCAGACATAGTGGGTCACTGTGATGGATAAGGGATGTCAGGAATGGTTGTCCGAGTCATATCACAAAAGCTGCTGTCGGGTAGGGAGAGATACATGGGTGATGACGGGTCTGTGGACTTGCACGTCTGTCCCTGGGGATGAACGGGGGCATATTACACGCATGGCCGGTCGAAGATTAGGGGAAGCTTTTGAGGGCTCCAGACTTGTCTTCCAAACAGAAGGGAATCGCCCTCAATTATGCTAGTCCAGTACAACAGACGTACTAAGGCCGATGTAACGTACTGTGGCCGGCCTAGGCCGGCTATATTATTGGGATTTTCGTCGACGCTCGTTATTGAAATCATCCATTGGATATTGGAAACATCGAGCTATTTGTGATATGAAATGTTGTTTGCTCCACAAGTGGCTATTCACTTCAACCGGCATGCTCAACTCTGAAATAGTGATGCGGTAACGATCTGATACCTATGAGTGTTGGGCGGGGGTCCATGAGACTATTATTAATGCTATAAAGCCGCTACTTGGGCTTTAGAGTTTATCCTTATACGAGCTCGAAGGCAAGAGAAAGCAAGAAGGCACTAGTCGAATATGAAGCAGGACTACTGCGGATAGCGCGGTTTGCTGGTTGAGTTTCTGTCTTTTACCGTCTACGTTGGAAGCAGGACCCTTAAGGCTTATTATTCTTGGAATAATACGCCTATGTAATTGCGACAGATGTGTCGAAAGTTTTGATCGGCCTCAAAATTGGACACGCCGTCTATAATTTATAGGCTGTTTCGGGTAGTACCTACGATTTTTTTTTTAAAATTTGAGAGTGACAAATTACTTTGTTCACCATCTATTTGCGCCCGCATGGTTTTCACCCAATCGCCCAAACCTGTGCAGTGGGGCTCTGTTGGGCTCGTTAGACCACAAACGAGGTTTTTGAAGTCGAATGAAGTGTCGTTTTCCAAGTAGGTAATCTTGAACGCATAATCCATTTTTCATTCCATTGTACAAGAAAATTAAATAGAGAAAAAATTAAAATTTCATTTTTTCTCTATTTAATTTTTTTTTTCTCTCTATAATTACCTACTTATTTAATAAGTATACTTATCATTATACTTACCTATAGGTGATTATATTTAAAAATAATTTTTAAATATAATCACCTTTAAATATAATCACAATTATTGTTATTAATAACGTGTTATTAATAAGTGTTATTAATAATGTTAATTAACATATTTTCTCAATTTTTATGAAAACAATGAACCCTTGTACGAAATTTAAAGCGTTTTTCATTTAAGATGCGGATTCAAAGAAAAATGATAGCTGAATGCTTGTCGATTTTTTCAATCCTTTCGAAGATTGGTCAAAATTGAGCACTAGAATCCAATTTTCACCTCATTTGACCATTACAACCCAATCTTTCCATTATGCGCATTTTTAGTAGGTAATTTGAATCTGAACTTGAATCGGCTGAGTGTTCGTGTTGGTGGGGTCTTCGTCTGAGATTTTCTTATTCTTTGGGGGAAAAAATCATTTAGATTCTGCTGGCGAATTATGGTTTGAAACTTGAGTCCACGAGTCTGGGTCAGAAACCTCATCTTCTCCCTGAACATCATTGCCAAGGTTCTGGTAAATGACTCCTTTCGTCGTCACTACTAGAACGGTGGCAATTGTCAACCTCTTCTATTTCTGGACGTTCAGATGAGGCAATGTTCAGATCTCGTTTGGCAATTTCGAGCAGCTGAATTCCACCGTATTGAGGTCGATTCCATGACAGTGTAGTGAGTGCATCAATTCGTTTGAACGTATCTCAACGTTCTGGGCACGATAATGTGTCCTCACTGATGACTCCCCGGCCCACGTCTTGAAGTTTTCATCTCCAAGTGGGTCGAAATCAATCTCAATCCAGACCATGATTTTTTTTTAAATTGCACTAACCAATCATTAATGAATCATGAATGAGGCGTCTGCGTGCACCTCGGTCGACGCCGATTTTCATGTGGCAATGTGATACATATTAAATTTTGCCACCGGTTTCAGAACCGACTCCACCGTAACTTGACTTCCGACAACTTTTCAATTCGTTTTTCTGACGAGATCTCGTGAAAATAGGACAAAAACCAGGTATGCTTTGGCCCTCAGTTATTTCAATAACATTTTCCGCGCTCTGTGCGAGAGGGGAGTTCGCTTTTTACCACGGAAAGCATTTTTATTGCGGAGGAAGAAGCAAATTGCTAGCGCGTTAGACTCATAATTTAAACGGATAAAAGCCAGAGAGATAAACGGGATGAGGGAGGGGGGCGAGTGATATTCAGCCTTTGAATCCAGGGCCTACCGGATGGAAGGGTCCGGTGTTCACGGGCAGTTCATGATCTGTAGGCCTGCAGTCATCTTATGCAAACATTATCCGTAAATATGATAGTATACGATACATCATACTTTCATTTATGTCACACTGAATTTCATTTTAAATTATTAAACAGCTTCAATAAATACAGGACAAGGTTTTTCAAAGACCGATTTCAAATTTGGATTCAGTGTGAATAAATGTATGGGAAAATGGTTGGTAGGCACTAAAAATAGAAGATGAGAAATTTGAAGGCCTTACAAATTATTGAATAAGCCATTAGACTCGTTCTTCCCAATTTTTTGCTTTAATGAAATGCAGGATGATTGTTTTTTGGTACATAATCCGATTTGAGACGGAACTTGCGATAAATGAAAAACCACTTCAGCTGATGTCTGAAATTTTCACAGTGTTGACATGAAGTCCGAACGAAAAATTTTCGTTCGATATTTAATATTCCCGTTCCGCCGACTTCAAAAACAGTAACTGTGGGCTGAATTTTGCAAGGGTCATCAGTTCCAACTGTTGGAACTGATGACCCTTGCAAAATTCAGCCCACTGTCCACCGCTGTGCAGCCTTGGTCCAACTTAGCCTTGAACCCTCCATACTAAACCTCCGTGAATCCCGCAGTGTACACGTTAGTCAAAATGCAGCCGTGGAAAAGAGCAAAATAATCCGTGCTTCCCCCACCCCTCCGCCGAGTCTTCCTTTTTTTCACATGACTCTATGGGAAATAAACCACAGTGTAGGAGGGAGGAAACAAGACCGGAAAAAAAACCCCAGGGATGAGGGGAAGGGTGAGTTTTCCGGGAGTTTGTAATTTGGATAGAGTTTTTACGGGGGAGGGCGCAATTATACGGCCCGGTCAGAAAAACCGGAGATCTCCCTGGCTCCCTCTGGTGTTCCTCAGATAAAATCATTATAACTCCACTCAAGGTCTGATTTACTGACATCCTCCTCTCTCATCATGCGTCGTATATTTACTTAATTAGAATTTTTATTTTGCTCCCTTTTCCCTCACCATTAATTGGAATGAGTTGCGCTATCTGCAGTGAGGAATAAACTGGGAATATCCAGGAAAAGCCTGATCTTGGCCTTTCAAGCGAATAGCACCAAAATTATTCATGGTTATTACAATAATCATAATTAATTGATATTAATTAATAATAATGGTAATTATCTTTCAATTATGAAAGAAGTGAACGCTATTGGCTCCTGTGAGCATCGACTGCGTTTTTGCTGCATCAAAGGGACCGAAGTCTGGGCGGGGATATAATTTATATTGTTTGATTGTCAGGATGCCTTGAAGTCCACTGCCTCAGTTTTAATCTCATCAAATCTGTACCGGGATTACCTGAACTCACGCGAGGGACAATAGAGTGATCTTGCATGGTGCCCCATCACCAGGGCATTGAGGGACTGGCAAAAATTCCCCAGTCAGAGGCAAGCGAAAATATTCACCAGAATCTCCAAATCAAAACCAAGGGCGATGCCTAAACTGGAGAGCAGTGTGATGCAACGGCTTGTTGGCCTTCCACTGCATGCTCCGGTATCAGTTCCATAATTATGGAATTGAGATAAGATTAGAAATTCCTTCCCCGAGATAATAAAGGATTCACATAAACTTGAGTTTAGAGGTGAATTGTCTGACAGGTATTACAATACATGATTGACTTTTGGTCAAACATTGGTGTTCGTCCCCGGGTTTGTACCAGGCTGATCAGTGATCCGACTGATTTTTAAACAGGTGAAACACTGTCGCTTTACTCCACGGGGCCACCTTGTCCCCTTTCTCCAGAGCAAGGAATTTCTAAACGCGTTTAAAAGTACAAGTACGGGGTCGGCTCCTGCCCCAGTTGTGAGCACCATGTATGGTGAGCACAAAAAAACCCACTTCATTTTTTTTTTTTTTTACTGAGATAGGATTATGGATACCTACCGAGGAGTGTTGTTTCTGCAGCGTTGGACCGAAGTCGGTTAAGCTCATGCATTGTGCTTGCACGGCTCCGTTTAATGTCCCGTTAGGAAATAGTCAAGACAACGCTGGGAGACCTGCTATGCTTCACGGTGGTAGATGGGTTGTCCACTGCAGGAAGTTAGGAATTCAGGAAGGATTCAGGCCTCACGTGCCTGGGTTGGGCAGGCGATGCATCCAACCGACGTCTTTGAAACTATAGCTGTCATCCTGGAAAGGGTGTATAATGTACACTGTACAACCTATCCACGATCATGGCTGTTGGGAAGGGCGTGCGTCCAACTTGGTGTACCTGGTGGGTTGGGTGCTAGTGTCAAACCTAACACTTTTTAAAGTACCTGCTGTAATGGAAAAGGGTGTGTCCTAACCAATAAGATGACAGGAAGTCACAGGAAGAGCATAGAAGGGCAACCTGTCGTGTTTGAGAGGTAG
The DNA here is from genome assembly GCA_955831195.1 of Pilophorus perplexus. NCBI lineage: Eukaryota > Metazoa > Arthropoda > Insecta > Hemiptera > Miridae > Pilophorus > Pilophorus perplexus. The sequence goes on from OY037016.1 coordinate 15,361,078, forward strand.
CCCCCGCTGCTGGTCCTGCTTGGGCAGAGAGGCAGTCAAGTAAACTGTGGGAACCATATATAATCCAGAATCTGACCCCAGGAGACTGCTTTGGTGCCCACGGCTGTTGGATTTATTTTTTTAAACGCTGTAAATTTAAATCATTTTCAAAACACAACGTTTTGCTACGTTCACCAGTGTGTACAGTTAATGATCGTTCGGCACTATCTTTCAGTCTATTTGTTCAGTTGAAGGGCCACTTCCCAAAACAGCTGACTCATCGAAGGCCGACTGGCCAACCTCGCTTGGTAATCGTTTGGTGTAGTCCTTACTGCTAGTGTGAGAACAAATACGGCCGTGGTGGGAGTATTCTGGTTCCCCCGTGATTGCACAACTCGTGAGTGGCTCAGTTCCGTCGTGTAGTGCGTCTCAATCGGATGGAAGCGGCGATCAAGCGAGTGGAAGGTGTGGCGACTACCGGCGTGTTCGGCCCTGGCGTCGTCGTCGGCGTCAAGGCGAATTCCGAGGACGGAAAAGGGGCTCAATTTGCGTCCCAGTTGTTTTTCCTCAAAGTTGTTTTGAAAACTGACGTCATCACCGAGGTTCCGGTTGTCGTTAAGATGCACTTCAAGGACCCTGAAAGGGAGTTTATGAGTAGCGACGATCAATTCGCCAACGAAGTTAACATGCATGAGAAAATTCTTCCGAAACTCAACGGTGCAGATCTTGGAATTTTCTGCAAGATGTTCTACGGGCTCGCCACATATGGTGAAAACCCCTCTCAAGACGTCGTGGTCTTTGAAGACCTTCGCCCGCTTGGATATAAAGTATTGAAGACAGTCTTCGTCGACTTTGAACATTTCTCTTTGGGTATGCGAAAACTCGGCGAGTTTCACGGATTGTCGTACAAGCTGAAAAAACAATCACCACAAATCGCCAACGATTTGGCGAAGTTGTTAATTCCACCTCGCGTTCTTACAGACGGTGGGGCGTTTTTTGAACGCGCCTTACACCGTGGGTTTAAGCCCTTGCTAGATAAACACCCTGATGGAATTGCAAGCAAAGCGTTCAAAAAATTGACGAGCATCCCGAAGCAAGAAATTATGAAAAAAATGAAAATACCAGAGGAGCCATTCGCCGTAGTCATACACGGTGATTTCAACGTCAACAATTTACTTTTCCGTTACAAAGACGATAAATTAACTGATATGAAGTTCATAGATTTTGCCACGTCTATGTATTCTGACCCTGCCATCGACATATTCTTTTTCCTTTACCTGAACACCTCTCCGGAGATGAGGGACGAACACTGGGACGAATTCCTCCGAACATACTGGGAAGGGCTGGTTTCCATCGAAGAAAATCCGGGCTTTGAGTTCGAAGAATTTTCCGCTCATATCGAAAAGAGAGCGGTGTGGGGGTATTTACTGTGTTCTTTTTTCCTGCCCTTCATGCTTTCCCCCGAGTCTCAAGAACTGCAGGAAGACTTCAGGAACTCCACTGAAGAGGAACAACGAACCGAGGGGATGGAAGTTGGCGGAGAAAAGGGTACCGAAGCCGTTTCATGCATTGCTCGCCACCTTTTGGATAAGGGATTTCTTAAAAAATTTGTGGATGAATTCGATCTTGAGGCGTAGGGAATTATTTAGCCGTTAATTTAACACAGCAATTGCTGATAAGAAATATTGTGATTGTGTTTTTTTTGTTTGTTAAGAAAAGGTGATAATCATAAATAGAACGTGCTAAATTCTGGAACTGTTTTGAAATTGTCCTTCTGTACCTGGGATCAGAGCACGGAAGGCCGAAATGGTTCTTGGCTCAACTACTAGATTTCAAATCGGTACCAGCACGTGGACGTGGGTATCGCGTGGAAATCGCACCCCGAAAAATGGATTTTGCGTAAAAATTTACTTGGAAACCCACACCTTATTTGACCTTAAAAAATCCCCATGAAAGCCCCATAAATCCCCACAGTGAAATCGGATCGTTCTGGGACCCCCAAAAATAGATTCTACGTCTAAAAATACTTCGAAAACGACACCACACTCGTCCCCATAGCCGAAACCTTAAAAAAACCTCCCGTAGACTTTTTTTTAGCCCCAAAGTGCCCCACGGGTTTGGGCGATCGCGTTAGAAACCTTGCGGGCACAACTAGATGGTAAACCTAGTATATTGCCAAAATTGCAGTTTAAAAAAAAACCTACTGCCCAAAACGGATCAGACGGTGGACGAAATGTACATTCCGTTTTTGGAATCTAGACATCTTCCAACGTGTATTGTCAAATCTTGAGGCCAATCAAAATTTTCGACCTCCGTCGCAATTACATACCTTGGTGTATTATTATTCCAAGAATAATAAACCGGTTACAGTATCCGGTGGTCTGGAGTTTTCCACCCGCAGTCATAATACAAAATGCCTACGTAATATTATTATTAACAGGTTTGTTCCAGGTCTGACTGAGTCTGTCGACAGCTGTCCAACTTCTGTCGACAGAACCCGACCGCACGTACTCGAGCTGTCGGTTACCGTCCAACCTACGCTCGACCTGGAACAGCAGTTTCTACACTGCGCATGTCTCCGGCGATTTCTGTTCACTCCGTCAAACCTGGAACAAACCTAACAACACAAGCGGCAATACACCCCACAGGCGGCAATTTTTTCCACATGATGGGAATAAATGCTTTCTCTCCACGTTTTCGGCCAAAAAACTCGGTACCACAAACTGGGTTTTCCCTCATTTTTGCTTCCGAAACTACCGAAAGTAGCGGAAGCATTGTTTTCACTTTCGGGTTCGAAAACATTTCTGTCCTCCAAAAGTAAGATTTCCACTCGCATTTTGCGCCTCAGAACCTCCTGCGCAAATTTGGTTCCGTGTCTGTCTGTATTTCCTTGTTACAGCGATAATTTCGATTTTGGTCAAAATGTCAGGGTTTGTGCGAGTTCGGCCCATATAAATTTCATGACGATTGTATTAGCGGAACGCTGTGCGCAGGCGCAAACGTGTGATTCCTTGTTACAGCCATAACTTCTACAGTGTTGATCCGATTTCGGTTAAATTTTCAGATTGTGTGGGTAGGTACAGCCAACTAAGGTCCCATAATATGCATGAAGTATATATTTCATGACGATTGAATCAGCGAAGGCTGTGCGCAGGCACAAACGTGTAATTACACAGATCGGATCAACATTAGGTCAAACTATGCACTTATTAGGAATTCCTAATAAGTGCATAGTTTGACCTAATGTTGATCCGATTTTGGTCAAATTTTCAGGGATGATGTGGATACGGCCCCTTGAGGTACCATATAAATTTTTTGATGATTGAATCAGCGGAACGCTGTGCGCAGGCGAAAACGTGTGGTTTTTGTTACAGCCATAACTTCCACAATGTTGATCCAATTTTGGGAAATTTTCGGGGAATGTATATAATATTATGCGGGTACGACCTCTTGAGGTTTCTTATAAATTGTTACAGTTCTTCAATTTTTTGATGACCTAATAACCAACTGTGACTGTGTATTGGGGTAGTCCTTGAACGCGAGGAAGCTAGGTACGAGCCATGTCCCCTTTGGCAGTGTATTTGTTTCTGCTTTTTTCTGCTGCTTTATGGCCGACTGCAGTATTTCCCTGAATCTGGGGAGACGATACAGGAATCCGTAAACTCTGCATTCAAACTTGACATCTCGAGCAAGGATGTTGGGAAAATATACTCAACTTCGGAATACGAGTAGCCCACCCACTACCATGACATTTCATGCGTCAGGAAGTTCAAGAGGAGTAACGTACCTACTTCTAGCGACCCTAGTCTGACTGAACTTCCCTTAACTGCTGCTGATGGGAATCTGGTAGAAAATCATGATATTTCATGCGATGCACCCGGAGGAAAATCACCAGTAGGTACTCCTGGTCCCTCCCAAACACTCGAACGTGTGATTGAAGAGGTGCTCTCGACACTCTGCCGTTCACACCGCAATATTCTTCAAGGCCCTCTTCAAGGAACACAGCCTCACGTAGGAGGTGAGGTAGTGTCAATTCACAATCGAGTCGAATCATATTCCTACAGGAACTGATCCCACAGTAAGGGTGTGTTACTAATTTTGATGTTAAAACATAATAATATTATAATATAAAAGCATTCGATAATAGGTATATTATACCTATAGGTATATTATAGGTATATTATACCTATTATCGAATGCTTTAACATCAAAATTAGTTGATTGATTGATTGATTTATTGTGGTAAACGAGTTTTTCACAAGAGTTTGCCGAAGCATGAGAAAGATAGCGAAAAGTAATGATAAAGTAAAGGAACAATCTCCAAGGAATAAATTAGAAACATGAAATTAATGAAATATTGGCGATAGTGTAGTAATTGTCGCGAACTTTGAAATAATGAACTGTTTTCAAATTTAAAGGGTCATCAGTGATGACTCATCACTATAATTTTTTTTGTAAATAAACAAATATTATATTAAATATTTTCTTATCAAGGTAACAAGCCAAAACCTAAACAAAAACAAAAACATGAACAAGAAACCCGACGGCCTCCGTTTCTGCCCTGCTGCCTGGCGTCTTATGCCATTCTGGGCGCCGTCGTACTCTGGCCGACAATCATCACAGAGGCATAATGGCCCTGTCCTCTAGGCCAAGGCAACGGACTCGTCGGCGACAGCCACGAAGCCGCCCTGACCACTGCTACCGATGTCTTCACTCGCCCAACAGGTGACTTGGGACAGAGGCTTCGACCATTTTTCTGCAAGAGCTTCGGCCATTCTTTTCAGAAACCGGTCAGGTCTGTACATCCGTACATCCGTACATCTGTTCTCCTGTTATCCGTATTATTCAACCTCACATGAAAAATCTACTACGTACTTCACGTTTGGGCGTAATTCTGAGTTCGACAAGCATTTCCCATGATCAAACAGTTTTTGAAAAAATGAAAATGACCCTTAAGTTTTTTTTTCGCCACGACTGGACTATAGTGCGCCGTCGGTTAAAATATTGAAGTTGTCCTAGTTTGCTTTCTTAGGGTCCATGCTTGATCTGTCAAGGATTACCCGTGGGTCTGCTGTACCAGTGGGGGCAAGCAGTGTACCTTCACTGGAGTTTTCCAGATAGAGTTCACCTTCTGCCACCTGTTGTGCCACCTCTGACTTTCCTGCTGATTTGGGATAGCCTGAAGGTCCTGACGACAGTTCCCTAGGAGAATCCAGATTCCCCAAGTCTCGTGGGAATAAAGCAAAAATTAATAATAAAAATTCTTGGAATGGTAACAAAAAATCCTGTATAAAGTAGACTTTCAACCACTCGAGAATTTTCAGATCTACATTGATAGATCAATAAAGACATTGGGGTGAAGTGTTGAAGAGTGTTAAGTCCACAAATTGTCGGGACAGTGTCTAATGGAGTGGACAATGGTTTTGGGGAGAACAATGGATCTGAAGAGGAATGTTGTTGGCGAGGGGGTTGGGTTGGCTACATTGTCACACACCTACTGATAACAGCTTCTCTAGCTCTGCCCTTTTCCTCTAAACAAAAGTTTTATAAACAACGGAGGGAAGCCCTCTACAACCCGCGTCCACGTATCACGGCCTTTCCTCCGTAACAAACCAAACGGTTCAGGACCGTTCCGACACAAATGGCGGCGAGTGTGAGCTCGTTTTTCGCCCTCCCCAACAAGCGGTGAACAGCCATTCAGGAAATGTACCTCTTTACGCTCTCGCGCTTTTGCCGCCCTCTGGATTGTGAATTTTCAAACGTGCCCTGACTTCCCGAGCTTTGGTGGACATCAAATGTTCGTAAATTCAATCATCCCCTCACATCCCGCGAAGTTCCACAACTCAAAACCATTTGGATTAGCGTTCCATTTGGTGCCCTTTTTTTAGGCCCTCATGGTAGACCAAATAAACTGAGCGGTTTTCATATATACTCGATCTTCTGCTTCTTTTTGATTATATTAAATTGGATTTCTATTGCAATAAAAAAATATTACGTGTTTCTGACTACATTCTGGTGATTCGTGTAACCACATACTGTTACTATTTCTACACCTGTTAACCCTTACGTCCATTTCAGACACCTGTTTTTGACAGTGGCACTCGAATGGATCGCCTTCAGGCTTGCTTCTCTGATCTTGCTAATGCTAACAGTGTGACGTTCTATAAGTTACTTATAGATCGTCACACTTATGTACTTAAACTAAACCTGTTACAATACTTGAATAACTCTCTGAAAATACAACATTAACTATAAAAATACTATATTAATACAATATAAAATGAAAAAACAAAAAGTAACTTACTAACTAAAACACCCATCTGTAGAGTTTATTCCTATAGGAATGTTATTAGTTATTATAATCAATGCTGACGACTGGAACCATGTCAGCATTGAATAGAAAAATTACCTTCTTTCTAAAACTATTGGCGATCATAGCCGGATTTACGTTGGTCCAAATCTTTGGGGAAATAAATGCAAATTTAGATTTTGGACCATAATGTTTCCTTTGCCACATGGTCACCACATAAAACTAACATGACATGTGAGCTGCGACCATAATAAATTACGATGACTGCTCTCTTCGAAGGAATGGTTTTTTTTCTTTTTAAGGAAGTTATTGATGAAATATTTGCGGAACGTTGCGTATACATCCGGCCTTTCTTGCTTTTGATGGAATCGTCTAGTTTTCGGGAGCCAGGAGTCCCACAAATGTTGCCTTTTGAAAATAATGAGTGGGAACAAATTCTCCCCTGCTCCTTTTTTTTTTTTTTTTTTTTTTTTTTTTTTTTTGCCGTCAACGCTGAGAAATTGTCTCTGTCTGACCCACTTGAGTTCTGTGGGCTGCAACCCCAACTTCTCCAACCACTTTCCTGTGGGCCACTTGTCTGTGGGCTTGAATCAAGACAAAAGTTGTCTCAACAATTATGAGATGTGGTTCTTATTCAAAAGGCGCCTGTACTGGCTCCAGTTCCTATAGGGGAGATAAGTAGATGAATTTTATTTTGTGATATCATTAGTTTGTATACCAAAGAGGTTATATTGGATGTGCTCCCAGACTCCCAATCAACCTTCCTTGGCGTTCTCTGAGAAGGCTTTCAATTTAGTTTCCCAGAAGTCGACCGCCTGTTAAACTTTTAGACTCGGCCGCAAGTGATTTTGCAGTAAAATTGAATATTATATTTTAGGTAAAATTGCGAAGGAAAGCGATCCGACGAGAAAGTTGGCACTTGAAGGATACGAGCTGATATTGAGGTTTGCTAAGGTGCTTGACGGAGAAGGCATCTCTCACGACTATCCAGTCCCTAAACCTGCTGAAAGTAAGATTTGCTAAATGTTTGTTGTTTAGTGATCAAAGACAGCATTGGAAAGTTGTTTCTCATTTTAACAGTACCTGATGTATCATTTTAATACCATTTAATTTGGATACTAAACAAGGAACGGCTGGCTTTTGTTTATTCTCAGAATATTCAACCTTTAGGTTGAATGCATAATACGATCCTTTGGAACAAGACTTATCACAACTCAAAATTTCCAAGTTTTGAATTAAACCCGCATATGAACTTGGGAAAATTATGTGCTAGATCGTTCCTACTCATCCTGGCATTCCTGTCGCCGGACGCGCTATGCGAAACTATGCTATCTCCCCACTTCATCTTGACCTACCTAATGAAGAAGACCGTCACATCTCTAAATGTGATAGTCTTGCTGAAATGGCGAGTTGCTTCTCACCGAATTTATTTTCTATAGAATATAAATTGTAATAGAATATAAATATAAATCTATAGAATATAAATTGTATAGAATGTAAATTGTATACAATACTGATTCATTTAGTTATAGAATACTCTTTCCCAAATCTTCTGTCAGAATTTTGAGGGTGTGTTAGAGCTACTTAGTAGAGGTAAACCCTGCAGTTAGTTTCCTAAGGTCCTAAGGATAAGCATGAAAAAGAAACTCTCAATCTTGTCTCAAGAAGTTACAATGTAGTTTAAAACTCGTTCAAAACTTTTAACTGCTCTACTGAAAAATTGCGTTTTTTGAGTTGCGTTTTTGATAGTCTTGGTCCAAAGGAGCGATATAATCGTGTCGTTGCCTGAGTACATAATTTTGGACGTATAATCAATTTTTTGGGGGCCCTCATATTATGTTCAAACACTGCAGGAATACATGATATTTTTTGTAATAATGTTTTTAAATATTAAAATTTAATAGTAAATTTTACTTTATTTTTATTTATTTATTTAAGTAATAATTATTGAATAACAACAATTTATTACGCAATAAACAATGATTGTTTATTGCAAAACTTATTTATTTTATGTTTATTATTTATCCACTTATTTATTTCATTTATTCAATTGTTTTTTATTTAAATGTCACTCAATTTTTACCTAATTAACATTGTGTAAAATTTGTAGCTTTTTATTATCGTAAAAATTGTGTAAAATCCAGAGAACAGTATGCCCCCCCCCCCCTCCCTCGAGAAAGAATCATGAATCAAGAATCAAGAATTTTTTATTTGCCAAAGCCAAATAATGACAGAGCAAAAGTCAAAAGTTAGAACATACAGAATAAGCTGACTGGTTATAGAGCCGATTATTTATTATATTGACTGTAATAATGGGAATGACAGAGAAAATGGCATTAACTCGACTGCAGATATACAAAACAATGAATGGCCGTGCACAAGACAATAAATGACAAGACAATAAACACTAATTCACCACAGGCAAGACACTGTATGCACGAGAAGGGACCTGACATAGGAACTTTCATGGGAAATTCCTATGGAAAAAGTTATCCGAATACTCCATTGGACGTTGAAGCGGATAATTTGGCTTTGAAGTCGAGAACGTTTAGGGGAAACCCCCTATTTGTTTCGAGGAAAATATCCCAAAAGATGAGCCCAACCAAGGGGGATTCTGGACTGAATTTATATACCGGAGCGTGTTTTGAGGGGCAGTCCTGGCAGGCGGTGGGATTGAAGAGGGTCTGGGCTACTTCATTGATCACATTCCATAAACTGAAGGTTGAGAAATGACCGAATGTATCGAGCCGGGCTGGCTGGGGGGGTTAAAGCAATCAGCCCTACTTTCTTGGGGCCGATCCATTTTTTTTCGGGGGAAATATTCCCTTCGTCTCGTCCGTCCCTTCGGGGGTTGATTTCACCGGGTTTTACGGACGGAGTCAACGTTTTTCCCAGAGATTCATCGAACATGGTTGCTCATTGCCTCCGCGGGGCTCCCGTAAAAATTGACCATTGAGGAATTGGGTTCTGGGACCCGAAAAATCAAACCCGAAAGATGGCCTGGGCAATAAATTCGTTCGGATTGACGACGTCCTTTTTTACTGCATTGAATCTCGCTGGTAAATCCATTTTTTCTCGTTCGAAATCCCAAAATCAATGGTGATCAATCTAATAAAGATACGTAACCTCCCACGGTCATCCATCATTCGAAGTTTATCCAACTTTCCTGCATATCCGTCACGGAAGTTGAAATTGTCTGCAGGGTTTTGAATGAGGGAGGCTCATAAAAAAGGGCCAACCCCAACCATGTGGGAAGGGCGTAAACGGTACAGAGTGAGTCTCACAATTCGCAAAAACAAACCACCCCCAGGAATGCAGGACCTTCCAAGAGAAGTTATACAAGAGTAATTAGGAGGCCTTCCTGCCCTTGCAGGCCTATCTCTACCATTTATAACACCGCTTCCGACCTCCTTCCAACGCATTTCTCTCTCCTGCAAATTACTAAATAATTTATACCCGGGCCCACAATTTGTTTTTGCGTTCCTCAGTTGTCCACCAGGGCTGTCAAAAGGGTACATAACTCGTGGGGAGTTTTTCCTTCCACTAATTTGTATTTTACGGAGGAATAATCTCCCACAGGTGTCGTCCGTCAAGAATATCCCACCTTTTGGCGGGCGATAATAATCGAATTATTCAAATCATTGCCTTTGGGAATTTCAGAAGCGAGAGTTTTTCGACGCGTAGTGACAGATGAGGGTTCGGAGGCGACGGAAAAGCCGCTAAGCAGAAGACCTCATCAAGTCCGATCAGCCGACAGTAAACACACGAGCGTAAGCGAATTTTTTACGTAGATAAGCGATAACTTCAACCTAATCAAAATTGATCACGAGTGAAACCAATTATTACGTTTAATTGATGATGATGATATTGACCGATTCAATGAATATGGTTGGAAAGTTCTTGATTTCTTACGCTTAGCTAATACAATCTGATTTATCAAGAATAGTGGTTTGGAATTTTTATCATTATGGTCTGTTATGAATTTCATGGCTTTGTTAAATCTTTTTTAATTTATAATTTTGAATGGCAGTAACACATTGAGTAATGTCGTTAACACATGACCACGGAGACAGTTTTGATTTACTTGAGGAACACTAGTTGAAATGAAAATTTCATATTCACAGATTAATTTAATCTATTCGCAGGTGCAATGATCTTCCAATAGGTAAATTAATATGTGACATTGAATATTTCATTTCAACTAGTGTTCCCCAAGTAAATCAACACTCTCTCCGTGCTCAATGTGTTTACGTCATTACAAACGAGGCCAATAGACTTAAAAACAGCCATTGAGAATTAGAAATTAATAAAAGATTTAACGAAGCCACGAAATTCATTACAGACCATAGTCTGAGGACTGATGAAACTAACCACACCATTATTCTTGATAAATCATATTATATTAACAAAATGCTATATTGATCAGGTATATAATTGTCCAGATTTTAGGAAGTGTTGTAGAAGACGTCACTAGAAGTGCTGGTGCCTTTCTTCACGGATATGCCGATCGAAACCGTATAGATATAGCGTACAAAGAAATTTCTGCCGTGAAAACTGTGTGGCAACAAGAGTACATTTACACTTGCAAGATGGGAAAATTCGTTGGTGAGTCTCGAATACAAAATGTAGGAATTGGATCTGAATCGGGTGAGCTTAATGTACCTAAGTGAGGGTGCGTTCCTAAGTTAACGATTAATTTATTGTTGTGCCTCCAACTACAACGGCTTTCGACCCACTCCTAATTTAGATAACGCTGAGCTGATTTCTGTCAGAAGGCATGACATACCCACTTCCTGTTGGCCCCTTAGTGTACTGTATTAAAACTTGCAACATTGGTTGGTGGAGGAGGGGGAGGGTGACGCAGGTCCAGTAATCGAGAATTTTGAAAAGATTCAGCCTTGGTAGACTTAAACAAAACAAATATCTGTGGGACTTGTTATTTAATCAAAGGATACTTTTCAGGTGAGGGGAAAGCTAAACGGAGAAGTACGTCAAAGCAAATTGCTGCTGCCAATGTCCTGCGACAGGTTCTCAACAGATCAATGAAAAATGCCCTCCCTGATGACATGCCACCTCTAACATCAGACGAGTAAGAACCTAAATCCTCTTTAACCTTTGGCAGGGTTTCGCCTCTCTCAACAGTATTGCGCTGCGATTAATTCCTCAGAATGAAAGACGCTCTGGTCCTCACCTGCGAATACATCGAATACGGCGCCGAGCTTCAGGCGGTCTGCTCCCAAGAAAACGCCCGCCCTCCGATCTTCACGCCTTTGATCAATAAAGTCCCTTCGACGGCCGTCCCCCAGGTCGAAATGAGATGCAAAGCTTTGGGATTCAACGCCGTAGGTAAATTACCAAGTTGTCTCGCAGGGTCGCCCGCAACCGGTTTTAAGAGATTTGCATTGGCGATTTTCCTTGGTTTCCTCTCGACGAATGGTTTCGTTCCATTAATTGAGAAAAACCGATTTGGTTACCAGAGAACGATACCGCTTGTATTGTGGGCATTCTTTGCTGGCTAAAAAAATATTGCAAAAAAGTTCTCCAATTGAAGAGATTTTGTCATTAATTTCAACCTTTTTTTCACAACTCATTAATGATTGACATCACGTCTCTCGTTATCGAGCTTCTATTTCTACGCTGGACGGTTTGTACATTCACCGACAATAATCTGAGAAAAATGCTGATGAAAAAGTAATTACATTTTGATACGGAAACGATAGACTGAATAAAGATCTGCTAACCGAAAAGATCTGGAAAGTTGGTACATATATAACCGACAAATGCCAACTTTTTTTCACGTACAACGTTTGAGCGTGCATTTAGCGATTCGAAGATGGTGATTTATTAATAGAAATGAAAATTATTATTTACTATCAAATCTTGGGTAGAATATGAGAAAAATGTGGAGTGTAAGGTTTTGTCGTGTAAATTAACGTAAGCGCGATGGAGTTGAGGTGGAGTTGCTATGTACAACCGAAAAGCGCTTTTCGCCGTCTGATGAAAATGAAGGATTCGGGACTTGGTCAAAATGGGCCGTCGAACGTTAGTGAATGATCATTTCGGAGATTTTGTGTCATTGAAACTACCTTTTCGCTATTTCCGTTTATATCCATCATCAATATGATACAGAATCTGTAAGTGGACGGTACTACTATATCGTCGAAAATCGTCGCTTATGTATGATTTATCAAAGCGTTTCATTTCACGAATCTGCTCGTGTCTATTCTGGAGATGGTAACAATATACGAGAAATTTTCCTAAGTTTTCAGAGCTTTGATTTTTCGTTCGACGATTCCGATAATATTTAGCAGCGATTTCAACATCGACCAGAAGAAATCCGAAAATTTCGAACTCGTCGGGTTCACGAGAAAAAGTTTTCACATGATTCTCAAGACATAGTTTCGAATACCCACGACCCTAACGGCGATGGACGTCATTTTCACGCGATATTGTAGAGAGCTTATCTCGTCGATAGGGTTAAAATAAAATTTATTTTATTTTGCATAATTGAATTATCTCGTGCAACTGAATCAAAATCCAATCATTAATGAATGATTCGTGTTTGCAAGCGCCTCGCTCGCCGCGGTTAAAAATGAACAAAATTGCACCTTCAAATGGGGTCCCACACTTTTCCCGAACAACTATTTTGTATTGATAGATAGGAATGACTCGAAATCGTCTCTTCGCGGCTTTTCTACTCCCTGATTTGTTTTACAGGTTACGGGCGAGACAAGGAAGTGGCTAAAAGAATGGCTGCCAAATTGGTTTTGGATCAGCTCATCGAGGAAAGAGAACGCAAAGCATCTCTAAGTTCCACAGTTGGCGTGCCAACGAAGCAGCTTGATTGGACAATGTAGGTAAGCAGGAACAGCACGGCATAATGAATAAATACATTTTGGGAAGAGTGGCTTCAAGTTTGAACTAATTTAATTCGAATTGAGGGTTAGGAGAGCGAAATGCGGAAAATTAGGAAAATGGGGGTAGGTATTTAATATTGACTTTTCACATTACCTTTATTTATTTTTTTTTGAAATTTCTCATCAATTTTCCCGTCAAATTTTATAATATAAAAGTGCCTAATATGCCTAATACAAATAATAATATCAATACAAAATTTGTATATAAGACCATTATTATTTAGGCATATTGCATTAGGGGTTGAAGGTATATGTTAAGCCCGCAATACGTATACGTTTTGCTGGTGAGGTCGGTGCCAGCCCCGATAATACCTTTCAATGGTGTCCAGAACCGTGTCTTGATCTTTATTTTTCCGAGAAAGTACTTCTTGTCAGGTCCTCTGACGGTCAGGATACGAGAAAAGCGGGTTTTGGGCCCTTCCAGGGCAATTTGAATTAATATACTCACTCACACCCGCACCGGAGAAGTGGAAAGAGCGAACACAGAAGGGACAGAAAATTAGTTTTAGGGGAAGGGGAGAATCACAGACATGTTGCAACTTCTCTTGCAACATGCTCCAACTTCTGTGCCCAAACGGGTTCAATAATTTAATAATTATTATGGTGTGAAAGCATTATTATTATTATGCAGAGGAAATTTGTCAATTCTCAAACCACTTTAACTATTGAAAAAGATTTCCATTTAAAATAATAATGGGTTAGAACAGGTTTGAAATCTTTTAAGGATGAACCTGAGGCATTGGATGAAGTTTGGTCCTTCGAATTGCTCTTAGTGGAATTAGTGGTGAGAGTGACCTGAATCGGAAATGCGGTAAGGAATCGTTATAAGCCGAATAAAGAGAAATAACCGGCGGAACGTGAGAAGGGTCTCACTAAGAGAAGTATAAGTTGAGAGAGAAATGGTGAATATAGATTAGACGGAGCGTGATTAAAGAAAGAGGTGTCACTGTCGCCTCCACAGCCATGACTAATTCATGGAACATCAGGGGGCTCTCAGTGTTGATTTTGTTTGACCCTTTTTGTTGGATTCCCTCCTTCCCGGAAGGAAGACCATCTGAGACTCGTGTTTTCAACGAGGCCTTATCGTCGGGTCCATTTCCAATCAATAGTTCGTTCCCCTGATGTTCGGCTTGGCTGCATTGTTGGGAAGTTCTGGGGAGGATTTCAGTTGGGTCTGTTTTCCCCTTTCTGCCGGTCATCAATCAGACAGGACTTGTTAAGACAGGCCTCGCCGCAAGATTAATAGTGCATTGGAGTCCACGGGTGGAAGACATTAGCAGAACACGTAGAAGCTGTACAGCTCTGCAGTTGTGTTGTGTAAACGCTACAGGTAAAATGAATAGAATTTTTGCGAGCACCTTACGTGGAGATTCGGTTACACATGAACCTCCAACCAGTTAATGTTCCAATCAAAAAATCTTCAGGTGGAAAATGAGAAAGGGTTTCCTCCTAAACATTCTGGTAATTTAGGGGAATCAAAAATATGTATTAGATTATTGCGAGAATCAGAATTGTTGAAACGGTCAGCGGACCCACACGGTGTTGTTTTTTATTTAAATCGCGGCTCCTGGGTCTGCAGACCCAGAAACGCCTAATTTGAAAAGCGATACAGGGTCAGCGGACCTTTGGAACCAACCAGATGGAGAACCGAGTATTTTGTCAAAAACATACTATGTTGACTGGGTGACGGTGTTGGGGGAGGGTGTTCACGGGAGGAGGGGATCGACTCGGGGCGTGGGGTCGGGTTATGAGGAATGGGCCCGGGAACCGTTTGTCGACTAATACTTTTTTCTGAAAGAACTTCATAATTTGAAGCCATAGCAGTGAGTTTTGGGCTCCTACGGTGTACAATTTCCTCGGCACTTTCGAAAATTTCAACTTTGAATCTGGAGGGAAGAGTGGCGCTTCCAAGAAGTGCTCTCTGGTGGTCAGCCAATGAACTAAAAGCACGAATTCAGAGAGATTCACGAGGTGAAATGGCAAGGAAAATAGTCGTTCGGATTAGTTCTGACGCTAGCGTGACGGGACAGACCATATTCATGTTCACCAACATCACATAACCCAAAATAAAAAAGATTTTTTGTACACTTTTTACTTTTTGTGCGAGTGCAGTCTGGCGGATTAGTTAAAGTGTCACGCGGGAATATTCAAAACACCAAATATTCACTAGTGATTTCCTCTGCTCAGACACCTAATTTCTCAGTGTCGCTAACTGTACTGAGTACTTTGTTCATTATTAGTTCAACTATGTTCGGGCGAATTTTCCCATTTCTCTGCCCATTGCGGTTCTTGGTGATGGGAGGGGTGTGGGGTCGGTGGGCGGTGGGCGGTGGGTGAAGTATTTCTGTTGACCTTACTTACTTCTTCCTAACAAAATTTGGAAGTTATTTAATATATTAAATAACTACCAAATTTTGGTAATAAAACCATTTTTAACACAGAATGGTTTTGATTCGATCAATTTTGTTTTTAAATTGAAAAAACTGAATTCCTCTTCATTATTTGACTATTCAAATTCATTCCTCTTCATTTGATGTGGGACTCCGAAAAATGGATGTGATAAACTTTTAACATAACAAAACAGGCTTTGATGTTTTCTCATTTTTATAACGCCAATGTTTTTACGCCATAGATATTCGAAACATGTTTCCTTTCAAGAAAACATCGGCGTTTTTCTATCACAACCCATTTCAAGAATTTTCATTCCCCTGACCCGCCGACCAGATGCCCTTTTGACAGTTGGGGTCCGCCAAATCCTGTCCCGAATTCGAGGTTTCCCTTGAATTCGGGAAAATATTGCGCTCGGCCATATAAGCGTTCCTGCACGAGTCGATAAAACTAAACGGGGACAGAGGAACGTGTGAGGGCCACTCCAAAACCGTCGCGTGGGGAAGGGGTGATTCTCGCTCGTTCCCACCCTAGTAGCGGCGTCAGTTCAGTATTTTCTGTTAAATTCCAATTACGGGGATGGCGAACAACTCTATAAGTAAACATCCATCATCGGAAGCCTGTGTGCGTCTGTACGGCTGTCTGCTCTGTTGCGTGCTTGTTGAGTGCTATCGTTGTCCTTCAACAATCCTGTGAAGCGTTCAGACGCCGGTCCACTCTGCAGTTCTGCGCCCCTTTATTGAAGAGAAGTACATGTAACGCTCCTGAAAAGATGAAAATCAACTTGAACGGATCAAAGTGTTGATATTCACCCGCTTAGGCGTTCTCCTTTCAGATAAGCCGGCCGATCTTGGAACGATTTTGCAAAGTAGCAGGAAGCCTTGGCAGTCATTACTCAACCTTACCGCGGGGAAGAAGGGAGTGATAAAAGACTTCAAGGAGCCAACAGGTTCCAATCAAACTCTCATCCCTTGAGCACTAAAAGGAGGTTTGTGAAAGTGGGGGGTTGGTGGAGGTCTTGTCAACTCCTATCAAATACACCCCTCTATTTTCACCCTCCCCGCCATTTCACCTGGCAACCACTTCTGACAGTCCTGTCTCCTTAACTGACGAAAATCTCTTCCGCCGAAACGTCGAATGAAGTTTCAGAGGATGTCAATGGCGTTAAGTTTCTACTGGGAATACAAAGCAGACAGGTTTGTTAAGTATCTCCTCTACTTAACCCCCCTTTTCATTTGTGTATTGGTCCGTTTCTTCGCTTCTGTTGGAAGCTCGACAATAATTTGACGCCTGCAATGGCTGTTACCAAAATGATTATAAGATGCTCTCAAAATCTTCCCCCAAAATTTCCCTTCAACCCCTCGAATTCGCTACACCGATGAGTGAATGAATTTCATTATATTTGGCGCATCACTTGAATAAGCCTCCAGAGACTCAGCTCCCTTTCCGGGGCGGATACACAGGTTGGCACTGGAAACTCATCGGCCCTATCCTAATAAGAATGCTTCAAAATGTTCACAAAGGTTTTTTATTCTGTTGTATAAAACGTGCAAAAAATAAAATTTATTCCTAATTCTCATTGAAGTAGATTTAATCTACTTCAATGAGAATTAGGAATGGAAAAGTTTAAAACTTTAAAAAAAGTAAAAATTAAAATTAAAGAAAATTTGTATCAAAAACTAAAAATAAAATAATAAAAGTCAAATAAGTAAAACAAAATAAATTAAAAAATTTAAAAGCCTATCTTTATAATATTATCTAAACATTGCTTGGACAGATAAGAGACCCCTGTAAAAGGAATAATTCTTCTGGAAGACAAGAGGAACTACCTCGAAGAAGAATTGAGGGGTTTACTTTCAAAAAGGCATAATATTACCTATAATATATAGTATTATAATTTAATACTATATATATATATTATAATATTATTTGGGAAAATTTTCGACTTTTTCCTGATCTCAAGGGCTCTGTATACACACACGTGCATCGATATCCCTCCGAAAGCCTTTTTCTATCCCATATTAAAAGCAAACTTCAAAATTAAGTTTGCCACCAAAATGGCATATTTCTTCTGTTACTCTGTGCATATTTCCTACCCGTAGTAAACTGTGAAACCGTTTCCACCAAGTAAGAACATATCCTGCTAGTGGAATATTATCCAAAAAGGTGCTTTTCCTGATGAGTTAGATTGTAGTTTTCGGGGTAACTACTCGAGCGCAGCACTAGTCGATAGTATCGAGAATAGGATTCACCAGGATAACTCCCGAGCTCAACAGGTGTTTGTTATTGGTTATGCGCCATGATCGTGGCCCTGGTACTGTTCTAATGTAAATATATAAAAAATAATCAGTATTTTGTTGGTGATCGCATAACTTGAGAACGGCTGGACCGATTTGGCTAATTTTTTTTTTATAATGTTCGCAAAAGCTTAAGGAAGGTTTTGATGTGCTACAACGTGGGTCTGAAACCCATCGATCATACGATGCATGTATGGGATGTGTGGGATGTATGGGACGGTGTATGGGATGTATGGGATGTATTGGATGGTGTATGGGATGTATGGGATGGTGTATGGGATGATGTATGGGATGTGTGGGATGTATGGGATGATGTATGGGATGTGTGGGATGTATGGGATGATGTGTGGGATGTATGGGATGATGTATGGGATGTGCGGGATGTATGGGATGTATGGGATGTATGGGATGTATTGGATGGTGTATGGGATGTATGGGATGGTGTATGGGATGTGTGGGATGATGTATGGGATGATGTATGGGATGTATGGGATGATGTGTGGGATGTATGGGATGATGTATGGGATGTGCGGGATGTATGGGATGTATGGGATGTGTGGGATGTATGGGATGGTGTATGGGATGATGTATGGGATGTGTGGGATGTATGGGATGATGTATGGGATGTGCGGGATGTATGGGATGTATGGGATGTGTGGGATGTATGGGATGGTGTGTGGGAGGTGTGGGATGTGTGGGATGTATGGGATGTGTGGGATGGTGTATGGGATGATGTATGGGATGTGTGGGATGTATGGGATGATGTGTGGGATGTATGGGATGATGTATGGGATGTGCGGGATGTATGGGATGTGTGGGATGTATGGGATGGTGTGTGGGAAGTGTGGGATGTGTGGGATGTATGGGATGTGTGGGATTTATGGGATGTGTGGGATGTATGGGATGTGTGGGATGTATGGGATGATGTGTGGGATGTATGGGATGATGTATGGGATGTGTGGGATGATGTATGGGATGTGTGGGCTGCATATAATTGGTGATAGACGGGAATTTGATAATTCACTAGGAGAAACCAACTTGCGTTGTTACTTTGTTACTGTTTCTTAGTTCCTCTCGCTATAAAAATTAATCAGTATTTTGTTGCTGATCGCATAACTTGAGAACGGTTGGACCAATTTCAATAATTTTTTTAAATAATGTTCGCAAAAGCTTAATGAAGGTAATTATCTATCTTTTTTTTACGCGCGAATATTTTGTACGGTATGTAAGTTTCACGTTCTCGAGTTATGCGATCAGTTAACTCCTGATTATTATTGTTGTGTGGTTGCTACCTACGAACAGAATGATGATGTGATTGGAAAAACCTCTAACTTCGTATTGATGTATTGGATGTGCGGGATGTATGGGATGTATGGGATGTAGTGTGGGATGTATGGGATGTGTGGGATGTGTGGGATGTCTGGGATGATGTATGGGATGTGCGGGATGTATGGGATGTATGGGATGTATGGGATGGCACAAATGTATGGGCTAGCATGTGTGTCAGTTTGTGGTTTTGCAATTTAACCGTAGAGTGCAGCGAAGCGCGCTGGGTCAGCTAGTGTAATTATAATTATTACAACACTAGGTACTTGACGAAATTTAGGGGTAGTTTTGCATCCGGCTGGAGCTAGACGGTTTCTTACGTTATTTGATGCACTGAATCTGAATTCACGGTTCGTTTTTTGTTTGGCTCGCTTTTCTATGATAACAGCTGGTTTTCCCTTTTTCCTGCAACAACTTTTCAGGATTTTTCATTGAACTCACTTCCAGATTAATAAATGCCTTCTAAAGGTGCCTAACGTATGCAAATTTTAACGCTGATGTCCAATATCACCTCATTTTGTCGATTGCACCACTTCTACTTGCAGTGACCTTTGTTGCCTCAGCCTAAACCCTATTTTCAGTCTTTCAGCCGGTTTGATTTAGCTGAAGGAAACAGTCCAGTGAATTCTCAATTATCTACCACCGTTGTAGTGATTCACAAACACTATTCGTAATTTGGAACGGTTGGAAATAGGTTCTCGCGGAGTCTTCCTTCCCTTCATTCTATCAATCTATCACTCTAACCCGCCTATCCAAACTCTCAACCGCCCGATTATTTACATTCGATGACGTGAAGGACTGGGCCAACACTCCAGCGGGTGAATATCCAACACAATTTACGTCGACCAACAAAATTTAAATTGGAAGTAGAAAAGAAAGGAATTCAGGATGGAGGGAGGGAGTTGGGGTCTCAATGCCCGGTTTATTCTCTTATTCCCGACGCTCCGACGTTCAAATGTTTGCAGTTTGAATAGTTCTGTTTGAGGATACGCTTTTAAATCGGTCTTATAACCCCTCCTGCCAACGAGGGCTCAACCTGATTAAAGTGATTCGTCTAATGAATCGGCCCCCGGGAGCGGGCAAATAGAACCCGGCATAATATAAATCTTCCGCACTTTTAATGCTTAATTATCTCCCGGCTTCACTCTCATACCTCTCCATTCGAAAACCCTCCACAGCGAGGAAATTCTTTCAATTGCTCCATACGAGTGGTTGTTACCTACTCCTGATTAAATTCAATTCCATTTCATTTTTAGCCTGTCCGAATAATTTCATACCAGTGCGTTTGAATATGAATTTTTCTGTCTAGGTAATTTTGGTATCTATTAATCTTATAATCAAACGTAGAAAAAGTTGATTGGCCTCAAAACGTGCTGCTGGTTTCCTGAAGATGGCGTGTAGCCGAAAGCTCGATTAAATAGAGAGAAACTACCAGCCGTTTTTGTTGGCGCAAAACCCCGTCGTAATCTTTGAAAACCACCGGCCATGAAAGAGCAATACGAACTATAAAATATTCTTGGATCAATACACCCATGTATTCGCGAGGGCTTCGAAAAGTTTGATCACCCCTAAATCTGTCATTGTACGTTTCAAGAGGTCTAGATTCCAAAAATGAAATGTCCGTCAGCCTTCCGGGTGGTTTTGGTCTGTACGGTTTAAAAAGAAAAACTAGATGGTAAACCAAGTATTTTGTCGAAATTTCAGATTTTTTTAAAAACTCCTACTGCCCAAAACGGCCTGGACGGCGGACGGACATTTCGGATTTAGAATGTAGACCTCTTGAAACGGATAATGTCAAATTTTGAGCCCGATCGGAGTCGTCGACCCCCGTCGCGAAAACGTAGGTGTATTATTCCGAGAATAATAAACCAAAATCAAATTTCGATAAAATCAGATTTTATCGAAAAATTTTAATATTTTATAGAATTTTATTTTAAAAATTTTATAGATCAGATTCTGATCTACCTACTTGTGCCTGCAAGATTTCAGCCCGATCGCCCAAACTCGTTGGACTCTGTGGGGCTAAAAAGGGACTAAGAGAGGTTTTTTTGAATGGTTTCGGCTATGGGGTCGAATTCTAATAGGTATTATGACGTTCTCGAAATATTTCTGGACGTAGAATCCATTTTTGGGGGTCCAGAACGATCCGATTCCACCGGATCTATGGAGCTTTCATGGGGCTATAAATTTGACTTTTGAAGGATGCCAGATGTCGAATGAGGTGTCGTTTTCCTAGCAATTAGGCTACGCCCGACCTTTCCCACCTGGCCTCACACGCAACATATGAAGTGAAGAGCACAGGGGAAAAACGTGTTAACTCTGTTTTTCCAAACTTTTCAGGAGGGCAAATTTACTATTTCAAGATTCACTATTCGATCATTTGTCACCAGAAAATAATGTTTCTTTACATTTTAGAAGCTCTATTAGGTAGGCTAAGTAACATAAACACCTGATGTGAAAAATCATTCCTTAAAAAAATTCTGGAACAAAATACAGTCAGAAGTGCACTTTTTACGGGGGAAAAACGTGATATTAAGGTTTGTGGACAGCCGGGAGTTAACGTTGCACCGCATTACCCTTACATTGTAAGTGTGCATTATCAGCTTCAGCCTGTTTTGTACCATCTTGAGTCTGACGGTTCTAATCACCATCATCACATTCATTCGTAAGAATTGGGTGGTCATCAATAAATACGATAAATCAGGAACTGCAGCCCTTTTCGGGTGCTTATGGAGGGCCGTATGCTCTCTTAGAAAAGGCAACAGATTCGAAAGGTTACAAAACAAGTACAGTCAAAGAACTATTTACGAAAGTAAGAAAGTAATCAAAATTCTTGGTAGGTACTCCTGCTGGCCATGTCTTACACTAAGTGTAAGTCAAGACATCAAGTCTTGATGTCAACTGTGGAATTTTGTTATCAAATAGAAATGACTTTTTTGTCATGTTGGAGTACGTCACAGTAACAAATAATATTTGTCAGAGTTAAAACATTTTTCTGTTTTTCCAAAACGTTTCTGGTGGAGTGTAAATTTACTATTTCAAGATTCACTACCTATTCGATCATTTGTCACCAGTAAAATAATGTTTCTTTACATTTTAGAAGCTCTAGAAGGTAGGCAAAGTGACATAAACACCTAAGTGTGAAAAATCATTCATTTACAAAATTCTGGAACAAAATACTGTATGAAGTGCACTTTTTACGGGGGAAGAACGTTAAGCTTGTGGGCAGCCGGGAGTTAACACGTTCTTTCACGGTAGCGCCCCGATAAGCACGTTCTTCCCCTGTATAGGAATATTTCACCCTCCAATTTCACCCATTTGAACTCGTTTTTCCCCGGAAATAGCACCACCAACGGATTTCTCGCATGCCAAACCTTAAGGAACCATAGGTACTAAATCGACCAAAAACCGAGTTAACACGTTTTTCCCCTGTACTTAAACTTGTACTCTAACAAAAGAATAAATTTTAATATTAAATATTTTCACCAACTCTTCAGGAGAGCCAAAAAAGCTTATTCAAAACCACGGTGTGATGAAATTTTGGTTTTGAATAAGCTTTTTCGGTCCTCCTGAGGAGTTGGTGTAATATTTACAATTTAATGTAATACGACATGATATGCCATATTATGGCTATGACACCCTCCCTTTGTCACAGTTGTTTGTTGGGCATTCTGAGCGTTGTTGACAGACATAAATCGGTACCAATAAATCGGTTAAAACTTAAAATGGGAGAAAATGAGATTTCAAACGAAATGTTCAAGAATAGATTTGTAGCTCCGATTTTGAATTGATTTAGAAGTCTAACGTGTCTCAAAACATTTTTATTTCAATATTATGAGCACTTTGGTTTGAGGAACGATTTCTGTGCCGGATTCTGTCATTATTTTTATTAATCCTGAGGTCGTTCCCCCCTTTAACGTGGCATCAGTAAAACAGCGGGATGGGGGAGCAAAAGGCCGCCCCAGTGATATTTTGTACATCGATATCGCTAAATTACATTCGGTTCGGACTCCATTGTCGGTGGCATGACCCCCGCACACCCTCTGTTCCACCAGCCCTTTGGTTTTAAGTTACGGCCCTAGCCCGGCGATTCCGGCATTATTCCGGAAACGGCGTTTGGTCCGGGGAGAGTGGAACCACCGCCAAAATGTAAATCCCGGCCCGGGAATAAATTTGCTTATCCCTCTTGACTACGTGGGTTTTCGCACTCGCCATCCGCGCGAATCAATTCATTTCGCCTCTTCCTCCAAAAACGTGGTTTTAATCACTTGGTTTCCTATAAGAGGTTTGTGGGGAAATGACCCGTGCTCTATAACGAACATCAACAAACGGAAGACGGAGTTCGCGATGGCAAAAAATTGGGGGGCCCGCTTTTCCTCCACACGTCATTGTGGACTCTCCCGCTGTCCCCCACCCTGAAAATTTTCAAACCCTTAGTGCTCGGCATATAATAGGTATAATGTAATGTAATATAATTATAAAATAATTATAATGTAATGAACACATCAAGTGTAAGGCTTATGCCTTTTTCGTGGGCCTAAAAGCCGCATCATGGGGTCATATTATGACCAGGTTGACGGACATTTCTTGCTTCACAAGCTGCATGGGGTTCTCCCTAAGGTTCGTTGGTCAGGTTGGAAGCCTTTATCAAAATGTGACTGCTATGGTTTAGACATAAAACGGCGTTTTATATGATACTTTTCCCGTGACCTCTGGTATGGCAGTGGTGCCTTTGAGTCCGTTGGTATAAATCTCATTCTCATTTGAAATATAGTTCATATATAAATCAAGTGGTAGTTACATAATATGCATATTATACTCCTGGAAACCCCTCACCATAGCAGGGTGATCCATAGTGAAGCACAGCAGTTTTCAATTGAAAACTAGAAGCTTGGCAGACAAAAGGGCCCTCATACGAGTAAAAGCACTGCTCCAAACATAATTCATAGCTTATTAGCCTGCCACAGCCTTCTGCTTCAGGTGCTCGGTGAAGTACAATCTTGGTGTAATCTTCGCACCCAGGTAAACATACTTGTTCACAATAATAATTATTCTTATAATGGAAATTATTTCAGTGGGTGTCTTGCCCATCCTCCACTATCACTACGGCGTCCCCTCTAAACCATATCGTCGCTGTAGAAGCAACACCGCCTAACCCACATCTTCCCAACTTCACTGGTGATACAAAATACTGTTTTATGAAAAGAAGAAGAAAAAAAAATTGATTCATGTAACTGTTCCATCTAAAAACCGTTTCTTGTTAAAGCTGTTTAATTTTAAAAACAGCTGTTTAATTTTCCGACTGAAGTGGGTTAGGTGGTGCTGCTTCTACACGACGATATCATAATATTATTCTATAGTAGAATGATGATGATCGTACAACAGACAGAGGCCGGTATCGTTCGGGAGGATGGGAAGCATGTACTGAAGGCGTTCATGGAGGGAAGGTGAGTGCTGGACCAAGTAAGGCTCGGTGTAACTGTGAACCACCCCCCTGGATCAAGGCAAACAGGTCGCAAACCCAACCGACTCGCGGAGTTCATTCACTTTTCGAGCTTTGAATGATAACCGCAAGCATATTATATTTCATCGAGCTGTTTCACTTGATCACGTCTGTAATCCCACTTCTCACACCACGATTAGTTCTCCAACAGAATCCCCGAGTTTAGCAGTTGTTAACCGCGTTTGTCCTCAACCGTGAATTTCGCCGAATTAGGAATTGTCAGGTGAGTTAGGAGACGGGTGCTCGTGCAGAATTGAGAGTGGACGTTCAAAACGGTGGAGGGTGTTGGGCGGGGTCAGGATGTCATCTCCAAACTGCTCTGCCGCCAATCGGTCAAGCGGCAAGTTTGGAAAGCACCTGGAGCTAAGTTGCTACTGTGATCAGTTCAGCTCCCTCTCCGACGGGCATTGTGGCTTCGAACTATTGGAGCGTACAATGAGTTACGCCGATTGTTCATTTAGAGAGTACCTATGTTGACTTCAGGATCTCCCCAATCGAGTTAAACTCTAACTAATTCGATGGACTGTGAATTTTCTTTCCTTACCTCCATTTAGAAATAAATGGATTTTTGTTTTTGAAATAATAAAACTCGACGATCTTCACAGTTCATTTTATTATTAAAAACGCTGCAAATTTTACACAAGGGTTTATTATTCTTTGATATACCTACATTACTTGTGCAGAAATTTAATTCTGTCAATGAAAAAAATTTAAAAAAAAATTTTTTTTTTTGGATTTTTATCTCAAAAAAATTTTTTTTGGATTTTTTTGTTCAAAAATGTGTTTTTTTCAAAAATTCCGTATTTTTTACTCGAAAAATATTTAACATCCTGGGATCCTTCAAAAATCCCATTTTTAGCCCCATGAGAGCCCTATAGATCGCGACAGTGAAATCGGATCGTTCCGGGACCCCAAAAAATGGATTCTACGTCCAAAAATACTTCGAAAACGACACCTAACTCGATCCCATAGCTAAAAGCCTTCAAAAAACCCCTCCCGTAGCCCCATTATAGCCCCATAGCGCCCCACGGGTTTGGGCGATCGGACTGAAAACCTTGCGGGCACAACTAGATGGTAAACCAAGTATTTTGTCGAAATTTCAGATTTTTAAAAAAATTCCTACTGCCCAAAACGGCCTGTACGGCGGACGGACATTTCGGATTTAGAATGTAGACCACTTGAAACGGATAATGTCAAATTTTGAGCCCGATCGGAGTCGTCGACCCCCGTCGCGAAAACATAGGTGTATTATTCCAAGAATAATAAACCAAAAAATACCCATATGGAGGTCCTGTTCCAATATCGTATTCCATTTTGCCTGACATATTCTAGATCAACAACTTTCCTCCATGATCGTAAATGATCGGCTCTTGTGTAATGCAATTTGCAACGTTTCCATTAATCAAGACGAACACCCTGTGAACACGTTAGGGTCGGCCTCTTGATGGGAGAACACAACCGTCTTCAAAGACCCCGAACACGCCACCAATCAATAGCGATGATACCTCTGTGTGTGTATCCCTGAAACTGAAACGGGGCCCTTAGTTTGACTTGGACTCTTCGGAGTTTCCTCTTACCTTCTGTTCCCCCCGCTGGCAGTCATCAATCAATCAGAAAGGGATACCTGTTATCACAAAGCTCGTCCCAAGATAGAAGAGGAGGTTCTAGTGGCTTGACAAGGGCTTGGAAGGATGAGAATAGTTCAAGAACCAGGAAAGTGGGCTGCACTACAACACTACAAGACTGGTCCGAATATTCATATCGTACGTATATCAGAATATTATTGGCAGGGAAGATTATAAAATTGAAAAACGCTGCAAATTTTACACAAGGGTCTATTATTCTTTGATATACATTACTTGTGCAGAAATTTAATTCTGTCAATGAAAAAATTAAAAAAAAAAATTTTTTTTTGGATTCTTATCTCAAAATTTTTTTTTTTGGATTTTTTTGTTCAAA
Source organism: Pilophorus perplexus (assembly GCA_955831195.1). NCBI lineage: Eukaryota > Metazoa > Arthropoda > Insecta > Hemiptera > Miridae > Pilophorus > Pilophorus perplexus. The sequence goes on from OY037016.1 coordinate 15,387,757, forward strand.
AATGTGTTTTTTTCAAAAATTCCGTATTTTTTACTCGAAAAATATTTAACATCCTGGGATCCTTCAAAAATCCCATTTTTAGCCCCATGAGAGCCCTATAGATCGGCACAGTGAAATCGGATCGTTCCGGGACCCCAAAAAATGGATTCTACGTCCAAAAATACTTCGAAAACGACACCTAACTCGATCCCATAGCTAAAAGCCTTCAAAAAACCCCTCCCGTAGCCCCATTATAGCCCCATAGCGCCCCACGGGTTTGGGCGATCGGACTGAAAACCTTGCGGGCACAACTGGATGGTAAACCAAGTATTTTGTCGAAATTTCAGATTTAAAAAAAAATTCCTACTGCCCAAAACGGCCTGGACGGCGGACGGCGTACGGCGTACGGCGGACGGACATTTCGGATTTAGAATGTAGACCACTTGAAACGGATAATGTCAAATTTTGAGCCCGATCGGAGTCGTCGACCCCCGTCGCGAAAACATAGGTGTATTATTCCAAGAATAATAAACCAAAATGAAAGAGGAGGGTGATGTGAAGTGAGATCGCCTGAAGAAAAAAAAAAAAAAAAAAAAAAAAAAAAACCAAGGGCCAACTCCGCACCATTTTGTTATGGAAACCGCTGCAAATTTTATACAAGGGTTTATTATTCTTTGAGATAGGTTACTTGTGCAAAAATTAAATTCTGCGTCAATGAAAAAATTTTGGAAAAAATTTGTTTTTTTTGTATTTTTTTTTTTTCAAAAATTCTTTATTTTTACTCGAAAAATATTTAACCTCCTGGGAGCCTTCAAAAATCCCATTTTTAGCCCCATGAAAGCCCTGTAGATCGCCACAGTGAAATCAGATCGTTGCGGGACCTCACAAAATGGATTCTACGTCCAAAAATACTTCGAAAACGACACCTGACTCGATCCCATAGCCAAAAGCCTTCAAAAAACCCCTCTCGTAGTCCCATTTTAGCCCCATAGCGCCCCACGGGTTTGGGCGATCGGAGTGAAAACCTTGCGGGCACAAATAGATGGTAAACCGAGTATTTTGTCAAAATTTCCGATTTTTAAAAAATTCCTAGTACTGTCCATAACGGCCCGGACGGCGGACGGACATTTCGGTTTTGGAATCTCGACCTCTTGAAACTGATAATGTCATATTTTGAGGCCGATCGGAGTCGTCGACCATAGGTGTATTATTCCAAGAATAATAGACCAAAAGCGGTTGTGGAACAGCTGTCCCTTGAGTTCTCCCCTTTTATGGCACCCGAGCAGCTTGAATTTCTTCGTGGCCGTTCAACTATCTCCAACCTGCTAGAGTTTCAGGCTTTCGTATTAGATGGCTTTCTACGGGGTTTCCAGACAGATGTAATTTCCATTGATTACGCTCGGATTACACATCTCCATTCCATCTCACTTATGAGTGTCTGGGTGTTCATGGCTCTTTTCTTGATTCGATGAGAAGCTAGTAGCTCCGAGCTACCTGTATGATCGTCCTTGCCAGTAAATGTCTATCACATTTTGTAGCTTGGGGCTGTGGGCTGTTCTCCAGGGTAGCTATTTGGGTTCCCTGTGCTTCCTTACCATGATCAACAGTGTCGTTAAGACCCCCATAGATCCCCACGGTGAAATAGGATCGTTTCGGGACCTTCAAAAATTTATTCTTGAAAAATAATTTGAAAATGACTCCTAACTAGACCCCATAGACGAAAACCTTTCCTTCCCGTAGCTCCATTTTAGCCCCATGGGCGCCCCACGGGTTCGGAAATTCTGGTCGGGCTGAAAAACCTGCGGGCACAACTAGAGGTAAACCGAGTATTTTGTCAATTTCAGATTAAAAAAATCAAAAAAAAAAAAAAAAAAAAAAAAATCCTACTGCCCCAAACGGCCTGGAGGGCGGACGGACATTTCGTTTTTGGAATCTAGACATCTTGATACGTATTATGAAAATTTGACATTATAATAACGTCAAATTTTTTTGGCCGATCAGAATTTTCGGCCTCCGTCGCGATTACATAGGTGGATTATTCCAAGAATATTAAACCAAAGAAAAAGGGTTTTCAGTCATGACGAGTACCGATTGTATTGACACGGAGAATGGGATTTTCTCTCGTTCCCTTGATTAAGCCAACATCCCAGATGGGCAGACAGAAAAGGATTGGGCAATGTAGTGCCGCTAGAGGGATGAACCGTCTCGCGGAAGATAATGAAGAAATGGAACAAACACTCATGAGCAAACACTCTCATATAGCAGCCACCAATGCTTCGCAAGATAAACTCGATAGAGCAAACATGCCTGGTTATTTGCTTTGAGGATTTCTTCTTTCCTAATGGCACCCAAAGCACGTCCTTAGGAGATTCTGTGTTCACATCCCACCAACTTTAGTGGCAGGGTTTAGGGTCAGCGGAAGATACTTTGTTCTCACGTATCGCCCCAGTGACGTCTAAGGGTACCTTCATCACCCACTGGGAAACAATTAACTATGAACAACTGTTTTGATGAATTCCTTAAAAGGCATGGCTTGAAAGACTGCAACCAATGACAAAATATGGTGTCATTTGAACCAAATTTAATGATTTTGATCTAGGTAAACGTCTTGTCATGTAAAACTTCTACGTTGTAGATTGCCAATCTGTAATGAAAAACAATGTTGGGAGTTAATTTCACGAAACAAGAGTAATGAAATGACAAGAAGTTCCTTAAAAGGAGGAGACTTTTGTCTGAGAAAAACTCGTCATAAGTCACGATTGCGTGATGGCACCAGTAAAAAAATCTGAGAAATAATGAAGCGAAACTTCAGAGCGTCAAATGTGGGTCGCTCGGCGCTTATAACGAAAAGGTGAGCTTTCATCTTGGCTTCCTGCTTTTTAGTTGATAATGAAGACTGACGTTCCCGAAAGATAGACGTTAATTAACCCAATTTCATGGAGATGTTGTATATATTTTACACATGTAATTGCGATCATATTCAAGGTTATTTGGTTACACTTTTATGTTTGTATTATTTTTGGAATACATTCGCGACGAGGTTAGAACATTTTCATAGGCCTCTAAATTTGTCATAATACGTTTCAAGATTCCATGAATGAATTGTTGTTCACCGTCCAGGCCGTTGTGACTCTTGAAGTCCTATATTTTTATAATGACCGTTACTCTTACAATAATTGTACTAATTATTAGTCCTGGTTTACCTGGTTGTTACAACTTGAAAATGCGTGAAATGTCAACATCCGTTTTCGTGCTCGACGTGTCACTGTTTAAAGTGGAAAGAAGGTCCCAAGGTGTAACGACTAATTGAAGGCGTGTTTACCAATTTGAGATGCTGAACAAAAGGGGACCGTGTAGAGACACAGCTTTGTCAGCAGACAACATTCTATTTGTGTTGCTATACCCTTCAACCCTTCTGCTCAAACCACCTCGCTAAGCTTCATTACTTCTATTGTCTTACCTTCACTCGGTAACCTTCCTCCGCCATTTCCACCTTATTCCTTTTCCTATTTCCACCTTATTCCTTTCTCCTATTGGAGTTTTCTTCCTCGTCACTTCTCTATCTTCCATCTCTTTCCACGTGGGGCTCCCCTTTCACAGACGACTAATGACTCTACAGATCTTTTCCCCGAGTTCACCGAGCTGCTCTTAGCGGCAAAAACCTCCCCCTCCGCTACATCACCTTCCAAGCTGACTTTCTGATCTACAGACTTGGGGGCCATTTAGCTCAGCTTGGATTTAGGTTTTCTGGCCCCAGGGTGCAATCTCGGACCTTTGTTTTCGGGAAGGGCAATCTTATTCTTCAAGTTTTATTCCCTCCAAGTCTTTTATGAGCTTGATCCACAAGTTGTAGTTACAAAACTTTCCTTCGCTCATAATTCCTCCGTTGTTTAAGGGTTGGTTAAAAGAGAACCCCACTTCTTAGAATTCATAGCATCTCAGTGCAATAAAAGTATTCTCCTGACGTGTTCCTGAAATATGCAGGGCATGATTGCTAAAAGTTTGAATACGTGGGGTACATGTACATTATTTCTGTAGGAACAGGACGCCGAACGATTGTAAGACGACTTTAGGGTGTGAGCCAGGACCAGGACCAGACCAAACACACAATATGCGATTTACAGGACAGGAACCAGGACACCAGTAAGTACGGGTGCAACGGCTAAAAATGAGTATTTCTCTTCAATTTTGGCGGGATGATGACTCAACAGCTGATCGCTGGTCACGTGTACCAACTCGACTGCGGCAATGTATGGAATCTGTTGGACGCCTTATCATGATCAGGCAAACAGAATCGAGTTTGATTCTTTTTGGTTGGCATCACTGACCTTGACGTAATGGCATGACGTCAGAATAAATCCGGTTGATGAGTTGGACGTCAGGTGACGGTTTCGTGAAAAGATGCCTGGAAATTTGACGAATTTGGCTGGAGATTGGTGTTATTATAAACGAAGATTATTCTCAGGTGCTGTGAAGCCAGTGGAACTCCGTATTTCTCCTCAAGTTTGTCTTCAGGTAAGCCAGATTTGGCTACATTAACCTGTTGATCTTTGGGGTTTTCTTGGGTCGCCTCGTGTACTTAATTTGCCGAATTTCGTCCTATAATAATAATATATACTATAATAATATTATAGTATATTATACTATATTATACTGGTTCTAGTGAGTTTCAATGACGAGGAGGAACAAGAAAAGTCTCCTTTAGAGCTCATAAAAATAAGCCGTCGGCTGCTTTTCATTATCTTGTGGTAAGAAGCCGACGATCACTTTTGTCCGTCTGTCCTCATAACCTAATTTTAATTGATGGTGCCTAATGGTGTCTTGCTATGATATGAAACATCCGTCCTGCCTTCGAGGACCTGTGATTGTTCCTGTGTTGTTGAGGTTGAAACCTGATCGTGGACATCTACGGATCTAGTAGCCGTCAATTTTGGATCTGTTCCGGACAAAGCCTGAAAAAGGTATACCTAATATAATAGTAAGCCCGATCGTTGCGACTGCCAAGGTCCTATCCTATCCTATATCCCCTATTCGGGGACTGGGATTCGAACCGTTTCTCCGATTTCAGGAGGCCATTAGTCACTCATTAGCTTACGAACTTTGTTTTGTGGAATTTCACGAAAAACGTAGACGCGGTCATTTTACGGCAGTACACCATGCGCTGACCAGTTTACGTGGCTCCTGCCCACTTGTGGAAGCCCAAAGGTGAGTCCTTATATTCTTTGCTCCTCAACTGAGTTGATTTAACGACCAGTTAACGGCCATTCAACACTTCAACCAAAACGACCAGGCGGTTCTATACAATCTCCGAGAATTCTACATAATTCTTTAGAAACCTGCTCAAAGGCGTTTGCTGGGAATTCACCATCTATTGTGCCAAAAAGCCTGGAAGGATTCTAGAGTCCAGTGAACTTGCACTGAGGTTAGAGCTTACTGTGTTACACGGGTGTTACAGGACTGGAAAAAGGACCGGGCCACCGGCATAGATGTCCTGCACGACCAGGATCAGGGTAACAATAAGGGTGTTACAGGGCCAGGACTTTTGTTTTATAAATCATTCTAGAAGCTCTTTATTTTAATTCGACTCACACTCAACTTCTCCGTATTAAATTGCAGGACGAAGTTCCAGAGAAATAGTGCAGCGGGAAGTAATCTAAACGCCCCCGAGAGTGTTTCAGGGAGGATCTTTACATTGAAAATGGGATACGAAAGGGGTGGTGGTGAAGAGCTAGTATTCCATTCCCTAATTTGTAACTGATGGTGGGGCAGGAGAGACCCCACGGTCTAGAGGGATAGCAGGAAGGTCCGGAAAGTGCAAAGTGGGCCCTCCCCTCCAGGCATTTTATGGCCTTGTCGTATTGTTCTGTAGTGACTTTTTCTTTTTCCCTTCTTTTCTGTCTATATTGTAAGTAAATAGCAACCTCTTTTGCCCATCTGTTCAATTCTATTCACCAGGGCCAGAAAGCCTATCTCCTTTCCATTAAACCCTTCCAACTTGGCTCTCCTAAGTGAATTATTACTCGAAGATATTCAAGTTAAGCACAACCACTCAAATCGTAATTTGTTCCCATTGTTGAAGCTGACTGAGTATTTACAATTAGTGAGGACATTCATCAAGCGTCCTGGATGATGAAATTCGAATCAGCTAAATGACACCATCGAAGAAAATGAAAGTGTTATTCTCCTCAGAACTTCTGTGTTAGTACGCCAACACACACGAATAGAAACAACGGAAAAAGTTGGAAATGTTGCAGGAAAAACTTGTATCTTTCAATTCGTGGATTGAGAAGAGGAAACGGCGAGGCTCAGAAGGCTACAAGAGTTTCAATGACAGCAGAGCGCAATACTATTCTTGACCCCGTTTTTACACAAGAAACACCGGAGGGAGTAGAAAAAGTGACGCCGTGCGGATGGAAAGGCGAAGATCGGGGAAAGAAGAGGTGGAAACAAAAAGAATAAGAAAAAACAAGTTCAGGAATCCCCAGGTGGGATGTGGAAGAGTTGCCGTGAAAGGAAAGGCGGAGGGGATGTTGAATATTTCATGAAAAGGCAGGAGGCCCTCATCGCGGAGAACTTGGCGAGGAAGGGAAGAAAGTGTCGGAGATGGTCAGGAAGGACGCAGACAGGCGATTATCGTTTCCTGGGTGCACCAAAAGAAAGCGCAGCTGTACAGGGTGTCGGATAAGATGAAAAATAAAAAATAAATAAAAATAAAAATAATATAAATAAATAAATAAAAAATACGAGGAAAACCTAATTTGGTAGAGAGGGGCAAAAGCGTGTCTTACAAATACATAGTTGTAAGACACTTAATTCATTATGTATTAGAGACATTGTGAGTACCACTATAGGTGGTACTTTTCGACACCTATCCATCCAGCACTACTACATCCCTGCATTGTATACGATGGATCAGTGTCGATAAGTACGTTTCGTAGGTAAGAACGCCTGAAGTTCGCTCCTTCCCAGCACGACGCGTAGTGGGCCGATGACCGGAAATTAGAAAATTTAACAACGCATCTGACCAATCAGCTAGGCATTGATCCTTACGCTGATATTAACTCAAACTATCGACACTGCTTTCGATACGATGTTTTGAAATGGTATGAAAAGTATCGACACTTCGATATATAACGGCAAAAAGTATCGATACCACCGATCTTACCATTATTGGAATACAACCACAGAAAAACATTTGCGGGAAATAAATCTTATAAGAAAAGTTTAATGATTATTCTTCAACTGCAAAGGAAAAGTATTTTCTTTTGCAGTCCTTAGTATCAACAAATACACTATAGGTACCTCGTTTATTGCATTTCTATATAATATATAGAAATACCCAGAAATAGGTAATATTATTGTTTATTACCCGGTCGGTGGTCGTCCACGCCAACTCCCATCAAACAAACATTCAATGAGTGTTTTTCACATCCCAAGCCATGATGTGAAAAACCTGGAATCAGGCCACATGGTTGTCCTCAAGGCAACCCCTGGCTTGAACACGCAATGGTAGCGGCACAGAATCATAAATTTTTTGATTACTTTAATTTCAAGTTCAGTTACTCTCTGATTTTACCTTCTGTTGACCTGGTGGTGATTTTCCCGTCTATATACTGAAGATGGTTTAAATATAGACCGAAACGTCGGCGGAGCAGAACCTGAAGCTTTTTCTGACTGAACCTCGCTACCCTCAACTACAATAACAAAAATGCGCTTTGTCTTGAATTGTTCAAGGTACACTGTCGCCTACCTGTCGGCAAGTCGGATACTTTCTGGCTATTTGCATTGGAATTTTCGAGACTAAAGGGCCTAAATGTCAAAATATATTTCAGTCAATAAATTAATTTCAATTAGGTTATACTTCAAAATAATGATAAGTTAATTTAAATCATTAAAATGCCGTAATAATGCACATCAACTGTTGTTATCAATGTTAACACCTAACATTATTTTTTAAGAATTAAAATAAATTAATTCATTGATTAAAATTTATTTTAGCATTTAGGCCCTTTGGTCCCAAATGGCTTCATCTTACATGATTAAAATTTCAGTTTCCAGTAGTTAATTCATGAGATCTAACAAGGGGTCACCAAGCCCTCCACTCTGCTCCAGGGTTTCCTCCGTTCCAGCCATGAATATTAATGCCGATCATTGACGATTCGTCTTCACCAGCGCGAGAGTGAACAATCTTGCTGCCGTTAACTGTGACGTGTGAGGAAAGAGTAGCGCCCCATTCCCCGCGCGCAGAACCGGGCGTTTGCAGTCTGGAGTTACATCCTTCATTCACAGTCGTTATAGACTAAAGCGTGTGAATTTTCCCACAATTATTGTTTCGTTACTAAAATGTAGGTAGGTCGTAGTAAATTTAATAATGAATGTCCTACGAACATTTAATGTCCTTGGAACGTGAAAACGTAGGAACCGCCAACCAGGCTAAAGTGGGTTAGAGATGATCCGGAAGAAGTTGAAATGACGTCACGTGTGCGCCTCAACTTTTCCCGCTTCCCTCCCGCATGTTGCCAATCTTGCCGTAGAGATATATTCCTTTAGAGTAGAGATCCCGCCCTCACACGCCTCACCCTCTCGGTATTGGTATTCACAGAAGGTTCTCGTACATAAATCATGGTCGGCCCCTCAAGCGAAATAAGTTTGGTACTCAGCGGGTGGCGTGCTAATATTGGAAACGAGTGTTTTCATATTGAGGAATACTTAGGTGAAATGGAACCGTAAACTTGACGCGTGTTCAGAAAATTTTAATATACAACATTGAGAGTAGGAGAGAGAGAACCTTTGTCTTTATTCTTATTCTCTTATTTTACTGAATTAATCTGGAAAGCAAATGAGAAACGGCGTCGAGAGGTCTTCGAGAAGAATGGTGGCTTCCATTCAAAGTGAACAATGAAAACCAGAAATTTCAGAAGCGAAGCCAAAACCCAAAAAGAACCCCTGGGAAAATTCGATACCACAAAGAGCAAAAGGGAACAGGGTAAACAAGATTTCGCACTTGATCATTCCACACACGTTCCGTTCACACGAAGAACCGCCGTAGAGGATGAGTGGGGATCTTCTCAGCAATTCCACATCGCCCGTCTTTCCCCGGTGCCGCCTTTTCCTGCCACGGGTAATTTGCCATTCATTGAAAGAGACAATAAAACAACACGTAACGAAGGGAGTGAAGATCAACATGGCTTTTCCACGACACCGGATGGAAAATAACACCGAAGAGCGCGACGTGAAGAATTCATAATACTATAATATGATATTATCGTACTTCACAACTGGGTTTTTAGAAGAGTGAGGCCTCAAATGGGTCTTGTGCTGTCTGCAGATCTGCACCATGGTGGTGTTCGGTCCTGAATTAACAATTTAAAAATCATCATTGACAAAAAAAAAAAAAAAAAAAAAAGCGTTGCCGCCTGTGATTGTCACAGCATGGCACATTTCGTGTTTTACGATTTGTGACCTCCGGACCCCCGGATTATTTCAGTTTAGGTCTAGATTCAAACTAAATGTTGGTATACCTTATCGTACCTATATATAGGTAAGATGAGATGAGTCTTCTTGCCTTCTACATATAACATCCGTAGCAATGTAATTACAGGTGTCATGCCAATTAGCGAGGTATGAAAAAAATAAAATAAAATAGGATAAAAAAAAAAAAACGCAGCAAATTTTATATTAGGATGTATTATTCTTTGATACAGGTTAATTGTGCAAAAATTAATTCTGCGTCATTAAAAAAAATGATAAAAATAAAAATAAATAAATTTAAAAAATAAAAAATAAAATAAATATTCCTATACAATGTTTACAGATGTGGAACCTTGAAGAATGGTTCACCAAAATTCATCGGAAAACGACACCTAACTTGAGCCCATAACCGAAACCCTTCAAATGGGCGACAGGCGATTTCTTCCCCTAAAAGTGAAAGTTGGACCTAGCAGCCCGAGGGAGGCGATTGCTTCCGTTGTGAGGCTGGCTGAGTGAGCTGAGGTTTGGCTATTGCCTCCTCGCCGATCTCTACGTTAGGTTGGTACTGTACTGAGTCACACATGGTGAGGATTTCCTCATTTTATATTAGTCACTTGGGGGGCCACCCCCTGTTGGCTAAAGTCAGCCAACCCCCGACCATATCCCACCTGGCCTCAGACTCCTACTCGCTTTAGGATAATGTATAGTTCTTATCTTTGAGAAATACAGATATACTTGACCGTTTTTTGGAACTCCAAATTTCAAAATTTGGATTCTGCGTGATAAAATGTATGGAAAAACTCAGGAGAAGGCGCTGGGTAATTTAACTTGAGACTCATGAGTTGCAACTTGAGACTCGAAACTCAAGTCTTGAGTTTCGAGTTTAGCTTGTTGTAATGTACGATAGAACCTGGTGCTGCCGACACGTTTTTGTCATGGAGGGTAGTGAGTTGTTGGTTCTGAGGCCAGATGGGATACGGTCGGGAGTTGGCTAGCGTTGCCATCAAGGGTAGCCCCCTAGTTTGCCGTAGTCCGAAATTTTTGCTTTGAACCTACACCTGTGCAGGAAGCAATGGAGTAACGGGAAGGAATCGCCGATTGCACGGCAAAGTAATCACCATTAGGACTTTACTTAAGGGACCCGAACGTCACTTTTATTGCCACTGCTGTTTTCTTGAGTATCTTGAGAACTGCTCAACCAATTGACATTTTGATCATAGTCTCATGTCATCAATACAAGACTTGTATTGATGACCAATCAAATCACCCAGAAAAAGATCTAGCACTTTGAAAAAAAATTTTTTTGGGAGTAAGTAAGTGTCCCTTTCATCAGCTTATTAGAGAAGATATTTAGCTCAAACATTGGGTCGGTTATCATCTATTACGTTGCATTATTTATGGCGACAAACTTTTATAAAACGACTGTGAGGGAGACATTTTCCATTTCTTTCATTATGTATATTAAAAAAAAATATATTGTTTTGGGTATAAATCGGTTTTGGGCAGTTAATCTTAACTCCCTTCTCCATATCCATAGGACAATCATGTGTGAAGGTTGTGTGAAAGTTTGGTGAGAATAATTCTCACCAAACTGCTTGATAATTATTATCAAGCAGTTTCCGCAAAAACAGGTTAAACTCGTGCAAAAGTGCAGTTGAAAAAGAGCAGGATTTTCAAATTCAAATGGCAGGCGCCTCCCGCGCCTTACTTCTCATTGGACTGCAGGTAGCGCTAACTTCAACGTGGAGTTTGAAACACTTCTGAGCTTCCGATTTTCAAAATTCTTTCAGTAATGTATTCTAAATATCGTTTAGTTATAATTATGTCTTAAGAACGCGAAAAAAAAAATCGGATTTTTTTAATCGATCGAGTGAGGAAGCACTTGCGTCTTCCATTCAATGACGCACGTGTGGTTAGATTCCTTGCATCTAGTTTCCATCCCTTAAAAAGGAGGGGAATCCCACAACACTTGACACTTCACTCGAACTTTATTAGACTCTTGTTTACTATTCTACCCTGTGTTATTGTCAAATGCCTCATAAATCTTAACATTAACCGCTTTCCACCGAATTGATTTTACGAGCGGAGAGTTTAGAGAATATGCACAAACTTTGAAATAGCCTTTTGCGTAGCGAAATTTGCATGCGCTTTACACGAAGAAAGTGGCGATCGGCGAATTATGCTGAACATTATGCTTCCCCATCCGTTTGAAGCGTTGGAGCTTTACGGCATCTTTACAGCTCAGTTCGCTTGTTATGGGAAGGCTCCGAGTAAGGGGTTTATGGTTGGCCCGTTTCAGTGTTACGGGCATTCCTCCAGATGATCACTTAACTCTCGGAGGGTATTATGTTCGACGTGTGAGAGTATGAAAAGAGGCGAGAAAACGGGACGGAGATGGAATTGATTCCCCGACGAAAAACTCGGCAAGGTTCTGATGTTCAGGAGGATGATGGAGTGGAGTGCTGTGACCGTCAAAATGAGCTCACCCGGTGAAGAGAACATCAGGAAACAGGGAATATCCATTTATTTATCCATCCAATTCGCGGATCCCGAGGAGAAAATTTAATCGGAGCTGTTCGCAGGAGAGGAGGTTGCACCACTTGAAAGCTGAATCTTATCACTTAAAAGGGAAGCAGGCGGTCACGTGAGCCTTTGTGCACATGACATAATATAGTGATATACACACGTATATAATATTATTATATGTATCGTTCCAATTTTAGTAAATGTACCGCCGAAGCACGATACACACGATATACATGGAAGTCAACAGTATATATACTGTAAATAATAACAGTATATATACTAGTATAATAATTATAATTATTATACTAGTATTATACAAGGGGGCTATTTCCCTGCCTGGGCCAGCCAACCCCCCCCCCCCCCCCCCCCCCCCCCAAATTCCACCCTCAATGACCCAACAAATCGGTTTCTCATGTTTGTTAGACATACTTTTGGTTTATTATTCTTGGAATAATACACCCATTTAATCGCGACTGAGGTCGACGACTCCGATCGGGCTCAAAATTTGACATCATCCGTTTCAAGAGGTCTAGATTCCAAAACCGAAATATCCGTCCGCCGTCCGGGCCGTTTTGGGCAGTAGGATTTTTTTTTTTTTTTTTTTTTTTTAAATCTGAAATTGTGACAAAATACCTACTTGGTTTATCATCTTGTTGTTCCCGCAAGGTTTTCAGTCCGATCGCCCTAACCCGCTATGGGACTAAAGGAGGGTTTTTTTAAGGCTTTTGGCTACGGGATCGAGTTAGGTGTCGTTTTCGAGGAATTTTTGGACGCGTAGAATTCATTTTTGGGGGTCCAGGAACGATGCGATTTCACTGTGGGAATCTATGGGACATTCATGGGGTTACAAATGGGATTTTTGAAGGATCCCAGGAGGTCAAATATTTTCCTGTAAATGAAAACATTTCGAAAAAATTTCTTTTTTGAGAAAAAAAATGTTTTTCGAAATTTTTTTACAGTAAAAAATTAATTTTTACGCAAGTAACCTATATCAAAGGATAATAAACGCTTGAGTAAAATTTGGAACGGTTAGTGGAACTGGAACGGTTACCTCAATGTCACTGGAACGTTGGGAACTGAACGTTATGGAAAAATATTGGAACGACCCATCTCTAACGTAATGTTTTATGGAAAACATGGCAACAAAGAATTCTTACCTTAAGGTAACGAGACTGGTGTTGCCGACAAAATCTCGGAACGATCTCAGCCATAAGACGTATTCATGTCACAAGTAAAATTTAATGTTAGGTAACATTTAATGTTAACCTGAAAACAGGTTTTAGCGTTGGATCCCCCCCCCCCCCCCCCCCTTTAAAAGTGAGACTAAATAGTAAAAAAAAAAAAAATTAGCCAACAGGCTTTAAGTAGGCAGAGAACACCCGGAGGAGCCCTTACGAGGCGCGAAGCGCCGTATATTTTATACGATACCTTCGTATTTTACGAAACTAAGTACACCGGATTTTGATCATCACAATCGCTTCACTCGGCAGCTCACCTCGGAGAGGGAGGGTTTTTTGGCTTCTTGTGGCGTTCTCCCACACAAAATTGTAACCAAGAAGAAAGTAGATAGAAGAAACAGAGAAAGGGAGCGATTTACTTTCTCCAGATAGGACGGGAAAACTCACCTCAGGGGGCTCAGTTTACCTACAGAAATGAAGGGTCTTACTGTCGCTTTACAACTCGAGAATTCCCAGAAGACCCCTCATAGTTACCTCGGTAGGGAAGCCGGCTTCTAAAATCCCTGAAGGCGCAGTTCCGTCCGAAAATCCCCCGGTGTAAAGTCTGGAGAATAGTCTGAAATACGGCGAAAAACTGATGGGAAGGAGGAAAGGGGAAAACCCGTGCAAATGAAATGGAGGGAAAGTGCCGAGTTATGAATGGTTCGCGGAGGGAGGATTGTGTCAAATGAAAAGGGAAGAGTCAACTTGTGCGGAAGGAAATCGATAATCCTTGGTTTTTTTTCTCCCTCAAGACACGCGTGTGGAAGAGATTACTTCGTCCTGTGCCGGGCTGATTCTCGAAGGTCGGGGAAGTAGCTGTTTAGCGACGGGAGATAACAAACGCTCTGAACCAGCCTTAGTTTACATAGCAGGAACAACGTTGCAAGAAGAAGAAAAAAATGGTGAACCGGAGTTGGGTAAACTCGGGTGAAAAGAGAAGAGAAAAACCACTTTTTCTCTCCTTCACGAGTCGTTTCGGACTGGCAAATTTTTAGGTGGCATAAGCACAAAGGGGATCACAAAGTCAATTTGCAAGAGTTTGGGAATTGTTTTCCTTTTCCCTGCATCTCTTGAATTTTGACTGTTTCCTGTCTTCTGCTTCAGAGCATTTTGAGTAGTTGGACACAAAGGATTTTGCAAAACTCTTGGACACTGAAAAAATTCCGCAAAATTCTAATGGAATAACAATAATTGTCAGTCGATAATTATTATCGACTGATACACTGTCGAAACTGTTGACAAGAGAATATGAGTTGATGAGAAACTGGGGTTGATCGAAGAAACACAAACAACTGCAGCTCATCATTTCTCATCAAACGGCGGCGGCGATACATATTCATCAAAATCGGGAAATAATATGTAACAGATTATTCCATTTTCGAAATTTACTTAGGATTATCTTCCGGGGGAGGGCCCGGGAGAAGATTTAATTTGGAGGAATCTCGCTGGCGGAGAGGAGGTTTTTGTCCCCCTTCTCGTCCCAACAAACAATTAAAGTATGAAACTTATTCCGGGAAAGATCCGGAGGAAAAGAGCGCGGGAAAAGCGATTTCCATTTCAATATGATTATTACTTCTCTTTGTTCAGCCCTCAAGGCGCAGAGCTGGAACAATTGACAAAGTTTTCAAAGGAAGAGGGGAAAGAAGAAGAGACGAGAGAGAGAGAGAGAGAAAAAAATTACTTTGGATAAACTCAATTTATATAAGATTGAGATATCTCGCCACCCTGAGAGGCGAGAGTGTCTAATCGAGTCTGTGGAGGTGTATCTTTGAAATAATCTATCTCCAGTGAGAGCGCTCCTTCGATCCTTATTGGAAAAGCACCAGGTATTGTGTTACCACGACGGGGGCGATTTATGTCAAGATAAGAACTACGTACTCTACCGACATTGATGTAGTCTCAGGGGAAAATATTAGGTTCCTCCTCAGAGCTCAGATAACATACAATGAAGATCAATTACACTTTTTACGACGTTTTTCTTAATGCGGTATCAGCATTATTTGCAAACGTTGTAGGAATTTTACAGTTGAAAACCCTGAAAATATTACACAAGGGTTCACTATTCTTCTGCGTAAATTGGGCCAAAGTTGATGCTACGTCAATAATAAACCATTTTAAATAAACTAAAAGGCTTTGCTCGCTCACTAAACTTGTACAGCCCGCTGTTGTGTCGGTTGGAAGTTTGAAATACCTATTTGAAAATGAACAACATCAAATAAATGAATTTTCTAAGCTTTTTGTGAAAATGAACGAATTTAAATTTCAGAGAGGTTTTCGTCCAATGAAGTCTGCCTGAAACTTTTTAAGGACCTTTAATTTTGAGCAAAAAAATATCGCTCAAAAGGTGAGTTTTATTTTCAGAGCGCAAAAATATATTTGTTGCTCGAAAAACAATATATTGCTCAGGAAATAAAACTCAAATCTGAGAGCTAAAAAATGAAACTCAAATTTTGATATTGACTCCAAATAAAAAAAATTCCAATGAAAAAATACAAATAAAAAATTTGAACAATAATAAGAAAACTCATAATAAAAAATCCGATCATCAATCATCATTCAAAATTTGAAGTATTTAAAAAAATTTGAAAGTATTTAATACTTTCCAATTTTTTAAATTGGGTTTAATTTTTTTAAATTTTGAAATGCTTGATTATTTTGTTGACTGAATTTCCATTAAGTATTCTGAAAATTCGCCACCTGAAGCTTTCGTGATTCCTGGTAGGATTCCTACCCAAAATGAGGAAAAGTGTTCCTCCGGAAATACTGGGGAATAAAAGGGGAACCCGCTCGGCAATATCAACTTCATTATTGGAGACCTGTAATTAGAGAAGGAGTATAAAAGCGGGGCAAAGGCACCTCCCCCGTTTTTCCGCGACGATGCAATGAAAAACCTAATTGCTGGTAAAACGGTCTAATTCAATCCCGCGTGGGGTGTTTTTCCCTTCACGCCTGGGAAATTTCATTCGCTCGTCATGTGGGAATAGAATAAAAGGGAAGAAATCCTAAACCGAGAGATGACTTATTCGCATTTGAACTTCCAACCGCGTTATTTGCTCCTAACTTTTTAATCCAAGTAATTGTCGTGAATCTAGGTGAGCGTAAATGAAGATGCATAGTATCGGGGAAGCCAAAAATATTATCACTCCAGCTAGGTTTATCCCATTTCTTTGGCCAGGTCCAAACTCAAAGCTGTGAAATAATTTGGAACTACGAGTATACTCTTTGAACTGCCGTATCAATTGTTGCTGCGAGTGGATGTCGATTACGACTGAATTCCGTCGATGTGACTATTTTCCCACTCGACCTGTCATACAAACTTACAACTCCCCCCATGTTGCGCATATTATCGCTTTTCCTTGCAATCCCACGTCGCTCATATCTCACTAGTGCAATCTGGAATCGCGTAAATGGCGCTTTGAACGTTACAGAGCCCGTGCGTGCCTCGAGGCTCAAGTTATTGGTGTTACAGTCGCCTGCTTTGATATTCATGGATGATAGGGAGGGATATTTATATTGAGCCGGGAAGTTCAATGGGTTTCACTTATAGGTTTCCGTCAACCTTTTTTTCCCCCTTCCCGTTCAGATGAGCCAATGGAATGAAAACATTCAACCGGCTGGTCTTTTCTCGGATAGCCTTTCGTTTTCTTTGAATCAGCGAAGTGTTCGTATCACTAAGGGTAACTATTATGATACTCTTCGCTTACCCATTTCAATAGGTTTCAACACTTTTACATTAGTGGGCGGTTGGTGTGACCCCCATAAATCGATTCGACGGCTAAAATTACGACACCCAGGCCGAAGCTCTACCTACAGCCACGATGTGATGCCATCCGGCTGAAATCCCTGCAGGAGCAGGCAGAAATTCCTCCCTTTAACCATCACCAAACGGAAGACGGAAGTGCTTGTTCGCTTAAGAACCATTATAAGCACTATAGAGTGGAACCGCTCTTTCCCCGAACGTCTTGACAAACGTTTCATTCGCGCTCTCCTTCCAGCTAGCATTTACGAGTCGTAAATTACGACTCGCCTCCGCAATCGCCATCCCCCGACATCATCCGATCACTTTTTGGCTGGATAGGCAGTCCCCGATCTTGAGCGGAGTCCTGGTGATCCCTTGTCTGCTCAAGGGATGGGATATTCAACTTTTTCTAGTATCAGGTTCATCTGATCCAGTTCAATACATTGAATCGACTCTTTTCGATTCGCCAAATCTGAGGATCGTAGACTATTTTCGAATCGTTAAATCTTGAGATGTGTGAGATCGTTAAATCTTTTCACTTGTGAACAATCCACATTTTTCTGTTGTCCCACATGATTTACCTTTTTAAGTAATTAGATAAAAAGCCCCAACACGAGGAGGAGGGCTCATCTTTATTCTTGAGTGCTTCTAGCGGTCAGGAATAGTTTAAAAAAAAATCAAAAAAAAAAAAAAAATTGAGTATATTACGAGAAAAATCGGAAACTTATCAAAAATTTGCCCCATGTGGCGTATCTGGGCTCCGAAAGTTCCCCAAAACAAGATTTCGAACTTGTTTAAATTTTAAAAATACCAAAAATGAGTTTTGGCGAGTAGATGACGAGAAAAATCTGAAACCGTCAAAAACTTACTCCATGTGGCCTATCTGCGCTCCAAAAGTGGTCAAAAAATAGGTGCTGGAGCATTTGACAGGATGTTGGGATGGCAGGGGGCCGAGGGGTGTCCGCCGGCGACGCAGTTGCCTTCTCCCCCGAAACAGCCCCCTCCATAAAAAAAAAAAAAACTTTATTTCTTCAAGGTAAAAACTACACAATATGGGAAAACGAATTATTGGGTCTGATAAAGGTGGGATATGGTGGCGCGTTGGCTGGCTCCCTAGTAGGTACTCTTTTTACGATTCATAATTAAAGCAATAAGTAGGTACCTACTACCCATCTATTATTGAGCAATAAAATGTAATGCAGTAAACATTTGGAAAAAGACGAGATGATACGAGGCCCTGCAAACTATGTACAACGAATCAGTGCGATTCACTCAAATAGGCGTATACGCCTATAGCTATAGTTAGGGAGGTGGCAACTGGGGTCCCAGTAGGCTACAGGACGGCCCTTTTTCGGTTCTCCATCAGAAAATGAGGGGCCAACAGCCCTTCGCCTCCACACCCTCATACCTGCCGGTCAAAATAATTATTAGGACCATTGGTAGCTATTTTACCTTCCCTATTTGTCGCCCAATCCAAGAATGCTCAATCTAATTTCATCTGACCGCCTTTGCAGTAATAGGTACTGAGTCAAAATCGTCTTTAGTGGGTTTTCATCTGATGGGTTCATTTGGTCCGTAGGTTGGACTAGACCTTGTAAGTCTGACTTCTCAACCTTTAGTGTCTAGTGAAATTTTCCTCTTATTAGCTAGGAACCAGTAATTGACTGAAAGTTGCAAAAGTGGTCTAATGCTTCCGAATCACTAAACATGAAGTTACAACAGTTGTAACTTCAGAGTTACTCTGATGGCAACATGCTTTAAAAAATGCTGTAGATTCATGGTCTTTCATTCATTCATCTACAAAATTTATGAAAAAATTATACTGTTATTATTAAATATAATTTTGAAGGTGTGATGGTAGCAAGGGTCTGTGGTTTGACTTCTAATTGCAATGCAGCACCCATCGGTTGTTGATTTGAGCACGTTTACGGGAGGTTGACAAAAAGAAGAAGAAACGATATTAAATATTTGAAATGCCGGGAGCAGCATATCAAATTTCCCTTCATTTTTAGAGACATTAAATGTACTAAAAATATTTTTATTGTAAAACAGGTTCACAGTTAATTATAAAATGTGAGGTATTGTGATGGTCAGTGCCCCAATACTGAATAGCGAAAGGACAAATAGAGAAGCAGATCGGCAGCTCTCAGGAGGATTGGAAGCATCTGGTACGTAGGTTATTATCCATTCTAGCAGTGGACAGACGAACATCCATCCGGAAGTCACGTGTTTCCCACCACAAAAATCGTTCTGTAAGTAAATTTACTTCTAGTTACAATCTAAAATAGGCTCAAAGAAAATTCTTTAATCATTACACAGCTATTGCTAAAAAACGCTGCAAATTTTACACCAGGGTTTATTATTCTTTGATAGGTATAGGTTACTTGTGCTGAAATTTAATTCTGCCAATAAAAAAAAAATTAAAAAATCTTTTTTGATTATATTTCAAAAAAACTTTTTTTGGATTTTTTTTTTCAAATTTTTTGTTTTGTTTTTTACTTGAAAAAAATTTGACCTCCTGGGATCCATCAAAAATCTCATTTGTAGCCCCATAAAAGCCCTATAGATCGCAACAGTGAAATCGGATCGTTGCGGGACCCCAAAAAATGGATTCTACGTCCAAAAATACTTCGAACACGACACCTGACTCGATCCCATAGCCAAAAGCCTTCAACAAACCCCTCCCGTAGCCCCATAGCGCCCCACGGGTTTGGGCGATCGGGCTGAAAACCTTGCGGGCACAACTAGATGGTAAACCGAGTATTTTGTCAAAATTTAAGATTTTTTACAAAATTCCTTCTGCCCAAAACGGCGCAGACGGCGGACGGACATTTCGGTTCTGGAATCTAGACCTCTTGAAACGGATAATGTCAAATTTTGCGGCCGATCGGAGTCGTCGACCTCTGTCGCGAAAACATAGCTGTATTAATCCAAGAATAATAAACCAAAAGTGAGCGTCGAAGAAAGCTGTTAAAAACCACAATTTTAGGGGTTGTTAGGTGTGCTGAATTCAAAAATGATCACCGTTTGTCAAGGCCACGTCTATGATTCTAGGAATAATACACAGGTGTATCACATAGGTCTATGTGATCGCGATGGAGGTCGACGACTCCGATCGGCCTCAAAATTTGACATTATCCGTTTCAAGAGGGCTAGATTCCAAAACCGAAATGTCCGCCCGCCGTTTTGGACAGTTGGATTTTTTTTAAATCTAAAATTTTGACAAAATGCTCTATTTACCATCTAGTTGTGCCCGCAAGGTTTTCAGCACGATCGCCCAATCCCGTGGGGCGCTTTGGGGCTATGGGAGGGTTTTTTGAAGGCTTTTGGCTATGGGATCGAGTTAGGTGTCGTTTTCGAAGTATTTTTGGACGTAGAATCCATTATTGGGGGTCCCGGAACATTTTTATTTTGAATAATTCAATTATTACAATTATTGTAATTATTACAAACAGAATGAAAATGAGCAAGTAACAAATATCCTTACTCCTGAAGTTCTATCATGTAGAGGGTGAGGAACAATATCATTCCACAAAGGGCCTCTCAAAGGTTGAATTAAACATGTTAGTGGACCAATAACGTGAGCAACACCCGCTAGTCGATCGTTGCAAACTAGAGGTCCTCCGGAGTCACCAGGACACGCAGTGTGGTCCACTTCGTCTGGCCCCGTGCACAGCATTCGTCGGTTGATGTACCTGCAATTTGTCATTCGACGGTTACAATCTACTGAGTAGAAAGTGGGTGGAGCAGTATGATATGGTCCTTTTTACGGTTTGACGCAGTTGCATCCGTTGTTGCCATGCCGAATATCAAAGTCGGATGTTCTGAGAAAACGTAAACTGCTCTCATCTTCAGGCGAAGTGATTCCCCATCCGTAAGAAGTGCACTTGATAACAGAGTACTCGAGTTCAGTGGATGCGATGCCATTCCACGCTTCTGCGTATAGCGGTATTTTGTTTACGAATTCTGTAAAGTTCCATTTTAGTACCTAGATTTAAAAGAGGAGATATAATTTAGCATCGTGATAGTTCATAAGTGAGGGACATCATCCACATGCTGGTTAAAGAACAACAGGAACCAGAGAACGAAGAAAGACAGTGGATTCAGGACTAACTGATAGATCGTAGCCAGTCCGAAGGCTGCTCCTTCCATGCACGTCGTATCCGACGGCCTCCTCCGCTTTTCCATAGTGCTCTCACTTTTATCGACTCACTAGCACGCAAAAGACAGCTCTCGACACCCCCCCCCCCCCCCATGACAGCGTAGAACACACATACGTAACCTCAGACGCGCCCTGAGTGGTACCAGTGTTTGGCTCTATATTTTGAACCGTCACATCTGTCGATCCCGCGGATTTCAATAGCAAGGATCAGGAGGAACAGGCCTCAAGAGTGTTGGCACGAACGTAGGGAGTCCAGATTCAGGGTTTCACTGCTAGGAGCTGGTCAGAGGGAAATGACGACATCGACGCAATAGGGATGTATTCTATCTGGACAGCTCCTGCTAAGCTCATCCCCACTGCCTCCTGCAGCAACCCTCTGGTGTGGACCCTGGGAAAGCTCATCAGGTGAATGGCCCACATCAGTTCACACACTATCAGTATGTAATCCCTCCGGAGCCCACACTTTGGCACACAGGACACCCCAACTGTGGGCTCAAATCCCATAATATAACACGAACATTACAACAGTCTGGTAATCTGGTTCAAATCACAACAATTAGCAAGAACACCTTGAGGATTTCTGCCTCACTTCACACAATGCCACGTCAAATCTTCCGATGAATTTGCCCGAAGGAAGCGGTTCTTTGTATCTTGGGTGGATGATCGTTCGAATAGCGTTCCGAATCTGCACCTCACTGTGATTGTTGGAACCGAAGAAAACGTCGCTAATGTCTGTTGAGTTTTCAGCTCCAGCAGCAAACTATTGAAAATGTTCAATTTATCAAAATCCCTTATTTATGCTAACTATTGACGACAAGAAAAATTGATATTTTCATAATATTAATGCATATTATGCTTATTATACATACGAACAAGTTCTCAGGGGGCAGAATAATACAGTGGGCAGCTGTGAGGACCCACGTTTTAGCGATGATAGATGCTGTACACGCTATTGCTATCTGCGGAGGAAAAAAAGCAAAAATCGTATAAGCTATATAATATACTATATTATCTGTCCTAATATAATGTACCTATTAGGACAGATAATAATATTATATTATAGTATTATATTAGGACAGATGAGGGACCACTGAATTACATAGCTGTGGGAATAAGTTATGGCAGGCCTATTAACCACCCAACCGTGATTGACATTAAATGTCTCCCCTAAATTTTAGGGGAGACCTGGGCTGGTTGTCACAAGAGTGGAAGGCCTGGTCATGTATAGTCTGATCTTGTCTTGTCATTAATCAGTACCTGCCCGACAGACCCAGCGGAATCCATGTAATCTCAAGCATGGACCCTTGGAAAGCACCTGGCCCACCACATTCAAACTCCTCCAGCGTCGTGACTGGACTTACATCCTTCAGAACTCCGCCCATCACACAGCACACAACATAAATTTTTATGAACATGTCATGCCGGATTTCGTTCTAGACCGCTAACCTCGAAGGTAGTAGTAAAAAATAAAGCGAGCGTGAACGGAGCGTCCCTCACATCTGCTAGTTCGCTTCCTCCAATGAACAACCTGGATTCATCTTCAAGCGGGGACGTTACCCCGTGAACAACTAAGAACATGAATTGTAATATTTTGACCATTTCCGAGCCAAGTCAAAAACTACTCGCTCATAAAGATTTCTTTGTTGACAACAGTTTCCTAGTTTGAGAGTGGAGTGGAGTGGAAGAAACCTTTTCATCGAGCTGTTTTGCGCATGTCAATGGTGGGCACAGGAGACAGAGAAAGAGGAGCACCAACAACTACACGTTATCATTCGACTTCGTGATATCGACATTCAGCTAATTAGCTATTAATATATATTAATATAAGCACAGAGAGTAACAGTCTGTTACTACAGAGAGCATTGATTTCACTTCATACCTTGTCATGTGTCTTGATTGTAGAATGCCCTCATCCCTCACAAGAAACTTAAAATCAGTGAGGAAGATGTGGATAGTCTTCCGGCCCCCCTGGGGCAGTGATCAGTGAAATTTTCTGAAGACGGGGCTTCCCTTCTGCCGGTCTACGGCGTACCGAACTGGTTAGTTTGGCTGAGGGCGTCCTGAAAAAAAGAATGTTTCGATCCCCGACGTTACAGATCACGGTAAGGAATCAATAATAAACGGTAAAAATTATTATTAAGGTTTTATGGTTTTATCAGTGCTTGGGCACTTTATTGTGTCGGGGACGATTCAATTATCTTAAAAGATGATTGAATTACTACTTGGAGTAAAATAACCACTCCAACGTTTCGCCGCCGCCTATGTGAATTTTCACCGATTTCGTGAGATTAGTACGAAGTGATAGAATAATAATAAAGTTGAAAGATTCAAATATTTTCTTAAAGACTGAATCGCCCAACTTGGTCACGAGTCCAACAACTTAGCACAGTTTGTTCTGAGGATATGGGCGGTGAAAGGGAGCCGTGGACGCAAGGATTTTGTGCCAAAGACTGGCAATGCTTTTGAGTCAAAGGAAGCCACAAGTTTTGGTTTATTATTCTCGGAATATTCCGAGATATTATTTAATCAACCTATGTATTCGTGACGGAGGTCGAAAATTCTGATCGGCCTCCAACTTTTATACGTTTCAAGTTGTGTACATTCCAAAAACATAGGTGCTGTAGGCAGGTTTTTAAAACCTTAAATTTTGACAGAATACTCGGTGTACCATCTTGTTGTGAGTGCTAGTTCGGTGTGTGCCTCTACCGTTGCGTTTCTGGTTCGGGGTGCGCTCTATCGCCCCGTTTCAAGTTCGGTGTGCGTTCTATGTATGGATTGTGGTTTGGTGTGCGCTCTAACCCCACAGTTTCAATGTAAATGACAAAAAATCATTACAAGTGATCTTACCTTATGCGCAAATGCTTCTGATGTCTTCCAACAGGACTACGAAGAGGTCTGCACCATACAGTTTCCATATACTTCCTATCAAATGTAATTTCCAGAGGCTATTGACGAAACTTCAACAACAATCCTGGAAGTGAATCAAATAAACCATCGCCTTTGTACACGAAATCATTCTAAAAAAAATCCCTGTGAATTAGCCTTAGCGTTATGAAACAATCAGATAGAATTAACTTTTTGGGGTCCCACATCTGTCCAAACACTTTAGGAACACAGTTGTTTTTTCCTAATTTCAAATTTTATATATAATTGTTTATTGACAGAATTAATTTTTGGATGATGTTAACCTTGTGTAAAATTTGCAGCGTTTTTTCAGGACTCACCAGTTATTGAATTGGCACGTAATGCTCTTGGTGATCCTGTAGGAAAAAAAAAAAAAAAAAAAAAAAAAAAATGGGAAAAGCGGAAAAGCTCTCTCTTTTGTCGGGCTAGGTATTTTCTTTGAGGAAAAATGTAGAAAAGCCCATCACCTTGAGAATAAATTACATTCACTCCGTCCCGGCGTCGGTCTGATTTTCTTCGTACTCCCGTAAGAATATTTGCATACCTAACCACATGAATGTGTTTTCAATATGAAAATACTTTCTCCTGAGAAGGAAAATCAAATCTAGGTATTTTCTCTCAAAGCTTTATATTTCCTCTGGAGCGAAAGAGGTTGCGGAGGGTTGGGGGATGGCACTTATGCGCCAAGAATGCTTAATGAGCTAAGCAACGTTCTTACGCAAACTTATAAAGGGAGAACGCGGTTTGAAACAAGAGCCCTCCGGAAGGGTTTCCCGAAGACGGAATTTGTATTCGGGGTGGCCTTTATGGTGAAACGTACAAGTGTGTTACTTAGTTGTTTCAATATTGTGAGATAAGAGCGACCAAGGAAGGTTGGTGTGGGGTGGTATGGTAGGTAGGTAATGCTTGCATGGTCACGTTGTCTACAGAGATTCCACCTCTTTTACTCTCCACGTCTTCCTTCCCTTCGCCGACTTCAAAAACTCCCTTTTGGGAAGGTCTAATAAGCGCTCAGAACGTGCCGTGGAAAAGGAGGGGGTAGTTGATAGCTTCCAACGTTTTAAGGGAAGAGTAATGTTCAAAGCTTCGGCAAGTGATAATGAGAGAATCTTGCTTTCCTGTTATCTTCTGCAGGTGCTGAACTGAGGATTATATTCGTAGTAGGAATTGGTGATATTAAGATTATATCCTCTTACTAGTACCAAAACGCATAAATTTTATGCGTTTCCATATTGGTACTTCCCGATACACAGGTTATCTCCAATCTTTCTGAACTCAGCCTCTCCTTTTTCACTTATTTCCATACTCCGAGTTTAGGTGTGATTTCTCATCTTCTTATCCATAATCTTCATTAACCCTAGATTACATAATATGTACCTAATCCATACCTATTATGGTGGACGGTATTGTCTTAAGCTTCGTTACAAGAAACCAGTCCCGGACTGTTGCAATCCTGGACTTGTGATGTCACCAGAGTAGTCTGGGATCGTCCGGGATTCGTGCCTTGTCCTCAAACTAACACAAGTCATTCTGTAAGTCTCTCATCAGTCACTTAACAGTAAACATACCTAACAAGGCTGTCAAAGTTTTATTCGCGGGAAGAGAGGGCGGAGTACGTTCTCATAATCTTGAAGCGTTTCTGCATTTCCTAATTAGTTAAGAACCAGTGAAAAGGGCGGAGCGGGTTTGAGGAAGAGTTTTCGGAAGATTTCCTGTCGTCGTCACAGTTGGGGACGCCTCTTCAAGCGTTGACTCTTCCTTTTTGCTTTAAATAGACGTCACAGTTTCAAGGCGACCGCCCTTAATCAAGTTTTCAATCTCAGTCTTCCAACCCGAGGGTCCCTCAGGGTTACCCCGTCTTAATTATTACCTTCACCAGAGAGACTGCCAAAAATGAAATAAACGGGTGAGTGTAGGAACAGGATCTAGGATCCAATGCGGATATTTAAGGTTGCGTTGTGTTTTTGAGTAGTTCCGAAGGTCCAGAGAACCGGTGGCTCCCGAGAACATAGAACGAGATTTTAATTCATGTATTTCAAGTGCATCGATTCCAAAAATACTTCTTATTCACTTTTGACATCCAGAAATGATATAAAAAAAAAAAAAGCTGAAAATTGTACACAAGGGATTATTTTTCTTCGATAGAGGTTAGGTAATTGAGCAAAAATTAACTCTGTGACAATAAAATATATTTTTTGAAACAATTGAAAAAAAAAAAAAGCTTCCGCTACCTTCGGTAGTCTCGGAAGCATAAAATTTAATTCTATACATTTTTAGACAGTTGTGGGACCGCGAAAAATGGATTATACATCCAAAATTACTCGGAAAACGGCATCTTATTGACCTCCTGGGATCCTTCAAAAATCCCATTAGTAATCCCATGAATGGTCCGTAGCCCACGGTGAAATCCGTATTCTACGTCCAAAAATACTGCGAAAACGACACCTGACTCGACCCCATAGCCGAAAACCTTCAATAACCCCTCATGTAGCCCCTTTTTAGCCCCACAGAGCCCCACGGGTTTGGACGATCGGGCTCAAAACCTTGCGGGCACAACTAGATAGTAAACCGAGTATTTTGTCAAAACTCCGGATTTTATAACATAGTACCTATACCTACTGCCCGAAACGGCTCGGACGGAATATTTGATTTTTGAAAATTTACATGTCATTAAACGGATAATGTCAAATTTTGAGGCCGATCAGAATTTTCGAACTCCGACACGAATAGACAGGTGTACTCTTCCAAGAATACCCCCCCCCCCCCGCCAAAACCGGCTTATTCGTTGATCAGGTATCTTCTCATATTAGATCTGAGTGTGAGATTATCTCAACGTTTCGATCAATATTAAATACCTACCAATTGAAGGAAAGTTAATCGAAAATGTTGGAAAAACGCTGTAAGTTTTATCCAAAGGGTTGTTTATCCATTTAGGTAAATAGTGCAAAGATGAATTTTAGGACAATAAAAAATTAGGTTTTTACTTAAAGAAATATAAAAAGAAAAAAGAATGACATTTTTCTGTACACTGTTCAGATTAGAGGACCCCGAAAAACGAATTACGCGCCAAAAGTTACACGGAGAACGAAACCTCATTTCAAAAGCTCCATTTGTAGCCCCATAGATCCCCATGGTGAAATCTGATGGCTCTTGAACCCCCAAAAATTGGTCCTCCTTCCTAAGATACTTCGAAAATGACACCTAACTCGACCACATATCCGAAATCGTTCAAAAACCCCTCCCTTAGCATTTAGCTCCACGGTGCCTGATGGGGTCGGGCGAACAGGCATACTGATATTTAAAAACTGTAAAGGATTAATGATAAATTTGCTTTTGATGTACGGATAATATCACGTACATCAACAGCGAGTTGCCCGAAATATACACATGTTTGACCAGTAATTTGTACACGTATACATAAGTAGGCTGATGTGATAGCATGCATATTAGGACCTGCAGGTTGATTTGATTCTAATGAATGGTTTCACAAAGTGAATAATAACTTATCCTATTTATTTCTTTATTAAATAAATAAATAGGATAAGTTAAATAAATAAGAAATGTTTTATTTCTTATTTGACATTAAATGCTGTCAAATTTTGCTACTATTTATCGATATCAATATTACTTCTCCGATATTATCGGTGCATCGATACTGTGATTTGATAATTATATCGGAAGCAAAATCAATACTTTTCAACATCGCAACGTCCCTAGATCATATTGTGGTTAGTGAAACATTACTTATGTACTTACTAGGTATATTATAACTCGAAGCACTGTGCGTTCCCTCACAGGAAAGGGGCGACGCTGACGTTCCCATGTAAACCCGTTCCCATTCTGGAGAATCAGCGCCATCCATCGCGATTTCAGGGCGATTTACTGTGCTCCTATTCAATCCTCCAACACCCCCAAAATACAACACCAAGGCAATTGTAGATATCTATAGTAATTGAACAACTATGCAGACAAAATGCATGCAATGTTTCCTCTTGCTATATTCACTTTTCTGGGAGTTATCGTGAAAGTTTACGCTGATGATTATTGCGAAGTAGAATGTTTTGTTGAAGACAGTCCCAAGAAGCACTTGCTTTGCGCTGACGCGTTCCAACTAAACACCAACACGAAATTGTGCTCTGACATCGTCAGCAAAATTCTCCCTTCCGAAAGAAAAGTCATCCTGCACCTTCACAACGAGCTGCGCAACGACGTGAACTCTTCGTGGTTTCAAAGTGCCGACCCGAATGCTCAACAGTGGACACCAGCGAATATGAGGCAGTTGGAATGGGACTACGATTTGGAAAATATCGCCGCAGTATGGACGACGCAGTGTCGACTGTTTGAAACCTACGAGTGCACGAAATTACAAGAAGAAGGAACGTTCGTGTTTGTGTACATGGGCGTAGGATTCTTTCCTGCTGGTAACGTTGTCAACGATACTTTCTACGGCTTTAAAAAGCCAATGGTGGAAGAAAAACCCAAAGAAGAACTGGTTGGCAAGTTCAAGTTTGGAGTGCAAGACAATTTGCAAAATTCTATCGTGCTGATTTGGGCAAATACGTATAGGATGGGGTGCTCCAAGGCGACATTTGTTCACAAACATATGGGCCCTGATCGGTTTGGTAGCGTCGCTTGCCTGTACAGACCTGCTGGAATCGTTAGTGGCGAGCCGATTCTCTTAAAGGACTACACCGGAGGATGCAGTCGTTGTCCTGAAAACACTTTGTGCAGGTCTAATTCAGCATATCCCAAGCTCTGTGCGGCAAAAGATGACCCGCTTTCGCCAAGTGATATACCAGACAGATCAAAAAGTGCATCTTTCGTTTCATCCCACTGTGTCGTTTTCAGTTCTCTTGCAGTTATCAGTTGGTACAATAAAATCAACATTTTACCCGTTTATTTGTTTGTGGTGAAACTCTGTTGGAGCTGGTATTGATTTCTGAGAGCGCTGGGAAACTTCAAGTCTCATGTTAGGGGGATGGATGGGGTATCCTTCACCATCAAGCCTGATACTAACCGAATTACCGCCGCGAAATTATAATAATGGGATATAATCCCCAGAGCGATCGAGGAATTGGGGGAGAGCGAAATAGAAGGGGGACTGAAATGAAATGATGGACTGGAATGATTCGAGCAAGGATTTCTCCCTCCCATTGCTATTCCCCGGTGTCTTGGCTGATAATAAGGAGTAAAGGCGAGGGAGAGAGCTTTGCTGGGATAATTGGCGAAAAGGAAGTTTGGTGGCAGGTGGTTGTTGATATGCGCATTGGAAAACGATTGCTGCTCCTTTTATACTCCCCTCTTGGACGCCCTTCCCGGCCAGGATCTAACGACCGCAGCTTCACCTTTCCTGCCTTCATTTTGTAGCCCCTTCCCCAGGTTGGCAAAACCAATTAAATTTGCCCCTTCATTCCCCCCATCTTTAATACATTTCAATGCGCTGGCTCATACCCTCGCCGAACTCATTCATTTTAACAATTGGAGTTTTCATCAGAAAAGTTCTCTGCCGGAAATGAGCTACGGGATCAATTAGGCTGGATAAACATGAACAGTTGAGGGGAAAGTCAAGTAGGATGTAAATAACTTCATTTGGTTGGTCAAAGGTACCTATAGGAGATTGAGATCCACGCAGAGGACGGCCAAAATCTGGATGACGCGATTCTGTAGGACAAAATCGGCTGCTGCGGTTCTGGCTGGGGTTCTTCCTGTAGAGTGGCGGTAAAATTTGCAAGATATCATAAATCGGTTTTCCGATATATCGTAAGCGACATATCGATGTCACCAATATATCGGAGATAAAATATCGTTATATCGAGGTTTTGATACATCGGCTATTATTTTAATTTTTCCTGGATCCTGCTCCTGGATGGTAATAGCGCAACAAAGAATGTGGACAGACCAAAATAACCTGAATTCTATGCGAGCTGCCCAGTAAATTTAACTTTTATATAAAATTAAGATTTTTCATTTCCATTGTTATTGGTTGTTGAAGCATTAATTAAAGAGACACACAACTGCTCTAATTCGCTTGCAGAGTGACGCACGAGTATTCCCCACACATCTCACGCATTTCCACCATCATCACTCCGCCGGTTGAAAATTCCATGTTTAATGTGACCCGTACGCCGTTCCGGCAAGAAAATACTGTAAGGTGAATTATTCCCGTGTAATTACGCTCGGACCGCAACTTCGCTATGTAAATGAAGCCGTAAAATATAAATTGCGCCAGTTCTTACCAGCACGTGGGGCCCTCCCCGAAAGTGAGCTCTTCATTTAGATAGCGGAACAAAGTCCAACTTTGGTCTCATTACCCCTCCCTCTTACCTCACTATATTCCCCAGTTCCCCCCCCCCCCCCCCCCCCGGCTTCTTCCCACCCGACTCACGAGGCTCGGAGTTTTTTTTTCTACTTGGCAATAAAAATGTAATTAATTTTACGAGTCCCCAGGGCGCGACTAAAAGAACTTTCGCTTTTTTTCGAGTTAAGTTGAACAAGCGCGGAACAAATTACTCGATTTATATCATGGCGCCGGATAGCGATCTTGGAACTCTTTTTTTTTTTTCTGCTTACATTATTCATTGGGCAGTCAAAGCAGGTGTAGTGTAGTATGTATAGTGTAGTGTGAGTACTGTAAGTAGGTAGCTACTAAATAAGCCGGGGATGAGGGGGTACGCGCTCCGCAGCAACCAAACCAGAAATAACAAGATCGAACCTCAGCATTCAGCCTCCTTGTATCATTTGATTTTTGTGCTTTTTAAAAAAATGGTGTTTTAGGTATTCGCTATGATCGTATGCCCAATTAGCCGGGAATAGTTATCAGCCCAGAAAAGTTCCACTCAACCACAGAATAATCCATCCTAGACATCGTGAACACGAAAAATCATACTATGACCTGGCTACCAAAACCAATGAGTGTTTTAAGAACCTCTGAACTAAATTTTGAAGTTATCAGAGGCAAAACTGATATGTATTAGGAATATTTATGGGCTCTGTTATAAGAAAACTAATGTTAGATGAAGAATTACCGTCCAAAGTATCACTCTCTTTTCTGGGTGCCATACCTATAACCCGGCACGCCGTTGGCGATCTCTCGCTACTAACTTCTAACGCGTTTACCAGTTATTGCAGAATTAGTAGGGACCTACTGTTTAACACCGGCTCTGAATGGCAAAGGTGAGAGGTATTATAATCAAGATTCCAAAATCAAAATGTCCGTCCGCCGTCCGGGCCGTTTTTTGGGCAGTAGGAGTTTTTTTTAAATCTGAAATTTCGACCAAATACTTGGTTTACCATCTAGTTGTGCCCGCAAGGTTTTCAGTCCGATCTCCCAAACCCGTGGGGCGCGATGGGGCTGAAATGGGACTACGAGAGGGTTTTTTTTTTAAGGCTTTTGGCTATGGGACCGAGTCAGGTGTCGTTTTCGAAGTATTTTTGGACTTAGAATCCATTTTTGGGCGTCCCGGAACGATCCAATTTCACTGTGGCGATCTTTAGGGCTTTCATGGGACTACAAATGGGATTTTTGAAGGATCCCAGGTCGAATATTTTCGAGTAAAAAACAAAGACATTTTGAAAAACCTAGTACCTAGTTAATAATAAAAAAGTTTTTGAAAAAATAAAAAATATCGAAAAAAAGTTTTCCCAAACTTTTTTATTTTTATTTTTTTTTTATTGACAGAATTAAATTAATGCACATGTAACCCTTGTATAAAATTGTAAAGAATAATAAACCCTTGTATAAAATTTGCAGCGTTTTTCTATTTGCTTTTGTTTACATGAGCGAAATTTAAACAATCTTAACGAACTTAAAAATTCATAATAAAAAGTATTTTGGCTTGTAAAATTTGCAGCTTTTTTTATATTTATGAATTTCGATTTTTTTAAATAAATTTATTATATCGGAGAAATCACAAGGAAATTACACTGGGAACATTACACTAAGAAAAGCTGTTTTCCTCTGATGGTTCTAATTAGGCGGCCTGCCGGAATACTTGCGGGTCGACCTTCATTACAACTTTCCTCTGAAGACCTTATTCAGACTTGAGAGCAAAGCAAGAACACCCCCAATTCACCCCACTTTGCTAACGAGACGGCAGACCGCCCAGGGCGTGAAGGAGGGGGACAGGGTTTTCGGGGAGAGTTGGTCGATTTATCCGTCGAAATTAACTGTCAGGTAAATCGCGCCTCTCCCTGGGCGCTTTCGGCCGTTTAAACGGGCTAATCGACCGCCGTATCGAAACTACGACAAAACCGCTCAGGGGAATCGGGAACCTGAACGTCCCCTCTTGCCACAACCTCTCTCGCCCTTTGAAGGTACTGAGTTCCCTAACTATCGCCCTTTTGTCCCAACTCTGCCCCAATCCTACCAACACAATTCCCCGCCCTTGTCGTAAAGTGAAGCCGCTGAAAGTTGAATAACGTTTCTGCCAAGGAACCGAACCGATCGAGCCTGATCGTCAGCTGCAGAGCAATTTCGAGGGATCAGCTCGCTCGCGGCCACTTTCCAAACCAACTCTCACCAAGTTCATTTGCCAGTTTGCAATCGCATAATATGCGAATTTATGCGAATGATTAAACCAAAAACGTAATATTCAGTGAGCATGTCAGTGACCGTCTCAATTTTGACTTGGATATGTCTTGTCGCTCAGCCATATTTTCCGTCATGCTATACCTTGCATGTAACGCTTTCACTTGGTAAATGGGCAGTTTAAGATGTATCAGATCAATGAGTTCCTTGATCGCCCAAAATATGAATGCAGATGTTTTAAAAAGCCTGACGGAAATTATTATCACGGGAAGGCCAATGCGTTAATGTTGTAGAAGATGCGCATTGCAGGTCCACTCTATCCCACCCCCTTGAAATCACCCTTGTCTTGTCACTTTAGCTCAATAAAGTCTCCCTTACCGACTTTCCCTCCTTACCGACGTACATCACTTTCGGAAGGCCTCACCCCTCGCATTGATTTGGATTCCCCTCAAGTAATGCGGTCCTCGTGTATGGCTGGCTCTACATTATCAATCACATATTACGGAGGGCCTGGGTCGGAGAAAAAACTGATTGGATCAATATCTCTCATTTCACAGCCCGACGCTTCCTGAATATAAAGCAGGAGCTCTTCAGGCGATGGTGAATTGGTGTGTGCACTTGGCCTGAAAAGTAACGAGTAACGCCATACTCTTGGTTATTTATGGTTAGATCAAAACCTACATCACACTCTTTGGAAACCATAGAGCGATTTGTTCTGTGTATAATGCAAGGTGGATGCGGTGAGATAGTGGGAATCCATCTCATAAAAAAGACAATTTTAGACGAAGTAGTCTATTTCCACGATAAAATATAACTTGTAGACGCGTTTCGGTTGATTAGACCATCACCAGTACAAGGCGTTTGGGGCGAGGCAGTTCCGATGGATCCGTTTGTATCGTCTTGCCATCAGTAATACCCCACATTGTCATCTCAAGTCCCTTGTTTACTACTCGCCCAGCGAGTCTCGGAGTTAGTTGAGGGGGCCTTCGTGGTTTTCGGGCTCTCCTGAAAAACTTCAAAAATTACGATGTGGGGTGTTGCTGTGAGACCCTCGAAATACAATTAGCCCGCGGGTGACTTCCCACACATTCTGATCCAACCTGTTCCATCCTCAAAGTAATCAAATCCGTTCAATACATCCGCTTTATTTGTACAGAACCTTTGGCCTGTTCACTCCCAATCTTACGATTCACAAAGAACCTACAGATTCTTGTAGATACTTCAATGAAAAGATTCCAGTATTAAGAACAAGCCCTTCAAGTACTGAAAACTGCCAATAAAAGAAATAAGTTCTCCTCGGAAGAGCTCCCCACCCCTTTCGCTCCTTCGTTTCACCACGCTCGTCATAATACAAAAGGTAGGAAACGGAAGAGGATTCTCTCAAAAGAGAAGAATGGAAGTTGGCCGGGCTATTGTTCGCCTTGTGTTGAGAAAGCCAGACTGTTTGTGGCCGAAAAGTATTCATCAAACAGAATATTGATCACTCGACGAACAAAAAGATTCGCTGATTCAGATACTGAAGTATTTTGGTTTCTTGGAACGTCGACGCAAATAAACGAAAGTCTGGAATGAGCCAAAATTAGGATAGAGCCATTTTTTTGTGTAACTGTATAACTATAAGCTCAATTTATGCACGAAGCTCATTTTAATTCTGCCTAAACTGAAACATTGTTTGGGCGACCCTAAAACATCGCTGTCTCCAATGGGTGGAAAGGAAAATAAACACGTATAAAACTGGGCGGTGGCATTGAATTATCACCCTCACCGAAAGGATTTGACTAATGGAGAGCGAGTGGATCATGGCAGCATGGGGGGGGGGGGGGATGTTGAAGAAACTTGGCCCCATCAGGCTCCCTTTGCTCAGAGCATCCACAGTGCGAGTAGAAAGTTAAACACTCCATTAACAGCAAAGCAGACCCTGGGATCCTACTGGGGATCTTTTAGCCAGGCTCATCCCTCTATTGTATCCCAAAGCTGCCCCTGAAATTTATCAAACAATGTTTTGCCTTCGGATGATTGAGCTGCTTCTTAATTAATAATGATAATGAAAATCAATTATCATTATGAGGATCCATTATTATGAACACCGCAAAACATTGAGCCCTTATAACATAATGTAATAATGCAACATAATAATATTATGTAATATAACATATTATGTTATATTATAACGTATGTAATATTGCCCAATAACCTACTGATAGCTTGGCGAAGTAGCCCTTATAACATAATGTAATAATGCAACATAATAATATTATGTAATATAACATAACATAATATAACATATTATGTTATATTATAACGTATGTAATATTGCCCAATAACCTACTGATAGCTTGGCGAATTCACGACGACTGACCGGGATTTTTCATTGTTTGTTACCCTCCTGCCTTACTTCCAACTGCTGATTCAGCTTTTTCCTCGTGTGATGAGGATTTTTACAATAAATTTTATTTGTTACAATAAAAAGTAACAATAAGTTAAACTATGTTACAATATTATTGTAACGTTGGTAACTGGGCAACGTTGTGTTGCTTGGATGAGTGTACATTTTGGTTTATTATTCTTGGAATAATACTCCTATGTCATGACACGACATTGTATACATCCTTGTCAGAGGTCCGAAATTTTGATCGGCCTCATTGATAGATTCCAAAAACGAAATGTCCGTCCGCCGTTCAGGCCTTTTTTTTTAATCTGAAATTTTGACAAAATACTTGATCTACCTACCATCTAGTTGTGCCCGCAAGGTTTTCAGCCCGATCGACTCACCCCATGCTGCTCTGTGGGGCTAAAAAGGGGCTACGGGAGGGTTTTTGCAGGTTTTCGGGTATGATGTCGAGTGGGGTGTCGTTTTCGTTGTATTTTTGGACTTTGAATCTATTTTTTGGGGTCCGTACATGTACCTACTTACCCATGTATCCATCCATTTCTTGTAAATATCGTGCACGAAGTTTACAAGAAAATTTTTATTTATTGATATAGAATTAATTTCTGGATAACTAATATCAAGGAATAATAAACCACTGTTTCAAATTTGCTGCTTTTCTCTGGAAAGACTCGAGATCGTCCGAGCCACTTTTTTCCTCCATGAAATTCACAGTAGGTAACCACTCAACTACGCCTTAAGTGATTTTCATTTTCATCCTGTTAAGGGCATGTTAGGATGAAACGAGATGAATAAACTTGATTAAAATCCATCATGCTCGCTCTCCTTATCAGATTACTATCATCCCTGATAACCGGATTACCAACTTCCGGGCGAACTCCGGCTCATTCCGTTTTTCTACACGGCAGAGTAGAAACCGAGGCTATCGCTCCCACGGTTTTATTTATTATTCATCACACCCTTATCTCTTTATACTGCCCTCGTTGGGTTTAATTAAGTTAGGTGAAGGCAATACGGGAGAAGTGGGTTTATTATCTGTTAGTTAACCTTACAGTTCGTAGATTAATTCCAGCATGAGAGCTCACCCTGAATTATCTCCCCCGTAGGTGTCATAATTATTACCAAGTAGGTAGGCCAGTGAATAATTCCTTGGGTTTGCCTTTCATACGGTTTAAATGCTGGTACAGGTTTTATTATGGAGCTTTTATTTATATACGTATTTGCTCTGCACCTACGTTGATCAATGAACTGAAATTGAACGTTTTAACTTTTATTGTAATGGAATGGGGGGGGTTACAAGGGGGGGTTGATTTGAATCCTCTCTTCGACCCACACCAGGTTTTAAATGCCTTCGAACCCAGATCTGGACCATTTTTGGTTTATTATTCTTGGTATAATTCACCTAGGTTTTCGCGACGGGGGTCGACGACTTCGATCGGCCTAAAAAATTGTCATTATCCGTTTCAAGAGGTCTACATTCTAAATCCGAAATGTCCGTACGCCATCCGGGCCGTTTTGGGCAGTAGGATTTTTTTTTTAAGTCTGAAATTTTGACAAAATACTTGGTTTACGATCTAGTTGTGCCCGCAAGGTTTTCAGTCCGATCGCCCAAACCCGTGGGGCGCTATGGGGCTATGGGAGGGGGTTTTTGAAGGCGTTTAGCTATGGGATCGAGTTAGGTGTCGTTTTCGAAGTATTTTTGGACGTAGAATCCATTTTCGGGGGTCCCGGAACGATTCGATTTCACTGTGGGGATCTATAAGGCTTTCACGGGGCTAAAAATGGGATTTTTGAAGGATCCCAAGAGG
This sequence comes from Pilophorus perplexus, assembly GCA_955831195.1. Lineage (NCBI taxonomy): Eukaryota > Metazoa > Arthropoda > Insecta > Hemiptera > Miridae > Pilophorus > Pilophorus perplexus. The sequence goes on from OY037016.1 coordinate 15,424,482, forward strand.
TCAAATATTTTTCAAGTAATAAATAAAGAATTTTTGAAAATTAAATATTTTTGAAAAAAAAAAAAAAATGCAAAAAAAAATTTTTCCATTGACACAGAAATCATCTTTGCACAAGTAACCTATATCAAAGAATAATACACCCATGTGTAAAATTTGCAGCGTTTTTTTACTCCAAACCGGTTTTGAACTCTTCTTCCTCAACTCAAACCTGATATGAACCTCCTTTTTGACACAAACTGGTTTTCAATTCCTCGCAAACCTGATGTGAACCACCGTATCATTCTTGTGAGAAGAAGCGGTTCCGAATTTTTCGCTAGCCAGAGCGAGGAAGTGCTTCCGTCTTCCGTTCGATGATTAAAACATGTCGTGCTCCCCGATGTTTAGGAGTATTTTCAAAAAAGTGGCAGAGGGAGAGAAAAAAGTCCATCTGATAAAGGCAATGACATCTCGAAAGTTCTTTGTTACTCGAGAACATAAAAGGGAGACATCGCTACAATTCCCTCCCTTCCCGCACCACAGTCGGAGGATCAAGGACATTTTTTACTGCTTTAATGGGGTCCTTTTCCAGAGGGAGGAGAAAATTCCGGTTCCAAGTTTTTATTCGGCCCGTTCGAGGGTTAATTGGTGTGATCTACGGCCGCGCCAATGAGGGCCGGCCCAAGTGGCTCCGAAAACCGCCTACTGAGGCCAGCAGCACTTCCCTATCGATACGGCTCTTACTTCAATAATTCATAGCCTTTCCCGCCGTAGCGAGTTGGTAGTGTGCGGTGACCGATTTTTCATTGTTTTCCTTCCGCGAAGCCGCCTGCAGAAAATTTACGGCCCTTTGGTAAATCAACCTCGTTCGTTTAAATAATTTGTATTGGTCTGTTTACTTAATGAGAGGTGAAGCCAATCCAAGTAATCACCGAGGAAATCACCGAGTAATCAATTCATAGCCGATTTGACGAGTCATTGTGATATTGACTCAATGAAATATTACTATTACTGCTATGAATAAAATTTAGTCCCCCTCATAGTAAACCCATTGATTTGGGCTCACATGATTGTTTAGTTGGTCATCGGATTGCGAGGGGTAACTTACCTGAACTAAACATTTCTGTCTGAGTAATAAGTTAAAATTTTATTTTTAAAAAAATTTTTTTTTAGTATGGAAAATGCTTTAGCCGTGACCTAACTGCCCCAAATCGTTAGTCGAGAGTCCGGGAGGGAGACGCGGGAGTGTCACGTTATGCGTTAAATATACGTTAGGCTACTTGTTCGGCATCCTCTTTTGTCTTAACGTTTGGCCACTAGTGCGGCGTCCTCACCTGTTGTCACTAGTCTCACCGTTTGGCCACTAGTTTGGTGTCGAACAGTTACTTTTCCAACACCCAAGATGGGATTGAAATCCCACTGTTAATAAAGCATGTTCCATGTTTCTTGAATTTCAGCCGTTGGTTCTAAGCAAAAAGCATTCGGGGGTCCAGGGGGCTTGCCCCCTGGCGAGGCTCCAAGGGCCGAGTTTTTTAAATTTTTAATTAAGTATTTTTTATGTAGGTACCCCATCAGGCACATGGGGTAAATGGCTGATTTGCCTATGTGCCTGCGACATAATAATATGTAATATAATAATGAGTAATATTATTACTCCAAGTAATATTATTACTCCTAATAATATGTATATAATAATGAGTAATATTATTACTCCAAGCTACTATTACTCCTAATAATATGTATATAATAATGAGTAATATTATTACTCCAAGCTACTATTACTCCTAATAATATGTATATAATAATGAGTAATATTATTACTCCAAGCTACTATTACTCCCAATTCCAGTGCACTTTCAAGTTCGTTTAGCGTTGCAGGGTGCACCACGAGAAGGTGTTTATGTTGATGTTCAACATTAAACGTGTAATAAAGCAAGTGTTCATGAACGTAAACTTTCAATTAAATCAAGAATTCGATTTCAATAACATTGAGCTCAAATTGTCAGTTACCCTGAAATATCCAAACATTTCCGAGAACTTCACCCTGACCACGTGGATATTTTGATCAAAATTTAATCAAATCGGTCGACTTTTAGGAGATAATTAAGGGTAACGACAGAATTTCCTTCCTAAATTGTCAACCGATTTTGTTGTAATTTGGCTCAAGTGGTCGTCAAGAGGTACCCTAGAAAATTCAGGGACAGCGTATAAGACTAGTTTCTGCGCTGTGGTGGTAGGCGGTAGGCGCGCAAAATGTTGCCGGGGCCGACCGCTGTTTGAGTGTGCGTACATTAGCCGAGCATAGCTGAGATAGCTAGCCGGTTTTTGTGATGAAAAACAAATAGTTTTGCGAACCATACCTCTATCTTGATTTGGAACACATTAAATGTGTCCAGGCTGAGGGCTTCTATGATTAAGGCGTCTCATTCTGCCTGGTGGTACCTCAATAAATTTTATTGAGGTACCACCAGGCAGAATGAGACGCCTTAATCATAGAAGCCCTCAGCCTGGACAGAATGCTTTTTTAAGTTCAAAAGTTATGCAGTTATGGCAGAGACAATGTGTTCACATTATGATTCTTCTAGGCATTAGAATTTCTACTCTCGTACGCAGAATCGTTGATAGTGCATTACCATGGTAATGTACAGTAGAGTGAATTTCATCCCAAGAAGATACCTATGGGTTTGTAAGCTTTAAAGTCCCTGTATTGCATCCCCAGAACTGAACAAAACCTTTAGCATGGAACATGCTGAAGGGCCTTGGACTAACTAACTTGCCGAAATATATCACAGTATCCAGGAACGAAAATGCGACCCAAAAGTAGCGGAAAAACGGTTGACATCATAATAATATTATGTTTTAATATGGTCTCCATCTTGAAGGCAAATTGACGCTTGGTGATTGGTGCGGATTTAGTTACCTGTTAAAATCAAATGAAGCATGTTCCATGATCGTCCAATGTTTAGCCTTAGGCTCAAGGTGACAGCAGATTTTTATCCTTCAAATCGTATCCATCTTCGTTTTAGTAAACTCGTCGACGATGTCTTGGTGAAGGAATTTTTAAACAGGGTCCCAAAGGACGGGGAAAATAATCATCAATAGTTATTTATTTATTTGATTTTTTTGTTTACGATGAAGATGGGTAGTTGTATTACCTATACTAAGTCACGTGGCACCTTGAAATCCGTGGGAAGGGAGACAGAAAGCAGCCCATAAAACGCCCCTTACTGGTAACTGTGGGAATTGAGAAGGATGTTTGCTTTCGGGATTCGGGCTGAGGCCCGTTTTTTTCGAGTAACTGTTAGATCAACAAACCGGCGGTTGAAGGCGTTTTCGACGCTAAGCAGATCCGAGGGGGTCCGCACTTCCTTTTATAAACACCAGCACAGGCACACCTTCCTGTTGTAGGTTTTGTAAGCTCGTTAAAGTGACAGAGTTTTCCGTTTCGAACGTTTACAGCGCTTCCTACTGTTTGTGTAGCGATCCTCAAGTTTCTTGTTAAAGAAGATCACGCGGATCTTCTGTAGCACATCATGTTGCATTGCGCTATCTATAGATGGGTATTTTGCTTTATTCTTCTTGGCATAATAAACCTTTGTCATCGCGACGGAGGTCGACGACTCCGATCGGCCTCAAAATGTGACATTACCCGTTTCAAGAGATTCCAAAATCGAAATGTCTGTCCGTCGTCCGGACCGTTTTGGGCAGTAGGATTTTTTTTTTAAATCTGAAATTTTGAAAAAATAGGTAGGTTTTCCTTCTAGTTGTGCCCGCAAGGTTTTCAGCCCGATCGCCCAAATCCGTGGGGCGTTTTGGGGCTACGGGAGGTTTTTTTAAAGGCTTCTGGCTATGGGATCGAGTTAGGTGTCGTTTCGAAGTATTTTTGGACGTAGAATCAATTTTTGGGGGTCGCGGATCGATCCGATTTCACTGTGGGGATATATAGGGCTTTCATGAGGCTACAAATGGGATTTTTGAAGGATCCCAGAAAGTCAAATATTTTCCGAGTAAAAAAAAAAAAAAAAAATCAAACCCTTTTTCATTGTCACCGAATTAATTTTCGCACAAGTAACCTATATCAAAGAATGATAAACGCTTGTGTAAAATTTGTTAATGCATATATAGATTAACAAAAAACACCATTACGCCTCGCTGAAAATTACGGTGGAAAGCTGAAAATGGTTTTTATCACTCCTTTCGGGCCCGAATATGAGGAATCTGGATTTGCACCATCGTGGATGGTGAGATTAACTTTGGATGACCAAATAAGCGCAGTTTATTATTACTTTTTGGGGTTTTGGACATTTTCACCCAATAGTTTCGCTATTCTTTTTTCAACAGTTCAAAGCATCTGGCCGAAACCGAACATCAAAATGTGCCTTTTTTTATTTTAAGAAAATGGGTTAAAATTGAGTTATGAGCCTTTTTCAACGCCCAAATCGCCGCAAATAAGTTATCATAGGTACTTTTATGTCAGCTGTAGTAATTGAGTGCATTTTAAAATGGGCCCGCTGACCAGTAACCCAATTTCAAATATCCCACAATTGGCCATGACATGTGACACATTGTGGCCAACTCAATTCACCCTCGTGATGTCCACAAACACATCGTTAACCCTGCCAAAAGTTCGCCCATTTGAATAATTGGTCAAGTTATATATCCCATCATATAACTTTTAAATAAGTATAACCCTCCCGATCGTTGGCAGTTTCACCTTAATAATACCTAGTTACATAAGGTTTGTTCCTGGTTTGATATTATGGATTAGGTATGTGACAACCGATGTGAGAAAATCAACTGGAGTTCCCATAATTAGCTCACACGGACTTGGTAGAGAAACGAGAAGTACCTATAAACTACATTGCAGCGCCATCTCGATAAATAAATTCTATAAGCAATACAACTCCAGAGCTCTTGTGTTGTCGAAGCCCAAGTCGAAAGCAAATGTGTCGTGTTGGCGTGAAAGTACTTATGACTCTGCCGACTTCATATGAGCACAGAAATGAGACGCCCTCCTGCTTTCTATTCAAAGAAACTTGTGCCAGCGAAACATCCTCCGCTTCCAGGCAACAGAAAACCTTTTTGTGAAGTTCAATCTCGAACTCATACGTGTTTTGGGAGCCTGATGCCTTGTTCTTCCTTCTTCCGTCAGTTTTCTTCTTCTTTTCTTTTTTTTTAATGGTAAAGGAGGGGGACCGTAAAAGCCAACATGAATCCGATTCGTTTCTTCCACCTTTGAAAGCTGAATAGCGGAAGTGGGGCAGGGGTTTTGAGAGAAAACTGGAATGACACTTGGAAGCAAGAAGAAGGGGTCGGTTTTGTGTTTCCTTATTGGAAAAACACGGGCGTACCCCCACTTTTCCTCTGCCATCGTTTCCATAGACCTGTTTGAGAAGGATAATATTATAGTCCTTTAGAAGATCCTAGGCGTTACGACGAATGTAATTAACGGAGAAAAGTAGGGCGCAGGAACCTGGTGGACAGATTGTGTGTGAAGGAACCATGGGTGCACCCACACGTGCGTTACTCTATAACAAACTTCCATCACTCACTTCTTCTACGTGCTGATACTAAACAACAATCCCCTTCCCCGTTCGATCCATTTCCTCCACGTTGATGTTCGCCTTTGCTCTTTCGCACGAACGTTCGCAGCAAAAGCAAAACAGAAACGACAAAAGGGGGGAAGGCGGAGCGTATTATTTTTTCATTCTAAAACGAAAACACGAGCCGACAAAAACAAAGTTCCAGGTGGAAGGGCCTGCATTAAGACCCACTTTCACGTTTCGCGCTGGGGGAAGACGATTTTAATGTTTTATTATGGCTGATAAATTTTGCGGAGAGAACCCCCACAATACTGGAGGATGGTTTGCAAGCACATAAAATGACAGTCGGAAGAAATTTTCGCAGCCTGGAAAAAGAGGACGAATGGTCGAAGTGGATGATTAATTATAATTATTGTTGTTGGAAACTTGTTGAGGGTCAGTCAAATAAGACGAGATTTTTTTGCCGACGTTTCAAGAGATATATTCTCCTATCATCAAGCAAGTGCATGGAAAAGGGCAGCACACGATGTGAGCCGTCGCTGTCGTACAAATATTTGTACTGACCCTCAACAAGTTTCCAACAACATTAATTGAAACGGTCAACATCACCATCAACTATTATAATTATTGAATTATATTTATAATTATTAATCAATAATTATTGAAGGGTATTCCCTACTGGGGAAAAACCATCAGGTCCACTTTTTGTCGGTTTTTAGATAATGATGCCATCTATAGGTCGACAACTTAAGGAATGACACCGTGCAGCGAACCTGGCGGCATCCCGAGAGTGAAATCTGTCCCCTTCCTAGGCACACCGCCGGGGCTCACGTCCCGCATTTTTCAAAAAATTGGCCTCCTGACCAGGCCGATGGGCTTCTCGAACCCTTTCTCTTTTCATTGTCATTATAGCGCTTCGAAGCGATAATCCTATAACAATACTGTTCATCTATTAATTTCGTGAGGTGATCATTCTTTCTCAGAAGCCCCCTTTTTTTTCTTCCACACACTTAAATAGGTACCTGCCTATTAAAACCAGGCAATACAATTTTTTCTTTTGTTAATACATAATCTGTTGTTTTTTTAATTGAATCTTCATGAAGGTGCATAGGATCACTTTTGACCCCTCCTTGTGTACGGTCTGAAATACTAATAATTAGGCACACTCGCCAAGCGGTCAGATATCCTGAGGCCTGAGTTTTCGAATTACGCGCGCACCTTCAGAGCTTAAAGGGGTTACATGGAAAGGGAAGGCAAACTTCCCCTCCGAAGGAGGCTCGGTGACTCCCCTAGTTATTCTCTAAGTTGTCGACCTATAGTAGCGTTTCGGGAGTACTAACGTCTGCAGTATTCATTGCGGGGAAAAACCAGCAGGGTCCACTCAAAAGATGAAGAAAAAGATATCCCGTACTGGGGAAGAATCATCAGGGTCCTCGCGGTTGCGGGGAAGAACAATCCAAGAGTCCACCAGGGGCAGGGGGCCGTCCACCCATCTCGCACCTCCTCGTCTCATTACATTCGATTCTTGTTTATTCCTGTGATTTTAGCTGTGTTTCACAGTGATGTGTAGATTTTCTCGCCAGAAACTAATAATGGAAAGTGATTGTGATTAGGCCCTCCTCAGAGCACCCCTGAATGACTAAAAAGTGACATTAAATTCGGAATTTTATCCAGAATTTGCTCTATCTACTGGACTGAAATGATTAATTCCTTTTATTTGAATACCAAGAGGTTTTTAAATTACCAGTAATTTTCTGAGTAAAGCTAATTTCATTTTGGTTTTCTATTTCCTATTTTGGTTTATTATCTATTCTTGGAATAATAAACCAAAGGCATTCGTATGCATTCGAGACGGGGGTCTGTTGAAACGGGAAGGAAAATTGAGGCGGCCCACAGTGCGTCAGTTACTTGGTCGCATTGGGCAAAATTCTGATTTCTGCAGATTCGTATAGAAAAAGTCTCGCTGATCACGAATATACTCCACATTAGGTTTCCCTCTCAATCCCCCTTTTATATTTTTTATTTAAGAAGAACCGATTTTCCCCCTAAACCCCCCTTTTATAATATAATAACATAGGTACCTATATGTTTGTATTTTGTAACATATTATGTTTATATTTTATTCAGATCTGAATTCGACCGATTTTTTCCCCACAAAACCCCCCTTTTATAGTTTGCGTCTTGAAATAGAAAAATTGTTATAAACCTCGAAATTGCAGGTTTTTGCAGCTGGTCGAAGTGATCCTTCACTGATACCTCAGGAACAAACCCAAATAGATTAGGGGGTGAACGCTTTCGTACATTTTTAGACCGGGTCCATCAAAGTTTCATAATTCGTTACGGAAAAGATAATATTTTAAAAATAATCCCGCAAATATTTTTCTCGATTAAATTATTATTAAATCAAATTTTGAATCATTCTTACCGTTCTCTGAGTAGTGACTAACTTGGAGATTAGCTCGATCCGATGTCAAAAACATCACTGAATATATCACGGAGCGATATCGGGTGTCAGTCAATATATTAAGATTCGCTAGCGTAATCCAAATTTGATATTTAATGCTGATTTCATCGTTGAAATAAAGGTGCAAAAAGTGCGCGAATCGGCAGAAAATCTTTGTTTGAGGTCACCAGCTACCTGAGGGTGGATCCAAGTCCAGGCCGGAAAATGTTGGGCGATTTTTCGACTTTTGTCCACCTCCTGACGCATAGTGCGGTCCCCCTGTCGAATCCATCAACTTCTCTTCCCCCTAACTTGCTCTTTCCATTCCACGTGTTCCTTTTCAGCCCTCATTCCCCCACTAAGGTGCTGCGGCCCATGCGGGTAGCGTGGAAACTCGCTGTTGTCTTCGTTTTCAAGTTGTAGCTGTTCTCAAGCCAGGCAAACCCCAGCAATACTACCTATACAAAAATATTTACTACATTACTCATCCTATTACTACCTACATTATTCACTGTCCAAGTTCAAACAAAACCATGTTGAATGATTCACCTATCCTCTCAAATCATTACTCCCACTCTATTTGTTTCGTGTGTCGATTCCGACTTTCAAGTTTACGGTCAATTTTAGCAATTTGTTTGCTCTGTTTTTTTACTCTTTCGATTGTTTAAAATATTTCTAAATAATAATTTCACAATTATTGTGAAAGGGGGATCAAAATAAGGTTTACTTTCATGAGTCAAAATTCCATTTCTTTTATTTAAGAAAAAAACCAACACTTCCTCTATGGTTCAACTTCACAGGTTTGCTAGAAAAATGCTATACATCACCTCATGGAAATCCCGATCAAACATTAATATTGAAAATCTGCAAAAAAGTAATATATTTGTATCAACAGTTTCATGTTTTCCGCCATTGCGGCACAAAACGTTTCTACGCCAGAGTCAGGATTTTCACTCAGTTGCGTCTCAATAAATTTCAAGTGCCTACAATCGATATTTCCCCCCTTTTCACTTGCTCTTCAAGTGGAAGAAACCTAACAGAACTATTTTCGGGAAGAAGTCACTACCAAGGTCTATTAAATATGTTTATACAATTTTGTTGATGTTGACTATTTGACTATATACCTACCTATAAATTGATGTACAGATTTTTTTTTGAATCGCCGAGCAGGGTTGTGATTCAATTCCATTGAATAATTTAGTTAATATCATTGTGACATTCAGTGTCCTTGGAATAGGTGATTTAGAGTCCGTTTGTAGCATGTGTCCGGGGCTAAATCAAGGTCAAATGGTTTAAGTGGTCCTATACGCATGGAGCAACAGCAGCAACCAAGATGCCTCACGTTGGGGTGGTTTTCCTGGTGTGGTTTTCCTTCCAACGGTTCTACGGGTGGTTGCCTTTGTAGGTGGCAACGAGCGATGCTATCCATTGCAAAGGTGACAGGCGTGAGGAATTCTAATAGATCATAGTCTTACCACTACGAGAATTCTATAAGTTATATTATGGTCTTATGGCTGCGAGATTTGGAGCAGAGCCTGTAACATTTCCACACAACAGATTCAACGACAACAGAACAAGATCGTCCGATCCATCTTAGCGCCCCGTGGTACGTAAGAAACGACGTGCTCTGGGAAGACCTCCCTACAATACAAGAGACCATCAAAACACAATACACGAATCTGGTGGAGAAGTTTTTGGAAACATTGATTTTCAGTTTACGTAGCAACACCTAATTAAAACTGACGTCATTAAATGCATGTCGTGTCCTCGGAACATTTGGCGAAACGACGTGTCAATCATTAGTGAATGATAACTGCTTGGGCTCCAGTCTTAAAACTAAACTTTTGTAAGAAGTCATTATTGCGTTACATTTTGACCTTGAAAATGTCTTAGTCGACGGGTCAACCAGAAATTCAAATGTTACAGAGGTTCAAAGCGCAACAGTTTGGATGCCGGGGAAAATATACCAGGAACTAGTGATACAGAAGACTGTGATCGGTAGGGGAGGCTTAAGAGGGTTAAGGCTCGAAGAGTTTAGCCCGCGGAAGGAGCTCAAGTCGGGATTTGATTGGTGGTTTCTTTCGAACTTCATTCCTTCGGTCTTTTTTTTAAGGGGTGGAGAAGAAAACCCGAAGTAAAAGTGCCCAAATGGACGAAGAAGCGGGCGATCCCACGTGGAACGGAGGAAAGCCACGTGGGGGGTGCAAAGTGCCGGAGGAGCAAAGTGATAGAGGGGGGCTCAGAGGCGGACCCTCGGGGTTGCCAACACTCTGTCCCTAAAGCTTCTCTTTACTGAGAAAACATCGAATTAAGGTCAACGTCCCGAATCCGTTCCAAACACACATTTCAAAAGGCCCTTTGACAGTCCGGTACCGTCGCGAAAAAAAAACAAAAAAAACAACAAAAAAAAAAACACACAAATGGAAATCGAGAAAATCGTTGTCGAACCTCTTCCGTTCCGCTAAATGTACCTTTTGAGAACTTGATTCAATTGGTGATAACATGTCTTGATGAATTGAGAGTAACGACTTTGGAGGGGAACGGGAGCTGCGATTACAGCGAGCTCAGTAACATCAGCCTGTCGAACAAATTGATCAAGCAGGAGCTGCTATCAAAAGTTCGAAACTATCAGTTTGGAACACTCGGACAGAGAATGATTTCGTGAAAGTACTTCCCCTTCCGAAATCATTAGATGATAGCGTGCACATCTAATCTCCGTCTGGCGTTGGTTCAGAAAAACTCAAGCGAGGTACGATTTGGTAAAGGTAACCAAAGGCGACCACGGAAGGGGAGGACCCGTAAGAGAAGGTACCGGTATCGATCCCGGCGCCACCACCAGGTGTGAGATAGCCGGATTGACGGTCATGTTTTGTCAAGTCTTGTCTCCGTCAACCCGCGCCCACCGTTGAGTTTAGCAGCTGAAAGTGATTAATTCGAGACCAGGGGGAACATTCTCACTAGCTGCCGGTCCTACCTTTTACTCTGTCTCCAGATCTTTCCCTTCAAATCCCTTTGAAATTAGGCCAGTAGACACAGGGCCGTGGAGAGAAAATCCGGGCCCGGGGGCAAAATTCTTCGGGCCCCCTAAAAAAAAAAAAAAAAAAAAAAAGGTATGAAAATGTTTCCTATCTGCCCCTTTTCCCATTTTGCCTCTCCTCCCCCCTTTTTTTACAAAAAAAAAGTTCTCAAGAAAATTCGGGCCCCCCTACGAAGGCCGGGCCCGGGGGCAACGGGTCCAGTGCCCCCCCCCCCCCCCCTCTACGGGGCTGAGTAGACACCCAATATTTTCATACTTAAGATCTGTATTGTCAGTAAAAACCGTGTAAGTAGGAGTGTCGGAGACAACTTGGGATTTCCGAAAAGCAAGTAGGATCTGACCTGACTAGTAGGTTGAATGTTGCTGTCTAGCGTGGCCTGAAAATGAACGTAATCGTGGATTGTTCTTCAGTTTATTCTCACCAATAAATTTGATTATTATATTATATAGAATAATATATATATTTCTAGTGCATGATTATGATATAATAGAATGATATTCTTTATATTTCACAATCGTTACAGAATTATCATTATCATGCACCGATAAATGGAACAAACTTTCTGATCTTTATTAAGATTAGACAATCATGATATGAATACAATCGTATTATGGCTGAATATACTGCGTCTAGCATTCCATAGAATGTCCGGATAGAAAACCAAATTGGAGGTCGTGTTTTGAAATGCGCAGTTGTAAAAAGCTGCGTCACAGAAGGATAGCAAATCATTCAAATGCGTTGACAGGTCGTAAACTGTTCGCTCCTGAGGTAAAGAGAATTCTCGGTACCCTCAACATGTCGGTTGTATCGGACGAAAAATTCCGACTCTTCTTTGGACCACGCACAGTCAATAACGCGGGTCCTAAAGTATAATATACTTTACTACAAACTACGTATTATGTAGAGCGTTTCTAGTTCCTCCTATCGCTTTTGTCGCTTGTAGAAGAAAATAGGGAAACTTTCTTTTCGAACGACCCTATAATATACGTTCTTCGTTCTCATCCACGTATATGTAGGCCTATGCCTTACACTCCGACGCTGGCGGAAAATGGTCTATTCCAACTGACGACTCCCACCTGAGTGCTCGTAAATGGCCCAAGACGAAAGTGAGAAAGATTTTTGGCGGCTTTTCGGAGGATTGGGGAACGCGATGACTGAGCGAAACCCCGAAAACGGACGGGACCCATAAAAACGGCCTTCCAAGAGACCGTGTTGACTGGGAGGGAAAAAAATGTACCTGCTGGCCCGCTATATCGAACAAGGGTCAGGGAAAACTCATGTATTATGTATTTACTCCGCCCCAAGATCTCGACCGCTGCTCACCAAAGCCTTGATCCCCACTCCCTGAGGGGTCCGTTATTCGCGTCTTAACCCCAAAATTCTACTTAATTATGTAGATGACCGGCTGGCGAGGTACGACGAAATGAAACATGCCCGCCTGCACAGCGAAATTAGAAAGGGAATGAGCGTTGTGGGTATGAATTGGTTATTGGACACTTATTTTTAAGAGCTTGTGTCATTTGTAGCCATAATATCTTTTGTTTTCCAGTTTGACAAATCCTCACGAACCCTTAGGGGCCCTTTTAGTCTCCTGTCTTGAACAGGTTGTAAACTCCCTCGAAATGGGTGCAAGTCAGTATGAAGTGGTTGACCCTCAGCCCTCATTGGATGTGGCTGAAAACAGGTTTGAAGAGAGTATAAACCGGTTTGAAGTGGTTGACAACCCTGACTAGTCTGATCCCAGTAGAATCCCTGCCATTATGGTAGTATGATATGTACTATCTACCATAATATAGTTTGGAGTGTTCATCGGCAGTAATTGGATGGGTGACTGTATGCCAAAGAACACTAGCAAGTTGGTGAAGCTTCAATTTTTATCTAATCAATTTAATTTCGTCGTATTATGCTGCCTCCAAAAGTACTCACCTATACAAACAGCCCAATTTGTCATCAGAATTGGAATAGAGCTGAACAATACTAATGCAGGTTGAGGCACATATTCAGCAGTTTTCCAATCCCACTTCCGCAGCACCCTCCATCCCTCACGAAAGCGTTGCTCTGGGCCATAAGCCGTTCCACATAATTTCGCTGCTTTCCGCTCCATCGCGACTGCAGGGCTTCATTTTAAGCTTCACGTACGCGGCACAACAATTACGAGATCGCATGAAGATAAATGTCTTTGAGGTTATTATCAGATGCAAGAGACGAAGAGAGGGTCACCGCATTTCCCCTTCCCGTTCAGTCAGCTCTCGCCTTCATTGGGAGTAAACCTAATCAAAACGTAAAAGGGCGGGGGGGGGGGGGGGGGTTCTCGTGGTATCACTAGCGACTCAACTCATATATCAAACTCTCCGAGTTGAGCTAATTAGCCCCCACCAATGTTTCCACCCCTAACTCGGGATCAGATGTGAGTATGCGAGTTGGGGTTGTGTGGCAGCGAGGTGGTGCTGAGCCCTGTTTTGTCCTGGCTGGCCGGCCGGCCCCTTCATTTTCCGCATGCTTTAACTTGTTCAGTGTGGTTCAACGAGTCCCACATTTTGCTCAATCAAAGATCGAACATTTAAGCAACGCGTTTATGAAACTGTGGGGAATACACGAGAGTCACTCTTTAACGAACATCAGCGAGCGAAAGACAGAAGTGCTTCCTCGTTCACCCAGCTACAACGTGAACAAGATGACATGCTTCGACTAGCGGGATATGGGGAGCCACACAGTGGGGCCAAGTGACCATGTTTCGGAAGAAACCTCTGAAACCCGCCATAATTACAGGATATTTGTTACTGATCACGAATATTGCTCCTCAACTTTTTTTCGAAAAAAAAAAAAAAAAAAAAATCAACTTTTCCCAGAGCACAATGAGCTATGAATTCAGAAAGAAGCACTGGGCGATCCTGAACCAACTAAACCACATCCGAACTGAGACCATCCCTGAAAGAAGAGAAGGGACTTGCGAAGAAATCCAGGTCAGGGAAAATACTGATGAGGTAGACGTGGTAGACGACTGAGCGGGGAGTTTAGCAAGTAATTCTTTTTCGGTTTCCGTGACGTATCTACCTCTTTGGGATTCACGGGGGGAAAAAAATCCCCGGAAAAAAAAGTCCCGAAATAAAAAGGGTAAAAAAAAGTCCAGTATTTTCCGATCCCGGAAAAAAATCCCCGGAGAAGAAATAGCGTTGACTGAATGGAAATGACAGGAGATGGTAATATTATCATGTACACAATATTATTATGTACCTACTTGTTGTCAAGGGGGTAAGGTAAGCAGCTAGTGCCGTTGAATCAGGTGAATAGTCCTGAACAAGTTTCAATTTCAAAGCTCTGGCTAACCCCACTCATCGTGCACTATGCATTTGAAAATTATAGGGGCCAAAAATTTGGTCTTGACGTCTACTGTAATTTGATTTTATTTGTTGTTATTATTATTATTATTATGAAATGTAATTTTATAGTTACGGATTTCCCCCTCTTTCCATTTTTACCTTTTTTCGATTTTTGTTTTTTGGGATTTTTTTTCCCGCCCTTGAATATTCTTAGATTTTTTTTCCGCCCTGCAGGATTTTTTTCCGGAGATTTTTCTTGATTACTCTCTTTGGATTTACGATGTTGTAGACTGGAATCAACCTGGACAACCGGACAATCTAATTCCGGATCACTCACCGCAAAAAGCACGAGAAAACGAGTACCTACGTTGAAAACGGCGGACTTCACGTCAATTTTTGAATCAGCGGGACCACAGAACGACGTTGTTATCGATACTTCGTTACTCCTTATCCGTTACTTTGCATCCCATATTATCATGGTATCGATTATACTACTTGATAACTAATATCATGCGATATTATCTGCCTGCTTACAACTTTTCAGTTTCTGATCCCCACGCGATTTCATTTCTCTATTATGCCTTCTTTCCCACCTCAAATCCATGAATGGGCACTCTATCCATTAGGCCTAAGTTGTAAAACGTAATAAGTGTAGGATCAAACAATCACAAAAACGGTAGAGAAGATAAGGGCACAGCTCTGCCTCATCTGGCACAAGTATCAACAAGTACGTGTTTGGTAATCGTTTTTCTGAGATTAGTACCTTATAGTCTTTAGTAGTGATTAGTAGTAGTCTATCCTAATCATAAGTAATACTAATCAAACTATAGTTTTAATTTTGGATTTAAGATTCCTAGTAGTTGAGCATAATACAGTCCCTTTTGTTCGATTCAGGAAAACAAGAACTGACCACAGATCCCGCCACAGTACTAGCGACAAAGTACTGTAATAAATAGACTGTGCGTGATGTTTGAGAGCTGGAGTTTTTAGCTCACGCAGACTTATTCGACCCCCAGAAAGACATGTGTGCCGTTCATATTGCTTCTTAAATAATAAAAATGTGTTTTCCTCAAGCGGAGAAGGTAGATTATTAAGAGCTGCATATTTGAGGGAGGTGTGATAGAATGTCTGATTAGATCCCGTCAGCCAGCCAAACGAATTGGGTTAACTCCC
This sequence comes from Pilophorus perplexus, assembly GCA_955831195.1. NCBI lineage: Eukaryota > Metazoa > Arthropoda > Insecta > Hemiptera > Miridae > Pilophorus > Pilophorus perplexus. The sequence goes on from OY037016.1 coordinate 15,439,975, forward strand.
GACCTTCTTGTGCCGCTCGAGGGCTAGGGGAAGAGCGAACCCTCTCGTTTTATTTTTGTAAGAGATTTTTTTCCTCCCCCGGATGGCCTATTTCTGCCAAGACTGATAAAAATTCACGAGAACCTGAGAACGCCGGTGGCTGTGGGAACACGGTCAACACGACAACCGAAAAATCCTGTGATATCAAAGACGGTTGGTCACCAGGGAATGTGGAGGTTTTGAAGAATTCACTAACAGAAGTTACTTCACTGAAACGTTTGAGAAATAATAAAATTATTATTTGAACGTTTGGGGAAATAACCCAATGCCGACAAAATAATTGAAGTTTTCTCGAATAATTCTCAAAATTATTTTGACCAGGTTTCGGCCAAAATTTTTCTCAGAAAACCAGGATTCGAATTTGATATTACGAATACCTCAAAACATTCGTCTATTTGCCTGTTTTCTTCTTCATTTTACCGTAAAATCGACTCATGTGGTCTTCCGACTCTTGCGGCGCGACGCGTTGGTTCAAAGGTTTTCCTCGAACCAGACGAAAATTCATGTTCAGATATAAATAAAGCCCTATGTACTATCGTGATTTATTGATAAACTGTCATGGGTTGGGCTGTTATTGATAGGCTGAGGGCCTCCCTGAAACCACCGACACCGTCGTAGAGGGAGGAGGTGGTCCATGCATTCCCTCCCGTTTTACGCGAGTGAGCGTGGCGTTTAGTAGCGCTAATACAGTCTGCAGTAGGTACTATACCCCTATGTACCCTATTTACCAGAATAATTCTCTCATTTGGTAAGTACTAACTTGCACAATGAGAGAATAATTCTCTCATTTAGAGAATTATTCTCTCATTGTGCAAGATAGTACTTGCCATCGACTTACATCCCAAACGCATCGAATGAATATTCCACTCAGTCCGTCGCTGCCCTTAATGCGAGTCCATAATTTATCATTCGCGATCACACTTGAACGATATTCAGTTCTAGCCGGACCCAACAACGTAGGACCTCCGTGGGCTTTTGCTGATATCAGCACACCCACTCACATTAGCGAATGAATTCCTTTCACAAACGCTTACTCTTCTTTAATGGCCTTCTCTTTTCGTGATAAACTGCTCTCGTAATAAAAAGAGATCATAACCGTAAAGACCCTGCGATAAACCCCAATAGAGCTGGTTTTTCTCCCGGAGTGGCCACCATAGTTTTTCCGTCTTTTATGACTTAACTGCCGAACAGTTCTAGAAGTTAAAAAGTCCATTTGTTATTTACGGTTTCATTCCATATGATGTCGACATCTTTCATGTGCTTTCTACCACATGAAAGATGTCGACATCATAATATGATGATTCCATATTATGGAATGAAAGGGTCAGATAGGAAGTTCGGGCGATGATGAAGATGAAAAAAAAAAAAATTATCCTACCTAAAATATGTTGGTAGGATAAGTTTCCTGTTCGAGACCGTAAAGGAAAACTCAGACTCAAATGAAGGCGTTCTGGTTGGCTTTGTTCCTCATTGGGTGGACGTCAAGTGCAATAAATGCGTAATTTGTGCGACTAGGTTTTAAAACTTCATGGCCTCATCGTATGCAAGTCTCTTGTTGATTTTCACAGATTTGGTAACGCTTTCTACGACCGAAGTCGAATATTAGAGGAGTTTTTCAAAATTGAGGCAAACTCTTGAGTACAGCAATCTGGAGGATATCATGTTGATGGCTTGCGAGCAGGAGCGTTTGGCCGGAGCACTGAGGCAAATGAAGTGGATGCAGAGTGTGTCAAGACGTTTCTCTACGACAATTATAACATGATGTGAATTTCACTTCAAAAATCGAAATATTTCTACATTTTGGGGTATATTAGTATATTATTTTACTTTTAACAAACTAAGTTATTCAATAAAACAAACCCAAATTTCTCAAAACGAACATTAACATGATAAAATTCAACTTTCACATCATTTGAAAATTCAACCGACCAAATAAATTTAGAAAGAAGAATATTAAATATAGAAAATATATAAATTAAATAGAAATCATATCATACAATAATATAAAATTGTGTTGGCCGCCGTAAGCCGTGTGGTTTGTTGGTACGGGATAACGCGTCCCCGAGTGAGTTTTTTCACTTTCCGCTCGCTGGCCGTTTAGGGGGTCGAAAAAATTACGAAAAAATACGAGCCGTATAGATCAGACCTAGAGGTAGACGTCGGTCAAATCAAAAATCCGAAATTCGCCCGGGAAATTCGTCGAAAATTCGTCGAAAAATCGTCTTTCTCCCGTTTGTCCTACGTTTTCCACTTTCAACTCGCGCCAAAGGCCGTTTAAGGGGTCGAAAAAATTACGAAAAAATACCAGCCGTATAGATCAGACCTGGAGGAAGACGTCGGTAAAATCGTAATTCGGAAATTCGCCGGAAATTCGTCGAAAAATCGTCTTTGTCGCGTTTGTCCCACGTTTTTCCGGGTTCAAAAATACCCAGTAAGGAGCCATTTTTTGGGTATGGTATCCGCGAGCCAAATGCGCGCCAAAATATGGCCAATCCGATTCCGAAGTCGGATTTCAAAAAAACCGAGGGGGAGGGGGCGATTTCACGGTGAGAAGACAATTGGATCGTTTTAATTCGCGCGGGGCCAGGGATCTTAGAAAACGGAGGGTCCAGGGAACTTTGATAGATGGAGAGGCCTTTATGTAAAAAAAGTTGAATTGAATTAAAAATAATAATTTCCTAAACGGTAAGCCCTAAAAATACGCCGATTTTTTCTATCGTCTCTGCTACGAATAGGAGGGGCCGAGCGGAGCGAGGCCTTATGTCTGAGTAGGGGTTTGAACGTGTCCATCGATGCTACGCACCCCACAGGCGGCAATACACCCCACAGGCGGCAATACACCCCACTAGGGGAGCGAGCGAAGCGAGCCAGAGAGACTAGTTAAATATATTGAAAATTTTTCTCAACAGAAGGGTAGGGTAATTAGACAACAACTGCCCGAATCAACATGTTTCACAAGAATTTCTGCTGTGACCGTCAAAACCTGAAGAATGAAAGTATGGTCCGATTCAGAACATATTTTGAATTTTTTCGCGCTAAATCTCCATTCTAGCCTACTGTGCGTTGATGGGAAAATATCGATACATCGTTGACAACCAAGGCCTGTTCCACTACCAAGGTTTGTTCCAGCTCTGACTCATACTCGAGGTTTCTGTCAACGTACGATCGACCTGGAACAGCAGTTTCTAAACTACGCATGTCTCCGGCACTTTCTGTTGACAATCCGTCAAACCTGGAACAAACCTATTTATTATCCTAGTTTGATGGGCCAATAATTCGTTCGAATTTTGATAGGTACCAACCATTCGACCCCACTTTTGTGTAACGTGTACTTTTCGTTTGTAGCTTGTTTCGAGAGTTATAACCGGACCCCCCCCCCCCCCCCCCCCCCCCTAGATTTGTGTAAACTACGGTAGTAGAAACGTTGCGGTGGTAATCTCTATAATGAATAAAACAAATGTTGATGGGTCAGCATTGCCTTTCGGAGTTGTCTAATTAGCCAGTGGAGGTAGTGTTGTGGGGGGGGGGGGGGGGGGGGGGGGGGGCATCAACACGTCTAGGGGGAGCCGTTTGAAATGAAACATAAACAACGGCCTAGCTAGGGGGTGGGTGGAAAATGAGGGTTAAGGGTGCAGATAGGGGGTGATGAAAGGGTTGGGGGATGTTGTTAATGCTTCAAGTGCTAATGTTGCATGGTTAACGCACTGCGGCTCCTTCCTTCTATTTGGAGAATCTCATTGGCGGGTTAGTCCCAAACTTATAGTGAAGGAGCACACTGTGCACATTTGGGTAGTGGGGTGACCGACACTGTCGAGCGAGACATCAAGGACACAATAACTCCCAATAGTGAATTTTGGTTTATTATTCTTGGAACAGTACAGTGTACAGTGTACCTCCGTCGCCGTTACAAAGGTGTACTGAGTACGTCCGCCCGCCGTCCAGGCCGTTTTGGGTACCTAGTAGGAATTTTTTTAAAAATCTGAAATTTTGAAAAATACTTGATTTACCATTAATGGCACAACTAAATTTTAGTTGTGCCCGCAGGGTTTTCAGCCCGATCGCCCAAACCCGTGGGGCGCTATGGGACTGCGGGAGGGTTTTTTTGAAGGGTTTCGGCTATGGGATCGAGTTAGGTGTCATTTTCGAAGTATTTTTGGACGTAGAATCCATTTATGGAGGTCCCGGAACGGTCCGACTGCACTGGGGATCCATAGGGCTTTCATGGGGCTACAAATGGGATTTTTAATGTGTAATCGTTATAATGGCATAATTCTGGTTAATTTCCGAAGCGGTTTATTTCAAGAAAAATAAACCAAAATGAGTGAACGAAGTAGAAAATTTAGAAAAATGGTAAGATTTTTTTCAGGAAAGCCTCGTACCATTGTTTTTCAGCCGTGTATTATACTGAATTCCTCACTTTAGAATATTCCAAACAACGCTTTCTCCCCTGCTATAACACTCACTCGGATTTTCATAACCTCCCAACCAGTTCATTACGAGTCAAATACCAAACTTTTCGGTATACTCGAGCTAACCTTATTACCAACACATGCAGGGGTGGCTAAGAACAACGGTTTCTCCCCTCCCGGATTTCAAATCTTGGCTCGGAGTTAAGCCCCCGTACCTACGTGTTTAGATAGCAAACGCGGTAAGAACTCCACCCACTCCAATTCACATTCAAACTCGCATTCTCAATCCAGAAGTACTTCTCGGAGCAAAAGGAATCTCAACTTTATTAGTAAGTTATCAGCCGGCAACTTCCCCCTTCTCCCCATTTCTGTCTTCATTTCCTATGAATTGCATTAAACGTACAACTCGGAGCACATCCTCGGGAGTCCTCCCAAGTTTAAACCGAAGAGGGAGAAACGGTATCTCTTTCTTCATCACTGACCCTTTCCTCTGAACATCTCATTAACATTTTTCCAGAGTTTTTCTTGCCCTAGAGCGCTTTCTTCGAGTTCAGTAAGTCCTCCGCTGAAAAAAGGGAGAAAAAAAATCCCATAAACTTTTTTTAAACCTCAGTGAAATGTCCCCAAAAAGGGCAAATACTGCTGTGAAACTTTTCGCCATCGTTGGCCGTTTTGATCTGAAACTTCGTTGAAAAGGCCCGAAAGCCCCATCGTTACGTTTTTGGAGGTATTCGACGGCATAATCCTTCTTGATGATCTCAGTAATCGATCATTCATTTTTCGCTTTAACTGGGCCCCTTCGATGTAAAGTTCATCGAGAAAGACTTTCCTAATGGTCCACTATGGGAACTCTCGGTGGATCATTATAATTTTCGTGGGGTCGATGAGAGTCAGGTCTTTTTGTACTTGGAAGTGAAGCTTTGAAGATCCAAATTTGGAGTCCCTTTGCACTTACTCCAATTATACCATTTTTTGGTCTTCTGACGTTCACGCTAATATTTTTGCTCCGCTAGCTGGCCCGACAAACGTTGTGCTGCCGTACAAATGATTCCGTATGGATATTTAGGCTGTAAAATAAAAAACGCGGCAAATTTTACGCAAGGAAATAGTATTACAGTACACAATTATTGTTCGACATGTAATGATTTGTGACAAATCGTTTGTCATTAAAATATTGTTTTTAAACATGGATTCTACGTCCGAAATAACTTTGAAAAACGAAACCATTCGTCCACTAGACGCCCTTCAAAAGCCTCATTTGTAGCCTCATGAGAGCCTCATAGATCCCCGGGTTAAATCGGATAGTTTCCGGATGGATGGATTTTACGACCGAAATTACTTCGAAAATGACACTGACACGACTCCATAGCCGAAAACCAACACAAACCTTTCCTTTAGCTCCTTTTTTAGCCCCATAGAGCCCCATGGGTTGAACGATCGAGCTGAAAACCTCAAGACAATCGTCTCGAGCTGTCTTAGGCTACGGTTACTACGGATGCGAATTCTGTCGAAAAACTGTTGTGACTAACTGTTCGTGCGTCGACGTCAGTTCGATTTGAGCATCCAAATCCATTTGAAATTTTCGTCAGAACTAGCAACCATAGTAACTGTAACCTTAGGGAGGCTCCCTACCGAATTGAAGCTTTCTAGGGTGAACAGAATAGAATTAAATTCTCTCCTAAATTTTAGCTTGATCATCTGATTTGGTTGGAACCACTCAGCTAATCAGGACCCTGCATTTTATTAACCGCGGATGCTACATTTCAAATTAAAGTTTTGTAGGGGGAATACCTTGCACAGAAACGCTAGAAGCGCTAGCTCGAGTTTTCGTGACGTGACCGAAAAATATAACTACCAAATGCATGTAAAAATTTCATTGAAACGGCTCGAGCCGTTTCATCAGATTTTTATGTACCTAGAATGATTACAGCCTATAAAACAGCCTACGCGATAGAAACGGAAATAGGAGAGAGAGAAAAAAATGAGGGATGAATAATAAATACGATAAATCTTCGAGGCCTCACGGAGCATAATTAATCCCGTGGGAGGAGCTGTTGAATAAGGTCATGAATCGAGTCTGTGGGGCTCCCATGTTTGAGACGGAGCCTTGTAAAGAATGATTTATGTTGTTTCTTAATGAAGCTGCGGTAGCTTCCCGTGAACCAACAGTGACTGATTGTTGGAGGCGATATTTACGGTTTTCCTCCCATCAAAGTGAAGCTTTCCCTAATCGATTTCAGGTTTCTTACGGGCAGATGGTCTTTCCGGAATTGGTGAAAAAAAGAGCAACGGTGGGGGATCCAGCGCGTCTTTCTGTAACGAACGGCAAACTGAAAACAGAAGTTCTTCTTCTCTTTGAAGCTAAATCGCGAACTTCTGGTTGCTGGGGAAACGGGGAGCCTCTCCTTCACCAGTAAGGACATCTTTAGACTTCTGTACTTTCGACCTGACAGCATCACGGATATGTCTTCCTATCACCTCTACTTTCACAATTACAAGCTTCCACATGACTCTTCAGTATTCGAGAATGGTTCACTTCAACGAGAACCTCCTCTTGTTGGCATGCTCAACAAGCTCAGACAATGATGTCCATGGAGTGGAGTCAGTGTACTGGCTATGTAGGTGCTTCAGCCCGCTAGCCCCTTTGTCGTCATGTGTGTCTTATAAGACAGGTATACCTCTCGATTCTTATTTGTCTTCCTCTTCTTACCCCTCTTCATCTTCCAGCAGTGAGACATCTCATTCACCACCATTCTCACTGCTGGATACCAGGGCTCTACTGGCAGAGACCGTTGGTACTGTTGGGCACATAATTGTGCAATTATTGCACTCCTTATTCCACAGTTTCCTTAGACACAATAGTTCTACTGCATATTCGTTGAGTCCAACCATCCTCCTGCTTTGAGCCCATATAAAGTCCTCCAAATCTAGAGGACTCTCAACACTGCCGTCCTTGTTCTTCGACTTCTCTCTTCTTCCAACAGTAGGGCAAAAGGTCCGACTACATATTTCTGACACCAATGTAGGCTTTCTGAATTTAACTGTTTTTTTTGTTTTTTTTTTTCCTCTAAGATAACTTGAAGTGTGTGGGTCAAATCCAAGTGCATGCTTGCGCAGGAGGGTTTTCTGCGTCCAATAAGCGCATGTTGAATTTTGTAGAACATCCTAGAAGCTATTATTTGAAAAACAATTGTTAAGATTAACCCCAGGGCGGTGTCAAAAACTGGAGCTTTACCCCAGCTGGCTTGCAGGAGCATGCTGTCACTCCCAGCCCAGCTTTAATTTACTGGAAGAAACCCAGGACCGGGGTGGAGGGCGTGATTTGTAATGTGTCCACTTATTCAAGTCTATGACTGGAATGACGGATGTGACCCCTTCCTCTTGGCCCACAGTACGATCCCGATTAGTGATCTGCACGGACCTTCAGGGACCATCGCCATTCACCGAAGCACAAGCTTTGCTGAGCCCTCCAGACTGCCACATCATGCACAGCCAGGATTGTCAGCCACTGCCAGGCGGTGCAGGTTAGCCGGAAAGTCCCCGTGACCGGTTAGTAGTGAAGTTGAGTTCCTAGTTCATTAATTATTGTGTTTTGAATTTGGCGGCTTCCGAATTCGTATGCTCCTTGATCGTAGCGCCATGTGTATTGGGGGATGGGGTCAGGAATGGCGAGAAGGTCCTCTGGGATAGGTGCTGGAAACGCGTCTAGGTACGACAAGTCTCCTGGGTTTCTGAAAGAGGGATCCGGGTTGTAGGGTTGTATTTCCTACACAATCTATGATTAATATGTAGGATACGAATCCTGCGGGACACAATACACCTCCCCTTCACCAGAGTGGGAACAAAAAGTTCACTAAAGGAGGCTAAAACCTCCTGGAGCCCAAGTGATGGAGTCATCAACCTTGTAAACCATCTAATAAACGAGCGAATGTTGAAGAGGTGGAAGAAGGATGCGGCTAAAAAAGAGAAGAGGAAGTATAGTGAAGGTAAACGAAGTCTCCTAAGAGGAAAAAAGCAAGACAGATAAAATACAAGAGCGCAGGGAAGTCGGGTAGGGGATCTATCAGGCTGATGTAATATTAACGTCGCTAACGCACCACCTGTCCTTATAAAATACTCAACTTCGTACCATTAGACAAATTACACCTTCCGTGCTTGGCTTCACCAATATTGAAAAAGGTTGCCAAGGGGGTAGAGGCTCAATCACCGATGGCTCACTTCTGAGCATGCCTTTTTTCGTGGGTTATTCCCAGTCACGTAAACAATATTACAGTATTGGAAATTTATGGTAATGCGTCACATTCGGCTTTATAGAAGTAACCCAAGGATTTGCCCTGGTAGATGGGGGCAAATACTTTCTCATATGCAAGTTGTAGGGAGTCTTGTAGCGAGTCACTCTGTAACGAACATCAGCGAACGGAAGAGCGAAGTGCTTCCCCACTATGGCGATAGAGAATCTAGTGGCTAGATAGAATCCGCCATGCGCACGCGGTAAACGGGAGACTGCTCCTTCCTACACGTCACGACTGGCGGGAAAACAGTCGGTCTCACTTGCCATAACCCTCTCGCTCAGTGTTTACTCATAGAATTTGGGAATCAAATCCATTTTTGGGGGTTCCACATCTGTCCAAACGGTGTTCAGGAATAATTTTTAAAATTGATTTTATTAAAATAACTTCTACTACCTACACCAGCACGCGGACAGAGGGGCCTCGCATCGCTCAGCCACTTTACATGGGCAGACGAGGCTCGCTTCGCTCGTTCATTAGTGCGCTTATATTCTCTCGCACATTCTAGAAATGACTCCCGAACACTCAGCTCAAAGGAAGCAAACATTTTTCTTATCCCGAATGGGCATCGGAAACGTTTTGTTCAGAAGGGGTAGATGACGGAGCCGAGGAAACCAAATTCAGCAGCAAACCTACTCCAGTTCTATATTATAATACTGAAGTGACACTTTAGTCTTCCCATTCTCAACGGTCTACACCTCAATGCGATTGGCCATTGCAACCAGGAAGCCGAGTCCGAGACGCCTAGCTTCCGTCTCGTAGACGCCCAAGAAGTCCTCTCCACCGTGCCTTGTCACGAACAACTTCTGGTCTTGGCCCACTTCCGCAAGTACATCAGTGACTCGAATTATCGACGAGGAGCGACTTTAGGGCAGAGTAAACTTAAAGGAGAGATTTATGTAATAATAAAGGGGATAAATGACCATTCTTTTCTAAATATCCTCACTTCCCTATAGGGAAGAGAAGAAGAGGGAAGGGAACTCACTATAGTCCACTGTAGTCTCACTGTAGTCTTATACATATTATGTATAAGGAACTATCTATAGTGAGTGACTATGAGGAATCGTCAGAGCCCCTATATTGTAGGGGCTCTGACGTTTCCTCATAGACGCTCGGACAGGGACTCCCATTGGAGCGCATTTTCGCGGGATCTAACCCCCTCCCCGGAAAAGGGTAATTTTAGGACTTTGCGGTTAAGAGGAGAAATGTTGTGACATAACTACTCAGTTAGATAGTCAATCACGGACACGTTAAGAACACATTATTAGTGGTATTAGCAGGTTTTCAGGTATGATATCGAGTGGGGTGTCGTTTTCGAAGTGTTATAGGACGTAGAATCCATTTTTTGGGCTCCCAGAACCATCGTATCTAACCGTAAGGATCCATAGGGCTTTTGAAGGATGCCAGAAAGTCTAATGAGGGTCGTTTTCCGAGTAATTTTAGACGCCCTCATCCGTCCACAGTTTACAAAAAAAATTTAAAACTGTATTTAAACTAATTAAAACAGTTTAACATAATTAAATTTTTTTTATTGATGTAGAATTAATTTTCAGATAAGTAGTTCAAATAATAAAAAAACCCGTGTAAAATTTGCAGCGTTTTTTGGTTTATTATTCTTGGAATAATACACCTATGTAATCGCGACGGAGGTCGACGACTCCGATTGGCCTCAAAATTTGACATTATCCTTTTCAAAACGTCTACATATTTATGCGACTCAGAATGTGGAAAGTGCACAAAACCCTGTACTCGGGATGTTTTTAACGCATTGCGTTACCAAATTCCCCCCCTTCCCCAGAACATTTGAGCAATGCGGATTTCCGAGCACGATGAGCCGAATTTTAATTGGAAAAGCGATAACTGATAACCGGCGAGCGAGCGGAACGGAATCCAAATGCACTGGATCGTATCTTGTTTCACCTTTGGTTTTATCAGGTCGACAATCGGGTGGGCGATAGTATTTTTCAAGGATTTCCCGTTAATTAATGCTCATCGCGGTTTAAAATTCGTACCGTGGTTTATGCAGAATTAATGTAAAGCAGAAGTACCGGCGTGTTTGAGTGTGTTGTGATATTATTCCGTTACCCGCTCAAATATTGATGGGTTACTAATGTTGTAACCCGTGGGGAAACCACTATAACGAACACCAGCGGCGAATGGAAGTTGGAAGTGGTTCCTCGCTCATGATCTAGTGCAGGGCTCTCTAACCTTTTTTCAGGGTGGGCCGGATTGAAATTTTCCCTCGATTTCACGGGCCAAACATTAGGCCCTATATAAGAGAAAATATTAAATTGCTGCCAGGTGGGATATGGTCAGGCATTGGCTGGTGTAGCCAGCAGGGGTTGGCCCCCTAGTATTTAGTCTATTTCTACGATAACTGTGGATGAAGAACCGTGGAAAAGCGACTCTGCACTTCAACTGCCGCAGGCGGAGAAAGTGCGCAACATTGGCAGGGTCATGAACAGAATTTGAAGAGCGGACAATGTGTTTCTGCGCTGGTAGACTTTAAGTCGATCCTTTTTTGCTTCCGAGTCTGCAAGGCAGTGGAAGCATTGTTTTCACTTTCGAAATGAAAAAAAAAAAAAAAAAAATTTGTTCGGCAAAATCAAAATTTCCACTCACGTTTCAGAGCCTCCTGAACAAATTTAGTTCCGTGTCTGTCTGTCGGTCCGCATTTCCTTGCCACACCCATAACTTCCACAATTTTGATCGGATTTCAATCCAATTTTCAGGAATTGTGTGGGTATGGCCCTAGATGGTCCCCTATCAGATTTATCACGATTGAATCAGCGGAACGCTGTCCGCAGGCGCAAACGTGTGATTCCTTGTTACAGCCATAACTTCCACAATGTTGATCCAATTTCAGTCAAATTTTCAGGGATTGTGTGAGACGGCCACTTGAGGTTCCAAATAAATTTTATGAGGATTGAATCAGCGGAACACGTTGCTTGGGCGCAAAATGGTGATTCGGGTCATCCTCAGCAACATGGAAGAAGTTGGTTGTTAGGATGGTTTGTTCACGCAGGCATCGAATTTTTAAAAATCTCGAGACAAAATTCCAAGAGGTTAGAGATCCAAAGAATGAGGTGCAGTGTCGTTCACAGCAATCGAACTCGAAGCAGTACCGCACTGCCACTAAGTGTAATAATATTATAGTAAGTAGGTATATTATACTTATGTAGGTAATGTAGCTAAAATCTCTCCGGTTCACTCTTGGACGTTGAAATTTGAGAAGGAGACCTTATGGGAGTACAAGAGACGATTGAAATGACGGGTATTCTCCTGGTGAGCTGAGTGAGCTAAAATCTAGCTCAGGGGGGGGGGGGGGGGGGGCAAGGGTGACATCATCCTCAAATTGAGTCTTACGAAGGGTTAATTTCCTGGCTGCCACGACCACGAGAGACTTGTCTGTAATGGCGGCCTGGGCAAGAACCCCACGCGAAGTTTTAACTGGGTCCGATGGACTTTCCACATCCGAATAACTGCCGGAAAGAGAGTCCTGGTCAGCAGACCCAACGAAAAATGAGTGAACGGTCCATAATTACGCGTATGCAGTGGGTATCATTTAATGACAAATTTTGTTTTAATTTATTTTTTCTTATTAGTTATTTCATCTTATTAAATTGATTTAATTATTTCTCATCTTCGATTCACTCAAATTCGTTACAGAATGACGAACATATTATGTTATTAACTTTTGGGTAGTTTCCTCACATGATTACTAACATTGCAAATTACTAACAAAATTTCATGTGTAAACGAGTTGTTACGGTAACATTTTGATCAGCATCGTTAGAGCGGGTAATTGATGATTGAGTGAAGAAAAACTGCTGAGGCGCTGGTGTTGGAAGGAATCGAAATACAAGACCGTCATTCACAATGGAAGGGAGGAGAGATGAATCAGAACACTAATGACTCAACAAACCCAGGACAGACTTTTGGGAGGAAGGGGAAAAAAACTCTTGCTCTTCCAAACGGCAAAGAAAGACACCCTGTTCGATCTTCAAGAGTTTAGCATGACAAGATCAAATTTTGATAATGCAGTAAAAAGTGGAGGTGGTGAGGAGGGGATGGGATGAGCATTTTTTGTAAGGAATCACCAAACGTCGATAAACCCCAGTGAAGTGTATGCAGTGATGCTAACGATAGTTTGGTTCAAACTAACATATTATGTTATTTTGAACGTATATTATTAATATACCTGACAGTTCGGTTTGGACGGGTTGAAAAACTGTTGGAAGAGGCTGACAACCAGTTTCAGGTGGCAGAAACCAGTTTGGAAGTGTTAGTAAACAGTTTGGCGGCCAAGAACCGGTTTGGAGTTGTTGAAACTGGTTGGAAGAAGTTATTCACCCGTTTGAAGGGGTTGTAACCAGTTTTTATGAGCAATAACCAGTTTGGCGAGGCTGAGAACGGGTTTGGAGCGGTTGAAAACTGCTGAAGACTGCTATAAAGCAACCCAAGTTCATCAATAAGGCACCTTTCCATGAGTGTTCATGAAAGAAAGTGTTCATTCGAAATTTCCGTGGGTCTGAGCTGATTAAATCAGCAGAATTAATTTTATTTTGCTAAGATGGACTAATAGTTGTAGGTATTTTTTCCCAAATTAAAAAACGTAGCAAATTTTACACAAGAGATATTCTTCACTTATTGTTTGAAGTAGGGAAATTGTGCAAAAATAAATTCTATGCCAACAAAAGAATTATTTTTAAAAAGATACAAAAAAATAAAATAAATTTTAGAGTACAATGTTTTAACAAAGTTGAGACAAAAAATTATGCATCCAAAATTGTAAGAAAAACGACACCTCATTTGACCTCATAACTCCCCTTATTTGGCTCCTTATTAACGATAATTCCATTGTTATTCTTTGAGGTGCTATAGAAGGCTACCTACTTTTCAGAGCAATTCAGGGTGGTAGTGAAAAAAGGGAATCTAGCGCTTGAGAAAATCACTTCACCGAAAAAGTTTCATGTTTTGATATTGATTCACAAACTCCAAGGGCTCAACTTTAATTTAAACAAAAAAAAAAGCCTTGTGTTTTGCGGCGAAAAAAAAAATTCGCTGGAGGGGGGCACTGTCGGGCCTGATGGGTGCGCGATTGGTACAGAATTAATTAAACAAAGTCGGCGTTATTAGTTGGGAAAATCCCCTCAGGAGTGGACCAGGGGAGGCGGCAGGGTCCGGCAGGGGATTTTCGGGGGTGGTTTAGGGGTGCCTGGCGGTGGCCGACTACGCAGGCGCCAACCCGTTCGTTCCTGCCTAGGGTTGCTCGCCCTGTCTTCAGTCCACCGCCGGCGTAGGTTGTTGATTATTATCGGTTAGTCACTCCGAGGACAATTCCCGTGTATTTGTGTGCATTTCGTCTCATATATAAATCGTACGATTTCGGTCGATTCGGACCTTCTTGACCGTGTGCCGTAGTGATCTTCATCGATAAAAAAATTGGTTGTCTCTTCTTTGTTGATCTTGTCTGGATTCTACCCATCTCGGCTTCACCAGGATATGGTAATATCGGTGAGTTTCACAGGAACTTGTCATTGCTTTATTTCAATCAAATTTCTTGTCATTTTCCCAGCCTAACCAACACCTACCACGCGTAAAAATTTGGCAGCATGTCTAATAAAACTCATTGTTTTTATTTTAAGAACCTCCCTACTGTTATCTTCTCAAACACTGCGATACCTACTTAACCAACCATGATATTTATATTTATTTATAAATACTCATGTCCTCTAATAATCCCAGAAATTTTTTTAAAATTTGAATTTGATTATATTTAGTATGACAATCTATATTGCACTACTTCCATCTGAAATGTCATCTCGCTTTATGAAAATCCTTTGAATTGCAGTAAGAAAAATGAATGGTGTCTGACATTTTGTGAAAAAATAGTCCAGTCGAAAATAATTCCATAAAGAAATTCCAAACGGTTAAACATGGGACGAGCAATATGTTTCAAATTTATAATTTTTTAAACTTATTTCCGTTGATTTCCATCGTGTTGATAAACTGGTTCACTTGATGATTATAGAATTATTACCCATTATGCATAATAATTACGAAATAATTCGAAGTAGGACGTGATAAACTTATTATAGAATAATATTGACGTGACATACTGATAACGACTTTCGTACTTACAAAACTGTAATAGTACTTCCTCAGTTTTTAAGAAATTTGCAATTCTTGCTAATTTAAATGATATAGGTAGGTGCCTATTGTCAAATCAAAAATCTATCATTTTGTATCTGCATTAAAAAAAAATAAAATAAATAAGTATGAAAAATAAACTCGTTTTCGATCTCGTTTTCTTTTTTCCGGCGCAAGGAGGTAAGATAAGGAGGTTGAAATAAAAATTATTATAATGAATAAATATCTACCTACTCATTAAAATTTTAGGAAATAGAATACACAAAGATTTGTTTCGTACGAAATATTTCGAACGTCCCTTTTCAATCAACCCTTTAATAAACTAAAGAGTTGATCGAACAGGTGGATTGAAGTCAAACAGAAAAGAGGAAAAATGTTCGGGTGGATGATACACTCTAACAATTTGGTTTGTTTGTATTATTCACTGTAATCCATTTGAATTTAATGAATTGCTTGACGATCATCTGCAATTGTTGATGATGATAGTGTCCGTTTAGTGTGGTTCACAAATTTGTCACTAGGTCCTAAGTTTAGATTGAAATTCTCTAATGTAAAGGAACTGCCAAAACATAAATTAACCTTTCATTTCAACTGAAGTCCCCCGTGAAAATCAAAACTCTACGAGGTAAAAAAAAAAAAAAAAAAAAAAAACTTTCCTGAACAATCTTTCTATAATATTAACGAAATAGGTACTCGGTTTACCGCCTAGTTGTGTTCGCAAGCTTTTCAGCCCGATCGCATAAACCGGTGATAAGCTGTGGGGCTAAAAATAGGCTACGGGAGATTTTTCGGGGTTAGGTGTCGTTTTCGAAGTATTTTTGAACGTAGAATCCATTTTTTTGGGTCTCAAAATTGTCAAAACTCTCATAAATGCAGTTCTTTTCTAAAATTTTAGAATTTTTTTTGTAGGATAGTTTTCATTTACATAGTAGGTACATATTACATTTTGAAAACTATACCAAAGAATAAAATCCCTTGTGTAAAATTTGTAGCGTTTTTTACTTTACTTTATTTGTCTTGTTCTTCTTTCTCACGGGATTGTTATGTTGATCTTGATTGACTTGTTGATGGGGGGTTAAAAGTCAAATCGCCGAAGAGGCATGTATTAAATACGACAAATTTTGTTTTGTGCTTGGCCGTTCATTGAACCATGAATCACTCGCTGTTATGGTTTTGGCGGCGAGCGCTTTCGACGTGGAATCTCGCCGTCCCGGCCGTCTGCACGTAGAAATCAAGAAAAATAATCCGTCACTGAGCCCAAATGATATCCCTCTAAGACCACTCTGGATGGATTTGCTATTTAACTTTCAAAACCGCTCACGTAACACGAACAACACTTTGCCCTGGAACTGTTCGGCCATTCAGTGTGCTCACGCGAGGAATCCACTCGGAGAATATTGAATTCTGGTGCTCAACACTCGTTCTTGTGCACATTCTGCGATTTGGAGCAAACAAACTGATGAATTTGTCTCAGTTGCTTCGGCCTGGCCAAAACTAATTTAAGATTTCCAGAGCCCATTAAAAACCTCAGACTTCTCTCACTCGCGCAGAAACTTGGATGCATAATGTATTTTCGTTCAACTTCTGTTCCCTTATATCAGAGGGACGTCTCCAAGCCGAATGATGGTGCTTGCATTATTTAAACGGCTTTGGGACCCGCAGAATCCTTCCCTTATTCAGAACTTCCGCCAAAACCGCTCAATATTGCAGTGAATAGCTGACTTAATAGGTCGAAGTCGAGGAGGAGGATCCCTCAAACTTGAGTTTATCTGTCTAATGGCTTACATTGAGAAGTTTTTAACACCCACAAAACTTCTTTCGTCGAGCACAACAACCGAACCGTTTTCTTAACAAAGTTGACTAGGTATTAGGTAATCTGGGCGTTGAAGCAATCTCGGGGTTTAAATCATTCAGACGGTAGAATGTGGGATTCCCTTTTGCGCATCAACCCATCAGTATGAAGATAGGAACGGGAGGATATTAATTTCTTCGCGAAGTTACTCTCATGAAGGGAAACAGGAGGAAAAACGTCTCTATATTAATGACATGCAGTGAATGATCTGGATTTGGCTCGCGAACTTACGAAGAAGACGACGAAGGCTGAACTCTCCTAGCAAACAAAAAGATATCGCTTGATTTTTTAATAACGCGTAATATGTTGGTTTCTTGGGGAATTGAGATCCGGAAATCGTCCCCCCCCCCCCCCCCTAAAATTGTATGTGATTGATAATGAAAACAGCTATTCAATCAGAACGACAGTTAATTTTGAATTGAAAAGAGGGATTCCTAATCCAAAATATACGTCTGCACAGACACGCAGGATTTCATTCTATAGAATGATTTATAATATATCTTACGTACCTATATTATAGGTACGTAAGATTCCACTTACCAACAGGTAGCCATAATATAATTAATTATATCACAGTTGTAGTGCAAATGAAGGACCTAATTCCTTTTTTTCTAAATCGAGATTTTCACGATTTTAGATCTTATGTGCCACCAAGACGTTTTAGAGCGATAGCGCTGCCAGAGTTCCTTACACCTTACTCGGGAATCCTTGCTCAATTAGGAATGTGACGAGAAGAGTCTTGAACCAGCTTAGAGACCTTTTTGAACATTTTCGTTCAGCCTTGAGCCTTCTTTGTAAAGGAACTGCCAGTAGGTAGGTGAATTACGTAATTAGGTAGTGAATGAGGTTAATATGTGATATGCAATACTTCAATAAATGAGTATTGCAGAAATTGCAGAAATTTTCCACTTGGGTCCCCCAGGAAACCAGAACTCTCTACGAAGTCAATGTGCTACCGTCATAACCAACAAGACCGGTAGACTCAAAAACTGCCATTCAAAATTAGAAATTGAAATAGGATTCAACAAAGCCAAGAAATTCATTACAGACCTCAAAGACGAGAACTGACAAAACCAACCAAACCATTCTTGATCAGATTCCATCAGCGAATTGCAAAATGCAGTTTCAGATACACGACCATACCTACATTCTATTAGATAATGTTTATCATAATCAAGTAAATCGAAAAATTTTAGAGCTCCATAAGAAAAGTGCTGCAAATTTTACCCAAGGGTTTATTATTCTTTGGTATAAATTGTTAACAAATTAATTTTATATCAATGAGAAAACAAATTTAGTTTAGTTAAGGACCTACAATAGGTTTAATAATTAACTTTTTTTTTTAAAGCATGGAACATGCTTTAGCCGTGACCTAACTGCCCAAAAACGTTAGTCTAGGAGGGAGACGCGGGGGTATCACGTTTCTATACTAACTACGAAATATATAAACATACGTTAGGCCGCTAGTTCGGCATCCTCACCTGTCGTACGTTAGGCCACTAGTTCGGCATCCTCACTTGTCTCACCATCAGGCCACTAGTTTGGCGTCGGACAGTTACTTTTCCAACAGGCAAGATCGGTTTCGATCTCACGGTTAATAAAGCTTGTTCCATGTTTCTTGACTTTCAGCAGTAGGTTCTAAGCAAAAAGCATCGGAAAGTCCAGGGGGGGGGGGGGGGGGGGCATGGCGATACCCAATGAGCCGAGCTTTTAAATTTTCTCGTACAGTTTGTGGGAGGATGTGGGCCCCCGATTATGCGTTCAAAAATACCTTGAAAACTGACACCCCACTCGATATCATACCCGAAAATCTGCAAAAACCCCTCCCGTGGCTATGATGGCCACATGTTTGGGCGTCTGGCTGAAAACCTATATAGGTTTTTTCATTTATAAATGGCGTCGAATGGCGGACGGACATTTCGTTTTTGGAATCTGCTCCATTTGTTTATACGTGAATTCCACACAAACTCAAATTAGGTATATAGCCGTAGCCGTTATATTATTTTATAGTTATATATTATTAGCCCCCCTTATTAGCCGTATTGTAATATAATTGCCGTAATATTATTACAAATCGTATCGCCTATTTCAAGCCTATTTCGAATTTATTTATCGATTATTTCCAGAAATTTGGTCCAGTAGTTTCGGAGAAATTTCTCCCTTCTTGAGAGAAACATTAGATCATGGATAAGTCCTCTATTTAAATGAAATATTCGCTGGGTTCTATCCCAAAATGGCGTTTCTGATAGTCGGCTTAGACTTCCAATCGAATTCGTTCACTCTCTAATTCAAGCAAAGGTTTACGTCAATATTGAACAATATTTTCCTCCTGTACAGACATCATAAATGTTTTATTTAAGTAGACGTTCACAGTATTCAGTAACTTCAGTAAACTGCATAAATGATGGGTAAGAAATGATGAGAATAAAATTTGATCACGTATTTCCTAGTTTTAACAGCGTCATTTGGTAGTGATGGAAATAGTTTGTTTCTGCCAAACGAAAATTTTATTTATAGTCCGATAAAAATAGTTTAGGAATGTAGGCAGGTGCGTAAGGAGGGAAAAATTGGTAGCTTGAGATATGTAGATTTTTCATATAAACCAAGATCTTTCAAACGAGTGGCGAACGATTTCTGTGCGATGAAAATTGCGGAAGTTCCATTTCCCTACCAACGGGTTGGTTGTACGTGAATATCGACCGAAATAGAAACGTTGCATTCTGTTCGTGTTTCATTTTCACAGATAGACCCCCACGTCTTATAAGTCTATAGACATATCCATGTCAATTTCAAAATTTCTGATCGATGTTCCTATCGACAGCTTTCCACGGTCTAATCACACGCTCAAAGAGTTAGTTACCTATCGAGTTATTGATACTTTTCTTTCGATGTTACCTATTGGGTATCGTTAGATAGTGATATCGTCCAGATAGGTCCAACGTCCGTAGTGTTGAAATAGTATAAAGTTTTGAAGTAGTTGAAAATCTGCTATCTTTACGTCTTGAGACGTTGTTACATGAGACAATTGGTTGAATTGGGAATTCTATGGCGAGTCCAGTCAAACTTTTGAGTTTGCAAGAGTTTGAGACGTAATTGGAGAGGTAGTTCCTACGTTACATGCATCCTCTTCTTGGAACTTGTTCTGTCGTTCATGACTACAGGAAAATGGGATTAGGCAACAGTTCCAAACACAGCTCGTTAGGCGCTGGTTTGGGAAGTGTAATTATTAACAATGACAAGCTACACACCTTAACGTTTAGTTGTGTTATCGCTCATTGAGGTGTTAAGTGCTGTACAAGATTATAGAAGGGCAACCGCAGTGGATTACAATTGCAAATGAATAAGATAGCATGGCAGAGTTGGCACGAAATGGAGCTTAATTCGGCCGAAGGGGCCAAACTCGTGGGTGGGAAGTGGAGGGATGACGTGAGTTGGATTGAAGAAGAGCTCTAGCTAGATAGAAGACCCTCTCCTGGCTATCTCGCTTGATTGTTAGACCAACCCAGTAACCATGTCGGTACCTTCAGACGTCCCGAGGGAAAACCCCTGGGAGGGATGACGCTTGTGAAATGGAACATGGCGAGAATTAATGGAAGACCGGCAAACAGCTAGCGGGTTTTCGGGGGTCTCCTGGCTTCGCTTATACGTGAGAGCGGGACCAAGTGTGTGTAGTGGGGATATGATACTCCTTCCCTACAGACCCCCTACCTCTACCATCACCTGCATTACCCCTCCCTACTACTCCCCACCCATCTCCGTCACCCCCTCTCAACCCCCCCACCCAAGTATCATCCGACTTCTAGTTAAGGATTTCCCCGTCACACTTCCCCGCCATATCCGGTTACACCTCTTGAAAACACAAGAGAAAAACCCCCGCAGCTTTCCACTTTACTTTTTTCCCACCGTCTCCCGAAGGGCTTTTTATGAATGATGCATGATTCTCCCATTCCATCCATAGAAAAACACCGAGGAAAATTAAACGTCCCCGTTTACTCGGGAAAACCAACGACCAAAACAAAAGAAATTAAGTACGCCCTTCATTATGCGCATGTGACGAGCTAGAATGATTCATCGCATCAAATTCCTTGCAATACAATACACCAATTCTGTACCTCAAAGCCCCGCCACCGTTATAAGCAATGCTCAACCCTGCAACATTCGAACAATGTTCAAAAATGCCTTCGGAAAAACTCTATTATGTTTGTTTAAATTAAAATTATTATCCTATATCGAAGAACAATAAACCCTTGTGTAAATTTTGCACAATTATTGTGCAAAAATAAATTCTGTTTTACCAAAAAAATAAGTATGGTTGAAGAAATTAAAAAAACAAAGTTTTTCTGTAAAATGTTTGAACAGATGTGGTTCCTTGAAAAATGGATTTTGGGTCCAAAATTACTCCAAAATTACACTTTAACTGGTCAAATAAAGGGGTTGTAGGGTGTCGGGGATCCCGGACGTTTTTTTGACAATTTGAAATCCCGGGATTTGTGGAGTTAATTCGAGTTTTAGTTCTACCTCGTACTTAAATTGTTCAAGTCTTGATTGTCGTAGGTAGGTACGTAAATTGTCAAGTCTTGTTTGTGAAAATGCGAAAAGATTTACGGAGCATAATTAAAAAGTAAATGAGCCTGTTCGAAAATTGAGGCAGCCGGGGCCACCATTTTGATTCGGTTCCGGCCATAGGTAGGTACTACTTTTGGGTCAGATCTGGGTCCTTCCAAATTTTTGGACGTCTGAAAAACACAAAAAGGTCCCACTTTTTATTCTACCAACTTCCAAGGACCTTCTTCCGTCCAAACCTCAGTAAAAATGAGAGACTTCGACAAATCGATGAACGTATTGAAATGAAAATATTATTTTAACGTGATGTTAATTAACAATTAATAAATTAAGTAATTATTACTTATAATGTGATTTTTCAAATAATAATGTTGGATCTCGAATTTCTACGAATCAATAAAATATGGCCTCCACCCATCATAGACCGCTAAAATTTAGCAGGTTATTTAATAACCTGCTACCTATAAGCTTACGGTAGCACCAAACAATATTGTACTGATAGTTTGCCAATGTTTTCAATAATTGAAAACTAATTGTCAAACTTGAAAATGTCATTGTCATTGTCAAACTGATGATGATGATAATAATCAGAGAGGAAATCCCACCTGAAATTAGACTTGAATAACTAATAATCTGGAGCTAACAAAATTCCAATTTGGATTTCACACACCCGAAAATACCATACCAAAAATACACGCACCACATCGTAAGTAGGTACCAGGTTCTTGGACAAAATCTCACTACTACTACTGGGCGGTTCAAGTACATGATATGAGATGGTACATGATACATACAGTAACATCCATAATGTTCATAAAGGATACAAGTCCTCCCGGACCAGCCATTGCGCCAGTTGGTAAGCCATACAGGAATAACGGCCCATTGTAGGCGTTATGCCCTCAAGTGCCCTCCATAGGTGCCCATAGCAGGACCAGCAACCCCCATTAGAAACCCCGTACCTCACAGGTTGTTTGGAGCAGAAATGCAATCTTACCCAAGAACCATCGAACTAGGTTTTACTGGACATGGCTTCAGACAACATCTAGTACACCCCCAGCATATTCAATCTTCCCTGCAACCAATCTTAACCAAGAGCCATCGAACTAGGTCATACTGGACATGGCTGCAGTACTCACTCACGTCCATGGAAAACTTTCATCATTCCTAGTACGTTCCAACCCGCCCTGAATAAATACTAATCCGTGACTTAATACTCTCAAATTCTTTATATCAGATACAATCATTTTACAACAAGGGAGAATTACTTCTACGTCAGTATATTGCCTCTTTATCCTCCATCCCTTCTCTCCCACTTCTTACTAAACCCGCCATTTTGGATAATAATATTATTCTCCTTCATCCTCTCCTTCTCCCTTCCTTCGTGAAGTGATATCGCGATCATTCGCGACAGCGGGTTCTACAATGTAGATGTCATCTGGAAACACCCTAGAAAAGACATTTTGATACATTTAGAAAAACAATCAACTTTTGTATCATTGTCAGGGTTCTGGAGCTATTTTCGTTCTCGAGAGTTTCTTAAATGAGACAGATATTTCTCTGCCAACAGACAGAAAAACACGGGAAAAGGGGGGGGGGGCTTCCGCGAGAATGTAGGTTGTAAGGTGAGGTTGTGGAAGAAAATCCTCTGGCCCCTGACGGAAATAATTGGCACTTGGGGCGGGAGAGCCCGCGAAGCTCCCTGAGAAACAAGTTTTCTTGCAGACAGAACTTTCCATCTTTTCATCGACGGACCACTTTGCCATCCCGGCTAGAAACCTTCGGAAGGTTGAAAAACTTCCTGGTGGAACCCAAGCCGCTATAAGACACATGTAATAGGGAACAACTCCGGTTGTATTTTGGTGTGAAAAGGGACGTGCGAAAGATTTCCCGCACAAAAAAAAAAAGAAAAAAAAAAAGAAACACGCAGAGACGGCAGCGTTGAATTTCTTGTAAGTATCTATACTTACAAGAAATTCAACGTACCGTACGGTACGCGTCAGCAAAATACTGGGTGATCGTATTTTGGAAATCCGATTTCGAATTTGGATTCAGCGTGTGAAAATGTGTGGGAAAACAATACTGAACAACATCAAAAGTTTTTAGCGCAACCTTTTTCCAACAAAAAATGGAAAGGTGCGCTCACCTCTTCGACATGTATGTTTTTTTTTTTTTTTTTTTTTTTTTTGTTTGTGTACAGAGCATCACGTCCGAGCGGCTCAACAGATTTTCATGAGGGTGGTCTCATTGTCATCAGCGAGTTCCGGGGGTGGTTATAGGCTACCTTGATTTTTCCTCCCTCATCCCTTTCATCGGTTTTCGGGAGGTACTTCACGACGAAAGTTGTTTATCTCTGATGTGTAACTAAGGAGGCCTCAATAGGGGGACGAAAGTTTTTGTCCGATTTCGTTGGTACAAGGGTCTATGGAATGAGCTTTTTAGGCTGATTCCAACGACTCCAAAACGATTTTTGCAGCCTGAGCCGTTCGTTACCTCTGATCGCCATAAGGTTTTATTACGCATCGGTCGTTAGGGTGCAGTTGTTTACGTAATGAGCATCACGTGGATGATGTGTTGTGTGGCATAGTTTGGTCGCTAGATACCTACTGTTTCTTAGTTTCTCTCGCTCATTAAATATATCGTAATAACAAAAAGGTTGCGCTCATCTATTCAATTCAATTGATGGCTTGTTTATTATCCTCTCTAGCTTTGATGAGCTTTCCGGATGTTGTTTGTTTGTTAACGATGTTTTGGTTGTTATGGGGAGAGGGAGTAGTGATTAGATTTTGTCTGAAAAATTTAAGATGAGAAATTTGAAAGCCTCATAAATTATTGAATAAACTTTTAGACAGTTGTATATATACTTATAAGTCCGAAGGGCTTGGCATATTTCCAGGGCAAGGGTGGTTTTACTTGTCTTCTTCTTTTGCCTGAATGGATGCTCGGTTTTTGGAAATCCGATTTCAAATATTGTTACAGCGTGAAAAATTATGGGAAAACGATACTGAAAAGTTTAACCCATTGAAAGTGAAAGTTATCCTTTTGTGAGAAATTTAAAGGCTTCACAAATAATTTGTGAAGAATAATTATTATTGCTATAGAACTCCTTTCTCATGTTTATTGTCTTAATGAAATACAGTTTTAATTAATTACTACAATGCATGCAATGGACGTCAGTAAGTATTGTCATGGACTTACAACATCTTAGTCAGCCCTGTCCGTAACTGATTCGGGCCAGACAATGCGGAACCGCAATATTCTAAGCGGCACCCGCATTGTTGAAATGGCTGATTTACGACTTTCCCTCAATTAATCACCCGAATTCGTCCTCATATCACCGTTGGGTTCATAAATTACCCGGTTATGACGTAATGCAGTTTATAATGCAGGCGGCCGCGTTGTCGTAAATTTCAGTTAAGTTCAAATCGCGTTTTGATTGAGGGCCAAGTCTGACGACCGGGTCGTAAACATCGTATTTTCGATTTCGGTATTCGACTCTCATTCACAACTCAAACTTACACATCAGAGAGAAAATCAGAAAAACCCGTCCCCCATAACTTACCTCTTATACGTTATGATGGACCTTTTGTATTATTCGAAGCAGTAGGTAAGTTTTACTGCCGCACAAGCGAATTTCACTTGTTGACTTCGTAATTTCCAACACGTGTATAACGCAGTAGGAATTCCTACCTGGAATTATTCATACAATGAACGTTTCATTATGAAATAGTCTTGTCAATTCCCTCTCATTTTGTCTCTCTCCGGCTTTGAGCTCGCAAGGTGAAAATTAACGCTCGAAAGCAGATAACATTCCGCCTGGGGGAGCGTTCCGATTCATACACCAGTTTCATTTCGATGAGAGGTCCATTGTGGAATGCAATCTGCATATCTAACACTGAAGTCCACATGCCCGTATTTACATACCGGAAAATATCCATTGGATAATATCCATATTATGAAGATGGATATTATGGATATAAATTATATTATATTATTATGGATATAAATGAGAATATGACGCATTTTATTGCACCAATAATAAACGCCACCCAAAAGTTAGAACCTGATTCTTCGATATCACTTTGAAGAATTAAGTGAACTAGCACTCAGACATAAGACCACTTAATCAGACAGAAGGCCTCGCTTCGCTCGGCCAACCGCTTGTTCGAACAGGGGGAGCTCGCTTCGCTCGGCCGACCCCCCTAGCGATTTTTTAACGGATCCAGAACCAATAGAAAAAATCGCCGTATTTTTATCGCTTACCGTTTAGGAGGAGAAGGCCTGTTATGTTATGTGATACAGTCAGCCATACGCAGACACGGTGAGAATTAGTGGTATAGATCCTGTAAACTTTCGGTTACTTCGATGAACCATTAATTAATAGAAATCTGAGCTTCTGGCACTACTCTTTTTATTTAGCACCTTGCTCACTACTCTGTTGATTTAGCTCCATGTTCACTACTCTGCTAGTTTAGCTCCTTGTTCACTAATCTGTTGATTTAGCTCCTTGCTCACTAATCTGTTGATTTAGCTCCTTGTAGTGAACAATACCCTGTTGATTTATCTCCTTGTTCACTACACTGTTTATTTAGCCCCTTGTTCACTACTCTGTTGATTTAGCTTCTTGTTCACTGCTCTGCTTTTTTAGTTCCTTGCTCACTACTCTGTTGATTTAGCTTCTTGCTCACGACTTGGTGATTCAATCCTAGTCTCTACTCTGCTTATTCAGCTGCTTCGTATTCACCACTCACCACTCTGCTGATTTGGTCTGTAGACTAACTATAGTTACCAGCGTAGCGTGCTCATTGTAAGACTTCTTATTCAAATTTAAAAACGCTGCAAATTTTACACAAGGGTTTATTATTCTTTGATATAGGTTAGTTGCGCAAAAATTATATCTGAGTCAAAAGAAAAAATGTCGGGGAAAAAAAAATTTTGGATTTTTTTTTTTCACAAAAATTTTTTTTGGATTTTTTTTTTTTTCAAAAAAATTGTTTTTTCAAAAATTCTTTATTCTTTACTCGAAAAATATTTAACCTCCTGGGATCCTTCAAAAATCCCATTTTTAGCCCCATGAAAGCCCTATAGATCGCAACAGTGAAATCGGACCCCAAAAAATGGATTCTACGTCCAAAAATACTTCGAAAACGACACCTGACTCGATCCCATAGCCCAAAGCCTTCAAAAACCCCCTTCTGTAGCCCCATTTTAGCCCCATAGCGCCCCACGGGTTTGGGCGATCGGGCTGAAAACCTTGCGGGCACAACTAGATGGTAAACCGAGTATTTTGTCGAAATTTCAGATTTTTAAAAAAATTCCTACTGCCCAAAACGGCCTGGACGGCGGACGGCGTACGGCGGACGGCGGACGGACATTTCGGTTTTGGAATCTAGACCACTTGAAACGGATAATGTCAAATTTTGAGGCCGATCGGAGTCGTCGACCCCCGTCGCGAAAACATAGGTGTATTATTCTAAGAATAATAAACCAAAATCGCTGCAAATTTCAGTTCATCTTTAGTATAACTTCTGGAAATGTGTAATCCCAAATACAGTCCTGTTTTTCATTCCGAGACATTTTTCCCCCTTCAAAAACGAATCTTTGGGGAGAGAATTCGATTGCGGTGAGACAACAGGACGACTCTCGACATTACCAAACACCACGTTTTCCTCCCATTTCCACCTATGGAGAGCTATCTGGTCCTCCCCTTGATTGACTCTTCTTGGGAGTTCCAGGTCGATAAGCGTGTCTTCCCCTCCCTTATTTGGGAGTAACTTCAAATCAATCCCATGTTTCCTCCCTTCAATCACTTTCTGTCCCCCTTCGTGTCTTTCCCACTTCAAATTTTCTCCATCTTACTTTTTTCATCCCGAACCATTTTCAAACATTTTTCCCCTCCTTTACCAGAGCCATCCCCCTTATTTGCATAAATGACTTACATAAAGATAGGGAATGATGTGATAGCGCGAAGCTCCCCCCCAAGTAATCACTATTACACACCCACTCGGCCTTGTTTCTGACGTGTTTATGAAGTCGTCGCTCAAGTAATTTTTTATTACCCTCCAGCACTTATCTCACCTCCGGGGTGGTATGAATTAAAATCAGCCTTCATTAACTGTTGCTCATTTTGTTGCTTACTCAGATATTGTTAGGAGGCGGCCTCCAGTTCATGGAAACAGCAAGCGCCAAGTGTCATGACTCATTGACGTAATTCAGTGACGTAAAATAGGTGGACTGCCAAGTCTTCGTTGATGGTGAGAAGTGCTTGTTTTGCTGAAGCTGGAGGCAGTACAGCTGTACCGTAGAAAGATCAACAGTAGACGCAGTGATGGAAGCCGTCAGGACTGCGCTGAAGACTCAGACAGGGAACCACTGGAGTAGAAACATCTGCGCGGTCGTCACACAAGTCAAGACAAGAATGCATTCGATTCCGCACGATGGAGAGCACTCTTTCAACGTGCCAGCCTACCTTTGCCAAGTTCTGCACAATTAATGGAATGGTGGTAAGAATAAGATACGCAGGCATGAACAAGAAAGAAAGAAAACCACTTCGTGGGTGGCAACACCAGCGTCCAACATTTCGTGTGCTTAATTACCACGGGAGCAATGCACGGCACAACAACAAGCAAAATGGAAACATTATTGAGCCTCACCCTCTGGATATTTTCATCAAGGGGGAAGCAATCATGTCATCCCTGAGGCAGAAATGAAAGGAAACCTGGAGGGAAATATCCCACCTTTGGAATACCAGGTGCTATTAGGGCAAATTTAACCAAGTTGGGGTGAGGAACTCGATGGTTGCTAGATGGAGCGACCACCTAGTTTCCTAGTCCTGGTGCCGCTTTTAAGCAAGGAGGTGAGAAGTGTTAGGAGGCGGCCTCTAGTATGTTTACAGCAACAGCCAGATGTTGTGTCATAAGGGAAAATCGTAGGTGGACTACTTCCTTGTAGACGGGAGAAACAGCTCGTGGTATTTAACTGATTAAAGCATTACTACCCTGTTATTCTGGCGCCTATCATTCCGATATCTCTGTGCCGGACGAGCGTATTAAATTTACCACAACGAAATAACTAAGCCGAGTCTTCATTTCAAACATGACTCAAGTTTCGCTCATAAAGGCCGAGCGGTGATTCAGCCCGTTTCAATTAAGAACAAACGGCCTTTTTACACCCAAAACTTTTGAAGTAGGTAATTATTTGGTGACGATCATCCATTCCCTTAAAATTACGCACCCCAGACGGGCGTATAAAGCGGCCTAATCGTTGTTTCCAAAAGGTGCTTAATTCGTCCAAAGAGGTAGTTGAGACAAACTGGATTTTTAAAAAACCTCCTGCAGGAGTATACATCAACCTGACGCCTGAGGGCAGCATTAAACTCCACTTTTGCCAACCGTCAAGCCGCAAGACCCTCAAGAGAAAGAGAGAGAGATGGATAGATAGAGGGGAAGAGAACCTTCTCACTCCTACAAGAACAAACCTTAAGAAGGAAAAAGCTTAAAAAAAGTAAAGGTGGGAAAAACTTTTAATTGTCAGTTCGAATATACAGTTAAGCTCAGTTTTTTTCGTTTCTTTCCTCTCACCACAACATTCTCCGTCAAGAAACTCGGATTGAACCCGGAAGGGGCGCCACTGGGTGGGGGGCCTAAGTTGAGACTGCCTAAGCCACTCCATTCTCATTTGAATTTGCGATTTGTTACAGTCTCTTCCTTTCTCTCCCTCTCTCTCTTTTTCTATTTAGCTCTTCCGCATTCTTCTCTCCCTACCCCCATTTTTTTTTCCTTTTTGTATTTCACTTTTCTTCTCAAAACGTCGCTCAATGGATGAAAAAGCGAAATGACGCAAGAGGTTAGACGACGGTGGTGAATTATTAATTAAACCTCTACTTGAGGGTCATTTCATTAATGGATTTTTAACGAGCCTCTATATATTTATGAAGCCCCTAAATGCAGAAGGGTGAAATCGGATTTTACGTTTCCGTCGTGTAAACAAGACGATACTCCTGTCATTTAACAGTGTAATCCTTCGGTGGATCCCGCTGATTGAATTTTCAGCGGTAGGTAAACGAAACTCAGTACTTTCGCATGTCGATTTCACAGAGAAATAGCCGATTTATAAAATAACGGTGAGAGACGGGGCGCTGTTGTGCGCACTTTACGGTTCAATGGTATTATGATGAGCTTAAAAATGCAAACGTCTATCAGGCCCTTCACAAAAAAATGTCCCATTAGCAAGAGAGAAGTAGCCGGCCTTACAATGAAATCTGATATGATTCAATACAGAGGTCATGCTATCGATTTCTTGATATATCGTTCAGCGTCATATCGATGCCAAATATCGAAATACCGTCTTAAAACTATCGATATTACGACATCTATATCGATAGATACAGAGGTCATGCTATCGATTTCTTGATATATCGTTCAGCGTCATATCGATGCCAAATATCGAAATACCGTCTTAAAACTATCGATATTACGACATCTATATCATATCGCCTTTCTCCGGCGTTGATGGTTCAATTGGTAAATTTCATAGAAGGAGTCGACCGGTCGTCCCGGGGTGATCGATCAGCCCGAACTGTGGTGCGGAGTGCGGAATCATCAGAAATTACTCTGCCGACGCATTGAAAGCATTTGACGGGTGGGAATCAATAGAGCAGATTTCCCCAGCTGGCGAATCAAAGCCCAACCGTTCACCTAATGACCCGGTGTAGATTCTGGCCAATGAAACGGGTAGGTTTGCTCCGAGAAAACTGGGAAAATTGCGGTTCCATTACGAAAAACATGAATGGATAATGGATGTACCTGGGTGTGAACAATTTAAAGAACTCGATTAGGAACCCGATTATTTATGTATGTACAGTCCAGAGACCTGTTGTCCACTGGCTTAGTAACATTTGCTAATATGTAATAAAATACTACTATAATAGTATTATAGTAGGCACCTTCAAAAACCCCTCCCGTAGCCGTATTTTAACCTCACAGATCCCCACGGGTTAGTGCGGTCAGGCTGAAAACCTTGCGGGCACAACTAGCTGGTACCTACCGTAGGTGTAGACTAGTTTACTCCTCAATTTCAAGTTGGAGTCGTGGTTTTTTAAAAATCTGCAATTTTGACAAAATATTCAGTTTACCAGCTAGTTGTCCCCGCAAGGTTTTCAGCCTGACCGCTCTAACCCGTGGGGCTCTGTGAGGCTAAAAAACGGCTACGGGAGTGGTTTTTGAAGGTTTTCGGCTGTGGGGTCGAGTCAGGTGTCGTTTACGGAGTATTTTTGGACGTAGAAACCATTTTGGGGGGTCCCAGAACGTTCTGATCTCACCGTGGGGATCTATGGGCTTTCATGGGGCTGCAAATGGGATTTTGGAAGGATCCCAGGAGTTAAAATAAGGTGTCGTTTTCCGATTAATTTTGGACGCATAATCCTTTTTTCGAGGTGTCGCGTCTGTCCAAACAATACACAGATTTTATTTATTTTTCAAAAATATTTTCGATTTTTTAAAATTATTTTCTTATTTTCAAAAATATCATTGATACAGAATTATGTTTTGCGCAATTAACCTACATCGAAAAATAAAGAACCCTTGTGTAAAATGTGCAGCGTTTCTAGGGGAAAAGCATCCACACGATTTTTGTAAACATACTAGGGTATCTGTTCCAACGGGATATTAAAGCCTAAAGGTTAGGCTAATATTTAGCCTAATGTATTGCATGTAATGTAGCAGTACATACAAGTAATTCGTTCAACTTTTCTATTTTGAACTGTAGAATGCTGAAGTGAAGTATCACCAAAAAAAAAAAAGACATCAACAGACAAAACAAGCCATCAATTGAATTGAATAGATGAGCGCTAAGTACCTTTCTGTTATTACAATATATTTAATGAGCGAGAGAAACTAAGAAACAGTAGGTATCTAGCGACCAAACTATGCCACACAACACATCAAAAATATCCACGTGATGCTCATTACGTAAACAACTGCACCCTAACGACCGATGCGTAAGAAAACCTTATGCCGATCAGAGGTAACGAACGGCTCAGGCTGCAAAAATCGTTTTGGAGTCTTTGGAATCAGCCTAAAAAGCTCATTCCATAGACCCTTGTACCAACGAAATCGGACAAATACTTTCGTCCCCCTTTTGAGGCCTCCTTAGTTACACATCAGAGATAAACAGCTTTCGTCGTGAAGGACCTCCCGAAAACCGATGAAAGGGATGAGGGAGGAAAAATCAAGGTAGCCTATAACCACCCCCCGAACTCGCTGATGACAATGAGACCACCCTCATGAAAATCTGTTGAGCCGCTCGGGCGGGATGCCGTGTACACAAAAAAAAAAAACATACATGTCGAAGAGGTGAGCGCACCTTTCCATTTTTTGGAAAAAGGTTGCGCTTAAAACAATATTACCCAATTTTCTTCTCTCACAACGTCCGACCGCCATGAAATTTCGAGGAGAACTAAGTTTCATCAAACTTGATGAACCTACCACCTCGTGGCCAGGAATTTAACCGCATCCGTTCAAAAAACCAATGTAGGGCTTTACCTCAAAGTGATCCGACTGACAATATTTTGCGTTAATGAATGTTTCACTTGCCTTTAATAAGATGGGAAGAAATTTCAAGTCCCGACCGCGAAATAGTCGCCTTATCTATCTGTCTATCACAGTGAGAACAACAAACGGTTTTTGCTGGTCGTCAACTATGTAAATATAGGGTTCGAAATTCTTGAGTCAGTCGAACTTGAGTCAGTTTTTTAGACCAGACATTCAACAAATTTCACTCACATACATGTTAAACTATCTCGTTATTTTACAATAATATCAGTACTACTGCATGGAATGACATAAGACAAATGGGCATTTTATTAATACCTTACAAGCAAAATACTTGGGATTTCAAGCGATAACGTATCTGTTAGGTAGCTAACACCTCCTTCTCACGGCTTTTTAACGGAGGGAATGCGTGAACGATAAGTCACGCATTATGGCTATTTGCGAGCGTGAAGTAAGCGCCTTCCACCCGTATAAAGGCGGCAGGCTTGACATTATAGTGGAGAACCTTTCCCCCCATTCAACGTATTCAGCACTCCGAGGGGTAAAGGGAAGGTTATACTTATAAGGGATTCAATATCATTTCGCATCGCAAACGTGCGAAAACGGTGGCTTCTGAAGGCACAAAGGGGGTGAGGATTTGTGGAGAAACGGCTGGAGACGCGATGGTAGCTTGGCTATCAGAATTCTGTTCGCCTTTCAGTATGAATTAATTTTGGGAGTTTAGTCGCCTTAACCTGTTGGAGCAGTAGATAGGTACTTAATTTCAAGATAGGGACTTGAAGTTATGTTATGTTAGGCACGAATTCTTCAAAATATTGGGCGCAGCAGCATGCAAGGGTGCAAGTTGCCGTTCTTTCCACGAGTGTACACCAACAGTTGGGTTGGTTGAGTTACTCTTCTTGGATAACGGACCTTTTGGATAACCCACAATGTGGCGAAACGGCCGGTGTTATAGATTAATGCATGAAATACATGTATTTCGAGGCGCTGAATCGATTCAGACCCTTCTGAGTTGATAAAATGTATCAACATATATTTAATATATCAGGCATATTTAATATACCTGTTAATGAAGACTGATTTTGGCCCAGAAAACCATCGGCAGACAATGTGCCTGGTTAGTGCCTCCAAAAATAAAGGGGGGAATAAACCGTGCTAGGTTTCCTTCGGTTCAAATATAGCCGAGGCCAACATTTTGATTTAGTAACGTGACCATAAGTACCTACTACTGCTTTTGGAAGTACCGGTCCTACTTTTCAGATCTGGGTCCTTCCAAATTGTAGGACCCCTGAAACACATGAAATGGTTCTCCTCTTAAGTAATGGTACTTCCAAGGTCCTTTTTCCGTTCAAACCTTAGTAGGAATGGGCACAGAGAGAATTTGACAAATCGATGAAAGTATTGAAATGAAAATATAATTTTAACGTGATGTTAATTAATAATTAATAAATTACGTATTATTACTTATAATGTGATTTTTCAAATAATAATCTCGTATCTCTACAAATCAATAAAATATTTTATGAAAATAATTATTATTAAATAATATACCTATAAATTTTATAGGTAGGGTAGGTACAGTATTTAATTCATGAAAAACATAAGTAAAATTTTTCCCTTCGTGAGAGAAGTAATTGTTTACAAAAAAGGTTTTCGTTGTTTTTAATAAATCTTTCGATTTTCAAAAAATAAAAAATAAAAAATCTCAATCCCAGGATTGACTCTATAAGTCCCGGGGTTCAGAAAAAGAGATGGCGGGACTGAAGCAGTTACTTAGGTACGTCTGACGCAGGCGCAACCGCCTGGCTCACGTCGGTCCCTAGATGCTCCTCCACGTTTAATCCAAGTTTAATCAACATCTTAGTCCACCGTGCGCTGGGGTGTCGTCCCAACCGTCAGCACCTCTGTTCGGGGAATGGGCGATCCTGACCTGTCGGCAATTCCATGATCCAGAGATATATCTCTGAATCATCTCTCTGTAGAGAGATCGTTTTTTATTGTCAGCATACAAATCGTATTGGACAATCGTCACAAATCAACAAAGTAAAGTGTAGTAAAGGCTTGCATTATAAAAACTTTATGAGTCAGGAGTCCAACCATCCGCTGCCACGAAAAAGTCCTCCAGAGAGGACGGTGCCAATGCTCTGATCCAGCACCATCTCATGACCCCTATTACGTTACTATGGCAGGAATCTATCTCAGTGTCACGTCCGTCCTGTGAAGGCACCTCATTCCCGTATCATGTTTCCTACGACGCAATTACGTACCTCTGTGATCATCATAAGCGCTTCAAAGTCGAAGTGGGCGAGTGAGGTGGCGCGTGATAAGAGACTGCTGGGGTAAGTACCAAAGTGGTTGAAGCGTCGAAGAGCCGGCGGTATCATTTCACACGGAAAAGGGGAAGGGAACCGACGGTATCGAGAAGGTACGCCCCCCAGAGACGGCAGTGGAGGTTTTCCTGAGAGGGAAAGCGTTCCCGGGGCGTTTTCACTCGGGTTAGGAAAACCCCCGGCGCTCCGGAGGGCGGTGGAGGTTATAAATTCTAATTGGTCGCGGTCGGTGTGAGGCTCTGTATTAGTGTATGATGAATATTTAGGAGGAAGCTCTGTTTATGCGATGACACGGAGGTTCGGCGAGCACCTGACTAATTCGACCCCACAGCACCTCATCGTTTCTCTCCGTCTTTATCAGCTCTCTATTAATCTCATAACGGTGAATTAGGGCCATCTCGATGAACACATTTGAAATTCCCTTGACCCTAACCCGGAATCATGTTACCTACTAGGTATTCGTAGGAACAGGACCCGAATAGGCTGAATTTAGTATGTTTACGAGAGGGCGTGTTCTTAAATCGTTGGAGGAATCGTGAGGAAATATCGGGATGCACGTTTAAAACGTCCAATGCAGCATCCAGTGCATCCAGTGCAGCCTAGCAACGCCGAGAAATACAAGAAATAAGATTAGATAACAAGCGTTTTAGCTTTATTTGTGGCCAGCTTTAGTATAGCCGCATAAGGAAAACACATAGGTTTGACAATGGATAATGCCCTCTTGCAGAGTTTGCCTTTGGTTCCTAAGTAACTACATTTTATATAGATAAAACCTTTTTCCAAAAAATGGAAAGGTGCGCTCACCTCTTCGACATGTTTTTTTTTTTTTTTTTTTGTTTTGTTTTGTTTGTGTACAGAGCATCACGCCCGAGCGGCTCAACAGATTTTCATGAGGGTGGTCTCATTGTCATCAGCGAGTTCCGGGGGTGGTTATAGGCTACCTTGATTTTCCCTCCCTCATCCCCTTCATCGGTTTTCGGGAGGTACTTCACGACGAAAGTTGTTTATCTCTGATGTGTAACTAAGGAGGCCTCAATAGGGGGACGAAAGTTTTTGTCCGATTTCGTTGGTACAAGGGTCTATGGAATGAGCTTTTCAGGCTGATTCCAACGACTCCAAAACGATTTTTGCAGCCTGAGCCGTTCGTTACCTCTGATCGGCATAAGGTTTTATTACGTAATGAGCATCACGTGGATGATGTGTTGTGTGGCATAGTTTCGTCGCTAGATACCTACTGTTTCTTAGTTTCTCTCGCTCATTAAATATATCCATTAAATATATCGTAATAACAAAAAGGTTGCGCTCATCTATTCAATTCAATTGATGGCTTGTTTAAATAGGTTGTTGAACAACATTCATCAATAGGTTTGTTCCAACAGAAGGACCTACCGTTCGTTAGGTAACGTTCACTGCATTCTCGATCACCTTCCGAAATTTGAACCGCGCCTCTCATCAACGTTGGTTTCCTATCAACTGCAGTTAACGGTCATTCTCCTGATGGAACAGCCGTCGACGTCAACTTTCGGAAGGTTTGACGTGATGTAACAGCCGTTAAGTTACTGCGCATGCGCACGTTGGTTTCTTCCGTTTCCTTCCATCTCCTTCCTTCTGTTGGATCTTGGATTTCTGACCCAACGAGTTGGGTTAGGTAAGTAAGTATATTATGCCAAAACAAGGTCAATATACAGAATCACGTGATAAAATTTGCAATTGCATTGTAGCAGTTTAAAGCCTACTTATTTAGATCCAAAAAAGTTGAAAAAAACACGATTTTCTTACCTTGACTACGCGAGATGCAGACACACAACCTCCCCGTCATTCGAGTTCGCACCTGACTGAGGATTATCAATCATAACATGGAGTAGCTCCAGTAAAACCTCGCCAGGAGCACTGGGGTCCTGCCCGTTTTTATAAAATCCGTTTGTCTCACTGTTCCCCTTGTCTCAATGTTCCCCACTCTCCCCTACTACTTCCGTTTTGGTAAAATCTGAGAAAAACCATTGCGACTTGAAACGCGTGCTATAAGCCAATGATACGCTCTGCCTGCTGTTTGCAGACGACATGAAGTGTGAAAATATTCTCTAGTGGTAAACAGAAATTTGAAAATATGCAAAGCCAATCTATCATCTTATAGTATGCAACGTTAAACTAACGGCAAGAATCTGCAAGGTTTTTTAATTTTAGTGTCTTCTGTAGCCCAGGTAGGCCGTCATTGTGCTGGATATACATACTATTAGTACCTTTTGAAATCAAACCAAGTATTCATTCACGTTTTTAAAGGGGATAGCATTTTTTAGCTCCAAAACGTTCGCATTCTTGTGAAGAACTACCTCCTTAAAACCCTTTGAAAGTGATAAAACAATTTCGACGAAAACGGTTTTTAGTACCTTTTGGAATCAATCTCCTTAATTAAGCACCCTATGTAGAAATAAGTAATGTCGAATTAGGTGGTGTTTTCGAAGTATTTTTTTGGCTTAGACTGCAGAGGACCATCCGATTTGGTTCCACCACGGAATTGGTGGAACAATTCTATTGGGACCGAGTGCCACGTTGATTCCTTGCTTACTTGTTACCAAATATATTAATGTAAGTAATGTATTATTGCTCGGCGATAGAAAGTGTGACATCACATAGTATGGCTCTTACAAGTATTACTTGTAATCACGTCACACGGTTGGCTCTTACCAGTATTATGTACTTGTAAGAGCCAACCGCCTCCTCGCAGCTCCTCGATAGGTCGATGCTTCACAGTCTACGAACAACCATCATCTTGGACTTTTCCAAATTCATCTGCTGCTCCCACTTCTAACAAAACACCTGAAGCGAGCATCGCCGGGCTGTATTCTGTTTTTAACCATCTTGTAGCTACTGAGGCAGGATCGACTATTATACTAATCATCATAATTCCTTGAAAATTACTGGAATTAATTAAAATTGTTCCCTCTCACGTCCGCGAGCCAGAAAACATAATGAAATTCAGGCATCTATCTCCACCTCTAGCTTATCCATTTGTCCTACTCACCACTAGCGAACTATTCACAACCTGGCGAAACGTGTGGAAACACGGCGTCCCCATGAAGCCGCCGCTAATCAACCGGCGCTGACATGATAGGTTATCCCAATTATTGAACGTTGGGACGACCTCATCATACCCGCAATCCAGAATTAGATCGGCCCATGAAGTGCAAGCGGCGGTCGGGGAGGTTCCCACCCCCTTCAAACCCATCAACCTATGTCGGCAATCAATTTACTGATACCGATATATGTCAGGATGATTAATGTTGGAGGTTCAACGTTACGTCAACGGAGGATGCTGTCAGCACCGGAACGCTCAAATCAGGACAGGAACGGAGACAGCCGGGGAAAAAAATGCAGGAATACGCAAGGGTCGCGTGAAATCACACTTTCATTTCTTAGAAGTGCAGAAGTGTAAAATAAAATCATCTTTGTGACAAAAAGTCTTTCACACTGTTGATATTCATCGGTAGTTGTTCCGAGCGATTCCTAGCCATGCATGTGGCGCGGCCTGCGACGTCACACGCCATCCTCAAGCGTGACAGCTAGTTTTCCTTCAAATATACCAGAGAGACCATCTTGGGGAATCAACGGCCAATGGCGAGCCGAGTATGAAAAAATAAAAGAATGAATTGAAACAAGGGATTTCACCCTTGAATTTTCGTCCGGCTGGCAGCTGCCGTCAATGACGTCTTCAGCCGACCTCTCAAGGAGGATCGCAACTCCCCATTGCCTCGTCCCCCTGGGCTGGGGTTGGCCGTCCAATTGAACTTGGAAAATATTAGTATCTGTGAACTCGAACCTCCCCGCCCTACGCTATCAAGGGGAACGGCAGTTTACCCCCACGACACAATTGACGGCCAGGACCCGAGTAACTCATGTGAGGGGGTTTGACGTCAACCCCCAGCAGATCGCAGGTTCCCGCCATAAATTTGTAATATCCCACTGCAAGACACCAAATTATGTAAAGACCCGGAGAGTGTTTGAGGGCCGCGACCAATGATGACTCCGAGAGATCGATTCGCACAATAATTTTTTGAAAAAAGAAGAAAAAACAACTCAGGAACAGCAAGTAAGTAAGTAAGTAATAGTGACATGGGCAAAAGGCAGCAGTAAAGCTAAACTGCACTTACGGGTACCGAACGTCTCCGACTTCTCCATAGAGGACTTGCGAACCGACAGCCTAACATCCTGATTTAAGACTGAAGAAGATGACGATGTGCAGACTATCCCCAGATCCGAAGAAGAGCCTCCGAAGGACTTAACATTCGAACATCCTAGCACTCTAGAACTTAGCTTGAACTCTTGATTGTACAATTAAATAGGGTTTTATACTTATTACCACCACTACTAGCCTATCTCCAAGGGGCGAAGAGGGGAAATTTAGAGGGGGCTTGGCGGAGTTAAGAGTGGTCCTACATCCTCAAGGGTGGAAGTAAATGAGGTAGGGTAGGGATTTTGAGTTGCAGGAGAGCGAGAAAAGTGGAAACGCGTCTGGGAAAATCAAGGTTCATGGGAAAAGAAGCTATTAGAAAGTTTGGGTATGAATTATTCATACCGAAAGCAATTATTGCTTTCTTAATTGGGGTTTTATGACCAAGGGCTAGGTAATAGGCCGGCTTGAGAAAAATATGGATGTGACAATATTAAATATCAAATTTTGAGACTGCCTTTGTCGGCAGGCAAAAAGGCTAACGGGAAATTTACGGGTATTTATTCATTCGGTATGTTTTGACCGAAGAACCCACGTGGGACCATGTGGGAAACATGTGCTGAAAATAAGGAAATATACCCGAAACGAAGGATTCAGGAGAACTATAAGGCGTTAATGAGGAAAAATGATTAAGGGATAAGGGATGAGATCGAGGGATAGGACAAATTCAAACTTTGATTTTTCCCTAAATTGTATAAATTGTTTATTTACGTCCTTGCAGCTGGGAAAACCGTCAAAGCAACTTCGTAAATATCGGTCGTGACTCTCTCTGCTACAATGGCTTGACAGCGAGAGCGAGCCGTGATCTCGACTTCTCGAGTCAATGGACAATACTTGAAGCACTTCCTGTCTTTTGGGTGCAGGACTGACGGAATGAGGAATGGAACTTGGAAATGTGCGCTCCTTCTCGGTGCGTGAGCATCCGCCGCTTGTGGAGGAAGTTGGCAAGACGCTTCATTATATTACTTTGTCTTCAGAATGCTGCGGTGTACTTGAAATACTACTTAATAAACCCTTTATCAATAACCTATGAAAACTACGATCAGGATTGTTTCGCATCGTTCATCCTTTATCGATGGGGATTATCAAAGCGAGTGCGGGGCTGTTTCATTCGATTTAACTCAACAGATCGGATAAGGCGCTTAATAAACATCAGGGGGAGGACGAGGGCGATGGAGTATCAGTGAAGAGGTGCAACCGCCCGGAAGGCATACGAATAACGTCGATGCAGCCCTCACATATGTAGCGCAGTAAATCCGTCTGCCTTTCAGTCTTCCCCAACACAACCCTTTCACAGCCCCGTCAAGTTCATGAGTCATAAACATGATTTTTTTCTGTGATTTCCTCTCTGACTGACCATTTCCGCTTTTTCATCATCTGTATAGTTGCACATGAAAGAATATTGTATATAATATATACAATATATTATATACAATAACGGGGAATGGCAGTGATCTCCATTTCCGTAAAATGTTGACATCGGTCCCCCCCTCCAAGGACCAGAAAGGACAGGGTTCCACGGAATATAATTTCAACAAGTGTACAAATAAAATTATTTCACAAATCAGAGTCGCGGATATTTTACAATTAAAGGATTGTACAGATTTCATTGGGAAGTAGTCTGCCGTGCTCAGTACGAGTAATTCAACAACTGACTACTAATGTTATAAATTTCACGATGGGTTACCCTTTTCTCTTCTACGTTTCAACGACGGTTTTCCAATGTGTTTCCCGTTATTGAAACATCCCGCTGTGAACGAGACGAAACGTTGGATTAGCCCTCGTGAGATTCATCCGATGATTTATATTTTCCTGGATGTGTCTCTTCGTCCTTGATATGTGGCTATTGTAAAGCGTTTGTTATTGCCGCCAATTCAGACAGGTGCTCAAACTCACCTCACGAGCTTGTCGAAGTGACCACGTGGAACTTCA
The DNA here is from genome assembly GCA_955831195.1 of Pilophorus perplexus. Classification (NCBI taxonomy): domain Eukaryota; kingdom Metazoa; phylum Arthropoda; class Insecta; order Hemiptera; family Miridae; genus Pilophorus; species Pilophorus perplexus. Next base: position 15,480,317 of record OY037016.1, read on the forward strand.
GATTTCCACACAACTAAATTCACGTTATTCCTTTTTAAACATATCCAATAATAACAAAAATGATTAATAATAATTATTATAACAATTATTATTAACAATTATTGTTGATAGCAATTATTGCTGTTAACAATAATTACACTGGCAAAAAAAAGAAAAAAAGAAATAGGTGTATTTCGGTGCCGAGGAGATAAGGGTTGGTGTTGGGGGTTTTCAGTGTGCTGAACCCAAATCTGAAACCCGTTTTTCGCTATCAGGTCTAGTTATTGAGATGGAGCTCATAATATATACGTATATTATACCTATTCTCTAGCTTCGCTTGAGTGTTAAAAATAGCAAAAATAGCACTTTCAACCACTCTTTCTATAGGCTTTATGAGGTGCAGAATCCGAGTTTGAATCCCGATTTTAGCTTTCTTCTGTAATGAACGGATTGCACTCATACGACAGAATTTGTCGAGATGAAAATGTTGAATCCTCACTAATAGCTCGTTTTCTTTGTTTCAGGTAAGTTGGCCTGAGACTGCGAAGTCGTGAGTCCTAATAAGTTCCCCCATAGATGAGATATGATAAGATCATACGTGATGTATGATATCTCAGGCGTGAACATAGAGAAAGGGACCTGATAGCGAAAAACGGGTTTCAGATTTGGGTTCAGCACACTGAAAAACCCCAACTCCTATCCTTATTTCCTCGTCACCAAACATTTTTTTTTTTTTGCCAGTGTTATTATTGTTAATAGCAAATTATTTGAAACAAATTAAAAATGTAAAAAATATATATATTTATATTCCTTACAATGTTTGGACAGACGTGGGAACCCGAAAAATGGATTCTACGTTGAAACTACTTGGAAAACGACATCTCATTCGACCTCCCGGCATCCTTCAAAAGCCCAATTTGTAGCCCCACGGACTGAAAATCATGCGGGCACTACTAGATGGGGAACCGAGTATTTTCTCGAAATTTCAGATTGTTGAAAAAATTCCTTCCTAAAACTTATTTTCCTTTCTCCTATTTCTAAAAACGATTTTTTATTCGTGGTAGGAGAAATAAGCTCAGACGAAGGACTCGTCCATTGGGACGTGGAACATGAATGGAATATTCATGTCCCTCGTTTTTTTTTTTTTTTTTTTTTGGTCATACCTATTGAAGAGATAGAGAAACTTTTTACGGGCGTACAAAACAAAGATACAACCGGTTTATATTACCCGAAGACATGCAAAAAACGCTGCAAATTTTACACAAGGGTTTATTATTCTTTGATATACGTTACTTGTGCAGAAATTTAATTCTGTCAATGAAAAAATTTAAAAATTTTTTTTTTTTGGATTTTTTTGTTCAAAAATGTGTTTTTTTAAAAACTCTGTATTTTTTACTCGAAAAATATTTAACATCCTGGGATCCTTCAAAAATCCCATTTTTAGCCCCACGAATGCCCTAAACATCGCCCCAGTGAAATCGGATCGTTCCAGGATCCCAAAAAATGGATTCTACGTCCAAAAATACTTCGAAAACGACACCTAACTCGATCCCATAGCTAAAAGCCTTCAAAAAACCCCTCCCGTAGCCCCATTATAGCCCCATAGCCCCCCACGGGTTTGGGCGATCGAACTGAAAACCTTGCGGGCACAACTAGATGGTAAACCAAGTATTTTGTCGAAATTTCAGATTTTTAAAAAAATTCCTACTGCCCAAAACGGCCTGGACGGCGGACGGCGTACGGCGTACGGCGGACGGACATTTCGGATTTAGAATGTAGACCTCTTGAAACGGATAATGTCAAATTTTGAGGCCGATCGGAGTCGTCGACCCCCGTCGCGAAAACATAGGTGTATTATTCCAAGAATAATAAACCAAAATTGGATTGATTGTTCCAACGGATAGATGGTTCAGAGAATTTACAGTTCTAGTTCATACATAAAATAATTTAAAAAACAAAATAAAATAAATACACACGTTAGTATAAAATTTATGTATCTATTCAATATTTAGGTACATAATACAGAACACTGCAGCTCCTCAAAAATTATACTTACACGAAAAAGGTATTTTAAATTACCAACAGTTGGTCATAGTTATGTACTATCGAATGAACTGTTGAAGAACAACTACCGTTGAATTTATTCAAAAGTCGCATTAAAGAAAACTGCTCAAGTTCGTTAGAAGTAAATCGGTGATTTACGATTTTATGTATTCCGGAATTTTTTTTGCATTTCCATGATGTTTTATGATGAAACGCACCAGAATAGATTTTAAATGAGGGACGTAATAGATTAGGTGGAAAACGCCCCGGTTCTAAGTACCTACTGTACCATCGTGTATCTCTTAGCAAATTGTTTAATGAAATAATTCATTTTAACTAAAAAATAAATGAATAATAATATTATAAATCGTGATGAACAGTTCAGTTACTATATTGGATGTTGTTTAAAATTTTCCAAGTATCAATGTCGGAGTGTATATATACTATAGCCAGTAAACGAAAACATCCGTTGGGCATGTGGCTACCACGTTCATTTCTTCCCATCCATCCAGTCAGGTTTCTTCTCTGGACTGGAAAGAGGGCCACTTTGCCGTTTTCTTGCCGGCCTCCTCCGACGGTTTCTTCCAACCCCCGACCCCGAAAACCCCCTCGTTTCTTATTCAGTTAGCGTCGGGCAAATTATTCTCTTTTTCTTTCAACCGAGCAAAATGTTAAGGTTAGAAACCTGGTTTATATTCTGATCTTATCGCTTTTCCTAAATAAAGGCGAGCAAATGTAAAGCTAAAGTGAAAAAAAGAGGATTTGGTGGAAAGCAGAGGGGGGGGGGGGGGGGGGGGGTCGAACGCGGCCGGGAAACACAACGAACGCTTTTCCGGAAGCATTCAACCTCCCCCAACATTAGCTAGTTAACTTCGATATTACCTCCTCTTACCCACATCTAACAATAAGCGTTCGTTTAAGAAACTCCTTCTCAGTAGTAGTAATAATAATTATAATAGTATAATATACTATATTATATATTACATAATAGTAGTAATAATTTTCTGCAATTTTCTAATTATTAGAAAATTGATTAGAAATTTGAATATTTATTTATATTTACCCAGTAGTAATTAGAATATTTGAAGTAATTAATTATTAATTGAAGTAATTATTAATAGAACAATTGAAGTAATAAATAATAGAATAATTGAAGTAATTCAATTCTAAATACGGAGCCACTCATGCGGTATTTGGCAAGTATCGATTATATATAATTATATGGCATTATATAATGATATATATAATTATATGGCACTCTTCGAGTGCTATGGAAAAGGTACGCTTTCCACATAATATGTATTGGTATTAAATACAATTAATTATTAATTTATTATTTGGCAAATCTTGCCAAATAGGTATGAGCAGAGACCGTAGCATAGAGCACAATAATTGTGCACAATTATTGTGCTAATTAGTCAATATTCGCTGGGCAAATGTTTGGTAGGTACAAGGCAATGGCCACTTATTCGGAGATTTGGCAAACTTAAGTAATATAAGTTCGATGCTTACCAAATACCGCATTTTTGGCTTCGCCTTAATAACGAATGAGCTCCTTCAATTATTTAAAAAACATATTCTTAAGTAAATATTTAAAACAATAATTGATTTTAAATTATTTAAGAAAAATAATTGAAAAAAAAAAATTCTACGTTCAAACTAACTCGGAAAACGTTAGTTTGAACGTAGAACTAAACGGTTTTTCTAGGAAAAACCCTAGCATGAGAGGTGCTATTGAGTAAGTCGTGCTCAATAACGTAACTCTGACGGACTATCCTGGTACCTGTTGAAAGATCTGCTTGGAACTACCCACGAGATGATTCCGCTGCCTTTCCCAACTGAAACGGAACGTTGAAGACTGTCTTCTGTGACGTGGGATGCGCGTCTTCTCGGCTATTTATTTATTTATTTATTTATTTATTTAATGAAAACGGGCGAGCCCAATTACAAAAAACGCTTGCATACAAGTCTGCAACGCATTAGGACATTTCATGATTATTAGGAGCTAATAATCATTGAGCATATTTCGTTACGTAACGTAACGTGACCTAACGAAAATTTGGTTGTGTGCCATAGCAAAGACATGAAATGTCAAAAACAACGCTTCCATTAGGAATTCCTACCTATTTATGGGGCTGTAGGAAAAATTAAATATTTGAATTCCGAGGCCTGATAGTGGGACGTGACGTTGTAATTTTTATCCGTTCTTGATTTGACCGAGAGATCCAACTCAGCCAAACTAGCTAGACGTTGAGCCGTTTAATGTAATAATAATTATTTCAAAACAATTATTGTTTTACTAAGTAAAACCGAACAACAAGTCTTGTTGTTTCGGCTGATCCGCCTTCTATATTAAAATACAGGTATTAAAATAGAGCGGGATATTCCCCCTTCACGAGTAGGTAATGAAGCGCCTCATTCCTAGTCCCAAGTCTAAGTTAATTTTACGCAAGGGTTTATTGTTTCTAATAAAGGTAAGGTGAGTTTTACGTCAAAATTTATTACCTCTTGGGCCTGACATGACGGGGCGCTAATTTATTGATGAATCACTTTAACCCAGCTGCACTTTTATTCCCAAAATTCCATGGTCTTCACCGGGATTCGAACCCGTGGCCCAACAGAATGCAGCGCGAATTCGCTAACGCCCAGAACCACTCGTCTAAGGGCCTATTTCACCAACTAACGGCTCCGCAAACTTACCGAGCTCCGCACGGATTCCCATGCTAATCGGTGCTCCCTCGGGGGTTTAACCTGGGCGTTAACGCTTAAACTCTCGGTATCTCGGGTGGTGAAAGTTTGTGGACGGATGTGGGACTCCAAAAAAATGGGTTCTACGTCCAAAAACATTTCGAAAACGACCCCCCCCCCCCTCCCGATATTATCATACCCGAAAAATACACCCCCCCCCCCCCTCCCCAGCCACTTTATAGATTGATTGAACGATATAGATTGATAATGAAAACTGAAAACAATGTCATTTTGAACTACCTAATATTATGATTTCAAGATCTTCGACCGTTTCAAGGAGTCTGTTATTAACATTCGTATGAATTTCAGGTAAAATTAAAAATTAATACCTATTGTCAATTCGTAGAATCATCCAGTCAATGCACATCAAGGACGAGGAGTTAAAGCTGGAAAAAGTGCTAGCATTTTGGAGTTTTATGCGAATAACTCAAAACGCATAACGTATATTTGTTGGATCTCTTCAGCACCCCCAAAAAGATAGAATAAGACCAAAAAAATCCAAACATATATTTTTTCCACGACGCTATCATTTTCGCTACGGATTGACTGGACTAGAATAACTTTATCCCATTTCTAATTTGATGATTGAAATGGAGGGCGACAAATCTCAAATGGTATACATACGACATGTCGTTTTCTGAGTAATTTAAAACGTGGGTGTTAAATGAAATGGATTCATTTACTTATCGTGGTCTCACATCTGACCCAACTCTGTACGGCAATAGGTAGTACCGTTTTTTAAAATTATTAATTTTTCATAAATGACGATTAAGTGTAAGATGAGAGTCAAGACTTGATTCTACCTCCAGACCTCCTGCAGAGAGTAGAAACAGGAGGAATTGCCTGATGGATGAAGAGCAGGAAAGGGGAAGTGGAGTAAGAAGTGTATCGACCTCCTCAGGAATAGTGGCAGTCGGGTTGTTCCACCAGTGACAGCTCCCTTGTCGTTGTCACATTAACATTTCCTTCCTCTCCTCAACACCCGAAACCCGGTTAAATGAACGAAAACGTAATAACGCAAAGGGAGTGGAAACCTTCAGTTGCCTTCAGGCGCGTTATCGTTGACGGGTTTAAAGCTCCATCAACGTCGGGGACGTGGGCGGTTTTCAGGGAAAACGCGGGCCGCCCTTCCCGCCCTCGAAGGTTTTTGTTTACGGCGGTCACTTGCCCTTCGGACAATTTGTTCCGGACGACAAACATGACGTTTCTGCGCAGGGAGCCTTTTGTCGTGACCTCCTACATTACAGCTGCCAGGACACAAGTTAGTATGACTGGCATATGTATCGTGTAAAGTTGGGCGAGAGTTTAAGCAGCCTCAAAATTTGTCCTTATACGGTTAATGATTTCAAAAATGCTGCAAGTATTACTCAAGGGCTTACTGTTCATTGAAATAAATTGTACAAAGATTAATTACGCATAGCATTACGTAGGGATTTATAAGAAAACTGTACCTATCTCTGTGTTTGGACAGACGTGAGACTCGAAAAATGGATGTAAGTTCGAAATTACTCGGAAAACGACTCCTTATTCGACCTCCTGGCAACCTTCGTCCCCATTCGTGGCCCCTTGAGAGCCCCATAGGTCCCTAAAGTGAAATCTGATAGTCCTGGGACCAACAATGAATTCTTCGTCCAAAAATATTTCGAAAACAACACCTAGCCGAAAACTTAAAAAATCCCTCTCGTACGCCTTTAGCCCCACAGAGCCCCATGGGCCATTCAAGCCATTTTGGGCAGTGCGCAATTTTTAAAAAACCTGATATCTTCGTTATTTCATGTGTATCTTTTATGAGCTCACATGTTGGTACCCGAACTGGGACTCGAACGCACATATTGAACCGCGTGATCAAACGTAAATCGTCTTGTTATTTATAACAAGGGGAGGTTATAACCTCCCCTTAATCTGTGATCAGTTTGCAATTCATCACAGATTCTGTGATATTCATGTAGGCCTATCTGCTTGCTAATATTCAAATTTTTTGTTCTTCTAACGCGTAAAAAAATAAAAAAATAAAAAATGAAATAAATAGGAAATAAAAACAATAATAATAATAATTATTATTGTTTTTATTTCCTATTTTATTTCCTAATTATTAAAGTCGTCGGCCACCGCCCAGTCGGCAAGCCTCCCACCGCCCAGCAATTTGAAGCCGCCACCCTGAGGTCCCACATCGTCGCCTCCACGACGATTTTAATTTCCGGTCGGACTCTTTTGACCATTTATTGGGATCCCGAAAATAGTAACTAGTCAATAAACATGAATTCTGTATGTATTGAAACTCTTAATTAAAAATCTGTGTAATCTACGTGTCTCTTTTATGAGTTTACATTTTGACATAATGCTACGTGGCCCACTTAGTTCAGATCGCAAGGTTTTCAGCCCGATCGCTCAAACCCACGGGGCTGAAAAGGGGGTATGGGAGGGACTTTTTAAAAAGGTTTTCGGCTTTTAAGGTCGAGCTGGGTATCATGTTCGAAGTACTTTCTGCCCCTGTACCATCCGATTTCACTTTAGGGATTTATGCATACCATGGGGCTACAAATGGGGCTTTTGAGGGATGCCAGGAGGCCATTTAATGAGGAGTCGTTTTTCGAGACATTTTGGACGTAAAATCAATTTTCGGGATCCCGCATTTTCCCTAACACTATTAAATTCTCAAATTTTCAAAATAGTTTTTCTAAATTTAAAAAATAAATTATTGACATGATTAATTTTTGCACATTTCATACAAAACAATAATAAATCCGCTTGTAAAATGTTCACCGTTTTAGTCGATGTCTCCTATCAACAACACCGTTTACCTGTATGGGGCCTACGTGGAGCAACCTCCAACTTGCAATCTCATGTTTGGGGAAAGGAAAGCGTTTACTTGGAAGATTTACGTCCTCATAAAGGGGTTTACATATTCATAACGCCAGCCATAATTTTCATTGCTACCAGACCTCATTCCTCCCGTTTGATTGTGTGTTTAATAGACGCTGTCTTAAGTACCTGGAAGAACAGCAATAGGGAAGGAATACTGATGACCTTGACGTTCGGGAATGGTAGAGTGGTGAATTACGAATTCAAGTTGCCAACAATGGTTTTCGGCTATGGTATCGAGTCGTATTCGAGGTATTTTTATAGTAGACGTAGACTCCATTTTATCAGCCCGAACACTGTACAAGTAAAAATTTTACTTGTACAGTGTTCGGGCTGATAAATGGAGTTAATAATAATAATAATAATAATAATGTTTCATCGTGGAAATGAATTAGTTCATTTTTGCGCAATTCATACAAGACATTAATAAACCTTCGAGTAGGTAAAATTCGCAGCATTTTTCTTCAGTGCGTGAAGGGGATTTCTTTTTTTTCGGATAATATCCGAACAGATTATATGACAATCTGTTCTAGCAATAATTGCTAGAGTAGTAGTACCTGTAGTAGTACCTGCTAAAGTAGTAATAGTAGTACCAATTATTGGTACTACTATTTCTACTTTTTTGCCTTATTAAGTACTAAAATTTAATGGGTTCGTTTCACAAGACACTGTTATCGTGAATTGTGAATGCATAGGTGAAGTAACACGGCGAAAGAGAAAACCTTCTGTTCGGGGTTTTCTCTCCCCCCTTCTTCCTCAGCCACCTTTTTCAGATCGATATGAGGCTCAACTCTAATTGAAATGTCATGTTGATCGGAGGGAAGCAGCCCTCTCTTGCGGCTGGGAATCAAAATAAAACCCCCTCCTCCCTTCTACTACCTCAGAAGAATGAAAAACCGCAGCCTTTTTTTTAGGACCACGATTTCTCCCTCCTCGACAATACTCCACAATCCCGTTTTCGTCCTGCTCGGACTGAGGCGTTCGATTGACCTCAAACTCCCTCTGACGTTATCTCAGATCTGGCCCACGCATTTCACGGAAGTCGATATGTGTTTTACACCCTCGCCGTTTCGCAGCCTTTCACGAGTGTTTGCGTTGAGCCCTCACGTATTTTTTCCTCCACTCCATTCACGCTGACGTGCTCAGAAAGAATTCCGCACGCGTTTCACCTTTCCGGGAATGTGAAGAATCTCCGTCCTGAGTCCCTTTTGAGTCAATACGACGATCATGTAAGAAAGCGTTTGACACCTCTGGACACATTTTATTACGTTTTCTTCTCCCTCGTTCACATCCACACGATTTTATCGCTGATATTTGTCACACGCAAAACCAGTGTGGGGTTTTGTGTTGGGATATGTTCCGTGCTGCTAAGCTCATGTACAGCCTAGAGTGACGTGAAAACGTTCATCAACCCCTGGTTAAACAGGACTGTCCGCTGATCTGATTGCTGTTATCCCTCTACTTAAACGCCCAGGTGTATGAAAGAAATCCTGTTAGGGGAGTAGGTGGGAGAATAAGAGGTGAGAGTGCTGTTGTATGCGGACGACCTGGTAAGTAATACTTGCGGAGACACCGGCAGAGATGCAGGCAAATATGGTCGCCCTGGAGGAATATTGGAGGGCATGTAACATTAGCATCATTCTCATAATGTCAAAGATATGGATGTTTCAAAATGGGGGCAGACGATAGATGACAACTGGGCGATGATGAGGTTAAAATTTTAAATGAAAACTTAACCTTAGGGTCACTGTAACTCCCCGTCTTCCGTTTGCTGCCGCTGCGAAAACGACTATGTTTATGTTTGGAATGGCTCCTTCTCAAGTTCCACGTACCACCTAAGTCAGTGTTCGATGCTGTTGTCCGAGCGATTCTCTGCTATGCGGCACGGATAATGGCATATCAGGAACATGTGAGGTGGAGCGCGTTTTGCTACTGTTGTTATTGTATTATCAATAGATATGTATTTTTCTATAGGGGAAGTTATACCTTCCTCGGTACGCCCCGGATTATCTCCTCCACTTGGAGACTGAGATTGATCCTCTGGAGGTAGGCGAGAGTGGCATCAATGTCCCTTGCTAAGGAGAAAAGATCCCATTTCCGACGCGGGCAGAGACTTTACGGTTTTCACCCCGAGCTACATCCAAATGTTTAGCGCGCCATCTTACATCCTTTCATCATGATGAAAGACCCGGTCGCCCCTTTACTTTCGGTCAGATGGATATTCCGGATGAGAACTGAACTAGTGTGAAGGGACCTGTGTTTGACATCTTGGGAGAAATTTTGACTTTGATAAGCAATAATGTCAAGTTTTTTCCTGTGTTCAAAGTTGATTCCTACAGTTCTCACTGTCCTCCTACTACTCAGTATTGAAAATCCTCTCTTTCTAGCCACAAACCATAATAAATTCGTTTTTTCGAGTTGCATTTTTTGACCCGGTGTTTAACAGCCAAATTTTTGGTTGCTCCTGTAATTGGTACCCGTTGATTGACCTGGTAAACAATAGTCCTGGTAGCTGTTAAAGACAACCTTCCTAACCCAATATTTGACAGCTCATTTGACCAGTCTTTCACGAAGACTCAACTGAGTCATACCCTTGTCTCCAACATTTGATTTTTGACAAAACTTAAACAGGACTCCTTTATTTTGTTTTAAAGGAAGTAAAGAAAACATAGGAGAGGGGAAATTGGAAAAGGATCAGTGATTGGCAGCACTGTCAAACACTGAGGTTGGCATCAGTTTGACGACTAATGATAATTACTGAAATTATTGAATTAAATTGAAAATCCAAATGTAAATTATGTACATTTGGATTTTCACACGTTTCTGATGATTTCCAAACCTTTTAAAATTTATTTAATTTTATAAATTTTAAAATTTATTATTTCATTTTCTACTGGCGTGCAGACGACTTTGTGGTGGTCAGATTAATTTTTAGCAACCCCCCCCCCCCCCTTCTGTACTACAACCCTCAACCTGCTTGCATTAAGTCCGGAGATAAATGATTAATTATAATTATTGGTAACAAGTTATTAAAAACAGTATGAAATGAAATAAGAGAGGCATTATTTTGTAGCCTCGACCTTTCGGCGGACGGTTTCCATTACCATGCCCTTATTGTTTGTTTTCCCCAATACGGGTTTACTAGGTATATGTTTCCTAAATTTATGCATTATGATAAAAATGAACGTATTTTATTCTTCTTCTACATTAAATATTAAATATTAAATTTTAATGATCATACCTCCGAGCCACTAGTGCAGTCCATTGTTAGCAAGTCCTATTGTGGTAGAATAATGGAGAAATCATGCGACCTCACTTTTAATTATTGAAAAATTGATTTTTATTATTTTTTGAACAATCGAAAAAAATTGATATCTGATTGTGGATTCCGTTTTACATGGGGTAGCCTATTAGTCATAACAAGTTTGGTCTAGGTGGCGTTTAAAAAAATTTTGGACGAAAATCCAATTTTTCGAGGTCCCACATCTGTTCAAAAATTGTATAGAGAATCGTTTTGGTTAGAATAGCTCGACGCCGTCGAAGCTCGTGGAAGCTGTGGTGGTGCTTTCCAATATAGATGGGAACTAATCACGATCACTGTCAGGAAGAAGAATAAGTAACTGTTACTCTGTGCTCTCATTTTCCACTCCAACCAAACAAGGATAGGTGTAGCACGGAACTAGTTCTGAATTGCTCTGCCCCCACCCTGCCTTGCTCTGGTCTTACTCGGAGCAGCGTGGTTGGAAAATCCCCACAGTTTAGAGGATTCTGTGATTCAAAGCGCATAGTGAACGCCGACCTACTCCGGGAATCCAAATCCGGAGACGTTCATTAGGACGGGATTAGAGCCTTCGACTAGTGCATCAAAACGGGACAGAATTATTCCGCCATTTCGCTGGGACAAACTGTTGCTCTATTGGTAACACATATTGGCGTACGGGACGGGTATTGCAGAGGTCATTGAAATGGGAAGGGCTGGGGGGGGGGGGGGCAATTAGCAACATGCTGCAGACATATTAACGAGCTACGTGAGCGAGATTCAATCGGGCCCACTTGGACATTCAGGCGGCAACTTGGGTGAATTATTGTGGTCATCCCCGTGTGGAGCAGGACTTGGATTGAGAACGACTAAGAGAATGGAAACGATGCTAATGCCTGACAAGGATTAAACAAACGGATGTAAACGCTGTGAAATAACTGTAGGAACTGGATATTTTTTGAATAGCTACGTAAGGTTGCGTTCCTGTACCATTTGTTTTGGTGCGTTCGGTGGTGTTCCAACCGCGGATACTTCATGATCACGCTGCTAAGTATTGTGGAAGGGACTGAGATTGACGAGATAGGCCTTCCGAGATGCTTTATGCTCAATGAGGATGGGCCAGTTCTCCCCAGTTGTGTCAGACTCTCACTGAAACCACTCTAAAACCCTCACCTTGGGACCACCTATTCAGTATTAATTCAGGATGGCTCTCCTGCTCTGCCCTGGAGGCCGCCTCTGTTTCATTCTGTTGTCCGTATTCCTACCCCCACGTTTGGTCCGTTTCTGGGGCATGAGTGCGTCAGTCACAATTGCTGCTACTGCGCCCCAGTTCTCAACGTGCGGCACCCTTCCGTAATTCCTTTCTGCCGATCTTCTGGGGTACGTAATCAGCTCAGCGCTCCAGGACCCTTTTCTTCTACATAATGTCTCTTCCGTCTCTTCCTTCTGTTCATCCTTCCACTTGAGTGGCAGTGCCTGCACAGTTCTGTGCTCTGCAGATTCATAGCGCGTTTCTTCTATGGGCACTGCCCAGTGGGCAGCCTCCACTCAAGCCATACACTTACCATTTTTCAGCGAGACAGCCCATATCTCTGCACCACACAGCAGTATTGTCTCAGTGGTGCTCATGAGGAGTCGACTTTTCATGGGCGATGGTCCACCAACATTTACCATCAGCCTGCTCAAGTGTCTTCGAGATGCAGGGTTGAAGCCCATCGAAGTAGCATCCAGCATTCGATTTTCCAGCGGTTTTGGACGCGGGAAGCCTAGTCAGCTGGTCACACCTTTCTGAGGTACGACTCGCCTCCAACGTTCGCAGTGACGCAGTCCTGAGTATCCAGGCAACTGAAACGCGACCGTCTTCCATCGTGACTAAAGTTTCGTTCAGTGGGAACAAATCCATGACGGCTAACAGGAAGAAACCAGGTAGAAGCTCCCTGGAGGAACTCAATCTACACCAAAGTCTACAACGGAGACTGCCAATTTACGGGGTCAGCTTTACCAAAGCTTAGGCAACCAGAGGGTAAAACAAAGAGCCTACTGACTACCATTCCACATCAACATTTTCCATCCGATTTGCAAAAAAAAAAAAAAAAAAAAAAAGTGTACGCACAGGTAGCCTGTGACAGGCCGTAAGAGGATGCCAGCGTCTCAGTGCTACCAGGAAGGGGCTACCTTCGCGGGTTCCCGCCCTTTCGTATGAGAGAATGCAGCCTACTCGTACAAGCGAAAGTGTTTTATGCATTATATATAATGCATAAAACCACTATATATAGTGGTACACGCATTATAGATTGGTATACGCATCAAATTTTACAAAAACTTTAAATTCATTCTTTTTCCGCTAAATTCAAAACAAAACTGTAATTGAGCTTGATTCTCGTTAAAAAACTAAATGAAGCATTATGGTTTTTTCCCCCGCCATTGTGATTCGTTTCGGTCCACTCCAAAGTCCTACTAGACTGACTTTCCAGATAACTTTGAAAAGTTGGGGAAGAGAATATTCGAGCTCTTTTTCTTTTGCACCGTTTTTCCAGCCACTATTTTCGGAATTGAAAAGCAACTTATTCTCAGGGGTTTGGCTTTGTGTATTCATAGCTGAGAGATTTAGAGGGAACTTCCGACGGTGGTGAATAGGGTGGGGGGTTTTATTCACGTGAATAGTGAAATGTTGGGGGGGGGGGGGATAGGGGAAAAAACTTACGTTTCCTCAGTCGACAATCTGAGCGGTTATTCACATTTTAGAAGGGTTGACCCATTTCCTTTTTAAATATTCCATTTCCTCTCCCGAGATTTCACGGTGGGGGATTTAGCGGTGGGGGGGGGGGGGGTGTCGGCTTGAGGCTTAGTGCTTGAGAAAGGGTTGAGGATCAGGAGAGCCCAGGAAGGAGGCCAGGTTCATATTCTAAAGGGATATATTGAAAGGTTTAGCCGCCTCCGCCTCTTCGTAATATCGTAAACGTTGGTAGTAGGAGGAGGTGAATGGAAGTCTTGAACCACCGTTGGTGGGTTCCTGAAGGCGCATTCTCCATGTCCTCGCCGGTTTTGTTGACGGAAGGGCGATGAAGTTCCAGGCATTTCCACGGTTTTGCTCGAACCGCGCTGGTTTCTGTGGCATTTTGTTAACTGCGCAGCTCTTATTGTCCCAGGCTACGATGAAATAAATTGTTCAGGTCGCAAGCAGGTATACCAATGGTATATGGTTTACCAATGGAAAGCAGCACACCGTTAGACACATTCTCCGTCAACCTTCTTATCATAATATTCATTGTCATTAATAGTCATTCACGGCTCGGGCTGAAAACCTTGCGGACACAACTAGATGGTGAACCAAGTAGGTATTTTGTCAAAATTTCAGATTAAAAAAAAATAATAATAATAATAATTCCTACCTACTGCCCAAAACGTTGCTGTACAAATTGATACCAGATTGATCTCACCCCTCAGGGCCTGTTTCTATCGTCCGATGGCTCACATCCCCCCAATCATCCCCAAATGCCCTCAAGACGCACAATGTACCGCAGCGGCCACAGTGAAAGAGGAAATCAAAGCAAAGGGGATTAGAAGCCTCCTAAAGGGCGAGGGGATTAAGCGAAGTCGGCATCACCCTCGCTGGACAAAGAGACAAAGTCGCCGCAAATCCGATTCCGAGCTAAGCGAAAGGCAATGAAAATTGATCGGGTTACAAAAACCACTTCCTGGCCAGTTTTCGTCCTCTCGTTTAACCCCCCCCCCCCCCCCACTCTTTACATGTGAGAAAGGTTCAATCTTACAAACCGAAAAGAGTAGCCACTTCTTGATAACCATCTCTTTACCAAGAAAAAAAAAATCACCCAAGATGGATTATAATCTAAAGCAGGTTCTATTTATACGAAATGGTAGTTTCGTGACCGGATTGCGGCGATGGGTTTCTTTAGCTTCTGAGAAGGACCGATAAGGCGATATCGACAGGCCAACAATACGTTTTCCCCCACCTTCTGTCCTCCCACTTTCCAATTAAGACGTTCAACGTAAAAAATAGCTTGATAACTACTAGGTAGGGTAAAAAAAAAAAAAAAAAAAAAAATTAATCATATATCGAAGGATTCACAGAATCTATTTTTTGTATTCCTGGGCCTCAAATTTGCTTCTTTTTTTTTTTTTTTTTGAATTGTTAGAATAATAAACCTGGTGTAGAGGAGGAATAAAAAGCAGTTAAAGGGTTGCCAACTTGATTGTGAGCCCCACCTTGAGATTCGCCCAGGCGGGACATCGGACCTTCCCAGGACGTCGTAGACAACCGCCATTTGGTCGGTTCTATCCCAGTTTGGCGCTCCTCAAAATTTCTTCCCATTTCATTTTCGAATTCCCACTTGGGCGCCCGCAGCGCAGCGTTCCCTAAATTCATCGATACCTAATTTGGTTAATAAAAATGTAGAGCAGTCGTTTAGCAAAGGCTAACGCCGAACATTTCCAGACGTGCCTTGAAAGTGCCATCTCCGAAAAACGTTTGGTAGGTAGCTCTCAACTGATTCCAGCACTGTTTTGGAAGCAAAATTTAATGACAACAGTCTCTCATTTGCGATCAGAATTTCTGGTAGAGCAAATGTTTCCCTCTCACCCTTAACTTGAGTGTGTCCCTGTATAATGAGGACCTTAGAGATTCTTCTTTGGGAACTTAAGGCCTTTGTCATTTATTCCGCTAAACTTTAGTCACTAAAGGAATCTTCATAGAGTTTAGGAATTCTTTCTTCCTGTTGTCTAACTCGGTACCTACATTGGACCTCTGACCTTTTCACTTCTAAATGTCTTATCAATTTCTTCCGCTTATGCTCGAAGCTGTAGTACACTAGCGTCAGTTTCCTTTTTGTGGTATCCAGAATCTCTACTTTTTTCTCGCACATTGAAAAATGTGGCACACGATGTCTCGTCATAAACTGACATTTCACCAACAGATGTAAACTAAGGCGCCGAATTGGAAGGATTTTTAAGTCGCTTGAGGGGGGGGGAGTGAGATGAAAATCGGCGAACAAATGTAAAGATCTGCATAGGAGCCGAAGGGAGACGCACCGAAGTGGGTACTTCACCATTTGGTCGTCTCACTAGCGCCCTCCCAACCTAGTACAGACTCTTCTTGGGGATCGGCTTTTTGTCAGGTCCGATCACTCTATTTAGACTAGATGAGGGGAAACCCCGGGCCAGAGCAGAGGGCCACTCGTCCGGCCGGTCTCATTAGACTGCTCTTGGACATGTGAAACCCAGGAACTTCTTGGGCTGTTCCCAGGTCACTCTGTTGCTCCCAACCTCGGTGGGGAGGTTCAGATGTACCTACAGGAAGAAGAATCCGCCGTGCGCCGACCGAGCCGTTGGAATTTTTTTTAAAATCTGAAATTTTGACAAAATACTCAGTTTGCCATCTTGTTGTGTCCGCAAGGTTTTCAGTCCGATCTCCCCCAACTCATTTTATTTTATTATTTTATAATATGAAATTTATTTAATTATGCATTTAATAATTATGGCGTAAATGAGAAAAAAGTATCGCAATATTAAATGAATTTAATCAGTGATAATATCATGGATTATCATATTCATATTATGACTATGAAGCATACGCCGATTTACGCGAAGCCCTGTTCTGCTGACTCTGTAGTTAGTACAGTAAGCGTTTTACTCTTGGGAAGTCAAGACTATAAGACCGATTTGCCGTTTTAGTGTTCGTCTGGGTTCAGCAGTTTCTATTCTGCACAGCAGCTCAGGGGGTTTAAATTGAGTTTGTCCTAGTTAGAAAGGATTGTAATTAATGTGTCACTCGGTTTGGAGTTCAGCTTAGGGTGGGAGGAAGGGGGTGATAGTTTTCGAGCTACAGTTAGTAAGGGGTTTAGTGTAGTGTGAACTGGTGAATACAAAGAGATGGAGGGGGTGAGCCGCTTCAGACATGACCGTAGAATCTCTAACTAGGCGAAGCCCTGAAGAGGCTAATCTGGTAGACAATTCTGGAGGATTTATTCGTTGTTGGGTTGTTGGTTGTGTTTAGTAGGATTTGTAACAGTTCCCGCCACGGTACAAACAGTACAGGATGGTACGGCTCGGCGTCAATAGGTGGCGCTGGCTTTGAACTGTGCGCTGAAACGCGGTGGTCACCCCATCTGAATAACGCGGAATCAACAGGCCTGGACGGCCAAAAGTTTTTATCGGTTGACTCCTTTACTTCGGCGTCCACCGTCCAGGATCTCCAGCCTCTGGAATAGCAAATCTGGGATGTTTCTTCGCTCCAAACATCCTGGTGTCTGTATACCGAAATTCTCTCTCCCTTCTCCCAAAATGGCACCGTGAACCTGAAGTATGCATCTTTGGAACTCCACCAAATACCAAACAAAATTATGAATATGATAAAAGACCTAAATCGCTGCATCGGGTTCAGGATCGGTCTTCGCGATCGTAACATTTAAACGTATTACAGATTTCCCAATTGAGCTCGTAACTTCTTTCTCCACAATCACTATCGCCACCAGTTTTCCATCATGCCTTTTGTGGTACATTTTCAAAATGGGCTTTCGGTCTTATACATCGACAAGCATCATTTTGATGGATCGTTTCCCATACGGCCGTTCCGCTTATACTCCATGCGAGCCTACTTGGGGCGATTTTAACGCCCATTGGAACCCTCTCGTTTTATGGCCAAGGAAATGAAAGTAGCGAGAAAAAAATCGATATCATGAAATGTGATTGGGAGATTTTATTACACCTGCTGTAGACAGAATATTGCTAGACCGAAGAGTAGTTGCGAGTGAAGGCTGAAATAATACAGTTTAATGGTAATACAGTTTAATGGTGGTAAATGGCAAGCCCGCTCAAATAGGACTAGAACGATATTATGTGTCTATAGGTAATTTATGCTTTAATAACAACAATAATAATCAACTTGAAGCGTATGAGAACATGGGCTAATGATCTGGTTAATACAGTAGTCGCCGGTTATATCGGCGCCGGTTTGTCAGTTGCATTGGCCAAAAACGCCAGGAATAGAACGAATGGCGTTCCAACAGACTTTCGCCTGTTATATCGGCCAGATTTTTTGTGAATCGAAGGCTTATTTTGTGGACAAATGGACATTTTTAGTTATAATTTTGACAGAAGTTTATTTTTATCAGATTCTAACAGTCATCTGTCGATACGGCAACTCAAAAACGAATGTGTAAGTCGGACGCGGGAAAAAAGAACTTTAAAAAAAATGTGAGCCATCGACGGCATTTAATTTAGTCCTCATAATGCCGCTAAAAATTGGCCAATTCCGTTCCAAGGGATTTTGACCGGTATATCCGAAGGGATATAACGGCCAAACCATTAAACACATGACCCTATAGCCCGGTGTAGCCGACGGACTTTAAAAAGTTTCAAAATAATTTTTCGTGAAAAGTATCTTTTATTTCAAAAAAGAAAGAAATTAATATTAATATTTAAGATTTAAAAATACAAACATAACATTATAAAATAAAAAATGCAAATATTTTACACACATCTTAACAAAAAAAAAAAAGAGACGGAGATCCACGGAGCAAGTCCTTTTCAAATTGGTGGAAGGTGGAGAAGTGATGATCAATAATTATTCCATGCTCTTCAATAGTCCTCCTAATGACGTCGTTTCTCCGTGTCCGACTTACACATTCGTTTTTGAGTTGCCGTCTCGACAGAAGACTGTTAGATACTCACAACAATAAACAAACTTCTGTCAAATTGATAACTAACAATGCCTATTGTCCCCAAAATAAGCCTTCGATTCACAAACAATCTGGCCAATATAACAGGCCGATTCGGCCGGTATAACAGGCGAAAACCTTGTGTTGGAACGCCATTCGTTCTGCTCCTGGCGTTTTTGGCTGGTATAACCGAAAAACCGGTAAGCCGGTCTTAAGCCGACTGATTAGTGTCTTCGGCTTATGCCTCACCTGGCTATTCCCTCTGTGAAGTATACATACTGGATGTACTGGTAGGTGTGCAGACGAAATAGAGAGGGAGATCCTAAAAAATTCTGTTTGGCAGGGGAGGGAAAAATCTTCACCATAGGGACACCCCTCAAAGCCTGGGTTCTCAGCTCCCCCCCCCCCTCCTCATCACTTTATTTGGCAGTGGCCCACATAGAGAATCCACCACCGGTTCGCCACTCTCGACCTCCTCTGCTCTTGACACACCCTCCTGGTACGGAGGAATGAATTCCGTTTGAAGGAGACCTGCGAGCAAGACTTGTAAATGCTTTTACGTTAATTCATCTCATTACGGGCTGCTCGGAGGGCCTTCGGCTCAATCAGGATCTACAACAACTCGTGTTGTAACGTTTCGATGAATGGACATACGGGCGCAAACTGGTTTCATCTTGCCTATCCGTCGATAGGTTTCGCTTCTCTCGGCGCCCCTAACCAGCTAACCAGCTTGATGGAGTCAAGCGATTTTGACTTGTACAATTCACACAACACAAAAAAAAATATAAATCAAAATAAAATAAAATAAAATTGTAGCGAAACACATTCATAGACAAAGCGTGTGTGCTTTCGGTTCAATTCCCGTAAACCTGGTAGGTACGATGCCAGCGAGCCGAAAATACAGAGGACTGCTCGCCCGAACCGCCTCCACCATCAGAGCCTGCGCAGCGAACCCTGGGGGAACCCTTCACACATAGTCATCAAGAAATGGCCCAGGGAGATAACCTGGTTATCTTTCCGTGGGGCCATGATGGCCCACTGCACTGAGAATCCTCGAAACACAAGCTGCGCCGTGAATGGACGCCTTTGGAACTTTGCCCATCACACCAACACCCAGGACACCCGCACAGAGGAGGCAATTAAAACATTCAATATGAGAGGAAGTTGAGGAATTCCGTGATACTGAAAGCCCACCCCAGGTCAGGTCAAGGAGACACACTAGCAAAGAGCCCGCAGGATTTTGCTGGAAAATCAATGACGACGATATGCACAGGCAGTATTCCTGGTGTCAGTTGTAATCACTTAATGGAAATTGATGAGGTGGCGCTGAGGGCGCTGCAGGTTTGAGGATCTTCGGGGAGTCTCACAAACTTTGCCGGATCGACCACCAAATCCCCCTCTGATACGTATTTGAATAATTAATACGCTTCCATTCATTACGTGAAGAGGACAAGATGTGGAGGGTGGGAGGATCTTCTCAGAGGTGTTTTATGTATGAAGGTGGCTTCACCCTTCTTCGAGGGGAGAAGTGTCTCGAACGGAAAACATCCGAAAATTTATTAGGGTAATGTGTAGCTCGAGCCCTGTTGAAACCACTGTAAATTGATTTGTGTTCTCACTGCACGGACGCCTCTGCCGCAACAGTGCAGAGCGGTAAAATACATTAATACGGAAACCTCCGACATAGGATTCGGTGAAACCTCTGTCTTTTCTACTTGCTTGGCTCCTTTATTCAGCAATGTCCAACAGGGCCCAGGGCTATATTCGCTACAATTTTATTGAAATTTTAAATTTTATTTTTGTGTTGTGTAAATGACGAGAGGTTGAAGGCAATGCATCCTGGGGTTGCACCCTCTGCAGCAACCCCACAACCGTCGACTACTGCTGCCTCCCGTTTCACACGGGTGCGGGTATTCGGCAGCCAAACGTGGAAGCACTTCCGTGCTCCGTTCCCTGATTCCAGTTGCAGAGTAGTCCGCGGGAGGACGATTCCCTACATATCCCCCCGGCAGCAATTTCGCCGTTTTGAACCAGTTTCACTAACGCAATTCCTCTTGGCACAACCTCTACCCTCCTCGCAGTTCCTTAGTTGAAGACCAGTCTCGGAAACGGCCTCGTGAAATGTAACTCGATCCGTCTCCTACGTTATTCACGTTACTCCCTTGTCACCCTTAATGGAAAGTACATTAGTTGCACGTAAGCTTCCTCCCTCCCCTAAGGAACCTGAAACCACTTCTGCGAACCAACCCGCCTAACTACCCAGCGCCTCCGCCACTTTAAAGGGAGTAATCGTCTCTTGATTCGCGATAAGTATTATTTGTCCCGCTACGGGCGTTTCCACGCGCGCATTAGCCGGAAACGCGCCAAGTAATTTTACACTTAGGGCTTTCCAACGCTTAAGAGCTATTTATTTCCAATGCTATTTGAGAGAAACTCCGCCAACAACGAGCATTGAGCCCTTGCAAACATCGTTTGCATATTTAACGAGCAAGTGTTAAGACCGTAAGTGTGTAGTAGGCTCGTTCGACATGATCCTAATGGGGATGTAAAATTGTAGTGGATATACTAGATACTTACCTTTCACACCGTTTTGGGCAGTTGGAATTTTTTAATAAATCTGAAATTATGACGAAATACTTGGATCTCCATCTAGTTGTGCTCACAACATTTCCAGACCGATTGCTCCAACCCGTGAGGCTTTATGGGGCGAAAAAGGGGTTACACGAGGGTTTTTTTTAAATGTTATCCAGTATTGGGGTCGAGTTAGGTGTCGTTTTCGAAGATTTTTGGTCCTAGAATCTATTTTTGGAGGTCCCACATCTGTCCAAGCACTGTACGGGAATATTGTTGTTTTTTCTTCTTCTTCTTTGAATACAAACAACATCTATGCTTCCGCGACGGGGGGTCGAACATTTTGATCGACCTTACAATTTGTCCTCAAAGTAACGTATTGGGAGGGGGGGGGGGGGGGGTCGTTTCATGACACTAAGATTTTTTTTTAAATCTGAAATTTTACCAAAGTAGTATCATCATAACCTCATAATCATCGTAATAATATTATGTCGAAAGAAAATATGAGCAATAATTAGGTATACGATAGTATTATGTTGATGTAAAAATATGAACAAGTAAGTTTTCAATGAGTTTGGTTAGGGAGAGAGAACGACTCCTCTGCTGAATACTAAATAATTTATTGTTTATTCAGGTAAACAATTATAGCTTAGTTGCTCGAACAATTATAGCTTAGTTACCGGTCCCCACGCTATAATTGTTTACCTGAATAAACAATTTAGTATTCAGCAGAGGAGTCGTTCTCTCTCCCTAACCAAACTCATTGGATTAGACCTCTGCACCATCGGCAAACAACCACTTTGTGAAGTAAGTTTTCTATTAGAATACGTCAATTCCAAACCTCAAAATGTACCGAAATTTCCACAGTACCGAAGTTTTTCCACATCGATGACCTGTTTTCTGCCTGCCGTTTCTCTCTTTTTATTCTTTGTGCTTTCGGCTACATGCCATGTTCATAACTATAATGTAAGAATACACGCTATGGTATACTAGCTATTACTAGTGGGAATATAGCTATAAGTCTACCTAGTTACATCGATTGGTACATGCTCTTAAATCCCGCATCCGACCATTCGTCCATCGCTCCTCCTGCCTGTCCCGGGGGGTCATTAGGCTGTTTATTGTTCGTAGGAGGTCTGTGAAGCGTTTACATTTTATGAGTCGTTGTAATTTAATGAAATACGTACATTTTGAAAGATGACCTTTCGAAGAACAATAAAAAACAATCAAGAAGCTCTTTCGTGAGAACCATTATCCTGAATTTAGCGGTAGGTACAATCGATTTGGATGGGGCGGGGCAAGCCGTTTGGAGCGATAGCAAACCGCGGACGAGGGTGCTCGGGGTGCTTGTGCCTACTGATTGAGCATTTGATGTGGTTCACTGGCCTCCTTTGTGGCGTGTGTCGTCTTAACATGTGTCGTCTTAAGATTCGAGTAGTTGACGTTCAATTGGCGACATGTTGACTCGGCGGGCCTTTCGATTAAGTTGCCGTCGGAGTTCACTTCGATAAGGGGCGAAGCAAGGGGTATTTTACATGAAAAGATGTCACCAAACGGTTGTTGAAGTTTTTTTCGCGTTAAGAACTTGGATTGCTTTTAAGGTTTATATTGCCCTAACCTGTTCTGGTTCTTTTCCCGCCAACTCCCTAAAGAAAACGAGTCGTTGAAGCGTGAGCGAGAGGGTAAAAATTGTTAGCTACCGAAGGCCATCTAATAATTTATATTACAGGGCGATTGTTTGATTACGCTTTTTGTTGGTCAATTCTCCTTCAAGAGTTGGAAGGCAGTTACCAGGTAATCATTACTTCGCGTGAGAAACAGGTATCACCCTGGGCGCATTACTCCCACCAAAGGGCACATTACCTTGTCCGTTATAGAGAGGAGGGGAACAGTATTACCTTCCTTCGCGGGGGTTTTCCTTTTTGTCGAACAAAGCGAAGTGCGGCAGTGGAAAACTTTCCCTTTCATCCTGCTCAATGGAGCGGCCTAGCGAGGCCTGACCAAGAAACATTATTATATGCCGTGAAAAAGGCTGGAGTCTTTGAGTCTTTGAGCCTTGGGGAAGTTTTTTATGTGCAACCCAGTGGGACCCGTCGGCTTGAATCTGTGTTACCTACCTACGAAGTAGGTCCTACGTACTTCAAGTTGGCAGACTTGTAAAGAAAGGCTGCCCAAAGTGCGGTTCGCCGGGTTTTTTCAGGGGGTCCGCGAGTAATATCGACATAACGCGGAAAATTTCACACCAAGGTTCATTATTATTAAATAGTAATAATAATGTTTGTATAATTCATGCCAAATTTTGGTAGAAATAATTTATACAAATTGTACATACAATTATTGTATGTACAAAATGTAATACTTTGAAATCAAATAAACGCTGCAAATTTTGCACCAAGGTTTATCATTAAATAAATTCCTAAAATAAGAAGACCTCTTGAAACGGATAATGTCAAATTTTGAGGCCGATCGGAGTCGTCGACCCCCGTCGCGAAAACATAGTTTTATTATTCCAAGAATAATAAACCAAAAATTCTATAACTTGGACAAATGGGAGACTCCCAAGAATGGATTCCGCGTATGAAATTACTTGAAGAGTACAGCGGAAAAACCGGGTAGTACTAATGTACCGTAGTACTTTTTCCCCTGTACTTTTCCAAGTCTTGGAAAACGTCACCTAATCCGACCTTCTGACATCATTCGAAAGCTCCATTAAATGGGTATACAAATTTTGTATCCCCTTGAAAGCCCTGTAGACCCCCTCGGTGAAATCGGATGGTACTGGGACCCCGAAAAAATACATGATGGCCGAAACCCTTCACAAACCCCTCGCGTAGCCCCTTTTTAGCCCCACAGAGCCCCTCGAAACACTGAACACTGGACATTAAAGACTCCATAAACGCTCTCTTTTAAAACATTGTAGAGGAAACCAGTGTGAACATAACTAAGTGAAGATTCCAAGTTTTTAATTTACACAAATTAATTTCGAAATAATATTTTTAGTAAGTTGCCTACTACGGGTCGCTATAAAAATAAAAATAAAAATAAAAAACAGACATCATTTTGCACAGAATCTCGTGGCAGACAAGGTAAATTTTAGTATCGTCAGCTCGAGGGGTCGCAATTCCGCGGAGGTTTGTAAATATGTAATAAAATAATTCGTAATTTTGTAAATAATAAAAAAATATTCAAAGTTGTCTTATCATGGGTGATACCTTACCTGGATAAGGGTTAAAAAAGGCAATTAAATTGCCCTAAATTTTATTTACAAAAATGTTTTTAAAGATACCTATTTGAACAAATATTGAGAAATAAAATTTATTTCATGCAATGAATGCATTGAAGGGAGTGAGATGGAGCCATTCTTTACAGCTGGGTGGGCGTGCTATTAGAAGGGAGAACTTACTGATAGAAAGACCTCATTATATTATATTAAGGTCGGTGCACACATGTGTCACTCAAATTTGATCGGAGCTGAATGCAGAAATATCCAGCTGTAGAGAACGCTCTCTATGACTCCACACTCATGGGTGGAATCGTCAAACAAAATGTATGATATACTTCACTGTATATTACGCAAACTGGAAATATATTTCCAGTTTTATTTTATATATATAGCGCCCCCTCTTTCCTCACAGATAAGTTATATACCACAAGAATAGCAAAAATGTTGTGAACTACAGCACAACAGACATAATTAGGCCTCTTAAGTCCTGTCTTGTGTGTGTGGGATTGTACAGGCAATGAGAATGTGATTCATAGTGCCCAGGCTGTGAATCACACCACGGAAAATGCGGCTTTTTTGAGACGAGCGGAATCCCGCGGGATCCCGCGTTGAGGATCCCGCATTTGCTAAATAATTTTGCAATTATTGGAAAGACCGCGGGATCCTGCAATGCGGGATTGCGACCTCTAGTCAGCTCTAAGATAACTCAATGAATGGACGCTTTAGTTTGAATTGGCTCGAAATAACTGAGCAAACAGCTATGAATATTGATAACTATCAAGGGTTATTTCAGTGATGGAAGCTAACTTTCAATCGACCAGAATCGAGGGTAATTGAACCCCTTGTAGGGATAGTTTGCATTTCCTATCCACTCGACATGAAGATGTTCAGGAGATATGCGGCAAAGTAAATCTTGTAGGAACAAAAACAGAAACAGGGTTTTCTCTCCGGTTGAGGACCCCCCCTACGTGTTTGCCATCGTAATCTGCATAGTTCCCCAGTATTAATTAACTAGCCCGTTCTCATCCTCTGTGGTAACCTTAATTGAGTTTGCCAGGATCTCTCAGAGCAAAGAATGAGTTTACTTTAAGGTGAAGTTTTCGGTGAAACTGAAATTTCCAAGTTGCTTGATAAATGTCAAGTAAGTTCCTAACACTCATTTTCAATGTAAGTTTCGATAGCTAAATTATTTTGAAACTTATGGGAACTGACCCACGGTGTTGATTGAGCCAACGAAAACTTGTAATTGGGGTTGTGAGATGGTGGAGTCCCGAAGGCGCAATGTCTGAAATCATGCCGCTGCTAGTCATTGGAGGAATTGGGTTGTGATGGGCCACGTTAGCTTTTCCTGGGTCCACACATGAATGGTTGAGTCCCCCAAGCGCAAGCACTTGAGAGTGAGGTTTTGCTTTGTTGGCTCCTCCGATTCTCTCCCGCGAGGGTGGGAGCACCAGAGGGTCCCTAGACGTTCTTGGGTGTGTCAGTCCGTGCTAAGACATTCGTTCAAAAGAGCTGGCAAAGGGTCATCAGGACCTCCGCTCCAGGCCGAGGTTTCCCCTTTTTCCCAACAAATTGATACGATCGGACATGATAGAGATGAGCCCATTGTTGATGAGACGTAAATACTGAGCGCGAGTGAGATCAACCATGTGGTAACCAGCCATGACGTACGGGGAAGGAGCAGTCTTCCATTTTTGCAATCTAGTGGGGAGCGAGGAGACACTTCCATCTTCCGTTCCCTGGTTCTTTACAGAGTGAGGCGTATAGGAGAATTCCGTACACAACTCTTCTTCCCATAGAATTGCAAAGGGCGAGAAAATTTATGTGGACTCGTTCGAGAAACACCCGGAGGAGACTTCAGGTTTAAGGTAAGTGTACAAAAACAGAAACAGGGTTTTCCCTCGGGAGGCAGCTCCACCTACGTGTTTGCTAAAGCAATCTGCATAGTTCCCTTTAGTATTAATTAAGTAACCATCTCATCCTCTGTAGGAACACTAATTGAGTTCACCGCGATCTCTCTTCGGACCGCAGGCCTCCTATCCGCCAAGTCCCAACTTTCCTGCTCCCTAAAACTGATAAACTTGGTCGGAGGCGAAAGCTCACAGCCCCTCAAACTCCAAACCCCTTTTCCTGCCCGGGATTACCTTGTAATTAGGGACCCACCGTCTATTAAACCAGTGCATTTTAAAACGGAGAAGAAAACGCTTTCCCCACCCCTCCCTTAACTTCTTGGCGCCTTATCAATGGACGGAAAAGTTTCCCCTGAAGCAGAGAGGGGGGCTTAAGCCGAGGGAAGGACCTTCCTTAATGGTCTCTTGGCTGCTCGTTCCCTGGGTTTTATCTTATACCTGAACGGCTTGAAAAGTCTACCACAAACAAGTTTAAAATATTGGCAAGAGCTGCGAAATTCAGCTTCAGTCTCCAACAAACTTTCCCTGTGGCTGAGATCAACATTGAACTTGATAAAAGATGGGAGCCCTAAAAAATCGGGTTTATTCTTGGTTTCGCTTGAGAAGTTATCAATTTGAGAGTATGAAGATGGTCAAAATGAACAAGATTGAAGCGGCTCTTGCTTCTTGCGATGTTCCAAATCATTATAAAGAGCTTAAAATATTATTGTTGTAAGTCCCCTAAGTATATTAAATGATACGGTAGGAGGGTGATTGAGAAAGAAAGTAGTGGATAAGTATAGTGAGAGAAATCATAAAATTTATAATTTAATTATAGCAGTTATAGCAACATGAACTAAGAGATACCTGATGTGGGAAATCACCGCGTCTGAAGATTTCAGGGATTAGGGATTACTGTGAACAGATTTCAGGGGTTAGGGTGTCGAGTTGGTTGTCGCTTTCTCTAGTCTCCGATAAGGAATGGACGTGTTTCTGGATTTTTTGTTTAATCGATTGAAGGCTTCCAAATAACCCCAAAAATGGGGTGTAACACAAATGGCAAGTTCGTAATTTATCGAAAAACAGCAATTTGAATTTTCGGCGGAAACCAGCGATCAGCTCCCATTGGTCGACGACTTCGCCATGATGCCAAGTTGGCCACCATTAAAAAACTGAAGGGTCGGTCTCTGAGGTTGAATCACAGCAAAGGTTAAACGTGACACCACGGCTGTTGTTTTCGTTCATTCGTGGGTTAAGATGAATAGCAGAAAAACTTTTTATTTTTATTTAAATTACTTAGTTCTAAAAGTGTCATGAGATTGTTTATGCGAACGACCTATGGAAAAAGTGGGTTCCTGAGTTGGCAACCCTGGCTGTCAAACCGGACGTTCCGTAGATGACGTCACGCACGTACTTTTTGAATCGACTAGGACAACTTTACATGAATATAAACTACGTAAAAGACATTTTGACACAAAGATGATGTATTTTCTTCTTTTTGACTTCTAACATGGCAGAGAACGATTTAACCCGAAATTCGGGTTCACGTCCATTCTTTATTATTGTCTGGTCTAGTTTGTACGTTTGAGCTACCTAGTTTAGATTAGTTGGTCTGTAATAAAGAATTTTATGCTGACTATGCTATGATAGGGTAATGGTAGGTATACTCTTGCAGGGCATTGCCGCACCAGCTGCTCTGCCAAACTGGAATGAAAGAATACGAATCAAATTAGCTGAAAAACGCTTCAATCAAATAGAAAACTGATCCAAAATTGTTCCGAAATTCTAAATTGAAGCGTGATGGTCATACCAGCGGTGGGACATAAAGACTGCATGAGTGTACACGGACAGGTGAACCACGCCCCGGCTGAATGCGTGGTAGCAACTCATTAATACCTCGTGATTCTCGAAGCTGAAGCACAGGTGTGTCTTCTTATGGTACTTAGATGATAGGGATGACAGCACAAAATGAAAATTCGCTTTCAATTCACAGACAACGGTTGTGGGTTGTTGGAGAGGAGTTTGATATTCGTTTTTGAGACAGGCAAACTCGTGGAATTCCGTGACCAATACATATTTATGAGGTGTGTCGTACGGAAATTGAGGGCAGGAAAGGTACGGTCGAGGACTTTAGGATAAGGTTCGTTAAAATTTGTTATGAAGACTCCGTGCGTTGGAGGGCCCGTTATCAGGAAGCAGAGGCGATTTTTGACCGTCGTTATTAACAGAGGGAAATGGCTTAGGGGTTGTAGAGGATGTTGGAGCGGAGGGTCTTGAGCTTTCAGATTTTCCAACCGATAACGTGGCAAGGGCGTCGTGGCCAGTGGAAGTGTGATGTTAAAAAAGTCGATTTATATGCAAAAAAGCTCTAACGCAGCCTTGATTTAAAAAAATAACGCTTAGAGAGGGAGGGCATAGGCTTTGGGGTCGAAATTGGGTGTCATCCAGTACAAATTATGAGAAATGTGATTAGAATATTAAAAGTTCCGATTGTGGATCTACTTGTTTCATGTGTATGGGAATTGAATCCCAGTGGTGGTTATAAGTGGGCCTCTATGGGTGTGTTCGGGACCACCTAAATTGTGAGTGGTCTGATGGACGGTGTTCCGGAGGCACTACATATATGTCCCAAATCACTACTATCACACTTACTCACACTCATTTCCTTTTTTAAACGTATTTATTAATCTTATAATATTCTTGGAAATTACATGTATTCGGTCGGAGCTCAACAATTTTGATCTGTTTCAAAATTTGTCATTATACGTTTCAAGATGTGTGAATTCCAAAAACGAGTAGTCCGTCCGCCGTCTGGGTAGTAGGGTAGTAGGGTAGTAGGAGTTTTTATTAAAAAACCTGAAATTTTGGCAAATTATTTGGTTTTAACATTTAGTTGTGCCCGCAAGGTTATCTTCCCGAACACCCAAATCTGTGGGGCTAAAAAGGGGCTGCAGGAGGGATGTTGAAGGGTTTCGTCTATGGGGTCGATTCAGGTGACGTTTTCGAAGAGTTTTTGGACGTATAATCTATTTTTGGGGGTCCCAGAACGATCCGAATTCGCCGTGGGAATCTATGGGCCTTTCATGGAGCTCCAAAATTTGTAGGTACTACAAAATTTAATGGTAGGTACTTTTGAAAGAAACCAGGAGGTCAAATAAGGAGTATTTTTCCTAGCGACAAGTTGGCAGCAGTTAGTCGCCAGGCCCACCCAGGAAGTACCTTATTCCTCCGTCCAACTTGGAAAAAAAGACTTTGTAAAGTACGTAGTGCGATCATCGATCAACCCAAAACACCCTAATAACGAGCTCAGGCATCCGGATTGGCGCCCATACTGCTCCCTAGCATGAAACACTGGACGAAAATACGGTTAGAAACGGTAGAAGAATGGTGGAGACCCAATGAGAATACTAAATGTGTATTACTATTCATGTTAGGCCGTAATTTCCCACCGACATGCAAAAATCGTTGTCTACGTTTACGCTTTTCCGGGAGGTCACCATTTGTGGAACTTTTTTCGTCGATGTGTACAAGGGGGGCACAATACCAACAGAACTTTTATGCACCAACCCCCTATTTTCCCTCACACTGGCTTTATTTTATCGATCGTAAGGTAATAGGCCTCTGGACCCGGCCCTTTTTAATACTTCCCCTTTTTTCTCCTCCCCGCCGTCAACGCTAAAGCGACGAAAAACCCCGCCACAAAAAGGCTAATAAACCGTCGCAAAACGAATCGCAAAAGGGAGGAGAAAACGAGGAAGAGAGCAACCCCCGAGGTTGAATTTAAAATTAAATAGGCGGAGGCCTAATGAGGTATTTAAGGGTTAATGGTAATTTCAGCCTGCACGGCGAGAGAGAAATTATTATGAGGAGAAAGGGGCCCCGTTTTATATCGCAACGTAATATTTTTTAATTATGCTTGTTGAAGATGATAAAATACGTCGGTTGTGGGAGAAGGCAAAAATTGGATGATGAAATTTCAAGGCACTGTACAGTTCGGTTCGTTGCTTTGACTAGAATACACCGGGAAAGTATTAACTGAATAATTCAGTAATATTATAATTATTGTAATATTAACAAACTTGATAATCTAATAAATTTGCATCTGTGAATTTAATAGTAGTATACATACTACATGTAGTTTAACGTGTCAATTTTTTTAAAAACTTATTGCACCAAGTTTACAAACTTATCAGCAATCTACAACTGATGTATACTAAATGACTTGCAAGAAGCTATGACACATAACACTGCATGTCAAAATTTAAGAGACAACTGAGGGAAGGTTGGAGGGAATCGGTGACGGCATTGAGGCTTGTCGGTGTGCCTCTGTGGCTGACCCACGAGGACCCTCGACATCTTGAGTGTGGACCCTGAGAAAGCCACGCATGCCACACTATGCCATATTAGACATAGCGGGTTCGGAACTCCGCCCAACACTCAAAACAATTTTTTCTAAAATGTTTTTATTAACACAGTATTAAATTTCTGCACAAGTAACCTATATCAAAGAATAACAAACCCTAGTGTAAAATTTGCAGCGTTTTTTTTTTTTTTAACTAAAAGTTTAGTTGTTAGTTTTGTACATAAAACTACGAATAACAACTAAAGTTTCAACTAACAGCTAAACTTGTAGTTGTATACAACTATAGTCGAGGTTTTGTCGACTATAGTTGAGGTTTTGTTCGAATAATTTAGTTGCAGTTGGTTTGTGCCCAACTCTGGTCTGAAGTATACTGCCGTCCTCGGATAAAACACCCTATCGACCATTTTGGTGCTTTTGGAGTTAGGTGCATGGTTGAGTAGATTTCAGCGTGGCGCGTCTTTTGCACCAAGTTAGAACTTCCTATCTCCATTTGAAAGTTTCGGTAAAAGACTTTATCCTATCTCGAATACTGTGGATGGCCTACAAAATCTCATTCAACAGCTTTTTTTCTCGATATCGATGGTGAAGAAGAGAACCCTCGTATCTCCAAAATCTGTAGTTGACGAATTCGCCACTGTAAGCTCTAAAATCGGTGGGAACCCTCCTGGTAGGTAGGTAGCCTTCAAAAACCAGATCAAGGTAGGTAGGCTTCAAAATTGGAGATACGAGGGTTCTCTTCTTCACCATCGATATGAAGAAAATGGAGATAGGGTGTTTTAACTAACGACGGCAGTATACTTCAGGCTCGGTCAATGCAACCTACTGATCGATTGAACTTCAATAACATAGGTAAATAATTCAACCCTTCGGGCTCGTGCTATTCTCGTAGGACGATGCACCGGTCGATATGTATTTTTACCAGAACAAAAAGGACCAATTAATGCGACTGAACCCAGATCTGTTTGTCACGTCATGGAAATGGTCTTGAATGTTTAACTGCGGTATGTATATGCTTGTAAATGTGTGCCCGCGTTTCTAATCTATTTAAGGGCAGGTGGAGCGAATTAGTTTTGTCGCCTCAACAAGGACCGAATTCGGGAGTTTGAAGCCACTAAAAGCCGTGGATGGGCCCAAAACTATGGTGAAGGGGTGACGTTGGGGCGAGGTCAACCCCGTTTTGTCAAATATTCATTTGAAACTCGCTGGGTGGGCGACCACATCTCCCGAAGGGCGATAAAACATTTCTCGTGGATAGCTGTTTCGGGGTCCCCTGCCAAATATTGCCTACATTCGTATGAGTTTGGTGTGATGGCTGAAGGTACAGAATTAATTATAGCAATATCTGTGAGTAGCGATGATAATATCTCCCACACGCGTGTCATGTCGTGTAACAAACATCAGCGGATGGAAGACGGCAGTGCATTCTAGCATACCCGCTAAATCGTGAGTCTCCGCTGCCGCACGGGGGAAACGGAGGGTTCCTCCTTTCCTAGACATCGTGAACCATGCCCACTTGGCCGGTCTCGCACGGTCCTCCTTAGCAATATAGCATGTCTTCTGTTGTCGGCTACTTTTCTGTGTCACATTACTCCATGTTGGATGGAAAGGGGGAAACCCTGGACCCGAGCGGAGGGACTGGCACCATGGGTGGGTATGGGGACCTGGGGAACCGTCACCAGGACCCTCTGGTGTTTCCACATCTGTGTGAAGGTCAGAAGGAATTGGTTACGGCTGCGGAAGAGGGCTCTACATCTCCAGGGAAAGCACGCTGCTTGCCGCCACTGCCTCAATATTCAGTGCCTGCACAGCGGACTCAGAGGGAACCCTCAACAATGTTGAGTCAACATCTTCGGCTGGACCCTGCAGAGTGGCAACAGAAGAAACCCCGGCTTGAGTAAAACTCACCTTCATTTGACTAGATGCAATGCGCCACTGGCGTACCCCTGGATTGAATTTGGATTCGAGGTTGGTCCGGGGGGGGGGGGGGGGGGGTGTGGATACCCTCCTCTCTCAAGTTACGAAGGGAGCTAGGGCGTGTCAGCGTACCGGCGGCATGTGAGTTTGTTAAAAGTCGGGTACCAGCTTGCTTAGCTGTTAAGAGTGTGGTAGCTTCTGGTTGCTTGCAACTGGCGGGAGAGGCATAGCCCTCCTTAATTTCATGCAAGGCTCCCTTTTATCTGTGAAATATATCGCTGTTTCTTTCCGCCTAGACGCCACCAGCACACAAGAAGTCAGTTACTTGGTGGAAGTGCAAGCAACAGGAATACAGGGCAGGAAAGTGCGCTAAAGTTCTGCACGGGGTTGGATTGGACTTGGCGTTCAACAGGTGTAGAAGATCTGTATGAGATGGCACAGAAGGCTAAAAAAAAGCTCCATCTTGTATCATTGTTGCCGCCACAAAACTAATATTATTGCCTTATGGGCATTCAGGGTTGTGATAAAGGGTTATGTAACATTAAAATGGATATGTCTGGTAACAACTCAGAGAACTTCTAACTAACGATGACGATGTGACGTGACTGCTCTGCTAAACTTGCTCCTCGCTCACTACTTTGCCGATTCATCTCATCATTCATTACTTTTCTGATTTGGCTTCTCATCCCCTGTGATGTGTGACTTCCTATCAACGATACATATCTAGCAAAAAACGATGTCCATCAGTTGTCATATAACACTTTGAATGTAGCTACATTATTATTCCCTACCATGTCAAAACTCATCACGAATGAAAACGTTGTACCCAGTGCTCTAATTTTGTACTCGCTTTGTTATATGAACAAGTTCGCCAGGTGTACCAACGCCACAATATCTTATAGATGTCTCCATCGACTTGAACTACGAAGAGGTGAAACCACCTGACGAACGTCCTTCTATCTAACGTGTCGCCCTTTATGAGCCCCAAGCCCGCCTGATTTATGTCAATGACGTTCCCGATTCACGAGCATTATTGATAGGGCTAATAACATAGTGGTGGTATCTAATCTAGTCATTCATCTTGCTTCACGGTACATTACCTTGGCACAATATTCCCTCCAGGGAAATGTCGCCGGCGATACCGTCCACACGTCATTGTCACCCCGGTGTGGCAACAAAGGAGCGTATTTGTAGTCTCTTGAAGAACCGTCTTCCTTTGAAAGGATATTCCGACTTACACCAACTCGTCGTTGATAACTTTGGCTCGCACGTGAGCTGCCGGGGAACAAATTAATCATGTTAAGGTGTCAGAATAGCCCAAAACCACTTCTAAAAAAAAGAAAAGAAACTGTGATTTATTGACGTACGTGAATGAGACAAATTCTTCCATGACGAGAAGTAATGATGCGGCGAAGAGAACTCAACTCTCATATGGTTGAAATCTGAGCTTCCCTATCATCAAATTATTCATTTTTCTAAGCCAACAAGGTCTAATGCAGGGCAACGTAGTTGGCCCAATTTTTCCCCCTTTTCAACTTGAAAACCATATCATTGACAAGATCGATGGCTTTGCTTTGGCACATGATTCACACGAGAGTTTATAATAATTATTATTTCGTATTATTCAAGGGAAACTAAATTTCTTATTTATTTTTATATAAATAAATCGTGATTGAAATCGAATTTGGAAGCTGAATTAATGATTCTACCGGATGTGCTGGGAAAGAAAGACTGTTTAACCCGCACAACACATTTCAGGGAGAACAATTATTGTCGGCTATGCACAGTTCACCCAGTATTAAATATAACAATAATTATTATTGTTGGGTTCGACTCCCTCAACATGAATCCAAATTTGAAATCGGATTTCCAAATACGGCCATCCTGTATTACAATAAGGCAAATGAGAAAATGAGCTGTTGGTTCATGGAAATATGTGGCTCCCCAATAAAAAATACAAGTAGAGAGCGGCCTGCCAGGTCGCAGTGGGCGGTGGTCCTCTCGTCCTATTATATTGGGGCCGCAACCTAATAAGGAGGAGGAGAGTGATCTAATTTTGGTCATCGTTATTCTATGCATAGTGAATGTGGAGCTGAATAAGTAACGTAGAGAATTAGGAGTTGAATCAGCAGAGAAGTGAGCAAGGGGTCAATTTACCAGACCAGTCCCATCGCACCGCCAATTTCCCAACTTGCTTTTTGGTTGATTTGACCATCTCATTAGACCGTATTGTACGTACTGATTCATCAGTTGATGGTCTAATCAACCGAAAACACGTTGCGATTTTATTTATCGTGGAAATAGACTACTTCGACTGAAATCGTATTTTTTTAGTTAGTATATTCATGTATAATTGAGGGGCCTGTAAGGAAGTTTGGCGGTTGGTTACAAGTTGAGACAACATTTTTTGGAGGAAAAAATGGCGTACAATTAATCATTATTAAATGATCTGACTGTAGAATCGTAGGTATACCGGCCGTTTTTTTTAAATAGGTACTACCTATTAGGTAGTTATTATAATTATTAATATTATTAAGCAGTTTTTTGCAATTTGCACATCTGAACAGGTGCAGTCCGTAACGAAGTTGACCCGATCGATCGAGCGCGGGGTAGAACGTGTTAAAACTTGTTCATTGCCAATTCAAACTAAAAACACACACCAAAGTGAAACATAGTTAACCGAATAAGCCGCAAAATGCATTAAAAACGCCCGGGGGGGGGGGGGCACGTTTGAGTGTGGATCGACGAGGGGGGCCCCTTTTGAAAACCAATTATCCAATAGCCACCCCATGCAGTTTCCCCTCGTTCAATAGTGATTTAATCATTCAAATTATCCGCTCTATTCATCCGACCCTCACACTATCCTCAGCCAGGGGGTCAAGCCATCAAGTCAGGCTAGAATGAGTCATGAAATGGAAGAGAACAAAGGGCCTGCTCATGCATGTTTGTTCAATTGCTTTGGCAACGTAAAATGTAATTGTTGGGGTATTGTGAAGTTCAACATGAAATCAAGGATTTTACACACGATGAATTCTTGATTTGGATATTTATTTGAATAAATCTCTTTGAGGCAGATGTTATGAATTTGCCGTAAAAAGAAAATTAACGGACTGGAGGCTTGTGCACATGCCTTTCTTCAATTTTTCGTTTCATAGTGGATTTAACCAGCAACCTTCAAGACAGATCATGATCTGTCTTTTAGCTTGCGGGTTAAATCCACTATGAAACGAAAATAAGGGAATGTCCGAACTCAGAAAAAATTAGTGGGTGGAAATTTGATTTCGTTAGGATCTGAAAGAGAGGGGTTTTCTTATGGAAAGAGAAAAAAGGGGAACCCGCGGACGATTTCGCCTTTTTCTACTCTCTTGACCCGCAAATCGTAAATCGCAATTTCACAAGCGACTGGTCCCTCCCGCCCTTTAGCGCCCGTGTTTTATGCCTTTTTTTTTTTTCGAGACCCCACAAACGCCCTCAGGACCTTCCCGAACGGCATTTTGGCAGCCCCATTATGCCCGCCAATCTCTCCACATTACTCGCTAATGGGCCCAAAACAATTCCTACTTTCTTCCCCGGGATCCGCTACTCCCAGAGTAAATTTGGTTCGTCCCTTGCGAAACGAAATAAACTTTACACTTGAAAGTAAATGATTTCCCTTACCTCCGAATTTTTTTTTTTCGCCTTTTATTTCTTTTCGCAGTTTAATAACTCTTCGTTTTCCCATTTTCCATTTTCCCGCTTTCCTTCAACTTATATTACCGTTTTTAAACAACTTTCAAGGAATTGAAGCTGGAAAAAAAAAAAGCCGCCGTCTGAAGTACTTTTTTTTTCAAGATAGAAAGCTGAGTGTTTTTCAGATTTTTCTTCTTCTCCTTTGAAGTTAGACGTACCACTTCGAAGACGACAGCTGATACGTTCCTGGTGGAAGTACCTTTTTCAGAAAGTTAATTTCCTAAGCCATCCTTTAGGAGATTCGGATATAATAATATTAATGGTACCTACCTAATGACTAGGAAACAAAAAACGCTGCGATTTCTTGTGATGGGTTTATTACTGTTTCGTATGAATTATGAAATGCGAAAATTAATTTTACGTCAATAAGAAATGATTTTTTTTTTTTTAATGTAAAAAGGCTGCAAGTTTTGAAATGAACTATTCAAAAATAGCGATACATGACATGAATTGTATGCTCAAAAAATAGTATTTGAAATTATTTTTAAATGTTATTGCCAAAAATATAGCAGAGACGTTCTTGAACAGTGTTCGGAACGGATGTGGAAACAGAAATAATGAATTATTCTTTCAAAATTTTACCGAATTCGACTCTTTGGTCATTTGACTTCCTGGCATCCTTCCTGGCTGACTTAAAGCCCCGTTTGTGTCCATATGACAGCCCCATAAATCCCCACGGTGACATCTGATGGTTCTGTGCCCCCCCCCCCCCCCCCTCACAAAATAGATTCCACACCCGAAAATACTTCGAAACGTCACTCTATGTAATAGCTGAAAACCTTCACGAACCTCTCCATTAACCCTTTTTTGGCCCCACAGAGCCCCACGGGTTTGAGCGTTCGAGCAAGTCGGCGAGAACTGGTGAACCGAGTATATTTTCTCAAAATATCTGATTTTTAAAATGACTCCTACTGCTCAAAACGCTGTGGAAAGCGGACGGAATCATTTTTGGAATCTAGGGAATCCGAATTCGCAAACAAATTTAGGGGTTCCCATTCAAAATAAGAAAGTTCGAAGTTTTGAGGGTCAATGAAGGACTCGATGGTTTTGAATCGTTGTAATCATTAAGAGCTTCATACAGTTTTGACAGTTGGATTCTTGACGA
The DNA here is from genome assembly GCA_955831195.1 of Pilophorus perplexus. NCBI lineage: Eukaryota > Metazoa > Arthropoda > Insecta > Hemiptera > Miridae > Pilophorus > Pilophorus perplexus. The sequence goes on from OY037016.1 coordinate 15,517,678, forward strand.
GCGCTTTCGCTATATATAGCATCTTCAGGTCTAAAATAGGAAGACAACTTGTTAGGGCAGGGAGGCGACTAAGCATCATTAAATTTATTTTAAGAATTATGTTACCAGTTAGGAGTTGGTATTCGTTGTCCCCCGCTCTCGCGCATAGTATGTTGTGGTGGTCTAGGTAGGTGGTTGGCGGGTCTTTGCCGGGTTTGTTAATATGCGGTTTATGTCGAATATCCATAAATGCTGTAAGGAGGTGGTGAAATTAATGAATTATTACTGTTATGAAGGTTAGTGGTTAGGTAGGTTATGGTGTTGGAAGTTACCATGTTGTTGGTTGCTGATGGCCTATTTTGGTTTTGTTCATTTGGATTTATCTGTTCGGGTTGGCGTACGTAGTTATTTATTGGGATATCGACGGCGGCCAGAAGATTGTTGGAGGAAAAACCGAAAACTTTTTTTGAGTGGTCATTTGATGGGGTGCTGGAAGTTGTCAGGATGCCGGTAGGGCGTGTTGGTGTCGCGGGAGGTTAAATATGGCAGGTATTGTTGTGCGGGGTGGCACGTGGTCGACATACCGAGGGAGAGCGAGGGCTGACGTCACAGGGTGAGCTACCTACCTAAATGATTAATAAGTAAAACAGATATAGATATTACATGGGTTGGGTAAATGGTTTACATAGATGCTTGATAGAATTATCTTGGAGTCAGGATTGTACATAAATTTGACTGCTTAAATTTCTATTCTCTACGTACAACCATACAGCAGGTATTCAAACACATAAGAATAATGGTGTAAATTGGGTCCCTAAGTCTAAAATTTCAGTTTTTTATTTATAGTGTTTTTAGTCTTAAGGATATGAATATTTTCAAGAATTCGTCGTTTAGAGGTGATAGGTTCCTTCCCGAGGGATAATACAAAAATTTTTTTTTGCACCGCTTTGAGATAGTGTCCACTGGAGTTCTCAAAGTGTAAGAAAGTCACTCTACAAATTTCGGTGCATAAAACGCAAATTAAGTGCCGCCCCAAACTGTTACAGTAAAATTTATAGTGTTTTTTCTGCATTATATCGCAATTTCTCGGTTTTTAATAGACCCTTTCGTTTTCAATGAATAAATTGAAGAAGTTCGATATTAATTCGTCATTTTCTACCATTTACTATTGCAAAATAATGGTCAATCGCAATAGATGATATGCATAAGATCGTCGCAATGCATAAAATAACAGTTTTATACGGACGGAGTTTTATATCGGAGTTTTATATCGGACGGAGTTTTATATCGGACTTCTTCAATTTATTCATTGAAAACGAAAGGGTCTATTAAAAACCGAGAAATTGCGATATAATGCAGAAAAAACACTATAAATTTTACTGTAACAGCTTGGGGCGGCACTTAATTTGCGTTTTATGCACCGAAATTTGTAGAGTGACTTTCTTACACTTTGAGAACTCCAGTGGAGACTATCTCAAAGCGGTGCAAAAAAAATTTTTTTTCGACCCACCCTATTGTGACATACTCTGGTAGTCTGCCACGGACACGAAAGCAAAATGCAATTTTCTTCATCGTGTTGTGACTCCAATATAAGAGGAGGCCCCAACTGCTAGCACGCCAACCTCCGCACGTTCCGCCCTATGGGCATTTTATTAGCTTGCATTCTACCTAGTCGAGCAACCCCATGATTCGTGCTCGTACGGCTCAACTACGTACTTGGCAAACTACGACGCCTCGTTAAATTTACCGTCGAATGGTCGAAGTAGGGACCTATCGACAGTATACGAGGAACGACTCTAATGGCTCAGTCAATTCAAGCCCAAGTCGCAACTTCCCTTAAACCCCCCGACAGGACCGCACAGGATATTTACTTCGAAACGAGGCGAACCTCCCAGCTCCAGTAACTTTTGAACTAAGTCACGCGGTCATAAAAACCTCGTGGAAAATACATCTCATAAAACACCTACCGCTCCCTCAAGTACCCGAGCACACGTAATCATGACGTCTGTAAAACCCAAGCCGAATAACCGCCGGGGAAAACGTCTTGAATTGCACTTGCACAAACTATTATTCGGTTTATAAGAGCCGCTCCCGGAGGGCCAGAAAGTTTCATGAATCTTAATAAGCAAAGTTAGTTCTGGCATAAGCATAATTGTGCCCGTTTCTCTGGGGGATTACAGCATCCAGAATACTAAAAGTTACTTTAAACGATGAAAACCAGAACAATTTGACTATTTCGTGTTTGACTACTTCTGGGAGTTATTGAAATTTGGTATCATAAGAGACAAAAATATTATCTTCATGTTAGTTGATATAATTTTTACAATTATCCTTCATTAGCGAGAGTCTAATAGTGATAATTATTGTTTGTTACAGCTCAAGATATACTTCATACCATCCACTCGCATCCTTCTTCTCCATTAATGAGGTTAGTGTGATCATCTTGGCAAAGTTTAGTAAATTTTTTGGGCTTTTGGCTCATTCTCCGAATAATCGAGGGCCTCTCATTCAAAACGTTTGCTTTCAAAGACATTCGGTTTTGAACGGGTTCTGAATGTATAGGTTTAGCCAAATCGATATGTTGGGTCTGTCAGAATGAAACATATCTGGGTCAGTTTTGTGTCTCTGACAAATGAAAAGTTTGATTGATTGATGTCGTTAAGCAGAATGACCGACACGTTCTTCTACCGAAATTCACAATTAGAAATTCTGACGTGTGTCATGTGAGTGCGGTAGTGACTCCTTAATCTGCCAATAGAATGAAGTATTTTAACATGCAGGAACTATTACAGGAATGTATCGTGTAAATTAAAACAGAAAAAGCTGCAAATTGTACACGAGAGTTTATTATTCTCTGATAAAAGTTATCCAAAAATTAATTATTTTTATTGACAGAATTAATTATTAAATTGACATAGGTAACTAACTGATGCGGGATTGCGAAAAATGGATTGTACGGCCAGAATTATATATATTTTTTTCATTGACAGAATTAAATTTTCGCACAAGTAACCTACATCAAAGAATAATAAACCCTTGTGTAAAACTTTGCGTTTAATATAAATACTACTGCCCAACACGGCCTGGACGGCCGACGGTCAAGGGGCTTTCTTCATGGGGGCAAAATTTGGTATTAAATTATTTTGTTTGTTTTGGTATATGTTTGTGGCATTCCAGCATGGAATTTCCAGGTGTCGTTTTGGTTTATTATTCTTGGAATAATACACCTATGTTTTCGCGACGGAGGTCGACGACTCCGATCGGGCTCAAAATTTGACATTATCCGTTTCAAGAGGTCTACATTCTAAATCCGAAATGTCCGTCCGCCGTCCGCCGTACGCCGTACGCCGTCCGCCGTCCGCCGTCCAGGCCGTTTTGGGCAGTAGGAAATTTTTAAAAAATCTGAAATTTCGACAAAATACTTGGTTTACCATCTAGTTGTGCCCGCAAGGTTTTCAGTCTGATCGCCCAAACCCGTGGGGCGCTATGGGGCTATAATGGGGCTACTACGGGAGGGGTTTTTTGAAGGCTTTTAGCTATGGGATCGAGTTAGGTGTCGTTTTCGAAGTATTTTTGGACGTAGAATCCATTTTTTGGGGTCCCGGAACGATCTGATTTCACTGGGGCGATCTTTAGGGCATTCGTGGGGCTTAAAATGGGATTTTTGAAGGATCCCAGGATGTTAAATATTTTTCGAGTAAAAAATACAGAATTTTTGAAAAAAACGCATTTTTGAACAAAAAAATCCAAAAAAAATTTTTTTTTTTAGATAAAAATCCAAAAAAAATTTTTAAAAATTTTTTCATTGACAGAATTAAATTTCTGCACAAGTAACGTATATCAAAGAATAATAAACCCTTGTGTAAAATTTGCAGCGTTTTTCGATAAATTTTGAACGTAGAATTAATTTTTGGCTCCCCTCACCTGAAACTCAAACATTGAAGAAGAGTAATTTTTTTTTTTTTAAAGTGAATCTTTTATTACATCGTCCCAAAATTTTTGGTCTGTGTGTCGTTTTGTCTAACATCACGCTTAAAGCGTCGTTACTAGGGATTACTAGGAAAATTTTCGAAACTCCGAAACCCGATACAACTTTTGCCGTCGGTTTTGAACGAAACTACGTCTGTTTTAACAAACGTTTTAAAAAACGAGCTTTTCACGCTGATTTCAACGAGCACAAAACGATTTCTGTGCGATCACCCGTTCGAAAGTTATTCCAAGATCGTCGGTAGGTAGGTACGAGTATTTTTTGCGAGCCTTCGATTAGTTCGAAAAGTTTCACTTTTACCTTGTTTTACCATGAGTAACATTTCGAACATTTTAAATCCAATATTTGACTCACAATTGCCTGCTTTAAAGTTCCTGACGTGAATGCAATGAACGTTTGGGAATGTCAATATTGAAATAGGCCGACGGGAACCGTCGGGTCGAAAATATTTCAGTCTCGAACGTTTATGGCGCCTGAAATACCTTATGCGAGATTCGGAATTTAATTCGCTGGGGTCTAAACTTTTGGGACGTATTGAATATTTTCTGAGACTCCTCAACCCCTTTTCGACCTGCTATCAACATAACACCCGACAAGCTCCCTAAGGCCCAACTCGGGGTGGTAACAGCTTTTTCGAAACTCCCCGGGCCTGAAAGTTCAAGTCTCATGGGCGTCCGTGAAGCGAGGGAATCAACTACGATGCAGAATTGAGAGCTGCTGTAGGTGCTGCGAACCGATTTTCAAGTGCCATTCAGGAAAAATACACGCTAAGGGGAATGGTTATTTGCTATTACGGTTGTACGCTCTTTGGTTTCACCAACTGTACGCTCTTTTGGGACATGTCATCCTTCAAGAACCCTTCACTTTTCAAGTGTTGCTTTTTTTGGTATGTTGGGCGGATTTCTGGAGGCGCTAATTCCAAAATCAGGCCGCAGTTTGTGTGAAGGAATCGGGTGGTGATGGCCCAGGATGGCTTTCCCAGGGTCCACACTCGAGATGTCAAGGGTTCCCCGGGGTCCTCCACGCAAAAGGTGGAGCATGGAAGAAGGAAAAGGAAGTTCCACTTCATAGGGGGAGGTGGGCTACCCGCCAAAACTGCCGAGAGTAACGCAATCTGGGCGCGTATCCTTCGTCACTGCTAAGTTTAACAAGGTGCCCGCTAGGTAGATTCCGGCTTTGTGGTTTGAAGTTCTCGGCATTTGTGGTTCGCTAATATTCGGGGAATAAATCTTGCTCCCTTCAGACGGTGGCTGCCGCCGCCAGCTCCCAACGACGAATATTTGTGGATATTAAATTTTATTTAGCGGTAAGACAGTAGTGGGTATAACCCACGATCAGCGGCGCAAACCCCTTGGCCCTTATTATGGTGGATTTCACCACCTCGGCTTAAGGTTCGGCTTACCGGTAAGCCGAAGAATAAGAAAAAGATGCGTTTCACCACTCCCGCTTAGTCTTAATCCTCGGTTTACGGGGTGAGGTTAAGCCTCAGATTTTAGTCCCTACTCATCCACGTCTTAAGCGTTAAATCTGAGATTTACGCGTGTGTTGTAGTTGTTGTTACAATTTTCACCAACAACAGCAGTGCCCATTTCGTTGATATCGGATAATATCCAATATCATCTATCATATTATGATAGTTGGATTTATTCATTATCATTTTCCCTCGAACGGTGTGATTTTCGCTTTTTCGACCAGAGTGTTAATTATTTCGTTCGTACTGCGTGTTTGGGAATGGCATACCGAAGAATTACATTCGAGGATGACGACGAGGAAATTGAGATGATTATCCAGTTGCAAAGGCGGCCGGGAGTCTTCAAACAGATCGAATTATGTTTCTCTTTTCGTCAACTGTTGGAAAAATTTGGGAAGAGTCCTCAATAAGATAATATACCCTAGTCCAATTTTTTTAATGACTAGTCCATTTATCGATTTATCCATTTATCGACTGAAATATGCAGAAACTTTGGAGATTCATTTGTAATTTAAGTGCCTTTGCCTTCCTATCTTTTGAATAATAAATTAAATTACCTGAAAAAAGTTAATTTTCTCAATTTATCAACCTTTTCCTTTGAATGCGAACTTATTCACAAAAATTCGCATTCAATAATTTTTGAAAATAAGAATAATCCGTGTTCTTCTCCCACTTCTTTTTGAGATTTCACACGAATTAAGACAGCGCATTAGGTACTTGGATTTTTCGAAAAATAATATCGATTATTCCTGACCAAATTATATATTTCTGTACGATAATAGTTTAATAATTTTAATTATTCTGGATTTTCATTGAAAACTTACACCGGCTATCTCATAATAATATTATTACTATATTATAGTAAACTACAACACACGCTAGGTATCTCAGAATAAACTTTGCGTGCTACACCCGCATACTCAACGTTGCAAACACCAACGCCGGCTATCTCAGCTGAATTTTCATTATTATTTATTTTTCGATTTTTGGTTTATTATTCTTGGAATAATACACCTATGTTTTCGCGACGGAGGTCGACGACTCGGATCGGCCTCAAAATTTGAAATTATCCTTCTCAAGAGGTCTAGATTCTAAATCCGAAATGTCCGTCCGCCGTCCAGGCCGTTTTGGGCAGTAGGAATTTTTTTAAAAATCTGAAATTTTGACAAAATACTTGGTTTCCATCTAGTTGTGCCCGCAAGGTTTTCAGTCCGATCGCGCAAACCCGTGGGGCGCTATGGGGCTATAATGGGGCTACGGGAGGGGTTTTTCGAAGGCTTTTAGCTATAGGATCGAGTTAGGTGTCGTTTTCGAAGTATTTTCAGACGTAGAATCCAATTTTGGGGGTCCCGGAACGATCCGATTTCACTGTGGTGATATACAGGGCTTTCATGGGGCTAAAAATGGGATTATTGAAGGATCCCAGGAGGTTAAATTTTTTCGAGTAAAAAATAAAGAATTTTTGAAAAATACCCCCCCCCCCCCCCCCCCAAAAAAAATTTTTTTTGTAGGTAATATAAAAATACAAAATTTTTAAATTTTTTCATTGACAGAATTAAATTTCTGTACAAGTAACCTATATCAAAGAATAATAAACCCTTGTGTAAAATTTGCAGCGTTTTTTACGTTGAAATCAATCATTGCAATGATATAGCTATATCCCCATGGGGACCTCCTTGTCCTAAGCTTCTGACTTGCGATGAAAGTCGGTCCAGGGATTCAGAAAATTTCTAATTTCTAACTGATTTAATCAGTTTTTAGGCTCTCCTTAAAAGCTGAGAAACATGAGATAACAGATGTTGCCACTAACGTGACGATTTATCACGGCCTTATCACTTTTTTGTCACTGATTACCGAGTTTTCCGCGGGAACACGAGTCTGGGGCAACCTGTTCCAAAGCTAACCGAGGCTTAGGTAAGCGCCACCTTCAGTCTGATGGTGAAACGGAATCTTGCCTAAGTCGGACTTAACGTTAAATCCGAGATTTAGCTAAAACGAACTTTAAGCTACACTTGGTGAAATCCGGCATTAGTATCGAGGATACTCCCTGAGGTGTCGCTAGCAGTCGAATGCGGGACCAAATGGTGGGGGATCCATTGAAAAGGAGGGTAGCGTTTGGGCATGTCTTACATTGCAGAGTGGGGCTTCCTTTTCCTTCTTCCATGAGGTGGAGGGAGTGAATGCGAGCAGTGTTTTCACCAAGGTGATACCAGATACCGTACACCCTCTATCCTAGTGTCTCCATTGAAAGGAAATTGTTAAGCCCCGGATAGGTCACGGTTGTTGGAAAGATTAGATTATTTTCCAGAGAGGGTTGGAAATGGGTACCTGAAGGACCAAGGAATGTGTCATTTCATGTAGACCCATTGTGCTAACTCTCGGAGTTTACTTTAGTATCAGGTCTGTGCCCTTCAAGTTCAGTAGCCCTCCTACCAGGTCCTGTTGCACCAGTATCTCTCTCTCGTCCACTGATCCCTTTTGCGCTCCAGGGCCACACACTCGAATTTCATAGTTGTGGTTAACTATTTTAAAGTTACGGAATGCCGCACAATGGCTGACTGATCAATTAGTTTTAGGTGTAAGATCATTTAACAAGACGACTTAATGACTACTACTTATGAATAATTGAAATATTGACGTATCGGCCCAAACCCAGTACTCATTTCGCGTCTTTAATTTTTAGCGCCCAAATCCTATTAATTTTGAGTGCTTCCAGTTGGCCCAATGTCATTACTTTAGCTCCCAGGGGCTGATCCAAAGCCATCGAAATTTTGGCCCAAAGTCATACCGCCGTGACTTGCGTTTTGAAGTCATTGGCCCGAAGTCAAACCGCCCTTGCGAAGCGCCAAAGTAGCTTGTTCACTATGCAGAGAAAAATACACACAAATCATTGAATTTGTCAACAGTTGTCAACAGTTCCAAGTTACTTGGAAAATGCTTTGTTCAAGTCAGTTTCAAATAATCAATCTGAGTATAAATCGCCTCTTCAGCAACGTCTTCCCATTCGTGTTTGTGGAAAAGTATCTACCTACCTAGCCAACGGCGATTTCTGCGAATTAAAAAACAACCCCTTAAAAACCACTTGAACCCTCCGCTTAATCTCATCCCGTAAAACCCCTTCTATAGGTCGTATACGACTTTCCAACGCCCTCCGCGAGGTCTAATTAAACCGTAACGCACATCCGAGATGGTGGGGGGGGGGGGGGGGGACGTTGGAAACCATTAGGAACGCAACATGTAGACCGAGTGATTCATTATCAAATGCAAATTTCATAAGCCGTTCTGCACAACGTTCGAAGAAGGGGTTCACAGGACGCATATGGGGGTCGAGAGGGGATTGCGTGCGTCTCATTGAAGGCTGAGGCCTCCAATTACAATCAACACTTTTTTTAATTTAACGCCTCCCAACTCGAAGGACTACACTTGACCCCCCGTAACATATTTATGAGATATCGGTAATAACCCTTGGTCATGCGATTATTAAATGTCTTCACTCGGAAAACAACAGAAAATTTAGAACTGACCAAGTGTACCTACACGACTCTACAGTAATGAGGGCACAGTTCATATGCGCCTTGTCACCAGCCGGTTCTTCACTATTTGCTTCTTCTTCTTCTTCTACTTCTGGATGCCATACCCGTTATCAGGCGTTGGCGACCTCTCGCTACTAACTTCTGTTGAGCGTGTTGACCAGTTATTGCAAAAGTAGCAGAAACCTACTGTTTAACGCCGGGTCCGAATGGCAAGTTACTCTCCTCGGTGGATTGCGATTGCCATCCGAGAGGTGATTATCTGTAGGTATAAGGAAGATGGTAATTTGTATCTGGCGGCTGCCGGGATCGAACCAGCAACCTTTGAAAGCAGTCCGAATTTCAAACCGCTGAGCCACTGATAACCCCCCAATTTCTGCCATAATGCGAAATTTCATCTTAAAAACAAGCACTCCGGTGCAGTGGCAAGTCCAAACTGGGCGGAGATCGTAGCGACCAAACAAGTCGTTACGATTCCCAAGCGTTTATGCTCTTCAACCTTCCAACCCAATTCCAACTCCAATAAATCACTACCATGTCCCATTTAGGCGAGACGATAAATTGTAACGATCCGATGTTTACGATGAAATGTTAAGATTTGTCGTTGCATGTATAGAGGACTTCACGGTACTTTACCGCTTGTACACCAGTAGGATTCACCCGCTTCACCGCCAGAGCGCTCTCATTCCCCGAGCACGATCCCCGACGGAAAATTACACGTGAAATTGCACCATTCGAGGGTCCCTATAGATCTTCACCTGGCCGTAAGGATAACCGTGTGGATATGGAAGGAAATATTTATATGTATCCCACCTCGAGCCAGTATATCACATCAACGCTTCATGTTATTACTTCTAGGAGCTATAAAGGTGGGCTCTCTGACCTGAATGTAGATCGCCAGTTATCTTGAGGGGGTATTTTATGTGTTCCTAAGTTACCGTCCATCTTCGATCGTGTGCTACCTTGTAGGCAGGCATTTTTAAAGTTTGCTAGTGTGGTACATATAAAAGCAGCATACTTATTCCGAACAAATCAAAAAAATCATCAGCTAAATTCTATTTAAATGCTGAATTGATTGCCTGAGCAGAATTAGATTAGGTTCTTTCTTAGGTTCTTTGTAGGACTTTTCATTTTAAGGTTGTTATAATTAATTAATTATAACAAATTGTATACAATTTACATCAAAGAATAATAAACCTTTTGAGTAGGTGAAATTTCCAGGGGTTTTCAAACTTGGCATCCTCTCAAGGCAAGCCTTGTCAGTGCCCAATTTAATCACTAGTAATTAAAATGTTTTTCTCAAATATGATATAAGGAGAGGAAGTTCAATAATATTCCCGGTGTTGCTCTAATTAGTTACCCTCGCGTTCCCCTGAAACGATATTTGCTTATGAAAATGTCGCAGGTAGGTACTATAGAACCTAATAAAACTCCTCCTTGTAAAGGGACCGTCCCTTCAAATAAGCAGACAATAATACTGGAAATAGGAAGTTCCCCAAAGGAGGGTGATTTCCCATGAATATGATACCATTTGGACATCCTCATTTTAGGGCCCCCCTCCTCTCTTTTGTAGCTTTGAAGTTAATATTCAATATGAAGAGGGCCGTAACGGGGGGTAGTTTATTGATGGGAGGGATGATGTGGGGGGAAAAGAGGGGCACTTTTCTTGAGAATCAACTCGAGGAAAACTCCCCAAAGGGGAAAGTTTTCCTCCTTTTCCCACCAAAGTGTGCAGCTCTTAAAATTAATACGCAACCTTCAAACTTTCAGGACTTCTCCCCTCATGGTTACACCTATATAGACCTCCATTCTGAAAATGTTCTCCCTTTTCGAGCCGTTTCCTATATAGCTCGGGTATTCAATTTCATTTTGAGAAGGAGAGACGGGGGGTCCATAAAAGGCCTTGTTATAAAACCCTGATTAGCATACTCCCTGCAGCACTTTGTGCCCGACACCGGCACGGATTCAAGAGAATTTTCTCCCCGGTGATAATGAAACCTCTGTCCCGGTTGAAATTGAGATCTGAGTTAATATGGAATTAGATTGAACAGCGGATTCAATTCGTCGCAGCTCTTTGATAGCCATGTATTCTTGTTCTGGATGAAATTGATCCACCAGGTATGTACTTTGAACTCAATCCCTGGAACGTGGAAATTTCAGTAAAGGAACCCAATTTAATATGGGCAATTAGGGAGCTAGTGGTGGCAGTGGGGGCAATCAGTGTCTTTTACTGGAGAAGTCTTCTGCGGACCTAAGTTACCATGTTCCAATCTCACCCTCGTCAGATCATAAAGGTTACAAACGCCAGCAAGCGGAACTCTGCCAGCAAGCGGAACTCTGCCAGAATCGGGCGGCTGCCCGAAGATGAAATTCGTCCTCTTTCTCTCTCCCGTTGGTTACCAGGCCCACCGAGAGGGGGGGGCAAAGGGGACATTTTGCCCCGGGCCCGGACTTTTGCATGGGGCCCCAGCGGGCCCCTAGAAAAATAAAAAAATAAAAAAAAAATAATGTTATAAGTATTTCAGAAATTTTTTTTAAGATTTAAAAAAAAAAATTTTACACTTTTTTTTTTTTTTGTTTGTTTTTGTTTTTTTTAGTTGAAAAATATTTGACCTCCTGGGATCCATCAAAAATCTCATTTTTAGTCCCATGAAAGCCCTATAGATCGCAACAGTGAAATCGGATCGTTGCGGGACCCCTAAAAATGTATTCTACGTCCAAAAATACTTCGAAAGCGATCGGGCTGAAAACCTTACGGGCCCAACTAGATGGTAAACCGAGTATTTTGTCAAAATATCAGATTTTGGTTTATTATTCTTGGAATACTTAATACCTACACCTGTTTTCGCGACGGAGGTCGACGACTCCGATCGGCCTCAAAATTTGACATTATCCGTTTCATGTGGTCTAGATTCAAAACCGAAATGTCCATCCGCCGTCCAGGCCGTTTTTGGCAGTAGGAATTTTTTTTTTTAAATCTGAAATTTTGAGAAAATACTCGGTTTAGCATCTAGTTGTGCCCGCAAGGTTATCAGCCCGATCGTACAAACCCGTGGGGCGCTGTGGGAGGGGTTTTGGAAGGCTTTTGGCTATGGGATCAAGTCAGGTGTCGTTTTCGAAGTATTTTTGGACGTAGAATCCATTTTTTGGGGTCCCGGAACGATCCGATTTCACTGTTGCGATCTATAGGGCTTTCATGGGGCTACAAATGGGATTTTTGAAGGATCCCTGAAGGACAAATATTTTTCAAGTAGAAAACAAAAAGAATTTTGAAAAAAAATAATTAAAAAAAAAAAATGTTAATAATTTTTTTTTCATTAACACAGAATTAAATTTCTGCACAAGTAACCTATATCAAAGAATAATAAACCCTTGTGTAAAATTTGCAGCGTTTTAAAAAAAATTCCTACTACCCAAAACGGCCTGGACGGCGGACGGACATTTCGGATTTGGAATGTAGACCTCTTGAAACGGATAATGTCAAATTTTGAGGCCGATGGGAGTCGTCGACCTCCGTCGCGAAAACATAGGTGTATTACTCCAAGAATAATAAACCAAAATCGGGCGTTGTGAAGCCGAAGACGCTCGTGGCGCCAGTGACGCTCATGGCGCCGGTGACGCAGTTGCTGCTGACACTTCTAGAAACTTGTATCAATACACTTTAAATACCCCTTCAGAATGAGGTACTGATGAAGACAAATCATTTGAAGTACGCTGCAAATTTTACACATTTTACACAAATTTTACACAAATTTATTCTTTGATATAATATACCAATTATATTATAATAGGTTACTTGTGCAGAATGAAAATTGAACGTTCGTTATTGGGAACTACCCTTTACCTCCTCCTTACATGGGGGCCCTATGCTCTCTTTTGCCCCAGGCCCGCTTTTTCTCTCGGCGGCCCTGTTGGTTACACATGGAACACTATTCTGACGACGCTGCAAAGTGACTGCCATTGAGCAAGGCGAGTTCCACGACGTACTCCTGAAATCCCAGATGGCTAATGCGTAGTACAGAATTGCTCGTGAGACATTGATCCCACTACTTGTACGCTAAACAATGTCTCACCCCCACCCATCGCCCGGTGATTGTCTTCACTCCAAAAATCCAATAAACCCCCCCCCCCCCCCCCCCCCCCGATGAAAAGGTTTCTAGTAAGAGAGTATTAGAGAAAGTTAACAAACTTCAGATTATAATAAGCCGAGGGAGTTGAAAGCAGCAACGGTGTTATGGCCGGAGAACAAAAACTTCTTGAGAAACCGCTTTGCATTAATAAGCAGAATGAAAATTAAACGTTCGGAGTTCGGAGTCCGCAGCCGATGGCGAATTAAAAATTCACCGACGCCTCCGCGCCGATTTAATGAGAAGGTTTTTAGTGATTTTCACTCTCTAATGCTTCGGGGTTGTTGTGGAAGGGTGGTCTTTCCTTTTGATTTTGACCTACGTAGGTAACTATTTTTTTATTTTTTTATTTTTTGTATAAGATGAGCTGGTTTTTGGAAGATTTTAGATTCGTTATGGGTTCGTATCCCACTGCTGATGTTGTTTCAGACTGCAGGGATTCACTTCGCCACCAAGTTATTTTTAGAGATTGGGAACTGAACACGGCGTATATTTGACGATAAATTAGTGTTGAGTGTCTATGTTAGGGGGGAGAGGGTGTTTTTAAAGCGCATACCTACTCCATGTTTACGGTGCTGGTTGCTTGTCAAGATCGATGAGGGCTAGGTTCGTGCTTGATGTGACAAGGATTCCCCCTGGGTTGGCTGCTCAGTCATTGCTGTTGGAGGTCCCCTTCTGCCTCGACGCCGCCTGTGGAACTTTCCCTCAGGCCTGTCTGCATTCTCAGGATCACCTCGAGGGTGAAGAGTCTGGATTCCCGTAGTCTGTGCCTGTATCTTGCGATGTCCAATGATCGGAAGCAGGATCAAACAGAAAAGTTGATTGCTTTCGCTAAGCTTTCAGCATTATATTTTGCCTTCCTCAGGGCAAAATTCTTAACGAGACCGGAAAAATGGGTCCGAATCCACAACAATTCTAGCACCATGTTACTTCCAGGAGGCCGGACAACCCTGATCCGCCAAAACCCAATATGACGGTAATAGCTCGCGTTTCTGACTATTCGCGGCCCACGAACAATCAATTCCTAAGTGAAAGCTTGAATAGTTCTTGATTCCTCACCTAATCAGTTGACGGTAAAAGGGTCGAATCAATGAAATGGTAACAGCTTTTTTTATAATATTAAAAAAAGCTGTTACCATTTCATTGATATTATATTATTTTCCTTCGAGCGATGGTGATGTTATTCGCTTTAGCCGCATGGAGTGCAAGAAGTGGCTGAGTCGAGATTTATGTAAGTAAACACCTTCTCCCCTCTCGCTTAAGTAAGCATTTTTTTTATTTATTCCGCTTTTCCCTAATGCGAGAAAACAGAAAAGTACTAAAGGGGGGGGTGTAGTTGCTCTTTAAGGGGGCTCATTTATTCGGCTGAAACCCTCATTTGGAAATATAAGCCGGCATTTGTTAGTTCGCGAAGGGGTTTTGTGCCCGTTGGGTTTCGTTCGGAGTAAGTAAAGCGTTGTAGCTCTGGTGACGTTATTATAGCCGGCTTCTGAATGATGTCAGCACTTTGTCTAACGTTGGGACCCCCCCCCCTTGCCACACAACTTCTCGAAGGGTCTCCCAGCCAGTGTTCCTTTTTTTTTTTGCTGAGGACGAGAAAAATAAAAGTGAGGAAATCTGCGTGGAATTGGTCGAACACTCGTAGTTGACCCAATGTTCATTATTGCTTGATTTTGGTTTATTACTCTGGGAATAGCACACCTAGTAACCTATTTGCGACGGGGGTCAATAAATTGTATCGGCCACAAAATGTGTTTTTTAAATATAAATTTGAATTTGTATATTGAACGCTTTAAAATTGACGATTTCCTAAAATTGAATATTTCTACGGAAACAAGAGAGTAGCAGATTTGTGTCGAAAAGCAACATCTCTCAGCAGCGACCTATCGCCCAACGTGAATCTTTGCTATTGTATAATAGGTACGATAAATTGTGCAAAAATATTTAACATTGTCCACAAAAAAAAAAAATCTTCCTTGGCTGTACGGATGTGGAACCCCAACGAATGGATTCTACGTTCAAACGCACGGTAGCTTCACCTGATTTAACCCCCGGCATCCTTCTAAAGCCCCATTTGTCGGTCCAAGAAAGCCCCACGATGAAACCGGATCGTTCTAAAACCTCCAAAAATGGATTTTACGTCCAAAAACACTCCAAAAACGACACTTAACTCGATCCCATAGCCGAAACCCGTCAAAAACCGCAGCCACTTTTTAGCCCCACTAAGCTCCACGGGTTGGAACGATCGGGCTGAAAACCTTGCAGGCACAACTAGATGGTAAACCGAGTATTTTATCGAAATGACAGATTAAAAAAAAAAGAAAAAAAGCTCACTGCCTAAAACGGCCAGACGGCGGACGGGTATTTGATTTTTGAAATCTACGCATTATGAAACGTATGTAAAATTTGGAGGCCGATCGGAATTTTTGACCCCTGCCGCTAATAAGAAGGTGTATTAGTCGTTAATAATAGACCAAAACGAAGGAAACTTCGTTGAAATCGAAATGTCTTCGGGGTTTTTTCCGGTGCTCTCCCCACACTTTGCCGTACGCCGTTCAGCCCTGCAGGAATTTTGTTTTCAAGTCTGAAATTTTGACAAAATACTCGATTCTCCATTAGATATTAGCTGTGCCCGAAGGGTTTTCAGACCAATCACGCTAACCGGTGGAGCTATAAATGGGCCAACGCAGTGGTTTCAGAAGGTTTACGGCAATGAAATCCAGTGGGATGTCGTTTTAGGAGTAATTTTAGACGTATGATATATTCTTGGGGATCCGGTACCCATCCTATTTCACCGTGAGGATCCATGGGGCATTCATGGACCGCTTTCATGGCTTTCGTATAACTGGGACTTTTGAAGGAAGTCAGAAGGTCGAATAAGGTGTCGTTTTCCGACTAATTTTGGACGTAAAGTCCAGTTTCGGGATCCCCCCATTTTTCCAAACTCTCTAGAGAAATGAGTAGAATTTTTAAATTTTAAATTTTTTTTATTCATTTTTTTCTTTTTTATAATTAATTATTGGCAGAATTACGATAATTTTCCTAGTTTTGGGATAATTTATACCAAAGAATAATAAACCTTCTTGTAAGGTTTGTGGTGTTTTTCATTCAATTCAGAGCTGCCGGCGTTTCTGACCCAAACCAACATAATAATGAGTCTGAATAAATGAGGGTTGCATGAATCACAACAGACAAGAAAATGACTGCTTGGAGGCAAACAAGCTCGTAGGAAGGTAGTAGTAATCATTTAAACAGTGTACTACGTACAAGTCTGAATGGTTGATGTGCGTGGATAATAAAGGACATGTGGGGTGACTGATTAATGATCCTCCAGGCATCAGTGTGATAAGAATTATTCACGGTTAATTTGACACGACACGTAGGCCTTACGCCCAAATTGAATTGAATATCTCAGAAAATCGCCACCGAGACAGACTTTTCTACAATGTAGTTTGATCGAAACTTACAATTTTGACGTGAAATGGTCTCATCGGGCCGGTCCCGGGTTTTCATCATTTTTCTTTCCCTCTAGTCGATATTGTAGTGTTGTTGACAGTATAATTTGACTATTTAACCAACAGAAATTATCCGTGGGAAACTGAAAAGCTTACAACAGCAGACGCTCTTTAATTAAGCCGCAGGAGACCCCAACCTTGTTATTCTTGTGGGGTGTAAAAAGAAAGGGGATAAAATTAAACCGACTGCGGGTTGCCTTTGAGGGAGGAGAAAGGAAAATAAACTGAAACAAAACCAACTATGTACATATTTACGAGAATTGGCCGCATGGGTGGCGAGTCCACGTGTGTGTCTTGACAGTATAAATTCATTTTTGGGTGAAAAACCAGTCCAGTCATCGGATAATGTTTTGTCAAAACATACTAATCCAGCGATATTGCGGCGCCTGATGGTCACCTTCTTCAAGCCCCCAGTATAAATACTTGTTGTGCAGAGAAGTTGAAGCTTTTAGTGTGACAAGTGTCATTACAACTTTAAACACTACCAAAAGGGTCAGAGGGGCACCACTTAGGCAAAGACAGCCCCAATAAACATCTTAAGCATCTTCATCAAATTGCAGCCACAATGTACGATGTACAGTACGAATCAGCGTTAAAATTGCACAGAGCGTAACGGGGTTGTAGTTACTATTAATAATACTTATGAATAGTAAACTTGATACATTTGCGTCAAACTCTTACAGTCCTGTAAGAAGACTTCTTATAGTACTTAGTACCTCTTATGATGATGATATTACGAAATGAAAGCCGTTGTCGGCAATATGTGAAGGTCTCATATAGCGGAGGCGTTTTAGCGTGAGAGGTGAAAAAGGGCGTTTGCGTCTCAATAAATGCTCGGGGTATTTTCCTCGGTGTGTTTTAGGTATATTGGACCCCTGAGCTGCCTTTGGACCATCTCGAGTCATTACGGTGAGTGGGTCGGTGTCCTCCGGTATATTTATCCGGATAAAATAATCTCCAGCTTCCTTATTAGATTGTGGAGAAAGTGGGACGGAGGGAGTTGAGGCACTTAGTAATGATTAAAAAGTGTTGCTTCATAAAACCTCTCGAGTGGGGGAGAAGGTTCTATCTTTGGCGGAAGCCTCAAGTGGAGGACCTGGCACGCTCTACAGTTGACTTTTACGTTGAAGAATGAGAAAAAAAAAGAAGAAAATACGTCAAACTTACCAACCAAACCCTGACAAGCGTACGTTTGTAGTAAGATAGGTCAAAAACTACTCATACATTCCACTACTGCTGAGCTTTCGGTAAATTTAATTTCATCATTCGAGCTTGAGTGGGCTTACATTGGACTAGGGGGCCCATTCCACCCTGGCCTGTGACCCAACAACTCGCTTTTCCAGGTTCATAATACTTTTTTCCTCAGGAAATACAGGACGGTTTTTAAAATCCTATTTTGGATTCAGAGTGAAATACATTATAATCGAAGATAATGATTATAATCGAAGGGAAAATGAAAGTGAAAAAAGTAAGAAAACAAGTATGAAAATCGTCGCTGTAGTTCTAGCATGACATAATAATATATAACATATTATGTTATATTACTTTTATGTTTTATGTATGACTTATATTATCTGCAAAAATGCGGATTTGAGCTATTAGTATCACTGCCTTCATATTTTCAAACCTGATCCAATAAAACTATCACCTCCAGGATCCCATAATTTTATGTTTTTGAGCTTCGTTGTCAAGGTTTGCGTTGTGATACCTGAGTTATGTTCTCCCATGAGTTTATTTGGCTGAAGCTCTAAATCACTAGCTCTTACGTTCAAAGGGAACTTACCTATTCACTACTGAAGGTTAAAAAACCATAGGAATATGGAGTTTCCTCCTAAAGGGCTGACATTTAATGATAAATTATCTGCACTGTACATGTGTCATGTTCATCCATGAGCTGGCTGTTGATTTGTCATGTTCTTGTGAATTTAGGATGATTTTGAGAGACTTTTCGTAAAAAATGAAGCTATTTGGCTCGCTCAAAATTTTCCAAGTTCCAAAATTAATTAATTAAATATGCAGCAGTATCAGAAGTTTCAGTGTCTCTGATGTTTAACAATTGGGAATGAGTTTAAAGATACCTTCTGTCAGAACTAAATGAATAAGATTTTTTACGCTCCTGAAAATAGGCCACAAGTAGATATGCTATGATAGAACTACAGCGATCGTGAGTTGAGGGGGTTGAGAGGGGGGGGGGGGGGGGAGGTAGCCGCGTAGCCTTCGTTCACTCCCTGGCCCACCACCATCCCAATTCCCTGTCAACTGCTCTAAACCCTGATTTTGCTCCACTTTTGGAGCTTATATGCTCCACGTGGAGCAACATTTTGTTACTTTCATATTTTTCTCGTCATCTACTCACCAAAACGGATTTTTGGTATTTCTTCACATTTTTTTGAAAAAGTTTAATTTCCCGTTTTTTTCCTCGCTTTAGGAGCTCAGATAAGCCACATGGAGCTACTTTTTGGTGGTTTCAGACTTTTCTCGCACTATGCTCGCCAAACTGGATTTTTTAAGACCCATGTCAGGTTTTTCCGACATCTGGAAGTGCCCTAGAATAAAGATGACCAAAATCCTGTCACCCTCCTCCTCCTCGGGCTGCGGCTTTAATATATTAGATTATTCCAAGAATAATAAATCTTTACGGTGAAACGGAGCCACTATTTGGTGGTTTCAGACTTTTCTCGTACTGCGCTCGCCATGAAAATTGTTTGATTCAATACTTACGACCGCTAGAATAGCCCCCGTACAAGGTTGATATGCGAGAGTAGGTATATCACTCCTGTCCGATTCCATTTGAAGAGTCCAGGGGAAAAACCCCGTCATTGATACAAAGCTGATTTTGAGAAAAATGAATTTTAAAGTTTACCAACTAACAGAAACTTCAAAAACGATTTTAAAAATACAAAAAAAGTTTTATTTGAACCATCAACTATGCAGATTCACAATATGTTTCCCGAATAACCATTTTTCGAACTATTAAATGATATTTTATACATAATTCTGAACTTATAATGCAAAGTTTAACCCTCTTTTACTCCTAAACCAAACAATGGAGAGAATAAAGTATTTTGAAGAAAGCAAAACGTATGTTAATATCCACAAAATACCAAAAAAAATTGCTTTGTACAATTTGTACACTGTGTATTAGGTTTTACAAAACATTTACCAAAAAAAAAGGTTTTTACGAACTAAAACTACGATTCAAAAACGCTGCAAATTTTACTCAAGGGTTTATTATTCTTTGATATAGGTTACTTGTGCAAAAATTATTTCTGTGTCAATGGAAAAAATTTTGGAAAAAATGTTTTTTGGTCTTTTTTTATTCAAACAAAATTTTTCAAAAATTTTTTTTTTACTCGAAAAATATTTAACCTCCTGGGATCCTTCAAAAATCCCATTTTTACCACCATGAAAGCCCTATAGATCGCCACAGTGAAATCGAATCGTTCCGGGACTTTGAAAACGACACCTAGCTCGACCCCATAGCTAAAAGCCTTCAAAAAACCCCTCTCATAGCCCCATAGCCCCATAGCGTCCCACGGGTTTGGGCGATCGGACTGAACCTTGCGGGCACAACTAGATGGTAAACCGAGTATTTTGTCAAAATTTCAAATTTTTAAAAACATTCCTACTACCCAAAACGGCAACACACAAGATGATGAGATAAGGAGGGGCGCACGCCGCAGCGTTGGTTGGGGCCTTTTAAACTGCAATGACGGGGTTCTTCCCTGCACGCGCTGTCGATGGCGGGATTTTTCCCCAGTACTGCTAATATTCGACCCAATATTTCGCTGAGATGATGGGGTTATTCTCCAAAACCGAGGGCTTCGTCGGATTCTACGCCTCAAAATCCTTTAGAAACCACTTCGTACCTGATTCACCCCAAAATGTCGATGACGGGGTTTTTCCCCTGGACTCTTCATTTGAGTTCTTCTCATCCGTGGCTCGGTGATTTGAGATGACGAGGGGTGGTCGCTGATTACAGGACCTCGCACCACTTAGTGGCCACCGGGACTTCCCAGCTAACCATTCAGACGCTGTTTGTTGATGAGCTTGAGGATGTTGATGAGACGTTGAAAAAGACGTTTCGAAACGGGGGGATTTTACTCGAAGACGTGGAAATTTCGGAACTCACATGGCCTATGGACGTTTAAGCAGGTCGGAATTCAATGGTTGACAGTCTGCCTGGATCACCAGTTTGCCGCTTGGAAATACCAACGAGGGAAGCCTTGGTTTGGGTAAAACCTCCGTCCCTGGGTTTAAAGTTGACGCTGACGTCCCAGTGTGCTGCCGCCGCATGCTGCCAAGACGTCGCCAGCACGCAACTCAGTTCGGTGGAGGTTTCGCAGTGCTGTTACTTTGTTGAAGTGCGAGAAGCAGATTAACAGGACTTGATTAGACCAGGCAATCAACTGGAGGAAGCTGAGTGATAAGCAAGAAGTGCCTCCTAAGGCCGTCACCCATTTCAATGTGTTTTTTTTTTTTTTTTTTTTTTTTTTTGATCCTATACTTTGGTGCAGAAACTGTTCCTTACCGATCAAAAATAACACACAGAAACATGTCATAACGGTAAACGTCATTCTGTTGACTCGCCTGACTAACGTCTGACCTTATCTCCGGAGTTAAACTGAGGCATTGAAATCAGATGTTCCTCCCAGAACACCCGACCGTATCACCAAGACATACATTCCGACAAGAGGGTATTCGGGTAATGTTCCTGTAAATGACGGTTCGGGCCAGCGTGAGGATGCAATTAGTGCCGAGTAAGTAGTCATGGGAGGGTGTGCTGCGCTGCCAATGAACTCCATATTCAACTGGGAGAACCTTGTCAGCACATTCGACAGGACATTCTTGTGTGTACCCATATTCCAAATGAAGCCTGTCAAAGGTTTCAGCAAATTGATCACCTATAGTTGTTGTTAGCAAGGTTTCCAGCTGTTGTCAGCACGGATCAATCATACATATGAAAAATTATTTCTATAAGTCGTAGTTTCAATATGAATAGTATTTGAATAAAGGATCAAATTCACGGTATTTCAACACTTGATAAAAACTTCATTTAAACACTTCTTTAAAAGTATTAACAGCGAAGACCTCGAGAAAAGGAAAATGTTATAAAACGACCCTTTTGAAACCCGATTTAAAGCTTTGGTCTTGCCGGCTCCCACTATTTCTCCTTCAAACCGTTACATTTACAGATATAAAAGGAATTTAATTATATTTCGTCAAAGTATTTTCCCGTCCTCTTCACCCTACCGTCCACAATTTTCGAAAGATTTTAATAATTTCGCCGTAAGGAACATTATCCCGACCGATTCCCGATGTAATCTCACGGGGAGAAATTGAACATTTTGTTCAAAGAAGGAGTGAATGGTTGGGGGGGGGGGGGGGGGGGGGGGACGAATCGAATTCAAAAGCGGCTCCAAGACCTTTCCCGAAGTTACTGAAGGAAATTTAAATAAGTTAAGCCTGGTGGAAGATTTTCTGCTTAGGGAAGGGATCGACCAACTTAGGGAGGGATTATGCATGTCTATAGAAGTTCTGTTGGAGGTTCGAAATCCTCATCCCTTGATTAATTATGACCCACTTTAGCCTCCTTGGAAACCCTCAGGTTTGGATCGGCCAAATTAGGTTGGAATCGGCGTAGCTTGATGGGTTGTGCTGCCCTCGGCATGATTTAGGTTTATTGTTCTCAGAAGAATCGACTAGCAAGAATGATTGGCCTCATAATTTGTCATTATAATATAATATGAAACATTAGGTAAGTTGCATGATGTGTGAAATAATTTCATCAAAAAATTTATTTTTTAAAAGGATTAAAAAAAACTTCTTCCTTGAATTATTCTAGAATGAACTTTTTTTAAATCTGAAATTAAAATGCAGTTTTCATCCCGATCGCTCAAACCTCGTCATACTCATGCATTGAACTGAAAACGGGAGTTTTTTTTTTAAGTTTAATGGCTATGGGTTTTTTTTTTTTTAATTTTTACTTTTTTTTTAGAAATAGTTTTTTTATTGACAAATAATTAATTTTTTGCCTAATTTTTGCTCCCCCCCCCCCCCCCTCATTATTATAAAACCTCGCTTAAAATTTGGAGCGTTTAACAAACCAAAATTACCATGTAGGGTAGGGTGGGGTAAGGTCCCGCAGGTTCGATTCATTTTTGTTTCTATTGACTCCTAAGCCACTATTCCTCCCATTTCTGAGCAAGGATGATTCATTGGAGCCTTGCTGAAGACATCTAACGCCCACAGCGCAGTTTGACCATTATTAGGATAGTTATACCCATTTTTCAAAAAATTGCATCTGCGGGGCTTTGCCCCACGCGATGGGGTAAGTCCCCGCAGCAATTGAAAACTGGGTCTATAACTATCCTAATAATGGTCAAACTGCGCTGTGGGCGTTAGATGTCTTCAGCAAGGCTCCAATGAATCATCCTTGCTCAGAAATGGGAGGAATAGTGGCTTAGAAGTCACAGAAACAATAATGATTCGAACCTGCGGGAACTTACCCCACCCTACCTTACGTCAAAATACAAAAAAATGAAAATCACCTCATTGTGAAGGCTTCACTTTGAGCAGCCTCTCCAAACTGATCATTCTGAGTAGTCACATGGCGGACAACGAAGAAAGTTTTTGTGGGAGAGAGTTTTTGCTTTGCAAAGCAGTGTGCGGGAACTTCCCCCGTGCGGGACCTTACCCCACCCTACCCTACTCATAACTCTGCCAGAATTTTGGGTACAACGTAAAACAAGCCATCAATTGAATTGAATAGATGAGCGCAACCTTTTTGTTATTACGATATATTTAATGAGCGTGAGAAACTAAGAAACAGTAGGTATCTAGCGACCAAACTATGCCACACAACACATCAAAAATATCCACGTGATGCTCATTATGTAAACAACTGCACCCTAACGACCGATGCTTAAGAAAACCTTATGCCGATCAGAGGTAACGAACGGCTCAGGCTGCAAAAATCGTTTTGGAGTCGTTGGAATCAGCCTAAAAAGCTCATTCCATAGACCCTTGTACCAACGAAATCGGACAAAAACTTTCGTCCCCCTATTAAGGCCTCCTTAGTTACACATCAGAGATAAACAACTTTCGTCGTGAAGTACCTCCCGAAAACCGATGAAAGGGTGAGGGAGGAAAAATCAAGGTAGCCTATAACCACCCCACGAACTCGCTGATCACAATGAGACCACCCTCATGAAAATCTGTTGAGCCGCTCGGGCGTGATGCTCTGTACACAAAAACAAAAAAAAAACAAGCCATCAATTGAATTGAATAGATGAGCGCAACCTTTTTGTTATTACGATATATTTAATGAGCGAGAGAAACTAAGAAACAGTAGGTATCTAGCGACCAAACTATGCCACACAACACATCAAAAATATCCACGTGATGCTCATTACGTAAACAACTGCACCCTAACGACCGATGCGTAATAAAACCTTATGCCGATCAGAGGTAACGAACGGCTCAGGCTGCAAAAATCGTTTTGGAGTCGTTGGAATCAGCCTGAAAAGCTCATTCCATAGACCCTTGTACCAACGAAATCGGACAAAAACTTCCGTCCCCCTTTTGAGGCCTCCTTAGTTACACATCAGAGATAAACAACTTTCGTCGTGAAGGACCTCCCGAAAACCGATGAAGGGGATGAGGGAGGGAAAATCAAGGTAGCCTATAACCACCCCCGGAACTCGCTGATGACAATGAGACCACCCTCATGAAAATCTGTTGAGCCGCTCGGGCGTGATGCTCTGTACACAAACAAACAAAAAAAAAAAAAAAAAAACAAACAAAAAAACATACATGTCGAAGAGGTGAGCGCACCTTTCCATTTTTTGGAAAAAGGTTGCGCTAAAAAACAAAAAAAAAAAAAAAACACATGTCGAGGAGGTGAGCGCACCTTTCCATTTTTTGGAAAAAGGTTGCGCTAAAAGGAGTATGTCAGACTCAAATTTCTCATCATAAATTTTTCAGTATTGTTTACCCGTGAATTTTTCATGCTGAATCTAATAATTATGGTGAAATTTAATTAAAAAAAATAATAATAGGTAATTAAAAACAGAGCTATATGAAGGCAGGGTATCTCGTGGTTATTCCTAGTAACTCCATTGTTGTTGGTTTGAGTTTGCATTGAAAAATTGTAGACTATTAAATAGGGAGTCTGCAAGTTTTTCAATGCAAATTTTGTCGTAAATCATCAATAGCGAAGGCTACGCACAGGATGAATTCAACTCTTGAAAAGTGAAAACTTGATTATTCCGTGCCTGCAAGGTTCTATGCGTGTTGAAACATGCCCTGCATGGGAGGAAAACTCATTAACCCGGTAGCTCGCAGATGTTATGCGCATATTAATTAGGGACCTTTTTGTGGAGGTAAAGACTTCCCTTACCTCCAGGGTTGGATCGTGGCTTTGTGGATGGAGGAGCTTCGGGAATAAAATATCCCAGATTCGCGGCTAAACTTTCAACTTAAAGGGGGTGTGTGAGCTCTAGAGGGTTGTTTCTTTTTCGGCAATTTTCTTCTAGTGTGTTTTAACACACACATAAATGCATTATGAATATCCTTATGTAAGTTGAAAAAAAAAAAAAAAAAACTACTGAGATCTGTTTAATATCTGACAAGACACAGTTCAGAGACACCAGACACCCGCCGATATGGGTCGTTTAAGTGTGGTGGCTTCTACCTACGAAAGACAAGCTAGAGTGAGATAGGTTTGTTTATCGGAAGGAGTAAACAGTTTCAAGACATCGTTAAAAGGGAGGCTAAAACTGTCGTGATCAAGAAGAGCAGGCCGTTTTGGAAGAGTCAACCCATACGTACAAAGACAGCAAAAAATATACTTAAAAAATAAATAAATATATAAAAATATAAAAAGAAAAAGAAAATAATAATAAAAAATGAAAAGAAAAATAACGACAAAAAAAGAAAAAAATGGAAACAAGAAAAATATTTTAAAAATGCCTAATTGCGCTCAGGTGCAAAGTCTCCCACATTTTCCCTAGCCCACATTTTCGGGGGGAAACTGGAATCGTAAAGGTAATTGTGACAAATATAGTCGAAAAATTTAGTTACAGCGATCTCGTCAGGTTTCAAAGCGAACAAGTCGAAAGCAAAACACTCGTCGACCTGATCAGGAGGAAGCATAGGTAATCCAAAAAGCCCAAGAGCACAATAATAGACAGGGAACCTGGACTGATAAGGAAGATGAGCGTTAGCTCGAAAACGGTCTCCAACCAATGTATTTAATCTAAATACAAATGTTAAAGGAAGAAGCATAGGGATCACATATTATGATATAATATATCATATTATGTACTATATGATATAGTGGTGATATAGTCTATATCACCAAACCCTTTCTTGGGTAAGAAGCTCTCCACCATCTCGTTGAGCGATGAATCTGAGCTATAAATCCCACTAATCCCACATCAGGCTGTCAACGGATTTCACTTCCTTAAAGAGGTTTGGGTATTGTAGTGAAAGAAATCCTGGACCTTACCCGGCTACTACCTTTAAGTACTACACACATCCAATAGAAAGCAGGTTAAAAATTGTCTCAATTTCTACTTATACTAGTTTAGCTATAGATAAATAAAGGAAGAAAAGGTTCTCTCCTTTTACCAAGCAGGTTTATTATAAACCTGTCATTATAATAATGACACTACATTGTAATATAATATATTATTCCATGGAATGGAATAATATATTATATTTTAATATTATTCCATTTCTGAGGGACTATATTATATCCAACTACTGTGAAAGAATACAGCTTTTAATATTTCTAATTTTACTCAAATAAATTTCTATTCCAATAGAAATAATTTTTGCCGAGTTTTTGAAACAAATTAAAAACCGAGAGCTGTGATGAAAGTAATTAGGTACTATTTGGCCCTCCCTAAACAGGATGAATTGTTCTTTTTGTATCAGAAGTGACTTGCGTGTTTCTTTAATCAATCAGCTTTACAACCACAGCCCCCCCCCCCTCCCTACGGCCCTTTACCATCGCCTGAATGACGTTACGTGAGGGTCAGAAGAGGTGGATGCCGTCAGTTCGGATGGGGATGTCGTGGGGGGAAGAATCAATCAGATGTGGGTGAGCCTCCCCCCACCGCCCCTCGCCCACACCCGCTGATCATCACTGTCTCACTCCCTCGACCACTGGATGTCTCACGCTACCCCCACCCAACCATTGAGGGGGGGGGGGTGATGGGTGGGTGGAGGGATCTGCCTTCGCCTCTCCTCACCTCACGTTACCCCCGAGCTCGCCATTAAACACGTTTTTTTTCTCTCTCACCCCCACCAGTGTTGCCACGTAGCGATGCCTACCTATGTAGGTACGGCTCCTATTATTTTCCAAGGGAGTGTGCCCTACCTATAGAAGCGCCTATCTATAGAAGCGATTATCTACTGATCTCTTTGAAACGTGGGTCAGTCTGTACTAGAAGAGAATAGAAAGATAATTTAAAAAAAGAAGAGAATTAAAAAATAAATATATTTAATATAAAACATATTCCTCAGGAGATAACAAATAACCTTAGTTTTTATTGCATGATTAAGGGAATTTCTGGGAATTTATTTTTTTCCTTTTTTCCCCTGAAATTGTTGATCTATAATAGATCCTTCATATCTATAATAGAATAATTCTTCCCGTATTCTGCAGCCAAAAAGGTTAAATCACCGAAAATAATTTAAACGAAACAAACAAAAAATCTAGGACCTGAAAGCTGTGTACGAAAAATCTTACAAAATTTGTTATAACCCAAGTTCATAACGTCATAATATAAATCATATTATTGTAATAATTAATCTTAAAGAACAAAAAATAAGCTCGGGAGAAAATTGAAAATCGAAATGAAAGAATGTGAACTGAGAATTTAGAAACCTAATCAAAAATCGAATTTAAAGTAGGGGCTAGGTATCAGTAATTTTCCCCCATTGTTTCATTTGCCAGTAACATTTCATAACAAAAATTGCTATTTACGGGCAATGACATGAAATTATTCCATGTTACTAAGTAAGGAAGTCTTCGTGGTTATTGGCCAAGCCTTCAAGTCTTTCGAAGGGAATGCGGGAACTTTTAGTTGCACCGAAAATGGCCACTGTGGTCTCCTTCAGTGGTTGGCTTCACGCACCCCATAAATTGCCAATGTCTGACTAAAGTTGAGATATGTCTATTTATGGTTCTGACAACGAAGGTGAACTTTTCCATTGCAAGCACCCGGCTCGCCCTCACTGTCTCAACACCAAGAGCACAGTGGAAAAAGAGGAAGCCTCGACATCTTGAACCTTGGGAAAGCTAATATAAGGTAAGCGGCGGCGACACTAAGTGTCGCATAAGTCTTATGCACACAGTATCGATGTGCAAATAACGAAGGAATGTCGCCAGCGAGGATAAATTGGTGCGGAAGGTTACGTCGAAAATATGGGCATTCGAGCTGGTGCTATTCGAGATGCTGGGATACAGGCCAGAGACTCTCCCTGAAATATGGGGCGCGGACACGATGAGGCCCCTTCCATTTGTCAGACCGCTCTCGTCGGGGTCCTCATCCATCAAATTATCTTCCCCAGCGGAGAACCTGAGCTGCCCCTCACCGCCAGTCACCTCAGACGGTTTCCCCTTCCACTGAAAACCTCCTAAGACGATAGAAAATGAAGGGAGACCTATCAGAACAAAGGCCCCCCTTTCAACCTCCTCGTACCCAACTCCGCTTCGACTTAACCGCACACCCATCAACTCGCCAATCCTCCCCAGAAACCGACTCCCCTTCAAATATATGGCAGCTTGTCCCTCTTTCCCTCAAATGCCAACCCGGAACGCGGCCCTTGATAAATTATACGATGGTACTCCGAGGGGAAACTTAAGTCGATTTATGGTTCTGGCAGCTTCCTTGAACATGCAGTCTGCTAAGGTTAGCACCTTTACCTGACTCTAATTTAGCGACTCACATCTGGTAAATTCTTAATCATCATCTCAAAATGTACAAAATATACTCTAACAAATAATTCACACGTGCGAATTACGTGTGTATTACGTGTGCCTAATTTCCGGGGGTAGGCTAACTCATACCCGCTAGTTTGAACGGTTGAGGAAGATACATAGCCAAACATAAAGATCCGACGAAGCAGTGTACCTACCCTCCAAAGGTTTGGGCGAGCAAAACGTGTGGAGCGAACGACCAATGCATTGAAAGCTTCCACGCCTTCTACAATGAAGAGTTCTACACACCCCATCCCGACTTGTTCACTTTTGGTTCATTATTCTTGGAATAATACACCTATGTTTTCGCAACGGGGGTCGACGACTCCGATCGGGCTCAAAATTTGACATTATCCGTTTCAAGAGGTCTACATTCTAAATCCGAAATTTCCGTCCGCCGTACGCCGTACGCCGTCCGCCGTCCAGGCCGTTTTGGGCAGTAGGAATTTTTTTTTAAATCTGAAATTTCGACAAAATACTTGGTTTACCATCTAGTTGTGCCCGCAAGGTTTTCAGTCCGATCGCCCAAACCCGTGGTGCGCTATGGGGCTATAATGGGGCTACGGGAGGGTTTTTTTTTGAAGGCTTTTAGCTATGGGATCGAGTTAGGTGTCATTTTCGAAGTATTTTTGGACGTAGAATCCATTTTTTGGGGTCCCGGAACGATCCGATTTCACTGTGCCGATCTATAGGGCTCTCATGGGGCTAAAAATGGGATTTTTGAAGGATCCCAGGATGTTCAATATTTTTCGAGTAAAAAATACGGAATTTTTGAAAAAAACACATTTTTGAACAAAAAAATCCAAAAAAAATTTTTTGAGATAAAAATCCAAAAAAAAAATTAAATTTTTTCATTGACAGAATCAAATTTCTGCACAAGTAATGTATATCAAAGGATAATAAACCCTTGTGTAAAATTTGCAGCGTTTTTTTTTAAGGCTTTTAGCTATGGGATCGAGTTAGATGTCGTTTTCGAAGTATTTTTGGACGTAGAATCAATTTTTTGGGGTCCCGGAACGATCCGATTTCACTGGGGCGATGTTTAGGGCATTCGTGGGGCTAAAAATGGGATTTTTGAAGGATCCCAGGATGTTAAATATTTTTCGAGTAAAAAATACAGAGTTTTTGAAAAAACACATTTTTGAACAAAAAAATAAAAAAAAAAATTTTTTTTTTGAGATAAAAGTAAAAAAAAAATATTTTTTTAATTTTTTCATTGACAGAATTAAATTTCTGCACAAGTAACGTATATCAAAGAATAATAAACCCTTGTGTAAAATTTGCAGCTTTTTTTTTTTTTTATGAACAGGCGGAAATCTACCCAAAGCTCAATTCTCTAGAGCAAAATTAAAAAAAATTCACCTCGACCAGTTAGACGAAAGCAACAAGCATGGATGGACAAATGGATCGCACGACAAACCAGTGGTGACATCACTTTGAATAAATTTGTTTAATTAAGTCATTTCATTTTGGCCCCATCCGGACAAGTAGTTTCCCTGATATATCTGGACAACTTTGTTTTTTAACGAGAAATCTTCACATATTGATGGATAATATGCCATAATATATTATATTATGGCATATATACGGATATAAATAGTACTTTTGGGTCTTTGTCCTATGTGTGTATAATTATCAGGAGTAACTCGCGCTGGGGATGAAATGGGAAACAGGATTGAGAGTTTCGGGTATGAAACGGTATCGGGGTGTTTGAAAGTTGGGCCTTCGTTTTCCTGCTGGGTATGGGTCGTCCTACTCCCAAATTTCCTACATCATAATTAATTAATAATAATTATTGCGTGGTGTTTGGAGGAATCGGAAGGCACACACTCCATGTTCACGATGCCGTTTGTGTTAGAGGAGGGAAGGAGAGTTCCGGGAGAGGCCTTCCGGTATGTAACATACCGTATGTTTGAAGCGTCAAAGTAGCATACCAGATTCGCTCCTCCGGAAGGCCACAGATGAGGGAAGTCTGTTTAGAGTAGGCCTACCTACCCTACTTTCCCCGTCGGCACCACCGTCCAGCTACGGGAGGCGCCGTATGGGCTTTTGTGTGCCTACAAATGGGATATTTGAAGGATACTAGGAGGTCAAATTTGGTGTCGTTTTCCGAGTAATTTTGGACGTAAGTAGAATCAATTTTTGGCGTCCCACATCTGTCCAAACACTCTACGAGAATGCAATTTTTTCATTTTTTTTTAAATAATCTTTTATTGACATAGTAATGCGTTTTTCGTATAATTATTATACCATAAAATACTAAAAACCATAAAATAATAAACCATTGTGTAAATTTGCAGCTTTTTGTGGCTCTTTATTGTTTTTTTTTTTCTTTTTCTTTTTTTGCATGATATGATTCCTCCGGGTACGAAAGCTCTCCAGGCCATCAGTTCCAATCAAGGGTTTCTCTCTTCACAGCCAATAGGGATTGGACATGATCAATGCCAATCACTGACATGAGTTTAAGAGAAAAATAAATTTTGGTTTATTATTCTTGGAATAATACACCTATGTTTTCGCGACGGACGACTCCGATCGGCCTCAAAATTTGACATTATCAATTTCGAGAGGTCTAGATTCAAAAACCGAAATGCCCGTCCGCCGTCCGGGCCGTTTTGGACAGTTTTGTCAATTGGAAACCGCTTTAGAGCCGTTAGGTTATCAACGGGCCCCCCGTTTTGGACAGTAGGATTTTTTTTTTAAATCTGAAATTTTGGCAAAATACTCGATTTTCCATCTAGTTGTCCCCGCAAGGTTTTCAGCCCGATTGCCAAAACCCGTGTGGCGCTATGGGGCTAAAGTGGGGCTGCGGGAGGGTTTTTTTAAGGCTTTTGGCTATGGGATCGAGTTAGGTGTCGTTTTCGATGTTTTTTTGGATGTAGAATCCATTTTTTGGGGTCCCGGAACGATCAGATTTCACTGTTGCGATCTGCAGGGCTTTCATGGGGCTACAAATGGGATTTTTTAAGAATCCCAGGAGGTCAAGTATTTTTCAAGTAAAAAAAGAAAAATCTTTGAAAAAAACAAAATTCCAAAAAAAAAAAAAAATTTATAGGTATATTTTCCATTGACACAGAATTAAATTTCTGTACAAGTAATCTATATCAAAGAATAATAAACACTAGTGTAAAATTTGCAGCGTTTTTTAATGAGGCTTACTTTTTTGCTTTTTTGGCGTTTTTGGACTTTTAGCAAACGGGTTTTTTGTTTGTTTGTAGGTTTTTTGTGCTACCCACCATATTTTGGTATTTTATGAATATAAAAGAGATATGACACCTTGTGGGATTGACGTAGAGGAATTCGGTAATGTGCTGGAAAAACCGCGGTGCTCCCCAGAAGAAATTTCTTCTTAAGCCTCGTACATCTTTAAAAGTACGGGAAAACCCCAAGCGGGAGAAAGTAGAAAAAAATAATAAACTGAAAAATAAAACCTCCTCACCCGGAGGGCAAAATATTTCCCGGGACTTGCGTAACCCCGTGCTTTTGAATATTGTCACACTCAACGAACCCAAAAGGACCGGATGGAACAGAAGGCTTGTAAATATCAAATATGACACGGTTGGGTGAATGCCCTCGCTTTTTCTCCACACATCATGCAAGTTGACTGGAATACACTTCTACCTCTCGGCGCCCTCTAGCGAGCGTAAAAAGTCGCCCATTTATCTCATGATCGGAGCTTCGCGCTTTTTTTTTCTCCCCCATCCGGAATACTGAAACATTTTGTGCCGATTGTTTGAAAAAGCAGATAAGCAGAGTTGCACGTATTGTATTTTCCACGAAGTGCGACGGCATCGGAAAAGGTTCGATATTCACCGTGGCGACGAACCTTTTTCGCCGTGAGAGTTTTCTCCTGTTCAACCCTCCAGCTCGACGAAATTTTACTGGCGGAAGAGCGGGAAAATATGATTTCACGTGTCACATGTGAGGTGACATTTTATGACAACAGCATAGGCCTATTTATTTTGTTAGAGCCATCGAGGAACGCGTCCATGAATTCAATCTAGACATATTCTTACCGTCTCTACCGTGTCAATACCCCCATTTCGACATCTGCTCATCCCTGTTTGACTGTATGGAGCGAAAAATTATCGGAGGTGACACGCAAAAGGGGCTTTCTCACATTTTGGAAAGCCGCTGCAACAAATTTCCTACAAGGGTTTATGTAAATTGCGCAAAAATTAATTCTGTCAATACCATATTACAAAAATTGAGTTATTTAAAGAAAATCAGTGGGAAAATACTGGATTGATGTTCAGTGTTATGACAGACGTGAGACCCCGAAAGTGGATTAGGCTTCAACAATTGCTCGGAAAACGACACCTTATTCGACCTCTTGGCATCCTTTAAAAGCTCTTTTTGTGGCCCTAAAGAACTGTGCTGGCCTGCTTCAACGGTTGTTTATCCCGCCTGAAGCGGAATTATTGTGTGACTCGACACCAACACCTCACTGTGATGCTATTTCCTAGTTCCTGAATCATTTCAAATCCTATGGAGTGGGCAAGAATTCCTAGTTCGGACTGATTGCAGGAGGAGGTTATAATAAATGTATTATAACCTCCTCTCTCCTCAGTCATCCGTTCGATTGGAATCGATTCCGTGGCTTGCACGCCATTTCTGGACAACGCCGATTTCTTGCTGTGACTGCCACAGAAAGAGACCTCCATTTAGGAAGGTTTTCTATGGCTATGCCTCTTCCGGCGGGAATCACACGATATTTTGACCTTCTCTTTCAGCTGACTCCAAGAGCTCAGTCGACAGAATCCATCTGAAGGCGAAATTCAAGTTTTATGTGACGTTGATTTTAAGAAATTTCGGTCTCTGGGGAAGCCAATACGAAATGCAATAAAGGTACTTGGTCGCTTGAAACATCCCGGGAGTGGGTCTGACACGGAAATATCTCTCCCTTCCTTCAAAATGGCAGCGTGAACGTGGATTATACGCCTTTGGAGCTCCACCGAACACCACATACAATAATCAGATGTCGGAAAACAATCGGTCGGTACCTCCACAGTTCATCCCGACTGTTTGAAAATTATCGCACTCCTCGGCTTCCATTTTCATGAATAAAATATAATTTTTTTTTTTTTTTTTTTTTTTCATCTTGAACTCGCGAGCTTGTTAGCTCAAATGGTCTTCCACTCCAGAAGCGCATAATGGAAAAGGTGCTAAAGAATAAAGAGGCCACTAAAACTGAATGAATTTACAATTCAAATAGTGGACGACCAACTCGTTAGGAAAACGCCATTTGGCTACAAGTTAAGTAAATTAGGATTGATGCGGTTCTCAATTAACTTTCTTATCAATGTTTCAATGAGGGAGACAAAAGGCTTGTTTTAATTTTCAAAGTTGTAGAAAAAGTGAGTTCATTATGTCTTTACACAATCGGGAAATGATCAGTCGTGTTTTCAAGTTCTGCATGGTTGGTTTCGACTGACGATAAAAAGGGATTGGTTGTTCGGGGGGGGGGGGGGGGGGGAGTTACAATGTTCAAAGAATAGCTTTTCTACGTCTCTCTGGCTGAACAGTTTCAAATTAATGAGACTTGCGAAAGTTGGAGTCAAAGAAATTTTCTGAAAAGAGGAATGGGGGAAGGTTTTTAGCGTTGCGATCTGAAGCATTGTGCCTTTATAGCTTGTTAGTGCTTTCCTGCCGAATCCCTTCTCGATGTGGGAAGGAGTGGAAGGGCAAATCGATGGAGGATTTGCTAGAGTCCTCATTCCTCACTGGTCCCTTCAGTCCTTCACTTTTCATCCCCCGCCGTCATTCTGTCCCAAGATTCTCTCTCCCAATCCGGCCTTCCCTCCCACGAAACCGCTCTGCTCCCTCAAGATTAATTATTGTTTGCGACTCCGCGACGTTTTCCCTCTATTTATCTTGGTGCGAACACTAATTCAAGAAGCCCCTGGCTGACAGAACGGCACTTTGATACCTGGCGGATCTCGAGGGCAAACGCTGTTAGTTCAACTGCTTACACCCCCAGATTCACCTCGTCGCCGAAATGACGTTTACATTCAACCCCTCGCAAGAAGACGTTTTCACACAAGTAAAACATTTACAATTTCCTAGAGTGCATTGGGATACGAATAACTCCATAGTGTCTACATAAACGCCGTGCCATTTGATTTTTTAATTTAGAACCACAACACAAAACGCTGCAAATTTTACACACGGGTTTATTATTCTTTGATAGACAACGTATATCAAAGAATAATAAACCATAATATGTCATATTAATAATTAACCCTTGTGCAAAACTTAATTCTGTGTCAATAAGTATTTTTGAATCAAGTATCTTCAGAAGAACAAAACACACTGAGAGAAAAAAAGGTCCTATTCTAGGTTATTTTTCGATTTTTTTCTAGGTTAAATGCTGCCAACCTAGATTTTTTTTTGGTTTTCATTCTAGGGTGGAACAATTTAGTCTAGGTTGAATATAATTTAACCTAGATTGAAAATACTGGTGAAGTTACCTTCCTAAAAATGCAAACAACCAAGATTTAAAATACGCCACCCCCACACTTTAGTTCTAGGTTAAGTTCACGGTGTGTGCCGCCGCCTCCATCCATTTACCGTCTAGGTTAAAAACATTAATGTCTTGGTTGTCTCACCCTGGTATTCAATGTTTTTCACTTTCATAGACGGTTGATTTACCCTAAAACAAAAACGTTCTCACCCCACCTCAAACAATTTACAGCCATGGCGCGTTAACCTAGAACCCTTTTTTCTCTAGGTTGAGTCCCTTTATTTACGAGGTTGTTTCAATTACTATCCCTGTTGTTCCAGTTAAATTTCTAGGTAGCTTCCTATTCTTTTCAGGTTGGTTCTAATAAATTACTAGGTGGTCCACTTTTCTTTCTAGGTTTGCTCCACTTCCATTGCAGGTTGTTTCTATCAACTTCATCTATCTTTATGGGTTGTCTCTGTTTCCAACTCAGTACAAAAATTTGAATGTGACGTCATAATATGACTGCACATAGTGACAGAAATTAGATGCTTAGAATTTGACAAAGATTTGGCCTCAACCCCACCGGCTAAATAGCAGGGGTGCCAAGACAACGAGAATTAACGCCCACCGCCTACAGTGGCGCTCTCCGCGGCCGCTTAGCGTACTGTAGAAACAACCTGGAATTTATTGAATGAATTACAATCACTGTTGTTTAAACCTAAAACTATTTGTAGTACTACGGTAGTTTTAATCGAGACTGAAAGTCTAACTTTTTCTTCTGGGTTGTTACCTAAAGTAGCAATCTCGCCTTTTAAATCTCTCGGTTGTTTTCAGTTGTACAACCGAGACTTTAATGGAGGGGAATTACATGGAAGGTCAAATCATTCAATTCTAGGTTACCCCACTTAAAAGTCAAAGGTAGGTAATATATTTTCTAGGTCTTCACAATGTCAACCTAGACCAAATGTGAAGTTCACATTTGGTCTAGGTTGACACTTTTTTATTCCAGGTTGTGGTTAGAGGGCGGGTAATAACGGGTTAGATTGTTTCTATATGGGTCTAGGTTGTATTAATATTTTTCGATGTTACTTTAACCTGGACCTATTTTTTTCTAGGTTGAATCAATTGATTCTAGGTGGTTTCAATTTCTTTCGAGGTTATTTCGGATTTAACCTAGCCACTAAAAAAATCTTTTCTCTCAGTGCAGAAACTGTAATGTTTTGACAGATGTGGGAAATTACTCGGGATTTACTCGGAAATTACTAATTAAACGACACGACATGGGATCCTTCAAAAATCTCTATCCCGGAGTTCTCTCTCTCTTCCTATAAAACAAACGCCTTTGAAACTGTACCAAACTCCGCACACAATAATAAATTTGTATTGATGTATGAAAACAGACTCACATAGTTACACGTCAAACACCCGCTGGTTCGGTATGGACCTATCTACATTAATATTATTATCTTATTTCCATAACATAAACTGAACGCTGTGATCATTATAAACGGGAAGACCTTGTGAGTGTGATAGTTACAATATAGGTTATTGATCCGACGTAATAATTCATTGTAACAATTAGCATGTATAATGAACCTGTTAATTAACACCGTGTCAGGTAGTTGCGCCTACCTCAATATGTAGTCATTACATGTAATCACTGCAGTGATGAGTCGCATTACATGTTTGCGGTTGCCTTAATCTAGAACGTATCTAAGCTGTACACGAAATTTGGCGGTTCATGGCTATTTAATTCATCTATACCGTTGATTCAGAACGCGTCTGAGGCTGGCTGGCCGGATGTGGCCGTGCCTCAAAGTGCTGCTTAAACATTGAGATCGTAATCGCTTAATCGATTTTTTCCCAAAACACCGAAAAATCCATTTTGTTTCTCATTAAAATTGGACGCACAAAACCTCGTCTCTTGCAAATGAGGAAAAGGAAATGAGAACATTTAAATTCATCTAGTTTATATCAGCGAAAAATTGGGATCAAAACAAAATAAATTAAATAATCCAATAATTGAATTAACTGAATTATTCAGTTAATAAAATTAGTATTCCAACAAACGAATAGGTACAAAATATTGGCAACAATTATGTTTAGAAAATTATTGGTAAGAAATTCAAAATATAGAACTGTATTTGGTAACTTTACCACTCAATGCTGATAGCACAGCGTTTGTGCCTTGCCAATCTATCGCCGCCTTCTGAAGAGCAGCTCCTGTGTCAAGGGCTCTACTGGACGTTCTAAATATTCTAAACGTTTAATATTCTTATATTCTAAAAACGTTCTAAATATTCACTTTCGAAATATATTATGACCATAATATGGTCATAATATATTTCGAAAGTGAAAAGGTACCTACCTACATGTTCACTTACAAGATAGAATAATATTCTATCTTGTAAGTGAACATGTATAATATATTATATTATTATATCACATGAATAATATATTATATTATTATATCATGGCCTTTTCGTTGTTTTGTACAGTTTTGAATATTTGAATTTTTTGCATTCTGCACTTTTCATACCCGATTCGCTTTGCTCGCCCTGTCCTGCTGTGCTCACTCCCCCCACTCCAAGCCTGATAAAACCCGAGAGCGTGATTTGGCCCGAAGCTCTTTTTCCAGAGATGGCCCCCCACAATTCTCCGTTCTCATTTGTTGTCATTTAAACGGGGAAGGTCCTCCTGTCGGCTCAAAAGTGCAATTAATACAGGTATTGTCTGCCGAGAGCGGCGGAGGATGCCGTCCATATTTCACGGAGACAAAAGCTCAAGTAATTATGTGCCTGGGTCACCCCGGACCAGGATCCGGCGTTTTCTTTTTGGGGGAAAAATCCCCACTCGGAATACTTTTTCGCAACATGGTCCTCTCTACTGAGGTCCTCACTTTTGTAATTAATATCCTCGCAGTTTGTATTACACGGCTCCCGGCAAATACGTGGGATGCAAATTTATCCGCCCTTTGTCGAGATTTCCCGGAAAATACGAGATTGACAACATTCCCTACATTGGGATATGAAGGTATCAGAACAATGAAGAATGTAGTACAAAATGGTAACGAGGTATATGGATGAGTTCAAGCGACTAAAACGAGAGCGCTCTGGCGGCAATGGGGCCGATTGAGTCGAATGTTGTTTTCTAAGTAATTTTTACGTATACCTATATAGGTATAGTACCTATATATAGTATATATGAAGAGTCCAGGGGAAAAACCCCGTCATTGATACAAAGCTGATTTTGAGAAAAATGAATTTTAAAGTTTACCAACTAACAGAAACTTCAAAAACGATTTTAAAAATACAAAAAAAGTTTTATTTGAACCATCAACTATGCAGATTCACAATATGTTTCCCGAATAACCATTTTTCGAACTATTAAATGATATTTTATACATAATTCTGAACTTATAATCGAAGTTTAACCCCCTTTTACTCCTAAACCAAACAATGGAGAGAATAAAGTATTTTGAAGAAAGCAAAACGTATGTTAATATCCACAAAATACCAAAAAAAAATTGCTTTGTACAATTTGTACACTGTTTATTAGGTTTTACAAAACATTTACCAAAAAAAAAAAGGTTTTTACGAACGAAAACTACGATTCAAAAACGCTGCAAATTTTACTCAAGGGTTTATTATTCTTTGATATAGGTTACTTGTGCAAAAATTATTTGTGTCAATGGAAAAAATTTTGGAAAAAATGTTTTTTGGATTTTCTTTTTTCAAACAAAATTTTTCAAAAATTTTTTTTTACTCGAAAAATATTTAACCTCCTGGGATCCTTCAAAAATCCCATTTTTACCACCATGAAAGCCCTATAGATCGCTACAGTGAAATCGAATCGTTCCGGGACTTCGAAAACGACACCTTGCTCGACCCCATAGCTAAAAGCCTTCATAAAACCCCTCTCATAGCCTCATTTTAGCCCCATAGCGTCCCACGGGTTTGGGCGATCGGACTGAACCTTGCGGGCACAACTAGATGGTAAACCTAGTATTTTGTCAAAATTTCAAATTTTTAAAAACATTCCTACTACCCAAAACGGCAACACACAAGATGATGAGAGGAGGGGCGCACGCCGCAGCGTTGGTTGGGGCCTTTTAAACTGCAATGACGGGGTTCTTCCCTGCACGCGCTGTCGATGACGGGGTTTTTCCCCAGTACTGCTAATATTCAACCCAATATTTCGCTAAGATGATGGGGTTATTCACCAAAACCGAGGGCTTCGTCGGATTCTACGCCTCAAAATCCTTTAGAAACCACTTCGTACCTGATTCACCCCAAAATGTCGATGACGGGGTTTTTCCCCTGGACTCTTCATATACTATGCATATACTTCTCCATTTTTTCTGACTGGGTTTATTATTCTTTAATATAGGTCACTTGCGCAAAAGTTATTTCTGTGTCAATGGAAAAAATTTTGAAAACAAATTTTTTTTGGTTTTTTTTGAAAAATTTTTTTTGGATTTTTTTTCTTTCAAAAAAATTGTTTTTTCAAAAATTCTTTATTTTTTACTCGAAAAATATTTAACCTCCTGGTATCCTTCAAAAATCCCATTTTTAACCCCCTTGAAAGCCCTATAGATCGCCACACTGAAATCGGATCGTTCCGGGACCTCCTAAAATGGATTCTACGTCCGAAAATACTTCGAAAATGACACCCTACCCGACTCCCTTTAAAAAATCCCGCCTGTAGCCCTATTTCAGCTCCATAGCGCCCCACGGGTTTGGGTGATCGAACTGAAAACTTCGCTGGCACAACTAGATGGTAAACCGAGTATTTTGTCAAAATTTCAGACTTAAAACAAAATTCGATTGCCCAAAACGAATCGGACGGAGGACGGACATTTTTTTTTTTAAATCAAGACATTTTGAAACATAAAATTTCAAATTTTCAAGCCGATCAGAATTGTCGACCTCGCCGCGATTACATAGGTGTATTATTCCAAGAATAATAAACCAAAACTGTATTTACATGTAGGTATCTGTTTTCCCTGTGTCGTTAGGATTTTCGAGTTGTGCTCTTTTCCCTGGGGCGCATACTCCTCGTCCACGCTATCGGTATAATATATTATCGTTTCATCCAGGGACAGTAGAAAACGTGCGCCTTTCGGAACCAAAAGTTTGTCGGGAGTCCATATTTCCAAGATCCATGTTTGACGCGTCAAAGTAGGATGGGTGGATCCACCGATGGACCTCCGTATCGAATCTGCGGTTTCCACGAGGGAAAAATTCCCGTGAATCCCCAGAAAAATAACTTTTGGTTGGGTGTGAAGGGTTTTTGCTTAAGAGTAGAAGAGTAACTTCACAATCTGGTTTTTGGAGGGGAAAAGCGTGAGATCCACCCATCTGGGGAAAGAGAGGAAACCACGCGTTCCTGAAAAACTAATCAAGCGAATGTATCTGATGACCAGGTGCCTCCCCTGTGTGAACTTTGGTGGCGGACAGGTTGTGATGACCTTTTGATGATTCTCGCTCATTACAGTTTCCTCAAGAGCTTTAGTATGTCCGAAATGGAATTTTTGAGGGATTGGAGGGGAAACGGACAGGAGAATCAGGCAACCAATTTTTGTGTCGTATCTGGATCTCTCCAGTGAAACCCACTGCTAGCCCATCACGCCTCACCATTCAAGCGCTTGCGCAGCAGACCCTCAGGGAACCCTCGACATATCGAGTGTGGACCCTGGGAAGGCTAACCTTGCCCATTAACTTCCCATTCTTCCAAAAACAAGCGCCGGCGTAATTTTGGACGTAGCACCTACAGAACTCTGCACAACACACAAAACAAAAATACCGTTTTTAAGAACACCCCCAGACATATGGCCAGTTCCCATAAAACTGGAACGGTGAATTGGCTCCGTTACCTTAGTCCAACAATTACAGAAATTCCAGAAACAGCGCATCTTAAACTACCTCGAATTCTTCATTAAAACCCCTATTGAACTCCATCGGCCGAGTAGGAACCCGTTTTTTTTCTCTCTCTCCCTCTCATTGACGCCAGCTTCCCCAATTGGGATATCGAGGAAAACCCTTTCCACGTTAAGTCATCTCATTCTGATGGAAAAATCCTTCCACCCTGCCGAGTTTGTCAGGCGCAAAATGTACCGTCGTGTTTTGCATCATCATGTCAGGCGGTATTTTTCCGACGTCAACCCCCTGCGACGTTATTAAGTGAGGGGTGAAACTCAAGGATATCTTCCTCATTTCGAGCCCTTCCTCGCGAGATCTCGCCCGTAAAATTTCTTAGAGGGTTGACGGAAAACTTGTAAGGCTCTTGTACCAATTTCAGGATGCACTCCGAAGACACACGTTGGATTTATGACTGAATGCGAAAATATTGAGTTCGTTTTTTTTTTGTTTTTTTTTTCAACCTTGCCTTTAGCGCTACGCCTGGCATAATATGCCAATTATTATCTGTAATTAGTTCATCCACACAGCGTCAGTCCGCAGTGTCGCCTTCCGTGCAGCATAATAATTCAGGCTCCCTTCCAGAATCTCAACAGCGCCTCACAATTGAGACCACCAATCAATTAGTATCGGCCCCTTTTTCAGATCAATACACTGAAAGACATTGTTGAGATTAGTTTTAGGGACCGACAATGAGGACCGACGCCGACCGACCGGACAGCGCACGTGGCGAGTCACGACGGTTGACATCAGAACCCGACCCTCGACGAGAATCTAACATTCAAACGATTCACGGAAGACGCCGGGAACGAAAACTGATTAATTTGACGAAAATTGTGGGCAAATTCCCGAAAATAAGGAATGAATTTAAAAAGACAATGAGGAGCAAAGTGACCATGCGGGTGGCGAAAACGACATTGAGGTTATCGGGAGCCATGGTGGGTGAACCGGGGGGTCATGGCGGACACAACAGGGGGCTCAAGAGGGGATCAAGGGGGTCCGAGGCGGTATCCTTTC
Organism: Pilophorus perplexus; assembly: GCA_955831195.1. NCBI lineage: Eukaryota > Metazoa > Arthropoda > Insecta > Hemiptera > Miridae > Pilophorus > Pilophorus perplexus. The sequence continues at coordinate 15,559,660 of OY037016.1, forward strand.
TTTTTTCCCTGAAAAAGTGCGCCATTGGTGGGTAGCTGAAAGCTACTGCAATTCGTAAAACGTCCTCTCCGTCCATTAGCTATAATCACGCTCAGCCTATCCATAAATGTAGGCTGAGCACCAATTTTAGGGACGTTTCGATACCACCGAAGTATTGATTAACTGGTACCGAAAATACGCTTACGAGAGTGGCGCATTCACCTACAGTGGGACTTGTGAGAACTACACAACGGTTGGAGCCAGACGTTCGGATAATTTGACGAATTCAACAGTTCAACAGTTTCAAGATTCAAACTTATGGATTAGTTTCCACGTAACGGTCCTAGTTGGAACGGCCCTCGGGCCGTGCTCTATCTCTCTGGATTGTATAAGTAGGGCTATCCTTCGAAAAGTTCAACTTTGACTTGGAGCGTGAACAGATCACTTTCCAAGAGAGCCAAGTTATTCGAGGACGTGGTCCTATTCCCGATGTTGAAGGAATGTAATTTTGAAAACGCGGAGGGGTTGAGATTCTTCGAAAGCTTCTAATGAGATCCCTGAAGCTTACAGAGGCTCACAACGGGGGACGTCTGAGTGTCGGGAACGAGCAAAGGGAGGTGAAAATGTCAAGTTTCTCGAACGTTGGCTGTTAATGATGAAGTTCCTTGGCGTTAATAATGGAATCACACCTACAGGCGTTTACATTGCTGTGTTCTACCTCCCGTGCACGGGATGCTTAATTCGGTCGAGGCCACCAAAACTATCATAAGTAAGTACTGATTGTCATGTGCCATTCATTAATTTCTATTTATCTTCTTTCAGGTGAGGACGGCTGATTCCTGCATCTTATCGCAGAATAAACTCTGGTAAATTCTTGCATAAAGTATTACGTTAGTTAGTATAAATGGAATAAGTGGAAATTCGTTTGAAGGTGAGTATTGTTACGATCACAATACTCCATTCCGATATGCCCTGGATTCCCTGCTGCTCTTCTGCTGAACTGGATTTCCGTGTTCACCCTTCACCGTTATCTCCTCTACGTCATCAGGGTGGTGAAGATGTCTGAAAATTGAGGTTAATCTGTGCTGGGATGTACTGGGCAGAGAGCTGGAGACGGTTAGCCGTTGACTGCGGTCACTGCAGCTTTTCATGTCTGGATGCCGTGCTGGGCGTGGAGGTGGCTTCAATGTCGGAGGATTTTTGCCGGAAAGAAGTCTAGAATCCTTTACATTCACCATCTATCGGGAACCATTGGCAAAGTACAGCCCGTGCGAGCATCGCGCTGTGAGTCACACACACACTGCCGCTCATCGCCAAGCCCTTCGTTTCAGGTCCCAGGTCACAGACTTAGACTGTCCGCACAGCAACATGCAGGTTGGTTCCTTGAACGGTCAGTTTTTAATCAAGTGTCATTCGCTCATTGAGATGGCGTTGCTTAGGTATATTACTCCATCTTAAACTTTTTTTAGTACCTAGAATTTTAAAATCATTTCGATTAAAAAACGCTGCAAATTTTACACAAGGGTTTATTATTCTTTGATATACATTACTTGTGCAGAAATTTAATTCTGTCAATGAAAAAATTAAAAAAAAAATTGTTTTTTTGGATTTTTATCTCAAAAAACAATTTTTTTTGGATTTTTTTGTTCAAAAATGTGTTTTTTTTTTTTCTTTCAAAAATTCCGTATTTTTTACTCGAAAAATATTTAACATCCTGGGATCCTTCAAAAATCCCATTTTTAGCCCCATGAGAGCCCTATAGATCGGCACAGTGAAATCGGATCGTTCCGGGACCCCAAAAAATGGATTCTACGTCCAAAAATACTTCGAAAACGACACCTAACTCGATCCCATAGCTAAAAGCCTTCACTGAGAGAAAAAAGGGGCGCACCATGCCCGATAGGATTGAAATTCCACGAAATGTTAAGACGTCCCGATAAAAAATCTAACGGGAGACCATAAATCCAAACGGGTAGACGTAAAATTAATCGGGTGGACGTAAAAATTAATCGGGTAGGTCTAAAATCAATCGGGAATGGTAAAATCAGCAATCGGGTGTGTGTAATAACTATCGGGAGGTCATAAGAGGTCCATCCAATCGGGTACGCTTAAGAGACATCTCTATCGGGAATTTATAAAAGTTAACGGGTAATCACAAATTCCAATCGAGTACTGCTAATATTAGAACGTCCCGTTCGTGAATTAATCGGGTGTTTGTAAGTAGGCCTATCGGGTGATGGTAGCAAAAGTCAAAACCGTTTGAATATCAATCGGGTGTTGGTTAACTTAAACATTCCCGTTTGATTTTCTGTTGGGTAAAGGGGTAGTGACTAATCGGGTGGTAGGAATTCAAAAACACCCGTTTGGATATCAATCGGGCCTATATTAAGTTAAACATGCCCGTTTGATTTATCTATCGAGTAATGCGTATCGACTAATCGGGTCGTATTAGTCTTAAGAAAACCCGTTTGGAAATCAATCGGTTGGAAAATCCTTATCTCACCGGTCTCTTGTCCTGATGAAATCCGATTGATGACCAATCGGGTGACCAGTACGTTGAACAATCCCGATAGAAAATCAATCGGGTCCATTTCTGTGCTTTGCATCGGTTAGGAGTGCCTTGTGAAAACCCGATGAAATAACCTTACGGGTTAATATAAGCTTAAGAAGTGACTAATCGGGTGGTTGGACTACACAAACCCCCGATTGGTTATCAATCGGGCCTAGATTAAGTTAAACATGCCCGTTTGATTCATCTATCGAGTAATGCGTAACGACTAATCGGGTTGTGTCAGTCGTAAGAAAACCCATTAGGAAATCTATCGGGCTGGAAAATCGTGATGTGACAGACTATGGACTTAAACATCCCCGTTTGATTTTCTATCGGGTAAAGATATGACGACTAATCGGGTTGATAGAGTCCTAAAAAACCCGTTTGGAAATTAAGTATCCCGATTTACAAACCAAACGGGTTCAACTCTGCGCTTTCCTTCACGACCGCAGTTATGACTACTTTGTGAAAACCCGTTTAAAACTCCTAACGGGTCGATATCAGCTTACGAACACCCGTTACACTGGGGTTTGAAAAACCGACTATCTTGATGAAAATGAGTTTCAGAGCACCCGATCAAATCCCAACCACCAGCAATTTGTTTAAAAATATGAAATTTTGACAAAATACTCGGTTTACCATCTAGTTGTGCCCGCAAGCTTTTCAGCCCGATCGCCCAAACCCGTGGGGCGCTATGGGGTTAAAATTGGGCTATGGGAGGGGGTTTTTGAAGGCTTTTAGCTGTGGGATCGAGTTTGGTGTCGTTTTCGAAGTCTTTTTGGATGTAGAATCCATTTTTGGGGGTCCCGGAACGATCCGATTTCACTGTGGCGATCTACAGGGCTTTCATGGGGCTAAAAATGGGATTTTTGAAGGATCCCAGGAGGTTAAATATTTTTCGAGTAAAAAATAAAGAATTTTTGACAACAAAAATTTTTGAAACAAACAATCCAAAAAACAAAATTTTTTGGAACAAAAATTTTTAAATTTTTTCCATTTACAGAATTAAATTTCTGCACAAGTAACCTATATCAAAGAATAATAAACCCTTGTGTAGAATTTGCAGCGTTTTTTAACATAGTTCAATATTTTTCTACATTTTTTCGTCAAGTTACCTACGTACCGATGGTTAGCAAGAAACACGTAGGTACTTGGGGCAAATCGTTCTCTCCAATTTGCGCTTGCATTAATAATTTAATCAAAACTTTCCATTAATTTCTCTACATGGTTTCACATTTTGCAATACTCTTCTCGCATTTTTCGTCAAGATATTGACAGCTACCCACCACCGCTACCCACCTACGTGAGGTTAGGACGAATAATAATATTATATTATGTATATACCTATAATATTACATATAATGTAATATAACAGATGACTGATGATTTTTAGAATTTTTTGTGCAGGGAAATATAGGAGGAAAATGACCGTAATAACCGTTTAGCGGGAACCATTTTTCAACTTTGCAGAAAGTAAAATGATCAGTTTTGAAATACCCGATTGATTTTCAAACGGGTTGAAACCACAGAGTAAGGTAGTAGTCAAGCAACTGATGCAAAATGGCGTCAGTCGCTTCGTAACGGTCGTGCGTGGTGCGTCGGTATACGCGTTTGTGTTCTATTTCCTTTGTACACGGAATTGTCTGTGCAAATTTCGCTCATCCATTGACAGATTTGAACTTAAAGTTTGTGTTGAATACATTTTTGTCGACCGGGAGGTGCTGGTCCAGTGCAAATTTCGCGAGAACGTGTTCCGCTCTTTCCAACACCCGTCCGAGGCACCGTCTCTGAAGGAGGAAGGTACAAGTAAGTTACATGCTGCGTTAATTGCGGAGTAGGTAAGCCAGCGAAACAGGGAGCTTGTACTAATTCAGAATTAAATGGAAAAGTAGGGGACACGTTTCTCTGAAGACACTTGCAGCTCGCGAGCATCGTCTATTTCAGTTTGTAGGTCGCATGATATGTCTCTCAATGCCCTCAGCTTTCATTTCACTGTTAAAATTACATTTGAATAAAGCCCGGCCAAAGAAGCGGTAGTGGTGCCTTGTCCTTGCAAAAAGTATTTTTGCTGAGACGCAATTGTTTTCGGCTGCTATGTTTGGAAAAATAGGTGAAACCCTCAATTTCAATCCCCTAGAGCACTTTCAATCCATCTAGTCCATGGCGAAGTGGTGTAAAATGGAGTTTTTCTTTGGCTTTGAATCAGGAAATAATTCATTAGTTGGTGAAAGTATTAACACCCGATTTTTCATGAAACCTATAGGTTTCATGAAAAACAAACGGGTGTTTTCACATGTAACGACCCGATAGAAACTCTAACGGATTTTTTTGCACTTTGCAAGTTTTTCCTCGTGCAGGCAAACGGGTGCTGTGGGGACTTGGAAAAATTTTTCTGTAGAAACCAATCGGGGCTAAAAATGGGATTTTGAAGGATCCCAGGAGGTTAAATATTTTCGAGTAAAACCTAAATAATTTTTGAAAATAAAGAAATCAAAAAATACTTAAAACATTTTTTTTAGATAAAAATTCAAAAAAAATAAAAATAAAAATAATGTTTTCATTTACAGAATTTAATTTTTGCACAAGTAACCTATATCATATCAAAGAACAATAAACCCTAGTGTAAAATTTGCAGCGTTTGTTCTGTGCAGCTGGGGAAATGGAGGTACATACATAGATGATGTGAAAGACCTGGACCTGGCAAACGTGTGGTCTCTCATCTCCCCGCTCTCAAATGATAATAACAAATGTTTACTGTATGTTTCAGAACGTCGGGAGGAGTTGCTTTCAAAACCGTACATAATGATCCTCAGCTCCTAGGAGTGACCATTGGTTCACATATACAAAATTGTCTCACAGCATAGATGAAGCGCTGAGGAAGACTACCAAAGCAAGACACTGCCAAAGCAACACTTCCTGTGTTCCCATGGCACGAGTTGCGATCCTATGTACTTACACCTCTTCCCGTTCTTGAATACTGCGCATCTGACCAATTTAGTTGTGAGTATTTCATCTTATCACCTTCACTCTTAACGATGTTGCCTCATTTCTCTGTCTATGACATCCCTCACTTTCTTATAATTGCAAATACTCATAAAACAATTGTTTGGTTCCTTCTGTTGCAGATAGCGGTCGATTTTGAAGAAATTTATGGGGTCCCCCCTGGCAGGAAACTGTTGGCGCTGCACCCGGCGATAATCACAGAAGCGAGAGCTTGCCGAGGCGTCAAATGGAGGGAGGCTTTTGACGAATCTATTCTCCGCTTTTACGACTGCACTACTGGTAAGATTGAGTTTCGATTTTTTCAATGTCTCTTCACCCATATATCTTTATCCTCCCACGTTTTGAAAATAAGGTAGTAGTTCTTCTGTACATGATTGTAACATAGAATTTTCTCGTGTTTCAGACGCCGAACGCCGAATAACAGCGGCGCTGCTCGCTCGTCCCAATGCCGTACGCGATTGGGACTCAGCGAATCAAGAAAAGAGCGAAGAGAACCCCTACACTAAGTATTTAAGTTCATTCTGTATAATACGCTCCATGTACATATTTAAATTAAACGCTTCATTTAATCTGCACTAACTCTTTCTGACTTCTCACTTGTCCATCATGAATGAATACAAAATACTCAAGTTGAGGAATTTAATTGCTTGATGACTGCGCTTGATAATGGATTACTTTGATTAATAGAAGTAGTATATATGGTGAAATTGTCAAATTTTTGGGTTCATTTCATAATATGAAATTGAGGGTAAGTGTACATACGGAACATCAATATATTATATTGATGTTCCGTATGTACACTTACCCTCATCCTCGATTGCTTTCCTCATTTCGATCCTCCTTCATCTCTGCTCAGTTGGCTTCTCTTTCGATCTCCAATTTACTGACTGCTTTTTGGTTGGATTCTCCCATTTGCCCCCACTTCACTCCTGCTCGATGTTGAATCAATTCAGTCCTTTTTCCTCGTCCTATTCGACAGGTTTTCCTCGTCCTCATTTCTGCTTAACCACTTTTGATTTGTGAATGGCCATCCCCGCTATGGCCATTCATAAATTGTATCGGTTGAGCAGGAATAAGGCTGATTGAAAGCCTGTTGGGTAGGGGGAGAAAAAAGGCTGGCTTGAATATCAATCGGGTCGGCGTAAGCGGGAGCGATACGGAGGACCAATCGGGTGGTTATAGGAGCTCGAAAGGGATCCAATCGGGTAGTGGTGAAGCAGGACCCGATAGGGGAAATCCAATCGGGCATGCATAGGGGGGGTGTACCAAGACCCGTTAGGATATCCTATCGGGTCATTATAAGAGGGCTAATCGGGTGTAGATGATGACCCGATTGGAAAACAAACGGGTTGTGATGAAAACCCGATAGGATTATTATAAAGAACCGATTGAAAAACAAACGGGATCATAGCAAAACCCGATAGGATGGGATCGGGTTTGTTAGGGATTCTTATGACGACCCGATTGAAAAACAATCGGGCTGCTAGATATAACCCGATAGGATGTGATCGGGCTGGCATAGACGCACCAAACGGGTTTTGGGCTAAAACACCCGATTGATTCTTATCACCACGGGGTCAATCGGGTCTTTTTACTATGATCACCCGATTGGCGGGGTAAATATATACATATTTCTCCAGGCGTCCCCTTACGAAGACCCGATTGATTTCAATCCTATCGGGTACCAATAGCGTCCAATCGGGCATTTTCACTAAAATTGCCCGATTGCGAGGCTCTCAATCGGGTAAAAAAAGCCCTTTTTTCTCTCCGTGTTCAAAAAACCCCTCCCGTAGCCCCATTATAGCCCCAGAGCGCCCCACTGGTTTGGGCGATCGGACTGAAAACCTTGCGGGCACAACTAGATGGTAAACCAAGTATTTTGTCGAAATTTCAGATTTTTAAAAAAATTCCTACTGCTCAAAACGGCCTGGACGGCGGACGGCGTACGGCGTACGGCGGACGGACATTTCGGATTTAGAATGTAGACCACTTGAAACGGATAATGTCAAATTTTGAGCCCGATCGGAGTCGTCGACCCTCGTCGCGAAAACATAGGTGTATTATTCCAAGAATAATAAACCAAAATGGGGCTGAGCCTATTTGCAACGAACAGAGCTATTTAATAGCCAACTAGGGGGCCACATCCTGCTGGCTACGCCAGCCAAACACCGCCTTTCCGCTCTGGCCTGTGACCCAACAACTCGCTTTCCTTTATAAAATACCTGATAAAATTTAGAGGTTTGTCCCCTGTAGGATTTTTGGGTATAAAAAGTCATCATCCACGATGGAAATGATATAATATCCTATTAAGTGACATGAATGGTAAGAAAAGACAGAATGAGATCGTGTGTGAGACTTGATTGATAAATGATGAAACTGATAAGATTGAAACTTGAAACATGAGGGAAAGAGACTAGAATGAAGAAAATGATGAGAATGAAACCGGAATGATGGATGATGACACTTATGAGAAGTCATGGATGAACATGAATGATAAGATGAGAGCATGCGTGATGAGAATTGAATAAAAATGAAACTAGATTTTATTTCTATGCTCATTCCACCACTTGTTGACAAACACAAATGTTGACGTTGCGTGGGATATACCCATTAGAATAGAGCTCAGATAATTACTGAGCAAACGAGGGGTCATCAAAGGAATGTACACCAGTGAAGATAAATGGGCAATTGGTTTGAACATAATTTTCAGAGTCCATAGTCGATTTGGTAATTATTGGAATTATGGATAACCCCCATGGTGCGAGTGGTCAGCGAGCCCCATTTAGCAACTAGGGTGTTCGTGAAAATGGTATATATATATTTTTTGTGTGTGACGGGTGGAGTTCAGAAGGAGCTATGTCCAACATCACGCCGCCTTTGTAGGAGGGATTGGGTTGTGATGGGCCAGGTTGGGTTTCCCAGTGTTCACATTCGAGATGTCGAGTTGCCTGGGTCAGTCGTGGTGGGAGCACCAGAGGGCCCAAGCACCGTTTTCCTTATATCAGAGAAGGGGTCTCCACTCTACTCGGGGTCTCCACTCTACTCCGATTCCCCCTTTCCAGCCGAAATAGAATGATTGGACGAAATAGAGAAGACGATCACAAAGATGACCCATGAATAGTAGCGCGAGGGAGGACGGTGTCTGGGTGCGCGTTTACGCATGCGGTAAAGGAGCGGCCCTCGTTTCCCATGCGTGGAAGCGGTCGTTCACGATCTATCGGGTGACTGAGGAAGCACTTCGCTCTCAGAACCATTGATTTTTTCTTTTTATTCCAATTATGGTTCAAGAACTGAGTTCAAAATCTGCTGCACAAAATCAAGTTTTCACCGAGTGAGATTACCCCTTCCGAGTCTCAACCACATCCCCGTCCACTGAACAGAGCAATGTAGGAAAAAATCATCCACAGAGAACAACTAATCCTACTCGTAGCTTCACAAGAAAATGCCCGCCGGCCGGGAAATTAAAAACTTGGAATTCATTTTAATCGGATTTTCCCAGCGGTGCGTGGTATTTCAGTCTGTCTTTTTTTTTCTCTATTTCTCTCGATGGCCGTTGGCAGGAGGTGGTGGAAATCTATCCGGTGGAAGTTTTCAGGGATTGTCAACGGCCTTACGGTGATTTGTACCGGCACCATCCTGCACACCCACCATTTTCTCTCAACTTCCTCGATAAATCTTGCCGGTGTCACAGTCTCTTAGTGAAGCCCAATTATTTATTGTTGGGTTTTTTTTTCTTTCGAGCTGGGCTTCACGTTTTATTTTAATGTCACGCTTTTTTTCTCCCCTCCCGACCAGTTCATTTTCTGTTGTTCAATCTAACCGGGTCGAGTGTTTTGTCGGAATGGGAATCGTATTGCGCAAAAAGCGAATCGTTAGTAGGTTTCCGGCTCAGCAAGCATAATATTGTGCTTGCTGAACCGGGAGTGCTTGCCAACTTTAATGAAATCCTTTATCTCGTATAATTCAGCTAGAGGGCCGTCTCAACAGGTACAATTTTATCTCGCTTGCCATCCGTAATCGACAGTTCCATTTCGTTATTTTCTATTTTTTAATTTGCGGTCCATAAGACTTATACTTAGTGATTGTCCAATGCAGAAAAACTGTTGCACGGTCAGAATCGGGCAAATATGTGAACGAAAAAAATAATAATAAAATAAAAAATAAAAAAATAAAAAACGCGAGTGAAGAAAAAAGTTGCAAAATTAAGATTACACGAGGGCTTATTGTTCTTTGTTATAAATTGTTCGAAAATTAACTCTGTCAATAAAAATTATTTTTTTAAAAGCTATATTCCTGTAAAGTACCCCATTTTCAGCCCCAGATGATTTAAATGAATTATGGTACTTGGTGACGTCACGTGCCCTCCGCTTTCATTCCAAAATCTCCGACATTAAAAATTTTCTAAAACAGTTCTGCACGTAAGTAATTATACAGATTTTCGAACTAAAAATTTTTGTAGGGGGGGTTTTAAAGGGTGCTGGATCCGAATATGTTGTTAGAAATTATGTATTCTGACCTTTTCAAGGAGCCCATTCACTAATGGGTTTCTGGTAGAATTAGAACTAAGAACTAAGAATATTGGCTGCTTCACCGAGCTTGATGTTGGGACATCCGTGAATATTGTTACGAGGGAATATAATTTTTAACCAGTCTCCATCATTCTTCCTGCATGCGAACCACAATTGTTCATGAACCTTCATCGTAAATTCAATAAGTATCCATTTGATCGTCAAAATAGTGCAGAACATGACGAGGAGTTTCGTTAGGAGGATTCATACGTAAAATGTCCTATAAAACTACTGACGCCCATTTCGCAGAGCATAAAGTATGAAAGAAGCGGCAACTTTGAATAATATCGTTGTTTCCAAGGGCCTGAATAACACAGGAACTTGAGGAGTAGTTTGGTCCCAGGAAAAGGGGAGCGCATGTAACGGTCAATGGTAAAATATCAAACATAAACTCGCGGCGAGGGCCATGAGATATTCACTTAACCGGGCCCACATCGGGAAAGGTACAAAATTTACTGAGCCCGTCTCCGAACCCAGGAGAGCCGTAAACAGTGGCCTCGTGGCTAGCGTATTAAATTTCTCCCCCTTGAGAGAGAAACCTTCCTTTCAAAATAAACTACTAGTCTCTAGCAGAGTTATCACCTGTTCAAGACCAGGAACCTAGATTATAGATAGCGTGCTGACCAAACGGTAGTAAAACCCTCCTCTGCTCTAACTTGGCCTGGGAATCACCTCATGTCAGCGCATACAACTCCCATAGACACATGGATGCCTCTTTATTCGGAATAACAGAATATTCTAAATAAAGAGGCATCCAAAGAAGGCGGTGAGTCGTGTTGCCATGCCACTATGGTAACTAAAGAATCTTTACTTACCATAGTGGCATGGCAACAAGCTGTATCTGATGCAGCTTCATGAACTGACTCCGCGGTGTCAACTCGACGTTCGGCATTAACAGCGCACAGTGGGGTGATCGCGGAACGAGCAGGGAAAACGCTGCAAATTTTACACAAGGGTTTATTACTCTGCTCTACAAAAAAAAAAAGAAAAAAAAGTGACCTGAAAGTTGCCGGCCTCATTTTATCATGGATGAGGGTTTCGAGGGTGCTGAATCCGAATCCGTTGTCCTTTTTTTTCTATTTTTCGACGTTTTTATGGTTTTTATCGTGACGTCGCTAATAATAACTTTTGGGAGTTCCGGTTTTTGAGTTTCATTCGACGCAGGAGAGTCTAAACTTTCGAATGGTTGCCCTCGATATTTTTGGCAGGTCAATTTTTACAGTTTTTCTATAGGTTTTTGGGGGTTTTGGAAGGTTTGGATCAATGTGAAAAAATTGGGGTCATATTTGGATTCAGCTTGAAATTTCCTACAAATCAAGCCCCATTATAATTTTTTTGCATGAAGTTCGTGTGACCAGGAAAATACACCTAATAAAAAACCATAAAAACGTCTAAAAATCTTTCAACGTTTGGAGTCGGTTGAAGTGAGCTTTTTACGCTGATTTCAACATATACAAAACGATTTCTGTGCGATAATGCGTTCGTAAGTTATTCTAAGATCGTCGGTAGGTGGGTAGGAGTTCCTTTTGCGGTAGTTCGATATATCTCGAAGGGAAACGGGTCAACCAGTGTTGTTACTAAGAAAAATTACGAGTTGCCCCGGGTCTTCCGAGTGAAACAAGGGTTACATTGTTGATAGGTGGTAGACGGGAATTCGATATTTTGTGCGAAGCACAGGTGTCCCATATGGGAGCTAGTTGCTTTTAGTATGAATAGTAGTTGCCGAACGTTTATCGGTATCATGTGTCGTTTTTGTTGGTCGCTTTTTGGCCAATAGGTCTCCTTGATAACGTATTCTAAAACATCAATACATGCACCCATCACTCTCCATCACAGTGGTTCAATTGAGGTTACCTAACGTTTTTATGTGAACTGCTACTATACCGATAAATGATTGTGTGTTTTGGCAGGTTCTGAGGCGTCCTGGTGACATTTTCACAGGGTAACTCTCATTGTCCCTACTTCTCCAACTCCTTACCGGTCCAGAAATTCACTTTTTTAATTAAAATACGCACCTTCATTCTCGTCACCAGACTCCCGGCTTCGGTGCAGGGTTTTCCCCATTCCAGCCAAGAGTTGAACAGAGAATGCTAAGCGTGAAGGAGGATGCGGGAGAGGCCGTCGAGTAGGACTTGTGGAGCAGGGGTAGCTCCCCCCCACACCCCTTCATGTACGCCAACGCGGGTGCTAGCTTTGACAAAGACTGCTGCAGTCAAAGCCGAGCTGGCAAATACCTGCTTCTATTTTCTGATCCCGTCAGCAGAGTAGAGTAGGACCCTACGTATACGTACCCTACACATGGGTCTGTTCCTACAAGATTGAACTGCTTGATATGAACTATCGCAGAGTCAAAAGAAGCCGATAAATTAACGAGGTTAACATTTTCCTTGTGAACTACTCAGCTTAAAATGGGCGGTTCGTCAGCTCAGCTGCCGCACGATCAACTTGATATTCAAAACGAGTTAACCCACTTTTCAAAGTACACCCTTCTAATAACATTACGATGAGGGGCGGAGAAATTATCTGTAATGGAATAGAACCGCCTGTCCCGCCCACCAAGTTGAGAACAGTATCTCAAAATCAGTGGGAAACACTGTGGGAAGAGTGGTCGTAGGCGAGGGAACGGGAAATATCCCCAGAAGGGTCATAATTAGCCAACTCACAAGGACTTGGAAGGGGAAGGCTCTAATCAAGACTTTGTCCTCGGACTAATACGCCGACCTAACTAATTTCCCTAACCAATTACAATTAATGCCATAAACGGTCACTCAATTATGCCGGCGAAGTCTGTTGTAACCCCTATAACAACATTTTCTGAAACGCTGTGAGTTATTGTACTCTCAAATGCGACGTTGAAGGTTTGCTTCCAAAAGTGAAAGTCAACACCAGCAGTGGGAAGAAGTTACTCCCATGAAAGTGAATGACACAGAACCTGCCGCGCAGCCCCGTAGGGCTTCTTCTTTCTTGTCAGCAGAGTTCTTCAACTCAGTAAGCTTAGCTGACTCAGACCTTCGGTCCCAGAAGATACTGGGGGATCCCAATGTGTTTTAATACAAAAAACGAAATCTAAAAGAGAACGCTGCAAATTTTACACAAGGGTTTATTATTCTTTGATATAAATTATCCATAAAATTGGTTCTATAACAATAACTTTTTTTTTTTTTTTTTTTTTTTTTTCAATTCATCCTTTAGAAGTTTTTTTTCTTCTTTTTAATGTTCATGTAAAGTAACAGTTGTGGGACCCCAAAAAAGGATTATCCGTCCGGAGTTATATAATATTATTTTACTTGATGTATCGATATTTTTGCTGTTTTTCTTTTCACGATGTATTGGGACATCGAATTTATTTTCACAATTTTGGAACCAAAATTTTTTTTTCTCAAAATCTTGGAAACTCAAAAATCTGCAAAACATTTGTCGATAATTCGTAACCCCAGGGAGAGTAATTTCACAGAGGTAAGTAGGGGAGACTGGGTTAAATGACATTTAACATTGTAGCCTCGGCAGTTTCTAAGCACCCGGAGGACTTGCAGCTGTTATAAAAAATAAAAAAAATAAAATAAAAAAATAAAAAAAAATAAATAAAAAAAAATCCTCATCATTATAATAAGTATTATGATTCCAATGTTGCACCCAGTAGGCTCTATTAAACCCAAGTCTCCCGTTCCAAATTCTTTCGAATGAGCGATTTCAGGGCTCATTTGAGTCGGGGGTTGAGATATATTTGGAGACATAGATTTTTTTCACTTATGTCATTCGAGTTTCGTGATCTGTAAGCTGGCTATGGTCATAAATATTTGGCCAGTAAGTAGTCTTAACTGTGTATGAGAAAAAATCGGACATTTAAAAATATTTTACGGGTAAATCAACGTTTAAAGAAAAATGTCCCTAGGCAGACGACCTTACCCTACCAATGCGCGCCGGTTCTTACACTGAGAGAAAAAAGGGGCGCACCATGCCCGATAGGATTGAAATTCCACGAAATGTTAAGACGTCCCGATAAAAAATCTAACGGGAGACCATAAATCCAAACGGGTAGACGTAAAATTAATCGGGTGGACGTAAAAATTAATCGGGTAGGTCTAAAATCAATCGGGAATGGTAAAATCAGCAATCGGGTGTGTGTAATAACTATCGGGAGGTCATAAGAGGTCCATCCAATCGGGTACGCTTAAGAGACATCTCTATCGGGAATTTATAAAAGTTAACGGGTAATCACAAATTCCAATCGAGTACTGCTAATATTAGAACGTCCCGTTCGTGAATTAATCGGGTGTTTGTAAGTAGGCCTATCGGGTGATGGTAGCAAAAGTCAAAACCGTTTGAATATCAATCGGGTGTTGGTTAACTTAAACATTCCCGTTTGATTTTCTATTGGGTAAAGGGGTAGTGACTAATCGGGTGGTAGGAATTTAAAAACACCCGTTTGGATATCAATCGGGCCTATATTAAGTTAAACATGCCCGTTTGATTTATCTATCGAGTAATGCGTAACGACTAATCGGGTCGTATTAGTCTTAAGAAAACCCGTTTGGAAATCAATCGGTTGGAAAATCCTTATCTCACAGGTCTCTTGTCCTGATGAAATCCGATTGATGACCAATCGGGTGACCAGTAGGTTGAACAATCCCGATAGAAAATCAATCGGGTCCATTTCTGTGCTTTGCATCGGTTAGGAGTGCCTTGTGAAAACCCGATGAAATAACCTAACGGGTTAATATAAGCTTAAGAAGTGACTAATCGGGTGGTTGGACTACACAAACCCCCGATTGGTTATCAATCGGGCCTAGATTAAGTTAAACACGCCCGTTTGATTTATCTATCGAGTAATGCGTAACGACTAATCGGGTTGTGTCAGTCGTAAGAAAACCCATTAGGAAATCTATCGGGCTGGAAAATCGTGATGTGACAGACTATGGACTTAAACATCCCCGTTTGATTTTCTATCGGGTAAAGATATGACGACTAATCGGGTTGATAGAGTCCTAAAAATCCCGTTTGGAAATTAAGTATCCCGATTGACAAACCAAACGGGTTCAACTCTGCGCTTTCCTTCACGACCACAGTTATGACTACTTTGTGAAAACTCCTAACGGGTCGATATCAGCTTACGAACACCCGTTACACTGGGGTTTGAAAAACCGACTATCTTGATGAAAATGAGTTTCAGAGCACCCGATCAAATCCCAACCACCAGCAATTTGTTTAAAAATATGAAATTTTGACAAAATACTCGGTTTACCATCTAGTTGTGCCCGCAAGCTTTTCAGCCCGATCGCCCAAACCCGTGGGGCGCTATGGGGTTAAAATTGGGCTATGGGAGGGGGTTTTCGAAGGCTTTTAGCTGTGGGATCGAGTTAGGTGTCGTTTTCGAAGTGTTTTTGGATGTAGAATCCATTTTTGGGGGTCCCGGAACGATCCGATTTCACTGTGGCGATCTACAGGGCTTTCATGGGGCTAAAAATGGGATTTTTGAAGGATCCCAGGAGGTTAAATATTTTTCGAGTAAAAAATAAAGAATTTTTGACAACAAAAATTTTTGAAACAAACAATCCAAAAAACAAAATTTTTTGGAACAAAAATTTTTAAATTTTTTTCATTGACAGAATTAAATTTCTGCACAAGTAACCTATATCAAAGAATAATAAACCCTTGTGTAGAATTTGCAGCGTTTTTAAACATAGTTCAATATTTTTCTACATTTTTTCGTCAAGTTACCTACGTACCGATGGTTAGCAAGAAACACGTAGGTACTTGGGGCAAATCGTTCTCTCCAATTTGCGCTTGCATTAATAATTTAATCAAAACTTTCCATTAATTTCTCTACATGGTTTCACATTTTGCAATACTCTTCTCGCATTTTTCGTCAAGATATTGACAGCTACCCACCACCGCTACCCACCTACGTGAGGTTAGGACGAATAATAATATTATAATATAATATACATAATATTATTATGTATATACCTATAATATTACATATAATGTAATATAACAGATGACTGATGATTTTTAGAATTTTTTGTGCAGGGAAATATAGGAGGAAAATGACCGTAATAACCGTTTAGCGGGAACCATTTTTCAACTTTGCAGAAAGTAAAATGATCAGTTTTGAAATACCCGATTGATTTTCAAACGGGTTGAAACCAGGTAGTAGTCAACCAACTGATGCAAAATGGCGTCAGTCGCTTCGTAACGGTCGTGCGTGGTGCGTCGGTATACGCGTTTGTGTTCTATTTCCTTTGTACACGGAATTGTCTGTGCAAATTTCGCTCATCTATTGACAGATTTGAACTTAAAGTTTGTGTTGAATACATTTTTGTCGACCCGGAGGTGCTGGTCCAGTGCAAATTTCGCGAGAACGTGTTCCGCTCTTTCCAACACCCGTCCGAGGCACCGTCTCTGAAGGAGGAAGGTACAAGTAAGTTACATGCTGCGTTAATTGCGGAGTAAGCCAGCGAAACAGGGAGCTTGTACTAATTCAGAATTAAATGGAAAAGTAGGGGACACGTTTCTCTGAAGACACTTGCAGCTCGCGAGCATCGTATATTTCAGTTTGTAGGTCGCATGATATGTCTCTCAATGCCCTCAGCTTTCATTTCACTGTTAAAATTACATTTGAATAAAGCCCGGCCAAAGAAGCGGTAGTGGTGCCTTGTCCTTGCAAAAAGTATTTTTGCTGAGACGCAATTGTTTTCGGCTGCTATGTTTGGAAAAATAGGTGAAACCCTCAATTTCAATCCCCTAGAGCACTTTCAATCCATCTAGTCCATGGCGAAGTGGTGTAAAATGGAGTTTTTCTTTGGCTTTGAATCAGGAAATAATTCATTAGTTGGTGAAAGTATTAACACCCGATTTTTCATGAAATCTATAGGTTTCATGAAAAACAAACGGGTGTTTTCACATGTAACGACCCGATAGAAACTCTAACGGATTTTTTTGCACTTTGCAAGTTTTTCCTCGTGCAGGCAAACGGGTGCTGTGGGGAATTGGAAAAATTTTTCTGTAGAAACCAATCGGGGCTAAAAATGGGATTTTGAAGGATCCCAGGAGGTTAAATATTTTCGAGTAAAACCTAAATAATTTTTGAAAAAAAATTTTTGAAAATAAAGAAATCAAAAAATACTTAAAACATTTTTTTTTAGATAAAAATTCAAAAAAATAAAAAAAAATAAATAAAAATAATGTTTTCATTTACAGAATTTAATTTTTGCACAAGTAAGTAACCTATATCAAAGAACAATAAACCCTAGTGTAAAATTTGCAGCGTTTGTTCTGTGCAGCTGGGGAAATGGAGGTACATACATAGATGATGTGAAAGACCTGGACCTGGCAAACGTGTGGTCTCTCATCTCCCCTCTCTCAAATGATAATAACAAATGTTTACTGTATGTTTCAGAACGTCGGGAGGAGTTGCTTTCAAAACCGTACATAATGATCCTCAGCTCCTAGGAGTGACCATTGGTTCACATATACAAAATTGTCTCACAGCATAGATGAAGCGCTGAGGAAGACTACCAAAGCAAGACACTGCCAAAGCAACACTTCCTGTGTTCCCATGGCACGAGTTGCGATCCTATGTACTTACACCTCTTCCCGTTCTTGAATACTGCGCATCTGACCAATTTAGTTGTGAGTATTTCATCTTATCACCTTCACTCTTAACGATGTTGCCTCATTTCTCTGTCTATGACATCCCTCACTTTCTTATAATTGCAAATACTCATAAAACAATTGTTTGGTTCCTTCTGTTGCAGATAGCGGTCGATTTTGAAGAAATTTATGGGGTCCCCCCTGGCAGGAAACTGTTGGCGCTGCACCCGGCGATAATCACAGAAGCGAGAGCTTGCCGAGGCGTCAAATGGAGGGAGGCTTTTGACGAATCTATTCTCCGCTTTTACGACTGCACTACTGGTAAGATTGAGTTTCGATTTTTTCAATGTCTCTTCACCCATATATCTTTATCCTCCCACGTTTTGAAAATAAGGTAGTAGTTCTTCTGTACATGATTGTAACATAGAATTTTCTCGTGTTTCAGACGCCGAACGCCGAATAACAGCGGCGCTGGTCGCTCGTCCCAATTCCGTACGCGATTGGGACTCAGCGAATCAAGAAAAGAGCGAAGAGAACCCCTACACTAAGTATTTAAGTTCATTCTGTATAATACGCTCCATGTACATATTTAAATTAAACGCTTCATTTAATCTGCACTAACTCTTTCTGACTTCTCACTTGTCCATCATGAATGAATACGAAATACTCAAGTTGAGGAATTTAATTGCTTGATGACTGCGCTTGATAATGGATTACTTTGATTAATAGAAGTAGTATATATGGTGAAATTGTCAAATTTTTGGGTTCATTTCATATATTGATGTTCCGTATGTACACTTACGCTCATCCTCGATTGCTTTCCTCATTTCGATCCTCCTTCATCTCTGCTCAGTTGGCTTCTCTTTCGATCTCCAATTTATTGACTGCTTTTTGGTTGGATTCTCCCATTTGCCCCCACTTCACTCCTGCTCGATGTTGAATCAATTCAGTCCTTTTTCCTCGACAGGTCCTATTCGACAGGTTTTCCTCGTCCTCATTTCTGCTTAACCACTTTTGATTTGTGAATGGCCATCCCCGCTATGGCCATTCATAAATTGTATCGGTTGAGCAGGAATAAGGCTGATTGAAAGCCTGTTGGGTAGGGGGAGAAAAAAGGCTGGCTTGAATATCAATCGGGTCGGCGTAAGCGGGAGCGATACGGAGGACCAATCGGGTGGTTATAGGAGCTCGAAAGGGATCCAATCGGGTAGTGGTGAAGCAGGACCCGATAGGGGAAATCCAATCGGGCATGCATAGGGGGGGTGTACCAGGACCCGTTAGGATATCCTATCGGGTCATTATAAGAGGGCTAATCGGGTATAGATGATGACCCGATTGGAAAACAAACGGGTTGTGATGAAAACCCGATAGGATTATTATAAAGAACCGATTGAAAAACAAACGGGATCATAGCAAAACCCGATAGGATAGGATCGGGTTTGTTAGGGATTCTTATGACGACCCGATTGAAAAACAATCGGGCTGCTAGATATAACCCGATAGGATGTGATCGGGCTGGCATAGACGCACCAAACGGGTTTTGGGCTAAAACACCCGATTGATTCTTATCACCACGGGGTCAATCGGGTCTTTTTACTATGATCACCCGATTGGCGGGGTAAATATATACATATTTCTCCAGGCGTCCCCTTACGAAGACCCGATTGATTTCAATCCTATCGGGTACCAATAGCGTCCAATCGGGTACCAATAGCGTCCAATCGGGCATTTTCACTAAAATTGCCCGATTGCGAGGCTCTCAATCGGGTAAAAAAAGCCCTTTTTTCTCTCCGTGTACAAACGAGCGCGTTTATTGACGCCGATCTGGTCAGCAGTACTGCATCCCTGTATGGTAGTGAGGTACATGCTACATTAATAATTATTGTATAATAATAATTATTATTATTGTATAATATCAATTATTGTAGCATTTACCAGTTATTGGTATATAAACAATATTGATACATAAGACCAAGCAATTTCCGAAAGACTTGTTGTCGCTGTCAAAATAGAACCTCTTCGAGCACTGGCACGCTGTACCTGTTATTAGTAGGCGCCGACCAAGACAAGCGAGTTACCCGGAGATGAAGAGATCCTCGCCAAAGGAAACGGGTGGCAGGAAGGGCCGTCCGCTTTAGTTTCTCGTAATTGGAAGGCAGACAACCATCTCGACCAAACCGGCAATTACACCTTTGCCATTGCTCAACAAGAACCAGGTTTTAGACCTGTGGAGGGTGTAGGGGAGGGGGCAAAGGAGGGAATTCACAAACACTTGAAGTCAAATTGAGTTAGTCGTCGTTATGAGTTAACGTAATTAACGCAAGACTGTGTACAGGGATGGTTATGTACGGCAAATTAGGCAACAGGCTCCGAAATTCTGGAATATTGTTTCTAATCGCTCTACAATGATTTATTAATGGCTGTAAGTGTAGCTGGAAGTATTCAGCCACTTTTATGATCTTGAAAGCTAAATGTAGAATTGTATAGGTGGATCTAGTTTTCTAAATTCAGAAAATAATTCTTTATAAACGTTGGAAACAGTTCATTCGTCTTCAGCGCTTGGGGATTGTGGTAACATTGTGGAACATTAGCTCATAACCATATGGTTATGGACGAAAGAACGTGACGGTGGATGACGCTGGATGCTTTGCTCTCCGAGCCATGGAATCCCATGTTGCCCTCGAGGGCACCGTCATACGTTGAGACTTTACCCTTCGCCTCAATCTCAGTGACACTGCCTTGACCTGAGAATACGGCTTCTTCTACTTTTGGGCCGATTCTTCTTTGCAAGGCCTTCCAGGCATTCGTTATAGCTGAAAATAACGTACAACTTGATATACTCCCACACAAAAAGGTATCTAGAGAAGACAAAAGGAAAGAAAAATGCGCTCCGATGTGTCCCCCGGAAATGAAGGGCAGTTTTTTGACAGTTGGATTCTGCACCATAACTGCAACTATCGGTATCTTCGTTGCTTTCTAGAGCTGCTTACTTGCCATAGAATAGAGGCTTCTGTTGCTCCATACTTCCCAATCATGATTGCTCCCTTGTGGCCGGCAACTTTGAACTCATGCTTGAAGATTTCCGAACAAGCGAAGCCTGTGAACCTCCTTGTAAACCAAGAGAGGGCTTTTCCGCCTAAGGTTCGGGCCGTATGTTGAGATTCATGAAGTTGACTAGTTTGGCGACAGCCAACTTTTCATACCTTTCCACGAACTGTAGAGCCATATGCCGTCAGTCCCTGTTTCCATATATTGACTCGAAGGTCCAACCCCCTTTTTCCCTGACTCGAAGGTCACTCTCTGTTTCAAGACCTTTACTATCTTTTCCAGCGGTACCTAGTTCCTGTTGATCCCTTCGTCCACCTGGTTTTGTTGACTTCCGCGATCGGTTTCTTCTACCTACGAATAGATTCAGAAAGGCTTGAGATTGTGACACAGCCCCGAGTCCTTTGCCATCATCCACCCCATCTGACTTATGTCTCTACGTTCAACTAGTTACCCATTGCAGCTCAGGTTCTTGAAGTCCAAAGTGTCGTGGAAAGGCTTGCCAAGCACGGAACACCTTGTAGGCGAAAAGCCTTGAAAAAGCCTCCCCGCTGAGGTATAAATCTCCTTTAATGAGAATAGTTCAGGTTATGGCCACAGCCTCAAGAAAATTATTGCCCGTAATATATTCTCTGGACGGGGGTTCCCTCGTAACCCTACGAGGGAAAACCCCTTTGAATATTAGGAAGGTTCTATCTTTTGTTGACAGTCTGCTTTTCAGATCCCTTTATAGCCGCGACCTACACTACGTAGAAAACCTTTCATAATCACGATCACGTCGTTGGTGGTGGGCGGCTTATAGTATCGTAAAAGCCAACCCAATAACTCCGATTCCCTTCGTCCGGCTTTTACGAGGAAATCCGTTTGCTATCACGACTGTTCTGAACGTTTCGGACGAGGAAATTCCTCATGACAAACGGTGAATTGGGGAGCATAAAAAAAGTTTTGAGCTATTTAGCAGTTGATGGGGTTTATTGCTGGAATGAGACATCTTCTCAGATGGAAAATAGAAAGATATAAACCCCAGTAGAACGCGATTAAGCCTTCAACTAGCATAACTTGGTCAAAGCATTTTATAAAGTACTTCCGTGTCTGCAGAACACAACATTTAATGTTTTTCTCCTAAAGAGCTATTGATTTTGCTTTCCAAAAGTATCTATGCTCATCAGTGAAATCAACTTGCTCACTCGGCGAAGTGCAGGCAGGATCGTGAATTCGATTAGGAGAAGATCCGACGTTAACAAATGCAATTTACGAACCTGCTGACGATACCATCAACCCCCGCGTCTTATTCCACCACCTTTTCCGGACGGTTAACTTTGTTTTAATATTGTCGTCAGCACTTATCGTCAAAGACGTCAACGTCTTGTTCTGCCAAATTTACCTCTAAACCCTCCTAATACACCTTCCAACGTGATTATATTGTCGGAAATAAGTAAACCTCTGCAGGAGAATACAATTTATTTTATACTACCTATTTAACATTGTCAGGCACCTTCAAGCAGTGAATCATATTCAATTAATTTCATTTTCGTTTTAATTCAGGAAATAATGGTATCTAGGTAGACCCTTTTATTTTATCATTTCTGTCACAGTTCTTCACGTTATCTCCGCTCATCCAGAAAAACTGGCTATTAAAGAATAAACTGTTCAAATGTAATATTCTACAATTACTATTAAATGGACTATTTAATAGTAATTAATAGCCTATTCAATAATAACTATGGTAATTGTCGGGGTTCCCTCCAAAGTACGAAAGCAGAAAGTAAAGAATGGAATCTTCCCGCGATGTTGGTGGTGAAACGCTGGGACGACTTCTCGTCGTTTCTCCGGCTAAATTGAGGTTATCCACAACTCACGCGATTTAGTTTATGTCGGAACGTGCATTGCATCGAGTCTGAGGGAAACTTTTGTGTCAATTTAGGAGTCAGCGGACTTGTCTACCAGGCCGCAACGACCACGGCACAGAGATAAACGAGTAGCCTGCCAATCCACTACGACTAGCCCTGAGACTGGAATGAGCAGCCTGCCAAGCCTAACTAAACTAACTAACTCCCTGTCATGCCTAACGACTGCCTCTCAGAGTGTAATGATTTGCAAGTTTGTCGCGTGGGAGGGAAACCTCTGGACCAATCCAGGAGTCAGGACTGATTCCTTTCCTTCGGCGGCTTTTGGAAGGCCCACATCAAAACAAGATGCCTCATGAAAAACCATGGACCCCCCAGGCCAACCCTTAAGGAATCTCTGGAGCTATACCATATCAAGACATCGTTAGTGAAAGTACACTAACACCGGGACCTCTTCAACCACCTCTGGTGAAGCGAGGCCAGTATGTAGTGTGACAGTTTGAAGAATCATTGTGTCCAGGAACTGTACAATCCTCCCTCCAACCACAAAAATGGCGTGAACTTGGATTTTGCGCCTTTATAACTCCACTATTCCTACAACACAATGCTTGTAAATATTGAATTTGGAAAGTGGTTGTTTGCCGATGGTGCAGAGGTCTAATCCAATGAGTTTGGAAAATCAACCTCATAAACTACAGTTATATTTGTTGATGAACAATTTAATTGGGACCGAGTGCCACGCTGACCCCGTACGTGTTGTTGTCGCCGTTGCCTTATTCACACGAGGTTTAATAAATTTCCTGTTAACAACTGCAAACTCTGGTAAACGGGCGTAGCCCATTGTCCAAATTTTTTTTTTTTTTAAAATTAATAATATTAATTTAGAAGTTTAAGCACTCAATGTTCGTTGATATACAACATTGAGTGATCGCTAAATAAACACAATGTCAACATGTCATGTTTCTATCTATCTATCTTCTATTTGTTGATGAAGTGCTTAAAGCCGAAAGTGAGTAGTCTCACTTTTGCCATGACAGTGCAGCGCTATCTATTTTGTCCCCCACTTAGTGAAAAACTCCTGGTCGTTTCGAGAAACCATTGGAAGACATGCTGAGCCCTCCTTTGCCACGTCATCAGCAGCTTCGTTACTCTCAATGCTCTGGTGATTGGGGCAAGAGGCAAGGGTTACTCTGTTATCCCTCAGGAGGGATTTGTGTTGGTTCAGTCCATGGCCACTGCCTTCAAAGGGGCCTATCTACAGCTCAACCATCCATGGATGAGAAATGTAAAGCTCACGCCTTCACGCAAGTGGCGTTCCTTATCTTCGTAGCCTTCAGAAATGGGTGTGATGGTGCGAAAGAGGGCAGCTGTTGGGCAGATACGGATGCACCCTGCAATATCGACGCATGTCGGTCTTTGAAATTTGCAAAGCATTTTCTGCGCTGTGAGCTGGTTGGCTTTATTCCACCAGATGAAGGCTCCATATGTGACAATAGAACATACAATATAGCCAGAGTCTTTGGGTAGAATTCTTGCGGGGCTCCTTATCCCTTACCCTTCCTACTCTGAAAAAAATTGGGTAAGATTCTTCACTTCTTAGTAGCAGTCCAAACTGTGAGACATTTGGGTTTATAACTTGAAGGTATGGGAGGGGGCTGAGTAGTCGGGAACTTGAGGAGGCTTAGAAATGGCGAGCCAATATTGAATGAGCCTGATGAGATGGTTATTGGGGTAGCAACAATCCTTGAATCAGCGGAACCTCGCTCGCATTCTCCTGTTACTCAACCATCACTCCATCAGCCCCATGGACCTGAAAAAGATGGACGGTGGTTGGCAGTGGTTTTACAATCGTTCACACTATGCCGCACGGCACGGTTCGGGTGAGGGCAACTTTAACCACCCTTGACCTTGACCCGGGCTTTAGCTCTCTGATGCGAGGTTCAAACCGCCGAAAGAGCACAGCTTAAACCTCGGATCAAGCAAGGGGTTAACCCCCCATATCAGCTGCATAGCAAATCCGAAGTCGCGTGAAGAGCCAAGCGGCATAGTTTGGGTGCACCTTTATATATTATGGTCGATCCACACATTTCAGTGTTTCTCTGAATACGTGGCCATCAGTGCTCCGTGCGACATGTAACGCCGGTGTGGGGGTTGCTGAGTCGAATGCAACTATTCCAGAAGCCTCACGTTTTTGAGAAATAGGTACTCAAATTTATGTCAAAAATCAGAGAGAGAAAAAAAAAAAAAAAAACAAAAAACCCCACAAGGTACTGCTACTGCACAAGGTAGAGCCTTTGGCTAAAATTCAAGAAACATGGACCATGCTTTTATTATTTGCCTAGTAACGTTGCCAAGCAGAAAGAAATCGACAAAAAATCCGGAAGCTAAGGTAGGTAGGGTAAAGCCCCATACCTCGCCCATGCTCCTACCTCGCCCCACCAGTGATATTACCTAGGTAGAGAAAGGATATAACAACTTTGAGCCACTGATTCGGTAGCTCTCTGAAAATGGTTGAATTGGCTGTGAACTTTTTTGTGATATCTAGCACTGTTATCTTAGGAGAAGATTAAAACGTTTTTGAGGTGCCAGTTTGGGATCGTGGAAATTGTACATTTGATCGTCCCAGGGCTGAGTTAAGTCGTATTTCCGTACAATTGTTTGTTTAATGTGTTGTCCAATATGTCTGTTAAGCACTGAAAAAAAAGTTTTTGAAAAAAAATAGGATCTGTGGGTGTCATGAACGTTTTTCAAAATTGGTGTGTATGTACGTACCTTGCCCCACCTCCTTGTGCGTACCTCGCCCCTAGGATTTTATGATACCGTTGTGGTTACCAACTAATTCCTAGCCATATTTTTCTAATTATAATTTTTTTGTTCACTATGAATTTCAGTCAATTTTAAATTTTACAACTTTAAGCTTAACAAGAAAAGTATTCGTCCTTGACAATAATTCTAGGATTTTGTGATACAGTTGTGGTTACCAGCCAATTCCTAGCCATGTTTTTCTAATTAAAATTTGTTTAATGCATTAAAGTTTATATTCAATATAAAATAAACGTATTTGATTCATTTTCCATGCTTCTGAGCGCTCAATTTCGAGAAATAGGGATGGTGGAGCAAGGTACGACCCTATCCGGGGCGAGGTAGGTACTATGTTCGTACCTGGCCCCACTTTGGAGGGTTTTAGAAATTTAGCTCTAGAAAACTCGAAAACTTGAAATAACCCATTTCAACACCTGGCTCTTGTAGACAACTTATTTCCCTAGCGATCTGTAAAAAAAACGATTCGATCAGAGCCCTAGGGGTCTCCCAAGAGAGGAAAATCTGAAAAGTGGGGCGAGGTACGGGGCTTTACTCTACGTTTTCCTGTGGACGGTCACATGTTGGTAAACAAAAATGATTTGACGTCATGCGCATAACTCAGCATTCCGTACAGCTACACTCAAATTGGAGATATGTACCTTGTCTAATAAATTCAGAGCTTTCCAACGAGTGGTGAACGATTTCTGTCCGATGAAAACTAAAGAAGTTTCATTCCCCCAGCAACGGCTCCGTTGTAAGCGGAAATCATTAGAAAATTTCGTCACCTATTCGCGTCACCCATCCGCGTAACGTTTTTCGGTTAGTTAGTCCAAGGCTAAAGCATGTTCCATGCCAAAATTGTTATTAGGTAGACTTGTGTTTCCACTCATTTCTCGTGGTTTCCTTGAAGCAAATAAAATCTGGTTTGTAGTTATCAATTTTATAAAAGTACTTCAATAGGTATTTTTTACAGTAGGTATTCGCAAAATGCCACTTGTTGAATGATCTGATCGATCAGCCGTGTTTCACAGAAACTGTTTCTATTAGGGGGAAATTCTTACATCATCGTTCAATTTATGCAAACTTCCATCATCAGCCGCCGTCCATAGAAGACAAGTCTATGGTCTACTTTCCACCCTCCTGTCCAACTCCGCCTCGAGCAAATCCCAACTTCAACTTCCCTTCTAACTGAATTATATTGATTGGTTCTGAGAGGAGTTCGTGTGGGGTATTGAATCAATGTCATTCAGTTCCGCTTAGAAGTCAACATTTTGACTTTGCGGCGTGGGGGGGGGGGGGGGGGGGGGTGGTGGTGTAAGGACTGCCGGCCGTTTAGAGCGGCCATTCAAACGTTCGCGGCTGTATCTTATTGCCTATTGGAAAATTCGCTGTCGTACATGTTTCAGAGATGAGAGAGATGTTAGGGAGAGAAAACGACTCCTCTGTTGAAGTTGTTTCAGCAGAGGAGTCTTCTCTCTCACTCCCCCCCTCCCCCTTACCGCCTTATTGGATTAGAGCTCTGCACCGTCGGCAAACAACCACATCGTGTTTCAGAGTCTATTAATTCAACATTTCCTTACCTTACCTGGTTTGGGGAAAAATTCCACTTAGGAGTTGAAGAATGTGACGATTAAACTTTATACTATAAAATAAAATGTGAAAATAACCACCTAAGTGAAACTAAAAAATTAAAAACTGATTTAACAAGCCATCAATTGAATTGAATAGATGAGCGCAACCTTTAGTTATTAATATTTAATGAGCGAGAGAAACTAAGAAACAGTAGGTATCTAGCGACCAAACTATGCCACACAACACATCAAAAGTATCCACGTGATGCTCATTACGTAAACAACTGCACCCTAACGACCGATGCGTAATAAAACCTTATGCCGATCAGAGGTAACGAACGGCTCAGGCTGCAAAAATCGTTTTGGAGTCGTTGGAATCAGCCTGAAAAGCTCATTCCATAGACCCTTGTACCAACGAAATCGGACAAAAACTTTCGTCCCCCTTTTGAGGCCTCCTTAGTTACACATCAGAGATAAACAACTTTCGTCGTGAAGGACCTCCCGAAAACCGA
Source organism: Pilophorus perplexus (assembly GCA_955831195.1). Classification (NCBI taxonomy): domain Eukaryota; kingdom Metazoa; phylum Arthropoda; class Insecta; order Hemiptera; family Miridae; genus Pilophorus; species Pilophorus perplexus. The sequence goes on from OY037016.1 coordinate 15,587,131, forward strand.
TGAAGGGGATGAGGGAGGGAAAATCAAGGTAGCCTATAACCACCCCCGGAACTCGCTGATGACAATGAGACCACCCTCATGGAAATCTGTTGAGCCGCTCGGACGTGATGCTCTGTACACAAACAAACAAAAAAAAAAACAAACAAAAAAAAAACAAAAAAACATACATGTCGAAGAGGTGAGCGCACCTTTCCATTTTTTGTTGGGAAAAGGTTGCGCTAAAAATAGAGAAATACACCAATTTCGAATAAATATGCTTGAATATACACATAGTGGCCATTATATGCAACGATCTGCAAAATCGACCAAAATATGCAATAATTGAAATTATTTCAATTTAACACACGCCAAACGCTGCACATACCCTCAAAACGCAAAACTAGAAAGATACCTATAACATAATAATATTATTACTAGAATATTATTATGCCTATACATATTATGTTATAGGTATCTTTCTAGTTTTGCTTTCTAGTAGGTATATATACGTACACAATATTATTGTGTACGTATATATACCTACACAATGTAATGACATAATATTTTGCAAATATGCAAATTTCAGTCTATAATTAAACTAGTATTAAATGTGGTATCGTAATATAACCTGGGTCGCTTTCGCCCCTTAAAAACCTCACCCGACCAAGGTTATATTGCGATACCATAATTGGGAAAATATGCAATTAAAGTTTTTTTTTAAAATATTACATATTTTATGAAAGACTAATTTATTAATAAAGTAATCAGTCGAGTAATTTTGTAATTTGGCTGAAAAAAGGAATAATGAAAATGTTTAAAACTAGTTTCGCCTAATATTAAATTTTGAAAGATAAAAAAGTTAAAATAATCATACTTGCTACGAATTAACATTCAAATCAGCGGAGAAAATTGTTCGCTGATGATCTGTTTCAGTAGTTACAGGGATTCTGAATTGGTGTGGAGACAACACCTTGATATTCCTGTATGATGCGTATAGATTTGTTTTGCTTCGGCAATCAATCTCCAATTCATCACCTCATCCCAGTAATGTATTCCACGGTCCCTATTCCACCTTCTACCGCTTCATTTCGGGGATTCCTTTATCTACTGAGGCACAGGTGGTCTGCATAATTAGAATGTCACCTGCGCGCAGCGTCGTCAACCCCAACATCCCCTCGAGCCATCACGTCTAGCCGCACCCCACTTTTCATAAGCTCGGGCATCTCCTTCCTTTTTCCCTAAATTAACAGACAGTTAACCGCGTGAATTCACCAGAAAAAACGCTGCAAATTTTACACTAGGGTTTATTATTCTTTGTTATAGGTTACCAAATTGCAATTCGTGTGCAGAATTTTAATTCTGTCAATGAAAAAAAAAAGGTAGAAAAATTTTTATTTTATTTTTATTTTTATTTTTCGTTTTTAACTTGCAAAATATTTGACCTCCTAGGATCCTTCAAAAATCCCATTTGTAGCCCCATGAAAGCTCTATAGATCGCAACAGTGAAATCGGATCGTTCCGGGACCCCAAAAAATGGATTCTACGTCCAAAAATACTTCGAAAACGACACCTAACTCGATCCCATAGCCAAAAGCGTTCAAAAAATCCCTCCCGTAGCCCCATTTTAGCCCCATAGCGCTGCACGGGTTTGAGCGATCGGGCTGAAAACCTTGCGGGCACATCTACTTAGATGGTAAACCGAGTATTTTGTCGAAATTTCAGATCTTCAAAAAAATTCCTACTGCCCAAAACGGCCCGGACGGCGTACGGCGTACGGACATTTTGGTTTTGGAATCTAGACCTCTTGAAACGGATAATGTCAAATTTTGAGGCCGATCGGAGTCGTCGACCTCCGTCGCGAAAACATAGGTGTATTATTCCAAGAATAATAAACCAAAATGACTGATTTTCAAACGGCGATGAAAAGTGCCGAAGAGGAAACTTATCTATTGTCGAGATGGGTGTCAGTTGTTGAGTTGTTGGCCCTGAAGTCAGGAGCCTACAGCGCATATTCTGCTCACACCTTCAGAGTTCGCTCGGCTGCTCCCATATTGTGCCCTATTAATTTCACTCCAGCCTCGTTGGAATCCGCTTCATTGCGGCTTCATTACCCGAACATCGATGCAAAATGAACCCTCGCGCCACACTGAAAGTCCCTTCGCTCACGTAGAAGTACTGCCTTATCAAAGTAGTAAATATTTGCGGGAGATGCCGTTGAAGGTAATTTCACGGGAGGTGGTTTCGTTGGAGGGAGTTGTGTCAGGCATGTACCGGCCGAGGAAATACAGAGGTGTGCGAGTGGGGGCGACGGATAGATGGGATGTGAAATGGAAGTGTTCGGAAAATTGTACGTATTGAACGGTGTTTAAGCTGTTGCCGATTTTGATTAGTGTCGGCGATCCTGTTTCTCTATGGTGTCCAGATTCTGGACTCAAGAAGGGTCAGATTGTGCTTTGGGGCAAATTTTGCTAGATGGCTGTCCTGGGGGTTGAGGTTTTTCCTGATGGTGTGAGGGTATGAGCAGGTATGTCTCCAGCCCTTCAGGACACAAGGTGCCTTTGCAGCGCCTACCCTGAAGGCCCCATAACTGGTCCCCACAGATGAGGGTGACAGTGGTTGGATAGCACACTTGTCCATGACTCAGCCTGAACGATGGTCGTCAATATTATTTCTTCTCTGACAGTTATCCCCGTGGTCCAACGGTCAAAAAGTAAACTGATGCAGTCAAAATAGCTCGGCCTTGGCTCGGTCTCCGTGCACTGCTGTGGTGCAGTTATGTGCGCACTGTCCTGTTCAAGTTCCTTACGTATCTTTCCTGCCATGGTACGACCAGCACTTAGCCTCGGCTAGGTTATGTGTGTCCCGACCTTAAAAGGGGGCAGTTGCACAGTTGCTCCTCACCAGCATGGAAAGTCTTCTTCTTCCCCTATTCTCTTCATATGTGGCCGGAGGTGGGAACGGTACCACTTGCTGTCCCTGCCAGGTTTTCATCAGGGAGCCGACCTCACAGCGCAGGTGTTTTGTGAGCCTACTTGAGGTTGAGTTCCTAAAACGGTTACCTTCAACAAACTCGTAGACGCTGAAGCGGGAGCTCACGATCTAAAACAAGAGCGGTGAACTGCTTTTGCCTTTTGTGCGATGTCTCCTGGTGTACCCGCCGGTGGGAGATTTTCCCTAGTTGTCACTACAAAAGAAAAAATTTGAATCGTCTAAATTCTGATAGCGCCGTCAAACTGTTGAACATCCTCGGCCTGTTGCTCCTTCTCTTCCACCCTGTTGGCTACGCTAGAGGAGCAGGTGGGCTCCAGAAAGGCCTTCTCTACATCACGGGAGTTCAGAACGGAAGCGGAGCAAGTTCTAGCGGCTTTTCAAACTTACCACATCGAAAACTACTCTCCAAGTTGGGTCTATTGAGGCTAAGAAACATTAGATTATCAACTCTTGTTCTCCGTTAGAATTCTGCAGTCTTCTCCAACTGTTGAAAGGGGAGGGACTTCGTATAACTAACACAGTTACGTCAGCACGAAAGTTACTTAGGAAATGCATTCGCTCGTTTTATGTAAATTGTCTTGTATCACACCATGTTTTGGTCTTCCAGGTAGGGATAGTTTATTAGGCGAGACTAGTTTTGATGTTCAGCGTTCGAAGAATTCGTTTTCTGGGCGGATGTAATGTGCAGCGTAGAAAAAAAGGAGTGAATCTTGTCCGAGATGAAAGGTGTCGTATGCGGGTTGGCTTGAACTTATCTGAAGGAAAGGCCGGAGCCAGAGTTGGCTCAGGGGCGTCACCTTCCATGGACCTCAAGACGATGGAGCAGGAGTCAGCATCAGTAAGTCGAGAAAGTTAGAGGAATGTTCGTGGAGTTTGTGGACATTTCGTATCATTTATGAGGAAGTTTATGCTTATTTAAACCTATAATTATGCCCCTATGAGTTGTCTGATGGGCGGAGTTGTGAAGGCGCCATCTCCAATGGTGTAATTCGCATACGGTGAAATAGTTGTCCACATTTCTTGGTGATCCCGAAATTTCATGTGATTCTCTTTATACGAAGTATCTATACCTCTTGCACAAGAAAGTAGGGAAGAAGAGGAAGCGGACCGACTCACAGGATTAGTGAATGGTCAGGTAAATCGGCCGGTTCGTACCTTGTTTTGGCCATGTAGGGCAGGAAGAAAGCCCACCCTCGGTGGCTGAATGTCAAATTGAACTCGCTGACCGGTGGTTGCGAGCTGGGAGAAAAGCGAAGTTATGTCCCTCGTAAGTCGCAGCGGCTGAAATCAGATTAGCCTGGAACGTCTTATGATGAGGTGGTACTGCAGTACGACTATATCATAATATAATAATATGGCTTTCTCATTGTGAAAGTTGTTGCAGAAGCGAACACCACTGTGGTTGATGAAGAGAGTATGGAAAGACAAAAGTCAAGTATCCTGACTGCATCATGACTCAAGAAGACGAAGGCTTGTACGGAGAAATGAATACGGCCGAAGACACTGCCCTCGGATGAAACACAATGGAGGTGGAAGATTGTGGCTCCTTAGTGAAGAACCATGCGTGCGGCTGAGGTGCAAGAACCTCCAGTCGTGTTAATGAAAGTGATTCTACTGGGACGGCAGATCTCCAGGACACTCTGGACCTCAAAATCGAGAGGATTGGATAGGTTCCTGGCAGGGAACGAGAATCCATCCCACTGATGCTGGTACCTACTGCCTTTTTTCAACAAGATTGTTGAAGTGGTCTTTTATCTGGAGGAAGATAGATGCGAGGAGCCTCCAGCAAGCCAATTAGAAGACGTCGCAACAGAATTTCCATGCAAAGACTCAGGAGACGTTTACATCAAATGACGAAGGGCGAGAAGCATTACTACTGAAATCTAGACATCTTGAAAGGGATATTGTTACATTTTGAGGGCGATCAGAATTTTCAACCTCCGTCGCGATTGCATGGGTGTATTATTCCAAGAATAATAAACCAAAGCTGCGTCAATAACAAATATTTTGATATTTTGAAAAAAAAAAAAAAAAAGCCAAATAGTAGACAAATATTTTGATATTTAGAAAAAAAAAAAAAAAAAAAAGGTGGGACCAAGAAAAAGGGATTATGCGTCCAAAATTAGTCGGAAAGTATTTGACCTCGGGTTCCTTCAAAAATAGCATTTGTAGCCCCATGAGAGCCCAACAGATCCTCTTCGGTAAAATCGAATCGTTCTGGGGCCCCCAAAAATGGCCTCTACGTCCAACAATTCTTCGATAACGACACCTAACTCGAACCCGTAGCCGAAACCCTTCAAAAAAGCCTTCCTGTTGCCCCACAGAGCCCCACGGGTTTGAGCGATCGGACTGAAAACCTGGCGGGCACAACTAGACGGTAAACCGAGTATTTTGTCAAATTTTCAGATTAACAATAAAATCCTTCTGCCCAAAACGGCTCGGTCGGCGGACGGACATTTCTTTTTAGGGAATATAGACATGTTGAAACGGTTAGGTCAAATTTTGTCAAATTTGATACCGATCAGAGTTGTTGACCTCCGTCTCGATTACTTAGGTTAATTATTCCAAGAATAATAAGCCATATTGTCTTTTCAATCCTGACGCGTGAAAACTCGGGTGATTAGAAATTCCAGTTTGTCTTTACAATCGTTTCTCTTTTCTAGCTACACTATAGTGATAAGGGTGCCGATCACGGAATGAGCAGTAAAACACAAGCGCGAAGGAGGACGCTAGCGAAATCAACGTCTTGGTGGGGAAGAAACCCCTTTTGTCGGAAGTTCGTTACACAGTTACTAGTAAATTTTGCCCCCCCCCCCCCCCCCCTAAAGTAATATTAAATATAAATATTTAATGCACCTCCACTGCGAATCCATCTTTCGAACGTTTATAAGACTATTCCCCTCACCAAGAAGCAATCAACCCAGACTCCGGATTGGCTCCGGTTGTTTGTTCCGTCAAAGCCCCCTCCTCTTCCCGCCCTTTTTTCTCCGCCCTTAATGATTAAACTGACCTCTTGAGGATATTCAGTTTCTTTTTACTATCGAAACCGTCCGAGTCCCCCAAACTCGACCCTCCTCATCAAACGCTCCTTTAATCCCCACTTGAGAGGCCTTTTCGAAGCACTGAGAGCTCATCTGTCTTCTCTCGTCAAATTGCCAACTCCTCCCCCGGTTTTATCGGTTTCCCTCCGATGATACATTGTCATAAAACCGTGAAAATTACTTCCTTTTTGTTCGATAGATTGGATCTCCCCGCTCACCGCCCTTATCCTCTTGCGGGGCCGTCAAATCTTGTCAGATCATCTTATCCGGAAACCCGAAGCGGATCATTCTGCCCTGTTAGTTGGGGTGTTTTTCAACGGAATTTTTCCATCATGATGGAGAGGTCCACTATTTGTGCGCTGCCTGCCCAGGGCATAATATAGAAGATATTATCTTCTAAACGTCACTTCGTCAGACTAGTTTTGTGGAGTGCAAAACCCTGTTTAATGGGGTGATGGCAGAAATGGTGGAGAAGTAAAACCAGGTTAGAAGAAAAATAAACGCTAGAACTAATTCGAGTGACCTGCAGAGCTTAGGCCCTTACGAGATTCCACAGTATAGATTAGGAATTTTCGTAACAGCGATAATAGTAGATTTTACCGACCCGTTATGCGCATGTCGATGGCGGACATAGTAGCGAGGCCATCAAAAGTAGGAAACCCAACAACTCGAGGAAGAACGAGATGATAAGGGCCGTGATAAAAATTAGGACATTTAATGTGATATCTCTGTAATATTTGCGTCCCGTAAAATTATTCATTCAGAGCTATGGCTCAACAGCCATTCAAGAAAATAAAAATAGATGACGGGGATGTTCCGGGGAGGCATGCCGCCAAACTGTCAACAGCAAGGATGGCATGTTTGTCCCTCCCTTATTGGCAGTTAAATCCGGCGTGGATTCTTGGAATGAAGGAGTAGGAGTAGGAGAGGGCGAATGATGTCTACACCCTGGATGAGAGTGAGTCCCTTTACCCACTGATGGTTTGATAGAATCGGCTTGTAAAGTCGCCACATCTACCGGAACAGTCTGGTCGGTACAGGGAGATCTGGATAACCTGCAGGGTCTTAATTGCACCTTCCGGGTCCTCCCTTCTGACCGCTATGTTCTGATTAAGGCGCGGGGAAGGTCGAAGGTCGAAGGTGGTATGATGAGGTCAGGGGAAGCTGATTGTATGGGCGGGCAGAAGGGGGATTCAAACTCGTCGTGACAACCGCAAACCTCATCCTGTCACCTCTGCGGGTTTTGAGGACAAAACCCTCCCCTTAGAACACTGCTATGTGGGTAACCTGCCAAGGTGTCCAACACCACATGCCTCCCAACTCTGATTGCATTACACTGGCAGGACGCTGTTTTCTCTCTCTAATCGAGCATTTCAGTTGGAAGGGACCTTCTTCCAGTGCTTCTCTTTTTTAAGATAATGGAATGCGGTTCATTTTAAAATGTTTGTAAATAGTTTTTCTTTCAATAAAAAAATTATTGTGAAAATTTAAAAAAAAAAAACATTTTTGGGGGTATCCCCCATACCCCCACTACCCATTTTTGGTCCCATAACCATCCCCCCGATGGTTATGGGACCAAAAATAGATTCTGCGGCAAAAAATTCTTCATTAACGACCCCTAACTCTACGCCTTAACCGAAAAACTCCAAAAAATCCTCCCGTAGGCAATTTTAGCCCCACAGAGCTTTCTACGAGATTGGGCGATCGGACTGAAAACCTTGTGGGCACATTTAGATGATGAGCGGAGTGTTGAGTCGAAATTACAGATTTTTAATCGAATTCTTATTATTGTATGATAATATATAATAATAAGAATATTATTATTATAGACGAAGACCTATATTATAGGTAATAATAATATGTACTCCAAATTATCGGGGTATTTTCTTATTTCGTGTGGACACGACGTGATTTCTTCCAATCATCACCAAGTAATTGAAGATCTATTTTACCTTTTAGTCGCAGAGTTGAGGCGCAGGAGTTTGTATAAAATTAATATTTAATATTATTAAAACACTCAGAAAACGGAGTCACGAAGTAACACTTTACTTGCCATACAGATGAAGGGGAGAGACAAGCGGGGAGCAGTGTTACCACGTAGGGTTGAACACTGCGAACACAATAATAATAATAATAATAAGTTGAAATATTGTTAATTGCAGTTGAATATTCGCGTAGCTTCTGTGTATCACGAAGTCTTCATTAAAGGAACTTGATGACCAGAAGTAGGAGTATCATTGAGGTATAATATACCAAATTTTATATATTATATAAAATCAATTTTTGAAACGTATAGTGTCAATTTTGAGGCCGATCAGAGTTTTCAACCCGTCGCGAATACATAGGTGAATAATTATTATTCAATGAATAATATACCAAAAGGACAAACCGATCAAATGTTCGAGCCCCCGTCGCGAAAACAGGTTATATTGTTGCATATGGCGAAAACAGGTTACAGGTGGATATTGTTGTACAATACCTTCAGTGTTGTACCCCTTCGGAGTCCTTTTCGATCACAATCGGTGATAATCCCAACTAAACAAACACATTTTGGCTCCCATTCTCCGACCTCAATGGCTTCTAGCTAACCATCATTTCACACTTGTAAGTTCCATTCTTTCCAACTTTATGACTAAAGAGGATGTGGAAGCTGTACACAGACAATTGTGGGAGGTTTGGCCAAAACAATGCCCAACCAAGCCAAACCGACCTTCCGTAGCGACCCCTCTCTATTTCATGTGTAATTCCCACCAGTTGTGCATGTGTCCCACTCAGGTGGATATTGGTTCTCTCTACCCGGCATCGATAGAGGTTTTAATTAGGCTTTATTTCACTCCGGGATCCCCGCACAGGTTCGTGTTCGCCACACAGCCCCCTTCCACGCTAACTATATCTCCTATTCCAGCTTCGGTTTCACCCTTCCTCGATCTGTTTTTTTTTTTCTTTTCTCCCATTTTTCCACTAAAATCCCCACAGCCCGGCGCCCATCCACCACAAATCTAATGGGGAAAACTGGGCTTTTGTTCCTTAATGGCTTCCAAACCAGCTTTGCGGTATACGTGAGTTAAAAAAAAAAAGTTACTCTCAAATAAATCCTCTCCAAATGATGACTAAAGTGTTCGGGTGACACAGTGCCGAAAAAAAACCGACGGGAGTCCTGCCATTCTCCAGCGTTTACGGTTCTTTTTCTGCTGAACGAATTAATTTCATTTTACATCTTTACAAACTAACTCAGATCTACCGTAGATTTTATTACCGTGGTCTTGTCGTCCTCTTGTCTGTGTGATTGTAGACACCCAAAAATATATGAGAGATGAATTGACGGCACTCAGCACTTTTAGTTTATTCGAGAAAGCCTTCGACGCCTCAGACATAATTTTTTTAAAGTTACAAGGCTCATGAAATTGGCATGATTTTCAAGAAATCCCTCCTCGAATCAAGAACTTTTGGTTTGGAAATGAATGGGAACAAAGAAAAAATGTTGATTAAAGGTTATGCATTTTAAAGTGTAAACAGGTTTTAGTGGAAAGAGTTCAATAAAACTTAAGTTTCAGATTAGAATTTTCTAGGTTTAATAATTATAATATTGTTTGATAAAATTGATTGTTGTTAAGAAGATAAAATCTTCTTAATATTATATTATAAAATATCTTCTTAACAACAATCAATTATTATGTTTTACATAGTATGTTTTATGACTTTTTCACTCCTGCAATCCCGACATTTAAATCAATTTTGTTCTGATTTGATGCAAAACCGGCCAAACCCAAAATAAAATTTCCAATGACTCCCTCCCTCCCTGCAGGCCCACCCAGATTCTCTTTTGGTGCTTTATTAGGTACTATCTTAGTGTCACATAACCCGAAAGTGATATGCTTCTTATTTCATTTTCCCTCTGCTTTCCTGAATACTTTTCCGTTTTGGAGATGGCCGGTTATGCAACCAGACGACACAGTTATTCAGCACGCAGCGGGTTGTCGGAAGATCATTCACAGGCCATTTCTAATAATAAGAATTAGAATCAATTATTGAGAGGTGGGAGGGACGGGGGGGAGTGCGAAATTATTTTGATAATAATTTTCCCCAGGAAGGGTAAAGCGGATATATGCTAGCAGTGTGGAAGCATGCTGTTGTGATTGTAGTTCTCAAGCCAGCAAACCCTAGCAAGACTCAAAGCTTTCGACCAAATCGGGGAAGCCGCCTGAGAAGATTCCCCTCAAGAGTTTTCAGTCATCCGAGACCATCAACTTGGGTTCAGAAGAGACCAGACCATTCCACAACCCACCAGCTCCACAGGTTTTTTTTTTTAAGTTTTAAGAAAAAAGCATTTAATGCTGTTTCCCATGCTCCCATAGATTTTTTCTGTTGCTTTATCACTTTACTCCTTTCATTCGAATTTCAACGTTGGGGCGTCTCGAGATACGAAGGCTTTACTCTCCACGGTATAGTATCACCGAGTTTCAAATCAAAATGAGCCGCCCTGTCAGAGCCCAGTTGAAAAGGATCCGGTGTAAATGATAGCCCCCAGAGCATCGCCCATTGTTGAGGAGTTACGCCTCCAAAGCGAACGTGAATGTAATGTAACACTCTCATCTCGCTCGGATCTCAATCCATTGAAATGCTGCTTTACTCGCGATATCCACCGAGTTCTGGTACATGCCATGATGGGAATTGGGGGGGAGGGGGGATCGTGTGGAACAAAAGGCACGTGAAAAGCAAACGGTTCGTCATCCTCCGCGTCGCTGTTATTGACTGAGGATTTATGTGTCACTAATAAATAACTCTCTTTTGTTTTTCACCTCACCTTCATTTTGACTCTCTTCATTCCATACTTATGAAGGTCAATGACATCACACTATATGAAACCGAACCTTTATCTCGTGTGTAATGTAAAGAGAGTTTTAAGTCAAGATTTTTTACCTAATCGTCCCAAGATGAGAGGTTGCAATTTTGTTGAGAAATCACTGGGACCTAGTGATTTCTCAACATTTTATTATTCCTGTATAATCCAGCTGCACAGTTATTCTCGAAAATCTTTCCCTCATACTCAAGGGGCAAGCTCTGCAGATCGCTAAAAAAAAGAAGAAAAAAGCTGCAGGGTTTATTATTAAATAATAAACCGTGCAGCTAATAAATTTTATTACCTACTCTTTGATATAAATTATCCAAAAATTTGGTAATCATATTTAAAAGTGTGTTTTTTTTTTTTTTTTAATTTTCTTGTAAAGCGGACGGATGCAGCCCCTTTTTAGACCCACAGAGCCCCACTGGTTCGGGCGATCGGCCTGAAAACCTCGCGGCACAACTAGATGGTAAACAGTGTATTTTGTAAAACTTCGGCCTCCTCAATCCGCGAAGTGACTAAAGCCCAGAGCCACTCGGCTAATCCGGCCTCGTGTGTAGTGTACCTAAAGATGTGGTTGGGTTCCTAGAGCTCTAACAATTTAAAACTCAATTCAATTGAGTTTAATTCAAAATTGTGTTATGTGATGGGTGAAGATCGAAAGGCGCATACTCCAGAAATGCAAATAAGCCGAATAATTATGGCATAATTAATGTAAATCGGCCTCCTCTATCAACAAGCAGCTGTGAACGCTTTTCATCAAAACCATCGTGGTCGCCCAACTCTTCTCGCTTCTTACGACAGTCCTTCAGAACACACCTTGAGAAGTAGTTATACTGATTAGGTCGAAGGCAGCTAGCCTACCAAAGTTGCCCAACTACACCACCCTAACCTCATTTGCCTTAATCGGGACGTACTTAACTCGGGGACTAGGGGGTCCAAAAGTTTCTTCAGAGCCCTGTTGATGGTTATTGTACCTGAAGGTTTCCGCCCGTCCCACAAAACGGGAAATGTCTGCTCATCTTCCACGCCTGCGGAGATCGTTTATGAGGTAATTTTGTATGCCGAGTAGGGTCTAGAAGGGGAATATCACCTTCGCCTCCACCTGTTAGTGCTCATAAAATTAGAGAGGGCCCATCAGAATTTCCGTTGGTAATTTTTTCCTCTGCCCAACACTACGGTGCTCAAAATATATCGATATATTGAAATATCGATGTATCAAAATGTCGGTACATTGATTATCAAAATGTTGATATATCAATAGCTGAACTTTGATATATCGATACGTCAATATTACTTTTACAATATTGGGAACGGACACGCAAAAAACCACAACTAGTGGACGCGTCTTTCGCCCTTGCTGCATCGACTAAGCTCCGTTTAGCTAAGCTCCCAAGCTCAGTTTAGATCAAATTAAGCCATACTGAAATGAAGCAAAGGTCAAAGTGTGAACGTCATGGCGGTACGAGTTTCCCGAATTCAACTTGCCACCCGACCTGATGGGAATAGTAGACGGGATTTGTAGCCCCATGAAAGCCCCATAGATCCTTACGGTGAGATCCGATGGTTCTGGGACCCAAAAAATGGATTCTACGTCCTACTTCGCAGCAGCATGTTTGACTCCGTCGCGAAAGGTATTCCAAGAATAATAATCCAAAAATCAAGTGCTTGCAGCTGTCGTTACAATGAGTTGCGCTTGAATAAGTTGATGAAATAAATTTTGTGATGAAATGTGCCATCTGTAGGGTGTGCCGTTGTTGCAGAATGAACTTAAGAAGGACTCAGTGAAACCGGAGTTTAGATGATGCCGGAATGGTGAGAGCTAACGGAATGCAAAAGGCCGTGTGATATGAATACCTAACTCGCTATCAATGTTAAGCCCTCGGTGTCTCCTCCTGTAATTGGTTATGTGAGCTACTGTGCTACCAGACTTGGGATCCCCAAACCGCCTGTTCCGTATCTGGTCCTGATTGGCAATTAATACTGCACTTCTCTTCGGTAAACTTGGCTCAGACTTGGCAAAGCTGTAGGTACCTAGTCAACTTGGTGCCTAATGCCGATCCCCGCATGTTCTCCGGGGTCTTGGATTACGGATATATCTAGTTACTTATCGAACAGATGCTGGCTACACTCCGTTTGAAACCCTGGATTGCCAGTTATTGTGTAGAGATCCCTACATCGATGTTCAGCGGATGTCGGTACTTTTTTTTATAGTGTGGACATTGTCCACTGGACAATGTGTGTTTGCTAAATTATCGATAAATAAAGAATTCTTTATTTATTAATGTAACGTTTAAGTAATTCGATGCATCGTAGAAAATTTCGATACCGGATGTTTTTAAAATCAAATCAAAAATTCAGTTTTATTCCCGATTGTTGACTTTGGGGCCTCAATCAGCCGATGTAGACAGAACTGAAGCCGATTGCCATGTCCTCACTGTGATCTTTGCTTCAATCACGCTTTCTTATTCGGGTTGGCTTTGGCTTTGGCTTTCGGCAAGAGTCCAAAGGCGCAGGACTCCGCAGGTGTCCTCGTTTAGTTTTGCACCTCTGCCTTGGCTGAATGTTCCCGCCCGGCAAGTGTGAACGCGTCTTGACCCCGAATCACCTTTTTGAACTAAACTGAAACCGATCAGCATGTACACTTCAATTCCGTTCAGCTACTTTGATTCGGACCGAGTTATTTTGGATTGGATTCGGCAACGAAAATTCACCACACTTACGATCCCCAAACCGCCTGTTCCGTATCTGGTCCTGATTGGAATACTTCACTTCTCTTCGGTAAACTTGGCTCAGACTTGGCAAAGCTGTAGTCAACTAGGTGCTTAATACCGAGATCCGCATGTTCCCCGGGGCCTTATATTACGAATACATCTAGTTACTTACCGAATGCTGGCTACCGACGCTTCCATACTAGTTCAGCTTTGCTCTTTGGCCCGAACCAAATCTTGCCGATACTGTAGACACGCCTCTAGAGGCCATTCAACATCGCTCTCGACTGTTTTCCCTCTACTTTCGTAATTTTAGTCTCGTGTTTTTGGTACTTAGGTCAGCATAAGGTAGATGTACCCATAGTCGACACCTTAAGGAGATTTTGACAGGTTTTTGTCTCTCCCACCCTCAAAATCGAGTTTTCCCACTTTTTCAAGGCTTACTCAAATCCCTTCTCTATACGATGCAAAAGTACATTTTATTTAAATTTGGGCTTAAATTGGAGAAAAATGAGTTTTTCGAAAGTGTGTTTTTGCACCAGTAGTCGACATAGGGATAGACGATTTTTTCAGTAGTCGACAGTGGATTATGCACTAGTGGTCGACATACGTGCATTGGTAGTCGACATGGGATTTGCACCAGTACCTAGTCGACAGGTGATGGCCCGAAAAGCGCCATTTTTTTTTTTTTTTTTTTTTTCCGGTCATTTTCACCCAGAAAGAAGCGTCTGGACGAAGAATTCATTCCGTGCTTTTTTAAAGAGGACAAAATTCAGCGTCGAATGAGCACCCTATCGACCCAATCCGGTTAAGCCGTCTGGCTGAAACCGAACGTCAAAGATGTGCAATGTTTTCCAAATCACAAATCACAAAATTTAGTTTGATTTAATCATACTAATGGTAACTACTTGGTAATATTATTGAAATTATATGGCTTGTAACGATGAGAAACCACCCTGTCGACTACCTACTGAAATGAGCGTTTTTTTTTTTGTTTTTGTTTTTTTTCATACATAGTCGACATAGCCGGAAAACAGTCAAAAATCGGTAAAATGGCAAATATTTTGGATCATCATAAACTAGAAACACTAGGGAACACAGCTTAGCTTTTCTCATTTTTCTAAGGGGGTGTCGACTACTGGTGCAGTGTCGACTATGGGTGCTTTTACCTAATACAGTTCTTGAACGTGAAGCAATTGGTACCTAATTTGTTGTAAGGTACGTTTACACTCTCGAATCCACATCCCATCCATTCTTTCCGCACTTTGAAAACAGATAAGTGGTTTAAAAGTGTTCCGGGTCACGTAAGAACATAAATATACCAAGTTCGTTGAATGCCAGCCTAGAATTGTTAATCTCAATATAAATGGGATCGTCGCAGGTGTGGAGAAGTTCAAATTGTTCTTTGGGACGTGTGTAAAAGGGAGGAGGCGGTAGGAAAATAATTTCTAGTGAACAAATAAAGATTTTGAACAAAGATGGCTTTGCTTGAATGTCTAGTGGAGTAATCAGTGAAGAGCAAGGTGTTTCCTTCGAACTGTACGCCTTGGCTTGAAATATTTCATCGTGATATATTCCGTTTGATGTTGTGAACGATAAAAGAATCCAATCTGACTAAAAATAAAATAAAATGAATAAAATTTATCTGGACTAGACGCGTTCGTATTGCGACCTGCCAAGTTATTACGGTATTCTTCCCCTTTTCTCGGGAAGGTCCAAGCACATTTTCCAGCGGGCACATTTTCCTTCAGGCTGAGCCTTATGCATTGAGCGGATAACAGAGTAAATAGGGAAACCTTCGCGCCCCTTGTAGAATGCGAAGCACGTGCATCAAATGGCCGCACAATATGTTACATGACGCCAGACCTCCTCCTATTTTATTCCAACATCTTCGGAAAAAAGGAGGGAAGATTCCCGTATAACCGGCTGCCTAAACGATCACATCGAAATACGAGAACAAACCCATTTATCAAGAATTATTTTTGATGTAAGGTGAGACAACGGAAAAAACGCTGCAAATTTTACAGAAAGGTTTATCATTCTTCGATATAGTAGGGGTAATTGAGCGAAAACAATTCTCTCACTAAAAAAATAAAATCTAAATAAAAAAATAATTTAACCATAATTAGTTAAAATAAATTAACCATTAACAATAATTGAACCATTAACAATAATTAGTTAAAATAATTATTATTTTAACTAATTATTAGTGTGGCCCCCAATCGCTGTAGTAAACTTCCGCCAATCAGTACCTACCTTTGGTTCGGGTAGCTTTGATATCGATCGTTTTTCGAGTGGTTTTGGACGTGAATTCATTTGTTGGGCTCCACATCTGCCACACATTATACAAGTTTACAGTTTTTTAATTTTTAATTTTCTTGATGTAATTTGTATTGATTGAGTGTATGGTATTAATTTCTGCACAATTTAAATCTAAGAATAAAAAAACCTTGCAGCGGTTTTCACTTTCAAGTGTTACATGTTTAGCACAATCAAAACCCTCTAAACTGCTCGGATGTTTAACCTAATTTCTTGTCAGTCGGAGTTGATTCATTACATAATAATTTATTAGGTATATACCTAGTAAGAATAATTCTTACTAGGTATATAATAATAATTTTGAAATAATATCTACTGTACAATTATTGTACTGTAGATATTATTTCAAAATTGGATTTCCAACAGTAGTGTTACAGAAACTAGTATGTGTCAAATGGATCTTGTAGTATTGGCCCCACTGTCACTGAGGTGCTATAATATTCAGGAGTTAGGGGACGAGTATTCGACACTGGATAGAGTCGGGCCCTGTTTATGCAAATGGGGGATAATTGGTGATGACAATGGTTGAAGTGGATGATATACGAGTTGTACGAAGACGGGGTTGCTACGAGTCGGGGGGATACGGCGACAAGCACCTTCAACTTGCCTGAGCTACGACCCAAGTTTCAGCCTTACAACTGTACGACCCTTGAGGTTCCCTTTCCATCTGGTCTGTGCACGAAGCTGTAGAGAATGCCGTAGGTGCCGAACCAGAGACAGGTGAATTTCGTGTTACCTAAGTGAGATTGTTCCGAAGGCACATACATGCTTCCCGAATTCGCGTCGATAGAAGCTAAAGATTAAGGGTCTGATCAGTGCACCAAGTTACTCCCCACAGCTGACTGAAGCAAGTCAGTTGGTGGGGTTTGCCCGAGAGCAAGTTATTAGTGATACCAGTTGACCGTTGACCTTAAATTCATCTTAATGGCTTGTTATTGCAGATGTAGTCCCTGAGGCTGATCGACTAGGTCGAATGGTGAATGACACCGGTCAGATTGCTTTGCCGTTCTCCGTGTGACCCAACTGTTGCTACTCAACCTCAAACGGTTCGCAACCCAAGCTGGTCTTGTATATTATCGATAAGGGACGTTTGGTTGGTTCGTTTATCCCGCGATTCAAGGAGAACCGCTCTGTTGATTTATGCAGGTTCCAGTTGTGTCACGCGTTATTAGCCCGATGTATGAACATTTGACATGAGCAAACAATGCTGGATGCCATTAATTGCCAGAGTGGAGCGCCGTAGGCATGTGTCTGAGACAACCGACTATACACTGGGGAAGCCTATTGTTGTTCGGTCGATTGATGAATCCAGTTGCTTTGTGCCCGAGGGAAACCAAAGGAGGAACGTCAAGTGGCAACAAGAATGGAGTGCTAGGAAAATGGGGAGTGTTATAAAGGCGGGTCTATTCACTCAGGTTCAGAAGGTGAGCTTTCCGTTGAACAGTGCGTAGGAGTCGTGGGTGATTCTTCATCCCACGTAGGGCGATTAACAGGCTCCAGTGAGGTGGGAACCTCAACCGGTAAAATTTAAGGTAGGATTACATTTAATGTTCTCCTATCCGAGAAAGGAAAGGTGCCGCAAATATATTTTGTTATTTGTTTTTTTAAATTTCGTAGTGCTCCACGTCGAGGAACTCTTTGGCTGAAAAACTTGAAGAATCAATATGGGGTCCCAGACTTGACGGGTTAAACCATGGGGGTCTATGGGTCCCTCATACGTGCAAACACTCTATAGAAAAAGCCGTGGGTACCTATTAATTTCTAGTGAAAATGAACAGCAACTAGTTATATAATAGATCATGGAGGAATAGAGAGGAGAGCTCACTCTGCGTTAAACTGCGTGCCCATAACGCCAACCCAGCGATGGAACGGCGGGTGGGATTGCGACTGCAGCGCGACCCCTACGAGACGTAGTGAACTTTGAAGGTGGTAAGTTACCAAAACTGAACCAGAAGATGGCGCCCCTGCGAATTCCGTCCAGAATTCCGTCGTTTGCATTCACAGTGTACACAACTAAGCAATCAATTTCGTTATTCAGATAATATTATGGTTCCTTCAATTTTTCCTTTAATTTAATTGTAGTAGCACCACAGTGGAAGATAAATCCGTTTAGTGAGGTATTTGGGGCTTTCGTTCGTAAGAAGGGCGAGTGGCTCACTCTAGTCGGGTTTGAAGGTACTATGTGTAGTTCAGTACGTTCCGTAGGGATAGCGCCACCGTCGACTACGGCACATGAAGTCCTATTCAGTGAACTCTCCTCTCTATTCCTCCATGATAATAGATATTATCTTATATAGTTTTGCAAAGTTGCTACACGTTCATGTTTGATTTTTGATGGGATGGCAGCTACCTAGACTTGCTCTTCGCCTGAGACTCTTCAGGTGCACGGATATAATCTAACCACTGAGAAGTCAATGTTGGAAAAAATTGTTTCGCTTAACTCAATATAATAATAATATATTATATTATATATATACATTATATGCAAAGGGTTTATATATATTATGTATAATTTTGCGAGATTCACGTATAAGTTTGCGACATTCACCTACGAATCCTACTCGTTTGGGACATCTGAGGTCGCCAATGAGAGGTCCCAGGAGAGGCTGTTTTCAGTACAAGAATCCAACTCATTTGGGACTTCACGTAGAAATCCCGCTTATTTGCGACGTGGCTGGAGTATAATGTGATATTGCTCTTGTTTGAGACCTCAGCTCGTTTGAGACCAGGTAGTGCCAACTGTTTCGAACAAAATTCCTGTAGGTAGGTACTTAATAAGTACCTAAATTAAATAATAAAAGTAGATGACAGCTGAACATTTTTACACTGCACGGGGAGGGGGGGGGGGGCAACCATTTCATTGCCCAGGGGGGCCTCGCTTCGATCGACCAACCATTTCTTCGCCCAGCGGAGACTCACTTCGCAACTGTGCAACGGATCATTTCCTTGTGATATTCATTTGGCCGTGCTTAATGAGAACAGCGCATACCCGAGTGTTCCTGGAAACAAGTGAAGTGTGTTAGTTTTGAAATTAATTACAGGATTGTAGAATTCGTGCATTGTTGCCCCCCCAAACAGTCCGGATCCAGTAATGAACTCATTCGGTTGAACTAACTCGCAAGTTTACCAACTCATTCTATTGATCCCAAGAGGGAGTGTAGGAATACGGGAGCCAGCGTTAGGCGAAGTTGCTCAGAAACCCCCAAGTTGGGAACCGGCGCCGCTTCGACGTCTGAACAAAGCAAATGGTGCAAACGCGGGGTATATTGAAACATCACGTGGGTGAGATGAACCCCGTTATGGGCGGGGTTTATTGAACGCGGGACGCAAATTGCCAACAAACTTTGGTTCAACTTCATAGTGATACCTGTACCGGTGCCAATGAATGACAAGATTTGTCAACCAACCGCACGGAACATCGGGGTTTTACATGGTACTTTTAGCTTTGCAGAACGTAATATTATCGAGGTTGAACGCCACCACTTGAGGTCACCAGGCTATTTGCTCTAGTCCAAGGTTTCCTCCTTTCCAGAAAATATTTAGCGGTCAAACAAGGTAGAAATAAATACTAACGTGAGCGAGACCGACCTCCTTATGGCTGGTGGCCATAACGTAGGGGAACGCAACACTCCGATTTTCCCGTAAGGCTGAGCAAGGAAGTACTTCCATCCGATCGCCGATGTTCGTCAGTGACGCCCGTACGGGTGGATTCCTCCACATTCACCTTCCAATAATGTAATGGGGAAATCTACTCGTACGTGCATCACTCACTGACGACTGTATAAATAAGGTTGAACACATACCTTGTTGACACAATACAACCCATCTACAATGCAGTGAATTATTCGTGAGGCGTGTTGTGGTTGTCTTACACTGACCGCAACTGCATGTTTTCCCCGATCAGACCGTGTTCATAAGCTCTTCCGAATTTATCATCTTAAAGCGTTTTACATCAGTCAAACTACAATGACTATTTCAGAGTGCAATTTCGCTCACAGAACAGCTACAGTTGTGTCATAAATAAACAATGGGCTGACCTATTCAAGGACATGTGGTTACAACCCGAATGGACTAATGCATGAACATCTTTTTTTACGCAGCAAATTTTACGCAATAGTTAATCATTCTTGGGTATTAATTGTGCCAAAATTAATTCTATGCCAATAAAAGATTACCTACATACTAATTTTAAACAAATTAAAAATGAACAAGGTTTTCGATCGATCCCATGGCCGAAACCCTACGAAAACCCCTCCCGTCTGAGATTCCCTCAGAGTCCGACGGGTTGGAGCGATTGGGGTGAAACGCTTGCGGTCACAACTATAATATTATAGATGGCAAACAAAGTATTCTGTGAAACTTTCAGATTAAAAAAAAAAAAAAAACCCACTCCAACAAACATTTTTGAAATCTACACTTCTTGAAACGTAAAATGATAAATTTTTTGGCCGATCAAAAGTTCCAACAATAAAGGCTAACGTTATTCTATGTTTCTTTGGCCTTTTAAACAAATTTTCGGCTAGTAGGCCGATTTGATTTTTGAGTATGATTTATTTATCTCTCTAAAAGAAAAAAAAAAAAGAGGCTTTTGGCTTTTGAAAACCCACCTACCTGTTTCTGCCATTTCTTTTCCAACAGCCCACGAGGAGTCTTCATATTAAAAGAGGCAAAAATGAGACAAAAGGGTGAGCGAAGCGTTGGCATTCGACGTTTGTCCCAGATCAAGTCTTTGTTCCTCTTCGGGGTGGAACCTTCCTTTTGTCCTTCATTTTCATTCCCAGGTTCTGTGGGAGACAACAAAAGCTCCATTTAGTGCGTAGCAAAATATAAGTACCTTTCAATCTTGGGATGAAGGATGGTGGGGGAAGCTTAGTGTTCTAAATCACCAAGTTAAAGTAGGTAACTTGTCAAAGAGAAGAGCTCAGCTTTTCAGGATCTCTCTCTCACTTCTCCACTCTTTCACTTTGGCATTCAATCCATTGAGGATTTCGTGGGTGATTTGCTCATCCGTAGCCTTTGCCTTTGCTTGGGCGTCAAAGTATGAGGTCTTTTGGTTTATTCGGTTTTCTTGGAATAATACACCTATGTATTCGCGAATGGGGTCGAACATTTTTATCGGCCTCAAAATTTGTCCTTTTGTTTGATGATCTTTGGATTTCTAAAATCAAATGTCCGTACACCGTCCAGGCCGTTTTGAGCAGGTGGAACAATAATTAAATGGGCTTCTTGAAAAGGTCAGAATTCAGCATTTCTGACAACATATTCGGATTCAGCACCCTTTAAAACCCATAAACCCCAATTTTTAGTTCGAAAATCCGTATAGGTACGCGCTGAGCTGTTTTCGAAATGTTGGAGATTTTGAAATGAACGCCGGGCAAATTTGACGTCACACCTCGCCAGGCTGGGCGTCGAGTAGTTGGGCACTGAGCCGCCAGAGCGCTAAATAATAAATCTGAACAGAATCGGAATAAAAACACTGGGCCCGGGTCGATTTTTGAATAACATTCTTTGATAATAACCTCGATGCTCAATTTTCGAATGACCTTCGATAATGATTAACCCGATTTTCGATTTTTGGGGTCGACTTTTCGCGTAGCAAAGTTGGCTGACTTGCGTAGATGAGAGAGAGACGGATCTCCCGGCCAATCAAAAGACGGCGAAGCATCTCACGTCATGTACCCTCTCCAGACCTCGGAATTCAAATATCATATTTTTCCTAAGGCCCTATAAATAATTGAAACGGGTTTTCTGCAATATGGACCCGTTTTCTTAACTTTTGAAGCACGACCTTTGCAGGAAAAACATTTTTTTAAATCATTAAAGGAGCCCATTACAGATTTTAAAAATAACAATAATTTTTTTAAATCTGTAATTTTGACAAAACACTCGACTCTTCATCTAAATAATATTTAGATTATTATCAAAATTCAATAATATTTAGATATTATCTAAGTTCAATTTGTAGAATGGAAAACCGAATTTGGAAACCGCTCAACTCTGAAATTGGGTCGTGTGACAATTTTAATGAAATCACAAGGCGCTATGTTCAATTCGCGCTGGTGATGGGCGAGGAGACAAATCAGCTGAGTAGTGAGTGGGGACTTCAAAAATGAAATAATCAAGGAAACTGAATGCCAATGTTAATTATTAAGTAGGTATGTTATTCCTGGATTTGTCGTTGTTGAGCGATGAAGTGCTCTACGTGCCCGGTTCCTCTAGTGTAGAGTACAAACGCAGGCGCAGTGTTGTGAAAGTTTTGCTCTTACATTCTTCAGTAAGTTGTTTAAAAATTAGAATTTTCCCTGCTATTTACCTACATTTACGACCCCTCCTTGCAAAAATATCCTCGGAGGAAGGAGACTCTTTAAAAAAAACCGTTTACCTATTGACTGGAAATATCGGCCAAGATGATAAACCTTCCCCAGAGGCCATGATGGGAGCGATGTGCGGAACGAGGTCGCTCATATAGCTTTTGAAGCGAGCGGAGGGATTGCTCTTTATCGTGAACGTGACCTTATTTTTTCCTCTCATGAAGGGCAAGACCGAATCATAGGGATCTAGCATGCTAGCATTTTGTTATTTTTCGTGTTGTTTACCTTCTAACCCAAAGATGTGGTTCAGAGAGAATATGAACCAGCTAAAAAGTTGTTTGGTGTGTTTGGCGGAGTTCGGAAGGCGCATAGTCCATGTTCACGCCGTTGGTATTGAAGGAAGGGACAGCGAATTCTGGGTTAGATCTGGGATGTATGTTCGAGGTGTCAAGTAATGTCTCAGGCTCTATTCTTCAGCGGACGATAAGGAAAGCCTGGCTGGCACATTACCGCTCAAGGCGAAAGACTGTTTTCCCCTAAGTCAGTCCTCAAAGTTCTGACTACCAACCAACACTGTCATGGAGACAAGGAGCAGACATCCGGGGGTCACCCAACTCGCCGGGCGAGTCTCGCCAGTCCGAGCCAAAAGTGAGAGTAGAGTAGAGCACAGAGTAACAGAGAGCAAAAGTAGAGGCCCTCTACTAGAGGGGCTCGTCAGAAATGGAAGAGGGTTGCCTAGGTAAAGTTGTTGGATGCGGCGAGATAGTGGGAATCCATCTTATACCTACAAAAAAGACGATTTGAGACGAGTTAGTCTTCTTCCACTTTTTTGAACTACTTCGTTTCGTCTGAGATCGTTTTTTATTATTTATCCATTATTTTAAATGCTCTATTGAAACCCTAGTCGGCGTGGGGGTTTCCCTCAGAGACAATTAATGTCGGCACTGCAGTATCGAGAAGGGGCAACAGTTGCTGCATAGCCCAAAGTTGGCGTCGCTAGTCTAGCTTACAATCATATCATTAAGAACTTTCTTAACCCCTTAAGATTATAATTAAGTTAAGATAAAAATTAGACGATAAAAATTTTCTCGATACGTTAAATGTTCAGCAGAATATACATGAAATTGTAGCAGAACCTCGCACGCCTAAATCAATGAAACAGAATGAATAAATAAAAATCTATCAAAGCTGTGGCTCTCATAATGAATTCATGCTGCTTCCTCCCTTCTCGCAAACCCCCAGGGTAAAATACACCCTTATAAACCTGCAAGTCTGTAGTATTTCTAGAGGAGTGAGATAAAAAAAAAAAAAAGCTGCTGAAATAAGAGAGGCCCGAAAAATTCCAAGAGTTTCTATTTATTCACCTGGCGGGGAGTCCAAGAGACATTGACAAAATGTGGGGCATTTTTCAACCGGAGTTCCCTTCGCGGCAATATACCGAATTGCAGATTTAAATCAGATAATTGGACGTGACGGTTGATGAATGAGAAGGAGAAAGTTTCGAGTAAACCTTTTTCGAGGAAGGGTAGTTTTTAGCTCTTGGAATATTCTTACTAGCACTCTGAGTGATGGTCGACTGATCCGACCTTGTAGCAACTGGCCATCGCTAATAACTTGCCTTCGTGCAAGCCTCACCATGAAAGTACCTACCATGAAATTAGCCAACTTGCCTCTGGCCAGTTCTTGGGATGGGCGCACCCCGCTTAGGATTTGTGCCATACGTAATAGGTATAAGTTATGAAACGTACAATCTTGAATCGTATTTTCAGCATCAAGAACTGGATTTTCACCATCAGTAATCAAATTGTCAGCACCAAGAACTGAATTTTAACCATCAAGAATTAGTTTACCTCATTCCGTCTTCACAATGACTTTCACAGCAAACCCGACAAAACCATTGCTCGGAAAAGTTGAGCTCACTTCGGGCAGAAACGCTCATCGATTTCACACATACTCGATTAGGTTTTCCACTATGTAACTTGAGAACCAATTACAAACTTGCATCCTAGGTGGGGAAAACCCCAACTCGGACTAACTCTCGTGCTGGTAAGTCGGGGGCATTACGGTTGATAACTACTTATTAAATTTATCCGTAAATGGGAGGTAGGAGGGAGGTGCTGATGTAGCCGAGGACTTTAAACAGGAACTCGGAGAAAAGCCCGAGCGAGAGCGACGGAAGATAATTCCATTATTTCTTGAAAGAGGAGCCGAGACCTTCGGGATGACTTGTTGGAAAGTCTCTTCGAAAAAGTTATTTTTTTTTATAAAGACAAGTACACTAGACTGCAAGGGGCGCACCTATTAGATTTTCTTCTAATTCTGTCTCTTGAGCCGTTACCTCGTTTCATCTTCAAGGTGGATATTCCGTTCCTATCTCGCCTCGTTTTGCCCTTCTTCTTTTTTCCCTTTTCCCGACTTTATCCCGTTACCAGGTGCTTAACACGTTGATTTTCTCATTTACTCTGTAATGCAATTTCGGCTCGCCGGAAGGAAAACTTTCCTGGTTTTTACAAAAGGGTCTCAACATTAATTTTTATTCGTCTTACATTTTTGTGGCAAACTTATTCGAATAATAATATAACTTGATGAACATCTTAGGTAACACACTCTTGATGGGTCAGTACTCTAGTAGGTGTTTTAGTATTTAGTTGTCTGTTGTGTAGTTACAGGAGGTTCATCACACTTACTCAGTCCCGTAGTTAGTCCTGTCATTCTTCCGGAAGTCAGTCTGTCACTCTTCCTTCTGTCTTGCCTTCTTCCTTCTTTCCACGAATATGCCTTTCACTGCTGAGGTATTCTTACAGGAAGGACCACAACGTGTCCATGGGAACTATGGTACATCGTATGTATTATATAAGATTATATTATAATCCTCCTCCGATTCCGGTTGAATCCTTATCAAATGTCTGATCAACAAACAACCAAACTAAGAAACCTTGTTCAGCTACTAAACGAACTATGTCAAGTTAACAAACAAATCAACAATAACAGAGAACCTGCTTTTTTTTTTTTTTTTTGCTTCACAAAATAGACCACCTCAATTGATCGGGCACAAAGATCACCACTAACTCAAAATCGCCAAAAATTGGTTTATGCCATGATAATTAGGTAGGTGAGCGATATATTTGTGCAAGTACTTCATCCTACTGTTTAATAGTATGGCTCATCACTTTCAAAGTACAAGTTACGATAGTACTCCGACAGTTGTTCTTCATTGTTACCACTCAGTGGAAGACTGGTTTCTACATTGTAGTTCATGTCTTCGTTGTCCTGCTGTTCTTCGATTGGAGTATTTTGTTGTGTTGACGTTCCTGCTGAAAAATCCGACTGCCTGTTACGATTACCTCCTTCAAATTCGTCCTCGTTGTTTTCTTCTACAAATGAGCTTGTGGTATTTGTTAACTCAGGAGTTTCGGAGCTTTGCAAGATCCGTGAGGACGCAATTTTCAATGGCTTTGGATTCCTCGTACTCCCCGGAGTATTTCCCGGAGTATTTTGTTGTGTTGACGTTCCTGCTGAAAAATCCGACTGCCTGTTGCGAATCCCTCCTTCAAATTCGTCCTCGTTGTTTTCTTCTACAAATGAGCTTGTGGTATTTGTTAACTCTGGAGTTTCGGAGCGTTGCAAGATGCGTGAGGACGCAATTTTCAATGGCTTTGGATTCCTCGTACTCTCCTCGATGTTCCGGTCATGACTAATTTTTTCATTTGACATTATTCCGTTACCACGAGCCCCGATTCTTCTTCTCTTGTCCAATTCCCAAAAACTGCTCATAAAGGATGTACGAGAATCTGAACTGTTCGTATCTGAACTGCTCGGTGAACTGTTTATTCTTTGGCGCTTTCGAAGCAAACAGGCTGACGGTCCATCACAATCACAGGCAACTTTCCGCTTCCTGTGCGATCCGTGAGATGATTTTTGAGAGGTTCCTCGTGCCATATTAGGCTGTTCCTAGTGTCAACGCGTTTTGTGACTTATCTTAAGGTAATCGAGATTTAGAGTGGCTGAACCCAAAAGAGACTGGTTAAAGGAAGTTGCATGACAACGTCAACGTTGTATTTTAGAGACTTGTTCCTGACAAGCGGTTGGTATAGGAACTAAATTCCGTGTACCTATGCGTGTTCCTAGATTTGAATTTAGGCCGAATTATTTTATTGGCCTCACAATTTTCCGCATAAGTACGTTTAAGATGTGTGGGTTTAAAAACTGACATTTCCGCCGTCCAGGCAGTAGTTTTTTTTTTTTAATCTGAAATTTGGACAATATAGTATTACCTACTCGGTTTTCCATCCAGTTGTGCCTTCGAGGTTTTCAGATCAATCGGTAAAACCCGTGGGGCTCTGTGGGGCTAAAAAGAGTCTAAGAGAGGGGGTTTTGAAGGGTTTCGGCTATGGGGTCGAGTAAGGCGCCGTTTTCAAAGTAAGATTTTCCAAATCACTCACTTTCGGTGAGTTGGACTAGGAATTCTCTGGGTTTACAGAACCATCCGATTTAACTGTGCGGTTCTACGGGGTTTTCATCTTTCCGCGGAGCGACAGTCCTTTATAGAACCTGAACCTCCTCCAGGAAGTTGAGTGAGGTGTTGTTTTCCGAGTAATTTTGAACGTAGAATAGGTACATTTTTCTGTGTCCCACATTATTTCAAACTTTAAACTTTCTTTAAATATTTATATTTTTTGACAATTCAACTCAATAATTGAGTTTATTTATTTATTTTATTTATTGCTCTCCAGAACTTTAAAACAACTTTAATTTAGTATACATACTACGTATATTGACTTTTGTACTAAACAGCTAAGTTTTCGAAAAAAAAAGTGCAAACAACTTTTTTTAAAGTTCCAAATGTTGAGATTTTTGCAATTTTGAAAGGTTCCAAGTAAAATTTCTTCTAGAAAACATCAGATTTGTGTTATGCGACTCTAAAAACATAGGCAGAACCGTAGAGATTACGAGTACCTACCTCAAAACTTTCCTCTATAGACCTTTTTCGGGACGCTAGCGTCGGAACGCTGTCTACCAATTTGCAACCTTCCCGTGCCAGGTTAATGAACTCCCTTTGAGAAGCAGTCAAGCTGTGAATTGTTTGCAGTGTCTTACTAGTTAATATTTTCGGAGTTTTGGTTTATTATTCTTGGAATAAAACACCTATGTAGAAGTCGAAAGTTTTGATCAACATCAAAATGTGACATTATCTGTTTCAAGAAACGTTCCTAAATTCCAAAAATGACATGTCTGTCTGCTGTCCGAGCTGTTTTGAGCAGTAAGAATTGTTTTAAATCTGAATTTTTTACAAAATACTCTGTTTACCATCTAGTTTTGCCCGCCAGGTTTTCAGCCCAATCGCCCAAACCCGTGGGGCGCTATAGGGCTAAAAAGGGGCTACGGGAAGGCTGTTTTGAAGGGTTTTGGCTATGGGGACGAGTTAGATGTCACTGTCGAAGTATTTTTGGATGTAGAATCTATTTTTGGGGGTCCCAGAACGATCCGATTTCACTGTGAGGCTCTATGGGGCTTTCATGGGGCTACAAATTGGATATTTGAAGGATCCCAGGTGGTCAAATAAGGTGTAGTTTCGTTTGTGATGAAAATGAAAGAAAATATGTTCCAAATTTTACACAATTGTGTAAAGGGTTTATTTTTCTTTGATACAGGTTAGGAGTTCCTACTTGTGGGAAAATTAATTCTGTCAATAAAAAATATTTTTTTAAGAAAAAAAAAGAAGAAAATTATACATGGTTGGACAGATGTGGGCCCCATGAAAGCCCTATGAATCCCTACAGTGAAATTGGATCGTTCCGGGACCCCCAAAAATGGATTCTACGTCCAAAAATACTTCGAAAACGACACCTAACTCGACCCCATGGCCGAAACCCTTCAAAAAAGCTCTTCCGTAGCCCCATTTTAGCCCCATAGCGCCGCACGGGTTTGGGCGATCGGGCTGAAAACCTCGCGGGTACAACTAGATGGTAAACCAAGTATTTTGTCTTTACTTTGGCACATTAAAATACAAAAGCGTTAGGTGCCTAAATTTCTGATGATTTTCGCTTACAACGGATTCGTTGCTATGGAACTTCATCTTCGCCGGTTATCATCGTACAAAAATCGTTCACCACTCGTTGGAAAGCTCTCGATTTATCACGCGTTTCTTTCGTACTTGTTCTTCGTCATTATGTCCCCATTTTATATTTATTGATGTTATTAATGAATGTAGTAAACAATGTCGCTTGTTTTGTTGTTATCAGTTTCCACGTTAGAAATCACTTTGAGAAAAGCCAAAATGAAGCCGTGGGTAGAGATACAAGGGTAAGTGAATGAGTAGGAAATGGGGGGGGGGGGGAACTAAATACATAAAATGTGTTGCAGACTCGTATGCAAGTTTCATTTATCATTTTTTTATTGTAATTTTATTCTTAACAATTTTTTTGAAAACTAAACAAAAGAGGCGTTTGTTCAAATTAAATTTGTAAAAATTTTTTTTACATTGACAATTACAGCAAATAAGTTGAGTGGGGGGGGGGGGGGGGGGGCTAACTGGTGGACTACCCTGCAGGTGTATATCCACAAATATAGTTACCATTAATTTTATCATGAGTGAGAGCGTCTTTTTAATTACTACTGTAGGTATGTGTATGAAACTGCTCCTACTGGACAACCCCCCCCCCCCCCCCCCCCCCCCTCGGTGAGCCCTACTCACACCCCCAATAGATCTTTTCTTGAAAATATCAGGGAAAATGCCAATTTTTTACCACGTTTTTCATGTGAATGATTTACCACTAGATACTGCATAACAGCAGCAGACATCTAGATTGTTAGAACACTTACCTACATCTTCTTCTTTTCCATTTACATTACATTTTCCGTCTTCTAAAATTGCCCCTGACTTTTGAAGGCTTTTACAAAGTGCCCAGAGTTTTCCCTAATGCTCAATAATCAAATACACTTCTTCTGAACCCTACAACACCCTAAAACATGCATCTGCTTCAGCTTGGCAGCTCAGGGGGCTGTTCATTAACCTGCCTCTACGATAACCAAACGTAACCTTCCCATGAAGTCGGAAAAGGTCTATCGTTCCAAATTTCACCGTACTAAACGACAAACACGATCATAAACAGGTAGATATGCAAAACAAGTTCATGTTCACGAGTTACAGGCTTTCCCCATTACATTCGTTCTAATACTTGTATTCCCGAATGTTTAGATGATTGTTGTTCAGGAGATGTTGCAAAGATTTAGGGCCGGTTTTTGAAACCATAGTTAACTCTGACGGCCGTAAAAGACGACTCTGACAGCCGTAAAACCGAAAAAGCGTTTTTTGAACCTTAGTTACCGTTTTACGGGCCGCTATTTTTACGAAACGGTAACCACAGCAGGACCCTGGGGTCAAATTTTTACGGAGCCGTGACCACCGCTTTCATTGGTTGACGAGGAACAACTGACTGACGAGACGGCGCTCCGCGGACTCCGCGGACTCCGCCCCGCGGAGGGTGGGGAGTGGTAGAAAGAGATGGAGATAATTGTTTACTTTTTTCGCTCAAATAACGCCCAAAATAATGACATGTTGAAGGCAGAAGAAGCGGGAAATGTGAACTCCTTCCTCACAAATGAGTTGTCAAAACCCGCAATGACGAAAAAAGTTCACCTAGGGCCGGTTTTTGAAACCATAGTTAACTCTGACGGCCGTAAAAGACGACTCTGACGGCTGTAAAACGGAAAAAGCGTTTTTTGAACCTTAGTTTCCGTTTTACGGGCCGCTATTTTTACGAAACGGTAACCACAGCAGGACCCTGGGGTCAAATTTTTACGGAGCCGTGACCACCGCTTTCATTGGTTGACGAGGAACAACTGACTGACGAGACGGCCCGCCGCGGACTCCGCGGCGCGGAGGGTGCGGAGTGGTAGAAAGAGATGGAGATAATTGTTTACTTTTTTCGCTCAAAATAATGACATGTTGAAGGCAGAAGAAGCGGGAAATGTGAACTCCTTCCTCACAAATGAGTTGTCAAAACCCGCAATGACGAAAAAATTTCACCTAGGGAAAATATTCAAGGCGCCAAAATTTTAGCGGCGTGGTCAGCTGTCGGAACGCTGACTATGGTTCTAAAAACGCCGACAAAATAGCGGCTGTAAAATCGCGTTTGACGGTGGTCACCAAACCACTCGTTTGCGGTGATTTGACTATGGTTTCAAAAACCGGCCCCTAGGGAAAATATTCAAGGCGCCAAAATTTTAGCGGCGTGGTCAACTGTCGGAACGCTGACTATGGTTCTAAAAACGCCGACAAAATAGCGGCTGTAAAATCGCGTTTGACGGTGGTCACCAAACCACTCGTTTGTGGTGATTTGACTATGGTTTCAAAAACCGGCCCTTAAACATTTAAAAATCCAAAAATAGATTCTATCAAGTTTCGCAAATTGCATTGCCCTTTAACGAAATTAACACTTTTATTGATGGTTTATTAAGCCAAAGTATAAGTTTCCTAATAATTTACTCATAACAAAAATCCTTTTTCCGATAAAAACCAGAAACCTACATAAATTACAAAAAATGTCTCCTCTATAAGATAATTCTCTAATATTCACCCTGCTTTTTTGTGGAAGAAAAACACGTTAAGGGCGAAGGAATGGAAAAATATTAACGTTGGAGGGTCAGGAAATTCCGCCGTCAAAGGCTGACAAAAAAATAATGTTCGCGGGAGCGTATACGGGAGATAACATCGGTGGCGGTGTCGACTTCTATGCCATACTTTAGGGTTTGGTGTATATACCGTCCCTTCAGCAATGTATAGAAGTGTACTGTGTGTACAGGGGTGGGTCACCTTTTTGCCCTTTGCTACCGACCGGCGACAAAACGAGGGGTCAGCAGAAGAGATACCGAACCCGTCAAGGGGGGGGGGGGGGTGCCTTTGACGTAAAAGTCCGCCGTAAACGGGACATGCGACCCCTCCTGTATTCCCCGTTTCCACCCTCACATCCCTTTCGATATTCCCAATCTGACCTACATCCCTCCTTTCCAGGTTTCTCCACTCGTTTCGAAGTTCCCTCCAGGTAGAGGAATTTACGTCCCCTCGTAAACGTTTATGTTTACCCCGCTGGTGATGCTCATGGGGGGGGGGGGGGTGTACTGAAGGCTAAAACCTCATTCAACTCCGTGGCACAGACCATCTCTTTATTATGGATCTCCCCTGCGGCGGCCTTTTGCCTTTTCTTGACATTTCAACCATCAACTTGTGTGGTTCGCCTGAGAAATATAGTTTTGCGAGGCAGCAGATGACGTATCATGCCTGCTTTTTACATTGCCGTAAGATTCGAGCTAGGTACTCATTTTATGATCAATGTCCCAAATTCGCCCTTTTTGAATTTTCTTGATCCTCATTATGATCAAACTAACGAACCGATTGGTGAGTGAAAATGCCCACGCATCGATATTCCCTCTTTTCTGCTTGAAGCGAATGACGGAAAAAATACCGGGTAGTCCGCACCATCGCTAACACGGGTACAAGATCGAGCAACGTCTAGGTACATAATATGTACCTATATATATATAGCATATATTACATGCTTGATAAAAACCCCTTTTCGTCTGACCTCCTATGGTAAAAAAAAATAAATAAATAAAAACGCTGCAAATTTTACACAAGGGTTTATTATTCTATGATATAGGTTACTTGTACAGACATTTAAATCTGTCAATAAAAAAAAATTAAAAAAAAATTTTTTTTGGATTTTTATATTTCAAAAAAAAATTTTTTGGGGGGATTTTTTTTTTCAAAAATGTGTTTTTTCAAAAATTCTTTAATTTTTACTCGAAAAATATTTAACTTCTTGGGATCCTTCAAAAATCCCATTTTTAGCCCCATGAAAGTCCTACAGATCGCCACAGTGAAATCGGATCGTTCTGGGACCCCCAAAAATGGATTCTACGTCCAAAAATACTTCGAAAACGACACCTAACTCGATCCCATAGCTAAAAGCCTTCAAAACACCCCTCATGTAGCCCCATTTTAGCCCCATAGCGCCCCACGGGTTTGGGCGATCGGACTGAAAACCTTGCGGGCACAACTAGATGGTAAACCAAGTATTTTGCCAAAATTTCAGATTTTTAAAAAAATTCCTACTGCCCAAAACGGCCCGGACGGCGTACGGCGGACGGACATTTCGGATTTTGAATGTAGACCTCTTGAAACGGATAATGTCAAGTTTTGAGGCCGATCCGAGTCGTCGACCTCCGTCGCGAAAACATAGGTGTATTATTCCAAGAATAATAAACCAAAAATAAAAACTACCATTAATGTTCAACGGGCTCCCCAAAAAAATCAGGGAAATAAGCAAGCTTAGTACATTCAAATTAGAACTCTTGTCACGTTTGCTTCAATTTAGTCAAGAGGTGATTACATCTTGGGGTCATTCCACTCAGATTTTTTCTATCTGGAATAAGCTGTATTGGATTGGATGATTTGGCTGCATGATTTGGGTCGTATTCCAGCTAATCAGCAAGGCTGAATCAAACTTCCACACTGGGTTAGCTTTACTGCTCGTCCTAAGCTGAATCTTGCCATCCGGCATAGTGCGGACGCGCCTTGACCCCAAATCAACTCGACTGAGCTGAATCACGATGCGACCTTTTCTTCAATTCCATTCGGCTTTCGTTAATTCGGACGGTTTTGGTTTAGATTCGGGACGATTCGGTTCGCCTTTCGGTAAGACCAAACGACGTGCCCACACTGGAACGGCTTTGCCTCTCGGCCTAGCCAAACCTTGCCGCCTGGCGTAATCCGAATCATGCTGCCGAGCATAGTGTCGACCCGCCATGATGTTTCAAGACGCGTCCACGCTAACGCCGTGTGGCTTCAAGAGATTAAAGTGCGCTACAAAATCCACCCTTTGTTCGAGATCACAGGTGTATCCCCACCGCATAAAACTACCAATAATGTTCGGCCTTAGGTTCAGTCCAACGTATTGTTCGTACAAAACCAATATAGGTGTTGTTTGAGGGGCTTCCCGTAAAGCGGTCGACTATATTGGTACAACTCGGCACAACTCCCCGCCCTCCTCGCCTGCTGAAAGTCGTCCCTTCGGCTCGAAGGCTTGATGACGCCAACCTGATGGATAAATATTGACCGTTTGGTGAGCCCTCGCAGCTGGTAACGGTGCATGCAAGTATTAATTGTGTTTTGGAACGGGATACCCCGCAAGATGAGGCTTGAGTACATACGAGCTACGGAGTATGATAATTCGGCGTGAACTTTGTTTAAACAAGGTCGAGAACCTACAGATCTGGAGTATGATGATGAATTCTGCAACTAACCGACTGCCACCCCGTGCCCTGAAGGTATACAATGCCCTATGTGTATACAATGGAACTTCATGCACCGGGTTGAAACAGACCCTGAAACACCTGGGGATCACAATTCTTGGTTTTTTAAAGAATGAACGATAGCGTATGCACACTTCATGCAATTACATAAATACAAACGAATGTCTACTTCTCATAAACGATGACGATATGACGGGACAGCTCTGCTAAATTGCCTCCTTGCTACATGGCTGTTTCAGTTCCTCATTCACTTCTCTTCTAAGTTTGGCTCCTCATTCTCTACTCTGCTGATGTGGCTTCTCATTCACTACTTTATCAAACAATAAACAATTGGGCTAATTCTTTGAAAACAATATTTATTACCTATCTACCTTGCCAGTTAGGGTTCAGGGCTTGCAGGTCAACACAGGATGCAGTACTCGAATTCATAAATTTTCTACTTCGGAGATTGGTGAACTGTGAATTCGCCCCCGCTATTCGTGTGAACATCGCAAAATTTTTAGACTTAGAAAAATACTTACAAAAATGGGATAGGAAAGTAGTATTTTCACGACGATGCTGCAGCCTTCATTCGCTCCTTCCTATCTCTGGCTGTCCGTGTTGGCAATCAGTCATCGCAGTCGTTGGGGGAGTCATCCGGGGAAGTGCTTTGGGGTCTACAGTGTTCCATATTTTTATAAACAACTTGCCACAATTCATGCCGAATGTTTCTGTAATTTTTGCGGACGACTCAACCGTACTTTGGCATGATATAGATGTGAGTGTTCTAAAACAAGCCATCAATTGAATTGAATAGATGAGCGCAACCTTTTTGTTATTACGATATATTTAATGAGCGAGAGAAACTAAGAAACAGTAGGTATCTAGCGACCAAACTATGCCACACAACACATCATCCACGTGATGCTCATTACGTAAACAACTGCACCCTAACGACCGATGCGTAATAAAACCTTATGCCGATCAGAGGTAACGAACGGCTCAGGCTGCAAAAATCGTTTTGGAGTCGTTGGAATCAGCCTGAAAAGCTCATTCCATAGACCCTTGTACCAACGAAATCGGACAAAAACTTCCGTCCCCCTTTTGAGGCCTCCTTAGTTACACATCAGAGATAAACAACTTTCGTCGTGAAGGACCTCCCGAAAACCGATGAAGGGGATGAGGGAGGGAAAATCAAGGTAGCCTATAACCACCCCCGGAACTCGCTGATGACAATGAGACCACCCTCATGAAAATCTGTTGAGCCGCTCGGGCGTGATGCTCTGTACACAAACAAAAAAAAAAAAAAACAAACAAAAAAAAAACAACAAAAAAAACATACATGTCGAAGAGGTGAGCGCACCTTTCCATTTTTTGGAAAAAGGTTGCGCTAAACAGCCAATACTTTGAAATATGTTAATTGCTGGTTCAGCCTAAATCACAGGTGAATCGGGATAAAACCCAGCACTTAATTAACTGGCTTAGATACATGTCTAACTTCACTTTCAACCTTGGCCAACTAAGAATGCTCTTGTGGTCCAGTGCTCAGCTGGAGGTAATATGGATGAGGTCTCACTAAATTCCATCATCTTCCTCTTGTGAACATTGAACGATCAACTTTCCGAAGAGGCTGTACTGTGTTCTTATCACTCTTTAATCCACAGCATTCTATTGTTCGATTTTATTGTCTATTGTTCTGGGGACAAGTTCATTGATCCCATCTTTAAACGACGTTTAAATTCATAGAAAAGCGATCCGTGTGGTCCTACGGTTGCAATATATGACAGTTGTGTACGTAGGAAACTGCTATGAGACCATGGGCCTATCAACAGGTCCCCCGAAGGGGACTCCACCACACGGGGTCTGAACCTTCCGCGGGCTCCACTTCCCAGCATCCACCACGACCACCTCGAGACCAACCCGAAAGCCTGGGGGGGTCAAGGAGCCAGGGATGATCCCCAAGCCCAAGACCGTGGGCTCCTCCCCGCCCGAGGTACCGGAGAGAAGGAGTTGCTCTAAGCCGGATGTTATTTGCGTTATTGGGAGCAACTCCTCCCCTTTAAGGCCACTCCGGTCGGAGGCCCGAGAGCCCGAAGGCTCTCTACCGCTTTAAATGCCCCCAACATCCCGGCGTTACCCGGGATATCAGCCTGAACATTACAGGGGTGGACATGAGGGTCGAAGAGCCGAGTCCGCCAGTGAGCCGTAGCACACTAGCATCAACCTACGGTCCCAATATAGGACAGACGTCAGGCAATCATTCAAGGATCTCAAAATTCTCACCCTACCGGAGCAGTAAGTTCATGATTGTCTTGTGTCAGTGTCATAGTGCCAATTCAGTCGCTACACAACCATGCCGACGGAATGTTTCCGGAAATAGTACTAATTTATGGGGCCCAAAATTGTTCAATTGATGTGGTCCCTCTCTAAAAACGTTCCATCTGACAAAAAGGCAACTTTCCTGGAAACGAAAAGTTCAACAAATTTCAAATCATGGATAAATTAGTTGGCTGGAACGTTTATTAAGGGAACCCTTCAATGGTTTGGCAGAAAATGACATGCAATTTGTGAGAGCACTAAGTGGGCGCGTTAAAAAAGACGTGCAAAACATTCCTCTTGAAACTGACCTGTAAACGATCTCATCAATGTTGTAATACCTCCTCATTTCCGTTTTCTTCAGGATTGATTTGAAGCTATCTAATTTCAGTATTCATTCATTGTAAAGCAGAAATTGTTGTTTTCAATGTATGACAGCATTCATGGCGACGTCTGCCAACTCCAGATAAGAACGTTTTGCGACGACAATGTTACTTTCCAAGTTTTTAAACTAGTCGGAAAAGTGAAGAGAAAACGGGGAAGAAAAATGTGGAAAACTATTTCCGCTCCGAAGGCGGCAGCTATTCAAGAAATTCGATCTTTATCTGGGTGACAACCTCTGCCAACCGGTCCAAGCGCCATTTCCGCGTCCCCGGAGACCTTATCAAACCCTTTTGAAACCTCAACATATTCTCCATTCCCTTCCAACACACCCCCCACCGCAACCCCAAGGGGAAACTTTCGAGCCAAATTGGATTGGATATTGGACGAGGATCTGACCCTGCGGTGTTTCGACAATAGGCGGAGATTCTGTGCTCTATTGTTGGACTCTCGGTGTAGTTCAAAAAGGAGGACGTTATTAGGGCACGGACGTATAATATAGGTACGTCCGTGCCCTAATACGACATATTATGTCGATCCTCGAGATGCAATTTAATTATGGAAATTCTATTTAACAAAGCAGTTTGAATCATAGAGTAATGGTTATTGTGCGAAATCACGCACACGCTCTCTATTCTGTAATTGGAATCAGCGAACGGAAGGCGTATTAAATATTAAATACGCCTTCCGTTCGCTGATTTTCACTGCTATGCAATTAGATCGCAAGCGGCAAGCCGTCCCGTCCCCGCACGTCAAAATCAATGGCCGCGGGGTTGGCCTCCTGCGTTTCCCTTGCACATGTTTATAATGTGACGCCACAAATTTTTTCTGGAACCTTGATGCCACTGGAGCTCTGAGGGCAGCTTCTGTAACAGCTACTGCTGCCGTGTAGTGTAGTGTAGTGCATGCAGTGGGAGGTGCTATAGACATTTTGGTATGTTCCCTGCCGAGACCGCCGGCTCACTGCACCACGTGCAGCTGGTATCTTCGGCCAGTGTCATCCTGTGCAGGTTCGGAGGGAAGTCCCGGTGAACAGTCAGGAACTGGCAGATCCCAACCATGAGTCAACCAGTGGACGCCAAGTCCAAGGCCAAGGCCTGATCATCCTGCCACTGGCAGATGAGCGGATCAGCCCTTTCCCTCTCGTGGAGCCTACAGGCGGTATAGTGGAGTAGTAGAGGGCGGCCTCAAGCCGAATGGCAAATCACAGGCTGTCCCGAAGTGTGTAATATGTATTTAACGGCGATAACCCCATTCCCGGGACAATTCCCGGGCCTCTGTCTGAAAATCCCTCACCTCACGCATGCCCAATATCCCCTCTGATTTCAAAAAACACTGCCTCTGCTTGGTGCTGGGAAGGGGTGGCCTCCCGTTTCACGCGCATTCCAGTCAAAGAGGAACCTCAAGTGGGTGTGTTGCCAGAGCTATGACTCTACCCGTCCACCTACTTTATAATATAAAATATTATTAAATATAAATTTTATACTCACAACTGAGTTTTGCTATTTTGAAAATTTTATTCTATCAAGATAAATAAGGTTACTCCATTAGGTGCCTTGCTTTGGAAATCGGATTTTACTTTACTGATAGTAGCGTATAGCATGCATATAGGCAAGATAGGGATGAATGATATGCAGGGGAAATTGACCCAGATACCTCTTCATCAAATGCGAATCTATCCAACCGATGAAATGGACTTTCGTCGTCACCGAATGAACGCCATAGAAATCGAAACGCATTACCATTTTATTGGTATTCTCGTAAAACAGAGATATCTAAATGTAAGATTCGGATGGGGGATTTATTATTCGGTGTTTTCGGCCTCCCGTTTGGGTAAAACTCGGCCTTTTATGTACCTACCAGTGTCGGCGCACTGAAATTACATTTGAGGAAAACGAGGGGTGCAGCGAGGGCGAAAAACGTTGATGCATAATACAGGTACAAACCTGACCCGCTCGAGCAATACGGCACACAGATACGACCATAAAAGTGGGTGAGGCTCACACCTCATTTCAGGAGCATCCGTGGAAACAATTCATTTGAATACATCATAATTAAGCTTGGGGGCATCACTAACGGATTAAAAGCATAAAAAAGAATTGGAAATGTTGATGATTATGAGTCCTGACCCAACAGTAACCTTACTGTTGGGTCAGGACTCATAATCATCATCACCCTTGGGTGTCCTGTGTGCCAATGTGTGAGTGAGGTCCATTCTTGAGATGACATGTTCCCCGTGGGCCCGCTGTTCATTCAATATGGAAAGTGAACTGAGCAAGCAGTGTAGTGTGTTTTCACTGGAGATGTCCAGATACGATACCTTGTGCCGTGCACACCTAGGTGCCTAAGTGCCCTCACCGATTCCAACCTTCTCACTGATGTGGGATCATCCTGGGGAAAATGGACCACAGAAGAAGTTCGTTAAAAACATCAATGAATTGTATTTTTTATTTTTTATTTTATTTTTTTTATTTATTTTTTATTTTACTACTACTACCTAATTGCTTTTTAGCGCAACCTTTTTCCAAAAAATGGAAAGGTGCGCTCACCTCCTCGACATGTATGTTTTTTTTTTTTTTTTTTTTTTTTTTTTTTTTGTTTGTGTACAGAGCATCACGCCCGAGCGGCTCAACAGATTTTCATGAGGGTGGTCTCATTGTCATCAGCGAGTTCGGGGGGTGGTTATAGGCTACCTTGATTTTTCCTCCCTCATCCCCTTCATCGGTTTTCGGGAGGACCTTCACGACGAAAGTTGTTTATCTCTGATGTGTAACTAAGGAGGCCTCAAAAGGGGGACGAAAGTTTTTGTCCGATTTCGTTGGTACAAGGGTCTATGGAATGAGCTTTTTGGGCTGATTCCAACGACTCCAAAACGATTTTTGCAGCCTGAGCCGTTCGTTACCTCTGATCGGCATAAGGTTTTCTTACGCATCGGTCGTTAGGGTGCAGTTGTTTACGTAATGAGCATCACGTGGATGATGTGTTGTGTGGCATAGTTTGGTCGCTAGATACCTACTGTTTCTTAGTTTCTCTTGCTCATTAACAAATGCAAAGGTAATAACAAAAAGGTTGCGCTCATCTATTCAATTCAATTGATGGCTTGTTGAAGAAAGAAGACGGTTGCGACGCATGTGGTTGGTACATGAGATTCAGTTTCTTGGTGTCAGCCTCTAAAATAGTGAGTTGATGTATGTTTCCTATTCGCAATGTCTAGTCGATTTTTTTTTTTTTTTTTTTTTTCCTGTTCGTTGTGAACCGACCATTCTGAACCGACAAGACGTGACAGGAGGAGGAGAAGGTAATCAAAAACTGTTTAACGAGGTTCCAACCTGCAGGGTAGTGGTGAGACCTCGTATTCCATGACCACATTATCGCATGATCCCATTATCCCACATAGGAACGTAAGATAAAAGTTCTAGAGGTCCATTCTGAATTAACGGGAGCGTATCGTAACTCGAGCGAGTGAAATTTCACTTCCGAACGGCCGGTCGGGAGCGTATCATAGTTCGCCCGGGCAATGTCAGCTCGATGCCGAAATTCGGTGAGCCTACTACGAGGAACGTGCATGCGTTGGATTTCCCATAAGCCGAAGAATTCCAGAACCTGATCAGACCTACGAAATTCCACCATTATAGTCAAATGGGGACTGAGCCTGCAAGATCCCAGATTTACTCAGACAACAAACGCAACTCCCGTGACTACAGACAACTAACGTAAAACCCTGTCGACGAGGGACCCAAAAAAAGGAGGGTTGACTACGAAACAACAGGTTTCTCATAAAGACACAAAGCAAGAACCAGAATCTCCCCTGCCTGTGGATTCAGCCACTGTTTCCCGAAGATTTCAACTATTGATCGTCCTTCCCCGACTATATTTGTTACCCTCTTTCTTCCTCGACCTCACCGTCCATATTTTGCTGTCTTCGTCCTTTTTGGTTAATAACGCCCGGTCTTCTTTTGTAATGTAAATATTTTTCATGCTACGTTTCAAGCTTACGGTAGGGAATTTTTCCCCGTGATATTATACAACTCCCGACCGGGAATCGTACTGTTTCCATTCTTCATACCATTGTAATTCATTATTCTTTCATCCCATTTTACATTTTTCTTTTCCTCCCTTTTTTTTTTTTCTCTCTCTCTCGCCCTAACAGCATAATCTAAATCCACCCCCGTGATGTGTACTCTACAAGAAGTACATGTACATTTGGTCCTGGGGGGAATCCTGGTAGGTACCTCGGGATGTTGTTTATCGCATTGAAAACGCGGGAGAAAAATCTTGATGCCCATATTTCATTGCACAGTATGAACTTTCTTTTCTTTTTTCAAGGAAAAATCCTCCCCTAATAACAGTAGGTAATAATAATTTTTATTAGTATTGCTGATGGAGTGGAGAAGGAACTTTTGCGAAATGTAGGCATAAATTAACCATGTTGGCATAAGTAACATTGGCCAACAAAAAAGCGTTTTATCTACCTATCTGCCGTTTTTTTTTTTTTTTTTTTTTTTTTTTTTCAAAACGTGTGTGTGTGTAATTGGTCAACTTTACCGCTGTTTCCCGTGGAATGGAAGAAGACTTACATAATAATAAGAAGATGATTAAGAAGATTACATACCTCATAATACATAGAAAGAGTGGTTGTAATTGAAAAATTAATAGGGATATTTGATGTGCAATTTTTAACACCAAAACGTTAGGTATTTGTTCTCTGTAATATATAGCTCATTTTTGAGATAATATATTATATTATATCCTAAAAACTAGAACTGATTGCGAACATCGGGTTTCAGATTTGGATTCAGCACACTGAAAACACTCAACACCAACCCTTATCTCCTCGGCACCAAACAACACCTATTTGCTGTTGGCCAGTGTTATTACTAGGCCATAATATACATATAATGTATGTAGTGAACACCGCTTGATCGGATGTAATTAGTGTACCTACATGTTCGATTGGTGTTCCTACAATATTTAAATTGTCCTTAACAAGTGTTTTGTGTGTTTGGGAGAAAGCCTCGGGCGTGACCAGGATTTCGCTCCCGCTTGTTTTGGAGGAAGATGAAGGGAGTGCACAAACATACCTATTTGGCTGGGGCACTGCACAATTTGTTGTGGTCTGCTGTCCCAGTAAATAATGTCGGAGCAAGTTTGGAAATCCCTCTTGTCCCTACAGTACCACAATGGTGTGGGCCTGCGTAGGATTTCGGAAGGGAGTCTGGTCGCATCTTCCAAAGACATTGAATGGTCAACTTCAAGAGAAGAGCGTCCCAGATCCACACTTGACACTCGGGGATTCTGAGCTATAACGACTGAATTGTCAGCAGCTATGACATCAGATTCAGACCCGAGGCCCTTACGGAGGGAACCACTCCTGGCTGATATGAACGAATTGTCGTCAATATCCGCCTGGGCTAGTTCCCTGCGCGAAACAATATTGGGGTCCGCTGAGCCGGCCAATCCGTCCGAATAACTACAGGCGGGAGAGTCCAGGCTAGCCGTCCCATGCAAAAAAGTGTGTTTGATTAATGCCAAGATTACTATGTGGTAATAATGGTGATCACAATATTAGGATAATTAATAGGTGAATTTACTGGGCGCCCGGGTTAATGCTGGGAGGCCCGCGGTATCGGGAACTTGACCTCGCGGGCCCCACGTGTGTGGACCCGGCGTCGTCCAGGAGCTGCTGCCCCCCGTGGGCCCGGTGAGAAGTGTGGGCGGCGTTGCCGGCCGGTCTTAAGGAAATACCGTGGGGGCGTAGGTGTCAAATCCCCCACAATGTATATTATACATACAGCTCGGGGTTGATAGCTGGCGCCGGCTTAGAACAGTGTGCGGGAACGCGGCCGTCACTCCTTCTCAGCATGGCAGCTGACAGGTTGGGACGACCTCCCGATGTTCCTTGCCCACCAGAGTTTTTCTCGAGTTTATCGAGAGCCAATTTCCTTCGGGTCAGAAGGAAACCTCCGAACCGACGCAGGCGTCAAACACCACAAAAATTAATACTTGCCAAATATTTCATGGAAATCGGCAAAATTTGACGGTTCGGTTTGGAGAACTCACGAATCGGGTCAATGCGAGTTTCATTCATTTTCTTCCCCTTTTTCTCATGTAAGGAATTCATGTTCCGTAACGCTCAGCCCACACACGCTAACTTTTCCATGGGATGCCGCACCGCACGCCATTTTCCTTCACCGATGTCCTTCCGTAGGTTTTCATATCCCTTTCTCCTTCGTCGTCTCCTTCTTTTTTTCTGCCTCTTTCTCCCTTTTTTCCGACTAAAGATAAGACGTGCGATGAATACTAACCTGTCAGCCCGGGCGGGCTTATTCTACATCTGTGAACATTACACGCTCCCATTCAAAGCAGTTCGACGGGAAAAAATACGCTCGTGTGAAAAGATGTGTCGGAATGCGGGGGCGAAGAGAAATCATTGGAAACCATTCCACCGATGAAAGTAAAAAGTGAGGAAACCATTGACTCAGTTATCAGGTCGGCTGACAAGAGATTTCAAAGGATTTTGGGAATCAACGGTTAATCTTCTTTCGTTTGACGTGAAACCGAACACTCATAAAAGTTTCTACTCTATAGATTATGTGGGAAATTATGCACACTTGAGCTACCCTTTACCTGGGGATACAGAAGAGGTTTCTCGCTCAACTGCTAGAACACCAACGCTCCCTCTTGTACGGGAACGTGGGAGGCCGTCCTTCCCCACAATACTTAGTTATGGGGCGACCTTTCCTATTCCCTCTTGATCTGTTTATTCTGACCGATCCAGAAATTGAGTAAGAAATACAAAAAATTACAAGGAAACATTGTTTCATAACAGAAGATGGGGAGGGGTTTACAATTTGTATTTACATCAAGTACATTTATATGATAGCACATTATTTAGGGATCAACATGTACAACCCGAAATTTTCAGGTAAGATTCGTACGAACGTTTGGTTTTTGTGGATACCTGAGCAGCCTGGGTTGA
Source organism: Pilophorus perplexus (assembly GCA_955831195.1). Taxonomy (NCBI): domain Eukaryota; kingdom Metazoa; phylum Arthropoda; class Insecta; order Hemiptera; family Miridae; genus Pilophorus; species Pilophorus perplexus. Next base: position 15,630,294 of record OY037016.1, read on the forward strand.
GCGAAATTCGGTCTCAGGAGGTTTTCTAATCTAGAATTTAACTCTCTACAACTTACATAAAACCTTACATAAAATTCTTATATAAAAACTTACATAAATTCTTACATAAAACCTTCCGATTATGTATACCTAATAAACTGATATGCTTATAAGCTTTTAAGATACAGGCTTTGAAACGTGAACCCAACCCATTTTTCAGTCGATTTGAGAAAAATTGTCAAACAATGATGGTAGAGGTGTGGTTTATGATTTACAGTGTCGAAAATGTGGGTCAGTGACTGATTGCAGTTGGCCGGCGAGAGAACCTCTGAAAATGGCCAATGGGGGTTCTGTTTGTTTTTAATTATTCCTGGATGAATGGTAGTTGCCACTGTTGATGCTTGCACGAGGTGACGTCGAAGCTAATTAAAACTTTGCAATGAGAACGGCGTAAAGGGGACCGTCTGGTTTTGGGCCTAGAGAGCGCTAGAGTCGGCGGACCTTGTCCACCCTGACAAAGCTTCCCTTCCGGTTAATATTAATTCATTACCCCCACCCCCCCACAACACCGTTGTAATTAATGCAAGCTCTGAACGGAACGGGTCAAGATAGCTTGGCCAACTAATTTCTGCTTTGGGCGCTGTCTCCGAGGGAAATGAATAGGGGAGTTTGGAAAACGAAGCGTCCCTGCGAGGGGTGACGGACGCTTACAGAGAACGAAAACGTCAGCGACTAATGATGGAGATATTAAACACTGGGGTGCTGCAAACCTATTCACATCGCCTCTGGAAAGGATTCCCGGATTTTGAAATAATTACATGAGAGCCTCGGATGCTATAAACATACTGTGGGAACAGACCGCACAGTGCGGATGACCTGAGTATGGGTGTGTTTTTAAATGGGCCTTAAATTTAGTTGGGCGTAATCCATGTTCACGCGCCAATTGAATTGATTTTATCCTGGTTAATGTTCCCATGGAACTCTGCAGGCCCATGCTTGATCGGTCAAGGGTCGGTTTCATGGGTGCTGACGGTGGGGATAGTGGCGGCGAGCCGTGTAGGTACCTTCACTGGAGCTGTCCTTGTAGAGAAGATCATCACCGGGGATCATACAAGGACTCTGACGACGGTTGACATCTAAAGAAGTCATGGAACCAGACGAAGGATCCACGGAAGTGTCCAGGATGGGGGTTTCCTCTTATCCAGACAAAATAATACTTTGGATATTATCATGAATTATAAAGAGCTGAGCACTAATGGGTTGAAAAACCATGGTGACCCCGTTACCGTTGAACATGTCGGGAGACCCCGCATTCCCGCGTAGGAGCCACGTCCACGATCTAGCGGTTGAGCGAGAAACCACGTCCATCTTCCTTGCACTAATCCTAGATACAGAGTACTCCTCGTGAGCGTGGTTTCCCACAAAGATTATTACCTATTACGTGGACGTTAAATTCCAGTATCCATTAATTTTTAAAAAATGAAGTCAGCTTTGCGTGATAGCATTCAATCGCGCAAAGCTGACTTCATTTTTTTAAAAGCTTCATAGTCAGCAGATTTTTTTTTTTGAAAGGAAATGCCGTGTAGATGGATCTCAAAGGATTCCACAAACTTCTTGTCCAGTTTAGAAGGAGTGTAGCCAAGGTAACCAAGCTCTCCCCCTTCAGTAGGCCCATTGATCTTGAGAGAATGGATTGCTTTTGGTTTTTAGCTGTTCTTATCAAGTCTTATTTGAACATAAAATGCAGCAAATTTTACACAAGAGTTTACTACTATTTCGCACAATTCACGCTCAAATTATATTTAATATAATTTTTTTAAATTTTAAACGTAGAGTAGGTTCTTTTTTACAGAGATCTATAATCTAGATACATAAGCGGCGACAAAAAACACGAAAATGTTTTAATGATTTCCAAATTACAAAAATACTGTCTCGATTATTTATTCTAAAAAAAAAAAAAAAAAGGAACTCGTTAATATGCGAGTTTTAATTTTGTATATCGCTTAAAATCGTGAAACAAAAGCTATAAGTACAGTCCGTTGTCAAGACAGTAAGATTACTTTCGCGACGGCAGCAGCCAGTCGGACGAAAATTCAGGGTGAAATTCCCTTGTTCCGTTTCGTTTCGTTTCGTTTGTCTTACTTTCCTACTCCTACTTGTCTATTCTGGGCCTCGTCGAAAGATGTAGAAAAACGTTTCTGAAAATTTTGAAAATACCAAAAGTTCGCATTGATGTCTACTCTCCTTTTCATCACGAACAAAGTAGTTTTTGACAATCGCTTTATTAACGCCGACAAGGCCTCCTACGCCCACCAGGGACCAGGTAGGTATCCAGGAATGCTGACTCGACGAAACACGCAAAATATGACACCGCTGCTGAAGATTTGAGGGCTTCTTTCTCCCGACTGGTGTGTGCATGCGACGGATCCATGGGGAGAGAATCCCAGCGATTCAATCGACAGCTCGCTTCGACTCTGGCTGAAAAGTGGGCTCGTCCATTTTCGCAAGTTGCCGCATGGGCTTGGGTGAAGAAACAGTTCGCTGTCGTCCGGGCAGTGGCATCCCGACTGCGGGGTAGGTACCAGAAGAAAGGTCAGGTGTCTCGGACTGGAAGACGGAGCGGGCCTCCAGTTCTGGGACGAGTAGTCCATGCGTCCACGGCGCCCTCAGTTGGTGTTCCGCCATTTGCTGTTTTTCGTTTTTGTTTCTTTTGTTTGTTAGTTGTTATTTTGTTTATCATTCTTGTTATTTGTTGGGTCATTCCCCTGGATCCACTTGCTCTGGGTGTAATAAAACTTTCGTAATATTTTAACATTATGTTAACATAATATTATTATGTTGTTAAGGGTCTTCACGGTCGGGCCGTTGTCGATGAGTTAACGGGTTAAACGTGGAGAACGTGGAGAACGTGGAGACAATCCGTGGAAAAGTTGTTATCAAAGTGAGTTATCAGCCATGTTAACGTAACTGAGTCAGAGGTGTGGAGAACGTCGACATCAACCAAGTTATCAGTGTTATCAGTTTTCTTGCGATCTTTCAAAATGGCCGCCTACCGGTGTTTTCTGTTGTCCTGGTGTTTTCTGTTTTCGTTTGGGGTTTCTTCCTGGTTTTTTAAAAGTTTTTTCCTAAATTGGGTTTGACGCAATGGATCCCAAGAGAAGAAAGTTTCCAAGGGGGTCGCAAGAAGTCGCGGGGGTGTGAAGCAAAAGCGCCACTTGTCGTAGTGGCATCTGCCAGAACTACGCTTTCTACCTACAGAACTACACATTTAACCAGGGTGCCTCATGATTTTTTTACTTAGCAACTTTACTACTTAGAACGTTTAACTCGTTAACCTCGACCGTGAATACCCTTAATATATTATATTAACAGTAGTTCAGGGGTTCTCAAAATGTGGTCCGCCGGCTCTTTCCAGATGGTCCACGAGTACCTACCATGGACAAAAATAATATTCAATTATTGAAATTGGACGAAAAATTAAAACTGGACTATAGTCCAGTATTATACCTAATACCCATCTCATGAAACAAAATAATCTAAAGATTTACAGAAAAGGAACATGTTAATAATATTACCATCTAGAATCATTAGTAAATTCATATTATAAAAATTCAACGAACTCGTTGATGACCCAATGTGTCAACGTCACTGGTTTCGAGACACTTGGAAAAATTTAAAATTTTGAATAATAATAAAATAATAATAATATTATTATTTTAAATATTAATATTATAATATTATTATTATAATATAATAATGAAATAATAATATTATTTTAAATATTATTAAATTTAATTATTATTAAATAATAATAATAACATTAATATTATTATATTGAAAAAATAATAATAGGTACCTACATTGAAATAACGTAGAATATTATACTATCAAGCGAGTTGTCAATAATTTCAAGCCTATTTCCAGCCTGTAGAAAATATATTTTTGTCCAAAGTGTTGAAGTCTATGCCTTAAACTCTCCATCACGTTCGGAACTGTGCTCTTTACAGCTCGAGAGGATCATGGGAGGGGGGGGGGGGGGGGGTTAAAAGTACTGTTAGGGTCGCACTGCGAGGGAGTTTGCGATCCCCCTCCGCCATCCTTTACTTTTCCCCTCTTATCCTTCCTTCGAGTTCCAGAAAGAGGAAGTGAACGAGGGAACCCCCTAACATAAATATACGGGCACTCAATAGAGTCCGAGTGGGCCAATCAAACTTTAGTGCACCCACTAAACGCCCTTGTACTCGATGTGGTGTTTCGACGTACTTACGCCACGTTTTCCTCCGCCGCCACTTCCACTTCTTTTTTGTTCCTTTTCCTCGTTTCGCCCTCCTTTCTGGAATCCTAACGTCTTCGTTACCAATTTATTAGGTCTACATCTGTGTTTAAGACTTTTCTTTCCCCTCCTTTCTTGATAAACCTTTAATGGTCTTTACTGCTGGGAAGCTGGAGGTCGGGCTCAACACATTGTTATTTTAGAGGTCCTCTTGAAAACCTTAGATCAGCCGGATCGATTTCTTTAGCTTCGAAGGTTCGAACACGGACCGAGTGAATTTAGCTACCTACTTACTACTGTGTGAGGGAAGAGGAGGAGGAAGAAGTTGAAATCCCGCGTAAAGGGCGAAAATGGGCTCCTAACTTTATTATTTTGAAAGGCGGTGGGTACTTAACCCCTAATGAAAGGGATACGATGCTAAATGATTATGTTACGGCCCGAAAGAAAAGTTAGTTCCCTGGCGTAGGGGATCGTGAACGAAAACTTCGTCGGTAATAGTGGACTGTATAATTTTCCGATATGATAACGATAAATTGCACAAACAAAACGCACAATCAGAACGCCGATAAATGACGGTAAAACCGATATAACGATAGATAAATTATATAAATTGTTCGATAAATGGTACGGTAAGACGAGAGAGAAACGTGCGTGATTGATAGCGAGATGGATAAGTTAGAAGTAAGTTATGACGTAATCGTCTGGCCGCGAGGTGGGAAAAAATTAATTAGTTAGGTTGGCGACATCGGCCTGTGACGAGCCCACCCGCGCCCAGATTCAATTCAAATTAAGTTCGATCGATCGTGAATAGAGAGTCGTGTTCATTCTCCCCCCTATTCACGATCGAGCTAAGAGACTAGAGATACATGTTACACGATTCATGATAAGATAGATGCATATGATATAAGTTAGAGATCAGAGGATACCTATTAGATATTAGAAAATACAAACATGTTATCACAGATATTTAACAACAATAACAAAATAGTTGTAAGTAACAAGAATGAGAATACTTAAGACTAGAACCACTGCACTTGGTTGGAGCTCGCGAGGGACACCTTTACACTGAACTGACTAGGAGGGGGACCAACTTCACTACTGGACGGTCGTAGATACCGCTTGCAGTCTTCAGGGTTAAAAATTTCACGGAGTTGTAGGTTACTCAAGTACTTCGCCTTCCATCTGTGCCGGGAATGTTGAATTTGTTCCTGGACAAGCTGCCATCTGGATAGACGATTAGCTGGCACGTCGGTGAAGTCAATTTCTGGTACAATGTGAAGAGGCTGACCGATGAGGAAGTGTGCTGGTGTCAAAGCTTCGGGATCGTCAGTTGAAGCTGGAAGAGGTTGAAGAGGTCTTGAATTCAAAATTCCTTCAATTTTGATGAACATGGTGTTAAGTTCTTCTTGAGTGTAGCTCATGTTGTTGAAAGTTTTGTTAAGTAGGGTTTTTACAGCTTTCACCCCGATTTCCCTACTTCCGCCAAAGTGAGGAGACGCTGGAGGAATAAATTGCCAATTTACTCCGAGATGCGATGTTCCGTTGATTATTCCTGATTGAGTTTCATCTTTGTGGAGCCAGTCATACACCGTTGCTAGGTAGTTGGCAGTGCCCACAAAATTAGTGCCGTTGTCGCTCATGACTTTGGATGGGACGCCTCGTCGAGAAGTAAATCGAGTGAAAGCATCCAGGAAACTTTCGACAGATAAACTTGAAACCAATTCGAGGTGATATGCACGGGAGGACATGCATACAAATATGCTCAAATAGCATTTGAATGTACGGGCATTTTTCCGAGTCGACTCCTTACACAAAAAGGGTCCAGCGAAGTCGACGCCGCATACGAGAAATGGGCGAACCGCAGCGAATCGGGAGCTGGGAAGGTTACCCATAAACGGTATCACTCGGTTCCGTGAGTACCTCGTACAAACCACACATCTATGATGTACTTGTTTCACCAAGCTTCGTCCGTTAGGTATCCAATACTGCTGTCTCAGGATTGCGAGCAACGTGGATGGGCCAACGTGGTTATTTTCTTTGTGAAAATATCTTACCAGTATCGTTGTGAAATGGCACCGTGCTGGTAACAGGATTGGGTGTTTTTGATTTTCTGAGATAGGAGCCTTTTCAATTCGCCCACCAACTCTTATGACTCCGGGTGAGTCAATGAAAACGTTGAGACGGCGTAGTTCAAGTGGTAAGTTATTGAACGAAGGTTCAGTGAACACCTCAGGATAATTTGATCGTTGTAGGATACGGATGATATGATAGTTTGCATCTCGAATTTCGGTGGCTGATAGAGCGCCGTTCAGTCGAGATGAGCTCAAAATTTTGGGTACTTTACAGTTGACGAAAAATCTCTTGAGCCAGGCGACAACTCGAACTAATCGAATCCATGATGAGTATTTCGAGACGAAAATCTGAAATTCGGGTGACTCATCAATTGTGGCAAGTGATAGTTTGATTGGCTTAAGCTCCGGAATATCAGAAAGTTGGATTTCACCTGATTGCGGCCAGTTTTCAACAGGTTGATAGCACCATTCAGGTCCAGTCCACCATAGTGGATGAGTTTCCAGGGCGGCAGGAGTAGTTCCTCGGGAACCGACGTCAGCAGGATTGTCACAACCTTTCACATGGCGCCACCATTCGATTTTTGTAGACTCGAGAACTTTCTGAACCCTTCGTGAAACGTAGATTTGTAGCATGTGTGGAGGGGTTCTCAGCCAAGCTAAGACGATAGCAGAATCTGAAAAACAATATATTTCAGTTAGCCCCAAATTTTCACAGAAGTTGTTCAGTGACTTTAGTAATTCAGCCAGTAGCACAGCGCCACAAAGTTCAAGCCGCGGTATTGTTTCTGATTTCAACGGTGCCAACCGACTTTTCGATTTGACAAGTGTCATGGATACTTTTGACCCTTGAGTTGATCGCACATAAGCCACTGTGCAGTAGCCTCGCTCCGAGGCGTCGCAGTACAGGAAAAGTTGATAAGATGTATCGGTTTTAGGTATGGCTCTGCTAATTGATAAGTTTGATACAGCTGGTAGTTCGTTGGTGAAAGTGTTCCAGACCTTTATGATATAGTCCGGAACATCCTCGTCCCAGTTCAGTTGGTGTTTCCACGTTTCCTGCATGATGCACTTAGCATGAAATATGACAGGACCAATCAGACCACATGGGTCAAAAAGTCGAGCAATTGTCGACAAAATGATACGTTTCGAGTTACCTGGAGTGGTAGGAGTTACGACGTACGAGAAACAATCCGTTCTGGGGCTCCAGTGCATTCCCAAAATTTTTGTTGTCAGATTCTCGTCGTTGCACAGTGAGACATCTTCAGGGAGGTCAGTTTTATTCAAGATAGGAGAATAATTTGAAGCCCATTTGCTTAGGCTGAACCCACCTTTAGCTAGAAGACTCTCAAGTTCGGTTTTCAACTGGATCAGCTCCTCAATCGAATCTCGTCCATCAATGACGTCATCAACGTAAATGGAACTGGAAAGAGACCTTGCTGCGTTAGGGTATTTTGCACCTTCGTCGCCGACTAGTGCACGAATGGCGCGCATGCTTAACCATGGAGCTGGGCGAGTACCGTAGGTTACTGTAGTTAATTCATAGAAAACTACGGGGTCGTTAGGGCTATATCTCCATACTATCTGCTGGTAACATCTATCTGCAGGACGAATTTCTACTTGTCTGAACATCTTTATAATATCACATGTGAGCACAAAATTATATCGTCTCATATTAAGCAGAATGTTGGATATATCAGATTGGAGTGCTGGCCCTTTATGTAGCTTACTGTTAAGTGAACCTGTCTTTGATCTAAAGCTTCCATCAAAAACAACGCGAATTTTCTTCTTTTCGCCATCAACTCGAAATACCGGATGGTGTGGTATTACGAATTTTGGTGCACTAGTAGCCACTCGCATGTGTCCAAGCAACTCATAATCAAGCATAAAGCGGTTATACTCAGCTCTAAGTGAGTCATTTTTTGATAACTTGATTTCGAGAGAATATAAACGATTGAGAGCGCCAGTTATGTTAGGTTCCACTTTAGGTTCTGGATCTTTAAACGGTAGAGCAACCACATACCTACCTTCCGTTGTTCTGTAGTGAGTTTCCTGAAAATGCCTTTCACAAATATCATCATCTGGAGACGCCTTTGGTGTGACTGCAGCGGGTTCCTCTATTTCCCAAAATTTCTCCATATGAAACATGGGATTGGCGTGAGCCAACAAGGCAACATGATTGCGAGTGTTGAAGTTTTCAGCAGAATAACGCCCCATCACCGTGAATCCAAAAATGGTGGCCATGAGACGGGGTCCGTCTTCAAGAATTGTTATGGGAGCTCCTGTGACTACTTCACAATACAGATCCGCACCGATCAGAAAATGAATAGGGCTGGGCTCTGTAAATGTAGGGTCACTTAATTGATAAGTTTTATAGACTTCCCACATCGCAGCATTCAGTTTCACCTGTGGCAATGGGGGTGTTATCGAGGGAACAACGACCGCTTGAGTCTCCAAATTATGATAACCTGAGGGCGTTTGTATTGATAGGGTTACCTGTCCTTGTACATTCTGAAGGCGTGACTGGTTTACTCCAGAGATGGCTCCTTCATAAGGCTTGCTGGAAAGTTTCAGATCCCTGCAGGTTTGAGATTTTAGGAAACTGAACTGGCTTCCAGGATCCAGGATACCACGGTATGATCGATAGTTACCTTCTGAGTCTTTGATGCGGCAAATGATAGTGCCGAGGAGCACACCTGAGGTATTACCTGACGTGCTCGATCCACAGAACTGTCGGGGTTGTTGGTTAGATTGATCGGAAGGTGGTGAGGTTTTAGATGAAGTTGAAGGTAAAGATGAAGATGAAGATTCAGAAAGTGGAAAGATATGAAGAGTAGAGTGATGCCGTTTGGAGCAGTACTTACAGGTGAATCCTGAATCACATTTAGAACTGTGATGGGCAGGGTGCAAGCAATTAAAACACCCAGAGTACGTCTTCAGAGCATTGAGTCTTCCCACGGGGTCCAATTTCATATACTCAGGACACGTCACGATTCGATGTGGCTGTTTACAGATAAAACATTCAAATTTTGCGTTAGAATGTTGTTTGGCAGAATTTTCCTGAGGTACTGTGCGCTTAGTGCTACGAGACTCATTATGGGCAAGTAGGGCCTGGCCTTTAGCAAACTTATTTGGGTTCTTGACAGGTTTACTAGCTTTTGATGGTTCCGACTTACTCGTATTATTAGCGGCTGTGAGTCGGAGAGCCTGGCAACGGTTCTCTAAGAATTGCTTGAGAGAGTCAAAAACCGGAAAGGTAGTACCGATTTGCACCCACTGCAATTCAAAAGCCTCCCGAGTTCTGACGTCCAGGGCTCTAAGCGCAAGCTCACATAATATGAAATCTGAAAATTGTTGGATCTCTAGATTTTTCAGGGAAGTTATGCTCTCAGATACGTGGGATAGATAGTGTTGCAATGAGTCAGCAGTTGGGCGACCACTAGGCGATTTATAATTGAGGAGAATTTCCAGATAGGAAGCTGCTATACGACGCTTGTCGTCAAAGACTCGCTTTAGGGCTTCCCAAGCCTGTTGAAAATTTATGTCAATCACCTTTATGTGCTTGATAGCATCCAAGGCAACGCCATCCAGAAATGACGTAAGATAGTGAAATCGTTCAGCGTTTGATAGCGATTTATCATCAATAACGAGAGCGGTGAACAACTGGTTAAATGTACTCCACTCCGAAAACTCTCCTGAGAACGTTTTAATTTTGATTTGAGGTAATAAAGTTCTCCTACTAGGAACATGATTACGAGTGGGGTCCATCGATGATACGGAGGTATCACCGGTGGTTGATGCCCTCGTTAATCTTATCTTGTGACCTTTTGCCTGAAAGTAGAGTGACTTTACCTCAGCGAGATCATCCGTATCTTCTTCCGACGGAAATGTGACCTTCAGGTCCTCGGCGACATCGATGGTATTGTCGTAAAGTTCCAAGTAGTCGGAGTAATTTCGGTCGAGAACTTCAGTCATTCCCACGAACTCAGCTTGAGCTTCGACGGAGACGATGTCTTCTGCGGTAGTGTGAGAAGCCCCGACGTCACAAACCATGCGAATATCTTCACACAAATTCTGGAGTTGGCGGCGCGCTTTCGCTATCTCGCGTCGCGGGGGATTCGCGGGAGGTAGATCGTTATTCGGCATGATTCAATCCGGTTCGAAATTGACCAAAAATGAAAGGGATACGATGCTAAATGATTATGTTACGGCCCGAAAGAAAAGTTAGTTCCCTGGCGTAGGGGATCGTGAACGAAAACTTCGTCGGTAATAGTGGACTGTATAATTTTCCGATATGATAACGATAAATTGCACAAACAAAACGCACAATCAGAACGCCGATAAATGACGGTAAAACCGATATAACGATAGATAAATTATATAAATTGTTCGATAAATGGTACGGTAAGACGAGAGAGAAACGTGCGTGATTGATAGCGAGATGGATAAGTTAGAAGTAAGTTATGACGTAATCGTCTGGCGGCGAGGTGGGAAAAAATTAATTAGTTAGGTTGGCGACATCGGCCTGTGACGAGCCCACCCGCGCCCAGATTCAATTCAAATTAAGTTCGATCGATCGTGAATAGAGAGTCGTGTTCACCTAATGTTCAGTAAGATTCGGAGTTAAGGCCACACCACATTTTACGCTTGAACAGTTCGTCGAGCGTCATTCGCGCCTTAGCCATCCTGGAATCGCTAGAGTTGCTACTCCTATAAATCTTCCATAAAATTCAACGAGGCATCGAGAAAACTAACGTACCACAACTGAATAACAACGCTACCGCATAAATTTGTACAAATATGGAAATGTGATGCACTCAAGCTTTGCGGCCAAGCGTTTCATCGGTTGTGCATCATGGCGGAGATGAGGATATTTCACGTTAATTAGTTTTGAATAGCTATACCGCATAGTTACGTCCAATGGTTCCCACCCTTCTCTCGCTAATGGATATGGAGATATTAGATCATGAGAACCATTTGCCTAATCCGTTAAGTGTGATCAACTGTACTCTGCCTCTAAATTGCAACCCTGTGTTCCCATAATGGTCCAGCCATTTCTGGTTATCGGATGAGAACTATTACTGTTAGGGAAGAGACAAGATTATCATTCTACCAGTGACAATTCTCGAAAGGGGACAGTCATTGGCATGTTCGGACGAATTACTGCACCATCGTTTGGAGTTGAGTGTAATTTTGGTTCCTCTGTGTTCACAGGTCTGAGCGTCACAGGATTTGAGCTCTCCAGGCGGTAAGTCATTTAAAATACACTGTATGTGCATTGCAATACAATTTTTTTCATGCGTGTAAATTCTCAACTTATAGAGAATGTTTGATGCTGGTAATGATTTAGACCAGTCTGAACTCACCGCGGGTGCCAGAGTCCAAGGAGGTCAATGGCCGAATCCGCCAAAACCCCAAACCGTCGTATTACCCACGTAAGTATACGTGGGTAATACCTACAGAAATAGAGAAACTTGACAATAATTGCTTTCCAATGTGCATTAGTGAACTGTTATAGTTTTTCTTCTGTAAATCCCCTTCTATAATATTATGACCTGCAAGGAATATGCCAATAGTTAGGGATAGACCATGGCTATGGTGTTATGGAACGGGAAAATGAAGAAGAAATGAAATGGACTTAGCCCTAGGTAACAAATTTTGGACTTTTCGAGTTTATCACTCACCGAGCTGAATTTGTTCGTTGTTTTTCTAAATTTTTCGGATTCTTAAAAAATCTCGGTTAAAAAAAAGGCAATCTGTGTTACCCGTGATCTCCTCCTCCTGCTCGGGCTCTTGCTTTAAAATAAATATAATACATCCCCAATCCTCAAATTCATAATATCATGTGCGTTGCCGAAGTCTCAATGTTTCCTTCCAGTAATCCTATCATCTATCATTAGCCCAACATGGAGCACTGTCAAAGCTAGGCTGATGAGTTTTGTGTCGTCCTATATTGTTCCCTAAGCTTACTGGGAACTATTATGAGAACGATGTATCAATAAGCCCAGGAGGGAGTGATATTTAGCTTGTGCAGTTGCACTATGCGGATCCAATAGGTTAACTAGGGGACCTCTCCTGTACCGACGGATAAACCGGAGACTACGCCCGGAGGGAAGGCATTGTATTATGTAAGCGGGTGAGCGGATTATATGCTGGATCCTCAATCTCTATTGTGCAGCATTACATAGTACATCGTGCTGATAATTCTCGACGTGAGGCGACATCTACACAGACTCGCTGGTCTAAACAGAGCCAGTCAAATTCAAAATTCCAAAATAATGATTATTTCGAACTAATTATTAGTGTTTTTGAAGGGAACCATACCAGAGTCCCCACGCCATTTATATTGGAAATTTCTTAAATATATCATAAATGGGGGCCTAGATAACTGTGTTATCCTCTCTTGGAATTGTCCCTTCAACGAAAAAAAACCATCCCTTGCGGTCGATCGTTTCTACCACAAAGCCCCATCAACTTTTAAAACCTTCGGCCATTCGTCTTTATCATTGTGTTACTGTCCAAAGACGGAGCTCCTCCCGCGGGGACGGGTTTGGTTTCATTATTAAAAGGGTCACAACGGACTTGGCCGGTTGCGTGTCGCCCTGTGAGGCCAGCACGAAACTGTAGACGTTACGAGGGAAATTGGTAGCATTGACGGGGCTCGAAATTGGAGAAAAGGGGCCGGAAAAGCGGAGAGTCATTACTTTTCAGGGGAGCCAACATCACTGGCGACGTAATATTAATGGAAAAATCCTGCAAATGGCAAACTACATGGTCGTCGGCTCACAAAAAATGTAAATATAGGAGACAAACCGAACAAGTAGTGGAGCACGTTGCCAATTTTACTCGAGGATTTGATATTATATCAAATAATAATTCTTTTAAATTTTAATTTTGGTTTATTATTCTAATACATCTACTCGTAAGTAATCGCGTCGGAGGTCGAAAATTCAGATCGGTCTCACAATTTGACATTATCCGTTTCAAGATGTCTGGATTCCAAAATCGAAATGTCCGTCCGCCGTACGCCGTCCGACCCGTTTTGGGCAGTAGGAATTTTTTTAAATCTGAAAATTTGACAAAATTCCTGGTTCACCAGTGGTGCCTGCAAAGGTTTTCAGCCCAATCGCCCTAACCCGAGGTGCTCTGGGGGCTAAACTGGCGCTACAAGAGGGATTTTTTGAAGGGTTTCGGCTGTGGGGTCGAGTTAGGTGTCGTTTTCGAAGTATTTTTGGACGTAAAGCCATTTATGGGGGTCCCAGAACGATTCGATTTCATAGTGGGGATCTATTGGGCTCGCAGGGGGCTGCAAATGGCATTTTCGAAGGATCCCAGGAGGTCAACCATTTTTCGAGATTCCACATCTTTTTTCTTTCTTTTTTTTTCCAAAAATATTTTTTTATTGATCCAGAATTAATTTTTGCACAAGTAACACACATCCTACCTATGTCGTTAGAATAATAAACCCTTGTGTAAAACTTGCAGCGTTTTTTGCCAATTGTAAGTAGACAGTTTTGACAGGTTCTCACAATAATAATTATTATAATAATTAATCCATCTCACAATTATTGTGAGATGGATTATAAAAAATTTTGGATTATAATTGTGGATTATAAAAAATTTTCTTTATAAAGTTCAATGTTTAATTATTAATAATAATTTTAATTAATCAAAATATAGTAGAGGCCGCGTAGTATGATCACATTAAATTTAAAATTTTTGATCAGGGAAAATTGATCACTGTGAACTCCCTCTAGACCCCCCAATGATAATTTCATGTTGAAAGCATCAATCTGTTAAATAATTGGAGTTTTATGAAAAAGTTACGTATCTTTGAGTTGTGCTACGATTTAGTCTCGAATGCGAATTATCTTTTTGGTTTGTTTACAGTTATGGTGTCATTTTTGACTTATTTTTGAACGAAGAATCCATTTTTAGGCCTCCCAGAACCATCTGATTTCATCGTAGGGATCGATGGGGCTTTTAGAATAGTCGATGGCAGGAAGTCGAATGAGGTGACGTTTTCCAAGTAGTTTTTGACGTATGATACATTTTTCGGGGCCTCACATCTGTCGGTCACACTAAACAGTTTTTTGAAAAAAAGAAAAAAAGTTAAGACGCGCTATTTTGCTAATTACATACCCCTTTTGTGCCGAAGAAAATGAAAGGAAGGCACGACGAACACGAAAATATTTTATTCATTAAAACTTTGCTAGGTAATAACTAAAGGTAGCAATCCTGTAGTAGGGTCTGCCCTTCTTAATTAATTATTTTTAATTAATGTTTTTAGGTAACAGTCCTTCCTTGTTATTTATTTCATCCTTCTGTCCTGTCTTTCTTTCTGTCGTTCGTTCTTCTTTCTTCTGTTTGAACTGTAGTTAGTCTTAGTCAGTCCTTCCGTTCTTTCTCTATTTTCCACGATGAGGCGGCTCACTCCTGAGGCTCTCTTAATAGGTGACATCTCTAGTAATCATCTTGAATAATTAATTATTATCAATTCAATTAACCTTAACTTAATGAACGTCTTAGGAAAATCAAATCCGAATCCTGATGTAACTCCCAAAAGGGAGAATTTACTTCATAGCATAATTCTTCCACGAATTTATCTTCGCCTAAATCTTACCAATCTTCAATTTTCCTAGTAAAGCTATGGCTTAAAATCAATCTTCAATAGTTTTTCCTGGTATTGGCACAAGAAAAATTGTCAACAGTCAACTCATTAAAAAACACTAACCGTTAATTTGGTGGAGCCTCATCCGCTACCCAGTACCTAACAAAGATTTACATCATGATCTGCTACCAAACGATTCAGGTCACGATAACAAATGAACGATAGCAGACAACGAGCAGGTTGTTTCACGAAATT
Source organism: Pilophorus perplexus (assembly GCA_955831195.1). Classification (NCBI taxonomy): domain Eukaryota; kingdom Metazoa; phylum Arthropoda; class Insecta; order Hemiptera; family Miridae; genus Pilophorus; species Pilophorus perplexus. The sequence continues at coordinate 15,645,481 of OY037016.1, forward strand.
TATCACCCCTATAATAATGATAATAATTTTTTGGGGGAGTTTTCCCCAGTAAAAAAATTAACATTTATTTTCCATTTTTATTCGTGTTTTTTAAGTTGGTCCACTATTGTAATCAACGCTACAGTGTACCGAGTTTAATAAGTTTTTAATTCGTGTCGTGGTTGTAAATAAATTGAACCATAGTTGTAATTTAATGACGTGGTTTCCTCTTACAACACTCTAAGGAGCGGGCGATAAAGGTTTTTCGTTGTTTCGTCGGGAAACTTCAGTTCCCCATTTTCGCCCAAGCACTACCGCCGGGTATTATCCTAATTTATATGCAGCATAAACAGAAGCTCTCAGGGGAGTGGGTGAGATTGATTGGAAAAACGGAGGACCCCCCTCGGTGGGAAACCCGTTCGAAGGTTGTGGGAGGACTAAGGTAACTTTTTTTTTCTGCGGCACTGGAGTTTTTTCTTTGTTTACACGGGGACCGTTAGGGTTTACTTTATGTGAGCCGAATCTGAATTTAATCCTCTACCTACCTGCTTCCAATAAATATCAAGAGCGTCGTTTCCCCGGGACCGCGGGGTTTTTTCCGCTATATTTTCACCGGAATTGAATCTACAGAGAGATATACACCCAAATCCAGGACCAATGCGAAGAATGATACGTTTTCGAGTTCTCCTGTCCGGGCGCCGTCAACGCTGCTTTTGTCAGGAGAATCATTTTTAAATTTGCCCTTTTCTCCGTTTTGAGCTTCATTGTTTTTTCATTTTTCCATCACATTAATGAAAATTATGCTCATTTTACACAAGGGTTTATTTATTATTTATTTTTTGTATAAGTTGTGCAAAAATCATTCCCAAAAAAGAAAAAAAGAAAAAGAAAAATTTAATGTTTTTCTAAGGGGTTCCGAAAAATGTGCCTTTTGTATATTTTTTACAACATAAAAAGGTTTTTTTCTCCATCTCTGTACTCAGATAATGACACCTCATCTAGCCCAGCGGAGTACGGAATAAGTAGGTACTTTTTGGCTTATTATTCTTGGACTAATTCGGGGGTCGAACATTGTTTTGATGACAAATTTTGTTTTTATACGTTTCAAGATGTGTTGATTCTATAAATAAAATCTCCGTCCGCCGTCCAGGCCGTTTTGGGCTGTAGGATTTTTTAAAATTTATCTATCTATATATATATATTTGGTTTGTTTCAATTGAAATTTTGACAAAATACTCGGTGTACCAGCTAGTTGCGTCGACAAGGTCCGATCGCTCAAACCCGTGGGGCTCTGTGAGGCTGTGGCTAGGGGCGGCGTTTTTGAAGGGTTTTAGGCTATGGAGTCAAGTTAGCTGTCGCTTTCGAAGTATTTTTGGACGTATCGATCCATTTTTTGGGGTCCCAGATATTCATCCGCTTTCATCGTGGGGACCTATGGGGCTATTATGGGGCCACGAATGCGGTTTTTGAAGGGCACCTGGAGGACACAATTTGTCTCATTTAATGAGGTGTCGTTTCCCAAGTAATTTCGAACGTAGAATCCATTTTTGGGGGTCTCAAATCAATCCAAATATTGTTACGGAATTAAGTTTATCGTGAGTTAAAAATGATAATATCAATCATCAATCGAATCGATCGTACAATTAAACCCGAAAGCCAAATTTGCAGCGTTTTTTTGAATCCACTCATAATGAAACTTAATATTATGAGACAAACTTAAAATGTTTCTGAGCATTTATAAAGATGAAGTAATGAATCCGAAGCTGCGGAGACAATAATACTCTCAAGCGAGAAGAGATATTTGCCGTCAAGCTGGGTGAATGGCAGAAGGTACTTCACTGTTTCAGTTTCTATGGGAATTCGAGACAGCCACCCTGAGTAGGTACCCCACTCCAGAGGAAATGGAATGGACCGTGCGACAAATAAGCCGTCTGGAGAGACGGTGTATGTTTTACCCGGGTGAGCCAAATTAGACCGAGTGACTCCTGAAGACAGTGGGAGAGAAGGACAAAAAAAAAAAAAAAAAAAAAAAAAAACCGAGAAAGATAGGAGGAAAAAAGGAAGAAAATGAAAAAGGCAGAAAGGCCCTGGCCGTATCTGTTATCATCATGGTATAACATCCCATTTCACACTTGGCCTCTTCTGCCAAATTACATTCTACTGGATACGTGATATCAATAGATTTATGTTGACACACTCCAATGGCGTTAAGGCCGTAAATAACCAAGTTGCATTGATCCTTTGCAATACATTCTTGGAGGACCTACACGATCTTGTCGTACGTAATAAAACGCGTACCATAAATTTCTCTTCCCCAACAGGATGTGCGAGATTATGAAATAGGAATCGATGAGAAAGAGGGCAAAATGACTGGTGCTATCGAGCCAAAGAACGACATCAGACTCTGACATCTTCGTTCTTTGGCTCGATATGTAATATTATTTGGCGAGAGCCTCCGAAACGACTATTGGGCTTCAACCGTATGGATATATTGTGGACTATTGGTCTTCAACCATATGGATATCCATTTGTTTCTGTGGTATTTCGGAAATAATGTCAGGAGCAATTAGAACAACGGTTGTGGAACCTTGCCCTTGTCCTAAATTGGTCGTTTGCGACTGAGCTCCATTTTCATTTCATTTTAGTGTGCCAGCGAAACTACGCAGCGGGCACAGGACCATGCGAACGTGGACTCTGGCAAACCCAACCTGGGCCATTGACTTCCCATGCCTTCAATCACAGGTCATGATATTGTAAATAGCGCCTTTGGAACTCCACCCATCACACAACACCAAAGTTAATGGAACTCAAATACAAATAGGCTCCACACAACACTGTGGGGTCAGTCTCCATAACTGGCACATAAACATTGAATTTTCCTCTCTCGACGCGAATAAATTTGAATCTCATTGAAGTGCCCTTCTGGTTATATTTGAGTATAACTGCTATCAATGCAATCCACTCGGAGTAAAAACGTTTAAAAAGTCCTTTTGAAGCGGCACTTTTAATTACCACCATCTTCAGAAACAAGTCTCTCCTTTTCTTATGAATGGGGAAGGGGGACGTCAATCGGGCTGAGGCATTTCCCGAGATTAAGGTACCTAATGGCTGTTCTCCGACGGGAGTTTAAAGCGGCGTTATCAGGAAAGCCTCGTCCTCTTGCTTAGTTGAGCGAAATGGTCGGGAAGAGAGCTTTCTGAGGAGGTTCGCATTGTCTCTAAAACGGGTCACTCAGTTAATGGTTCTTAAATATCTCTCCTTCCTCCTACCCTGTTGGCGTTTCTCCCCCGCCATTAGTCAAACCCCCGCTGATACTCTAGGTAGGGCCGTCATGGTTTTTGTACCCCTCATACAGCAACTCCACAGCCGGATCAATCGTTTCGGTCTATTGTAAAATCGTCCCAAGCTCTAACCAGTTCCTTATAAGTGATTGATCATTGATCCAGCGGTCAACTGGACCGACCAAGTACAATGGCCTACGCTAATAAATTGCTCTCTTGCATCGGTTTTTCACCATCAAGAATCATATTTTCAGCATCAAGAACTAAATTTTCATCCCCAATCCTAACTGAATTTTTACCATCGTGTATCAGATTTTCACCATCAAGAATTGAAGTTTGATCTCCCAAAATGACCGATGGAAACAATCTCCACAATCTTGTCAAGCACAAGCTGCTGAAATTACCTGACCCAGGGAACCATTTTAACCTGGTCAGTTGGGAATGCAGCTTGTTGGAGACCACTTAGGAGAACTTTCACTTGCACTGGGTCAGTTCACCACCGCCAATTATTACAGCTTTTTGAACATTTGGAAATCGACCTCGCAGTTCGGTAGTCCTGTGTGCCTTTGTGGGTGCGTTCTTGAATAGCCCAGGTTAGCATCCCCAGGGTCCATGCTTGATTCAAGGATTCTCCATGGATCCGCTGCAGAGGCACTGATGCAGCAGGCAGTGGGGATGAACGGTGTTCACTGGAGCTGCCAAGGTAGAGTACACCTTCTGCCTCCTGGGGCTGCAATCAATTCATCATAATATGGTTTCGAATATTATTTGAGAATTGGGAAATTCTGTGGGATAGTCCGTTTGGAAGTTATTCTAAGGCTATTCGTCTATACGGACGTGGTTATTCATAATAGTTCCAACCATCCAGCATCTCATAAATTTGCGGCCTTTTATAGTATGATTAATAGGGCTTTATCGGTCCCAATGAATCAATAATTAATTATTAGCTTTTCGGAAAGAAAAAGAAATAATTTACTCTATAGCGGAGAGTAATGGTTATCCTAGGGTTACAATAGATAGAATTTGGGGAAAGATTAGTAGGAAGAAATTTCAGTTAGCAGTCACAAATTTGGAAAGGGAGGATAAAGAACCAGATAATAGGAAGTGGGTTAGTTTACCGTTTTATGGGAATATAACTCAGAAAGTGGGTCGTATATTAGAAAATAGGGGTTTCAGAGTAGGTTTTTATTCACAAAATTCTACGAAGAAATTATTAGGGAGTGTGAAAGATAAGATCCCCTTAGAGGATAAAGGGGGTGTGTATATATTAAAATGTGGTTGTGGGATTCAATACGTAGGACAAACCGGCCGAAAATTTAAAATTAGAATGAAAGAACATAGTGATGATCTTAGGTTGGGAAGGGGTAGGGAAGCTTTTGAAAAGCATTTGTCAGAAGAAAACCATAGAATTAGTTATGAGATAGCCAGGAATAATCCAGCCATTGGGATAGCTCATGTTTGCCAAAAAGGTCCGAAATTAGATGCTTTAGAATCTTTGGAAATTCAGAAAATTCACAATTTAGGAATATCTGTTAATGACCTGGATGTAATTAGGCGTTCCCCGTTAATTGACATTTTCTTGTGAGTCTTCCTTTCACTTATTTGCCTTTCACATTACCTTTCACCTTTCTCCTTTTATGCCACCTTTCTAATGCCACGCCCATTAGAAGGCACATTTCACTTTTGTATAATATACAAAAGTGAAATGTTACTTATATGTTATAAGTAACATTTCAGTAAGTGAAATGTTACTTATATTATAAGTAACTTCTCACATCTTCCTCATTCTGTATTGTACTGATGATGGTCTAATCAACCGAAACGCGTCTACAAGTTTATATATTTTTATCGTGGAAATAGACTATTTCGTCTTAAATCGTCTTTTTTAAGATGGATTCCCACTATCTCGCCGCATCTACCTTACATTATATTCTAAGATCGTCTGTTATTCTAAGATCGTCGGGTTTCTATTAAAAAGAAGGCGCTGCAAATGCGAGCCTTCGATTCAAGGTAGTAGCGAAATATTTTGGGATTGAGGTGGTTAGGGTGACAAATGACTCCTCTGCTGAGTACTAAATTGTGTATTAAAATAAACAATCATTGTCGCGTGGGGACCGGTTTCGAGCAGTTATACTCATCTACAGCCCTAACTACAAAAACATTAGGTCTAGTCATTCACATCACAGAGAACAAACATAACGGTATATTATACTGAAGGTATACCTATATATAGGAAAGGTAATTGGGTAGAGTAAAAATGGTGCAACCGGTGCAGAATGTTGGTGGGGAGTTCGACAATAGTAATTTTTGGAATATGGACCCACTTTTAAAATAATAATTTTAGAAGCCACTTATTGGCTCCATGACTGAAAAAACAATTTGGCAATATTGTACTACTGAAATGAGCGATTGATTGTTCTAGAGGTACCTACTACAAATACTTGATATGTGAGCAGTGAGATGGAGAACTGTTAGAGGTAATTTTAAAAATGGACCCATTTGACAAGGTTACTAGGAAAGACTTGAGTTGGAATATGAAAACAAATTAGGAGGTATAAATTGTAGAAATCAGAAAAATGATGACTTAGGTACCTAGCAGTTAACATGGTCAGCTAAAATTAAATGTATATGTTACGGTGAAAGCCCGGTGCCCGGTGAATGTCCGACATTCGCCGGTAATTCTCAACAATCACCGCTGATTTTGGTGAAAGCCCGAAGCAACAATATTTGTCGGGCTTTCACCGGTGAATGCTAACAATGACCAAGGCTAGTTGGTGAATGTGCGAAGTTGAATCTGGAGCCAACGAAAATCTTCACCTTTGAGTGGGAATACAATGTAATAACATAATATGTTATTACATTGTAATAACATAATATTATTATGTTATTATACCAGTAACTTATTAAGTTACAACTGGTATAATTAATAGGGGTTAACAGTTGCTCTCAAAATCGTCAAAATGTCGCCCATTCGGGCTCGTCATGGTCAATAACAATATTGTTCATTTGTTCATGCAACTGTCACTCCCATGGCATTTGCTGTTGCAAAGAATGCCATTGGATTTGCATTTACATTGGTTTGCCCGTTCAACAGAGCACATCAGACATCATCAAACCGATAAGCATAGAAGACTACTGGCTGCGAGTCATTAGATATGTTTAAAATCGAACTTACACCGCTCCCTGCCGGAGACTGTCGACAATGACCGGCGAAAGCCCGGAATTCGGACTTTCGCCAGGGGTTACGTTATCCACCTCGGTGAATATCAACAATCACCGGTGATTCTCAGCTTTGACCGATTTCGAGCTTTCACCGTAACATATACAAATGGTAAGTATGAATATAATGTTGATAAAATATTATGAAGATTTGAATTGTTAGATAGGTATATGAATTGAAGTTACCTTTGAATTTTTGAAAAATTAAATTTATACAAAATGAGAGGAAGAATTAGTGTTTTACAAAGTGAGTTAAAGTTGAAAGAGTTGTTTCTACTAGTAGGTACAAGAGGCTGGGCGAAAATGAAAGTACCTACTTAGATGCGCTTACCAGGGTAACTTGGAAACAGTTGAATTGTTCTTGTTAGGGCTGTAGATGAGTATAACTGCTCAAAACCAGTCCCCACGCTACAATTGTTTATTTAAATAAACAATTTAGTACTCAGCAGAGGAGTCATTTCTCACCCTAACCACCTCATTGGATTAGACCTCTGCACCGTCGGCAAAAACCACACCGTGATATTTTGGGATTGTTCGGATATCTATAGATTATCTTTGCCAAAGCCTTGTATAACAGAAATTTGCCTTAAAAAAAAGGGGGGGGGGGTTCCCGGGGATTTGCTCCTCTTCTGCCCTCCTTCTCACAACATCATAAAAGACTATATACATCAGGTATGTATTAGGGCTAGAGAATGAAGGGGAAGATACATATCTGAGATAATGAGTGATGGAGGGAGGATCCACAGCCGATAATCCTATTAAGCTAAGCTCCACCGTCCATTTTAATGCTTCCGACCCTGATATTATTCCATCTTTCCAAGAAGTCAATTTATGCCATCAGCCGGTGGTAGAGCAGATCGGCAGGACGGGATGCTCATTATATTATCCACTTTCTCATTTTTCAAAGCTATTCCCACCTACCCCCGCTTCACCGTCTCCTCTGAGGCGATTTAAAAACAACAGATTAAAACTCTATAAAACTTTATTCCGCTCCCCTTTTAAAGGATTTACTCGTGGAACTTATTAACTTGAGCTTTTGTTTGTGGGGAGGGAAAGAGCTCAATCAGGTTCTTCTGGTTTGGTAGGCACGAGCCGATCCATCACTGATAACATACCTACCTAACTTGCTTGGCTTCCCTATTTCCCTGAACCAAAATAATCTCAATTATGACATGGCGCCTTGTCCAAGCCGGATAAGTATATTATACCGCCTGCAGATAAAATCAGAGTACAGTCGTTACAGTTGTGTCCGAGTGATGCGACGCTGCACAGATCTCTACGTTGTGGTGGAGCGCCCTTTGCTGCCTTCATAAAGTGGATCTGCTGCCTTCCTTGGTACGGCCCAGATTATCTTCTTCACTTGGAGCCTGACGTTTGGCTGGCAAATGTCAAACACGAGGAGGAGGAGGAGGAGGGCATTGACAAATCACGACATCTTTATTCTAGGGTACTTCCAGTGGATGAAAACATATGGGGAAAAAAATGCTGTGTTGGCGAGCATAGGACGAGCAAACCCGAACCCACCAAAAAGCAGCTCCGTTAGATGTAAGCATCCTACCTGAGCGCAAAACCTTCGTGGGAACCGTTGGATTAAAATTGATTGGTGGTAGTGCCCACAACTATGTTTCGGCTTTGTCGAATTTCCGAATCTCCAATCGGATTTTCAAAGTTAGGCTTCAGAAAAGAGTCAAGCGAGCGAGAGAACGAAAAGAAGAAACCCGTTGAAATCGGTAAATGACAGCGAAATTCTTGGTTTATCGCAATTTACAACTGAATTTTCTTCCTATAGGTAATATAAGAAATATTATAAAAATAATAATAATAATAAAATAATGTAAAAACATTATTTTTTCAGTATCGTTTTCAAATACATTTTTCACACTGAATACAAATTTGAAATTGGATTTTCAGAAAACAGTCATTCAGTATTTCTTTTGAATAAAAAAGTATAATGGAGTTGGGAAAGCGAGTTGGAATGGTGGTTCGAGGGGGTTGACTGGCGTAGGAAGCTGGTGTTGGCCCCCCTAGTGTATGTTTGAAGCTTTTTATCCCGATTGCTCAAACCTGTGGGGGTGGCTGCGGGAGGGGTTTTTGAAGGTTTTCGGCTATAGTTTTGAGGGTGGTGTCGTTACCGCGGCATTTTTGGTCGTGGTTTTTGTTCGTGTTTTGTTGGACGTTCCAGAACTACCGTGAGGATCTATGTGGCTTTCATGCGGCTACAAATGAGACTTTTGAAAGATGCGAGGAGTAACTTAGAACGTAGAATTTGTTCGGGTCCCACATCTACCTACCCGAAAACTGTACACCAATACATTTTTTTAAGTGGTATTGACCGTTTCAATTGATGTGGGTTGGGAAGTTGTAGTTTTTTTTTTTTTTTTTTTTTTTTTTTTTCAGTTAGTTAGTTTCATCCATCCTTCCCTTTTGCTTCCGAGTCTGCAAGGCAGAGTAAGTAGGTAAACATTGTTTTCACTTTCGAAATGAAAAAAAAAAAAAAAAAATTTGTTCTCCAAAATCAAAATTTTCACTCACGTTTTGCGTTTCAGAGCCTCCTGAACAAATTTGGTTCCGTGTCTGTCTGTCTGTCCGCATTCCCTTGCCACAGCCACAACTTCCACAATTTTGATCGGATCTCAATCAAATTTTCAGGAATTGTGTGGTTATAGCCCTAGATGAACCTTCCATTAAATAAACAACTAATTTTCAAACAATTTTGGTTGTTCTGCATTCATTTGTCATGATCATGCAGAATTGGTAATTTCTGAAAATGTAATGATGACATACCTACTGTGAGGGCCACGAGGAAGCTTCTGTGCCATGTCCTTGGCAGTGTATATTTCACTGCTTATGCACTGTTATTATGTATACACTATGTACATATAATTATATTATTCAAATTTTCAATTTGTTACATAGGTATCTTAAGTTCCTAGATATCCTAATAATTTTAATATCCATTTTAATTCAGTTCCAATGTCCTTCAAATTATTTTTCAGATTGCTGTAATTTTATTAAATAAATTATTTAAATTAAATTTAAAAATTAAATAAAAAAAATTTTATGAAATAAATTTTATTTCATTAGGCCCTGATGTTAGGAGAATACACCTCTTGAAATGTCAGCACTTTCTCGTCTTATTTGACCGAACCTCAACAACTCCCCCCCCCCCCCCCCCCTCACATCTTTAAAAATGTTTGTAAAATAATCTTTTATATGCAGAATTAATTTTTAGATAACTTATACCATAAAATAATAAATCCTGTAGCCATGTATTTCGACCATTGTCGAAGTAGTTGTAGAAGAAGTGTAGTTTTTTCGCCAAATAAAAGATTTTCGACTTAACGTGGAAAACTGAACAAGAAACTCTCAACACCTTACAAAAGACGTAAAAATCTCATTTGCGCGTTGACTGGGAGTTATGAAACACAATTACCTGCCACAGAATTGCTCAAATTACGACTCTAAGGGCAACGCTGATGTTGGCTCCTTCAAAAAAAAAAAAAAAAAAAAAAAAATTACCCTAACGTAAGCAACCCAAGATGGCGAAATGTTGACGAAGGAGGGGGGGTCTCATTTGGTGGGAACTTCTTTTGAAAAAGAGGCGGGAAAGGGTGACAGAGCGGGTAAGAACGGTAAGAGAAAGAGGTTTTGAATGTCAGCTCGGGAGAGGAGAAAACATGCTGATTAAAGTAAAGAGAGAAACGAGGGAAGTTGTTAAGGGTTACAAAGGACGACGCGAAACTGGCGCTAGGGGCCGACACTGAAAGGGGACGAGGAGGGCTTCAGGAAGGTTTCATTATCTCTGCTGCACATGCATTATGTATAGCTCGGGGTGGCCCGAAGGCCTTCGAGTGGATTATGTAAATGTCAGTTGGACGTCGACCCTCCTGATCGCTAACCCCGTCCTCAAATCCCCTCTCCACCTCTTCAACTCCTAAACATAATTAGGTCACAGAACAGGGAAACGACCTACCGCATTTCAACTGAAACGAGAAGTTGTAATGACTCAAAGCCTCGGGCCCGAAGCTTTGGAGGTTAATTTAAGCCTCAATCCTGGAAGAGGTTTCAAACTGAATAAATTGAGGTGAGATGCTCCCTAAAGTTCCTGTGATCGCTAATTCTGGGACACGATGAGTTGGCAAGCGTCTTCATATTATTTTCCCCGTTAAATTGGCATAGTCCAAGAGGCCCGAGGCAAACCTTGACGCAAAACCATTGATACCAAGAACTGCCTCATCGGGTGCTCTGGAGGAGTTGGAGGAGCTTGGTGGAGGAGTTGATCAAGTTCCCGGAATGCCCTGGGATGGCAGTTGAACGAAGCCTAGTCCACTAATAGCGTCTGGATGAGGGACACATTCTGAGCTTCTTTGGGGGCGGTTCAGGGTATCCACGGTTCTCCTTGAAGGCGGCTGCACACCCGGCTCGCCGCGCATAAGTGCCGGTTTAGCCGATGCTCGCCTGTTTCCTAGTAGTGTGGAGGGGTGCTCGGGGTTGCTCGTGCGCGGGGATGCTCCGACTGGTGTCGGTTTTTTACCCACTTCAAAGGAGACGAATATACGTTGAACGTAGAACCCGCCCCGCTCCACATAATATGCGGCTTGCTCGGGTGTACGCGTCGGGCATTTTTCAAGGAATAATTACGATAAATAATTGGAATTTTATTTAAGAAGCTTTTACTAAGAGAAATGAATCAATATCTCTCTAAGAATGATCGGTGTCTGTGTGGGTGTATGTATGTGTCCCTTTCACGGCCAAACTGTTGGACAGATTTTGATGCGGTTTTTGGTTTATTATTCTTGGAATAATACACCTATGTTTTCGCGACGGGGGTCGACGACTCCGATCGGGCTCAAAATTTGACATTATCCGTTTCAAGTGGTCTACATTCTAAATCCGAAATGTCCGTCCGCCGTACGCCGTACGCCGTCCGCCGTCCAGGCCGTTTTGGGCAGTAGGAATTTTTTTAAAAATCTGAAATTTCGACAAAATACTTGGTTTACCATCTAGTTGTGCCCGCAAGGTTTTCAGTCCGATCGCCCAAACCCGTGGGGCGCTCTGGGGCTATAATGGGGCTACGGGAGGGATTTTTTGAAGGCTTTTAGCTATGGGATCGAGTTAGGTGTCGTTTTCGAAGTATTTTTGGACGTAGAATCCATTTTTTGGGGTCCTGGAACGATCCGATTTCACTGTGCCGATCTATAGGGCTTTCATGGGGCTAAAAATGGGATTTTTGAAGGATCCCAGGATGTTAAATATTTTTCGAGTAAAAAATACGGAATTTTTGGAAAAAAAACCTTTTTGAACAAAAAAATATTTAAAAAAATTTTTTTTTAATTTTTTCATTGACAGAATTAAATTTCTGCACAAGTAATGTATATCAAAGAATAATAAACCCTTGTGTAAAATTTGCAGCGTTTTTGCAAAATGATCGGGATAGCACGGGGAAGGTTTTACGCTATTCAAACGGGTTCGAACGGAGGCCGTTCTGGCTGAAACCTGAGTCCTTCACGACGGAAGTTGTTTACATCCTTGGCGTATCTTAGGGAATTTGATACTTCACTACGAGAAACCAACAAGCGTTGTTACTATGAAAAAGTAAGTTGACGGGTTGCCACGGGTGCATTTTTGATAGGTGATGGACGGGAATTTGATGTTTCGTGCGAAGCACGGGTGTCCCAGCTAGTTCTATTGGATTTTTTGTGCTAAAATAGTTAAGAACGTGATTAAAAACCACCTGATTAAAAAAATTTTTACTAGGTACCCCGGACATTCCATAGACATATTATGTCCAGCAAGGCGAACATCGAATGTGTGGAGGAGGGAGTGGAATACCGAGCTATTCGCCTATAGGCTACCTATAGGTTAACCTAGGTTAACCTAGGTAGCTTCTCGGGGAGTTGCGCGGTGCTCAACTCGTTCGGCGAGCACCTGCATATGTGGAGCCGCCTTCACGTCGAGTTATGCCGTGCGACTCTAAGACTCAGCTGAAGCTCACTACCTGGATCAAGGGGTCTACTCACTTTTGGGCCAGTTCGGTGATTTCCCTCTGACATGGCGAGATTTCGCTTTCAGACATGGTTACCTATCGCCGGATTTGAGCTGAGAAAATGCCATAAATTCGTCCCGACCCGCTAGGATTGCCGTTGGGAGAAAAAGCCAGCGTACCCGCACAAATCACGCTCCATAGTACCGTGGTGGGAACCGCTCCATGAACTTCCACGGCGTTCTAAAATGGAAGACGTTCGTTGAAAAACCAACGCGTGTCGCTGGATTTATTTTCCTATTAAAGGGAGATCGGAGTTTGATGTTCTTGAAGCCCCCACCAGAGAAAACGTTGGGTTTCGTAGTTCATTAAGCGTTCATTGAACGAGAAACACAGGTTCAGCTAATATGTGCCCTCAAATCCTTTGGTTGGGTGTAAAAGGGTTCTGCTCACCAATGATGAAAGAGTGAAAGGGGCCAAGGGATTAGAAAGGGATTAGAAAGCGCGGGTCATTAGGAAGTTCCCCCACGTGATCATACGTCGTCTAGCCCTTTTGTCACTGAGTCTGTCTCCTTTCGTTAGGTACAATAACTAATCCTTCAATAGAAGGGGAATATCACAAGAGGGATGAATCAATAGACCCAGACTGATTCATGAAGGTAATTTTAAATTAGCAGCATCCGCCATGAAAAAATGGGAACCTGACTCGTTTTGGGTGAGTTTTGAGTACAGATGGGTTTGTTTTAAACACGAAGCGTCCCAATATTTAAATACCCGCGAACGCAATGTACCCGAAGCTGGTGGTTAACTGTCATGGAACATTAGAGGGAATCCGTGTAAGAGCAGCTTGAAGGACACCTGAAGATAAGTATGTGCGTTTTGAAACACCTGAACCTCCTCTTTTACCCTAAACTGGATGTGAACTGCCTTGCCTCGCCATCAATCTAATTTCATTTCCCTCTTTCACCCCAAACCGGTTTTGAACTCATTACCTCACTATAAACCTCATCTTAACCCCCTCCTTCCATCCCACCAGTGAACCAGTTCACCTCTTCATAGTACACTTTGGTCCTAAACGATTCCCTCTAAGCTACCCAGCTGGAGGGAAGCTCCAAAGGCTCCTGGTGACGGATCCCTGAGAGGTCCTCGGTTCCCCTAGTTCAAGCCCACTATGATAGCGGAGAGCCTAGTGGCTCTCCGCTCCAATCCAGGGGTTCTTCCTTTCCATCAAAAAGTCATTATCTTTGCCAATCACGGATGAGTCGTACAGGCGCGAAGGGGGACACGAGCGACATCGACCTTGCGATAGATGAAACGACGAGTGGGGTCTTTGGAGACCCACTTTTCAGGAGTATAGAAGCAAGCTTTTGCGATTTTCTACCTGAGCAAGGAAGCACTTCCATCTTCCACACACTGATGTTACATAGTGACCCGTACGTGGGTGGTTCCTCTACAGAATGAGGGCAGCCGATTAGTTCCGGGCGTTGGTCACTTAGCGCTGGATTCTGACGTAATACGTTAGGTTATACTATAACGTAAACCAATCATAGATAAAGCAATTCAATTATGGATGAATCTACAATAATTATTTAACGTAAAAGGGCTAAGTGAGTTTTACATCAAGATTTTTGACCTCTTGGGCCTGACATGGGCGCTAATTTATTAATGAATCACTAACCCAGCTGCACTTTTATTCTGAAAATTTCCATGGTCTTCAACGGGATTCAAACCCGTGGCCTGAACAGAATGCAGCGCGAAGTGACTACAGCAGAGTTCACATCCATGCGGCAACGCGACAGCAGTGGTGAGCAGTGGAGGGGATTCCGGCATTCCGGTCAGACGTTCACAAGCGTCCGGCAAATTGTCATTGCGTTGCACACAGCTGTTCCGTGGTTTATTCAGTCCGGTAAAATATCTGATTTTTCGGATGTGTACAGTCAGCTTCGAAAGTGCTTATACGCCAAAACTAACATCTTCCCACCCGATGGCATCGGCCAATCAGCAGAACGAACGCAATGACGGAACGATGCAATATCTCATTGCCGCATGGATGTGAACCCTGCCCAGAACCACCCGGCTAATCCGGCCGCCTAATTATTGAACGTATTATTTCATTACATAAATCCATCAACTATGTATTACTCTTTATATGAGCATACTGAAAATCCCTTATCTTTGTCTAAAATCTACTAATCGCTGATGATGAAGTGTTATAAGGTTTTTTTTTTCTTTTTTGCAGATGACGTCCAGGATGTCCGTTCCCAGAGGGTCACCTGAAATTTTATAAGACCATCCTCATAACGATAATAAGGTGGGTAGATTCAATTGTAGTATGAAAAAGTTTAAAAGGCGATAAATGTTGGTGGTTGCAATCGTGCATTTTTTCCCCAGATTACATTTTCTATTTTTATTTTTTCTACTGTTTGTTGGGGGCTTCCGTTATTGCGTAGATCGCGTTCCCTCCAACCCAGGTTTTTTTTTTTTTTTTTTCAAATTAAAAACTTCGCCATCCCCCGGAGCTGAAAATTTCTCTAACTGAAAAACACGGTAATTTCGCCCCAAATTAAACACGAGTGAACTCGTGGAGAAACAAAATGAAAAGTTCGGGGACGGGACGGGGCGAACCAGGAACCGGGTGAGAAAAGACTTTGTTTTATCTCTCTGGAAGTGGAAGAGCATGCCCGGATGGTTTTTCGAGTGGAAAGGACGAGTTTGAGCGGAATAGGCCAAAGCGATGGTGAGAGGGAGGAAACAGCCAGAATAAAGGTTGTCGTCAACTTATGCTCTGCGGTTATATAAAAGGGCCACAGTTGTTGAGTTAGTCGTGAGGAGTTTTTCCAAAGAGCTCCACATAGTTGTTTTCCCCGGGAGTTAACTCTACTCTGACGGTCCCAACTATCTTAACAAGGCTTCAACTATTTTACAGAGGAGGTGAAAACCTCCTTGACTCATCTGGAGCCCGCTTTATTATCCTGTTTGCACAGCCTCGAGTCTTGCCAAATGTTGAGGAAGATGTTACTGGCAAACACAACTATAGTTGTCAAACACAACTATGACTATAGTCATAGAGCCAATACACCACCAAGCTTGTGACGTGTGTTCATCATGATGCATAATAAGTATTTGATAATATCAAATTTGATATTATCAAATATAAATAGCTATCACAAAATGTTTGTATCGTGACTGAGTTTAACGGCTAAATATTGGTGGAACGTGGAACGCGCGTTTCTCCCTGCTTGCTGATTCTCTTTAATAGAGAGTTCCTAAAGCCACTTTTTGCCTAACGGTGATGAGTTACGGTCGACGTAACTCGAGATTTCGCGCATGCGCAGAAATAACGGTGATAACTTACGTCCTTATGCCTAACGTCGAACGTTATTGCCGTAAAGTTACGGCAATAAGCTTACGGTCTTAAGGATATCGTCGTTAATTTCGAGCAATAGAACGTAAATAGCGGCACTTTAAATTTAGCGTGACTTTTGATAAGACCGTATCTCTGTTACGGTCTTATGTGAAGTTAGCTTTTCTTTGATTCTCCCTAGACAAATCCCTTACGGCGATAAAAATTAACGGTCGACGTATCTCGGATGTTTCTTTAGGAACTCTCTAATAGTTCAGTGGCAGATCCAGAAATAGAGAGTTTTTGTTTTCTACGTAGCTACTATTTTCGTTGGAACGAAAAAAGAAAAAACGAACTGCGCATGCGCCAACAACGAGAAGGGTCTCGTACAAACGAAAAGGGTTTTCGTACCGACGTGAAGGGGGTCCCCTCACGTCGAACGAAAAGCGGTTTTCGTTGTTACGAAACCCTTCTCGTAGTTGGCGCATGCGCAGTTCGTTTTTCCTACTCTGTCGTAAAGGATCCGCCCCAAGGTCAACGTAAAATAGTTAGCATCTTCGTGTGCTCGCGCTAGGGGCTGCTCCTCTCGTTTCAACGAAAAGTTCGCACGTGAAGAACAAAAACTCTCTAATGTCACAGAGAGAGACAGCGCGAATTGCGCTAATGCTCCTCCTCAACGGTGTCTGTGACGGCGCACCGTAAAAATATGCCTAAAGTAAAGCTGCGACATCGATGTCGATGTTTTACGACTTCGATATTTTACTTGCGATTCTATCGATGTTTCTTCATTTCCCCTGTTATCAGCAGTGGTGCAAGACACGAATTTTCATCCGTTTTAATACGGGGTCTGCACGGACCATCAAAATTTGAAATAATATGTATCCGTATTGTACGAGATATTTTCCTCTCTCATACATAATATGATATGTATCAGTAAAATATTATTTTACTCGAATGTTCGAGAAGTCATCGGTGAACATCAAGGGTCGCATGGGTCAAAACACCGTTGGTCGGTTAAAAGTTCTTCAAGTTATCTTACTGGGGAATAGAAAGTTAAGGACAAAGAAGACTGAAGATACTTTCTTGTCAAAAACCTTTAACAATATAGGTAAAAACTTTTTACACTACTCATTTATACACTTTTATAATTTTTGTGGCCCATTGTTATAAATACAAAATTTGTGACGCATTGATTAGATATTATACTTTTTCAAAGGTAAGTAGTGGAAGTTTCTCAGATCAGGAGTGAGTTCATCTGCACATTGCTTGGAAGTTTTTATTGACAAGAAATTCAGTCCGGTGCTTTTGCAAAACCCCCATTGTTCCCATTTTCCGCTAACAACTCAAGTTTTATTGGTTTTTGGTCGATGGTTTTGCTGGCATCGATGGTGGGTTTTTTAAAGCATCGAGGTATTCAAACATCGATGTTCTTGGTCGATTTCGCAGCCCTAGCCTTTAGGAAATGCGCCTAAAAATAACAAAACCACCACCGAAAAAATCCCTCCCTCCCCCCTCACGTTGGTTACAGCACACGCCCTCTGCCGGACATTTCTCTCACCCGTGGACCACAAGCCCTCATTAGCGCTCCCATTCGCCCACCTGTCACCCCAGCTTTTTTTCCCCTTCGGATAAATGTCCCTTCCCCCCACCCACCGAATCCTTCTCCTTCCACCCCTCCACCCTCATGACAGCGGAAATTTATTACCGCGCCGCCGTTTTATGGCAGAGATATCCTGGCGGACTGGCCGAAGTTTTTGCGAACCGGACACGACCCACTTTGGAGCACAGGAGCTTTTCAACTTATTACTTTCTTCCCGAGGGAGAAAAGTACTCAACTTTCTCTGACGGAATAAATGTGAAAAATAATATAAAATACTCCATTTATCCTTAAAGACATTATCTTTGTTATTAAATAACATATACACAATTTTGTGTATTTTTTAATTAATTAAATTTTTAATTTTATTTTAATATATGAAAATATTAAAAATTTTCATTACTATTTTGGTTTATTATTCTTGGAATAATACACCTGTTTTCGCGACGGAGGTCGACGACTCCGATCGGTCTCAAAATTTGACATTATCCGTTTCAAGAGTCTACATTCTAAATCCGAAATGTCTGTCCGCCGTCCGCTTTGGAAGTTTTGGGCTGGAGGCATTTTTTTTTTTTAAATCGGAAATTTCGACAAAATACTTGGTTTACCATCCAGTTGTGCCCGCAAGGTTTCCAGTCTGATCGCCCAAACCCGTGCGGCGCTATGAAGCTAAAATGGGGCTATGGCTATTTTTGAAGGCTTTTAGCTATGGGATCGAGTTAGGTGTCGTTTTCGAAGTATTTTTGGACGTAGAATCCATTTTCGGGGGTCCCGGAACGATCCAATTTCATTGTGGCTTTCATGGGGCTAAAAATTGGATTTTTGAAGGATGCCAAGAGGTCAAATATTTTTCGAGTAAAAAATAAAGAATTTTTGAAAAAAAAATTTGAAAAAAAAAATTTAAAAACATTTTTTGTTCTAAACTTTTTTCCATTGACACAGAAATAATTTTTGCACAAATAACACTATATCAAGAATAATAAACCCTTGTGTAAAATTTGCAGCTTTTTTTTTTTTTTTTAGGAAGGAAAGTAGGTACAATTTTTAGCAAAGATTCCCAGTTTCTTTTAAAATGAGTTTTTCCTGAAGGCGACCCTTTTTACCGTTTCCCTTAGTAGATATTTTCCTCACAAATTAAGTAGGTAACACGACAGTAGAATTGAAATTTTCCGAGAATTAGGTGTGAGTAATGGAATCGTTAGGAGTTTGTACACAAACTCTTAACGATTCCATTACTTTTCCCCCTATACGGGGAAAAAAAAAAAAATCTGTGTAGAAGTAAAAACCTTATTTTTTTCAACTATCCATTTTAATTTCCACCCACAACGCGAGGTATTTCCCGCTGATAATACCTTTTCCGCCGAAGCTTGGGTGGGAAGGGAGCTTTCTCCTTAAGCCTTTTGTGGAAAGTCCAATTATCGGTAATATAAATCTAAAGAGGCTCCCAGGGGCTCCACAGGCCTTGCCTGAATCTTTTTGGAGTTTTCCTAGTGGAGGGAAAATCGGACCATCGACTCGAGCGGTGTGGGCTTGCTTAGTTTAACGCTTCCAAAAAGAGGTAAATGGTGTGAGGTTTGGAGGATCCCAGGAGGTCAATTATTTTCCGAGTGATTAATTTTGGACGCATAATGTAGAGAATTTTTTTTTTTTTTTCTTCGAAAATGTTTTTATTGATACAGTTATTTTCGCACAAGGAATCTTTATCAAATAATAATAAACCTTAGTGTGAAATTCGCAGCGTTTTTCGAGTCTGAATGTTGCCTAAAAGTGGGGAAAGCTCCCCTCAAAATAACATTGTCCGAACGACCCGACTGAAAATAACTCCCGCAATGATATTCACATCGTTGAGAGATTGATGCTTCATAAATCCAGAACGGCGGCTTCCTGCCCCGGGAATCGTAGCTACCATTTTACAGGTTTCACCCCTAAATAGCTACGAACCCTTCACACACCCACTTAAAATTAGCACTCGAAAGGTACGTCACCTTTTGACTATCCCGCACAACATCCATCTCAAAACTGCGACGGGAAAATGCCGCTGCGGAATCCCCGCTGAATTTCCTCTCCGCCGTTGGTCGGCTTAATTTATTCAGATTTATTCACTGTCACTCCCTAACATTGAAATTAAAATCCTGTTTATCTCGTGTGTTTTGAAAGCGGGGGTTGATTTATTTCGGACTACCCGGTTTACCATATACAGGTGACTTATTCGTGTTCCCCCTTCTCGGATCCCGTTTATAAATGGAATTATCCGAACCAAAATTAGGCCATTCTTTCCATTGGAATTGCACATTAAATCAATAACACTCGGAAAGAGTTAGGAGTAATAATTTTTTTTTTCTGGCTCGAGATTCTTTAACTTTGGGTTAATTATTCCTAAAATAAAAACGCTGCCAATTTTACACAAGGGTTTATTATTCTTTGATATAGGTTACTTGTGCAAAAATTATTTCTGTGACAATAGAAAAAAAATTTTTCGATTTGCTTTTTTTCAAAATTTCTTTCTTCAAGAATTCTTTATTTTTTACTCGAAAAATATTTGACCTCCTGGTATCCTTCGAAAATCCCTTTTTTAGCCCCATGAAAGCCCTATAGATCGCCACAGTGAAATCGGATCGTTCCGGGACCCCCGAAAATGGATTCTACGTCCAAAAATACTTCGAAAACGACACCTCGATTCCATAGCTAAAAGCCTTCAAAACCCCCCTCCCATAGCCCCATTTTAGCCCCATAGCGCCCCACGGGTTTGGGCGATCGGACTGAAAACCTTGCGGGCACAACTGGATGGTAAACCAAGTATTTTGTCGAAATTTCCGATTTAAAAAAAAAATCCTCCTGCCCAAAACGGCCCGGACGGCGGACGGACATTTCGGATTTAGAATGTAGACCTCTTGAAACGGATAATTTCAAATTTTGAGGCAGATCGGAGTCGTCGACCCCCGTCGCGAAGACATAGACCTATGTAATACACCTGCAGGTATTATATATACACATGTTTATTATTCCAAGAATAATAAACCAAAATTAAATAGACAAATTTCCAGTCCTGGAAAGACACCCCGAAATATCTGCTACCGATGCGTCCAAAATTACTTCGAAAACGACACCTCATTAAATTTTGACCTACTGACTCAGGAGTCCTGACTCCTTTCAAAAGCTCCTTATTAAGCCAAAGCCCCACTGATCCCCACGGTGAAAGCGGACGGTTCACAAACCCCAAATAATTGATTTCAAGTCCAAAAATACTCGAAAACGACTTCTGCGTTTCTGCAAAGTGCTAGAGCGAAGCGAGCGACTGAAGCCTCCGTCGAGTGACGGAGTGGAACGGTTCAAGTGATTTATACGAGGAAGGATTTGGCCCGAGAGTGGGGCCACTAATCCGCGGAAGACGTGGCAAAGAAGAGAGCGGGCGGGGGATAGAAGAGTTTAGGGCGCGAGGGTGAAAATAAAGGGGTGCCGATGAGAGGCGGTAAAAGGGGCCATAGATAAGGGGAAGGCCGCCACAGGCCCACGGGGGTTCCCCCGGGAGGGGGGGGGGGTTAGGACGTCCCTTTCTGGTTAACAAGGGAAGAGGCCTGCTTTCTCCAAGAATTACCCCCAAAAGCGGATAACATCCCCTTTCCTTTGCAGCGACGCCTCATAATCCTATTAGAACATCTGATTATTTATTAGATTAAGTAACCACTTGTACAAGCTCCAACCTTCCTACCCGACCGCACCCTCCGGCTCAAACGTGGTCTACAGCCCCTCGAATTACCGAACTAGGGCGCCCCCTTTGGTGGCGGGTGGGGGGGGGGGGGAGACAAGTCAAGATAGGACAAGCTCAAGAAGGACGAGAGAGTCGACCTTTTGTTCCTGAAGTTTGTTCCGGATTTATCCCCCCCCCCCCCCCCCCCCAATGCCTAAACACGTGACACCATTCAAACCAATTTATTTAAACTCGCGAACACAAATAGCCACTTAAGCCTCGTCTGCCGTCAAATTCAAATTGAATCAGATTGAGTGCAACGTGAACTCTGGAAAAGTGCTTTGGGTCATTTTGAGCTCACTGATAGATTTCATGAAATGCTTCACACTCAGGTAGGTATGGGTGTTGTCATAGGTAATAAAATTGATATTGTTAAAATCTGAAATTTTGACAAAATGTTCGATTAACCATCTAGTTGTGCCCACAAGGTTTTCAGTCCGATCGCCCAAACCCGTGAGGCGCTATGGGGCTACGGGAGGGTTTTTGAAGGGTTTCGGCAAAACGAATGGAAGTTACGCGTTGGTAACTTGGTAACTTGAAAAAGTCCCTGTTAGGCTTGGTTTCACCGAAATTAAAAACAGTACTGAGATTTAACGCTAAGTCGCTAAAGCAATGATAACGACAGCGAAGGCATCCGTTTCTACGTTAATCTCGGTTTTACTTTTTGATGCAACTAGCCCTGAATGTGTAAATTCACCGTTCTAGATTTTGAGCGTTTGATGCTCCTGCTCCATGTTCCAACGATGGATCTGATTAGGCCACTATAAGATAGTTCCATTTACTTCATCAGTTCTGAGGAAGATATTTGCCTGAAAAAGTTTGACTTAATCGATCCAGAATTATATTGAATAAATTTTTCAAAAGACGGAAAAAATGACTTGACTTATCCAAAAACCAGCATTGAAAAATTGATTTTTTCATTTTATTGAGGGAGTGAAAATTGATTTTAAAAAACATCGATTTTTCTGATCCAAAAACCGATTTAATGGATGAATCGAGAAACGAAACCCTTCCCTACTTCACATAGTTGGATGAACTTTAGAGGTAGTTGTGCAATAGTGACAGGAAACGTGTCGAACCGGGGATTTTTTAGTTTGGAGGGAGACGCGAAAAATCCCCATTGAGCCGACGTGACAATGAAAAATTGACCTGTAGCACGTTGAGGGGGAAGGGTGTTGGTGTGAGATGCGGAGGGGGGGGGGGGATGAGTTAATTATTGGGGCAGGAGAGATCGCGATAGAGCACGTGGGAAAGGAGGGTTCAGCCATCAAATGCAGGGATGCAGTCTAATCTCCCGGGCGGATATTCAAAGGGCGAACCGTCGCGTTCTAATCCTCTCGTGGATTTGCCCGAAGGACCCAACAGCCGATTTGACTCCACCAGCTTGATTAACGTTCGGAGCTTAAATTTATCCACAATTCGGGTTTTTTTGGTCGTGGGGGGGGGGGGGGGGGAGATCAGCTGCTCAAAATTGAAATGACAAAAATTGCTAGCAATGACAAATGAAAAATTAAATTAAAACTGGTTAGAAATGACAAAAATTTTAAGGGGGGGAAGGGAGGAGCTATTAAATTCAAACTGAAATTCAAATTGAAATTCAAGTTATGAATCCATAAGCTATTTCAAGAAATCAGAAGGGGAAGGCCGAAAAAATGTATCGGGCCTCAGGTGGGACTCGAACCCACAACCTCCGCATTACTAGTGCGACGCTCTAACCAATTGAGCCACTCAGGACCACAACTGAGAAAGAGAGCCGGAGATTGAAGGCTCAAACTGTTCCCTGTCCCCAGTACTGATTCGGCCTTATCATATTGTTGCTTATTTTTCCCCCCCTGAACCTTGATCTGATGTGAAGCTAGTAGACATCCTACTTTTGTCCCTCATCCTAGGGGTCCCCTAATTCCCCAGGAGGAGTAATTTCATTACAGGAATGACTTGAGGGAATTTATGACCTGCTTCCCTCATGCAGTGTTTATATTTTAAGGGGGGGAAGGGAGGAGCTATTAAATTCAAACTGAAATTCAAATTGAAATTCAAGTTATGAATCCATAAGCTATTTCAAGAAATCAGAAGGGGAAGGCCGAAAAAATGTATCGGGCCTCAGGTGGGACTCGAACCCACAACCTCCGCATTACTAGTGCGAGAATGCGAAATAAGCAACAATATGATAAGGCCGAATCAGTATTGGGGACAGGGAACAGTTTGAGCCTTCAATCTCCGGCTCTCTTTCTCAGTTGTGGTCCTGAGTGGCTCAATTGGTTAGAGCGTCGCACTAGTAATGCGGAGGTTGTGGGTTCGAGTCCCACCTGAGGCCCGATACATTTTTTCGGCCTTCCCCTTCTGATTTCTTGAAATAACTTATGGATTCATAACTTGAATTTCAATTTGAATTTCAGTTTGAATTTAATAGCTCCTCCCTTCCCCCCCTTAAAATATAAACACTGCATGAGGGAAGCAGGTCATAAATTCCCTCAAGTCATTCCTGTAATGACAAAAATTGATTCGATCCGTCCGAGGGTAGTTCGTGGTCACCACGGTGGGTTGCTCTGTAACGAACATCAGCGAATGGAAGACGGAAGCGCTTCCTCGCTCAGCTGCTAACCCCTCCTTCAATCCAGGAATCAAGGGACTCCTCCTTCTCTACAAGTCAACGGGCCAGTCTCACCTGCGTCCCTCATCACACTAGTATTTCACGAGTCATCTGTGTTCGGCATCCTCTCCTGAATAGTACAATAAAATGGAGAAAGAACGGAAACAATTGTTTCCGTCAATTATTGACGAAAAACTGGAAGCTACTTCAATCTCTACGCATATGACAGTGTTGTTGTGTTGTTCTACTACAACTGTTGTACTTAGTTACTACACCTTTTTTAAATTTTTAAATAATTTTTTATTGTGATTTCTGCACAATTTAAGCCAAAGAATAATAAATCCTGTGTAAAATTTTCATCTCATTATTTAATTTAATTAAATAGGGGCACGCGTATTCAGCTTGAGGTAATTTTCAACAATTCCGTAAGTTTCTACTTAAGATATCCCATTTAACTCTCGCACTCTCCTCCCCAGTGACTTGATAATATACGTCGTTTTGAATCAGATAGCGGGAGAGACCAAAGAGGGCCCTCACAATAGGAGGTTTCGAGTTGAAACAATAATTCAGCCGTTATCGTAGGTGAAGGTTCGCCGAGGTTTTGGTGAGCGTATAAAGAGATGGAGCCTCAGATTATACAATGTACGGCGAGTCCCAATTACTGTCCGATCCCAAACCCCTAGCTATAGAGTTACACATTATCCGGATGAAAACCCTTTCGTGGCCCTTTTCCTGATAATCTTCTAGATTTTCACCTCCCTCGGAGTTGATGAGATGGCGAGCTCCTCTTGGAGAGTAATTTCTGGGGACCGTAATATCCCGGTGTATCGCAGAGTTGGGTATACACCACTCAAGGGTCGATAAAATGAATATCGATATTTATAGAGTTGTTGTCATAACGATGTTATCAGTTATTTATATATATATATATATATGTTGAGCGGAGTTCCGAAGACGCTTTGTCCACAATCACGCTGCTTTTGGATTTGGAGGTAGGCTTTTGGATTGAGATGGGATGGGCCTGATCGGTTCTGCTGGGATCCACGCATGAGATGTCATGGATTGAATTTGTATTTTATTGACAGAATTACTTTTTGCTGTATTTTTCTAAATAAAGGGATAGGTAATAAACCTTTGTGTAAATTTCGTAGGCGCCGGGTTACGACGTGTGGGGAAGGAAGTGGTTGTAAGTGCGATCTAGCGGGTGAGAGATGAAGCACTTTCATCTTCCGTTCGTTATGGGGTTATCACACTATCAGAAAATCCCCGACGGCCGACGAGTGGAGATTTACGTTGAAATCATAGGCAAAGACCGGCGGGGGGGAGGGCCGAGCCGCCGGATTGACGACACCGTCTCCCTCCCTCAGCAATGAACGCCGGACGCCTCGCGATCCGTCGGGCCGTGAGAGCAGTTCGTACTGCACGACGTGGTCCCCGACGTCCGGCGTTCATAGCTGAGGGAGGGAGAGGTTGTCGTCTACCCGGCGGCTCGGCCCTCCCCCCCGCCGGTCTTTGCCAATGATTTCAACGTAAATCGCCACTCGTCGGCCGTCGGGGAGTTTCTGACAGTGTGATAACCCCATTACAGTGACGTGCGTGGGTTCCTCACAATTCCATAATATAAAATAATTACATAACATTATTCTGATTCAAATACTCATTGGAGGAATTCCTCTCAATCATTAGAACACCTCCAGGAAGCTCTTAGCTGACTTGTTGTATTTCATTAACCGGCGGTACTTACTAAGCAATGCTGAATGAAACTGATGGTTGAGGAGGTTCAATTCGGCCGGTCACATCAACAGCTATTTCATCCCCTCTCCCTCCTCAGCCAGTGCCAACAGGGATCAAAGTGTGGAGTTTGTTTAACCCTCGATTCGCCACTCAAAGTTTACTCAAAGGCCTGTCCCGGGAAAAGCCGCACTTCCCCGTCCGATTTCAACGACCCCCCCGTTTCCTTACTGGAATCAATTTTACTTGCTTTGATAGTTGTTGGTAATCATTCCCCCAGCAGTCCTTTCGGGAAGGGGGTAAAATCAGGGAAAGCGTGGGGGAGAAACTCCTCCCCTTTTGGAGAAGTTTCGTCCTGAATCATTATCGGAAATTGTGAGTTGTAACCCTTGAAGCCTGTTATTGGAAATCCTCGGGGCCTCGGTGGAGTTGCCCTCTGAAACCCCCAAGGACTCCACTCCATCTGAACGGGCAGAGTTTCACATCTTTAAAGATTGTAATTACAATTTTGCAGACTACAAAGTTACTGTAAATTTTTACATGCGTGAAAATAAGTCGATCACTTGTTTGCCTTAGTCGGATGCCAATTATTGGCCAATCTCAATGCGGTATTCGATTATTGAAATCATTCAGATGAGCGAAATGTCAGATTTCAAGTACTCGAATAATTTTGCATTCGTTTTACAGAGAAACTAGCTGTGTGTGCTCTCGCATTCGAGATCTCACTGCCCTTCCATTGGTGCCAATCCTGTCCTTCCATTGGTTGTTTTGCATTAAATACGAATTAAATTTAAATTCAAATTTTGAATGAAAATAAGTGATTGTACCAGTTTCGACCAGTTAAGGCGTAAAAGTAGTAGGACTAGGTTCGTTTCAACTGAACTTCAATGCTGATACCCTATTGCATTCACTTCAAATGGCGGTTGTCCCATTCGAATAATTAGTCCATTTTGAATTAATTAACTGGGATAGCCATTCAATTATCAGAATCATACGAATACTGAGCATTCGATTTATGTACCTCGTTCATTTCGCCCATCACTAACATGAACCCATGGCGCTGAGCGTTGCGGCCAACTTGGGTTACCTACTTAAGTGGAAAAAAGTGCGTTGGCGTCAAAAATTCTCTCGCACAATAATTGTAATAAATTATTTATTTGTATGAAATGGAACATGCCTTTACTTGTTATCATACCTACTTGGGATTATACCCGAATAGCCTTATGACAAGAGATACGCTTCTTCCCAAAGTCCCTTCCCCATCCTCGCTCAGTGAGGGGTAGATTTTTGGAGGTGACAATATCCAAAATTTTTGAGCTTGAAAAAACAGAATCAACAAATTTTATTTCATGAAAATTAGAACACTATATCCCGAGATAATGCAGGGAACAAAAACGGGGTTTCCGGAAAAACAACCAAGGAAAATCAGTGATATTGCCCAATTTCGGAGGAATAGCATCTTAAGGACCCCTTTCCGAACATTTTTAGGCAATTTTTAGAAAATAAGTACCTAAAGTAGAAGTCAAATCATGGGGCAGTTATGACCACTGGGGCCTTTATAACCACTGGCTATATCTGCCCCGGCAACTCTGGTCATAATTGCCCCCTAATCAGCCATGACAGATAAACTCCTTGGAGATTCGTTTTTCTACTCCGATGGAGGTAGTTTCTATGTAAAACTAGTCACATTTTACATGAAGTGAAGCTAAAAAGCACTCCAATAGCTCTCTCCCTTCATGCGAAGCTTTGAATGTTTAACGTTGCTGACAAATTTCCTTCGGACCCTGGAAGCACGACGAAGATTTTCTGATACTTCATTGCTGTACAAGCTGTTGAATGGACATTTAAGCTCACCTGCTCAGATATCAACCCGCTCAACCTTCCAGGTTCCCTTTTCACCAGCAAATTACTTGCTAAACTCCCCGCTCAGTCGTCTACCTCATCAGTATTTTCCCTGACCTGGATTTCTTCGCAAGTCCCGTCTCTTAGTTCGGGGACGCTCTCAGTTCGGGTGTGGTGTAGTTGGTTCAGGATCTTCCAGTGCTTCTTTCTGTATTCATGGCTCATGGTGCTCTTGTGACTCTTCCGTTTGCTCTTTTTCTCTCTAGGGCTTCTTTAATGTATCATCAATATTATTATTATTTTTTGGATTGCAAATTCAGTTTATTTTTCTCTTTCCTTTCTCTTATAAATTTATAAGGTTTTATACCTAGTACCTACAATGTAGATATACATGTAGGTCCTACATGTATCATCATACCTCGTCAAATCATTTCTTTGTTCTGATATTTTAATTTCTTTTGTCATTGGGCTCGCCCGATCATTGAATATATAAATAAATAAAATAAATAAATTTCCTTTCTGTGAGGAAAACACTCTCATCACCGTGCAAGCTGAACAAGGACTGGGAAACGGCTCCTTTTGGTGCTAAGTAAACCTTCAAGTCCACTGCCATCTCAATACGGTATGACTCATGGTGCACATATTCAATCCACCAAGGAATGCAAGACGTGACCATGGTCATTACCTTCCCCTACTCCTATTATCGATATCGTGCTGCAGATGTTAGATCCCTAATGCAGAATCAGATGGGATCTAGTTTGAAAAAAGATGTGGTCCTATCGGCCAAAACTCCAGCATGAATTTATCTAGGAGGGGGACAGATACTCGAATTGAAAAAAAGGGTCACACGCTCGGGGGTCGCAATGTGTTGCCCTTTGGCCCAGACGGGAGACCATCTCTGCGGATGTTACCTTCAACTTTGCTGTTACAACCCACCACTAGCGCCATCTGGCGGGAGAAAATCGCGGGGCAAAAAACACCCTCCCCTCAGGACGCCTTCTGTGCAAGCAAACCCCCGACTACCAACAACTTCCGCCTGACGTGTTTTTATTCGAAGTTTTTTTACGGGTCAAGTTCTGGTGGGGAATTCTATTGTGGTGATATCTGTCCGAGGTCTTGGGAGGGCTGGGGGGTTCCCAGAGGATTCACCAGGTGCGGGAGAGCTCAGGGAAAGCCGTCAGGGAAATAACACCGAGCTCGTGCCTGTTCAAAACCTAAAGGCACGACGACTGACCAAATCTCTCACGTAACAAGCGAGTTTGTGAGAGAAGTGAAAGTATTTCATTTCTGGGAATTCACTGTGGCAGGTGTTTTCAACTTTGGAGCCTCTAGCGTTGAGCTGCTAGTGATGGGAAAAACGAATGATTTAGACAATGGCTTAATATTCGAATGCCGGAGGAAGACAACCGCCATTTTGAGAAGAAAGAAAATTAACCGATAATCGGGAATCAGTATAACAGTCCGGATGAAACGAGCCTTGTACTAAGTAAGTAGAAGTAGAAGTCTTCTACTTTTGGAACAGTTATTTCCATGGAAATGCATGCATTCAGTAACTCCTGGAATTCAAATGCAGAACAGTCAATGGGAGCTTAGATACCGCATTCAGATGAAACAGCTGTTACTAGGTAAGTGAGATTTCAGATGAGAGAGCTTCGCCAAGACACTGCTAGTTTCGCTGCTAAACGAAAAAGGAAAACTATTCGAATACTTGAAATCTCTCATTCGAACTAGCAAATGTTTTCAAAAACCGAATGCTGCGTTCGATAATGAATTCCCATATCCCATCCGTGACATGAGTACATTACATTTGCTCAGGACTCTCGGGAAATCAGTAGTGGAAGGATAGGAAACCATTGGAATCATGACATGTCCTGATGAATTAGGACGCCTGTATTTGTAACTATTCCTTGATACGTTACTTTTGTAGCATCTGGTCAAGCTCAGCTTGCGCGTCACGAACAAATAAAACCAACTGGTCGCGACTTGTCTGACGGTTGACAATGGGCTCCTTGAATGGAATTCAGCTCTCGTACAGCCGACAATGAAGACTTCCTACAAGGTGGAAGAAGGCTGAATGGCAGCCAGGGAATGAGAAGGGCTTCCTTCAAAGGAATTCTATTTATCAAGGCCATCAATCTAGCTTGATGGGGAACTCGAAAGACCGAGTGCATACTAAGGGTGTGCGGTAGGTATATGACTGTGAAAACTTCCAAGCAGGAAAAAAAAAGAAAACCGTCGCAGTCTAGTTGGTGTGTTAACAAGAACCAAGAACCAACCATTTTAAAGAGGAGAAACCCTTCAAGGCTTTTGTCTTGAAAAATAAAATTGTTCGACTTGATTCGGTTAGGCATTGATGAAGACGCATGTAGCCATTCCCGCCACAGTAGGTACAAGCTATAAAGCACTGTAATACGGCTTTTGTCGTGGGTAGCGCCCACTTTGAACTTAAGGAACTTAGCAGTTGCCCTTTCTCAATACGGCTGATAAACTTCAGATAAACTTCAATAATTTTTAGAAGTGGGTATTTGTTTTGTTTTTTTGTTTTGCATCAGAGGGTAACCTCCAAATCGACGCAGGAGTCTCTGCCATATCTGCCTGTTGGCAGCTTCGGCTTTAGGGAAAACTCACTTCTTTATCGTTGGCTCACCTTGGTAACGCCAGACTGCGGAAGGTAAAGCTCTGAAAGTAGATATTATCTAGACGTTTCCAGTGAAAATACACTTAACAGGATTTTTTCAGCCTCTAGCGAAATCTGGAGAATTGCTTCGACGCTTCAATTATTCGTTCTGGAGAGTATGTTCAATCATACCAGCTTGGCATTCCCCATTGAGATGTCAAGAATTCTCCCTGGGCCGGCTGCACAGGAACTGAAGGTGGAGGCATCACATCTAGTCAACCTTCTACCGTGACCTCATTGCTTCCACCGATTCCCTCTGTTCTTCCATGGATGTGGGAGCACCAGAGAGGGTGACGGGATCCTAGAAGGTCCTAGGTTCCAGTGAGGTCAGATGAAGTGGGTCCTCCGCTCCAGTCCTGGGTTTACTACTTACTGCTACTTAAATACTACCGCGAGGATGGGGGGGGGGGGGGGGGGGGGGGCACAAGAGAGACCAATCTCGTGGCTTTTGGTGACGACGTATGCGGCATGAGAGGCTACCGTTTTGCACAAGAGGAGTTGTCGTTCGCTGTCTAACGTTTAAGCGATGAAGTACTTCTATCTTCAGTTCGCTGATGTTCCCTACTGAGTAAAACCATGTGGGCATTTTCACTGCAACGATGAATGAACTTCTAAGGTTCCAATAATTGTGAACTGCACAATGAATCACTCTTACATCACGGTAGATGGACATTTCATTCAACTCACAATAATGCAAGCCGCACAATGGTTTTTGCGCCAAGAAAATTATTAATCCCAATTTTCTATTGAAAAAGTATCATGAAAAGGAAGACTGGACGCTGAAGATGGTGGAAAAGGAAAAGAAGAGGGAAAAGGCGAGGATGATGGAGGGATCATTAGCAGGAGGAGTTAGAGCATTGTCCAGGTCGATGGTGGCGGTCCCTTCTGTCCGGTAATGGCCGCTTACCCATCAGGAGTAATAATTGTGGCCTATTACTGAGAAGGAAGGAAAAGGCGACAATGGACTCCCCCCAACCAAAGATGTCCCCTTTTCTCGTCGTTATCACAACTTTGGGAGGAGCTTGGCGTTTCCCGAAGAGAAATTGCTGGGTTTTGAACGTCTATTGTTCCTTAAAACGGTGAAAACCGGAAGCCTTTTTTTTTTTTTTTTGCAAAGGGAGTTCAAGTTTTTTGTTTTTTTTATTCATTTAAAAAAATAAATTACTTCATCCTGGAGTTTTAGAAAATCTAGAAAAACATCAAAGGGACCGTCAAAGATTGTACGGGGCATAAAGTAAAAGGATTTTACCACACAATATCGAGGCGAGTTAGTAAACGATGCCAAAGTTTGTCATGTAGATGAAAAATTACACCTTCACGGATATATGAATAGCACAGAAGGTTTTGAAGCCACTCTAGGGTCATGAGCTAGGTCGGTAATACGACTTGATGATCTCCACATAATGGAATATTCTATTTATATTCGCTCAACCAATCAGGAGAAATTCAAAATAATTGTGTTGACCCTTCACGATTGGGTTGTTTGAAGAGTCGAAGGGTGATTGTATCTGAGATTTCCCAGTTTGATTCACGTATTAGGTGCACACGACTTCGGATCCCATTACGGTCCTTTGTTTGGGGAAGCTCCTGTCCTGATTCCCGAAGGGGCCTCCCGAGGAATAAAAGTTCTGAAGAGCATCCCAGCAGAAGGAAGAAAGAAATGAAGTCTAACTGGAAAGCTGCTCACGTCCTTCAGTGTGTCGGGGATGTCGTGAGTGTGTTACCAGTGATGGCCAAGATTGGCCCGTGTCAACAGTGGGGACCTCCCAGCCAATCAGAATAGCTTTACCTTTTTAGGGTAGAGACATCACCAGAGGAGAAGGTGAGGACCGGAAGGGGTTGCCAGTATGTGAGAGGAGACGTTTGTCCTTTTGCAAATAACCCTGCAGGATTCTTGATGCGAAGGGCTCAATTATGCGAATGACCCTTTGAAGGGTCGTGCCCCTAATAATAATTGGGCTACGAAAGTAAATAATTTGATTCAACATTGCCTGAATGTTCTAGACAAGACGTCTCAAGGTTTCTGCAATTCGGCAATTTTCTCATAACCTTCTCACTTTATTTTGGTGCTTGGCGAATTATGTTGTTCGCTCAACTCCTCCAGTAACTGGAGAACAACTGTTCATTCGACCCCTTGACATCTTTCAAAAGCATGATTGAATGATGATGATCTATGGGGGATTAGAAATCCATTCCATATAAAACCCATAGATCCCCGAGTCAGATAGTTCTGGTACCCTCAAAAATGGATTCTACGACCAAGAATAGCTATAGAATTCTAAAACGACACCAAATGAAACTTACAGTCACGTGAATCACCGTGACGTAACGCTACAACAGTTTGTGGACGGTTCGGCGTTCCAGGTCTGCCGGTGCGCTGCTGGTTGGAACTCAACAGCGATTCAGAAGGCAAAGGGACAGCTGTTAACTTCTGTCGACAGACGCCATCAGACCTGGAACAAACCTAATCCTACTTTGTTCAGCCAATAGTTTGCGTAGAACTTATTAGGTAACACAAACACTAAACACATGAGAACGTGGCAGCAGCACATACGCTTCGAGGCGAACAGCCTATACCTAAAATGTAGGACATGTCGTACAAAAGGAGGACGTATGGTAACCCTGTCTTGAGCCTCCTTCAAGAGGATTCAAATCGGTACTGCGGATCCAATTTTCGAGCTTCCTTTACCTTCATCACTCGGGAATATTCAGATCCACCAGGCAACTCTACTTATTGAATTTTCCTCTCTATTCCCCAACGTAATGCCGGCAAATATTGTTCTTCATTGTTCCCGCCTGCTAAATAGGAGAACCTCCCTGAGGAATTCTTCATAATTCTTGTTGAAAGAGGAGGAAAAAACCCCTAACCTAGCGATTTGCCACAATTATAAATGTAACAAAAGAGAGGGAAGGTCGGCGGCGGTGTAGGGCAAGATAAGGGTTTGAGCAATATCCCCCAGGCCTGGGGCCCATTAGGGCGGTAGAACTCGACTAAAATCCGACGGTTTTCCACCCTCCATTATATTCCTCTCCAACCTGCTTCAGCTCCAAAGTGGCTCTTCAAGTAATCCTGCTGGATCCGGCTGAAATGGCTGCGTCATTCGTGCGCAAGACGTAAGCACCGCAAATTAGTTTGGTTTCCCGCGAACACGCAAGATCCCCTCTTGCTGGCATAACTTCGTCAACTTCACCTTTTCTTCTCGCACAAAAGAGATATAGGGGGAAGTTCACCGTTTATTTTCTCTGTTTTGAACGTTTCACCAAAGTAAGTGCCTGTCTAGTTAGTTATGCGGTAAGTTCACAACTGACAATAACGTTTTCTCCCGCGAGTTTCCATCAAATGCTAAGGACTTGGGCTGGATACGACTGAAGACACTTGAAGCATTTCATGAACTACTTTTGGCTGATGATGGAAACGTTTCAAAAATACATGAAACTACTCGGCAAAAGGCAATACCCGTAAAACTGTTACAAAGCATGTGAAATCCTGCCATATCAAAATAATCAATCCAAGTTTTTGCGTCGGGGGTAATATTGTGGTCGGCCTCAAAATTTGTGTTTATTTGCTACAAAATTTTCGCTAAAGTGTATTAGGAATTCTTTTGTATAAATTGTGTACAAAAATAAATTCCATGGCAATAAAAATTATTTAAAAATAAAAAATAAAATTCTGAGAATCGTAGACTATGGTACAAATTTTACAAAAAATAAGCCAATAAAAAGTTATTATTTAAACATTAAAAAATGCCTTATTTCCTATAGAGCGTTTGGACCGTTGAGGGGCCCGAAAAATGGATTATACGTCAAAAATTACTCGAAAAATGACACCTCATTCGACTTCTTGGCAACCTCCGAAAGCCCCATCGGTCAAGAAAGCACTAAAAGGCTCCACGGGGAGATCGGGTGGTTCCGGGACCACCAATAAAGTATTCTACGTTCAAAAACATTTCGGAAACGGCACGTAACTCGATCCCATTGCCAAAACCCAAACCAAAAGACCCTTTATAGCCCCACGGGCCTGGGTGTTCGGGTTGAAAACCTTGCGGGCACAACTAGATTGAGAAGCGAATATTTTCCCCAAATTTCAGGTTTAAAGAATATCCTAATCCTCAATACGGCCAGAAGCGGACGGGCAGTTACTGCCCTGGTACCTACTGTACTGGTCGGTCAAAATTTTCCTCCCCTGTCGATAATGCGTAGGTGTATTATTCTAGAAGAACAACAATACACCACATTTAATGTGGTATATTATTTATACCTGTTCAGTTGTCGGACAGATGAACAAATAGTTACAACTATGTTTAAAGTTATTTTATTTTGTTAACAAAAAAGGAAATATTTTACTGTTTCTCTTCACAACTTCAGGATTTTATTAAATTTAAAAAATGTATTTATTTAAATGTTAATAATTTAATCTATTTTTAATTATTAAATTTTAATTTATTTATTCAATTTATTAGTTATTTATTTACTTTCTTAAAAATATTTTCATATTGACCTAGAATTCATTTTGCCACCCATAGTAATGATAAACCTCTGTATGAAGTGTGCAGCGTTTTTGGCAATACCCAATTGTTATTATTTCGTCGGGGACATTCCTGCACCGCCTAATCCCCCCCCCCCCCCCTCCCATGACTTTGAGTTGGGCTGTGTTGGAAGGTAAACGACGATTTATGGTGAAGGAGTTGTGGATCCAAGAAAACAGTAAGGAAAAGGTGATTTGAGTGTCTGACCCCAACTGTAGACAAATGCGTACAGCTTCTGTCTGGATCTGATAAGGTTTCTGAAGGGAGTTTCCTTCTGTCACTCCTGTGTCCTCCATATCACCCATCCAGACAGTCTCGAATCGCTCCCAAAGTTCTTCCGAACTCCGGCAACGTGTTCAGTGATGGATCCTTGATAGACGAATTGAGTCTATTTCTACCCTTCTGTTAGTCCTTCAACATTCTCTAAACTTACTTCATAAGACGCTGTCTCAAATTGATAACATTAATTTGCCGTTAACTGAATGTAATTTCATAAATTTTCAATTAATTCCCGCTTTCCGTTCACTCCCCCGTCTTGATAGACGTTGCTCGAGTAATTGAATTGAATGTTAATTTTCTGAGTGACACAGTTATATAATGTTTAGGGAGATGATGCCATCGCCAGGAAAATTGATTTTAAAGAGAAAGCGGAAGGCTCCCTAATTCGTTTAAAGGGTCTGATGTAACGCCAATCATCTGCTAGTGGCCGAGGAAAATTCCCTCTTTTTCTCGACCTGGAGAAACTTTTCTAAACAGGGAAAAAATAAGATTTTTGATGGAGGGTATTACGACGGCCTCATTAGTGGAGACTATCGAAAATTCTTTCACCGATAAGAGTTGATTAATAATTATTTCAACAGTTGAGTAGGTAACAGTTTTCATGTTTAGATAGTTGTTACTTGAGTACTGTACTGTACGACGTTTGAAATTGAAGCTTTTCAGCCCGATTGCTAGAAACCGAGGGGCTGTGGGCTAAAGAGGAGCTACGGGAGGGGTTTTGAAGGGTTTCCGCTATGGGATCGAGTTAGGTACAGATGGAGTTTTTATAGGATGCCAGGGAACAAATGACGTGTCGTTTTTCGAATAATTTAGGACGTATAATCCATTTTTTGGGTCCCACATATGCGCGAACACTACACTGGAAACAGGTTTTATTAGCGATAGGTCCTCCCATGTGAGGTCTCCAGACTCTCCACTCCGGTTCTGAGTTTTCCCAACACCCCTCCCCCCCCCCCCCCCCCCCCCTTAGACAAAATAGAGGAATTGAACAAAGTGTAAAATGTGTAAAATTCAGGCATTCGACGAGTCGTGAGTACTAGCATGAGAGTGGGCGCGCTAGAATGGGTGGCTGTCGGTCCTGAGGAATGAGTGGTTCCCCGTTTCCTGCAAGGGCAAGCTGTCATTTGCAATGGAGCAGCTGTGCGAGGAAGTACTTCAGTCTTCCGTTCGCTGATGTTCGTTACACGCGTGTGGGTGGATTCCTCACAGTGTACATTTCCAAAAGGTCCTTGCTCCGATACAAGACCTACAACAGGCGTTCGACGTGAGACTGCGGCGGAGGTTCATTTGGTTTATTGCAGTCGGGGGATTTCGTCCCTATGCCTTTTCGGGCCAGCAACAGCCCTGCCTCCAACTTCTGCCTCGGTTTAGTTTTTGTGTCCGAACAAGGCCTACCGAGCGAACCGAAAGGAGGGGGTGAAAAAAAAACACAAAAACAGAGTGCGGTAAAACGTAAAACCTCGTTTCTCTTTTACTTCCAACCACAACACCTTCTTTTATTACCTTTAACAAATTACTCTCGCCTTTTCCTCGTCGCTCGGCTCTTCTCTTGCTTTTAAACTCTTGCGGTTTCACCTTCATTGGTATCCCCGAACCGGAGATGGCACACGGAAAAACTCCGTGAGGGAAGCACAAATAAATTTTCCCCGGGGGGAGGAATAATATATTAGTTTGTCGGGAGGGCAGCGAGAGTAGTATTTCCGTGACCGACCTACAAAGATGTAGGCGTACACAATTTATCTAATGGGGAAGGAAAGCTTTGGTGCAATAGGAAAAACTTGAAAGAATGCAAGAAGAAGAAGTACATACCGCAAACGTACGATGGTGTTATTTGAGTTGAATTGACGATGGTGTTATTTGGCAGGTGACCCTGACAGGTGACAGACCTACTGAAATGAATGAATTTAAAATAAATTGAATGATGAAATAAACGAACAAACATTTTATGCGAATACGCATAAAACAAAGCATACACTCATATGCGCATAGGCGCTGCATAATATGAAATATTATTTCAACGTTGTCATTTGTCGAGAAGAAGACAAAATAATTTGTTGACCAATTATTGGTCTTTTAGGTACGCAATATTCCTAATTTGCTATGAATCCAACTTGTGACCGAGCTATAATAATCATACATGGAAATAAACCACTGGAAAGAGTAAAACCAGCAAGCTAATGAAATTTGAGGAAGCATCGTTTAGAAGTAAAATCAAGGAATTGGATAACTTCTGAACTATAAACCATCTTCCATTTTCATTTCCCCCTTCCAGGTTCATTCTTACGGCCTCTGGACCCACAAACGAGTGCAGGTTTGACATAACTGCAGATGAATCAGACCCAAAATAATTCAACATAAAACTAGTCAAGTATCGTCGACTCCTATCGGCCTCAAAATGTGACATTATCCGTTTCGAAAGGTCTAGATTCCAAAACCGAAATGTCCGTCCGCCGCCCGAGCCGTTTTGGGCAGTAGGGATTTTTTTTTAATCTGAAATTTTGACAAAATACTCGGTTTACCATTTAGTTGTGCCCGCAAGGTTCTCAGCCCGATCGCCTGAACCCGTGGGGCGCTATGGGGCTATAATGGGGCTACGGGAGGGTTTTTTTAAGGCTTTTGGCAGTGGGATCGAGTTAGGTGTCGTTTTCGAAGTATTTTTGGACGTAGAATCAATTTTTTGGGCTCCCGGAACGATCCGATTTCACTGTGGGGATCTATAGGGCTCGCATGGGGCTACAAATGGGATTTTTTTTAAATCCCAGGAGATCGAATATTTTCCGAGTAAAAAAAATTGTTTTGAAAAAAAAAAAAAAACCCCACAGGTTACTGCTTTGAGCCTTTGGCTAAAATTCAAGAAACATGGAACGGTTCCATGGGTAAGAAGGCAAAGCAATGATTGCTTTGCCTAGTAACGTTGCCAAGCAAATTGTAGGTACTATGTACCTAAATGGTAAAATAGCTCCTTTGGTATCGTAACCTCCTAATACGAATTGAGAACCACGCGCTACTTACTTTCACACCCGAAATAGTTTGCTTTCTTATCGCTTGCCACTGTCAAGGAGCTTATCATGAATCGTTTTTATGAAGTGTATAATATACACTGTATATTATTGTACAATGGCCTCTCTCAGAAAATCAGAGAATCAGTAAGAGTCATTTCACTTTCAATAACTCGCTTAAAGAATACCATGCATTGATTTTCAAACATATAATAGTACAAAAATGCTATATAGCATTTTGGAATTCCAAGAAGCGCACACACTTCTTTCATTATTTGTATACTTTAGTTAATCTAATTTTTGTTGATTGATTTTCGTTCATTATTTGTATACTTTAGTTAATCTAACTTTTGTTAATTGATTTTCAAACATATAATTGCACAAAAATGTTATATAGTTTCCAAGAAGCACACAGTTCGTACTTTGGTTGTATACTTTAGTTAGTAATCTGATTTTTGTATACCGCAGACTTACTGAATAAGTTATGTAATATCTGTATTTCTGGTAGGTGTAAGAGTGGTCATTTTATGACCAAATCTCGCCAGATTTTCAATAAAAAAAACGTCATTCATTCATTATCTTTCTCTCTCTTTCTTTTTTTTTACACTGACCACCAAATCAACAGTATTTTCAAACTAGCGAGTTTACCAGACTCGCTTTAAAGGTGACTAAACAGAATTCACTGGTTGGCAAGCGTTTCCATTCAGTTGGAACTGAATTTCCCCTGACAAGCTACGGAGGGAAGACGCATTAGTGACACGTTCCTAAATTAAACCCGGGCTTTTCCAAACGCTGTGTGTAAATAACAAGTTCTCGACGCTCAAATGGTAATGACATGCAGGCCGGGGAAAAGCAGACACTCAGCCTGTAATGAGAGGCCTTGGCCAGCACATGGAGAGAGTCTGTTGTACTCAAGTGAGAGAGGGATGTCTGGCAGTTTCAACTATTCTGATTACCGATCCTTTGGGTCAACACCTGAATCAACTGCAATTAGGCAGCCGTTGTTACCCCTCCGGAGGGGATTCGCCCGCTTTTCCTCTCGGAGAGCGGAAATCTTTCGACGATTCCCCGCCAGACAGCTGAGTAAATGTTGGTTCATCTTTTCAAGCGGACCGGCTGTAGATTGGAGATTGCCAGTAATGCCAACAGAACCCGTTACCACCTCAATTTTCTCGACTTTTGGGAATTAAAAGTATGCTAGAAGAAACTAGCGGAATTTTGAACATGTTTTTGGGAATGCTAAACTGTACATAGAGAAATTCGAGTATCCGCACTTCATGAAGGGATATAAATAAATGGATATGTCTCATAACGACGTATACGAAGATGACGATGTGTACCTTTAAATTCGGAATAAAACTATAGGATTGTGAATCCTCGTGATCCGAAATAAATACGTTTAATTCCTATCTAAAGACATCTCAGTCTGTCCCCTCCACGATGGTTTGGCTTTCTGTGACAGCAAAAACGTGAGGAACACGAAACGCGGTGATGATGAAGAAAGACAGAAAAGCGACGGGAATCCGTGAGAGGCCTGTTGTGGGATTGGCGGGCGAAGGAGCCCTGTTTCGGCTTTTCCGAATTTGCTGAGTAGGGGAAGAAGGGCTCTTGAATAGAACCCTGATTCTACTCTTCACGGTTTCTCCGAAGGGAAAAAAAAAAGGTCGGAGAAAGATGTAAGGACGGGCAGGAAAAGAGAAAAAAGAGGTTGCTCATGGACGTGTGGTTGTCCCTTTTCCTCATATTCTTGATTGGCTCATGGTGCCAAGTGATAAGAAAAAACGCATAAGAACGTAATCTGTCACGAGATGACGAAAATTAAGGTATTAATTGCGGTAGGTACATTACCCACACCCACATCCGGATGTAACTTCTCGCTGGAAAACTTTCATATTGGGCACCAACGATGGCATCATCACTCGAGCTCCAAAGCCTTGAAATCAACGGACGAGGATGATGCCAGAGATAGATTCTGGACAGCCAGACGCTGCGTGACTTACATCCCTCGTACCATGCAGCATGGGCAAAATCTTGGAAGCAGCATCCCAAGCTGCCGATTCTGAAGGGCTAAAGATATTATTTTCAGACAGCTCTTCAACTTTGTTGGCTTCCGAGAAAAACCAGTCCTTCAGGAACACTCCTAACACCGAGGTAACACATGTAAATAAGAACTGTCTAACCTTGAACCAATGTTCCTGCAAGAATAATCTTAAAATTCTCCTCCCATCAACTACCCAACTTATTTTTACTCCCAGTCTTTTACTCAGCTCCATCAGTTTCATTCAACTTCCTGTAATTCAATTCCCCCAGGCTCATACGAACACTAATTAAATCCCTTGAAATTAATCACGACTTGATTCCAACTTATTGTTTTCGCCCACGTTAATGTTCCACCTTTCCAGGATATCTCTACAAAGAACGCCTTCACTCGCCGAAATTTTATATTACGTAATGCGATGAAAAGAAATAATACAGCAAAGCTTCAACAATGAAGCTTCCCTTCACTCGCCGAGTTTTTCGGTTCTTTAACTTACTCTTTAATGTACATCCTTTGTTTTTTGTTTTTTTGTAACAAAATGAAAAATCTTTTCGAAAGAGAATTACTACGCATTAACGAGAAATTTTTTTAAAAACTTTCTCCGACTGTGGAACGTGAAGGTTTTTTTCCAACTTGAAACCTTTGAGAGCTAAAAACGTTTCTACCAGGCTTTGCTTCCTTTTAAGTAATATTTCAATGTTCGTAACTATGGCTGTAAACTGATGATGAGTGAACCGTGTTGCTGTGTTCCGGACCATAAATAATTCAACTCAATGGTTGACCGGAACATTGACCTGAATTATTTATGGTCCGGGACACAGCAACATGGCTCACAATAATTGTTATTATTCGAGCTAAGTTCTGAAGGTGCCATGTCCAAAATCGAGCTGGCGCCTGTTTTTGGAGGAATTGGATTGTGGTGGGTCAGGCTGCGATTGAGGGCCTTACACAGGCTGACCGTAGGTTGATGGTCCCAGAGGATCCGAGATGTGCTGAGTTTTACCTCCTGCCGAAGATTCATACGCCCATAAGCCTTATCGGCTGCCGGATGTGCTGCCTCCTGGTCGCCCCATTGTTTCCTGTTATGGGTCGCTGACGGAACGAGTGTCAGCGTTGGTCGATTCAGTCCTCCAGCCCTTGCCTCGGCGCAGCCGTCGGTTTTGCGGGACACTTACCACTTCCTGGACGTACTGAGGGAAGTGAGTTTACCGATTGACCCGCCCCATCCTTGGGACACATGCAAAGTGCAAGCTCTGCCGTCTCCTGGCGACAGTCTTTGGGGAGTTGCTCGTAAGGAGACTGGTGATAGTCCTGCCTTCACTTCTCCTCAGAGACAGTAGGGTGGTGCAGAAGATGTGATAAACCTTTTGGCTTGCCTTAGCCCAGATATGTTATTCCAGAGGGCAGCTATTTGGTTATTCTCCCATCGGGGCACCTCCTGGATAAGTTACTTTTTGTGAGCCCTAGAAAGAGTTCCGATTCGATGGTTAGGCATCTTGCTCCCCTCTTTGCTAGTCTGTCAGCCAAGTCCCTGACCGCCGGTTTCCACTCCAGATGGAGTTGCTTGTGTAGGAATCACCGCAGCCTGAAGGGGCTGAAGGCGTTCCCAGACATGGAATTGGATGTGTAGGCTGCTGTTCCTTCCGTGCAGCCTGGTCATGATAGATCCGTCTGTATACCATTGCAGCCCCGTACCGAGGCGGATATGCTGAAGCGAACAGAGTGATGCGGGTGTAATATTAATCCCACAATTATAGCTGTATTTTATCCAAAATTTTCCACTAATTAGCCGATCACTTACGATTATTCTTAACAATCATTCTCTTCTCTCTATCTTCTCTTCCGTATCCACTCGGGAAGTTGGATCCGTTCAACTGAAACTCAGTCTTTATCATGCAAGGAGGCCACCAAAAGGAAACTCCCCAAGTGCTCAACTCAACAGTAGACTTCAATACCCGCTAAGAAAGTTCTCCGTTCAAAAGAGCTCAAAGCTCGAAGCTTTTCCCTTCGCCCTTTTTTCGCTAGATAGAAAAACCGTTTACTCAGTCACGTTCATGTAATTCAGTTCTCTATTTATTTTATTTGGGTCTTCTTTTTTTTCGTTCTTAAGCTTTCTTTTCTTCCCTCCACTCTTATTTCGACAATGAATGAATTTGGGAAGTGGGTTGGTCGTACTAAGTGAATCCTACGTCATTTTCTGATTAAATTTGATTCTCTATAGTTGTTGAGGTTCGGTCAAAGCATACGCTGAAGTCTCAGAAGATAAAATTTACTGCCTGTGATTAACGTCGTATTTCATGTAAGTATTTCAAGAAGCGGAGTCCAACGCACGAATTATTACAGCACAGAACAGTGCAGTGCACGACGCAGCCGAATTGCCAATGTAACTTTGTTACCCAAACCCAAACCCCTGGTTTCCCATCCTTTGACAGTATTCGGGCAGTGCGGACCAGTGTTCTGTTCTAGTGTTCGGGTTGCATTGTGAATGTCAAGTACAGTAAGACAGTTTATTTTATTATTTTCTGGGTTACAATGCAGCTGACAGCTCCTAATTTTTATATCTATTGTCATCGCTTACCCTTATAAATTGGCACCTAGTGCCGCGTTAATAAAAAATATTGAAAAATTAAAATGAAATGTTACCCTCCAAATCTCGCGTGAGGCCCCTGGTCAATTGACGCACTAGGGAATTGTAAATATCCACCCGGGTTGTAATGTAGTCAAACCAAAAAATTGTTATGGCTCGGGAACTCGCTTTGTGCGTTACAACCGGAAAGAAATATCGTGATGACCAATGACAATGACCGACCAACGACCGGATTAACGAAATGTTTGGTAGGATCTAACCTGCAGGTGTGTTTTGTGATCTCCGAAGGTCCCTGGATGTGACCATCGGGGTCGTGGATGCGACTTCCTTCATTCGCGACCACCGGCGACTGACCACGATTCTTCTTTCTTTGTCTCCCTCCAGCCTTATTTTCTTGCTGCTGAATCATCGTCTGCCGGTTTTAATGTGCAGTGTGAAGTGGATTTTCACCTTGGTTAAAATCCCTTCTTAAGTTCCTTTTAAAACTGGATACCATTCTCTCCAAACAAAAAGGTTTGCAATAATATTGCATTATATTATAAAGAAATGTAAAAGGTTTCTGCTTCACCGAAATGGCGTCTGTTGCCTCAATACCAGTTTCGGCTCCCTGAAACTCATATGTGCTCCCTCAAAACTGTTTTCGACTCATTCGAAACTCGAGTCTGCTCTGTCAAAACTCTGTTTCTACTCCTTCAAAACTGGTTTCTGCTTCCCAAACGCTGGTGCCGCTCCCTTCAAAGCTTTCTCCTCAGTAGAACAGGTGGCTCCTTCATGAAAAATGGTTTCTGCTCCCTCAAACTGTATTCTGCTTTCTCTTTACTGGTTTCTGCTCCCCAAAAACTAAGATCTGATTCAATAGTTTTGATTTTTCGAAATTGTCATCCTTTTTACGTTACATTCCAAACGTTGCGTGAAGCCCCTCGACAGCGGACCCACTTTTGAAGTGTTGAATAGCCAAGCACTGGTGCTTTCCCCCCTGTAAAAATTGGCATTGAACTATAAATCAACCATGAAGTAATATACGTGATAAAACGCATATGGACGAGAAAGTAAAAGTGATTTTTTTTCCGTTGTCGTTCGGGGTGAAGAGCCAATTTATCACGCTAGTAGAACATTGTTGGGGCTAACTTGTTGACAAGCGTTGTTTTTTCCTCCCTCAAAAGTTGGTCCTGAAGCGTATTGTGAGAGACAGGGCGGGGGAAATAGGAAGAGGGCGAAGAGGGTTCTGGAAACAGCGTGGAAAACGGACACATGTGTGCTTTTGCCCCGAAAAGCGTTCAACAGACCCAATATGTCCCCTCCAGTCTTCCACTCCCGGCATTTCCGGCGTCCCCTCAGACTGTAAAAGGGCTCCTATTCAATTTACAAGACATTTTCCACCCCCCCCTCGTCATCCGCGTCCAAACAATGCAAGGAAACCCTCCATGTTCTCAGCCCCCCCTGGATTTTCGCCCATCTTCAATATGTAATGTCCTTAGGGAATAACCCGGTATATTTCTCCCCACTCGTAAATCCTAGTGGGCTGGGGGATGGGTCGTGTGTCATGGTGTATTTAAGAGTTTTACATAATTTCAGAGCTCCACTGTGGCTCCCCCAGGCTATTCGAATTCCCCTTTTGCGTTCACAAACCCATACAAATCTGCTGGTCTAAAAATTCGAAAGGAGTATTGAGGGCTTACATAAGCACTAATCGAATTCAACCTAGACAATGTACGGGTAGCATAAAGAGATGACAATGTCACGTTACTTTGAAAATTCCCTAACAATCATTTTAAAAATTACTGCGGAGATTAAAATTTGGGGGTGCCCCACCCATGAAAATGTATTCAATGAAACTCCGAATAGATACCTCTATAACAATAATAATTATTGTGCAATAACAATTATTGTGCATCTGAATTCTGAGTTATGCCGAGTTGAATTTGAAGTTGATTAATTTAATCTAAATAGAACAGTAGGTAGGCTAGAATTCAACTCGGCCTCCCATTGGCCGGCGATTTGCGCTACCAGCCGTCAAACCAATCGCCCTCATGACGTCGCACTCAGAAATTCAAGTCATCCAGAAAAACTTTCAATGAACGTTAGACTTTTTGTCACAAAATTGGTCTTTTCCCCACTTTGTATCGAGAAGAACTTGGCCCAGGATGCTTTATAACTCAGAATTCAGATGCATGTCCATTCGTCATTGTTTTCCGAAATTCCATGGCTTTATTCCCCAAAGTCTGACTGATGTAGACTATTTTTCAAAATTAAGTTGTCAAGGATAGCACGTATCTGAAAATAATTATGAATCCTCTGAAGATGCCGCTCCCCGGTGAAACGTCGGGAAATAATTCATTCAAG
Organism: Pilophorus perplexus; assembly: GCA_955831195.1. Lineage (NCBI taxonomy): Eukaryota > Metazoa > Arthropoda > Insecta > Hemiptera > Miridae > Pilophorus > Pilophorus perplexus. The sequence goes on from OY037016.1 coordinate 15,690,243, forward strand.
AATAATTCTTGAATACATTATTTCCCGACGTTTCACCCGGGAGCGGCATCATTCAATAATTATTATTGAAGAATGAAGAGTGGAATATAGCCTTCAAGCAAATCTCACCGTCTCGGAGTTTTCATTGTTGAGCTTAAAAATGGGCAATCATTACAAAAATAACCTTTTTAGGAATAACCATGCTGGTTGGCTTACAAAACTTTTGCATTGTGGGGTGAATTCCTGCAGCGGATATTCTTCTTTCTATTTCCACTAAAAGAAAAATTGGAAAGAATCATCTAACACGAGAGGGGGATGCGGTATAGAATTCTCTCTGGGGCGTTCAAGTGGTCATCCGCTATAATTGGGAATTCGATTGAAAGGAGGCGTGAGAGGGCGGTTCGAGTTCCACTCCCAAACTCTATTTTTCCAGTTTGGGGGTCTACATCTTCCGAGGGCCAGATGAGAGGTGGGGAAGCGGCCATTTCATTTGGAGAAGACACTGGTGAGAAATAAATAGGTCACGTAGGCGGATGCGGGTCGAACTCCACCTAATTTATTGATGAGTCGTGCTCGATCTATCTTTCCGCATCACACTGGAGGGGGAGGTTTGTCTTCTTTTTCGCTTGTGGAGCTGCTGCCAAACCCAGCGGGCCAGTGGTTTTGATCGCGAAGGAGAATCCACACGATGCTGCTGAGCTCAGCGCCCCATGCTGGTGAAATCGGTGTTTACGGTAACAAGCTGTTCCAGCAAACATTTGCAAGTGAAAACGAGTTGGTAGGCAAATTGAAAGGTCTCCATCCGGAAACAGGCCATTTCTCTTTCACCAGCCCGCGAGGAGACCTCATTTGCTAATGAAGGAAACGCATTGGGCGGCTGCGAGAACAATTTCCTCAATTGGATGAGAGGTTCCCTTTGTCAATGCAGCTCCGAGTGGTCCTAATGGGGATGTCCAAGGTTGGTGGCGGACATGAGAGTGGGCAATCGAAGGAGGGGGCGGTGTTTCTTCGAATAGGTATTTCCAGCTTTGGTAGAGTTTTAGTGTTACTCTATCAAAGATTGAAAGAGATGAAATATTTGAAGAAACTGTTTGAGAGTAAAGTAAAAAACATTTGCTCTGTCAAGACACTCGCCTCGACTCAAAATAATTATTTTTAACGCTTCAAATCACTTGTCAGGGCAACGCATTCTCAAGGCTCGTCTACATTATGTAGATGAATCTAATTCGATTCATAATATAATTGCACACATCATGTGTGCAAAAGCCATCAATGAAAAAAGTGATAAAAACCGCAAATCATCAGTAAACTGATGACGAGTATCTACACTGCATGCAGATACATCTGTACATGGATATGTCTTACTAGTCTCTCTGGCTCGCTTCGCTCGCTCCCCTAGTGGGGTGTATTGCCGCCTGTGGGGTGTATTGCCGCCTGTGGGGTGCGTAGCATCGATGGACACGTTCAAACCCCTACTCAGACATAAGGCCTCGCTCCGCTCGGCCGAGCGCTTATTCGGACAGGGGGGTCTCGCCTCGCTCGGCGAGGGTCTCCCTGGACCCTCCGTTTTCTAAGATCCCCGGCCCCGCGCGAATTAAAACGATCCAATTGTCTTCTCACCATGAAATCGCCCCCTCCCCCTCGGTTTTTTTTAAATCGAATTTTTAAGGCGAAGTAAGGCCCCCCTGTCAGAGTGCTAGAGAAATCACTTGTATACTCGGCCGACCAGTTTCCCCGCCTCTCCATCTATCAAAGGTCCCTGGACCCTCCGTTTTCAAAGATCCCTGGCCCCGCGCGAATTAAAACCATCCAATTGTCTTCTCACCGTGAAATCGCCCCCTCCCACTCGTTTTTTTAAAAATCCGACTTCGGAATCGGATTGGCCATATTTTGGCGCGCATTTGGCTCGCGGATACCATACCCAAAAAATGGCTCCTTACTGGGTATTTTTGAACCCGAAAAAACGTGGGACAAACGCGAGAAAGACGATTTTTCGACGAATTTCCGGCGAATTTCCCGGGCGAATTTCCGAATTACGATTTGACCGACGTCTTCCTCCAGGTCTGATCTATAAGGCTGGTATTTTTTCGTAATTTTTTCGATCCCTTAAACGGGCTTTGGCGCGAGTTGAAAGTGGAAAACGTAGGACAAAGTTTGTCGTTTAACGGGAGAAAGACGATTTTTCGACGAATTTTCCCTGGCCCCGCGCGAATTAAAACGATCCAATTGTCTTCTCACCATGAAATCGCCCCCTCACCCTCGGTTTTTTTGAAATCCGACTTCGGAATCGGATTGGCCATATTTTGGCGCGCATTTGGTTCGCGGATACCATACCCAAAAAATGGCTCCTTACTGGGTATTTTTGAACCCGAAAAAACGTGGGACAAACGCGAGAAAGACGATTTTTCGACGAATTTTCGACGAATTTCCCGGGCGAATTTCGGATTTTCGATTTGACCGACGTCTACCTCCAGGTCTGATCTATACGGCTCGTATTTTTTCGTAATTTTTTCGACCCCTTAAACGGGCTTTGGCGCGAGTTGAAAGTGGAAAACGTAGGACAAACGGGAGAAAGACGATTTTTCGACGAATTTTCGACGAATTTCCCGGGCGAATTGTGTTGCCCGACGTCTACCTCTAGGTCTGATCTATACGGCTCGTATTTTTTCGTAATTTGTTCGACCCCCTAAACGGCCAGCGAGCGTAAAGTGAAAAAACTCACTCGGGAACGCGTTATCCCGTACCAACAAACCACACGGCTACCACACGGCCGTCTACCACACGGCTACCGTCGGCCAACACAATTTTATATTATTGTATGATGATGATATGATGATGGCAAATAAGATGAATCGAATGTAGCGCAGCTATCAATATGTACTCGTGTTTTTTTTTAAACTACCATGCGTGTTTAAATAGCCATCATAAGATATATCCATGTATTGATTTATCTGTAGATAGATACTCGTCAGTCGGTACGCGGGTATTAAATACAAAATTTTTTGTATTTAATAGATTTTTAAGGCAAAATTTTTTTGCCTTCGATTTGTTTAATAGATACTGAAAATTTCATTTTGAGTTGATGGGTTGGTGATAGACGGGAATTTGATGACTGCGAGAAACTAACAAGCGTTGTTACTAAGAAAAATTTAGTTGACGGGTTGCCACGGGTGCAACCAATAAAAAAACGTTGCATTTTTTGTGTGTCGCAACATTTTGCAAGACCCCAGGACTAAGACATATCCATGTCAAAAATAAAATATAAACTGAACTCTAACCTGGCAGAAGTGAAGCACGGACTGATCGTCAAGGTTTGCGGGTGCCGTTCCTTCCTCATCTCGCCACCGTCTTCGAGGTACACTGATCCTCTTCTGTCGAAGCTTGAACACGATGAGAGAGGGTTGGGGAACAAGTTCCCATTGAGGTAGGGACAACAAAATCCTCGGGACACACGTTTTACTTACAAACGTGTACAGATTGGTTATTTTTATTTTATTATTATTATTATTTTTTTAATTTATTTTAGAAGAAGATTCGGTTACAGGAACTTCCTATCAGTAATACGAGGTGCCTAATGAAAACCAAAACCATTGAAAACGCTACAAATTTTACACAAGGGTTTATTATTCTTTGATATCGGTTACTTGTCCAAAAATTAATTCTGTGTCAATAAAAAAACTTTGGGAAAAAACTTCTTTTTTTTAAAAAAAAGGCGGTGTGAACATGGAGTTTGTACCTTCAGAACTCCGCCAAACCTACGATAATGGATATTAAGAAAAATATGCAGTGGTCATGCAAATAATTCCATTAGCTCTTTCTAAGTACCTAGTTTTCTAGATGGTCTAGCATGTTACAACTAAATCGAGGAATTTTGACTGACTGGCAGAAAGCACGATCCGACCATGATTGATGACCACATCCCGACAGCATGCGCCCAGCATTAATCAAGTTGAATGCACGTCCTGATAATCCCACATGAGATGTCTTGTCGTGTTCGTATTTAATTAAACAAAAACCTCCCCGTTTATGAAGGACAGTTTTGGGGGAGTTTGGAGGGCCGGAAGGTTTAGGTAAGTGAGAGGTGTGATTAATGATGGGTAATACTAATGGGAGCCTCAACTGACACTGCCCGAGTGACGAAGTCTATTGATGTCGAACGACGGGCTTTTTCGTTTGTTCCTTTTCCCCCCTTTTTCGGGTTATTGTTTGCATTCAGGGCGCTACCGAAAGGAAATGAAATTCTGCCTGTTGATAAATTACCGAACAAGTTGGCCGAGTGAAAGCAGAACAGACGATCTTGGCAATTATACGAGGGAGGTGTTAACAGGAACTAGAATGTTAGCCGTTAAAAATTCCCATACCATACACAAAAATAATGATGGATTTCCCTTAGATTCTCGCCAATGACAAAAAGAAGGAAACGACAGAAGGCAATTGCCTTCTTTTAATAAGAAGGCAACACTGCGTCTCTGAATTATTCATCGGCGGTGAAGAAGGACTGCGGTGTCTTCGAGGTTACAACAGGAAGACAATTAAACATTTCGCGGTCCAAGTGGGTATGATAGAACCCAGGTTCCCATTTACGGAATCGAAAACGTTCAATCTCCTGTTTTGGATTCTCTGTAGTGTTGTTGGACATTTTGAAATTAGAAGATCGAAGTAGCAATATAAATGTGAATAATTCACAAATGTGAATAATTTCATTAATTATTAATGAGTGTCATCTTAATTAGATGCGCCCTCCCGGTACTTCCCGAAACAGGCCCAGCAGAAATGTCATTACCCCACCACCACTCATAAAATCCACCTCCAAAGGCTCCTTTTAACCTAATAATTAGCAAAGTAATTATACTGTCGAGGGACACATAATTTCTTATTGTTCCTTCACCAGGTTCCATCAATATCCGTATTTTAACGAGCCTCTTCTCAATTAAAAACGTCGAAAAGGGCGGAGAAGCGGGAAAAATTGGCAAAACGGAGTCAAACCGAGGCGGGTCGAAGTCCGAAAAGATCCTTGCCAGACCGAACCAATTAAAAGTTATAATGATACCATTCTTCATCCGACTGATTGGACAGCTATGAAAAATTTAAGGGCGTCTTTTCCAACCTACATTGCTTCCTCCGGTTCGCTTTGTGTCTGTCCGCCCTGATGAGATAAGTTCGATGAATAAAACTCTAAGAGGATTTATCTCGACGATATTCCGATGTCAATAAAACTCGGTGGCTTTTATGTTGAGCTGTTGAGATCAACTTCGCTTTTATGACACGATTGAACGGTTTTTATAGCCATTCTCAGCTTCAAATTGCAAGCATAATAGTTGGATGCGTTGTTCACACAACTAGGTACTTCGCCTGTTCGAATTAACATCGCTCAAATTGATTTGTGTTAAGGCATGATTTCAAACTCTTAAATGTATAATAGCCAAATGTAAGACACTTGGAGGCGGCTTTATTATAAAACCTTCGGAAAGCTTGTTGAAGCTCTGAAACACAGTTTGCCGGGAGAAGGTTTCAACGTAATTTATTACATTAAACTTGGTCGGTTTGAGCAGAATGAGTTGGGAAGCAAAATGAGTTTTGAGCAAAAGGTTGGTAGATTTGGAGATGTCATCACTTAGTTTGTTGGAGGGCGTCCAAACCTTTTGTAGTCTACCGTATTTGGACGCCAAACCCTCCGCCGAAAGCCCCCGAACAATATTAACTGAACTGAAAGAAAAGTAAAGGGACTATCTCTTTGAGTTTGGAACTGCCATTCGTTCAACGATATTGACTCCTGGGCTTGTTGAAAGCTATGTATTGGAAATGAACCTTCCAAACGTGAGTTTTCCTAAATTGTCTTGAGAGCTATACTCCGTTTGACAGGGGCGGATCTGAGTGGATGAAAAACTTCTCCAACTATTTTTATACTCCTAAACGGACCTCGTGCTCACCTTTTTAACATGAACTTCGTGGTAGCGGTTGGTGGTTCATGATGGTTTAGTTTCAATACATTCATTCATACATCCATCATCATACATTCATACAATCATACATCATACAATCATACATTCATAACTAAATTATCTCTGTTCCCGGAAGTACCGCGATCGAACACGATACATAAAATTAAGAGTTTGGAATTTGTGAAAATATTACTATTGTAACCTGAATGTCACACCAAATTAAATTAGTGAGGGAGTACAAGTCTTTTCTTGCTCAAGCGGGTTCATTTTGCAGTTGGACGGGGGTTTTGCGGATTGGCGTCAAAGTGCATAGTTGGAACGACCTCGTCCATCCTTCTGACCGCAGAACAATAACGCTGTCCAGAATGCGGAGGAAGAGTCAGTCATTCCGCAGATTAGGAGACAGGGGAATGACAATAATTCACAGTGGCTAAGCTGAACAGGTTATTAAAGTCCTAATTCCGTGCGGTTTGGGCCTAATGAACCGGAGTCGGGTTTCGGTCCCCACTGGAATGAGATCCTCAATGGATTTCACTGTTGGGGATGCACGAAGTGGCCTCATCTTGTTCGAGCGCTGTACCAATGGTGATGGTGTCAAATTTGAAGATGAAGTTGAAGTGTCTGTGGGAAATCACCCACTCGCGGGAAATCTGCGGCCTGCTCATTCAACGCTTTAATGTATATTTATAAAATAAAAAAATTACAAAAATGTATCACCCAAGTATTTAATGTCTATTTATTTCTTAAGCAATTCCCATGTGAATGCTTCCGATTGCGGTTGGGTTTCCAGTTTCTAGAGACGCTTTAGCGCTCAGATAGGCCTCATGTAGCACATGTAAGTCTTACCATAACTGTAGTTATGGTGTATTGAAGCTTTTATCGTCATGTACCAACTCGCCGAGCCAGTTTTTTTTCCCCCAAATCGTTCCAATTACCAGAGTAATTATGACCAAAAAATTTCACTCTCCTCGTCCTCCTCATTAGTTAGCAGCTTTCTATAATAGACTAGGGGGCCACACGCCTCTCCGCCAGTCAACACCAGCTCTTGGCTCCAATTTAAGTAAACTACTATGCTCGCCACACTGCCTCCACTCTCAGTGGAATACGTGACGCATGCATAGCCCCTACGGATGCAAACCTACATAAAACAATCCTCCTCCCACAGGCAGTGGCGTGAAAATTGAGAGCGCCCTGTGGAGTTAGAAGCCATCTTCTAAAACTGGTTTTAATGAGACATCGTTTCCACTGACAAACGTATTTCCGTAGAGTTGGTAGGACCAAGTCCGAAAAAAGCCGGAAGCAATTCTTGACCACTAACCCTCTCCGTTGGCTTACGTTTTCTCTCTTATTTAATAGTAAAAACCCTTCGGCGGTCAGAAATGGGAAGCTTTTGAATAATTTATAGTAGAAAATGGCCTCCTCTCAGCCGACTCCTTCAAGACTGCTGGGCCTCCTTCAAGATAGCGGACCCCACCTTAATAATTCCTTCTTTCCTCTCAGATCCACTTAAACCCACTCCTTCCGATCCGCAGCACTCACCTTATTATCCTTGAAAAATAATTCTACTTCTAACAACGTCAAGAGGAGCAAACGAAATTCCCAATCAAGATTTTGTTGTAAAAGATTTGTTTGTTTCGTAGAACATGGAATAACCAACATTCATCTTCAACGAATTTAAATTTACTTTTGATTATAACCTTTAACAGGGCCCTTCGATTAGCAGAAGAGCTAGCGAAGAGAAAACTCCGGAATCAAGAATCAAGCATTTTTATTGTCCATGTTTTATTGTATTTTTATTAAGAACACACCATTTTTCTGGGTCCCATATCCGTCCAAAAACCTTTTTTGAATGAATAATTAAATTTATCTTTTGATAAAACCTTTCGTTACCCAATTCGTAGAAATTACCTGCTCCAAAATCTTGGACCGAGGAAGCAAAATATTCCTCGCCCCGAGTCAGGATTGAACCCGGATCTCATTCGCCGAAAACGCGTAAGGCCGACTTGAAGTAGGTAAGTAGTTTCCCCCAAGTCTAAGATTAAATTTTATTCAAATTTCCCGCTTGTCGTCCCCTTTCAATCGCTGGAATTCGTGTGTTCAAAATTTATTATTAAAATTCGGATCGTGAGGAAGGGACGGAGATGGATTTTAGAACAGTCTTTTACCATGGTGGAGAATCTTTGAGTAGGTATATAATAATATTATATGTATATTATATGTATACGAACATATATAAATATTATATGTATATTATATTATTATATAATATATTATTCCCATTGTATTAACATTATTTATGCCAACATATTATGTCAGCAGTTAAGTGTACCTATGATCTGGGATTCTACACAATGCCTAGACATTTGTTATAATGTCAAAAATTATTTATTTCCCCTAGTCCTTGTAAAAGCGACAAGATTTAATCCAAGGAATTTTTATGAAATTCGCGATGAAGAAAATTTCTTCATTTAATGTAAGGTTATCATCTTTCTACACTACACTCCTCCTAATGGAATTCCGGAATTCCTGTCAAAAAGAGAACGTTTAATTTCGTTCCCCGCCCCTTCCCGTTACAAATAGCTCTTTCATCTCCCTACAAACGAGAAAAAACGGCTTTCAAAAAAGGATTTATTAAGAATGGGAAGTGATCTGTACAATGGACCCAAAGCGATACCTACACTCCATCATGAATCAAACCTTCAGAAAGGATATTATAGTCATTCTGGGTGATTTGTGGCTTTATCCTGAATCTCAATATAGTTTATGGTCCTCCCTAACCTCCTCTCAAGGAATTATATTTTCCGGGAAGGCTCCCCTCATGCCCTTCATGGCGTCCTTTGGGATTGTAGAAAATGTCTTTGAATGATAAAATGTAATGAAAGATGAGCCCGGGTTAATAGGTCAATATTAAAAGGTTCTTCGGCAATTTGGCACAACACATTTTGGAAGAATCAGAGCATGCGAATGTTACTTGAATGTAATCGTTTTCACGTTAAAGTCACTCCAGAAATATATTTAATAATATATTATATTAATGATCCGTCGTTTTCAATCGCCGAGTGTGTCGTCACGGTATGGCCAAAGCAGGACCTGCATGGGCCATGGACCTCACAGTGGACTAACTAAGGACATGGGGCTTTCAGTAGACACCATGGTGGGAACCAGGGAGCGTCATACATGGCTCCACCTGCTGCCACCTATGACGATTGGTGGAGGGGAGGCCAATAAATCACGGAAAGAGAGCATAGAGGGCGAATCACTGCAGGAGAATTCACTGAGGAGAAATAAAGAGAACCACAGGACAGTCGGTAATGGAGTCACTTTCAATGGTCCCAAGAGGACCTCATGAAGAGGTTTCGCTCTGGCACATCAAAATTCGAATTAAGGTACCTATTTATCTGTACCTCAGAGGTAAACCATCATAAGAGCAAATTTTTCGTTTTTTGTTGTTGTTGAGATTTTCATCATATAATGTAAATGAATATAGATTTGAATATAGTATAATATCATATTATGGTGAAAATCTCAAAAACGAGGCACACATAATAATATTATGTGATATTATAATATTACTAGCGGGCCCGGTGCGCTTCGCTGCACTCCGTCCATCACCTTTATCGGGCGTCACCACCAAGTGACAGTCGCTCAATGCGCTAATACTCGTACCCACCTACCGACGATCATCGAATAACTTCCAAACGCGTTATCGCACAGAAATCGTTTTGTACTCGTTGAAATCAGCGTGAAAAGCTCGTTTTAACAGACGTAGTTTCGTTCAAAACCGACGCCAAAAGTTTTATCGAGTTTTGGCGTTTCGAAAATTTTCCTAGCAATCCCTAGTAACGACGCTATTAATAGCGTCAAATTTGACCCGGCTCTCGTCGCGAAGGAAAGCCCCGTTCGCGACGAAGGAAGAGAGTTGGCGAAATCTAATACGGATAGTAGCCGATTCTCAGACCTACTGAATATGCATTTAAAATTTCATGAGAATCGATCAAGCCGTCTCGGAGGAGTATGGGAACGAACATTGTGACACGATAATTTTTATATATAAGATTATGATTTGATATTTGGTCGTACTAACGTCAGGTGATTAAACGATTAAGCGATTAAACTAGAACGATAGAAATGCCTGGATGTCGTCCCTAACCTGCAGGCGCCTACATTGCTGATAGGGGGGGGGGGGGGGGACTCAAGTTGATTCATCGCCGTCTGCCGTTGTCGATCTACGGCTATAGTGGTAGTTGTTCAACTGTTGATAGTTACGTTTTCCCTATTTAGTGGAACTGAAAAGCTTTAGATATAGGCTGCATGTCCGTTCGTCCTATCGGGCATTCTCGGAGCTCTTGGCCGAAATCATTATTCCCGTTCATCGGCATTCCGCGGTATAGATGCGATATTGGATGATTTTGCGGGAGTCGACCAGTGAGGGCGAGTGACGGTGGAAATCGATTGGAGTTCAGGCTGCTGGTCCGAATTAATATTTTACATTATCTGTTTGTGTCCTGCCCACTCGTGGCGTGCAATGCTGTCCGCAAGTTACTGCTATGGTCCTTTCTCATTAGCTTATCTCACTCGACCTAAATAAACATGCTGGCCTGGCCAGGTGGAGGGGGTCATATCCCTTCGATGTTTCCCTAACACTCTCCCATTGATAATTACCGAGAAAGGCTTTAGAGGGACTTGAGGCTTTCAGTGATCCCATGTGGTTAGCCGCTACGAGAAAACGGAGCCTTACATTATACCTTTGCCAAAGCACCTCAGGTCGGCCACTAATAAGGGTAGGTATTGCCGAAAACTTCAACCCACCGCCGATGTTGTTTTGATAATTGACACTATCTATAAATGCAGAATTACGTCGTTGATGAACAACAACGCCACACAAAAGAAAGAACATGTAGAAAACCCCAGCGGGAAAAGGAATGAAAGAGGTCCTGGGCGCTTTCAAATCATTGGAGATTGCACGGGATATTAGATCCTGTCTATCCCACAGCACACACACCGAACAGGCTGTTTCACACATAGAAACAAACACTGATATATTCTTCCTTTTTTTCTCGCTTAACCCCTCTGTCTACTTTGTTCGTGAGGAGGAGCACTTTAGATATTACTGCATTTTAAGAAATCATGCCGGCATTGGTTCTAGAAAGATTCAACTGAGATAGTAACAAATAGGTCGAGAATAAATATTATTGCAGATGTCAAAATATTGGACAAAGTCTAGCAGTTTTATTCAGTACCCGAGTTCCTAAATCAATAATTTTTGTGTTTTTTGGTTAGCGGAGTTCCGAAGGCGGATTCTCCATGTACACGCCTCCGTTGTGGTTCGAGACCCCCGAGTGTGAGACACTCCCCGGGACGGGTTCGAAGCGTCAACGTTGCGGTAAAGGAATGACGAATCAGTGCACTCTCACCAGATGCGTCTAGATAAGGTATACAGAGAAGTGCTAGCGTAATATAAATAGTATCGATAGTCCGGGAAATTATGAAAAACCAACGCGGAAATCTGTCAGCAAAATAGAGTTCTAAACGAGTTTAAATAACTCAAACTTGCTAATTTACCCAGGAAAGATGTTAGTTCTATGGCTGAAAGACTGATTGAATAATAGTAATCAGCCTTTCATTCATAGTGATTCCTCGATTCTATAGAGGGTTGCTGGAATACAAATTTTGTATTCTGCCAGCCTTCTATGGAATCGCCGAAATACACATTCTGTGTTCCATTGGTTTGATCCTTGATCATAGCAGTAATAATCCGGGTGTCTGGGGGTGTCCTCCAGTACAACGGTAAAAATATAGTTAACCATACCTACATAATCACAAGCGGCAATACACCCCCCCCCCTCCCCTAAGAAACTGAAAACATCCTTAGCTTCAGAGAGAAAACAGAAACCTTCGATAGATGTGGGAAAAAGATGGAAAACTATTGATAGGTTTTGGAAAAAAGGAGGAAAAATATCGATATATCGAACTATAGTTTCATTAAAATCTAAACTCTAAAACTATCTGTAAATACCGGTATATATACCGCTATATATTGGTATCTATACCGCTATATATAGGTATCGGTATATGTCTATTTTTTCTTGATATTATCGAATATATGGATAGTCGTGACTATGGAGCAGTCTGGAGTTTCCACAGTTTGGCTCAGTTTTGCTCGAAGCAGTGAATTCATCTGTCGGGCGTGTACTGCGGACACCGAAGTAAGGAGCCGGAGTTCCCCAATCCAAAGCCACCAACAGGTTGAAAACGCAGGGGTCTTCCGTTTCCGGACAAACTTTCGCTTTTGAACTTCGCGAAACGCCTTTATTAGGCCAGTTGTAAAATATCTATACTGGTTTTCCATGTGTTCCCAACCCATCAGGACCGCTGTTGTGGGAATGGACCATCTCATCCCCTCGCTGGCATGAGGCGCCTTTACCACTCTACTGTGGCGGGAACCCTTTTGTTCACTTCGAAAATGAATCTGAGCTTTGTTCATGATGAAAACCATTGAGGTCGGCCAAATTCGGTAATCTGATTCGGTACTGTGATGTACCGATCGGCATATTCAAACCTGTCCATCGGGCTCAATTTACGTAATTAGTACCGTGTCAGACCCGCTTGATTAATCCCGGAACGGTACTGCCAAACGTCTGCTATCAAAGCACGTCCTGAAAGCATCGCAATTTTTTCAATGCTTGGTTTTGTTTTAAAATTGATAAAGTTTAAAATTTGGTAAAAGAGATCCTCTCGAAATGGGTCACAAACGTCAAAGGGGACATCGCTTCGAAATTAGTTCTACCTTCCAACATCCGCTGCAGAGTAAACTAATTACGCTCAATAAGGGAAAATCAATTTAGATGGAAAACGCTGAAGAGTTTTTTGAAGAAACCGTTATTGGTTGGACAAAAACTCATTTGGAGTTTCAAAGAAGCGTTTCAGATGGAAACCGTGTGTGACGGAGCGAATGTCCATATTTCGTTGCTCTGAAAAAGCAATCTGTATTTAGCAATAGAACGCCATTCATTGGTGGATTTCCATCAGGCCTTGTTTTTCACGTGAAACTGGAAAATTGAAATGGATCCTGTAAGAAACCATGACGTGTGTTGGCATATTCCAATTTGGCAACATGACATGTTGAGGGTGTTGTAAGAACAGGACCCAATACGTTTTTCAATGTACTGTGAATTCGGCGGAGGTCGGAAGGCTCATGTAGGTAAGATACGGGTGTATTTTGTATAGTTCTGTGAGGTAGTTTTTTCCTATAGTTCTGTGAGGGATGTTTTCCTAAGTCAGTGGTGTGAACCTCTTGGAGTTCCAAAGCCGCAAATGTTTTGCGAGGGACCAGGTGAGGTGGTGAAAACTGACTAGGAAAATTACTCGAACGTACAAGGACGCCTCCAGGTTTTGTGGTAGCAGCAGTAACTGGTGAAACAGTTGATATGCATTCACTAGAACTGTCTAGACCTCACCACAATTACCACAACGTATACCACAACTTCAGGGGTACCAATCCACAATACCGCCTGCTAACGCAGGATAATATCAAATTAAGCTGTGAGAATTTGACCTTCTCAAGTTTTATAATATTATGAGTCACTTGTCACAGTTGAAGGGTCAACTGAATCTTGGCCCAGATTTGAGGCCCAGAAGTGCTAATAATCGATTCACCCTACTAAAACAGGCTTTGTGGAGCTTGTTGTTGATGGGCTCAATGTATTTTGCGATGTCCCTTACTAAGTACTTGATCTTCTTCCTGAGTCATTTCAAGGTGCGACACATATATAACCCATCATAATAACCAATATCATGGCAACGCCGGGATAAACGGAATATTTTGACGAGGTGCCAGGCACATGAGACTGTCTCGCATTGGAAAAAATCCTCCAACCCTCCCCAGGACTTACCAGAAGACTCTCAAGGCCGACTGGCACCACTGAGGCCTTGTAATATATTATTACCTTGATACCCGAAGTTATGACCCAAGACGGGATGTTTTATGGTCACGGGCTTGGCTGCATTACCCCCCCCCCCCCCTTTACCAGACTCTTGTGCTCTTACATTTGGACTGTTTTCTTCCCCCCTTTTTTTCTCCCCAACGTCCCTTTTCATTCCGTTGCATTCTTTCCCCAACCGTTCACCACAATTCCAGTTTTTCTTGTAAAAATATGACTTCCGTCAATAATAAATAAAGGGTATACCACACAGGGTTTGACCACATCTCCTGCGAGTTTTTCCCAGTGATGGATTTTTAAGAGGGTTTGATATTTTATATCACCCTTACCCCGACCCTTTGTGACTCCCCTTTTTGATACATGGTCAAGGGCATATCCATAAAACAACAAACCCCCTGGAAGGATTCTTAAGAAATCAGCTACAGTTCTCATTATTTTATAGCTAACATCTGAAGCGGTTCTTTTACGACTTCAATATGTTGAACTGAATTGCACAAAAATCTTGACTTACGTAATATATTAAAATGTTATAGTGCCTGTGCCAAGATTTCTGTGTTGCTTTGTTAGTTCCTAACTGACATTCGCATCCTTCGGCGCCCTCGTGTCGAAGTTAATCATAAAATTTAATTTCCGTTATGATAATTGATTTCCAAACTGAAAGATTCCTGTCTGACCGCCTGAAAATGATAATTGGTCGGTCTTCAGCGTCGGCTACGTTACCGCTAGACGGAGTGGTTTCAAACTAGAGGTGGCTGCGGGTTTACGGATGGAACGAAAAAGGCTTTACTTTGTCGTGGACAAACGGGTTCCATCCATCAGCCACACACATGCAAACTTTTCCTTGCTTTTCCACTCCCTCTGTGGGGTTATCGCAATCCCATCCCTCCTCTTCAGTTTCCCAAAATCCCCCTTGTGTCCTCAATGGTCCCCTCCAGGCCCACGCTGTTCGAGAACCCCTCAAACCCCCCCAAGTGGCTTCTCTTTTCACTCCCATATAGCCAGACGAGTGCAACCACTTCCCTTTCAATCCGGGGAGGATATCATTTAGATTATTTATGGGATATTTCCTTCCTCCCAGGCTTCCTTGTACGAACATTTACTAACTGAAGAATGTTAGGGGAGAGCGAAATAAATCTGCGTTTTGAAGTGCTAATCGCCTTGCAAGCTGTGGTGCAGTCTTCAAATGACTTTTGCTGATAACTAGTCGTTATGTTTAATAGCTCTACACTTATGAACAAGTATGGAACTAAAATTTCTCAAGTCGTATTAGTCTGAAAAATGAACGCCACAGCATTTCTCCGTACTTAAATTACTAAAATGACATTTTATTTAAAAATCGACATTAAGAGGAATGACTATATTTTAGGACCGGTTTATAAATCCTTCTTGAAGGTTTTCGGGTATTGGGTCGAGTTAGGTGTCGTTTTCGAAGTATTTTTGGACGTAGAATCCATTTTTGGTGGTCTCTCAACGATCTCATTGCAATATGGGGATTTATGGATACTTCACAGGGCTACAAATGGGGCGTTTGAAGGATCCCAGGATGTCAAACGAGGTGTCGTTTTCCGAGTAATTTTCGACGTATAATCCATTTTTGGGGTTCCACATCTGACTCACACTTACTTTTCGAGTAATAGGCGATAAAATAGAGAAAGATTTTTTACGACATTCTCTCATATCACTTTGCAACACGGAGGTATGACAGTAGGTACATATTAATTGACATATTAATATTATTAACACATTTACTGTAGGTATATAGGTACTGTACCTATAGATCAAATACACAAATACACTGTATACAGAGAACTTGCAGTTTTTTGAAGAATTGGGGCCTTCGAGTTTCAAGGTCCAAGAAATATGACATCTGAGTGAACAGGTGTATTGCACCAGCCAAGAAAGGGCATTAAATTTTCCTGTTTATGAAAGGGCTCTTCTTTTGAAGACATTTCACCTCCAAATGGAATAACCACTCGTGTTTCCCTGTTGTTGGTGGTCAAAAGGAAGAAAAATCTCTCGGCCGAGAAGTTTAATTGCATTTCCCAAAACAGAGGATGCGACAACAGACGAGCGGAAGGGTTCAAAAGGATGGCATGCCGCCTTTCGTAGTGGAAAGGAAGGAAGACGTCGAGGAAGGAGGGAGAGTCCGGTGGAAGTGGAATTTCTATGTGTGGTCAAGCATGCACAGGGACTCTCAAAGACCTCTCCAATTACCAGCGTCTAAAGGCTCGACAAAGCCTCGAGGGCAGCCCCGGACCCACCACTTTGATCAAAATTATGCACAATGGGGAGGAGAGAAAGCTAGCTAGGCCCTTCAGCCGACGCTTCTAGAGAGATTATGCCTCCCTTACACCCTTCACCAACGTAAAGTGCTTCACTCTCGGAGCAATTTCATTCCCAGAGAGGTTATTAAAATTAAGGTTAATATTAAAATTTGTGAAGCGATTCCCGCCGCAGTGCAAGCGTTATTACGTCTCGGTGTCGCTTGGAGCCAAAATTGGACTTTGGGCAGGAACATGTTGTATCCTCTTCTCAGTATGGCGTTGTTTAGCGGGTCGGGTAGACTTTGCTTCTTTAGAATAGAATAGTATAGAATATTCATTTTTTCGTAAAATCCAAAAAGCTGTAGGTACAATCTTCACGCTGCCAGCGTGATGCTAGTATACGAGTGGTTCCCAATACAGTAACAGGTGTTACAGTAACACCTGTACAATACTAACTGTAACTGTAACTGTAACTGTACAATACTACTCGTACAATAAATATATAATAATACCCTTTTAGATACGACCGAGCCAATTCCCCCAAATTCCTCAAGGAAACAACTCAGCTCTTGTAAGTTTGAGTTTCACCGTCCCGAGGAGAGACTTTATAGGGAGTTCTCGTATCTCCCGGGGAAGAGCGTTCAACAGACGAGAGCCCACCAACATTGGGTCACCCTACTAGATCACTCCGGGGCCGAATGATATGGTCGTGAACCCCAGAGACCAGAGGAAGGCTCGGCAAATTGGTCCTCGCACGGTTCAGGGCTTGTTTGAACGTCATACGTCAAATGTCTATCGACAAACCTTTTAAAAACGGATGTACAGCCGAACGCTAACATGGCTTGTTGAACGTTGAACATCAAACGTCGAACGTAGACGTAGTTTGAAGAAATTATTGCGTAATTAGAAAAATACTCGCCAAAGTACTCATTCATTTCCTCTAGTCATTTTCTAATTAACAAGGTCATACATGCCCGCAAAGCCAGCTATTCCGGTCCAAGTAGTGACCTCAGTCAGCTCAAATTGACGCCATAATGGCACTTTTTATCTACTTACGTAGGTACTACCTACGTAGGTAGGTAAACGAAATTCGTCCACCTTGGGTTTGGAACGTACAATTTGCTTTTGAACTGTCCATTATTGTTTGCTGCATACTTTAATTCATTTTTAACGGATAACGTCCTTTATCAAGCTCTGCGCGGATTTTAGAAAAATATTGTACCCATTTTTTAAACAATCTTGTCAAGCATCACGAAACACTCATTAATTGAACCTTGAGAGAGTTTTGGTACTTGAAGCAATATCTACTTTCAAGCAGCATTCTTCGAAGGAAGCCCTTAAAAAATCCACAATTTATTATCGTAATACCTCGCTGTTTTTATTAACAGCAACTTTGGTAAGGTTCAAGCACCGCTTTCAGCCCTTTGTTGCACTGATAAAGCCTTTGTGGAACCTAAATTAAATTGTTGTTCGGCCTCCCCGAGTAAGTGCTCCCCCTCCTTTTGTTTACCTCGAAATACTGACTTTGGCGGGAGCTTGAAGGCCCTTCTGGCCGATACATCCTGCTGATTACTCGCCCAACATTACACAGTCTTATCTGGAAAAGAGGGAAGGGATTAACTTTGCCAATACATCAACGTGAAAAAGAGAAGGCTCACCATCGGAGGCGTTAGGTTTGTCTTTCTCAGAAGAGACTCAAGCTGATCCGATCTTTTTCTTGAGGGGGAAAACTTGATAACGATCCCAGAGACCTCCTTTAAAGACAATCAATATTCATCTTCTGTGACTGGGGACTAGATAAAATGCCGCTCAACACGCCATTGCTGTCTTTCTCCTAATTACAAAAGACAAATGACCTTGTAGTGAACTTCAAGAGAAACCTCTTCACAACCTTAACAACGCTGTAGGTAATTTTTTCTTTTACAGCCGTACATGTCGTGCCATTGAGAAACAAATACGATTCCTCTCTTGATGATGCGTCTATTAGAATAGTGTTAAAGATACGTACGTCGTAAGTCGAATTAAAAAAAAGTAAATAAATTTTCTCCCACAAGTTGCCCACATTATGGCAGAGAAATAAACTTTCTGTTGACAACATTTGATTGCCAATAACTCTGGAAACACTGATACCAAAATGCTCTTCTTCATGAACAACAAGGCCTCACATAACTCAGATACACAGCTATAGCTTTCCCCTCCTACAGTTCCGTCTCAGAATGAAGAATGCTCTGTTGGAAGCCTCAATAATTATTACCTCCAATCTCTCCATAAGGGAGAAGGTGACAATGTTAACAATATGGATAAGTGTGATAGATTCGCAGTCCCTTCATGAAAGCACCCAAATGGGCTCGTCTCGTAGGCCAGAGCGGACTTGGGCGGGGGTAGAACAGTTCAATAGATGAGTTACTCATATATTGAAAATTTCAATATTTAATATGTGGCTCGCTAAATTCTGCCACAACGACTCACCACCACGGCTCTGTACTCTGCACCAACACAAACTATTAATTCAAGAGCTAAAGAGTTTATATCCAGAGATGCCAAGACCGAAGCCTTTTGATGGAATAACGGTTAAGTTTCTCATAGATACTGCAACATTCAGTAATTACTTAGAGGTCATGTTTTAGACACAGCCTTCTTCCAGTCAGTTTCTTCCCCCTTCGGAGTCCTCGTCACAACAACCGTCGGAAACAGGCGAAACTCCAACGAGGGGAACTCGGGGAGTCTACCCTTTTCGCTTTATTGCCTCAAACCTCACCCCCGAACGTTTTACCCCGCCGTTCGTCCTTGAAGGGTTTGGGTTTTTTTTTTTTTTTCTTTCGCTTTCCTCCGCCTTTCTAAATAATCATGAAGAAAAGGCCGACTCCGGGAGAAGGTTGAAGGCCTCACAGAAACGTACCCCCTTTTAAAACTCCCCTCGCTACCACCACTTCTACCACAGTTATCCCTGATTTGCATCTAACATCCTTCCTTCTTCTAACGGAGTTCTCCGAAGCGTTTTACTTTAGTAAGCACGTTTCACCCTCGGTAATTAGACATCTGTTGGCTCGGAATGGCATCCATGTTAATTAATTAACTCTATTATCTCGTTTGAAAAAAAATGACGTTTCATTGGCGTAGTTAAGCTAACAGCCTCTTCTCATGAATCAGCAGTTGCATAGAAGCATTAAGAATTTTACCTACCCACTATGTTTTAGGTTAACATTGAAATTAAATGATGTCATTGTACTTTTCAAGAAGTGTAGTTTCCGAAAATAAAACCTCCGCACGCCCGCCTTTTTGGACATTTTTTTTTTTTTTTTTTTTTTTTATCCGAAATTTTGACAAAATACACGGTTCGCCTGTTCATTCGCTTTCATTCATTTCGTTGGTGTTTTCAATTCATTTTACTCATATCATTCGTTCCATTTTCTTCATTCATTTTATTCCTTTCATCCCTCACATTGATTTATTAATTTCATGCAATTTAACGCTTCCATTATGTTAGTTGTTTCTCATAATATGAGATATTATCTGCCTAAGCCATGTAGAATAACAAATTTTGGGGCTTCATTAAATTTGTAGGTCTAACAGACCAGGCGGATTCCTCATGTTGGTAATGCTGTGTTGATTCAGGCGGTTCTGGTGGATTTTTAGAACCTTCAGAGCTGATTATCATGAAACGTCGCGCACCTTCCTGGACCGGTTCGAATTTTGGTTCGATTCTCAACCTATAGAACTCGCAGCAATTAATGTAACGATTTATTTATCCGTTTGTATTGATATTATGGTTATTATTTATTCATTGATAATTATTATAACCTCGAGAAATCGTTACAATAATTATTATTGTAACGATTCCAAACGCAGTGAGACAAGTTAAATCATAATACTGAAATATTTATCTCAGGGACTACAAAATGGAATGTATTTATTACCAAACCTGATGCAATTGATTCTTAAAGGAAATCGACCTGAACGTGGATGTTTGAAACAGAGGCGTTACATTAAATCAGAAATTTTCTGATTATCTGTCGATTATATTCCTATTACAATGTCTTCTTTCGAATTGCCTGCCCCAATTTACAACCTGTTCTCTCTCGTGTTAACAGGACCTGGGAGGGAATGGCTCACATAGAATTGGCTTGCCTCATCCTCACGTTGCCCATCACGCTGGGCTCGACTCGGCCGGGGTGCAGAGTTTCGGAATTCTTCTGCGACACAGGCCAGTGCGTCGCGCTCGACCGTTTCTGCGACGGATCCTACGACTGCACCGATAAGTCTGACGAGCCTCGATACTGCTCACGTAAGTAAAACGCAGAAAATTTTACGCAAGGGTTTAGGTATTATTCTTTGATATATTAGTGCGAAAATTACTTCTGTGTCAATAAAAAAATTTGGAAAATTTTTTATTTTTAATTTTTCAAGTTTTTTTCTTGAAACTTCTTCTTTTTTTTTTTCAAAAATGTTTTGTGTTTTACTCGAAAAATATTTGACCTGCTGGGATCCTTCAAAAATCCCATTTGTAGCCCCATGAAAGCCCTATTGATCGCCACAGTGAAATCGGATCATTCCGGGACCCCAATAAATGGATTCTACGTCCAAAAATACTTCGAAAACGACACCTAACTCGATCCCATAGCCGAAAGCCTTAAAATAAACCTCCCTTAGCCCCATAGAGCCCCACTGGTTTGGGCGATCGGGCTGAAAACCTTGCGGGCACAACTAGATGGTAAACCAAGCACCTACTTTGTCAAAATTTCAGATTAAAAAAAAAAAATTCTACTATCCAAAACGGCCCGGACGGACATGTCGAATTTGGAATATAGACCTCTTGAAACGGATAATGTCAAATTTCTTATTCTTCTTTATTCTTCTTCTTCCCCTAATACTGTTTAGAGCCCCCTCACGAAGCGAAGCCTGCTTTATTTTTTAAACCAATGGGGAATTTGCATCGGAATAATCTTTTGCTGAAAATCGTCTCATCTTTTGCATTGATTGAAATTTCAGCATGTTAATTTTCAGCTCGAAATTCTGGGTAGTATAGCTGGAAAGCGGGAGGGAAGGAAAAATGTAAGTGACGCCCTCTTCCCTCGTTGCCTCTTACTCCCGCACGTTGGCTCATACGACGAATTAAGTCTCGTCAAGGAAATACTCGAGATACTCGAATACTCCGTTCTGGGAAACACGACAAATGGAAAGCGCTTTATACCCAAAAGATTTTCTGGTCATGTAGCAATATCAGAGTGTCAGAGCTATCGACCATGATATCCCTTAGAGAAAACATGGGAAATAAGAGAAGAAAAGTTATTACACAGTTGGAGTTTTCTGGTCTCGTGAGGGGTGGAGGAAGCTATATATCATCTACTTTGAGTTCCCCGCCGAAATCTGGCCATTTTTTTCCTCTTTTTTCACATTTTCTTTCGGCACTTTCCCCTGCTTCCATTCTCGCCCCACTTTGACATTCATCTTTTATTGGCCAGATTCCCAAATTGGTCACGTTCGTGTATCCTACAAATGGAAAAAAAAACGAAAAAAAGGATATATATTAAATAAATAAGATCATAAAGACTAAACTGTGGAAGAAAAAAACGAGTGGAAGAGACCACCCACTGCGGCGTTTACGTCCCGTAGCATTTTATTAGGGATATAAGGAAACCCATGAGAGTCGGAAAAAGAAGGGGATAAAAAAGAGTTCTAAAAAAACGTCTGGGTAGAGAAATATCTTCTTCGAAGGGTAGAACCTTAGTTTCCCGTAGCATTTGACGTTAAAACTCTCCAGTAAAGTTCAACTATAAAATAAAGGCTCGGAAGTCGCTGGGAAGATTGCCAGGTAGCTTCAAGAACAAATGTTTGCTTCCCCCTCCTGAACGTCAGGAGGGGTTTGGTCTGGTTCGCTTTCCCGTTTCAGGGGATATTTCGTTAGGGACGGTTTTCCGAGAGTTGTTTACCGATTGGTTCGTTTCATCCGAGGGTTTTAACAGGGAGGGAATGATCGGGGAAACTGAAACGTGAACTCGATAGGATGGATGAGAGGGTAGCCGGTTTGCAATGGGAGATTTGGCGAATTGGGAGCAAACGAAATGCTACCATGAATCACTTTTGACATGAATACCACCATATGAAGACATGTCTTCTGGATGGGTGTCAATGCACGTTCAAGAGATGATTTCACTATCACGATCTTCGGTGGACAGGGGTAAACCCCAGATTGGAGCAAAGAGTCCATTGACGTGAGTGGACACGGACTTGAAGAATCCAAACTGTTTTAGGACCGCATACTTCGTCGTGTTGGGAAGAGATGGGAGACGGGGCACGTGTACGCGATCTAGCCAAACCACTTCCCTCTTCCGTGTATCGATCTCAGGTGCCTGCACGGCGGTGATTTCCCATAAGTGCTTTTACTGGGAAAACATCAGTGATATCACTGTTTATACAGTTTAGTAGAGCATTAGTTTGAAGGCGACAAGGAGAAATTTTTGGGGCGTGGTTCGGTTGGTACGTATTTATTATAACATGTTAGTTCCCATGAGTTGTGGTATCGATCATGTCGTTTTTGATACCTCTCAAGACAATTTTCCTCCACGGAATCAGACTTTACCTTCCTCACTTTCACTCTATATTTGGCACGGCAATCATTTTGAGGAAAGTGGAAGATTATCTCCAACAGAAGTGTTGGCACGGAACAATGAGAACGAGGGCTCCTGTAATTGAACCAACTTGATTCATGAGACTCGGTATCGCGAGCGGCAGGTCCGAAAAACTTCACTCAGGTGGGAAATCCCTCGTCGGGAAAGAGAAGAAGATGTCTTATCAGCAAACGGAGGGGAACGGAGGAAGGAAGGAGAAAAGGCGATGGAAAAGGATTACGTGGGAGAAAACGTAAGAAGAAGGAAGGTTATGGATGGCGGGACAAGTCAATGTGAAAACCTATGGGAGGTTCGAGGGGCCTGAAATGAGATCAGAGACTGGCCACAGTTTGTCAGGGGTGGGAGATAGGGGCCAACTAGACTGGCTGCTATCTGGGTTCGAGTGTTCCGCAATAGTAATGCATGGGCTGCAGATAGGCCGGGAGGTTCTTGCTCCTTAATCTTACGTTGACGTGTGAAATCGGTTCCTTGGTCGCTGTGGGGTATCCAGGTTGTCACTCTGTAACGCGCATCAGCGTTTGGAAGATGGAAGTGCTTCTTCGCATCGCTAAATTGAAAACGACAACTTCTACTTGTGGGAAACGGGGGGCCGCCCCTTCCCCGCACGTTGTGACCAACAGCCTCAAGGTGGGTCTCGTTCGTGTCCCGTATAACTACTCATCCGTGATCAGCATCTACACCTCGTCTGATCAATCCAATTTGCCTGGAAGTGCATGGTGACCTCACCAATGCCCCGTTGTCTTATCTACGAGAGTGGGCAAACGCTTGAGGAACCCATCACTATGACCCTCCTCTATCTGTGGGAAGGTCCAAAAGAATCGGTGCACCATTCACCATGGTGAATGAAGCTGGGATGGAGCCGTCATTCCCACTCATGGGTGTGCGAGGAAGCACTTCGATCTTCCGTTCGATGAATGTTACACTACCAAGTTACGTTATATGTCAAACTAGAGGTCTCACATGTGAAAGTGAATGGAGTGGTGTGTGTGATGTGTGTGTGTGTGTGGTGTGGAGGTGTTAATTTTTTAAATAATCCTCCGATTGTTCCATGCAAAACTAGAAAAATAGAAGTCTTCTGCTCTGAACGCTCATGCGAGCACGTAGCTATCGGGGGCATAAATAATTTCCATTCAGTATGAGATGGCTGGCTCTCAGTGCAGACTCATGTGCTCCTCCCTCGAAAACGCCTGATTAATGATGATTCCTACTTTCATACTTCACTCGGATCGACCTTTCCACCTCCCTCGTCTCACCCCACTTCTTCACGACTCACACAGCCGACAACCTCTTACATTTTCTTTTCTGAACACCCGCCTCGTCGCCCTTTCCTGATATTGCTTCACCGTAAGGGTCGGGTGGTTTATTCTAAAAAGGCTCTGAAGGAGAAGTGGCCGACGCTTCTCACAAGATGAATCTCAGGTGCCTTCAGCCCTTCTTTATTTTCTCTCTCCGGCTCAGCCCGAACTCACTCTGAGTGAAGTACGTACCTCATTCTCAACATTATG
The DNA here is from genome assembly GCA_955831195.1 of Pilophorus perplexus. Taxonomy (NCBI): domain Eukaryota; kingdom Metazoa; phylum Arthropoda; class Insecta; order Hemiptera; family Miridae; genus Pilophorus; species Pilophorus perplexus. The sequence continues at coordinate 15,714,502 of OY037016.1, forward strand.
AAAATATCTGCGAGAGGGGTGCAGCGTCAAGATTGTCAACTGGCGGTTTTATATTGGACATGGAAGTGAGTTGGCTGGGATCAACTCCTGTGAAAATGATTTATTGTAACTGACTGTGTGGTTGTTCTTTTTGTTGAATTGTTTTACGTTAACAGGTTAGCTTTCCTAGGGTCCATGCTTGATGCGTCGAAGATTCTCCCTGGCTCTGCTGCGCATGCACTGATGGAGGGGGAGATCAAGCATGGACACTGGGAAGGCTAACAGGTAAAACATAAATTATCCACACACCGGTGGTGTGAGTGGTGAGGGAGGTAAGTGAGCCGAAGTGTGGGTGTAACTGTGTTTTGTGAGGGCGAGGGAAGTTCAAAATGCGCATACTTCAAGTTCACGCCGCTTGTGCTTGCTGGGAGGGGTTGGGTCACAATTGACCAGGTTGGGTTTTCCAGGGTACACACTGGAGTTGTTGACGGTTTCCCCTGGGTTCGCTGCACAGTCTCATCCTCCACCAGGCACCTCCACATAATGTGGTGGCAGGGGGGCAGGCAGCGTGCTGTCACTGAAGGTGTCCAGTTACGGCACACCTTTCGCCGCAGCTGCGATGCCACCACCAATCCCCTCGGATGTGGGGCCACCTGAGAGTCACGGTGATGAGTTTCAAGAAGGTCGTAGGTTCCCCTCGTCCAAGCCCACTATCATAAGATCATGCACTGGGTCGCTGGGCCCCTGCTCTGGCCCGAGGTTTCCCTCCTTTCCAGCGTGTGATCAGCCATGACTGAAGTACCGATATTCGTAAATACTGGAGTGTGTGCAGACGAGAGGGAGACTGACCTGCGTATGGATGTTGTCGCTCGCGATATTCCGCCCGTCATTCGTTACAGAGTAACACAAATTTATAAGAACCGTAAATTTTATTGGGCGAGAACCCGGACCACGCCTCGATCTAGTTTACTCCTTTCCCGTACTTACATGACGAGACAGCAATTTACCACTACCACACATCTACGTATTATCTGTATGTACAACATGAGGGTATTATTAGGCCGTCGAAGAATCTTCCTAATGAAAATATCGTGATCTATGGAACGATCCCCGAGATACAATATTGAACTCTCGGAAGGGACGATTGGACGAGGGGGTTTGAGCGCTTTATACAATAACGCATCGACATCAGGGAAGTGAAACGATAACGTAATATCCGTCCCAGGCAAGGCCCTTCGGTGATTTGTTATACTGCATATCTGGTTCAGGCCAATTTCCTTATAAAATACCTTCGGGAAAGAGAGAGAGAAAAAAAAAATAAGGCGGATGAGAGGGGTAGAAAAAAGTAGGGGATCGGATAAAATGAAAAATTCCCTCAAGGTGGAGCAGGTATAATCCGGCACGAGGAAAAGGATTTTAATGGGCTGTTGAGAGTTAGAAATTTATCGCTGGGTGGTAGATGAGTTGGAAATGGATTTACAGTTTATGGGTAATTGATGTAAGTTTGGAAAAGTCGAACGAGGAAGTGTTGATATATTGTAGGTCTGTACGTGAAGTTATGAAAAAGAGTCCTTTTTGTATTTAAATTGGGTAGGTTCTTCCATTTTCTAATTTTTTTTTTTTTTTTTTTTTTTTTCAGACGGCTTGTCTCATAGGACAATAATTGTCAATACATTATCATAGGACAATAATCATCCATATCCAATAAAGTTAATAATTAACCCATGGTTCGTAGTTGACGTACCTTTTTAGTCTAGGTTGTGGTTGCTTGTTACTTTCTGTCTTTTATGGGTAGGTATACCCTGTGTTTCCTACAACTTTTTATTTATTTATTTTTTATTTTATTTTATTTATTTATTTATTTATTTATTTTTTATTCAGCGGTGTTTTGGCCAACTTTCTTACTTACACCTGGCTTCCCCCGGCCAAAAGACACGTCCATGTCAATATTGTTGTGTCGTGTTCACGGGGATGCCTCTTTGAAATCATAACGATGCGCGGTCTTGGCAAGTTACTTTTCGATGTCGTTATTCTCCATAATATGGAGATATCTTGTGCGTCCACTATTCCATTACAAACTGTAACTGGTTTTTCACTTTGTCTTCCACAACGTTCATCGATCCTAATAAAAGAAAAAAGGTAAAGTTTACAGAAGGTTTTATTATTCTGTGGTACAAATTGTGCAACATTTAATTGTGCAATAATTAAAGTGAATAGGTAGGTATGTTATATTTTTTTTCATAGAATTCATTCCTATATAGTGTTTGGACAATGTGGGACCCCGAAAAATGGAATGTATACAAGTATGCTTCGCACATTACAAGGAATACGACACCTCGTTAAATGAGGTTCAAATTTTGAACTCCTGGCGTCGTCCAAAATCCCCATTTGTAGCCCCATATTGCCCCACGGTGTAATCCGGTGGTTCTGAGACCCTCAAAATAGAGTCTACGCCCAAAAATGCTTCGAAACCGACACCTGACTCGAGCTAACTTGAGCTCCACTGAGCCCCGCGAGTTTAGGTAATTGGGCTAAAAACCTGTTGGGCACAACTAGATGGTAAACTAAGTATTTTGTCGAAATTTCAGATTTTAAAAGAAATCCTACCGCCCTAAACTGCCTGGAAGGGCGGACGGCGAAAGACAATTTTGGGATCTACGAATCTTGAAACGCAGTAGGTATGACAAATTTCGTGGCCAATCAATATTTTCGAATAAATAATAAACCAAAACGGGACGGATGGCAGCCCTAGTCTAGAACCAAGACTCTATGTGCTTCTCGCCCTTATGAACTCTGTTATCCCATATCGTGCCCCAGGCCTATCTAATACCAGTAAAATTCCTCGACAAGTCTTCAGCTCTTCGTCGGAAAGCCTCGCACGATTTTCCATTCAGTCGATTTCCGGTTGAACGGGCACCTTCGCTCTCCCCACCTGATCTGTTGGCCTCCTTTACCCTTAAAGTTCCCCCGGGATCGGGGGGAGCGGGAAGACGGTGTAAAGAAGGCAGTGCATGAGTTACAAGGCGTGACAGATTCACTAGAGGGGAATAATAATGCTGTTATACGCTGAAGTGAGCTCACCTTGAAGCTTCGAACGGCAGCTCCCTCGAGCACGACTCCGCCAATCTCCTCGTATCCTGTCTCCCCTTTTATTCGTCATTTCTCACTTCTTAATATCAGCAACAACTTTTCAGTTCTTGATAGTTCACTATTTGGCTCACCATGTAAAATTTTACGCAAAGTGATTTATTGTACTTACTCTTTAGTGTCTCAGGAGCACTAGATTTAGCGAACTAAACACACCTTTTCACACATCTCATTAACCCGACTCTTAACCATGAAGTTGTCCCGAAGTAGTTGTTTGTACAAAGTTTCAATCCAATATGAAGTCATGGAGAAAAATGTCTCCTCTCCTGATGGTCAAAGCCCTGGAAAATGAACAAATCTAACGTGTACATGGGGACAGGTTTTGAGCTGCCGTAACAAGAAAAGTTTAGTTGTCCTTGTTGAAGTGTCTCTTCAAACAAAAGAACAATAATTGTTCTATACAAATTATTTGTATAAACTGAAGGTACATTTAAAACGCTGCAAATTTTACACAAGGGTTTATTATTCTTTGATATACGTTACTTGTGCAGAAATTTAATTCTGTCAATGAAAAAATTACAAAAAATTTTTTTTTGGATTTTTATCTCAAAAAAAATTTTTTTTTTGGATTTTTTTTCATAAATGTTTCTTTTTCAAAAATTCTTTATTTTTTACTCGAAAAATCTTTAACATCCTGGGATCCTTCAAAAATCCCATTTTTAGCCCCATGAAAGCCCTAAATATCGTCCCAGTGAAATCGGATCGTTCCGGGACCCCAAAAAATGATTTCTACGTCCAAAAATACTTCGAAAACGACACCTAACTCGATCCCATAGCTAAAAGCCTTCAAAGAACCCCTCCCGTAGCCCCATTATAGCCCCATAGCGCCCCACGGGTTTGGGCGATCGGACTGAAAACCTTGCGGGCACAACTAGATGGTAAACCAAGTATTTTGCCAAAATTTCAGATTTTAAAAAAAATTCCTACTGCCCAAAACGGCCTGGACGGCGGACGGCGGACGGACATTTCGGATTTAGAATGTAGACCTCTTGAAACGGATAATGTCAAATTTTGAGCCCGATCGGAGTCGTCGACCCCCGTCGCGAAAACATAGGTGTATTATTCCAAGAATAATAAACCAAAAATGAAGCTAAAGTGATGGCAATTGGTGGGACGAGGGAGCATCCAGGTAGGGGAGTCCCCCACCCACTATAGCGGTCGGGTGGGCTTCTCGAAAAATATTTAATAAATAGCTATGCACAATCGGTTCTCAACCTTCAAATCCCCGATATATATTAAAAAAGCAAAATTCCGATCTATTCAAGGGGCCCATTTTGGGTTAGTTGAGCATCTGAAAATGAGCGATTGGCTATTATAGCCATTATAATAATGAGCGTGTGAAATAACGAATTGACTATACTGAAGGCAATATAAACGTTAAATTTTGATAATAAAGTAATCCAGTGAAAAAGTGATGGAGAATTTATTGAGTTTTTGGAGTGTCATTTTAAACTTCGACCCATTTGACAGTAAATTTAAACAGGGAAAGACTGATTTGAAAAGTTGTTGAATGTTGAATAGTTTGAAAGATGAACAATATATCTTCCGCACTATTCAATATATAGTCCAAGGATCAATCATGATTGATTTTTGGACTATATAATATATATTCCAATGATATTATCATTGCATCAATGCATTGATTGAATCCATGCCTTCCTTGGACTGTATTAAAATTTAACAATAGACGTAATTCGTTTAATGATACATTTTATTAATATGTGCGGTAATATATGCGAAGTCAAAATTGTTGGTGTACAACCAGAGGTCACTTGCAAAAAAACTGTATGTTGATTTTCGAAAATTTTCAGCAGAGCCAAAAACTGCATAATGATTTTAATTCTACTAACTCTAGATCTTTGGTGCCATATTTTCAGCAAGCTAAATCACAGCGTGTTCATCTGTGATTCGGCCTGCGGAACATATGCCACCGAAGGTCTAGAGTTCGTGGAATTAAAATTATTTAATGGAATTTTTAAATTCCATTTAATGGAAATTCGGAGCCTGATTTTGTTACTTACAGGGTTTTACTTGCTGATACGTTAATCAAATTGCTGATACATGAACGATCAATGTAAAATCCCGTAAGTTGAATAAGTGACCGGACGACCATGAATATTTGAGCTAAGAAACGTATGTAAAAGCCTGTAAGTTCGAGGGTGTCACGAAAGCATGGATGACATCTATTTAACTTTTCCATCCATTTTTACACATTGTGTAAAAATGGATGGAACTGGGCTACGAACTGGGGCCTTTCGGAAGCCGGATAATTTCTTGTGTTATACTCCTTTCCCTGATGATGGTCATGCAATAAAATTGGCGTGAGTATATTTCTAAACATATTAAATGTGTACCTAACTTATAGACCTTCTAAATACATAAATACTTGTACCTAAATTATAGAAGCCAAGAAATTTTCTCAACTTCTATAAGTTAAGTACAACTACCTTATGTATTTACATCGAGATGAGGAAGTTACTAACTTCCAGTTTTCAATTATTGAGTTATAACTCCTCCAAGCCCACCTCTATTACAGAGGTGGGCTTGGAGGAGCTATGGAGGGCTGGAGGCCTCTTTTCTCGGACCCAGAATGTGCGCAGACTTGCCCGAACTTTACTTCGACTTAAAGTGTTAGTAATAAGGTTTTCGTAACGTGACTGTCGATATTGTGGTCATAATATTATTATGATCTCAATCGACTGTTTTGCCGCTTCTTTCGTGACATTCCAAATAGTTGATCGCTTGTTCCCTCTGCAAATTCAATTATCGTAATTTGAATGTTATTTGGAGCCCTTCTGTCAAAAAATATAAGCATATCCATGCCTTACTGCTGCTACAAGAAAATTGTAATACCTCATTACAGCCACGACATGCAGAGCGATGATCTTGTTTTCCCGGTATAAAGCCAAAGAATCTCCACAGAGAGATTTTTACGAGGGAATTCCGCCTTCAACAAAACCATAACGGCTCTTTGGGGTGTTCTTTTGTGTGACGAACCGCGGAAATCCTTCTGGGGACAACTCGGAACGGTTTCTGAGGGCTTTGCCCCCTTGGAAAAAAAACCATCTTGTCATATGAAGGACTGCTATGGCTTTGCCCATAAAGATGAAATATCTACTACATCTGACCGCTCAAAGTTGGCTCTCCCCCGCGACCGTTTTCTTTCATAAACTGCTCTAACGTAAACTTCAGGCTGTTGGCAAGTTATTCTTTGTTGTTTTCAGGGGGTCCTTCAGATGATGATACACCTTGTGGATAAATAGTAAAGAATGAATTGATAAACGAGTAATTACTTGATTGATGTGTGGCCATTTCCGTCACAGTGCAAGTGTTAAAGTACCATAATACCGCTAAAGTACCTACCATAGTACCAGTACGTTAATACCGCTCGGCCTCGCTAAGGGGCCCCGACTTTGAAATTTGCGCGGGAATGCCAACCTCAAGTTCCTCGGCCTGAGGGAGCTTTGGAACCCATTCAGGCTCGGGAAAATCTCGATTCAACTGCCAAATCTGTGTATGAATAACGTCCACAAAATAAGGCTGAGATGCACATTGAGCGCGAAGGCTACTGAGCTGTCCCCGACTGTCGTTTATGAGTAGTCGCTCATACTCTCGAGGCCTCTTTTGAAAGGACCCTCAACCTCAAGGAAGCTCTGGAGGTGCCTTGTCCAGAGGCATGAAAGTCCATTGACCTTCTTGATCTCCATCCTCTGGAGAAGCGAATCCGGTATGTAATTGGACGTTTCAAATTTGCAGCCTGGAATTCCCCCTCCCTACCTACATGTACCATGCTGATGACTCGACTCTGCAGTAAATCAAAACCGCACTCCACTCGAGGAAAACCTCTTTTTTACACCCGGTATTATCAGTCTTATGATTTATGTAACAAGTGATATGAAGCCATAAGTCCTCAAAACCTGAGCCCCACCCCCTCACGGCTAGAGCTACACTGCGGACATACTTTATGGGGCAATATAATTCCGATCTCCGCACCGCAAGGGTTTAAATGCTGGCACGATGTACTGGAACAATTTCACCGCCCTGAGGAGGTCCACCCCTTTCTCGTGCAATCGATAATATCTCAGCCAAGAGGTGATCCCTACGAGGGAAAAAACGGTATTAAGCCGAAGGGGAAAATTAAAAAAAAAAAAAAAAAAAAAAAGAAGTGGCACGGAAAAGGTAGGAACGGGCAGAATGAATAACTGTGGAAGGGTGGAGGGTGAAATATCCATTGAATCTGGCTAAGGAGAGGAGGGTATGTTTCTAGGTTGGTTGGCTATTTGGCAAGAGCTTAAACCAGAGCCTGCCAATGACAGGTTTTTACCCGTCCCCATCTTTCCCCCTGTTGAGGGTGGGGTGAACTGAAGAGGAAGATGGGGAGAATGTAGAAAATAATAGAAGGTGTGGATTCGGACTGTAGGTATAAGTTACAGATGAAAAAAAAAAA